>JAPDNY010000006.1:173488925-174688925 GCA_029375565.1 Gekko gecko
AAGGCGAGCATAATGATATCACATGTATTTGGTTTCCCATTTTAGTGCCTCTAACCACTAAAGAAACAATACCTGATGTAATAAGCACTCTCCATCTTTTGTAGAATTTCAAAAGAGTACTAAAGACACATAGTATGACTGTATGGAAATGAACATACGACATTGCAAATGAGAATGTATAGAGCACTATAGAGTATTATATGTACATGTAAACTATGGAGCTGCGGTGGCTCAAGTGGTTAAGACGCTGAACTGCAGGCTGTGGAAGGTCAGTAGTTCAGCAGTTCGAGACCCGAGAGTGCCGCATGACAGGGTGAGCTCCCGTCTCTAGTTCCAGCTCCTGCCAACCTAGCAGTTTGAAAGCAAGAAATTGCAAGTAGATAAATAGGTACCACTTTGGTGGGAAGGTAACAGCGTTCTGTGCGCCTTGGTGTTTAGTCATGCCAGCCACATGACCACGGAAACGTCTTTGGACAGCGCTGGCTCTTCGGCTTTGAAACGGAGATGAGCACCACAACCCTAGAGTCGGATTCGACTGGCTTTCGAGCAAGGGAACCTTTACCTTTACTAAACTATATATGCATGCCTATCTTACTCATTATTGTTGTAATTGAAAAATGAATAAAACTACTTGGGGGGGGGGAGTCATCTAGCAGAAGCATCTTCTGAGCATCCCAAAGCCCAACACCATCCAAACCTAAGCAGGCAGGAGTTTGAAACACAGTCTGCTCTCTGAAACAGGAAAGATTTATTGGCTACAAGTTATTAAACTAGAGCACAAGATAAGGGGAGATGACAGTTTTGTCTACTAGCTACACAGATCTAAGGAAAGGAACAGGAAAATCACATCACCACAAACTTAGCAATACAATAGATACCAACGCATCTTGCCTCGGATGTTCATGGAGCAAATACAAATCCTGCCCCTCCCCACCTGCTCCATGTAGTGGAATCTAATTTCTAGGCATTTGGCCAAAGAATAAATTTAAATGATTCACGTTGAAATTAGTGGGACTCTAAAACGTTGAACATTGGCTGAACCATGGTCTCTTCAGTTAATGTCTATCAGACTGATTTAATATCTAGAAATGGCATTCTTCTAGGCACAGGTGTAGTCTATGCCAACCCTAAGGTACTTTGTGTAGTTTCAGACTGCATTATTATATACAGAATTCCACTTGAAGCATCAATAATATGTTTTTGTTGTAAAAGAATAATGAGGATACAGAAAGAAAAAGGGGAATGGGGCATATAGAGAGAAATAATTATATTAAATTGTTTACATTGATCAAGGACAGCCGTATTATGCATAAGAGAAAAACAGAGTATATTCAAAGATGCTTCCCTTCTGAACTCCCTTATTACAGTTTCCAATAGATCATTTATAGTTACAGCTACATCAGAGAGGGAGAGATACACAGGGAAGCTTTTCTGGGGCATTAGTTCAGTTTCTTTTGCATAGCTCTCTAGATTATCATTTCTTTAAACTGAAGTTCTACACACACATAAATTTTGTCCCATCCCAAAATACGCCTTTGTTTATATGAGTTTCTTATCTGAGAGTAATTACTGCCACAGTCACTTAGGGTTTACAATTTTATTTCTACAAAGAATTGTTTAAAAGTACTGTGTTAGATCTTCAGTAAGAATTGAGGCATTACTGCTTGCAGATTTCAGGGGAGAAAGTATTATGATTTCCTAGCAATTTGAAACTATGAGCTTAAATTATTCTGAACAGACTACAGAAAACTTGTAATGATTCTGAGTAAAACTACAGGGAACTAAAGGAAGGCAGGGTGGAATGATGATCGGGGGGAAATGAAGGCATAAAAGGAGCTACTGGGAATAAGAAGTTTCACAGGTACATCAGCAGTTTTAAAAAAATCATTTGACCATCGTTAACCCTAAGATAACCCATCGTTCATAAGAATCCTAAAAAAAAATCAACTAACATTCTAATACAAAACTGATATGAGTAATAACTGATGTGAGAACAGATACAGAGCCTACAAGAACACTCCGGGATGGAAGTGCAGAAGAAAATAAAATATTTAGGGATAACTCTAACCAACAGATGCAGCTCTTTGTTAAAAGACAACTATACAAAATTGCTAATAACCATAAAAAAAGATTTAGAAAGTTGGAAACATTTACAGTTGTCATTTATGGGAAGAACTGCTACTGTGAAGATGAATATACTACTGAGATGGATATTCCTATTCCAAACAATACCAATTTTAAGAAATCAAAAGTTTTAAAAGTAAATGGATAAGCTTGTGAGACAATTTATTTGGCAAGGCAAAAAACCTAGAATTAAACTGAGAGCCTTGCAAGACACAAAAGATAGAGGAGGCTTCGCACAATCAGATTGGCAGTTATACTATAAAGCTGCAGCCCTGACATGGTTGAAAGAATGGGTTGCACTGGAAAACTCAAGATTATTAAAGTTAGAAGGACATGATTTAATACTAGGATGGCACGCTTTTGTCTGGTACTAAAAAAGTGAAAACCATAAATACTTCAAACAACATATGATAAGAGCATCATTACTAAAGATATGGGAAGGTCAGTGTATCTTTGTGGAAGGTCAGGTCCCCAAGTGGGAAAAAACAGCAAGGGAAGGAGTGGGAGCAGACTTGAATTCGGAAGAGAGGTGTGTCAAGAATCCCTAATACGAGGGAATTCTTGGTACAGTCTGGCAGAGCACCAATTAAAAAAACAAACCCTGGGGTGTGAATCCACATGCTCACCACTTCGGTATCTGCCACCAGCGCCTTGGAGTGCCCTAACAGTCAGAAGCTAAGCGGCCAGCTTCTAACCTTAGTGGGATAAATCAAGGAAGTTGTCCATTCGAGGTTAGCTCATCTCCTCATGATAGCTTGTGTCTAGCTACAAAAAAGAACAGCAAAACTAAACTTTTTAAGGCCCAAGATCTGAGTGGGCCGGGGCCCTTCGCCCAATCCAACACCAGACCCTTGAAGTTATGTCAACATGAACGTATAAACAACAGATGGCTCAAGAAGAGGCCTCTTTTGAGACACGGGGGCGTAATCAGCAATCTGACCCGTCCCTTCATGCCGTGCGAATCGCAGCAAAAATTGAAGGAGTGTGAGACACATTGGTGCCAAGTCCTGCCCTGGTAAAACAATGGTTTCTCTGGACCTGAATTGTTATTCGACGGTCCCAAGGTCGATCTGCAAACTCTTTGATACCATCAGCCAGTTGATTTCCATTTGGTCTCTCCCCCCATGGCAGGCCTATAGATTAATATGTGGCCTGAATTGATTTTAATGAAAGAACAAGAAATTAGAATCACAGAACCACAGAGTTGGAAGGGGCCATCCAGGCCATCTAGTCCAACCCCCTGCTTAGTGCAAGATCAGCCTAGGGTATCCCTGACAAGAGGTTGTCCAGATGCTGCTTAAAGACTGCCAGGGAGGGGGAGCTCAACCATCTTCCTAGACTGCGGATTCCACTGTGGCACAACTCTGACTGTAAAAAAGTTTTCCCTACTATTCAGCCAGTACCTTCCTGCCCTTAATTTAAACCCATGATTGTGAATCCTCTCCTCTGCTGCCAACAGGAACAGCTCCCTGCCCTCCTCTCAGTGACAGCCCTTCAAATACTTCAAGAGAGCAATCATGTCCCCCCTCAGCCTTCTCTTCTCCAGACTAAATATTCCCAAGTCCCTCAACCTTTCCCCACAGGGCTTGGTCTCCAGGCCCTCGATCATCCTCGTTTCTCTCCTTCGCACCCACTCCATTCTGCCCACATTCTTTTTGAAGTGAGGCCTCCAGAACTGCTCAGAATACTCCAGGTAGGGCCTGACCAGTACATAAGAACATAAGAGAAGCCAATGTTGAATCAGGCCAATGGCCCATTTAGGCCAACACTCTTGTCACACAGCGGCCAAAATATACCAGGTGCCATCAGGAGGTCCAGCAGTGGGGCCAGGACACCAGAAGCCCTCCCACTGCTGCCCCCTCCAGCACCAAGAATAGAGTGCATCACCTGCCCCAGACTGAGAGTTCCCATCTATACCCTGTGGCTAATAGCCACTGATGGACTTCTGCTCCAGATGTTTATCTAATTCCCTCTTGAAACTGTCCATGCTTGTAGCTGCCACCACTTCCTGTGGCAGTGAATTCCATATGTTAATCACTCTTTGGGTGAAGAAGTATTTCCTTTTATCTGTTCTAACCCGACTGCTCAGCGATTTCATGGAGTGCCCACGAGTTCTTGTATTGTGAGAAAGGGAGAAAAGTACTTCTTTCTCAACCTGCTCAATCCCATTCATAATCTTATAAACCTCAATCATGTCACCCCTCAGCCATCGTTTCTCCAAGCTAAAGAGCCCCAAGCATTTTAACCTTTCTTCATAGGGAAAGTGTTCCAACGCTTTTATCATTCTAGTTGCCCTTCTCTGCACTTTTTTCAATGCTATAATATCCTTTTTGAGATGTGGTGACCAGAACTGTACACAGTATTCCAAATGTACACAGTATTCCAAGTACAGTGTACAGCGGGACTATGACATCTTGTGATTTGATTATCTCTCTGTTGGTACACCCCAAGATTGCATTAGTCTTTTTTGTCCCTACATCACACTGGCGGCTCATATTTAACTTACAGTCCACCACAAGATCCTGTTCACGCACGCTGCTACCCAGAAGTGTATCCCCCATCCCGTATGCGTGTTTCTCATCTTTGTTACCCTAATGTAGAACTCGGCACTTATCCTTGTTAAATGGCATCTTGTTCACATCCCCCCACTTTTCCAGTGTGTTCAAATCTCGTTGAACTCTTTATCTTCTGGTGTGTTTGCTGCTCCTCCCAATTTGGTGTCACCTGCAAATTTAATGAGTAGCCCCTCCACACCCTCATCCAGACCATTTATAAAAATATTGAGAAGTACTGGTCCCAGAACCAAACCCTGTGGCCCCCCCTCCACTGAACACCTCCCTCCATTCAGATGAAATGCCATTGATAACTACTCTTAGAGTGTGGTTCTCCAATCAGTTCCCTATTCACCTAACTATCCTAGAGTCCAGTCCATGGGCCTCTAGTTCACTCATCAGAACATCATGGGGAACCCTGTCAAAAGCTTTCCTGAAGTCCAGGTAAACAAGGTATAGATAGGAACTCTCAGTCTAGGGCAAATGATGCTCTGTATTCTTGGTGCTTGGGGGGCAACAGTGGGGAAGCTTCTAGTGTCCTAACTTCACTGCTGGACCTCCTGATGGCACCTGGTATTTTTGGCCACTGTGTGACACAGAGTGTTGGACTGGATGGGCCATTGGCCAAATCCAACATTAGCTTCTCTGATGTTCTTAAACAACATCAACAGCTTTCCCTAGATATATAGGTCCAATTTCTTGACAAGTGGATTGGTGTAGATGACACACAGTTGGTGGGAGAAAAGGGCTAATTTAGGAAGTCTGGTCATTGACAGGTGGCTGATGAATCTGTGGAGGGTTCATGATTTTTGTGGTGGATTGAGCTGGTGTTGAGGGCAGTGGCTCTAGTTCCTTGGAGAGTTTATATTCTATGTATATATATTTAGGGTGAACCTCACCCAACGGGAAAGAAACCCAGATTCACACACAAAAATGCTTCCAGGGATGTACAGAAAAAAGTTGCTGATTGAGTGTAGTGAGGAAGTGTATCTTCAGAGAGCAAAAAGGAATACTTCTGCGGAGGAGTGAGGGGAGGGACAGGAAAAGATTCTCTAAGATGGGAAGCGTACTAAAAGTGGAGTACGCATAGTGAGTCCGGACAGTCGACCAAATGGGGACATTCACAATGCTCCCCAGTCACCAATGAAAAGATGCCACAAATCACAGGTACATGGGGGAGCGGTGTGATACTGTACAGAAGGATAAGCTTTCTGAAGTTGGATTAGCAAATTTTACCAGTTTTGGGGTCTAAATTACCCCCAATTTAAGACTTTTGCTTCTAAAATTCTGTCTCTGATTGGTACAATGTACGTTTGTGAACAGCTCTGTTTTGGAATAAATCTCCATAAATCAAAAGTACATTCTCAGCTTACAGGGACACACCTAACTAGTACATTCAAGATTCCTACAAGCACAGACACTGATGCCAGATTTGGATGCAATAATTTAGAGACAGAGAGGTCAGTTATCAAAGACTGTAAAATAAAGGAAATACTGTAAAGCTGTAAATTATTAAGCATGTTTGTATACTGAGTAAAAAATAACATTCTTAATTGGGTTTGCCTATGTCCTTTCTTACTTACTTCTTACTTACTTCTTTCTTACTTACTTCTGCTTCATTGACTATGCTAAAGCCTTTGATTGTGTGGATCACAATAAATTATGGCAGGTTCTTAAAGAGATGGGAGTACCAGACCACCTCACCTGTCTCCTGAGAAACCTGTATAAGGGTCAAGAAGCAACAGTTAGAACCGGATATGGAACAACTGATTGGTTTAGCATAGGAAAAGGAGTACGACAAGGATGTATATTGTCACCTTGCTTATTTAATTTATATGCAGAGTACATCATGCGAAATGCTAGCCTGGATGAATCACAAGCTGGAGTTAAGATTGCTGGGGAAAAGATCAATAACCTCAGATACGCAGATGATACCACTCTGATGGCAGAAAGTGAAGAGGATCTAAAGAGCCTTTTGCTCAGGATGAAAGAGGAGAGTGCAAAAGTGGGCTTGAAGCTCAACATCAAAAAAACTAAGATCATGGCATCTGGGCCCATCACTCCTTGGCAAATAGAAGGGGAAGTTGTAGAAGTAGTGACAGACTTCACGTTCCTAGGATCCCAGATCACTGCAGATGGTGACTGCAGCCATGAAATTAAAAGACGCCTGCTCCTTGGGAGGAAAGCGATGGCAAACCTAAACAGCATGATAAAAAGCAGAGACATCACCTTGCCAACAAAAGTCCGCATGGTCAAAGCAATGGTATTCCCCGTAGTAATGTATGGCTGCGAGAGTTGGACTATAAGGAAGGCTGAGCGCCGAAGAATCGATTCTTTTGAACTATGGTGCTGGAGAAGACTCTTGAGAGTCCCTTGGACTGCAAGGAGATCAAATCAGTCAATCCTAAAAGAAATCAACCCTGACTGTTCCCTGGAAGGCCAGATCCTGAAGCTGAAGCTCAAATACTTTGGCCACCAAATGAGAAGGGAGCATTCACTGGAGAAGACCCTGATGCTGGGAAAGACTGAAGGTCAAAGAAGAAGGGGACGGCAAAGGATGAGATGGTTAGACAGTGTCATCGATGCAACGAACATGAAATTGAGCAAACTTCAGCGGACGACGGAGGACAGGAGGGCCTGGCGTGGTCTGGTCCATGGGGTCGCGAAGAGTCGGACTCGACTGTGCGACTGAACAACAACAACATGTCCTTTCTAAAGTTTATATCCCTGGTACATGGCATTACATTGTATGGCACACATGGCCCAGCAAGAAAAAGTGACATTTTTGTCATAATCTTCATAATAATTGAGTCTGAAATCCCTCCCTGGGCTAAGAAGTTACATCACTTTTCCTTGTGTGGGTTCTTCAATGCTGATGAAAATAACCATGCTAACTGAAAGATTTCTGCCCTCTGTGGATTCCTTGATGCTCTGGAGGCTAGCAACTCTGACTGAATTTCTTCCCATGCTCTGAGCATTCAAAAGACTGCTCCCTGGTGTGGATTCTTTGATGTTGTTAAAGAGTGTTACTGCAATTGAATCACTTCCCAGTCTGAGCATTCAAAAGGCTTCTCCCCTGTGTGGGTTCTTAGATGACTTTGAAGATCGCCACTGTTGCTGAATGTCTTCCCATACGCTGAGCATTCAAAATGCTTCTCACCTGTGTGAGTTCGTTGATGCCGCTGAAGACTGCTACTCTGAGTGAATCTCTTCCCACACACTGAGCATTCGAAAGGCTTCTCCCCCGTGTGGGTTCTTAAATGACGTAGAAGATAGCCGCTGTGACTAAATCTCTTCCCACACTCTGAGCATTCAAAGGGCTTCTCCCCTGTGTGGGTTCTTAGATGTTTTTGCAGAGTGCCACTGTGACCGAATCTCTTCCCACACTCTGAGCATTCAAAAGGCTTCTCCCCTGTGTGGATTCTTAGATGTTTTTGCAGAGTGCCACTGTCATTGAATCTCTTCCCACATTCTGAGCATTCAAAAGGTTTCTCCCCTGTGTGGGTCCTTTGATGCTGCTGAAGAGTGCCATTCTGACTGAATCTCTTCCCACACTCTGAGCATTCAAAAGGCTTCTCACCTGTGTGGGTTCTTAGATGAATTTGAAGATTGCCACTGCTGCTGAATCTCTTCCCACATTCTGAGCATTCAAAAGGTTTCTCCCCTGTGTGGGTTCTTTGATGCTTTGGAAGAGTGCTACTGTCACTGAATTTCTTCCCACACTCTGAGCATTCAAAAGGCTTCTCCCCTGTGTGTGTTCTCTGATGCCGTAGAAGAGTGCTCCTGTGACTGAATCTCTTCCCACACTCTGAGCATTCAAAAGGCTTCTCCCCTGTGTGGGTACTTTGATGCTGTTGAATAGGGCTACTATCACTGAATCTCTTCCCATACTCTGAGCATTCAAAAGTCTTCTCCCCTGTTTGAGGCCTTAGATGACTTTGAAGATGGCCAGTTTTGTTGAATCTCATCCCACAATCTGAGTATTCAAAAAGTTTCCTTCCTGTGTGGGTTCTTTGATGCTGTTTAAGCAGGAAACTATGACTGAATTTCTTTCCACACTCTGAGCATTCAAAAGGTTTCTCCTCTGAGTGGATCTTTTGGTGAAAAAGGAGCTGTGATCTGTATCTGAAGTACTTTCCACACCGAAAGCATTTACATGTCTTCACTTTATTGTGCTTTGAAAAATGTATATTACCCTTTCTTCCATCCAAGAACATCATTCCACTTTCTGAACCGATAAAGAGCTTCTCTCCTGAATGAATTTTTTGGTATTGAAAAAGGTCTGATTTCTCTGAGAATCTTCTGCCAGAGTCTGAGCAGCTATAAGGTTTCTCTCCTGTATGTGTTCTTAAATGTCGAAGGAACTCTGTTCTGCCAATCATGGCCTTTCCACACTTCAGGTATTTATGGGTCTTCCTTCCAGTGTGCATTCCGAAATGAACATTATATTGGGTTTGATCGGAGAAGTTCATTCCACAGTTCAAGCATTTGTATGTTTCCTCCAACATATGAACTACTTCTTGGAAATCTTCCCCTTGGCAAGTAATGGAGTTATCTGTCTTCTTCACTCTGTGGCTGGCTTTCTGCCTCTTAGGCCTGCCTTGAATCCTGGTATTTCTTCCCACATCTTCATTCTTGACTTCATCTGGCAATAGAAGATGCAGTTCCTCATCCTCCTCATTTCTCTGATCATCCCCTGCTGGAAGAGAGAGAGAGAGAGAGATCTCCTGTTAGAATCCATGCAAGGAGGAACCTGAAATTCCAGCCATACCCCAAATATTTCAGTGGCTTCTTCTGCTGTACACTGAAGTGGACAATCAAATAGAGTTTCAAAGTACATTAAGCCTCCTGTATCAGAGACACTTGGTTTGGACTCTGAGCATTTCTATGGCTCCCCACTTGTGTGACTTCTCTGATGTGAAGTAAGGGTTCTTTTCCCAATGAAGCTCTTTCTGCACCCAGTCACATAGTTTCTCTCCTAAGGGAATTTTCATCCACAAAATGACATTTATTCTATGACTGGAAGTCTTTGCAAAGGCTACACCTCCTTTTTTCATTTTCCCTAGAGTGGATTCTCTGCTTAGGATGGAGGACTTTTTTTGATTGACCTTTCTTCTTGGACTGAGATTTCATGGAAAACCCCTCCTTGGCAAGGAATGGGCTTGTCATGATTCTAAGCCTATAGCAGGGCAGCCTACAGGCCCCAGGGAGGCCTAGTGGCTCCAGGGAAGCCTGTACTAAAGTAGCTATCAGGGCCTACATTTCCCAGTTCTCCTTTGGACACTGGGGCTGGCTAACAGGGGAGGGAATATCGACACCAGTAGAATAGGAGAGGATGTTTCCTGGGAAGAAGGGATAAAAGGCTTTGCCCAAAGTGGGAGGGGGTTCACTCCTAGGAAGCAGAGCTATTGTGAAGCTGCTGTAGATGGAGGGATGGCGCAGGTAGTTAAAACACCTGCTGGAAACATCTGCGAACAGCCATTCTGGCTGTTTGAAACCCGCCACGACCAGGGTGAGCACCTGGTCCAAGTCCCAGCTCCCACCCACCCAGCGGTTCGAAAGCCATAAGAAAATGCTAGTAGATAAATTGGGTACCTGCCCTAGATGGCAGGGAGCACCCCCCCACCCCGTGGGGGCAGCAGAGCACCGGCGGCGGCGGTGACTGTGGCAGAAGGCGAGCGGGCGGCAAAAGATGGCGACAGGACGTGGCACCAAGCGAGAATCGAGCGTCAAATGGAAGGCGGAGCCAGGAAGACGCAGGGAGAGCGTAGAGGCGCAGGCATGGCGGAACCAAAACAGACAGAGCCGCGCTGACATGCAATCCACGTGCCGGATGGGCCTGCCAAGCCATAAAGGAAGCCGACGGGAGAAGGTGAAAGACCAGGGACAGATGCCGAGCCGAACTACAACACTCCATTGGGTGCTGGTAGGGTAGTCCCCTCCCTGACGATATGTGGCCTTAGAGAGGATAACAATTGAGTAACTGTAAGCCGCTCAGAGACCCCTTCGGGGGTTCGAGCGGGATAGCAAGCTGAAAGTATAAATAAATAGGGATCCCTCATCCAAAAGGGATGCGTCAGCTTGAGGCCCAATACCTAGAGAAGGCTCGGTACAGTACAGCCAGACAATGTTAGGGTTTCTTATTTTGCTGGTTTACCTACCTTTACTGTGCTCATTTTCCTACATGTTATTGCATTACAGTTCTTGTTAACTTCACATTCAGGTATTTATCTGGACAAGACATGAAAATGACACCATGTCCACCCCGTGCTCTGCCCTCAGATCTCATAGGGGTGGCAGGACATCACCCTTACCACTTGACAGGGCATCTTGGGCATGCTCCTGGGCCTGCACCCTCTGATCTTCCTCTGACGGAGCTCCTTCTGCTTCAGAGGACTTTGCTTCTTCCTTCAGGGATCCTCCCCACATCTGAAACAACAGCAAGGGAGGGGGGTAAGAGAAGGAACGGAACAGGCTGAAAAGATGGATCCTGACCTACTCCCAGACTCCTCATCCCTGACTCCACCGCCAGGGGCGAGACCACAGGGGCGAGAACCAGGGTTGGGTTTTCTTCTCAGCCTAGTGAATGATCTAGAGGTAGAAATACCTAAGATGGGAACAATACAATGAAGAATCATTTAAAAAGAAATGAAGGGAGGATAGATTCCTTTCAAGAAGGCTCTTTTGAAGAAGCAGGAAGAGTTTTGGAAAGTGAAGCTGCACTGAGAACAACTGGGAGAAACAAATCACCAGGAGGAGATGGGATATCAGTAGAGCTAGTCCAAGCCACAGAAAAGGGAGTCCATCAAAATGTTAACAAGAATATGCTAACAAAGATGGAAAACAAAACAGTGGCCCACAGACTGGAAACACTAACTTAACATTCCAATTCCAAAAAACAGAGATAACAAAGACTGTCGGAACATGCAGCCCATTGCATTAATTTCTCACACAAGTAAAGTGATGTTCAACATTTTACAACAAGGACTAAGCCTGCTTCGGCGGGGAGGGTGGGGTATAAATCAAATAAATAAATAAATAAATAAATAAATAAATAAATAAATAAATAAAAAGGGAAATGCCAGATGTTCCAGGTGGATTCAGGAAAGGAAGAGGCAATTGAAATCGTATTGAAAATTTAAGTTGGTTAGTGGAGCACAGGAGAGAATTTCAGAAGCAAATCAGCTTGTGATTCATAGATTACATCAACGCTTTTAAACTGTGGGGATTAAGAAAAGCTACGGTTGGTTCTAAAAGATTGGGGTGTGCCACAAAATCCAATTGTTTTGATGCACAACCTATACTCTGGGCAAGAGGACAGAATATGGAGAAACAGAATGCTTTCCAACAGGCAAGGGTGCCAGGCTAGGCTGTATCCCATCTCCCTGTCTCTTCAATCTATATGCAGAAGATTATCATAAGGAAAACTGGATTAGATTTAGATTATGGTGGAGTGAAAACTGGTGGATGGAACAGTAACAGTCTGAGAGATGGAGATGACACCACATGACAGGGAGAACGTAGTGAAGCCTTGAGATAATTACTAATGGAGGCTAAAGTACGAAGTGCTAAAGGAAGATTCCAGCTGAACATCAGGAAGGCAACAGGAATGACTAGTGGTGAATTACAGAAATTCAAGTTTGATGAGGAAGAAACGGAAATTGTTCAAGACTTGCTGTTCCTTGGCTCCATCATCAACCAAAAAGGAGACAACAAACAAGAAATCAGGAGACTGAGACTGGGAAGGGCAGCCAGGAAGGGCCAGAAAAGAGTCTTAAGTGTAAGGACGTGTCGCTGGTGACCAAGATCAAGTTAATTCGTGTCATAGTATTCGCCATGACTACGTGTGGGGATGAAGATTGGACAGTGAAGAAAGCTGGCAGGGAGAAAGTTGATTCTTTTGAAATGTGGTGCTGGAGGAGAGTTTAGCGTTTCTACAGATACCGTGGACCGCCCAAAAGACAAATCCATGGGTTGTAGATCAAATCAAGCCTCCACTCTCCCTGGAAGTGAAAATTACTAAAATGAAAAGCTATCATATTTTGGTGACCTTACGAGAAGACAGGAGTCAGTGGAAAACACAGTAATGCTAGGAAGAGTGGAAGGCAGAAGGAAAATTGGAAGACCAGACATGCGATGGATGGACTCCATCAAGGAAGCCACAAGGGCCTTCAGTCTGCAAGACCTGAGCAAGGCTGTTCATGAGAGGACGTTTCCAGGGTTCCCAGGTGTCGGAACCAACTTGATGGCAAGTTAACACACACACACAAATGTCTGCTTGAACAGTCACTGCTTGAACGGAGTGAGTGAAACCCCCTCACCTGCCGTGCCTGCCTCTTCTCCTCTGCCTGACTCAGGAGGAACCCCTCGGCCAGGGCCACTGCCTGGGAACTGGTCTCCGGCCCCCATCCTCTGACCCAGCACTGCACTTCCTGCGGCAGGATGGCCAGGAACTGCTCCAGGATCACCAGGTCCAGCATCTGCTTCTTGGTGCGCCTCTCTGGCTCCAGCCAGTGCTTACAAAGTCCATGGAGCTGGCTGCAAACCTCTCGGGGCCCATCAGCCTCATCATAACAGAACTGCCGGAAGCATCGGCTGCGTACATCTGCGGTCAGAGTGTCCTGAACCAAGGTCTCTGGCACAGCTCCGTCCCAAAATTCAGCACCACTCCCTGCTTGGATGGGATGGGGACCTTTCCTGGATGTCTTGCCAGTTCCAGGGCCTTCTGGGCCCTTCTCTTCCATCTCCTCCTCCTTTCTCTTGGGTTGCCTAAGACTCGGGAAAGACACTCTGATTCACCTGGCTGTGAAAAGGGAGAGGGGAAGGTATGAAAAAGGCAGAAAGAAAACAAAAGAGAACTGAGTTACATCACTGACCCTGGTGAAGAGAGACACCTATGGATTATCCCGGTGGATCAGAGGGAGCGTCCTTGTTGTAGTTTGTGGATCGGGATTAATGTCACTGTGTTATATTACATATCACGGTTTTTGAGATACACCTTTTTGGTCCTTCAGACAACAAAAACAACACTATTTGCCTTTTTGCTTCCAATTTCTGAGGAACAGTCTGTCCTAGTGGGCACGTCTCAAGATAGACTGGAGCCCAGGACAAAGCGACTGGTAAGGGCTCAAGCTCCTTAAGAGTCCCAAAGGGTTGGGGAATGGCAGAGGGGAAGGGGCAGAGGGGCGCCAGGCCTCTCCAGGCCAGGGCAGAGGGGCTGCTGGGTGAAGAGGGGCAGGAGGAGGCAGTGATGCGGTAGAGCTCCTCAACAGCTTTCTGGCTGCTGTGGTTAAATGGTGTGAATAAACTGAAAGTAAATCCTGGAAAGACAAGCGTAATGCTGGTTGAGAAGGCATTATGCTCCCCACTTTTGATGTCCGCTTAGCATGCTTAGCCTTGAGCAGGGCCAACGCTTTTTGTGCCTTGGCCCCGGCCTGCTGGAACATGCTCCCATTAGAGATCAGGACCCTGGGTGACCTACTGCCATTCCGCAGCACCTGTAAAACGGAGCTGTTCCGCCAGGCCTTTGGCTGAAGTGGCAGGGGTCCAATAAAAGCCCACCTCCCCTGCTGAAACTCTACCACAGTGGTGGAGAGCCTATGGCACGGGTGCCAGAGGTGGCACTCGGAGCACTCTCTGTGGGAATGGGCGAGGAGGTGGCTGAGCCTGCTTATTGTGCTGCTGCAACGGCTGCACCAGCTGGCCCTAGGCCAAACCCTGGCCCCTGGTTAGAAAGCAAATACCACACATGAGAGGAAAAGATGTACAACCCCCGGTGCAGGCGCCCCACTTGTTGACATGGGGGAGGGAGAAGAGGGGAATCGCTTTCCCCGCGGGCTCCACCTTCCTCACAGCCTGACGCCAACCCACAATCCCTGCCTACTCAAAGCCCGGGAGCTGCTCAGCAAGGAATCCCCACAGCCTGACCCCGCCCCCTTTCAATAAAAAGCTGCTCGTATCATTGAAAGCTCTGTTATTGTGCTTTTCTTTTACGACAAAAGATGTTAATGTATGAATTGCTTTTTCTAAACTAAAACCTCAGTATTCAGGCTAAATTGCCGTGTTGGCACTTTGCAATAAATAAGTGGGATTTGGATTGCAGTTTGGGCACTCGGTCTCTAAAAGGTTCGCCATCACTGCTCTACCACCTTCACACAGCACAGATGATGAAGAAGGGGAGGAGGAGCTGGTGCAGAATGCCACACCTCGGCTCTTATTGGGAGCTAGATGGAGCAGGCCTATTATTGCTGTTCTGCAGTCCCTCCAACGGCGGGCCTCATGGGCCTTTTCCGTTATGGCCCCCACAAATGAAGAAGAAGAAGAGTTAAAAAGAAGCCCTTGTAGCACAGTGGAAACGTCAAGAAGAAGAAGAAGAGCTGGAATGTTATACCCACTCGCTCACTGCCCAAAGGCGCCCCAGGGCGCCTTCTCTTCCACTCCCCACACCTGGTCAGATGGGTGGGGCTGAGAGAGTTCTGAGAGAAAGACTTTCATTGACTGAAAAAGTTTTATTCAAGGCATATGCTTTTGTGGGCAAGCACACTTCTTCAGAATAGTCCAGGTTTTTGCATTTTGTAGGGAAGGGAATATCAGCCTGTATCTGTGCAAGTTTCTTTGTAAAGCTGATGGAGCTCCGTTCCATTCCCTTCCATTCCATGCAGCTTAATGTTGTGCCTTCCATGAAGATAGATGCGGGTGGCTAGCCATGTTGGGCTGAAGCAGCAGAGCAAAGTCTGTGCTTGTACACAAACCAACTTGCACAGGTGCAGACTGATATGTCCTTTCTTAAATGCAAAAACCTGGAAGATTCTGAAAAAGTGTGGTTGCACAATGAAAGCTTATACCTTGAATAAACCTTTGCTTGTCTTAAAGGTGCCGCTGGACTCAGACTTTGTTCTTTAACTGATGTAAATAAATAAAATAACTCGCCACCCCCCCGGAAACGGCAGATGGGGCGGGAGCACTGGCCCAAATGTGTGGTGTGTGGGGCAGCCAATCCGCACGAGGGATTCCTCCCTTGTGATCACCCCGGGACGACTTCTTGGGCCTCCCTCCGCCCTCTCTGGCTCAGAACATATTTTTCTTTTACAAAAGCCAGATCCCGCCTTTCAGCCCCTGCAAGGAACACCCTGGTGCCTATTTATTTAATCAAATTTATAACCCGCTCCCTCTCGTTGGAACGGGACTGGAAGTGACCCGATGAAGCTACAAACCCACCCACCCCCCACTTAAAACATACAAAACGAGTAACAATCTTCCCCGGATAAAATCTATCCACCTGGTCAAGCAAGGTAGGATGCAGGAATGTGGCTGGCCCGGGCATCCCCCCCCCCAATCTCTCTACCAGCTGCCTGGCGGATCCCGGTTCCCCCCGAGGCCACCTGGGAAAGAGCCGCCTTGCAAGCCCCGCGGACCCGCCAGGCAGGTGCCCCAGGACCGGGGCTAACAAAGGGAGACCCCAGCAGAAGGAAACCCGGTTTGGGAAGGATTTAAACACACACACACACCCCTTCCCCAACCACGCCAGAGCAGAATTTCTGTTTTCTGTCTTCCGAGATGCCATAGACTTACTCGAGAGCAAACCTCCCCACGATCCAGCTGCAAGGCGTTCCTCGCTTTTGCGCGTCTGATGATTCCCTCCCGGCTCTCTTCCCCTCTCCGCCCCCCTCCTATAGTCGGCCTCTCCAGGAAACAGCTCGGCTGCTTTAACCCTTTCACTGCTGCAGACCCACGTAAAAAGCTTCCTGCCCTTTCCCGTGAAGACCCCGCGGGACTGGACTGCCGCCCGGCCGCAGTTAGCGGCGCCCTCTCATGCAGCTCAATGGGGCGCCTCCGGAGTCACTCCGCGCAGGGTTGCGCTCCCGGGGGACCCCAGGCTGGATCAGCCATCAGGGTCAGAAAAAGGAGGCTGAGGCGCCGCTTCCCAGCTCCTTACTGGCATTTTCCCAGTTCCTTCTTCATTCACCTCGGATAAGGACTGGGAAACTCTAATGGGGGGGAGGGTGTTAGACTTAAAAAAAAAATAGACGAGCGTCGCACACTGTTGTCAACATTTTCAGTGAGTTATCTGCTATGACTCCAAGATCTCTGCAAGTTTGGGCCTCATCACCGTGTATTTATAGTTAGGATTTCTAGCCCCAATGTGCATCACTTTGCACTTGGCCACATTGAACCCCATTGGCCACGTTGACGCCCACTCGTCCATCCCCGACAGATCTCTTTGGAGTGCCTCACACTCCTCCCTGGTTTTCACCACCCTGAAACATTTAGTGTCATCCTCCTAATCAGTTTTTAGTCAAAGTACTCTACTGAGCGCTGAAGTCAGTTTTCATTAGGGAGGGCATCATTATTTTCCTGTGTATTTTATCTTGTGATATTAGAAGCAGAAGAGAAGAGATTGAATTTATACACCACCCTTCACTACCCAAAGGAGTCTCAGAGCGGCTTACAAACTCCCTTCTCTTCCCTTCCCTTCCCTTCCCCACAACAGACACCTTGTGAGGTAGGTGGGGCTGAGAGAGCTCTGACAGAAACGGCTCTTTTTCAAGAACAGCTCTTATCAGAACTATGGCTTTCCCACGGTCATCCAGCCAGGCGCAAATGGAGGAGTGGGGAATCAAACCCAGTTCTCCCAGATCAGAGTCCTCACTCCTAACTACTACACCAAACTGGGGGGGGGGGGTTGTTGATATTTTCAATGATTTTATTATACAACACCTGTGGGGATATGAATACTAGCAGTCTTCCTCTGAAACATCATCAAAAGAAAGTGCATGAAACGGCAGAGAAATTATTTTACCTTTTTTTAGATGTACTGCCCAAGGCCTCCTAAAAGAGCTTTGATAGAATAAACACTTCTAGGAAACTTCATCTGGAGATCACCACACACCCATTGATGGCGACTACATCACTACCAACTTGTATTATTAGATGGCTAGAGTGCTAGACAAGGATCTGGGAAAACCAGGTGTGGATCCCCACTCTGCTGCAGAAGCTCACTGGGTGATCCTGGACCAGTCACACTCTGTCAACATGGCCCACTTTACAGGGTTGTTGTGAAGATAAAGCAGAGGTTACAAAAATTATGTCAGCCACCTTGGGTCCCCATTTGGGAGAAAGGCGGAATATGAATATATGAAGTAAATAAATTCCATCATTGGCTCAGTTCATCTTCAAACCTTTAACAGGTTACCAGCCTCATTAACATTTTTAAAGGAAATGGGGCTATACTATGTAATACTATTCTCTGCACTGTTTGTTTGTTTGTTTGTTTGTTTGTTATATTTGTGTCCCACCCTATCCCACAATGAGCTCAGGGTGGCTCACGACAAAAATAAAAACAATAAATATATGATTAAAAACCAGTTAAATAGAACACGATGGCAGCAAAGAAACATAACATCAGTCCAAAGCAGCCCAATACACTTCCCATGAAATGTTAGCAGGATGATAGGCACCTGTAGGCCTACTAAGGGCAGGGGAGGCCAAGATAGTAAAATCCACTGCCTCAGTCAAAGGCCCGGTGGAACAGCTCCATTTTGTGGGCCCTGCAGAATTGTAGCAAGTCCCACAGGGCCCTGATCTCAATTGGGAGTGCATTCCGCCACATGCAATAGTTATGCTTTGTTCCAGATTTCTGCAGTCCTAGTACTATTACATTGCTTATTAGATGCCTCATCATACTGATCGGATCGTCTTACACTGTGTGTAATCCATCTTCAGCTGCAGCGAGAAAGGTAAAAATAGTAAATGAAGCAAATATAAAAAATGAATGAGAATCCAGGTCTTAACAGACAGGCGCAGGCAGAAATACCCCCACAGACAAGACTACTTACTTTGCTGTCATCCATAAGTGCAACCCCCGAATCCTTGTAGGGCCGGCTTGCTCACTAGGCGAACTAGGCATTTGCCTAAAGCGCGCCGGCCTTTAGGGGCACCAAAAGCCCCCTGCCCCGCCAAAACCCCCCACCCCTTCCCTGGCTTGCCGGCGCTCAGACGGAAGAGATGGGGGTTTAAACCACTGCCTATTCTCTGGCTTGCCGGCGCACCCCGCAGCTGCGGGGCACTTGGCAAGCCGGTGCTCAGATGGAAGGGAAGGGGGTTTAAACCTCCTTCCCTTCCTTGGCCCTTGCCAAGGAAAGAGCGTGGGGGGGGGGCACCAGAAGGTGTCTTTGCCTAGTATGCAAAAACACCTGGGGTCAGCCCTGAATCCTTGCATCATGAGCAGAGGAGAGCTCACCCTCTGGACTGGGGGCAGCGAACGGCTGTCTGCATTACATGCTACTGCAGCTGCTACTGCTTCCTTGTTTTGAACCCTTTCCACTCCTGTACACACCCAACTCCCGCAGCACCACCATGATGGCAAGGGGCCAAAAACAAACTCGCCCAGCAAGGCAATCTTTTTAGACATGAGATTAAATAGACAGACAGGTTATTGGTTATTGTCCCCAGGCTATGGATTTTTTTTGCCAGTTAAGTTTACTTTGTCCCACTCCCATCTGGCCTTGCCACCCTTTTTTTAAGTATGCCTTTCTGGGCAGCTTTGGAATCAGGTGGCTGTGATCCTGTTGATTTTTGCTTTTATGGCCATGAGCTGGTGTTTTGTTGCCTGTGCTGTTGTTCTTTGACTTTATTATTATTCTTTGACTTTGTATTATTTCATATATTGTATTTATTTTATTAAAATGCTATTCTTTGAAAGCTGCCTCAAGTGTTATATATAGCAAAAACTTGAGAAATGACCAATACAAGCAGGAGACCTGCAAGGACCATCAGCAGAAGTCCATCAGTGGCTATTAGCCACAGGGTATAGATGGGAACTCTCAGTCTGGGGCAGGTGATGCACTCTATTCTTGGTGCTGCGAGGGGCAGCAGTGCGAGGGCTTCTAGTGTCCTGGCCCCACTGCTGGACCTCCTGATGGCACCTGGTATTTTTGGCCGCTGTGTGACAGAGTGTTGGACTAGATGGGCCATTGGCCTGATCCAACATTGGCTTCTCTTATGTTCTTATTATGACCTCTGCGGAGCATATCACTTCCCCCCTCCCCTCTGTTTCCTCTTTCTCTTCTCTGAAAACCCCGTAGCCTCTTTCCTTCTCCTGATTCTTTCTCTCCTTCCACCTACCAGCCAAGCTACCTTTATCTGCCCCTCCCCCATCTTCAGTTTCCCCTCCTTCCCTACCCATGGCAGCTTCTACCCAAGAAAATGGAACAACTGTAGTCCAGTTTGTGAAGTGCCAGCTGCCGGGCTAGACCAAGGTGCGTGATAGCGAGCCTAAAAGGACTTAAAGGGGGCACTTCGCTTTCCCCTGTGTTACTTATTTGCTTAAGCTGTAGTGAATAAGTTAGCTAGCCAGAGCTTCAGACACAAGCTCCATAGACTCTTAGGATTCTAAAACATGCAGTAGGATTGGTCACTGGGATTTGACAGACCAGTCAGGAGAGACTCTGATCTTCGGTGGCAACAACTCCCATTGGTCCTAACCTCTCTATTGTGATTGGACATTATCAGGGCTATTTTTGGGCAGGAACACACAGGAACGGAGTTCCGGCTGACTCCCGAGTGGGCCATGCCCAGCAGGAACTCATTAGCATAACAGACCACACCCAACAGCAGAAATTCATAAGGACTGGCTACCTTAGGGGTGTGTGGCCTAACATGCAAAGGAGTTCCTGCTACAAAAAAGCCCTGGGTTTTGACAACAAATAAGATAAACAGAATAAGAAGCAAAAAGTGGGTGTGGCTGGATGACCACACCGGGTAACAGGGGTGTGTATGTGTGGCCTAATATGCTAATGAGCTGTGCTGTCAGAGTGTGGCCTAATATGCTAATGAGTTTCTGCTGTTGGGTGTGGCCTGTTATGCTAATGAGTTCCTGCTGGGCTTTTTCTACAAAAAAGCTCTGGACATTATTGTACTAGGGCGTGTTGTCCTCGCTAGTTCAAAATGTATATAGTTGGATTGTTCTATGAGGGTTGTTGTTGTGCTCTGAGCTGAACAAAGAGATCACTTGTTTGAAACGCTGCCTCGATCTCAGTATATAATACTCTCACAGTACTTCCTCTTTCCCTACTCTTGGTAGACCCAAGAAAAAGTGCAGAGAATGGCAACTAGAATGATAAAATGGTTGGAACACCTTCCCTATGAAGAAAGGTTAAAACGCTTGGGGCTCTTCAGCTTGGAGAAACGACGGCTGAGGGGTGACATGATCGAGGTTTATAAGATTATGAATGGGATTGAGCAGGTTGAGAAAGAAATACTTTTCTCCCTTTCTCACAATACAAGAACTTGTGGGCACTCCATGAAATTGCTGAGCAGTCGGGTTAGAACAGATAAAAGGAAATACTTCTTCACCCAGAGTGGAATTCACTGCCACAGGAGGTGGTGGCAGCTACAAGCATGGACAGTTTCAAGTGGGAATTAGATTAACATATGGAGCAGTGTGACAGAGTGTTGGACTAGATGGGCCATTGGCCTGATCCAACATTGGCTTCTCTTATGTTCTTATGTAGACCCCCATATCCTCACCTTTCCCTTCTTCCTTTTCACCTTCCACCCACCAACAAAACTACCTTTTTATCACTCCCCCCAGTCCTCAGCTGTAGTTATTATTTATTCATTTATACACCCCACCTTTCTTCCCAAAGGGGATCCACTGCAACTTGCATCAATCTTGTCTCCTCCATTCTATCCTCACAACAACCCTGTGGGATAAGTTAGGGTGAGAATGTGGGGAGGGGTTAAAAGGTTAAAGGGCAAACTAATGATTGGGATGGGGAACCAAAAAAGGTGGATGAGCGAGAGAGAGAGGGGAGGGGAAGGGGGAAAGGGCTGCTAGGGGGAGAAACAGTAAAAGGTAGGCAAGTGGAAGAGAAGGAAAGGGGAGTGGCTACAGACATTGTCAGGGGGAGGCAAGGAGAGACGGGGAAATGTAGTGTCCATTAATCTCTATGGGCAAGCGTAGTCTCCATTATTCTCTAAGGACAAACGTGGTCTCCATTATTCCCTATGGGCAAGCGTAGTCTCCATTATCCTCTATGGGCAAGTGTGAACTCCATTATCCTCTGTGGGCAAGCGAGGACACCATTATTCTCCATGGGCCAGCATTGTCTCTATTATTCCTTATGAGCAAGGGTGCTCTCCAGTATTTCCTGTGGGCAAGTGTGTTCTCTCTTAATCCCTATGGCAAGCATGGGCTTCGTTTTCCCTGTGGGGAAGTGTGGTCTGTATTATTCCCTTTGGGCAAGCGTGGATTCCAATATCCTCTGTGGGCAAGTGTGGTCTCCTTTATTCCCTATGGGCATGTGTGGTCTCCCTTATTCCCTCTGAACAAGCGTGGTTTCCCTTATTCCCCACGTCCACATGTGGTCTCCCTTATTCATTGTGGGAAGCGTGGACTCCATTATACCCTATGGTCAGGTGTGCTCTGCTCTCCATTATTTCCTATGGGCAATCATGGATTCTCTGTTGGCAATTATGTCCCTATGGCCAATCATGGATTCTCTGTTGGCAGTTATGTACTGCACTATCCCCTCTGGGCAAGCCTACTCTCCATTATTCCCTATGAGCAATCATGGATTCTCTATTGGCAATCATGGATTCTCTGTTGGCAATTATGTCCCTATGGCCAATCATGGATTCTCTGTTGGCAGTTATGTACTGCACTGTCCCCTCTGGGCAAGCCTACTCTCCATTACTCCCTATGGGCAATCATGGATTCTCTGTTGGGAATTACATCCCTATGAGCAATCATGGATTCTCTGTTGGCAATCATGTACTCCATTATCCCCTATGAGCAAGCATCCTCTCCATTATTCCCTATGAGCAGTCATGATTCTCTATTGGCAATTATGTACTGCACTATCCCCTCTGGGCAGGCCTACTCTCCATTATTCTCTATGGGCAATCATGTATTCCCTATGGGCAATCGCTGTCCTTAGTTTTAGTACATCCCTCCTGGCAAACTTTGAGCCAGATACACCAGCTCTACAAGGAGAAGGCAATTTAGGAATGCGGCAAAGACATCTGCACATAGTACTCCTGTGGGGCACTGAGCTGCGCGGGCCAAGTACCAGTGAGATCACTCTGAGGTTCTCAGAACAACACTGTCTCCATATGAGCAAAACAATCCAGGAACACAAGTAGAAAGGCCATCACTTTTGTGGAAGATGGCAGGAGTTGACGTAACAGACGACTGCTTCTTAAATGGACGGCTCTATGTTGCCTGTTCCAGAATGAGCTCACCAAGCAGCTTGGTGATCCTAGCACTTGAGGGCAGAACCACCAATGTGATCTATAAACAGGTCCTTCAGTAGAGGGGAAAAAATTACATATGTCTGACTTCATTTTTTTTTTCAGTACAATCTTCTCCATTATAATTCCTACAACAAATGTTACATTTCAGACTTCACATCAGACTTCACACTGATAATAATCAGTATTATAACTGGATTTACAGAACTTAAACACTGTAGTGAAGCACGGGTATCAGGCTAGTAGATAAATAATTGTAGATTTGCAGGTTGGGGGGAGAGAAGCAAGCATTAGATTTAGGAGGGCTGAGTGGATGGTTCGATTGGACGGGTCACTCCGGGGGGGAGCGCTATTCAAACTATGTATAATATCAAGATGGGTGCCAAACCCAGTCAGTTCTGATGCAAATGGCTTCCACTTGTCACAGTTTCATATCTCAATAAACAAATCTTTCACACGAAAGAGTGATGTTGGGAGTGAGTTCGTGCAAGAATCTGACACCACCCTTGAAGATAAAAGGGGACATGCCAGGGGCTGTTCCAGCTGCTGCATTTCTAAAATAGGCAGCCGTTTTTCACATTGTTGTGCACCAGAATTCCAGCATGGAACAATGGTTTCATGAAAATGTAACATGCATTTCATTTGCTGTAGCAAGACCCCAGCTGCAGATCCTTACAGCCAAGTCTAAATTTTATATCATGGCAAAATTCTTATGTAAAGTACACTAATCCTAAAAGAAAGCCACTGCAACGGTTGCATATAACCCTATACCCTCATGATCCTTCCCAAGGTCTGCTGCCTATGTAATTTTTTAAAGCAAAGTTTATTGTATCTCTCCATTTCCCTCCCTTTTTGTCTTGTTTGAAAGATAATTATGCTCATGCATACCAGTTACTATTTCCTATAACGTGCGGCTTCGGTGGGAGATTGTACTTCAAAAAGTCATCTAGTACAAGCAACGCCTGAGCATCCCAAAGCCTGACACCATCCAAACCGAAGTAGGCATCAGATTTGAAGATAATTAATGAAAGAATCCCTTCACTTCCATTTGCTTCCTGAACAGTAACACCCTTGAAGTTCTTGAAAATGCAGTTATTCAACTAGAAATTTGGTTTGGGGAACACTAGAATAGACAGCCCCTTACATAGGACTCAGCCCTTATCCTTGTTAAACTGCATCTTGTTCACATCCACCCACATTTCCAGTGTGTTCAGATCTCATTGAATTCCATCTCTGCCTTCCGCTGTGTTAGCTGCTCCTCCCAATTTGGTGTCCTTCAAATTTAATGAGTAGCCCCTCCACGCCCTGATCCAGATCATTTATTAAAATACTGAAAAGGACCCGGCCCGGAACCGAGCCCTGTGGCACCTCACTGGACACCTCCCTCCATTCAGATAAAATGCCATTGACAACTACTCCTATAGTGCGGTTCTCCGATCGGTTCCCTATTCACCTAACTATCCTAGCATCCAGTCCATGAGTCTCTGGTTTACCCATCAGGACATCATGGGGAACCCTGTCAAAAGCTTTACTGAAATACAGGTAAACAACATCAACAGCATTCCCTCGATCTACAGGTCCAATTTCTTGACAAATGGATTGGTGTAGATGACTCACAGCTGGTGGGAGAAAAGGGCTGTTTTGGGGGTCTGGTCATGGAGAGGTGGCTGATGAATCTGTGGAGGGTTCATGATTTTTGTGGTGGATTGAGCTGGTGTTGAGGGCAGTGGCTCCAGATCTTTGGAGAGGAATCTCTCTAAATCGGGAGGAAACCCTGCTTCACACGCAAAAATGCTTCCATAGTTGCAGAGGAAAATGTTGCGGATTGAATTTAGTGAGGAAGTGTATTTTCAGAGAGAAAAGTACTATCCCTGCTGAAGAGCAGGGGGAGGGAGATGGACAGGAAAAGGTTCTCTACAATGGGAGGTGTACTGAAGGTGATTAAACATAGTGAGTTGTTACAGTCGACAAAATGGGACATTAGCACTGCTCCCCCCCTACCAATGAAAAGATGCCACAAATCACAGGTACATGGGGGAGCAGTGTGATGCTGTATGGAAGGATAAGCTTCCTGAAGTTAGTATTAGCAAATTTTACCAGTTTTGGGGTCCAAATTACCCTCAACTTAAGACTTTTGCTTCTAAAATTCTGTCTATGTCAAGGAGAACATACGTCAGTGAACACCTCTATTCTGGAATAAATCTTCATATATCCAAAGCACGTTCTCAGCTTACAGATACACACCTAACCAGCACACTCAAGATTGCTACAGCATAGACATGGACTCCAGATGTTGATGCAATAATTCAGAGTAAGAGAGGTCAGTTATCAAGGACTCTAAAATAAATACTGTAAGATTATTACTTATTAAACATGTTTGTATACTGGGTAAAAACTAATATTGTTAATTGGGTTTGCCTATGTTGTTTCTAAAGTTTATATCTCTAGTATCTGGCCTTACATTGTATGGCACATAGGGCTGAGCCAGACAAATTGAAATTTATGTCATATCCCTGTAACAACTGAGTTCGACATCCCTCCCTGGGTTACATGGCTTTTCCTTTTGTGGGTTCTTCGATGCTGTTGAAGATGGCCTGAATCTCTTCCCACAATCTGAGGACTCAGAAGGCTTCTCACCTGTGTGGGTTCTTAGATGAATTTGAAGAGTCCCATTCTAACTGAATCCCTTCCCACACACTGAACACTCAAAAGGCTCCCCCCTGTGTGAATTCTTAGATGTTTTTGAAGAGTGCCATTCTGACAGAATCTCTTCCAACACTCTGGTCATTCAAAAGGCTTCTCCCCCGTGTGGGTTCTTAGATGAGTATGAAGACTGCTACTCCGACTGAATCTCTTTCCACACTCTGCGCATTCAAAAGGCTTCTCCCCTGTGTGGGTTCTTAGATGAGTTCGAAGACTGAACCTCCGACTGACTCTCTTCCCACACTCTGAGCATTCAAAAGGCTTCTCCCCTGTGTGGGTTCTCAGATGTTCTTGAAGAGTGCTACTATGACCAAATTTCTTCCCACACTCTGAGCATTCAAAAGGCTTCTCCCCTGTGTGGGTTCTCAGATGGTCTTGAAGACTGGTACTCTGACGGAACTTCTTCCCACACTCTGAGCATTCATAAGGCTTCTCCCCTGTGTGAGTTCTTAGATGAGTTTGAAGACTGCTACTCCGACTGAATCTTTTCCCACAGTCTGAGCATTCAAAAGGCTTCTCCCCTGTGTGGGTTCTCAGATGTTCTTGAAGACTGGTATTCTGACAGAATTTCTTCCCACACACTGAGCATTCAAAAGGCTTTTCCCCTGTGTGGGTTCTCAGATGTATATGAAGACTGGAACTGCAACTGAATCTCTTCCCACACTCTGAGCACTCAAAAGGCTTCTCCCCTGTGTGAGTTCTTAGATGACTTTGAAGATGGCCACTGTGACTGAATCTCTTCCCACATTCTGAGCACTTAAAAGGCTTCTCCCCTGTATGGGTTCTTTGATGAGTTTGAAGATGGCCACTGTTGCTGAATTTCTTCCCACACTCTGAGCATTCAAAAGGCTTCTCCCCTGTGTGGGTTCTTAGATGACTTTGAAGATTGCTACTGTTGCTGAATTTCTTCCCACACTCTGAGCACTCAAAAGGCTTCTCTCCTGTGTGGGTTCTTAGATGTTTTTGAAGATTGCCATTCCAACTAAATCTCTTCCCACACTCTGCACACTCAAAAGGCTTCTCCCCCGTGTGGGTTCTCAGATGTTCTTGAAGACTGGTATTCTGACTGAATCTCTTCCCACACTCTGAGCATTCAAAAGGCTTTTCCCCTGTGTGGGTTCTTAGATGTTTTTGAAGATTGCCATTCCGACTGAATTTCTTCCCACACTCTGAGCACTCGAAAGGCTTCTCCTCTGTCTGGGCTCTTAGATGCCCTTGAAGAGTACTATTGTGACTGAATCTCTTCCTTCCCTCTAAGCATTCAAATGGCTTCTCCCTCGTGTGGGTTCCTTGAGGCTGCTGAAGAGTGTTACTGTCACGGAATCTCTTCACACACTCTGAATATTTAAAAAGTTTCCCTCCTGTGTGGGTTCTTTGGTGTTGTTTAAGAAGGAAACTATTATTGAATTTCTTTCCACACTGTGAGCATTCAAAAGGTTTCTCCCCTGAGTGGATCCTTTGGTGCACAAAAAGCTGTGATCTGTATCTGAAATTCTTTCCACACCAAAGGCATTTCCATGCCTTCATTATACTGTGCTTTGAAAAATGTAGATCACCTTTTCTTCCATCCAAGAACATCTTTCCACTCTCTGAACAGATAGAGGGCTTCTCTCCTAAATGAATTCTTTGGTGTCGAAGAAGGTCTGATTTCTCTGAGAAGCTGTTCCCACAATCTGAGCAGCTATAAAGTTTCTCTCCTGTATGTGTTCTTAAATGTCTAAGGAACTCTGCTCTGCGTATCACGGTCTTTCCACTCTCCATGCACCGATGGGTTTTCTTTCCACTGTGCATTCCAAAATGGACATTATATTGGGTTTGATCAGAGAAGTTCATTCCACACTCCAAGCATTTGTATGTTTCCTCGGACATGTCAACTACTTCTTGGAAATCCTCCCCTAGGCAAGGACTGGATTTATCCCTCTTCTTCACCCTGCGGCTGACTTTCTGCCTCTTCGGTCTGCCTTGAATCCTGACGGTTCTTCTCACATCTTCGTTCTTGACTTCATCTGACAATAGATGATGCAGTTCCCCATCCACCTCATTCCTCTGATCATCCCCTGCTGGAAGAGAGAGAGAGAGAGAGAGAGAGAGAGAGAGAGAGAGAGAGAGAGAGAGAGAGAGAGAGAGAGAGAGAGAGAGAGAGAGAGAGAGAGAGAGAGATCCTGTTAGAATCCACGCAAGGTGGTCTGATCTGCACCTGAAGTTCCAGCCACACCCCAAATATTTCAATGGCTTCTTCCTGCTGTACACTGAAGTGGACAATCAAATACAAAGTACATTAAGCCTCCGGCACCAGAGATGCTTGGTTTGGACTCTGACCATTTCTATGGCTCCCCACCAGTGTGACATCTTTGATGTGAAGTAAGGGCTCTTTTCCAAATGAAGCTCTTTCCGCACTCCAAGGAAATATACAGTTTCTCTCCTAAAGAAATTTATATCCACAAAAGGACGTTTATTCTATGACTCAAAGTCTTTGCAAAGGCCACACCTCCATTTTCGTTTTCCCTAGAGTAGATTCTCTGCTTAGGATGGAGGCCTTTAAGAACATAAGAGAAGCCAATGTTGAATCAGGCCAACGGCCCATCTAGTCCAACACTCTGTCACACAGCGGCCAAAAATACCAGGTGCTATCAGGAGGTCTAGCAGTGGGGCCAGGACACTAGCAGCCCTCCCACTGCTGCCCCCTCCAGCACCAAGAATAGAGTGCATCACCTGCCCCAGACTGAGAATTCACATCTATACCCTGTGGCTAATAGCCACTGATGGACCTCTGCTCCATATGTTTATCTAATTCCCTCTTGAAACTGTCCATGCTTGTAGCTGCCACCACCTCCTGTGGCAGTGAATTCCATGTGTTCATCACTCTTCGGGTGAAGAAGGACTTCCTTTTATCTGTTCTAACCCGACTGCTCAGCAATTTCATGGAGTGTCCACGAGTTCTTGTACTGTGAGAAAGGGAGAAAAGTACTTCTTTCTCAACCTGCTCTATCCCATTCATAATCTTATAAACCTCGATCATGTCACCCCTCAGCCGTTCCTTCTTATTTTGTTCCTTCTTATTTTGATTGACCTTTCTTCTTGGACTGAGACTTCACAGAAACTCCCTCCTTGGCAAGGAATGGGCTTGCATGATCCTAAGCCTATAACAGGGCGGCCTACAGGCTCTAGGGAGGCCTAGTGACGCCAGGGAAGCCTATACCAATGCAGCTCTCAGGGCCTACATTTCCCAGGTCTCCTGTGGACACTGTGGTTGATTCCCCACTCCTCCACTTGCAGCTGCTGGCATGACCTTGGGACAGTCACAGTTCTCTCAGATCTGTTCTGGAAAGAGCACTTCCCGAAAGAGCTCTCTCAGCCCCACCTACCTCACAGGGTGTCTATTGTGGGGAGGGGAAGGGAAAGGAGATTGTAAGCCGCTCTGAGACGCTTTTGGGTAGTGAAGGGCAGGATATAAAGCCAATCTCTTCTCTTCTTCTTTACTGTGCTCATTTTTCTACATGTCACTGAATTACAGTTGTTGTTATATCTCTTTAATAAAAATAGTTTGTTACTCTGGCTGGGTCCTCATGCCTCATTTGGTCATTTAGAAGAGGAAACCTACTGGAAACGATCTGCATAAAGGAGTAGGGTGGGTGCTCTAGGCCCTTCTGAGGAGACCTGTACCAGAGTGGTGGCAGCTGTAAGAGAGCTTTTCTAGCCACTACCCACAACAGGGCTTTTCCCTCCTCTTACCAGCGTGGCTTCCCTCCTGCCTCACTGGTCCCTGGATAAACCTGAGCATCAGAGCACGCTGATTAGACAGGTATACCTGGCTTTCCTCTCTGTGTCTTTTTCTGTGGCAGATGCTTTCCCGCCTCAAGGGGGTGGAAGGGACATAGCCTTTGGGAAGGAGTTGGTTGCTTGCCTCTTGGGGAGATGGGAGGTTGGTGCAGGGCTTCCTCTATCCTCTTTTGGCTCAAGCAACTGTGCTTCAACTGAGAACTTGTCTCTGTGTTGACTGGGCACACGATTCCACACTCTTCGGGTGAGGACTGATCCCCTTCACCACAACAGAGGGTGCTGTGTGGTTTCGCTTGAGTGAGTTCCCCTTGGGTTGCAGTGTTAACTGGTGGGACTACCTGCTGCAGTCCACCCCTGCAAGGTAGAACAGCGCCAAAGAAAGCACTCAAACCCTTCTCCACCTAATAGCAAGGCATGAAGGTGTCCATGGAAAGACTGCAGGAAAGGGCTGATGTGCCTTTGGTCTCGTCTAGCGGGGCTGTTCTTAGGTAAAAAAAGCCCCATTCCCAGGAATATCTAGTATTCAAGGACAGTGCAGCCACTCAAGGGCCACAAACAATCAGCCCCAGAAGGAGCTTCTGAGCCTCCAGATTCCAGGCCCCAGAAGGCCTCTAACCTTCCTTACCCAGGAGGGTACCAAAGCAGGAGATGCTTAGAAGGGAAGAGGAGAGGTCCCCTGGGTATTCCTTGCCCAATCCCTTGACATAACTGTAATAGACACCCACTTGCAGCCAGTTCATTTGGGAAGGGGGGGGGGGAAGAGGGACAGAGAGCATTCTTATACGGGGAAGGAAAGAAATCAAGGATGAGTAAAATTTCTCCCAGAAGGACGGAACCTCAACTGTACCCAGTCTAAGGTGGAATGGATTTTTTCTGGACTACAGTCAGAGTGGGTGGCCATCACCCCATCTGGGGAAAGGGAATCTTGTAAAGGCTGACAACCGTGAAACTGGCATCTGGCTCCTTCCAGAGTCTTTCTGAGGGACCCCCAGCCCTGCCTCGGCCTCAGGCCAAGATACTGGCCTCAGTTCCCCTTGTATCAGTGGGGTGCCTTGTATCGCTCCATGTGGCCATGCTGAACATCACTTTCACAGCCATCCCAACTTCCCGAAGCACCCAGTGGCGGCCAAGTAGCACATCAGGCCTCACAAACATATATTGCTGTTCAATATTTTCATTTCTGCATCATCCCAATGGCAGCAATTCCCACCTTTGGCACCTTTGAAAGATCCTTACCCAGAAAAGCCAGGCTCCCGTAGATCTCCTGCATGACTTCCCTGTAGAGGGCTCTCTGGCTCAGATCCAGCAGGGCCCACTCCGCCACAGTGAAATACACGGCCACCTCCTCAAAGGAAAATGGAGACTGAAAAGAAAAAGCAGAGTTTGGAGATCATGCCAGGCAGGGACTACACACTCGGCAGGGGTATTTTGTGGGGGTGCAGGATACAGAACTTGGTATGGGTAAAAGCAGTGCCATTCAGAGCCCCCTTCCTCGGCAATTAGGAGGAAAAGCGGCCCTGAGAAAGGGGTGAGGGCCCTGGCTATCCCCCGTTCATCCCCCCTACCTGGACTAGAGGTCGAGTGGCAATTTCCACTTCTCTGAAAAGAAAACAGCTCGATAACAGCTCTTCACTTCCTGCAAGGGAGACAACATTAGAAGGAGGAATTTTAGCTAGAAATTCCTATTTTGTTTGTTTGTCTCAGTCCTGCTTACACATCCCCATTCCCTGGTTTTTAAAACCTTGTCTTCTTTACACTGAAGCAAATCTGTAATAACTTTTAGTAAACTGCGGGAGTGGTGGAAGAGAAGCCCCAGGTATCCATGAACCTTGGGAGGTTATAAATGCTGCCGACACATTTCAGACTTCTGTGAGAGTTGGAATGTGCCCTGGAGCCAGTGAAGAGCAGGGCGCAGGAGGCAGTGGCAAAGCTTGCCTGCCCAGCCCTGCCTGGAGCTCTAATGGTTGCAGTGTCCCTGCTGGATCAGACCAAAAGCCCAGGCATGACCTCCTCCCGCCTGCTGGACCTTCTCACCCATCCTGGAGTCCGGAAGGGAAGGAGAAAAAGAGGTGACTGGCAATCACGTAGCATGATACGTTGCCATCACATCCAGCCCTAAACCCATGTGATTTTAGCGCATCAGCTGATGCTCTGGGAACTATAGAGTACTATGAATGTGTTTCCAGAGAGTCTGCTGATGCTCTGATTTCACATCTAGATATTTGGCCAGACAAGACGTGAAAATGACACCGTGTCCACCCCATGCTCTGCCCTCAAACCTCATAATCCAGTCCCCACTTTCTGACTGTGTGTAGAGTGCTGAGAAGTCACAGCTGACTTACGGTACCTCCACTTGTTCAGGGCAGGGGTCTTTTGGGGCCGGAGCGCGCCGGAGCACAGCTCCCGCAGCCCAGGTGCCAGCACAAAGGGCGGTGGCAGCAAGCCCCACCCCCAGCTCCCCACCCCAAGCGCTGCAGCCCGGGGGAGGCTCGAGAAGGCCTGTTGCTGGCTTCCCAGGGCCCGCGCTGGAGCGCTGTGGCCCCGGGGAGGCATGAGAAGGCCCACCGCCAGCCTCCTGGGGCTCGCACTGGAGCACTGCGGCCTCGGGGCAGTTTGAGGAGGCCTGCACTGAAGTGCTGCAGCCCCGGGGAGGCAAAAGGAGGCCCGTCGCCAGCCTCCTGGGGCTTGCGCTGGAGCACTGCAGCCCCAGGGAGGCTTGAGGAGGCCCGTCGCGCTGGGATGGCCTTGATTGGTAAGTGAGGGATCCACAGGGGTGGTGGTGGTGGGGGCTTAATGGGGGAGAGGGAGAGCCTTCCTCCCTCTCCCCATCTCTTTGCCCTCTTTCTGTCCCTCATTTCCTTTTCTTCCTTTCCCTTCTTTCCTTCTCTCCTTTTCTCTTTCCTCCTTTTATTCTCTCCTTTTTCTCTTTCCTCCTATTATTCTCTCCTTTTTCTCTTTCCCTCCTTCTTCCCTTCTCTTTCTTTCCCTCCTTCTTCTCTTCTCTCTTTCCCTCCTTTCATTCTCTCCTTTTCCCCTTTCCCTTCTTCTTTCCCTCTTTTTCTTTCCCTCTTTCCTTCTCTCTTTTTATCCCCTTTCCTTCTCTTTCTTTCCCTCTTTCCTTCTCTCTACTCTCTCTCTCTTTCCTTCTTCTGTGGGCCAACTCTAGTGAGAAGGGGTTTAAACTTTAAACCCTTTAGTGAGAAGGGGTTTAAACTTTAAACCCTTTCTCTCTTCGCTTCCCTCCCCCTGCAGGCCAGCTGGGAAAGGGAAGGGGAGGCTTTTGAAGATGCCTTCCCCCCCCCTTTTGCTTCCCCTTCTGACATTATTTCTGGTGATGTCAGAGGGCATGGCATATGCTAATGAGCTATTATGCTAATAGCCAGTAGCTCATTAGCATACCTTATGCTAATGAGCTCCTGCAGCTCTTTTTCTATGAAAAGACCCCTGGTTCAGGGGAAAAGACATTCAGAGGTGGTATGCCATTGCCTGCCTCTGCATAGCAACCCTGAATTTCTTCGGTGATCTTCCAGTCCAAAAACTAACCAGGGCTGAACATTCTTAGCTTCTGAGCTCTGATGATGGTGGGCTAATCTGGCCCATCCTGGTCAGGAGAACATGGAGGTTCTATTTTTTACCATGGCTCATAGCTACGCCCAGATTTGCTTTCCTTTTCTTTTTTGAGCCACCTTGAGTCTTTCTAATGGCAGGAAGGTGAGATATGCATATTTCAATTAATATAATAGTATAAATTAAATATTATTATTCTGTATCATAATATTATATATTATAATATAATATTATAATAAGAATGGAATTGCTCTCCATGAATTGGTATACTCCCCCTTAAAGCGGTGTGGCCGTCGTTACATCCTAGGGCACCATTTCCCAGAACTCCATTCTACGTAGACCGCAGAATTATCTCCCTTTTCTCCTGTCCTGAACCTTCTGCTCAACAACTTCTCTACATGCCCCAGTCCCATCTGGAGGCACCCTTACCGCTTGGAAGGGCATCGTGGGCATGCTCCTGGGCCTGCGCCTTCTGACCTTCCTCTGACGCAGCTTCTTCTGCCTCAGAGAACTTTTCTTCCACCTTCAGGGATCCTCCCCACATCTGAAACAACAGCAAGAGAGAGGGGTAAGAGAAGGAACGGAACAGGCTGAAGAGATGGCTCCTGACCCACTCCCAGACTCCTCATCCTTGACTCCACCATCAGAGCCACTTTCACCACCGGGACAAGAGCCAGTGTTGGATTTTCTTCCCAGCCTAGTGAATGATCTAGAGGTAGAAATATCAAAGAAAAGATGGGAACAATACACTGAAGAATTATAAAAAAAGGGATGAAAGGAGAACAGATTCCTTTCAAGAGGAATCTTTTGAAGAAGCAGGAAGAGTTTTAGAAAGTAAATCTGCACTGAGAACAAATCACCAGGAGGAGATGGGATATCAGTAGAGCTATTCCACGCCACAGAAAAGGACTCCATCAACATCTTAACAAGAATATGCTAACAAAGATGGAAAACAATACAACGGTCCACAGACTGGAAACACTAACTTTACATTCCAGTTCTGAAAGACCATCGCATTAATTCCTCATGCAAGTAAATGATGCTCACAATTTTACAAATGCCAGATGTTTAAGCTGGATTCAGAAAAAGAAGAAGCACTTGAGATCATATTGCAAATTTACATTAGTGAATGAAGTGTAGGAGAGAATTTCAATGATTGCCATATGTCAGAAGTGCCTGGCAGGAAGCCTCGGGATGAGGCCATTGCTTTAACGGAGTGAGTGGAAACCCCTCACCTGCTGTGCCTGCCAGTTGTCCTCTGCCTGACTCAGGAGGAACCCCTCGGCCAGGGCCACTGCCTGGGAACTGGTCTCCGCCCCGCATCCTCTGACCCAGCACTGCACTTCCTGCGGCAGGATGGCCAGGAACTGCTCCAGGATCACCAGGTCCAGCATCTGCTTCTTGGTGCGCCTCTCTGGCTCCAGCCAGTACTTACAAAGTCCATGGAGCTGGCTGCAAACCTCTCGGGGCCCAACAGCCTTGTCGTAATGGAACTGCCGGAAGTGTCGGCTGCGTTCATCTGTGGTCAGAGTGTCCTGGACCCGGATCTCTGATACAGCTCTCTCCCAAAATTCAACACCACTCCCTGCTTGGATGGGATGGGGACCTTTCCTCAATCTCTTGCCAGTTCCAGGGCCTTCTGGGCTCTTCTCTTCCATCTCCTCGTCCTTTCTCTCGGGTTGCCTCTGACTCTGGAAGGACACTCTTATTCACCTGGCTGTGAAAAGGGAGAGGGAAAGATATCAAAAAGGCAGAAAGAAAACACAAGAGAACGGAGTTACATCACTGACCCTGGTGAAGACATCTGTTTATTACTCCAATGGATCAGAGGGAGCATCTTTGTTGTAGTTTGCAGATCTGGATTATCATTGTGCTAAATTACATATCCAGCTTTTAAACATACACCTATTTGGTCCTTCAGGCAACAAAAACACCACAATTTGCCTTTTTAAGCATCTGCTGTGAATTATATGAGCTTGGCTTCCAGTTCTGGGGATCAGTCTGTCTAGTGGGTGCTTCTCAAGGTAAACTGGAACCCAGGAGAAAGTGACTGATAAGGGCTTAACCATTAAGAGTTCACCACTCCTTAACCACTGCACCAAGCTGGTGAGCCCGAGGAGGCTGGGAAAGCACCCACTCTCCTGGCTTTCTGCAAACTAAGCAAAATGTAATTATCCAAGAGGGCTTTTCTATGCAAGCAACAGGGTAGCACTTTATGAAAGGCTTCACAAAGTAACGTGGATGAATTATCGGAGACTGGGGTCTATATTACCGTGTACAGTTTGCTGTGTTGTAACCTGCTACGTATTTTTACATCATACATTGGGTCCAGTGTTCCTTCTAAGCTGAGTTAGTGTGAGCTAGCTCACAGTTTTTTAGCCTCCGGCTCACACATTTTTGTCCCAGCTCAGGAAGGATGGCTCCAGAGTGAACTGATTTATGCAGTAACGAAATCACTGGCTCACAACTGTATTGCCCGTAGCTCACAAGGTAGAATTTTTGCTCACAAGACTCTGCAGCTTCGAGGGAACATTGATTGGGTCACGTTAAAATGTATGCTTTCCTTCAGTACTGCTTTTCGGATTCCTGGTTGGTTCTACAGCCCACGTTCTGTTTCATAGGTTATTGAATGTACCATCCTATCGATTGCTCAGAGTGACATTCAATGGCGGACTATAATTGCTGTATATTCGGGTGGGGTAGCCATGATGGGTCTGAAGCAGCAGAAGGAAGTTTGAGTCCAGCGGCACCTTTAAGACAGAACAAGTTTTATTCCTGGTATAATAAGCTTTCATGTGCAAGCCAGCCACTTGAATCTGTCTTCATGGAAGGCACCACCTTACGCCGCATGGAATGGAACTTGATCAGCCTTGAGAAGAAACTTGCACAAGTACAGACTGATGTTTCCTTTCTTACAAAATGCAAAAATTGGGACTATTCTGAAGAAAGGTGTTTGCACACAAAAGCTTACACCGTGAGTAAAACTTTGCTTATCTTAAAGGTGCCACTGGAATCAAAGTTTGTTCTATAATGAATGTATATAAATAAAATCCCCCCCCCACACACCAAACTGCCAATGGGTAGAGGGGAGCACTGGCCCAACCGTGTGGTATTTGGGGCAGCCAATCAGCACGGAAAATTCCTCCCTCGTGATCCCCTCTGGGACTTCTTCCTGGGCCTGCCTCCTCCCTGCACGGCTGAGAATTTATTTGGATGTACAAAATTCAGATCCCGCCCTTCCTTCCCTACAAGCGATGCCCTCCCTGGTGGCTGTTCAATCAGTCGGATTCATATCCTGCTCCGTCTCCCCGGAATGGGACTCCAGGTGACTTACAACATAATCAAATGCACCCGATAAAACAGAACAAAAAATGCAATAAAGACACTTTAAAAATACAAAACGAGTAACAATCTTCCCAAGCAGGGCAGGATGCAGGGATGCGGCTGGTCGGAGCACCTCCACCATCTCTCTACCAGCTGCCTGGCGGATCAGGCTCCCCCCAGGCCGCCCGGGAAAGAGCCGCCTTGCAAGCCCCGCGGACCCGCCAGGCAGGCGCCCCAAGATCAGGGCTAACAAAGGGAGATATCCGCAGAAGGAAACCATGTTTGGAAAGGATTTAAACACATACACGCATCCGCCATACACAGGAGAGCCCAATTTCTGTCTTCGGAGACTGAATGGACTTACTTGAGAGTAAACCTTCCCAGGCTGCAGCTGCAAGGCTCCCCCCGCCGCCTTTGCTTGTCTGAAGCCCTCCTTTGCTCGGCCTCTCTAGCAAGCAGCTCGGTAGCTTTAACCCTTTCACTGCTGCAGACCCACGAAAAAAGCTTCGCGCCCTCTCCCGTGAAGACATAAGAACATAAGAGAAGCCAATGCTGAATCAGGCCAATGGCCCATCTAGTCCAACACTCTGTCACACGGTGGCCAAAAATACCAGGTGCCATCAGGAGGTCCAGCAGTGGGGCCAGGGCACCAGAAGCCCCCCCATTGCTGCCCCTCCCAAGCACCAAGAATAGAGTGCATCACCTGCCCCAGACTGAGAGTTCCCATCTATACCCTGTGGCTAATAGCCACTGATGGACTTCTGCTCCATAAAAGGTAAAGGTTCCCTTGCTCGAAAGCCAGTCAAATCCGACTCTAGGGTTGCAGTGCTCATCTCCGTTTCAAAGCCGAAGAGCCAGCGCTGTCCGAAGACGTTTCCGTGGTCATGTGGCCGACATGACTAAACACCAAGGCGCACGGAACGCTGTTACCTTCCCACCGAAGTGGTACCTATTTATCTACTTGCAATTTCCTGCTTTCGAACTGCTAGGTTGGCAGGAGCTGGAACTAGAGATGGGAGCTCACTCCATCATGCGGCACTCTCGGGTCTCGAACTGCTGAACTACTGACCTTCCACAGCCTGCAGTTCAGCGTCTTAACCACTTGAGCCACCGCAGCTCCTTATGCTTATCTGCTCCATATGCTTATCTAATTCCCTCTTGAAACTGTCCATGCTTGTAGCTGCCACCACCTCCTGCGGCAGTGAATTCCATGTGTTAATCATTCTTTGGGTGAAGAAGGACTTCCTTTTATCCGTTCTAACATGACTGCTAACCCGTTCTAACCCGACGCTGCGGGAAGCGGACTTCTGCCTGGCCGCAGTCATCAGTGCGCTATAATGCAGCTCAGTGGGACTCCCTTGGAGTCACTCCGCACAGGGCTGCGCCGGGCTGTTCATTCGCTTCAGAAAAAGGAGGCTGAGATAAGCCGGTTCCCAGTTTCTTGCCCGCATTCTCCCAGCTCCTTCCTCCTCCACCTCGTCCGAGGACTGGGAAACCTGGAGGGTGGCTGTTAGACATGGTCAGGTTAGGTTGGGGTTTTTTTTTTACATAGAGGAGCCTGGATGGGTCACTTTCTGTTGCCCCCCAAAACGCAGGACCTCAAAGGCAGGCAGGAAGAGCTTTGTTATGTACTGAGCCTGAACAGTACTTGGAAACTGACAAAGCTTGTTTCGCCAGAACAATAGATAGCCAGGGTCCTGGAAGGAGCAGAAGTTGTAACTAAATAGCCTATCAGGGGGAGTGGGGGGGTTGGGGTGGGGTGTTTTGCATGCATAGAAGCAGGGCTCCAGCCCTGCTAGAGTTGTCTTAGAGTTAAGCTGAAATCACTAATAAACTATGAGCTGATCACTATAGGCGTCTTGAACCGAGTACATTTCAAGCTTATATAACAATATTGCCTGAGAGGAAGGGACAGAGTCCGGATTCCAAGACAGGAGGCTGCCAATTTTCCCTTTAAGTTGTGGAGTCTTGTGAGCAAAAATCCTGCTTTGTGAGCAACTGGCATTAAAGTTCTGAGCAAGCAATTTGGCTACTGCATGAATTACTTTGCTCTGGAGCCATCCTTCCTGAGCTCAGACAAAAATGGTGAGCTGGAGGCTAAAAAACTGTGAGCTAGCTCACACTAACATTGGAGGCTGCATTTGGACACCCCCCCCCCTTCAGGTGCTTCTTGCCTCCAGGGAAATAAAACTCCCCTCTTGCAGCCCCATAGAAAGAAGGGGCAAGAGGGAAATCCCTCCCTCCTTGGGAGGAGAAACGGAGAAGAGGAAGGGAGACCTCTCCTCCTTCCCACACACCATCTAGGAGCAGGTGGGGGGGGGGCCTGTTCCTTTTCGCAAGGGGTGTGCATCTGGAGCCGCAGGGTGATCTTTGGTGTGGGGGGGGCTGGGAGGGGGGATGTGCAGGAGAGAGCCGCAGAGAAGGAAAGGGCTGCGGCGCTTTAAGGGTCTGCCCAGGTCAGGTTACCACCCTCCCTGTGGGGCCTGCAGGTCTCCAAGAATTATTTCCAACTGATCCCCAACAAATTAGGCAGAAATCAGAAACCTCTTAGAAAATGAGCAAGAAATGAAAAGGACAACAGCAAGTACAAGAACTGCTGAGAACATAAGAACGTAAGAACATAAGAGAAGCCAATGTTGAATCAGGCCAATGGCCCATCTAGTCCAACACTCTGTCACACAGCAGCCAAAATATACCAGGTGCCATCAGGAGGTCCAGCAGTGGGGCCAGGGCACCAGAAGCCCTCCCACTGCTGCCCCCTCCAGCACCAAGAATAGAGTGCATCACCTGCCCCAGACTGAGAGTTCCCATCTATACCCTGTGGCTTCTGCTCCATTGTTGTTGTTCAGTCGCACAGTCGAGTCCGACTCTTCGCGACCCCATGGACCAGATTACGCCAGGCCCTCCTGTCTTCCGCTGTCCGCTGAAGTTTGCTCAATTTCATGTTCGTTGCATTGATGACACTGTCTAACCATCTCATTCTTTGCCGTCCCCTTCTTCTTTGACCTTCAATCTTTCCCAGCATCAGGGTCTTCTCCAGTGAATGCTCCCTTCTCATTTGGTGGCCAAAGTATTTGAGCTTCAGCTTCAGGATCTGGCCTTCCAGGGAACAGTCAGGGTTGATTTCTTTGAGGATTGACTGATTTGATCTCCTTGCAGTCCAAGGGACTCTCAAGAGTCTTCTCCAGCACCATAGTTCAAAAGAATCTATTCTTCGGCGCTCGGCCTTCCTTATAGTCCAACTCTCACAGCCATACATTACTACGGGGAATACCATTGCTTTGACCATGCAGACTTTTGTTGGCAAGGTGATGTCTCTGCTTTTTATCATGCTGTTTAGGTTTGCCATCGCTTTCCTCCCAAGGAGCAGGCGTCTTTTAATTTCATGGCTGCAGTCACCATCTGCAGTGATCTGGGATCCTAGGAACGTGAAGTCTGTCACTACTTCTACGACTTCCCTTTCTATTTGCCAAGGAGTGATGGGGCCAGATGCCATGATCTTAGTTTTTTTGATGTTGAGCTTCAAGCCCACTTTTGCACTCTCCTCTTTCACTCTGAGCAAGAGGCTCTTTAGATCCTCTTCACTTTCTGCCATCAGAGTGGTATCATCTGCATATCTGAGGTTATTGATCTTTTCCCCAGCAATCTTAACTCCAGCTTGTGATTCATCCAGGCCAGCATTTCGCATGATGTACTCTGCATATAAATTAAATAAGCAAGGTGACAATATACATCCTTGTCGTACTCCTTTTCCTATGCTAAACCAATCAGTTGTTCCATATCCGGTTCTAACTGTTGCTTCTTGACCCTTATACAGGTTTCTCAGGAGACATATGAGGTGGTCTGGTACTCCCATCTCTTTAAGAACCTGCCATAATTTATTGTGATCCACACAATCAAAGGCTTTAGCATAGTCAATGAAGCAGAAGTAGATGTTTTTCTGGTATTCTCTTGCTTTCTCCATAATCCAGCGAATGTTGGCAATTTGATCTCTAGTTCCTCTACCTCTTCGAAACCCAGCTTGTACTTCTGGCAGTTCTCTATCCACGTACTGTTGGAGCCTAGCTTGTAGGATTTTGAGCATGACCTTGCTAGCGTGTGAAATGAGTGCAATTGTGCGATAGTTTGAACATTCCTTGACGTTGCCCTTCTTTGGGATTGGAATGTAAACTGACCTTTTCCAATCCTGTGGCCACTGTTGTGTTTTCCAAATTTGTTGGCAAATTGAGTGCAGCACTTTAACAGCATCTTCTTTTAAGACTTTGAATAACTCAGCTGGGATACCATCACCTCCACTAGCTTTGTTGTTAGTAATGCTTTCTAAGGCCCATTTAACTTCGCTTTCCAGGATGTCTGGCTCAAGGTCGGTGATTATACCATCGTGGTTGTCAAGGACCTCGAGGTCCTTCTTGTATAGTTCTTCTGTATATTCTTGCCATCTTTTCCTAATCTCTTCTGCTTCTGTTAAGTCCCTACCGTTTTTGTCCTTTATCATGGCCAGCTTTGCATGGAACGTTCCCTTGATTTCTCCAATTTTCTTGAAGAGATCTCTAGTCCTTCCCAATCTATTGTTTTCCTCTATTACTTTGCATTGTTCATTCAGGAAAGCCTCCTTATCTCTCCTTGCTGTTCTCTGGAAATCTGCATTCAGTTGGGCAAATCTTTCCTTTTCCCCATTGCCTTTAGCTTTCCTTCTTTCCTCTGCTATGTGTAAAGCCTCATCAGACAGCCACTTTGCTTTTTTGCATTTCTTTTTCTTTGGGATGGCGGTGAGTGCTGCCTCCTTTACAATGTCACGGACCTCTGTCCATAGTTCTTCAGGCACTCTGTCTATCAAATCTAGTCCCTTAAACCTATTCTTCACCTCTACTGTATATTCATCGGGGATGCGATCTAGGTCAAATCTGAATGGCCTTGTGGTTTTCCCAACTTTCTTCAATTTAAGTCTGAATTTTGCAATGAGTAGCTCATGATCTGAGCCACAGTCAGCTCCAGGTCTTGTTTTTACTGACTGGATAGAGCTTCTCCATCTTTGACTGCAAATTATATAGTCAATCTGATTTCGGTGTTGCCCATCTGGTGATGTCCATGTGTAGAGACGCCTCTTAGGTTGTTGGAAAAGGGTGTTTGCTATGACCAGCGTGTTCTCTTGACAAAACTCTGTTAGCCTTTGCCCTGCTTCATTTTGTTCTCCAAGGCCAAACTTGTCTGTTATTCCAGTTACCTTTCGATTTCCTACTTTAGCATTCCAGTCCCCTATGATGATGAGGACATCATTTTTTGGTGTTAGTTCTACGAGCTGTTGTAGGTCTTCGTAGAACTGGTCCACTTCAGCCTCTTCTGCAGCAGTGGTTGGGGCATAGACTTGGATTACTGTGATGTTGAATGGTTTGCCTTGGATTCGGACCGAGATCATTCTGTCATTTTTGAGATTGTATCCCAATACTGCCTTTCTCACTCTCTTGTTGACTATAAAGGCCACACCATTTTTTCTACGGGATTCCTGGCCACAGTAGTAGATATAATGGTCTTCTGAGTTAAATTCGCCCATTCCTGTCCACTTTAGTTCACTGATTCCCAAGATGTCGATGTTCATTCTTGCCATCTCATTTTTGACCACGTCAAGCTTACCTTGATTCATAGATCTTACATTCCAGGTTCCTATGCAGTATTGTTCTTTGCAGCATCGAACTTTCCTTTCACCGTCAGACACATCCACAACTGAGCGTCCTTTCGGCTTTGGCCCAGCCGCTTCACTCTTTCTGGGGTTACTCGTACTTGCCCTCTGCTCTTCCTCAGTAGCATATTGGACACCTTCCGACCTGAGGGGCTCATCTTCCGGCGTCATATCTTTTAGCCTTTTGTTACTGTCCATGGGGTTTTCTTGGCAAAGATACTGGAGTGGGTTGCCATTTCCTTCTCCAGGGGATCACGCTTGGTCTGAGGTCTCTGCTGTGGCCTGTCCGTCCTGGGTGGCCCTCCACGGCATAGCCCACAGCCTCATCGAACCACGCAAGCCCCCTCGCCACGACAAGGCAGTGATCCATGAGGGATCCTGCTCCATATGTTTATCTAATTTCCTCTTGAAACTGTCCATGCTTGCAGCTGCCACGACCTCCTGTGGCAGTGAATTCCATATGTTAATCACTCTTTGGGTGAAGAAGTATTTCCTTTTATCTGTTCTAACCCGACTGCTCAGCAATTTCATAGAGTGCCCACGAGTTCTTGTATTGTGAGAAAGGGAGAAAAGTACTTCTTTCTCAACCTGCTCAATCCCATTCATAATCTTATAAACCTCGATCATGTCACCTCTCAGCCGTCGTTTCTCCAGGCTAAAGAGCCCCAAGCATTTTAACCTTTCTTCATAGGGAAGGTGTTCCAACCCTTTTATCATTCTAGTTGCCCTTCTCTGCACTTTTTCCAATGCTATAATATCCTTTTTGAGATGTGGTGACCAGAACTGTACACAGTATTCCAAATGAGGTCGCACCAATGATTTATACAGGGGCATGATGATACTGGCTGATTTGTTATCAATTCCCTTCCTAATAATCCCCAGCATAGCGTTGGCCTTCTTTATTGCAGCTACACATTGTGTAGACATTTTCAGCGAGTTATCCACTACGACTCCAAGATCTCTCTCTTGGTCAGTCTCTGCCAGATCAGACCCCATCAACGTGTATTTATATTTAGGATTTTTGGCTCCAATGTGCATCACTTTGCACTTGGCCACATTGAACCCCATTTGCCACGTTGACGCCCACTCACCCATCCTCAACAGATCCCTTTGGAGTGCCTCACAATCCTCCCTGGTTTTCACCACCCTGAACAACTTTGTGTCATCTGCAAATTTAGCTACATCACTGCTTACTCCCAATTCCAAATCGTTAATAAACAAGTTAAAAAGCATCGGACCGAGTACTGATCCCTGTGGTACCCCACTGCTTACCACCCTCCACTGAGAAAGTTTCCCATTTATACTCACTCTCTGTTTCCTATTTATAAGCCAGTTTTTGATCCACAAGAGGACTTGTCCTTTTATCCCATGACTATTGAGCTTACTTAGGAGCCTTTGATGAGGAACTGTATCAAAAGCTTTCCGGAAGTCAAGGTAAATAATATCTATTGGGTCCCCCTTGTCCACATGTTTGTTCACTCCCTCAAAAAACACTAACAGGTTAGTGAGACAAGATCTTCCCTTACAGAACCCATGCTGAGTCTGCCTCAATAGTTTTTGTTCATCAATGTGCCTACTAATTCTTTCCTTAATAACAGTTTCCACCAACTTACCTGGTATCGATGTCAGACTGACTGGCCTGTAATTTCCTGAGGAAGGGGATCTCTTTGGATAAACTGTACCCCATTGCCTGTGGGTATGGGAATTATTAGATGTTTTGGAGAAATACTGCACCACATTAAAAACCAGGTGCAACCACGGCTTAATCCTGTTATAAGACAACTGGGGAAAAGCCCTATTCTAGCAGTGCAAAAGAATGCAAGTATGCAATCAGTTCTAAGGGCAAAACAGGACTGTGAAACACAGGACCACCACAGGGACTTGCAGTAGGACAGAAGCTATGATCTTCTTGTGGGCAAAGCACCACAGCAGTCACATTTGGATCGGCCCCACAGTGAAAGCAAAGGATGAGCTTCAGCCTTCTCCCAGCCCCCCTTTTCAAACCAAGAGACCCAGGGAGCACAAGTCACCCAATTGAGAGGGCTGTGCAGGTCCTGGTAGGCTACATTAAGATCCATGTTTTTACTAAAGTTTTTCTACAATGGTGGGTGGTGTCATGAAATGGTGAGTTTTGTACTACAGTCTGTGAAGTTGAAGCTCATTTTGGCCACCAAATGAGAAGGGAGCACTCACTGGAGAAGACCCTGATGCTGGGAAAGATTGAAGGTCAAAGAAGAAGGGGACAGCAAAGGATGAGATGGTTAGACAGTGTCATCGATGCAACAAACATGAAATTGAGCAAACTTCAGCGGACAGCAGAAGACAGGAGGGCCTGGCGTGATCTGGTCCATGGGGTCGCGAAGAGTCGGACTCGACTGTGCAACTGAACAACAACAACAACTGTGATTTGACAGTGAGTTTTGGAGGGACCCCACATAAATATCATGAGGATTTCCAAACCATGACTACTCTTTGCCTAAGGACAATTCTACTGAGGACACTTTGGCTAAACAATCATAGGAAGGCACTTTCTGGACCAGAAATTATTATCAGTGAAACATCACTTGGCATGTGACTGCATCTTTGGAGGCCTCATTTGTACTTTTATTCTGTGCCTAGTGGTTTCATTTTGGAACAATTCTTTTCTGGTCCTCCTTGTATTTATATTTTATAGTAGGAATAAGGCCCATTGTGGAAATACATACAACAAGCTCTAGAAAGAGGCTCTGGGTGGATGCCCTGGTCTTGGGCACTCAGTGTCAATTTGCTGTGGTGACCTCAGCAGGGTATAATGACACAGAGCTTACCGTTTTCTTCGGGGGAACTGATCCCTGCCATCTGAAGAGCAGTTGTAATTCTGAGTGATCTCCAGTCCTCCCCTGGAGATTGGCAACAGTGGTTCCCCAGGAGGAAATGGCTGATTTGGAGGGTGGAGTCTATGACATTGTACCTGTCTGAGGTCCCATCCCACCTCAACCCCCACCCTCTCCAGGCTCTATCCCTCAAATCTGGAGATTTCCCAGCCTGGAATTGGCAACCCTATCTCCTTCCCAGTCAACCATCAACCTACCTTTATGTGCCCCTCTGATTTCAGTTTTCCATCTCCTCCCCCATCCCTCCTGGAGAGGAGTTGTAATTCTGAGTAATCTCTAGTCGTCCCCCAAGAGGAAATGGCTGGTTTGGAGGGTGGAGTCTATGGCATTGTGTCTGAGGTCCCACCCTTCCTCAAACCCCACACCCTCCAGGCTCTATCCCTCAAATCTCCAGGAATTTCCCAGCCTGGAGTTGGCAACCCTATCTCCTTCCCAGCCAATCATCAACCTACCTTTACCTTCCCTTCTGACTTCAGTTTTTCATCTCCTCCCCCCTCCTTCCTGGATAGCAGTTGTATTTCTAAGTGCAGTCTTTCCCTACAGTGGGAACCAAAGCAGCTGACATCATTCTCCTCTCTCCCCGCACAACAACCCTGTGAGGTAAGTTAAGGTAGAAAGTCTGTGAATGGTCTATAATCCCCCAGGCAGCTTTTATAACATGAACCTGGGAACTGCACACCATCCTCTGAAGCACTCTCAGGTACATATCTGTGGCCGTAATGGGACTGCTGGAACCTTTTCCTATCATTTTTTGCCTTGTGGTATTCTGCTTGTGGTGTGATCTGTCTTTTTTTGTGGTATGGTGGTGTTATTGGGTTTGTTTCTTTTGAAGGGGAAGTGATGATGTGTTGTGGGTGAGGACATATTTTACCTCAGAATACACCAGGTTGCATATGCACCGACAGTTCCAACTGTCTCATGGGGGGGGGAGTTTGAGGTGCAGAATGGAGTGAAGTCCAATCAGCTTCCATATGCAAATGATCTTTAAACGCATTCCCAACCAGAGAAAAATGGCCTAGGCTACAGTGGGTGGGAGAGAACTCAGGCAAGGCAGCCAGTGGATAGAGACATCTTGTGACTGAGTCTTTTGGCCAGGCGAATGTCAATTTCAGCCCCATTATATCCTATGGGCCATTGAAGTCAATGGCGAAAACATAGGGTATATTCTGGGGGCTGGAGGGGAGGGGGTTTGAGGAAGAGGCTCCAAACTCACAGGGTAGCTGATGGAGCCTCTCCCCAAGATACCCACCAAGTTTCAAGAACTTGGATGGGGGAAACTGTAAAAGCACAACAGAATACGAAAGTGTGTAACTAGAAGTGTCACAACAACAACAACAATAAAATATTTATACAAAAAAAATAAAGCCTAGTGTAAATTTTATAGCAGAGCAAAATTCTTATGTAAGATACTCTCACACTAATCCTAAAAGGAAACCACTGCAACGGTTTCATGTAATCCTATACCCTCATGATCCTTCCCAAGGTCTGCTGCCTGTGTCATTGTTTAAAGAAAGGTTTGTTGTATCTCTACATTTCCCTCCCTTTTTGTCTTGTTTGAAGGATAATTACGCTCATGCATACCAGTTACTATTTCCTATAACGTGCGGCTTCGGTGGGAGATTGTACTTCAAAAAGTCATCTAGTACAAGCAACTTCTGAGCATCCCAAAGAAGCCTAACGGCATCCAAACCGTAGCAGGCATCAGATTTGAAGATAATTAACAAAAGAATCCCTTCACTTCCATTTGCTTCCTGAACAGTAACACCCTTGAAGTTCTTTAAAATGCAGTTATTCAACTAGAAGTTCAGTTTGGGGAACACTAGAATAGACAGCCCCTTACATAGGACTCGGCCCTTATCCTTGTTAAACTGCATCTTGTTCACACCCACCCACATTTCCAGTGTGTTCAGATCTCGTTGAATTCCATCTCTGTCTTCTGGTGCATTCATTGCTCCTCCCAAGTTGGTGTCATCTGCAAATTTAATGAGTAGCCCCTCCACACCCTGATCCAGATCATTTATAAACATACAGAAAAGGACCTGGCCCAGAACCGAGCCCTGTGGCACCCCACTGGACACCTCCCTCCATTCAGATGAAATGCCACTGACAACTACTCCTAGAGTGCGGTTCCCCAATCACTTCCCTATTCACCTAACTATCCTAGCGTCCCGTCCACAGGCCCCTGGTTTACACATTTTCGGAAGGATGTTGACAAACTCGAGCGGGTCCAGAGGAGGGCGACCAGGATGGTGAGAGGGTTGGAGTCCAAGTCTTATGAGGAAAGGCTGAGGGAGTTGGGTATGTTTAGCCTGGGAAAGAGGTTTAGAGGGGACATGATTGCAGTCTTCAAGTATTTGAAGGGCTGTCATGTAGAAGATGGAGTGGATCTATTCTCTCTTGCTCCGGATTGCAAGACTAGATCTAATGGGTGGAAATTACAAGGGAGTCGTTACCGGCTTAATATCAGGAGAAACTTCCTGACTCTAAGAGTGGTTGAGCAGTGGAACAGACTGCCTCGGGAAGTGGTGGATGCTCCTTCGCTGGACGTTTTCAAGAGGAGACTGGATGACCATCTTTTGGGTATGTTGCAGGTATGTAGGGGTTTCGGCTACGGTCCTGCAGAGTGCAGGGGGTTGGACTAGATGGCCTGCAAGGTCCCTTCCAACTCTAACATTCTATGATTCTATGATTCATCAGAACATCATGGGGAACCCTGTCAAAAGCTTTACTGAAATACAGGTAAACAACATCAGCAGCATTCCCTCGATCTACAGGTCCAATTTCTTGACAAGAGGATTGGTGTAGATGACTCATGCTGGAAGAAAAGGGCTGATTTAGGGGGTCTGGTCATGGAGCGGCAGCTGCTGAATCTGTGGAGGGTTCATGATTTTTGTAGTGGATTGAGCCAGTGTTGATGGCAGTGGCTCCAGTTACTTGGAGAGTTTATATTCTACATATATGTTTAAGGGGAACCTCTCTAAATGGGGAGGAAACCCTGAGAGCCAGTTTATTTTATTTATTTATTATTAAATTTCTATTCCACCCTCCCTGCGGATGGGCTCAGGGCAGCTCACTATCAGGGCAACATGTGCCAAATATAAACATTTAAAAACAGAACAAAAACAACAGTATGGTGTAGTGGTTAAGTGCATGGACTCTAATCTGGGAAAAACGGGTTTGATTCCCCACACCTCCACTTGCAGCTGCTGGATGACCTTGGGCAAGCCATAGGTCTGTCAGAGCTGTTCTCTCTAGAACAGTTCTGGAAAAAATTACCCTCAACTTAAGACTTTTGCTTCTAAAATTCTGTCTACGTACGTCAGTGAACACCTCTATTCTGGAATAAATCTTCATATATCCAAAGCACGTTCTCAGCTTACAGATACACACCTAACCAGCACACTCAAGATTGCTACAGACATGGATTCCAGATGTTGATGCAATAATTCAGTGAAAGAGAGGTCAGTTATCAAAGACTCTAAAATAAACCCTGGGCCAAGAAGTTACATGGCTTTTCCTTCTGTGGGTTCTTCGATGCTGTTGAAGATGGCCTGAATCTCTTCCCACGATCTGAGGACTCAGAAGGCTTCTCACCTGTGTGGGTTCTTAGATGAATTTGAAGAGTCCCATTCTAACTGAATTCCTTCCCACACACTGAGCACTCAAAAGGCTTCTCGCTGAATGCATTCTTAGAAGTTTTTGAAGAGTGCCATTCTGACAGAATCTCTTCCCACACTCTGGTCATTCAAAAGGCTTCTCCCCGTGTGGGTACTCAGATGTTACAAGCATGGACAGTTTCAAGAGGGAATTAGATAAACATATGGAGCAGAAGCCCATCAGTGGCTATTAGCCACAGGGTATAGATGGGAATTCTCAGTCTGGGGCAGGTGATGCACTCTATTCTTGGTGCTGGAGGGGGCAGCAGTGGGAGGGCTTCTAGTGTCCTGGCCCCACTGCTGGACCTCCTGATGGCACCTAGTATATTTTGGCCGCTGTGTGACAGAGTGTTGGACTAGATGGGCCGTTGGCCTGATTCAACATTGGCTTCTCTTATGTTCTTATGTTATGTTCTTGGAGACTGGAATTCTGACTGAATTCTTCCCACCCTCTGAGCACTCAAAAGCCTTCTCCCCTGTGTGTGTTCTTAGATGAGTATGAAGACTACTACGCCGAATGAATCTCTTCCCACACTCTGAGCACTCAAAAGGCTTCTCCCCTGTATGGGTTCTCAGATGAATTTGAAGACTGAACCTCCGAGTAACTCTTTTCCCACACTCTGAGCATTCAAAAGGCTTCTCCCCTGTGTGAGTTCTCAGATGTTCTTGAAGAGTGCTACTATGACTAAATTTCTTCCCATGATCTGAGCATTCAAAAGGCTTCTCCCCTGCGTGGGTTCTCAGATGGTCTTGAAGACTGGTATTCTGATGGAACTTCTTCCCGCACTCTGAGCATTCAAAAGGCTTCTCCCCTTTGTAGGTTTTTAGATGTTTTTGAAGAGTGCCATTTTGACTGAATCTCTTCCCACACGCTGGGCATTCAAAAGGCTTCTCCCCTGTGTGGGTTCTCAGATGTTCTTGAAGATTGGTATTCCGACTGAATTTCTTCCTACACACTGAGCATTCAAAAGGCTTCTCCCCTGTGTGGGTTCTTAGATGACTTTGAAGATGGCCACTGTAACGGACTCTCTTCCCACACTCTGAGCACTTAAAAGGCTTCTCCCCTGTGTGGGTTCTTTGATGAGTTCGAAGATGGCCACTGTTGCTGAATTTCTTCCCACACTCTGAGCACTCAAAAGGCTTCTCCCCTGTGTGAGTTCTTATATGAGTTTGAAGACTGCTACTGTTGCTGAATTTCTTCCCACATTCTGAGCATTCAAAAGGCTTCTCTCCTGTGTGGGTTCTTAAATGTTTTAGAAGACTGCCATTCCAAATGAATCTCTTCCCACACTCTGAGCACTCAAAAGGCTTCTCCCCTGTGTGGGTTCTCAGATGAATTTGAAGACTGGTATTACAACTCAATCTCTTCCCACACTCTGAGCATTCAAAAGGCTTCTCCCCAGTGTGAGTTCTTAGATGTCTTTGAAGATTGCCATTCCGACTGAATCTCTTCCCACACTCTGAGCACTCAAAAGGCTTCTCCTCTGTGTGGGTTCTTAGATGCCCTTGAAGAGTGCTACTGTGACTGAATCTCTTCCTACCTTCTAAGCATTCAAATGGCTTCTCCCTTGTGTGGGTTCCTTGAGGCTGCTGAAGAGTGCTACTGTCACGGAGTCTCTTCACACACTCTGAATATTTAAAAAGTTTCCCTCCTGTGTGGGTTCTTTGATGTTGTTTAAGAAGGAAACTATAACTGAATTTCTTTCCACACTGTGAGCATTCAAAAGCTTTCTCCCCTGAGTGGATCCTTTTGTGCACAAAAAGCTGTGATCTGTATCTGAAGTACTCTCCACACTGAAAGCATTTCCATGCCTTCATTATACTGTGCTTTGAGAAATGTATATTACCCTTTCTTCCATCCAGGAACATCATTCCATTCTCTGAACAGATAAAGGGCTTCTCTCCTGAATGAATTCTTTGGTGTTGAAGAAGGTCTGATTTCTTTGAGAAGCTCTTGTCGCAATCTGAGCAGCTATAGGGTTTCTCTCTTGTATGCGTTCTTAAATGTCTAAGGAACTGTGTTCTGCGAATCATGGTCTTTCCACTCTCTGGGCATTGATGAGTTTTCTTTCCACTGTGCATTCCAAAATGGACATTATATTGCGTTTGATCGGAGAAGCTCATTCCACACTCCAAGCACTTGAATGTTTCCTCCAACATGTTGACTACTTCTTGGAAATCTTCCCCTAGGCAAGGACTAGATTTATACCTCTTCTTCTTTACCCTGGGGCTGACTTTCTGCCTCTTAGGTCTGCCTTGAATCCTGACGTTTCTTCTTACTGCTTCATTCTCGACTTCATCTGGTGATAGATAATGGAGTTCCTCATCCTCCTCATTCCTCTGATCATCCCCTGCTGGAAGAGAGAGAGAGAGAGAAAGAGAGAGAGAGATCCTGTTAGAATCCAGAAAAGGAGGTCTGATCTGCACTTCAGCTTCCAGCCACACTCCAAATATTTCATATATTGCTGTTCAATATTTTGTTTCCTGCATCATACCAATGGCAGTAATTCCCACCTTTGACACCTATGAAAGATCCTTACCCAGAAAAGCCATGCTCTGATAGATCTCCCGCATGACTTCCCTGTAGAGGGCTCTCTGGCTCATATCCAGCAGGGCCCACTCCACCACAGTGAAATACACGGCCACCTCCTCAAAGGAAAATGGAAACTGAAAAGAAAAAGCAGAGTTCGGAGATCATGCCAGGCAGGGACTACACACTAGGCAGGGGTATTTCGTGAGGGTGCAGGATGTAGAGCTTGGGATGTGTAAAAGCAGTGCCATTCAGAGCCCCCTTCCTTGGCAATTAGGAGCAAAAGCGTCCCTGAGAAAGGAGTGAGGGCCCTGGCTATCCCCCGTTCTTCCCCCCCTACCTGGACCAGAGGTTGAGCGGCCGTTTCCACTTCTCTGAAAAGAAAACAGCTCGATAACAGCTCTTCACTTCCTGCAAGGGAGACAAAATTAGAAGGAGGAATTTTAGCTAGAAATTCCTATTTTGTTTGTCTCAGTCCTGCTTACACATCCCCATTCCCTGGTTTTTGAAACCTTGCCTTCTTCACACTGAAGCAAATCTGTAATAACTTTTAGTAAACTGCGGGAGTGGTGGAAGAGAAGCCCCAGGTATCCATGAACCTCGGGAGGTTATAAATGCTGCCGACACATTTCAGACTTCTGTGAGAGTTGGAATGTGCCCTGGAGCGAGGGCCGGCTCAGCCGCTAGGCGAGCTAGGCGCTCGCCTAGGGTGCACTGGCTGCAGGGGCACCAAACTGCCCCCCCCCGTGAACCCCCCCGCCACCGTCGCCAGCCAGTAAGAGCACCCCGGCGGGTTGCAGGAGGCGGCGGTGGCGCTTGCCCGCCCTCCCCCTCCCCCTTTGAGGGGGAGAGGAGGTGGGGGCGGCAGCAGCCACCGCCAGTGAAGAGCACCCCAGTGGGGCAGAGGAGGCAGCGGCAGACCTTGCCTGCCTTCCCCCTTCCCTGGCTTGCCAGGGCGCCCTGCACCTGCGGGGTGCACAGGCAAGCCTGCACTGGGACGGAAGGGGCAGGAGTTTAACCCCCCACCCCTTCTCTGGCTTGCCGGCTCGCCCCACAGCTGCGGGCCGCACAGGCAAGCCTACACTGGGACGGAAGGGATGGGGGTTTAACCCCCGCCCCTTCCCTGGCTTGCCGGCATGTCCCGCAGCTGTGGGGCGCGCAGGCAAGCCAGCGCTGGACAGAAGGGGCAGGGGTTAAACCTCCGCCCCTTCCTTGGCTTGCAGCTTGCCCGCCCTCCCCCCTTGGGGGGGAAGACGAGGCGGGGGTGGCATGGCAGGTCTCCAGGCCCCACCAGGAGGTTGGTATCTGCACCCGCCTAGGGTGCAGAAACACCTCCAGACGGCCCTGCCTGGAGCTCTAATGGTTGCAGCATCCCTGCTGGATCAGACCAAAAGCCCAGGCATGACCTCCTCCCGCCTGCTGGGCCTCCTTACCCATCCTGGAGTCTGGAAGGGAAGGAGAAAAAGAGATGTCAGGAAATCACGTGGCATGATACGTTGCCATCACATCCAGCCCTAAACCCATGTGATTTTAGCACATCAGCTGATGCTCCGGGAACTCTAGAGTACTACAAATGGGTTTCCAGAGAGTCTGCTGATGCTCTGACTTCACATCCAGATATCTGGCCAGACAAGACATGAAAATGACACCATGTCCACCCCATGCTCTGCCCTCAAACCTCATAATCCAATGTCCACTCTCTGACTGTGTGTAGAGTGCTGTCAAATCACAGCTGACTTACGGTGCCTCCAGATATTCAAGGCAAGAGACATTCAGAGGGGCTATGCCATTGCCTGCCTCTGCATAGCAGCCCTGAATTTCTTTGGTGGTCTTCCAGTCCAAAGACTAACCAGGGCTGACCGTTCTTAGCTTCTGAGATGTGATGACGGTGGGCTAGTCTGGCCACCCAGGTCAGGAGAAAGTGGAGGTTCCATTTATTCACCATGGCTAACAGCTGCACCCAGATTTGCTTTCCTTTCCATTTTTGAGCCACCCTGAGTCTTTCTAATGGAAGGAAGGTGAGAGATGCATATCTCAATTAATATAAACTAGGAATAAGGCCTGTTGTGGAAATAAATACAACGGACTCTAAGAAAGAGGCTCTGGGAGAGTGCCCCGGCTGTGGGCACTTAGTGACAATTTGCTGTGGCATTGTCAGCAGGGCATAAGGACATGGAGTCCAGCATTTTCTCCAGAAGAAGCGATCTCTGCTACCTGAAGAGCAGTTGTAAATGCAAGTGACCTGGAGCCCTTACCTGGAGACTGGCAACAGTGTTTTCCCAGAAGGGAATGGCTGGTTAGGAGGGTAGTCTATGGAATTGTACCTGTCTGAGGTCCCACCCCTCCTGAAATCTCACCCTCTCCAGGCTCCACCCCTCAATTCTTGTGGAATTTGCCAACCTGGAGTCGGCGACCCCATCTCCCTCCCGGCCAATGGGCAAGCCACTGTTCCCTGTGCCCTGTGTGCAGCTTTCCATCCCACCCGTCCTAGAGAGCAGTTCTAGTTCTGAGTGATCTACAGCCCCTACCTGGGGTTTGGCAACAATGGTTCCCCATCAGGGAATGGCTGGTTTGGAGGGTGGAATCTATGGCATTGTACCTGTCTGAGGTCCCACCCCTCCGCAAGCCTCACCCTGTGCAGGCTCCATCCCTCAAGTCTCCAGGAATTTCCCAGCTGGAGTTGGAAACCGTATCACGACTGGCTGCAATGAGTTTTCTCCCGAAGGCCAACCTAGGTGTGGAAAGGGCCTTTTACTGACAGAGGAGAAAGTACAGCTGCCAACTCTGAGTAGGGAGATTTGGGGGGTGGATCCTGTGGAGGGCAGCATTGGGGGGGACGGACGGAAGGACTCAGCAGGGTACAATGCCATAGAGTCCACCCTCCAAAGCAGCCATTTTCTTCGGGGGAACTGATCTCTGTCACCTGGAGATGAATTGTAGCAGCGGGAGATCTCCAGGTCCCATCTGGCGATTGGCAAAACCTTAGCTTAGTGTGGACAGAAATCCAGTTCTGGTCCCTCTAGAGTATATGGCCTCACCTGCCAATCCAAACCATCCCTTCCCCATAGCTTAGGCAGAGGCAAACTAAGGTGCGGGGGGGGGCTCACATACAGTTTCAACGCAATCAATAGCTGAGCCCTAAATTGTAATTTCTTTAACGGGGTTTACAGTTGGGTAAAGGTAAAGGTAAAGGTTCCCTTGCTTGAAAGCCAGTCGAATCCGACTCTAGGGTTGTGGTGCTCATCTCCGTTTCAAAGCCGAAGAGCCAGCGCTGTCCGAAGACGTTTCCGTGGTCATGTGGCCGGCATGACTAAACACCAAGGCGCACGGAACGCTGTTACCTTCCTACCGAAGTGGTACCTATTTATCTACTTGCAATTTCTTGCTTTTGAACTGCTAGGTTGGCAGGAGCTGGAACTAGAGACGGGAGCTCACTCTGTCTTGCGGTACCTGGGTCCTGAACTGCTGAACTACTGACCTTCCACAGCCTGCAGTTCAGCGTCTTAACCACTTGAGCCACCGCAGCTCCTACAGTTGGGTAAGTGAGTAATCCCAGGGTTGAGGGAGGGGGAAACCCTCAGAGCTAGTGCTCTCAGAACAGCAGCTGAGGTTGAAAACCTGCCCGGGACCAATTCCCCTGGCTAGGGAGGGCTGGCGAGATTGAAGTTTGTTGTTTTAAAATAAAATCCCAACACAAAGAAAAACGGCAGTGGCCAGGAGAGGCATGTAACCCCAGGGGCATGGGTTTATTGGCTTCCTCATGTCTTTCAAAGTTGTAATTGTCCTTGAGTCCCAGCGATAAAGGAGGGGCAGAAGCATAAATAAAGGAGCTGACCGTCGCCCATAGGCAAGCCCCCCCCCCCAAGGCTGCAGAGGTTTACTGACTTCCAGGGGCGACGTGGGTGGCAGTGTTCCTCCCTCACGGCCATGACAATGAGAGAAGTAGATTGGTGGGGGGGGGGGTCACACACGGGCTAGTTACGTGTTAGAGGCAAAGCAGCAAATCTCGTGTGTCTGTATAAAGTGTGTTTGTGTCCACTGGTGTGTATTAAAGGGAGGAGTCAGCACAACAGCACCTCCCCCTTACCCAGCGTCCCATAATGATGTGGCGAGAACTCAAGCAAGATGCAGGCAGGGGGGCCCCCCCATGGGCAACCGGGCACGGCAATGTCCCTCCCCCCCCTCAAAAAACCGGCGGGGGGAGGCGGCTTTTCCAAGGGCCCTCAGAGGCGCTGGTGGCTTGCCTAGCAGCTGGAGCACTGAGCAGGGAGCATCAGCAGGAGGAGTGACCACTTGCTTCACCCCGCATGGGGCTGAGCCAGATGCCGTCAGCCGGCCTGTCGTGACGTGGTTGGAGTTGTGGAGCTGCGGGAAATTGAAGGGCTGGATGGGGTCGTGGGTTTCTCACCAGGTAGCTTTCCCAGAGGCTGTTGGCAAGCGGCGTGAGGGGGAGGGAAGGACGGGCCAGCCATCCCCATCCCCATCCCCGTGGAGAGTCCTGTCCGCCCCCTCCATTGGCTCCAAGCACAGTGAGGCAAGTTGGCGCCCGCGGCCTCTGTGGGCGGGACTGCAGGCACACAGCCATTGGCATGCGGTATGAATGACAGGCCAGGGAGCGAAAGGCTGTGGGGGCATGTGGAACGTTGAGGCAAGAGGGACACGAAAACTCAAATATATATAAGGAGAGATAAGAACGGAATTTCTCTCCATGAATCGGTATACTTCTCCTTGAAGTGGAGTGGCCATCACTATGTCCTCGGGCACCATTTCCCAGAACCCCATTCTACGTAGACTGCAGAAGTATTTCCCCTTTTCTCCTGTCCTGAACCTTCTGCTCAACAACTTCTCTACATGCCCTGATCCCATCTGGGCAGGAGGCACCCTTACCACTTGACAGGGCATCTTGGGCATGCTCCTGGGCCTGTGCCCGCTGACCTTCCTCTGACGGAGCTCCTTCTGCCTCAGAGGACTTTTCTTCTGCCTTCAGGGATCCTCCCCACATCTGAAACAACAGCAAGGGAGAGGACTAAGAGAAGGAATGGAACAGGCTGAAGGGATGGATCCTGTCCCACTCTCAGATTCCTCATCCCTGACTCCACCACCAGAGCCGCTTTAACCACAGGGGCAAGAACCAGGGTTGGGTTTTCTTCCCAGCCTAATGAATGATCTAGAGCAGGGGTCCTCAAACTACGGCCCGCGGGCCACATGCGGCCCGCTGAGGACATTTATGCGGCCTGCCGAGTGTTTATACCCGCCCCCCCCCCCCGCCCGGAGCCGCCTCCTCCTCGAGGAGTGCAGAAGCAGCGCCCCCGCGGCCTCTTTCTTCCCCCAGCAGCCCTGGGCGGCAAGAGCGCCCAGGAGCTGAGGGAGGAGAAAGGGGCGAGCAGGCTGGTCGTGGGGGAGGAGGCGAACGCGGCGGCGGGGCGAGCAGGCTGGTGGGGGGAGGGGCGAACGCGGCGGCGGGGCGAGCAGGCTGGTCGTGGGGGGAGGGGGCGAACGCGGCAGTGGGGCGAGCAGGCTGGTGGGGGGAGGGGCGAACGCGGCGGCCCTCCAACGGTCTGAGGGACAGTGAACTGGCCCCCTGTTTAAAAAGTTTGAGGACCCCTGATCTAGAGGAAGAAATATCAAAGAAAAGATGGGAATACACTGAAGAATTATAAAAAAGACACGAAAGGAGGACAGATTCCTTTCAAGAAGAATCTTTTGAAGAAGCAGGAAGAGTTTTAGAAAGTAAAGCTGCACTGAGAACGTCTGGGAGAAACAAATCACCAGGAGGAGATGGGATATCAGTAGAGCTATTCCACGCCACAGAAAAGGAGTCCATCAAAATCTTAACAAGAATATGCTAACAAAGATGGAAAACAAGACAACGGCCCACGGACTGGAAACACTAACTTTACATTCTAGTTCTGAAAGACTGTAGCAACGATCGGACCATCGCATTAATTCCTCACGCAAGTAAGTGATGCTCACCATTTTACAACAAGGACTGTTATAATATTATTGAATGAGAGATACCAGATGTTTAAGCTGGATTCAGAAAAGGAAGAGGCACTTGAGATCATATTGCAAATTTTCATTGGTGAATGGAGCGTAGGAGAAAATTTCAATGATTGCCATATGTCAGAAGTGCCTGGCAGGAAGCCTCAGGATGAGGCCATTGCTTGAATGGAGTGAGTGGAAACCCCTCACCTGCCGTGCCTGCCTCTTCTCCTCTGCCCGACTCAGGAGGAACCCCTCGGCCAGGGCCACTGCCTGGGAACTGGTCTCCGGCCCGCAGCCTCTGACCCAGCACTGCACTTCCGGCGGCAGGATGGCCAGGAACTGCTCCAGGATCACCAGGTCCAGCATCTGCTTCTTGGTGTGCCTCTCTGGCTCCAGCCAGTGCTTACAAAGTCCATGGAGCTGGCTGCAAACCTCTCGGGGCCCATCAGCCTCATGGTAGGGAAACTGCCGGAAGCGTCGGCTGCGTTCATCTGCGGTCAGAGTGTTCTGAACCAACATCTCTGGCACAGCTCTTTCCCAAAATTCAGCACCACTCCCTGCTTGGATGGGATGGGGACCTTTCCAGGATGTCTTGCCAGTTCCAGGGCCTTCTGGGCCCTTCTCTTCCATCTCCTTCCTCTTGGGTTGCCTCTGACTCTGGAAAGACACTCTTATTCACCTGGCTGTGAAAAGGGACAGGGAAAGATACCAAAAAGGCAGAAAGAAAACACAAGAGAACGGAGTTACATCAGAGACCCTGGTGAAGAGACACCTGTTTATTACTCCAGTGGATCAGAAGGAGCACCCTTGTTGTAGTTGACGGCTCTGGATTAATATCACTGTGCTAAATTACATATCCAGCTTTTAAAGATATGCCTGTTTGCTCCTTCAGGCAACGAAAACACCATGATTTGATTTTTTAAACATCTGCTGCAAATTATATGAGCTTGGCTTCCAGTTCTGGGGATCAATCTGTAGTGGGTACTTCTCAAGGTAAACTGGAGCCCAGGTGAAAGTGGCTGATAAGTGCTCAACTGTTAAGAGTTCACCGCTCCTTAACCACTGCACCAAGCTGGTGAGCCCAAGGAGGTCGGGAAATCACCCACTCACCTGGCTTTCTGCAAACTAAGCAAAAATTAATTATCCAAGAGGGCTTTTCTATGCAAGCAACAGGGTAGCACTTTATGAAAGGCTTCACAAAGTAACTTGGATGAATTATTGGAGACTGGAGTCTATATTACTGTGTAAAGTTTGCTGTAAGTTGTAAGCTGCCATGTACTTTTGCATCATATATTGAGTCACGTTAGCATTTATGCTTTCCTTCAGTACTGCTTTCCGGATTCCTGGTTGGTTCTACAGCCCAAATTCTGTTTCATAGGTTACTGAATGTACCATCCTATTGATTGCGCAGAGTGACATTCAATGGCGGACTATAATTGCTGTATATTCAGGCGGGGTAGCAGCAGAACAAAGTTTGAGTCCAGTGGCACCTTTCAGACCAACAAAGGTTTATTCAGGATATAATAAGCTTTCGTGTGCAAGCCACCCACCTGAACCTGTCTTCATGGAAGGCACCACCTTAAGCCGCAGGGAATGGAACTTGATCAGCCTTGAGAAGAAACTTGCACAAGTAGAGACTGATGTTTGGTGTAGTGGTTAAGTGCGCGGACTCTAATCTGGGAGAACCAAATCAAAGCACAGACATAGTCTTTATCCTAGAGCCAGTTTGGTGTAGTGGTTAAATGCGTGGACTCTAATCTGGGAGAACCGGGTTTGATTCCCCACTCCTCCATTTGCACCTGGCTGGATGATCTTGGGCAAGCCGTAGTTCTGATAAGAGCTGATCTTAAAAAAAAGAGCAGTTTCTGTCAAGAGCTCTCTAAGCAGCCCCACCTACCTCACAGGGTGTCTGTTGTGGGGAGGGGAAGGGAAAGGAGTTTGTAAGCCGCTCTGGGATACCTTTGGGTAGTGAAGGGTGGGTTATAAATCCAATCTCTTCTTCTTCTTCTATAAAATGCAAAAACTGGGACTATTCCAAAGAAGTGTGTTTGCACACAAAAGCTTACACCCTGAATAAAACTTTGGTTATCTTAAAGGTGCCACTGGAATAAAATTTTGTTCTATAATGAATGTACATAAATAAAATCCCCCCACACACATCAAAGGGCCAATGGGTAGAGGGGAGCACTGGCCCAAACCTGTGGTATTTGGGGCAGCCAATCAGCACAGATTCTTCCCTTGTGATCACCTCTGGGACTTCGTCCTGGGCCTGTCTCCTCCCTGCATGGCTGAGAATTTATTTGGATGTACAAAATTCAGATCCCGCCCTTCCGTCCCTACAAGCGACGCCCTGGTGGCTGTTTATTCAGTCGGATTCATATCCTGCTCCGTCTCCCCGGGATGGGACTCCAGGTGACTTACAACATAATCAAATGCACCCGATAAAACAGAACAAAAGACACACTAAAGACACTTTAAAAATTCAAAATGAATAACAATCTTCCCCGGATAAACTCCATCCACTCGGTCAGGCAGGGCAGAATGCAGGGATGCGGCTGGCCCGGGCACCCCCCACCATCTCTCTACCAGCTGCCTGGCGGATCAGGATACCCCCGAGGCAGCCCGGGAAAGAGCCGCCTTGCAAGCCCCGCGGACCCGCCAGGCAGGCGCCCCAGGAGCGGGGCTGGGAAAGGGAAACCCCGCAGAAGGAAACCCACGTTTGGAAAGGATTTAAACACACGCACAGCCCTCCCCCAAACACGCCAGAGCAGAATTTCTGTCTTCCGAGACTGAATGGGCTTACTTGAGAGTAAATCTTTCCAGGCTCCGGCTGCAAGACTCCCGCCGCCGCCGCCGCCGCCTTTGCCTGTCCGAAGCCCTCCTTTGCTCGGCCTCTCTAGCAAACAGCTCGGCAGCTTTAACCCTTTCACTGCTGCAGACCCAGGAAAAAAAGCTTCCTGCCCTTTCCCTGAAGACCCCGCGGGACTGGACTGCCGCCCGGCCGCAGTCAGCAGCGCCCTATAATGCAGCTCAGCTCCCCATTTCCTAATTAAAAATGGCATCGTAGCAATAAAAAAAAAATATGGACTGCGGTGGCTCAAGTGGTTAAGAGGCTGAACTGGAGGCTGTGGAAGGTCAGCAGTTCGAGACCCGAGAGTGCTGCATGACGGAGTGAGCTCCCGTCTCTGGTTCCAGCTCCTGCCAACCTAGCAGTTCGAAAGCAAGAAATTGCAAGTAGATAATTAGGTACCACTTTGGTGGGAAGGTAACAGCATTCCGTGCGCCTTGATGTTTAGTCATGCCGGTCACATGACCACGGAAACGTCTTCGGGCAGCGTTGGCTCTTCGGCTTTGAAACGGAGATGAGCACCGCAACCCTAGAGTTGGATCCGACTGGCTTTCGAGCAAGGGAACCTTTACCTTTACTAATAAAAAATGCTCTAAATTCTGCTGGTCGATGAGCCATCGCCTTGCATACATTGGTCAAAAAAATCTGTCTGTTTTAAAGGGGGCTGGGGAATGAAAGACACCATAAAGTAAAATTCTACACAATTGTATGCACTTGGATACCAAATGGCAATGCTGCATCTCTTCTTCCAAATCACTCTATCTATGAAATATAGCAAAGTGCACTTTGTTGCAAATATACCGGGATCCTTGAGATGGCCATGTGCAGTACACATCACAGAGAATATCCTGGGAAAAGCTTCTATACAGCTATACTGCTTTGTTACTCAGAGGAACAATTTGCCAAAGCCCTGCAGCCACTGTGTGCACTGCCTACTACTAATCACTGTGACTACTGTTGCCAGCCCCCCCTTGCACCTGCACACCCCTCTCAGCCTGACTGTATGTCCTGCGCATGTAACAACTCCTACAAGGCACACAAAGAACATAATGAGCAACATGTTGGTATCTCACAGAGCACCTTGCAGCGGTGAACAGAGCAGAGGCTCTTGGGACGACAGCCACAGCCAGTGTCCCCAAGGAAGCCTTTCTGGGAAAAATCAGGGAGTGCCAATAGGGTGACAGCCATTAAACCTGCCAGGCTAAAAGACAAAGATGCCTCCTCACTGGCCATTAAAACAATTTGCATGTTAAGTGCCCTGTCACAGTCTGGAGGCTCTGGTTCAAATCTTCCCATTCTCCCCACGGATCCCATTGAATATATGACTCAGTTTCGTGTCTTCGGCTTTGTAATCCTGAATTATAATTCAGTCAAGAACTTCCCTTCTTGTTGCCTTTCCTTGGTGCTGTTTAGTCAGTTCTCTAGCTTTCTCCTGATGGGCCCCTGGCCTGGATAGCCCGATTTCCTCAGATCTCAGAAGCTAAGCAGGGTCAGCATTGGCTAGGATTTGGAAGGGGGGCCTCCAAGGAATACCCGGGCCGGGATGCAGAAGCAGGCAATAGCAAGCCACCCCAGAAGCATCTCTTGCCTTAAAACAAGTCCAGTTCACCCCCTAGTGTTGCATAATGCTTAAAGAGCTAGAACTTGCAGCCGCCAGACAAACTTAGGATCTCCTGGCTATTCTACATACAATGCCATACGATGATTATTAATTCCTGATAAGACGCCCAACTCTCAAGTATTCCTTTATCTTCTGTCATAATCTTTTGGTTCTTGAAATGAACCTACTTTATTCTATGGGCCAAAAACAGTAGAATTGCTCTGGCAGTAGGGCCAGTAACTGGAGTCTGATCCTGGATACCAATGGAACTGCAAGAGACTCCCAACACACACACACATGATGCCTCCTCCTTCTGATTTCTTTGCAGAATAGGACAGTAATCTCTACTCTCCCTCTTGATCTATTCCCCCCCTCCCATTTCCCAAACCACATGTACACCTTTAACTCAAAGAATAACTCCTGCTCAAATTTGGAGTAGCTCTAGTTAATGTTTGGTTGTTGTTCCCTATATTAGAAGAAGAAGAAGAAGAAGAAGAAGAAGAAGAAGAAGAGATTGGATTGATACCCCGACCTTCACTACCCAAAGTTGTCTCAGAGCGGCTTACAAACTCCCTTCCCTTCCCTTCCCCTCCCCACAACAGACACCCTGTGAGGTAGAAGAAGAAGAAGAAGAAGAAGAGATTGGATTGATACCCCTCCCTTCACTACCCAAAGTTGTCTCAGAGCGGCTTGCAAACTCCTTTCCCTTCCCCTCCCCACAACAGACACCCTGTGAGGTAGAAGAAGAAGAAGAGATTGGATTGATACCCCGACCTTCACTACCCAAAGTTGTCTCAGAGTGGCTTGCAAACTCCTTTCCCTTCCCCTCCCCACAACAGACACCCTGTGAGGTAGAAGAAGAAGAAGAGATTGGATTGATACCCCGACCTTCACTACCCAAAGTTGTCTCAGAGCGGCTTGCAAACTCCTTTCCCTTCCCCTCCCCACAACAGACACCCTGTGAGGTAGAAGAAGAAGAAGAGATTGGATTGATACCCCGACCTTCACTACCCAAAGTTGTCTCAGAGTGGCTTGCAAACTCCTTTCCCTTCCCCTCCCCACAACAGACACCCTGTGAGGTAGAAGAAGAAGAAGAGATTGGATTGATACCCCTCCCTTCACTACCCAAAGTTGTCTCAGAGCGGCTTGCAAACTCCTTTCCCTTCCCCTCCCCACAACAGACACCCTGTGAGGTAGAAGAAGAAGAAGAGATTGGATTGATACCCCGACCTTCACTACCCAAAGTTGTCTCAGAGCGGCTTGCAAACTCCTTTCCCTTCCCCTCCCCACAACAGACACCCTGTGAGGTAGAAGAAGAAGAAGAGATTGGATTGATACCCCGACCTTCACTACCCAAAGTTGTCTCAGAGTGGCTTGCAAACTCCTTTCCCTTCCCCTCCCCACAACAGACACCCTGTGAGGTAGAAGAAGAAGAAGAGATTGGATTGATACCCCGACCTTCACTACCCAAAGTTGTCTCAGAGTGGCTTGCAAACTCCTTTCCCTTCCCCTCCCCACAACAGACACCCTGTGAGGTAGAAGAAGAAGAAGAGATTGGATTGATACCCCGACCTTCACTACCCAAAGTTGTCTCAGAGCGGCTTGCAAACTCCTTTCCCTTCCCCTCCCCACAACAGACACCCTGTGAGGTAGAAGAAGAAGAAGAGATTGGATTGATACCCCGACCTTCACTACCCAAAGTTGTCTCAGAGTGGCTTGCAAACTCCTTTCCCTTCCCCTCCCCACAACAGACACCCTGTGAGGTAGAAGAAGAAGAAGAGATTGGATTGATACCCCGACCTTCACTACCCAAAGTTGTCTCAGAGTGGCTTGCAAACTCCTTTCCCTTCCCCTCCCCACAACAGACACCCTGTGAGGTAGAAGAAGAAGAAGAGATTGGATTGATACCCCGACCTTCACTACCCAAAGTTGTCTCAGAGCGGCTTGCAAACTCCTTTCCCTTCCCCTCCCCACAACAGACACCCTGTGAGGTAGAAGAAGAAGAAGAGATTGGATTGATACCCCGACCTTCACTACCCAAAGTTGTCTCAGAGTGGCTTGCAAACTCCTTTCCCTTCCCCTCCCCACAACAGACACCCTGTGAGGTAGAAGAAGAAGAAGAGATTGGATTGATACCCCGACCTTCACTACCCAAAGTTGTCTCAGAGTGGCTTGCAAACTCCTTTCCCTTCCCCTCCCCACAACAGACACCCTGTGAGGTAGAAGAAGAAGAAGAGATTGGATTGATACCCCGACCTTCACTACCCAAAGTTGTCTCAGAGCGGCTTGCAAACTCCTTTCCCTTCCCCTCCCCACAACAGACACCCTGTGAGGTAGAAGAAGAAGAAGAGATTGGATTGATACCCCGACCTTCACTACCCAAAGTTGTCTCAGAGTGGCTTGCAAACTCCTTTCCCTTCCCCTCCCCACAACAGACACCCTGTGAGGTAGAAGAAGAAGAAGAGATTGGATTGATACCCCGACCTTCACTACCCAAAGTTGTCTCAGAGTGGCTTGCAAACTCCTTTCCCTTCCCCTCCCCACAACAGACACCCTGTGAGGTAGAAGAAGAAGAAGAGATTGGATTGATACCCCGACCTTCACTACCCAAAGTTGTCTCAGAGCGGCTTGCAAACTCCTTTCCCTTCCCCTCCCCACAACAGACACCCTGTGAGGTAGAAGAAGAAGAAGAGATTGGATTGATACCCCGACCTTCACTACCCAAAGTTGTCTCAGAGCGGCTTGCAAACTCCTTTCCCTTCCCCTCCCCATAACAGACACCCCTGTGAGGTAGAATAAGAGATTGGATTTATACCCCGCCCTAACCCTATTGCCCCACGGAGAGAAAATGCAGGACCCCAAAGGCGTTCAATGCTAAAAGAAACCAACCCTGATTGTTCCTTGGAAGGCCAGATCCTGAAGTTGAAGCTCAAATACTTTGGCCACCAAATGAGAAGGGAGCATTCACTGGAGAAGCCCCTGATGCTGGGAAAGACTGAAGGTCAAAGAAGAAGGGGACGGCAAAGGATGAGATGTCTAGACAGTGTCATCGATGCAACGAACATGAAATTGAGCAAACTTCAGCGGACAGCGGAAGACAGGAGGGCCTGGCGTGGTCTGGTCCATGGGGTCGTGAAGAGTCGGACTCACTGTGCGACTGAACAACAACAACAACAACAAAGGCTGGCAGGAAGGGCCTGTCCGGGAGTTGCACTCGTGGCGGGTTGTTTTTTTTTGCAAGGGACACAAAGTCCGGAATCCAAGAAAGAAGCCTGGATTTGGGACCCCCCCTTTCAAGTGCTTGTTGCGTCCCCGCAATAATCTCCCCGCTTGCAGCCCCAGAGAGACAAGGGGGAAGAGGGAAATCCCTCTCTCCCTTGGAAGGAAGGAAGGAAGCAGGGAAAACCGGGGAGAGGAAAGATACGAGGCGCGGGGAGAGCTTTCTCCCCCCTCCCCCGCTATGCCATCTAGGAGCAGGTGGCGAGGGGGACTGTTCCCTTCCTCGCGTATGTGTGTGTGTGTGGGGGGGTGCATCTGAAGCCGCAGACTTGTCTTTGGTGCGGGAGGGGGGCTGGGAAGGGGGATTCGCGCAAGGGAGCCGCAGAGCAGAGGAGGAAATGGGTCGCGGTGGTTTAAGGGACGGCTCAGGTGGGGTTGCCAACCTCCCTGTGGGGCCTGCAGATCTCCCAGAATTATTTCCAACGGATCCCCAGGCGACATTTTTAACAGATTGGGGGGGGGAAGCTAACCACACAGCTTGCATTCCTTATTAGTGAAAGAGGAGGGGTACAGCAGCACCTTAAGAACTAACAAAATTTGTGGCAGGGTATGAGCTTTCATGAATCACTGCTCACTTCCTCAGATACAGCTGGAATGTCCATCTGTCATTGTATCTTGAGACGGAAGTCATTTCAGATGCCAAAAGACAAGAGCAGGCATTGGTAATGAGGAAAGAAACCTAGGTCTCAATTCAGTCCAGGAGTTTGCATTGTCTTGGGCTTCATGATCCATTGCAATTCAGCAGTCTCTCTTTCTAATCTGCCTTTGAAATTCGTTTGTCAGAGAACTGGGAAGGTTAAAATGTTCCCCCACTGGTTTTTGAAAGCTGCAGTTTCTAATGGTGGTAGAAAGAGTAAGAGCACCTTTAAAGACCAAGAAAATTGTGGTAGGGTATGTGCTTTTGTGAATCACTGCTTGCTTCCTCAGACTTCTTTCCATTTATTCTTTGCATCCTCCTGAACTGAATCTTCCTGTACCAAATGGAGACCTAGGTTCCCTGTCTCATTACCAATGCTGATATCTCCACCCCTCTGCATATCACACCTAATCCAGTCATGCCTGCTATTGCCAATTGGCATCTGTAATCATCTTTATAAAGTTTATATCTCCGGTACCTTGTGTTACATTTTATGGCAGACATGGCCCAGCCCAACAAAGTGATATTTATGTCAGATCTGGCCCTGGTAGCAAACGAGTTCGACACCTTTGCCTTAGAGGATATTTATACTTTCCAGAAGTTAGTGGTGTCACGATCAGAACCTAGATAGATACGGTATTTGAATGGTATGTGAATTAAAAACTGGTGAATTAACAGGAAATAGTACAAAGTCCCTTGGACTGCAAGGAGATAAAATCAGTCAATCCTAAAAGAAATCAACTCTGACTGTTCCCTGGAAGGCCAGATCCTGAAGCTGAAGCTCAAATACTTTGGCCACCAAATGAGAACGGAGCACTCACTGGAGAAGACCCTGATGCTGGGAAAGACTGAAGGTCAAAGAAGAATGGGACGGCAAAGGATGAGATGGTTAGACAGGGTCATCGATGCGACGAACATGAAATTGAGCAAACTTCAGAGGACAGTGGAAGACAGGAGGGCCTGGCGTAATCTGGTCCATGGCATCGCGAAGGGTCGGACTCGACTGTGCAACTGAACAACAACAAAGTATAAATGCTCAAAATCAACAACCCCTCCTCTGTTGTGGCCCCCACCTTTAGGAATATTTATTTAATTTATAGACCGCCCTCCCCTGCATGTGGGCTCAGGGCAGTTTACAACATTTCAGTAAAATACAATTCAATTCAAAACAAGTAAAATTGCAATAACTGTTAAAAGATGATGCTTAAACCCAATTTCTATCCTTGCCCCATAAAGGGGAGGGCACAGGAGGAGAGAGAGATGGCACAGCAGACCGGAGGTGGGTGGGCAGGCATGATGGAAAAAACATTACTGTCCTCAACCATCGGCCTGGCCATCACTGTCTTACACGCCCTGCGGAACTGTACCAAGTCCTGCAGGGAACGGATGCCATTTGGCAGAGAGTCCCACCAGGGGCAGTCTCACAAAAAACACTGGCTGCAGTTGAGGACAGCTGGATATCTTTTGGGCCAGGGACTGCCAGACGTTGTCTCTCTCCAGAGAGTAATGCTCTTCTGGGGGTCTACGAGGTGAGATGGTCCCTTAGATACGCTGGTCCCAGACTGACTCCCAGGCAACACAATCCCTATAATCTTGTAGCACAAAAACAAAAAACAGTCTCTTTTGGTTGATGATGGAACCAAGGAATAGAAAATCGTAAACATCCTCAGTTTCTTCATCATTAACCTTAAGGTTGTGCAATTTACAAGGAGGCATTGCTTTTGTCCTCTTGCTGTCCGGCTGTAATCCTGCTTTGGCTCGTCCTGCTTTAACCTTCTGCAGTAGTCATTTCAAGTCTTATTTTCTGCCCATAATATGGTGTTATTTCACTCCACCTCCCCCTGAAACTAACCCGGTTTTCCTTATGATATGTTCTGCATACATAAGGTTTTCCTTATGATATGTTCTGGGTATGGGAAGAGACAGGGAGATAAAATGCATAGAATCATAGAATGTTAGAGTTGGAAGGGACCTTGCAGGCCATCTAGTCCAACCCCCTCTGCAGGAACACAGCCGAAACCCCTACATACCTACAACATACCCAAAAGATGGTTGTCCAGTCTCCTCTTGAAAACGTCCAGCAAAGGAGCATCCACCACCTCCCGAAGCAGTCTGTTCCACTGCTCAACCACTCTTACAGTCAGGAAGTTTCTCCTGATATTAAGCCGGTAACGACTCCCTTGTAATTTCCACCCATTAGATCTAGTCTTGCAATCCGGAGCAAGAAAGAATAGATCCACTCCATCTTCTACATGACAGCCCTTCAAATACTTGAAGACTGCAATCATGTCTCCTCTAAACCTTCTCTTTCCCAGGCTAAACATACCCAACTCCCTCAGCCTTTCCTCATAAGACTTGGACTCCAACCCTCTCACCATCCTGGTCGCCCTCCTCTGGACCCACTCAAGTTTGTCAACATCCTTCCGAAAATGTGGTGCCCAAAACTGGACACAGTACTCTAGGTGGGGCCTGACCATAGCAGAATACAGCGTAACTACCACCTTTTGACACCTTTGCCAACTGGAAACCATTCTGTTGGAAAGCCATGGGAAAGGAGAAATATTGACCAGGCCTCCAGATAACAAGTCTACCCTCCCCTTTCCACTACATTGGGAGACCTTGTCTCCAGAGAACAGGTCTACCCACCACTTTCCACTATATTGGAGACCTGGCCTCTGACTGTTGCCCTGCGCTGAGCCTTAGAAAACACAGCAGCACGCACCGGGGGGGACAGGGCGGGGCGGATTTTGCAGTCCACTTTGTTTTTTTTAAGTGAAATCTGACAACCAGCTTTACAGGTTAAGTATAACAGAGGTGGAACAATCACTGTCAGAGCCTGGCCTAACCTAACAAACAGGAAGTTCCTTAAATGTTATCAACCTTCTCAAAGCTACTTATTTATTCAAATATTTATATTTCACTTTTCCCTGTGACTCAAGGCAGCTTACACACCATACTGAAAAGCATAATAGGGGTGTGCAAAAAAAATACCGATTTTCTCCCAGCTCCATTATAGCCTATAGGGTCCATTACAGACAATGGGCCCAAGGGGCTAAAATGGAGAATTGATCCAGGGATATCTGGGGGCCAGTGTTCCCTCTAAGCTGAGTTAGTGTGAGCTAGCTCACAGGTTTTTAGCCTCCGGCTCACGTTTTTGCCTTCGCTCAGGAAGGATGGCTCCCGAACGAGCTCATTTATGCAGCAGCCAAATCGCTCGCTCGCAACTTTAATGCCAGTCGCTCACAGAGTAGAATTTTTGCTCACAAGACTCCACAGCATAGAGGGAGAATTGCTGGGGGCGGTTGTTTATTTTTAGATAAGAGGCACCAGATTTGCAACATAGCTGCTGGTGCATCTCCTTAAATCCCTCCTCCCAAGCTTCAAAAAGATTGGACCAGGAGGGTCCAATTCTTTGGGCCCCAAGAGATGCCCCCCATTGTATCCAATAAAGGGGGAGAATGCCCTTCTCAGTTAACTTGTGGGTCGAGGCAAAAATCCCTACACTTCTGGCTAAAATTTTGTGCGCCAGTACATCTTAGAGGAAACTTTGATAGTTGGAGGCTAAGATAAAACAGGAGTCTTCAACCATCTCAAAGACTTCACATAATTTTGTTGCATCATTTTATTTTCTAGGCATCTCTACCTTGCTTTTCTCTCCCAATGGGGACCCAAAGCCATTTACAACTATCATTTCCCTTCCCTGTGTTTTTGTCCCCACAAAAAGTGTGCTGGGTATGTTAGGCTGAAAGAGTGACTGGCTCAAAGTCACCCAGCAGCTTCCAAGGCAGAATGGGGCTTATAAACATGGGTTTCCCAGCTGTTCGTCCCCATGCTCAAGCCTCAGCACCGTGGGGTGCATGTGTGTCTTCGTGGAAGGTCAGGTCTCCAAGTGGGAATGAACTGCAAGGGAAGGAGTGGGAGCAGACTGGAATCTGGAATCCCCAATCTAAGGGAGCTCTTGGTAGGGGCTCACAGAGCACAAATAAAAACCCTGGGGTGTCTGTCCACACACTCCCCAGTTTGGTATCTGCTACCAGCCCCCTGAACTACGCAAACTGTCAAAAGCTAAGGGGAAAACTTCTAGCCTTACTGGGGTTAATCAAGGAGGTCAACCCTGCAAGGCAGGCCACTTGCAGAATAAGTTTCCACAAACAATTCACAAGGAACCTGGTCACTTAAGGTCTAAGGTAGTGGAATAGGATGGAAACACTTGAAGCACAGAACACCCAAATATAATCAAAGGACATTTATTAAAGTGTGCAAGAATATTTCAAAAGAACACAGCAGTGAGAACTAAAACTAAAAAGAACTAGTTAACATGACTAGCTACATATTTGGTCAGTAATTCATGGTTACGAGATGTTGCCCTCCTGGGCTGAAGGCTGGTAGTCATCTTCTCATGGTAGCTTGTGTCTAGCTACAAAGAATAAGCAGTAAAACTACACTTTTTAAGGCCTGAGATCTGAGTGGGCTTGCGGCCCTTAGCCCAGTCAAAAAACCTGACCATTGAAGTTATGTTGGCATCAACCTGTTAGAATTTGAAACGGATGGCTCAGGAGGAGGCCTATTTTATTTGGACGGGATGGAGGAGAAATCAGCAATCTAACCCATCCCTTCATGTAGTGTGAATCACAGCAACAACTGAAGGAGTGTGAGATGCATTGTTGCCAAAACTCCTGGTAAGAAAGGGCTTGTCTCTGTACCTGAATTGTTATTCAAAGGTCACGAGGTCAATCGGCCAACTCTTTGCTGTCATCAGCCCGTTGATTTCCATTTGGTCTCTCCACCCATGCCAGGCCTATAGATCAATAAGTGGCCTGAACTGATTTATTGCAAGAACAAGAAATTAGACTCATAGGCTGTGGTCACACACCCTAAATAATCCACTCTCAATGCACTTTACAACTGTGTGAACTGGCAAAATCCAGTTCGAATGCATTGAAAGTGGATCATTTAGTGTGTACAACCGCAGCCATAGAATCATAGAGTTGGAAAGGGCCACACAGGCCATCTAGTCCAACCCCCTGCTCAATGCAGGAGCAGCCCAAGGCACCCCTGACAAATGTTTGTCCAACCGCTGCTTGAAGACCCGCCAGTGAGCAGGAGCTCACCACCTCCCTAGGCAGCTGATTCCACTGCTGCACAACTCTGTCAAAGTTTTCCCTAGTATCCAGCCGTTACCTTCCCACCCTTAGTTTAATCCCATGATTGTGAATCCTCTCCTCTGCTGCCAACAGGAACAGCTCCCTGCACTCCTCGAAGTGACATCCCTTCAAATATTTCAAGACAGAAGAAGAGGAGGAGATTGGATTTATACTCCGCCCTTCACTCAGAGGCTCAGTGCAGCTTACACACTCCTTTCCCTTCCCTTCCCACAAGAGACACCCTGTGAGGTAGGCGGGGCTGAGAGAACTGCTCATGAGAGAACAGTTCTGACAAAAGTATGGCTTGCCCAAGGTCATCCAGCAGCTGGAAGTGGAGGAGGGGGGGAAATCAAACCTGGTTCTCCCAGATTAGAGTCTGCGCACTTAACCCCTACACCAAACTGGCCATTATGTTCCCCCTTAACCTCCTCTTCTCCAGACTAAACCTTCCCAAGTCCCTCAGCCTTTCCTCATAAGGCTTGGTCTCCAGGTTCCCAATCATCCTTGTCGCTCTCCTCTGCACCCGCTCCATTCTGTCCACATCCTTTTTTGAAGTGAGATCTCCCAAACTGCACACAATACTCCAGGTACGGCCTGACCAATGCAGTGTACATCGTTGGAAGCCAGGGCCAATGCCAAAATCCTCTCCTATTGGAGGAAATGTCAGGAACGGCCCCAGGATATCTTAGGTGTCCAAAGCTTTGGATTGTCGTTGAAATCCTCCAAAAGTATGGGCGATCATCTGTCCTCTATTGTACAGAAATATTCAATTCCGGATGACCTTTGGGGCCTAGTGGGAAGTGAAAACCAAAAGTCCAAACTGAAGGATTGGGTATTTAATAAGGATGGCCTTTTGAACCTTCATGTGGTAGCAAGTTGCCGCATAGCTCCCTTGTTTAAGATCTTTAAAAGAGATCACTGTAGGACGGAATATTTGGAGAAATTAACAAACCTTGACCTAAGAAGGGCATTTACCGCCCTAAGGTTCCATGCCACCCCCTCAATGGTTAGTATCGGTCGTTTTATGGATATACCTGCCGCTTTAAGAATCTGTCAATGTGGTTTGGGCGAAGTGGACGATATTGAGCACTATTTACTGAGATGCTCATGGCACGAATCACTCAGGCAGAGATCTATCTACCCTATATTACCATTGCATAATGGTTTTTCTGAACAGGAGTTGAGTGTTTTTCTTCTTTCTGACTCCGATGCTCATGTCACCAGCAAAATGTCCCTGTTTGCTCTGGCGGAAAGGAAGATTAGATTAAGGTTAGGATTCAACGCAAGCTACTGAAGGGTTATTCCATTGTGTATAAGATTTGTGTTTGTATTATGTTTTGTTATGGCCAATGGCTTATACAATAAACTTGTTGACTTGAGTGAATCTCTTCCCACACTCTGAGCACTCAAAATGTTTCTCCCCTGTGTGGGTTCTCAGATGCTTATGAAGACTGCTATTCTAACTGACTCTCTACCCACACTTACGAGTATTCAGAAGGCTTCTCCCCTGTATGAATTCTCAGATGTCTATGAAGACTGCTATTCTGACTGAATTTCTTCCCACACTCTGAGCACTCAAAAGGCTTCTCCCCTGTGTGGGTTCTTAAATGAGTTTCAAGATTGCCACTGTGGCTGAATCTCTTCCCACACTGTGAGCATTCAAAAGGCTTCTCCCCTGTGTGGGTTCTCAGATGTTCTTGAAGAGTGCTACTCTGACTGAATCTCTTTCCACACTGTGAGCACTCAAAAGGCTTCTCTCCTGTGTGGGTTCTTAGATGTTTTTGAAGAGTGCTACCCCAAATGAATCTCTTCCCACACTCCGAGCATTCAAAAGGCTTCTCCCCTGTGTGGGTTCTCAGATGTTCTTGAAGATGGCTATTCTGACTGAATCTCTTCCCACACTCTGAGCACTCAAAAGGCTTGTCCCCTGTGTGGGTTCTTAGATGTTTTTGAAGGGTGCTACTCCAAATGAATCTCTTCCCACACTCAGAGCATTCAAAAGTGTTCTTCCCCGGGTGGGTTGTTAGATGCTGCTGAAGATTGCTATTTTGCCTGAATCTCTTCCCACACTCTGAGCATTCAAAAGGCTTCTCTCCTGTGTGAATTCTTAGATGCTGTTGAAGAGTGCTACCATGATTGAATCTGTTCCCACACTCTGAGCACTCAAATGGCTTCTCCCCTGTGTGGGTTCTCAGATGTTTTTGAAGATTGCTATTCTGACTGAATCTCTTCCCACAGTCTGAGCACTCAAAAGGCTTCTCCCCTGTGTGGGTTCTCAGATGTTTTAGAAGAGTGCTACTCCAAATGAATCTCTTCCCACACTCGGAGCACTCAAAAGGCTTCTCCCCTGTGTGGGTTCTTAGATGACTTTGAAGATGGCTACTGTTGCTGAATCTCTTCCCACACTCTGAGCACTCAAAAGGCTTCTCCCCTGTGTGGTTTCTTAGATGTTCTTGAAGAGTGCTACTCTGAATGAATCTCTTCCCACACACTGAGCACTCAAAAGGCTTCTCCCCTGTGTGGGTTCTTAGATGATATTGAAGAGTGCTATTGTGACTGAATTTCTTCCCACACTCTAAGCATTCAAAAGGCTTCTCCCCTGTGTGGGTTCTTTGGTGACTTTGAAGGCTGCTACTGTTGCTGAATCTTTTCCCACACTCTGAGCACTCAAAAGGCTTCTCCCCTGTGTGGGTTCTTAAATGAGTTTGAAGGCTACCCCTGTGACTGAATTTCTTCCCACACTCAGAGCACTCAAAAGGCTTCTCCCCTGTATGGGTTCTTAAATGAGTTTGAAGATTGCCACTGTGACTGAATCTCTTCCCACACTGTGAGCATTCAAATGGCTTCTCCCCTGTGTGGGTTCTTTGATGACTTTGAAGATGGCCACTTTTGCTGAATCTCTTCCCACACTCTGAGCATTCAAAAGGTTTCTCACCTGTGTGGGTTCTTTGATGAATTTGAAGAATGCTACTGTGACTGAATCTCTTCCCACACTCTGAGCATTCAAAAGGTTTCTCCTCTGTGTGGGTTCCCTGAGGCTGTTGAAGAGTACTATTGTCACGGAATCTCTTCCCACATGCTGAGTATTCAAGAGGCTTCCCTCCTGTGTGGGTTCTTTGATGCTGTTTAAGAAGGAAAGTATGACTGAATTTCTTTCCACACTCTGAGCATTCAAAGGGTTTCTCCTTTGCATGGTTCCTTTGGTGCATAAAAAGCTGTGATCTGTATCTGAAGTTCTTTCCACACCGAAAGCATCTACATGCCTTCATTATACTGTGCTTTGAAAAATGAATATTACCCTTTCTTCCATCCATGAACATCATTCCACGCTCTGTACAGATGAAAGCCTTCTGTCCTGCATGAATGCTTTGGTGTCGAAGAAGGTCTGATTTCTCTGAGAAGCTCTTGTCACAGTCAGAGCAGCTATAAGGTTTCTCTTCTGTATGTCTTCTTAAATTTCTAAGGAACTCTGTTCTGCGAATCATGGCCTTTCCACTCTTCAGGTATTTATGGGTCTTCTTTCCACTGTGCATTCCAAAATGGACATTATACTGGGTTTGGTCGGAGAAGTCCATTCCACACTCCAAGCATTTGTATGTTTCCTCCAACATGTGAACTATTTCTTGGAAATCCTCCCCTAGGCAAGGACTCTTCTTCATCCTGGGGCTGACTTTCTGCCTCTTAGGCCTGCCTTGAATCCTGACGTTTCTTCTCACATCTTCATTCTTGACTTCATCTGGTGATAGATGATGCAGGTCCTCCTCCTCCTCATTCTTCTGATCATCCCCTGCTGGAATAAAGGGGTAGGGGGGGAGAGATCCTGTTAGAATCCACACAAGGAGTTCTGATCTGCACCTGAACTTCCAGCCATACTCCAAATATTTCATATATTGCCGTTCAATATTTTAATTCCTGCATCATCCCAATGGCAGCAATTCCCACCTTTGGCACTTATGAAAGAGCCTTACCCAGAAAAGCCAGGCTCCCACAGATCTCCAGCATGACTTCCCTGTAGAGAGCTTTTTGGGTTAGATCTAGCAGGGCCCACTCCGCCTCAGTGAAATACACAGCCACCTCCTCAAAGGAAAATGGAAACTGAAAGAAAAAGTAAGGTTCCTTCATCAGAGATCATGCCAGGCAGGGACTACACTGTCAACAGGGGTATTTTGTGAGAGTCCAGGATGTAGAGCTTGGTATGTGTAAAAGCAGTGCCGTTCAGAGCCCCCCTTCCTCAGAAAACAGGATCGAAAGCATCCCTAAGAAAGGAGTGAGGGCCCTGGCTATACCCCGTTCATCGCCCCCTTACCTGGACAAGAGGTTGAGCAGCCATTTCCACTTCTCTGCAAAGAAAACGGCTCGATAACATCTCTTCACTGCCTGCAAGGGAGACAAAATTGGAAGGAGGAATTTTAGCCTCAAATTCCTACTTGGTTTGTCTCAATCCTGCTTACGCATCCCCATTCCCATGAACCTCAGGAGGTTACAGAAGCTGCCAACACATTTCAGTCTTCTGTGAGAGTTGGAATGCGGCCTGGAGCTCTAATGGTTGCAGCATCCCTGCTGGATCAGACCAAAAGCCCAGGCATGACCTTCTCCCACGGGCTGAGCCTTCTTACCCATGCTGGAGTCCGGAATGGCAGAAGAAAATGTTGCCTGGAAATCACATGGTATGATATGTTGCCATCACATCCAGCCCTACACCCATGTGATTTTAGTGCATCAGTTGATGCTCTGGCAACTCTAAGGTACTACCAATGTCTTTCCAGAGCGTCTGCTGATGCTCTGACTTCAGATGCAGGTATTTAGCTGGACAAGACATGAAAATGACACCATGTCCACCCCGTGCTCGGCCCTCAAACCTCACAGGGGTGGCAGGACATGGCCTGGAATCCCTAATCTTGTGGCCCCCCAGATGTCCCTGAAGAGACTTTATGCAGAGATCCAGAACCCAAAGGACTGGCCTCTGGCAACGGGTTTTCTGAGATATGCTACCCTAGGACATGGTGTGTTTGTATAAGGTGTTGTCAAATCACAGCTGACTTAGGGTGACTCCAGATATTCAAGGCAAGAGACATTCAGAGGTCATTACCTGCCTCTGCATAGCAACCCTGACTTTCTTTGGTGGTCTTCCAATCCAAAAACTAACCAGGGCTGACCATTCTTGGCTTCTGAGCTCTGATGACCTTGGGCTAGTCTGGGACACCCAGGTCAGGAGAACAGGGAGGTTCCATTTATTCACCATGGGTAATAAGTATACCCAGATTTGCTTTCCTTTTCTTTTTTGAGCCCCCTTGAGTCCTTCTAATGCATAGTGAGATACGCATAGTTCAGTGAATGTAAATAGGAGTGGAATTACTCTCCATGAATCAGTATACTCCCCCTTAAAGTGGAGTGGCCATCATGACATCCTAGGGCACCAGTTCCCAAAATCCCATTCTACGTAGTCCACAGAAGTATTTCCCCTTTCTCCTGTCCTGAACCTTCTTGCCCAACAACTTCTCTACATGCCCCGATCCCATCTGGGCAGGAGGCACCCTTACCACCTGCCAGGGCATCTTGGGCATGCTCCTGGGCCTGCGCCCTCCGACCTTCCTCTGACGGAGCTCCTTCTGCCTCAGAGAACTTTGCTTCTGCCTTCAGGGATCCTCCCCACATCTGCAACAACAGCAAGGGAGAGGGGTAAGAGAAGGAATGGAACGGGCTAAAGAGGTGGATCCTGACCCACTGCTGGCGAAACGTCAGGCACTACAATGCCAAGACCACAGCCATACATCCCGGAAACTCTACAGCAATTAATGAAGAGAGCCGACAGGAAGGAAGTTGATTCTTTTGAAATGTGGTGCTGGAGGAGAGTTTAGCATTCCTAGAAATATCGTGGACCGCCAGAAAGACAGATACGTGGGTCCTAGATCAAATCAAGCCTCAACTCTCCTGGAAGCTGGAATGACTCAAATGAGGCTTTAGTATTTTGGTGACCTTATGAGAAGACAGGAGTCACCGCAAAAGACAATAATGCTAAGAAAAGTGGGAGGCAGCAGGAAATGGGGAAGACCCAACATGTGATGGATTGACTCAATCGAGGAAGCCACGCCCCCAAATCGACATCATTACAGGATATCTTCTTTCTTCATGTCTAGAGTTGATGTTATTAAATATGTGGGACTCCTGCCATATTTCTCTGATCTGGAAAGGGTTGATTACAGTACTATGCGCTGCTTCCTTATGGAAAACCTGCTGCCCTCCTTCTCTCAAAGTACGGTACAAGACCTGTGAAGCAAAAGCACCCATGAAGGGTTAACTTACACGACAACTTGTTGGCTAGCGCAGCTGTTCCAGTTTATTACTGTTAGTGTGTTGATCTCAAGGACAGGCAGAGGTCCCAATTAACCCTACTGAGAGAGGCGTTTTGATTGTCAAGTGATGTAGCTGGTGTTTCACGGAAAAAAGTATATCTTGACACCCCAGCTGGGGGAAAAGCTAGCCTAGGGGATTCCGGGAGTTCCTGTATGGTTATCGCATCTGCGGATTTCAACACAACATCATGCTCCTTGTCTTGATTTATTGCTGTGCCTCCTGAAGACCACGCTGTGAAGTCAGGTAGTTTAAGGCAGTGCTATATATTTTCTTTTGTATTCCCTGAAGTGTTCTGTTGCTGGAGTTGTTTTATCCCTTTTGTCTTCTTTTTCTTAAAATAAAATATTTTAAAACCCAACTGTTGGTTTGTATGTGCTTAAAAACCCTGTGACTCATGAGAAAGCCTCACTATCTTGACAGGACCCTTTGGGAGTGCCTACCAATGGAAAAAAATTCTAGACCAGGTTTCACAAGACGATTCAAATCCTCTGTCTTGCAATTACTTCATTTTCTGCCTTCCAGTTATAAACACAGCTCAGAATTAGTTGGTAATGTTTCTACAATAGATGTCTTGTCAGGGCTATTTTGGGGCAGGAACGCACAGGAAGGAGTTCTGGCTGGCTCCTGAGTTGGCCATGTCTAGTGGGAACTCATTTGCATAACAGGCCACACCCAACAGCAGAAACTCATTAGGATTGGCTACATTAGGGGTGTGTGGCCTAACATACAAAGGAGTTCCTGCTCCAAAAAAGCCCTGGGTTTTGACAACAAACAAGATAAACAGAATAAGAAGCAAAAGGTGGGTGTGGCTGGATGACCATACTTCTGGAAACAAGGGGGTGTGGCCTAATATGCTAATAAGCTGTGCTGTCAGGGGAGTGCCCTAATATGTTAATGAGTTTCTGCTGTTGGGTGTGGCCTATTATGCTAATGAGTTCCTGCTGGGCTTTTTCTACAAAAAAAGCCTTGTGTCTTGTTATGCTGATTATATATAGAAATTGGTTTATTAATCCTCAGCCTCTCATCTCTCCCTTTTGGCAGTTGGCTTTTGGTTTTTTCTAACAGTTGTACTTGGAACAAATTAACCTTACAATAGCTCCATTGTAAGTTTCATAGCTGTAGTTTTTCCACATTGTTACAATATATTGTATGCTTGTGCATTTTTCAATAAAATAAATTAAAAAAACCCCAGAATAGAATCATAGAATGTTAGAGTTGACGGGACCTTGAATAAAACAAGGAAGCTACAGCCCTCAGTCTGCAAGACCCGCGCAAGGCTGTTCACGAGAGGACGTTCGGAAGCAACTTGATGGCAGTTAACAAGCACACACAGAGAGAAATGCCTGGCAGGAAACCTCAGGATGAGGCCATTGCTTGAATGGAGTGAGTGAAAACCCCTCACCTGCCGTGCCTGCCTCTCCTCCTCTGCCCGACTCAGGAGGAACCCCTCGGCCAGGGCCACTGCCTGGGAACTGGTCTCTGGCCCGCAGCCTCTGACCCAGCACTGCACTTCCTGCGGCAGGATGGCCAGGAACTGCTCCAGGATCACCAGGTCCAGCATCTGCTTCTTGGTGCGCCTCTTCGGCTCCAGCCAGTGCCTACAAAGTCCATGGAGCCGGCTGCAAACCTCTCGGGGCCCGTCAGCCTCATGGTAGGGGAACTGCCGGAAGTGTCGGCTGCGTTCATCTGCGGTCAGAGTGTCCTGAACCAAGATCTCTGGCACAGTTCCTTCCCAAAATTCAGCACTACTCCCTGCTTGGATGGGATTGGGACCTTTCCAGGATGTCTTGCCAGTTCCAGGGCCTTCTGGGCCCTTCTCTTCCATCTCCTCCTCCTTTCTCTTGGGTTGCCTCTGACACCGGAAAGACACTCTTATTCGCCTGGCTGTGAAAAGGGAGAGGGAAAGATATCAAAAAGGCATAAAGAAAACAAAATAGAACAAAAGAGAGCAGAGTTACATCACTGGCCGTGGTGAAAAGACACCTAAGGATTACCCTGGTGGATCAGAGGGAGCATCTTTATTGTAGTTTGCGGATCGGGATTAATTGGTCACTGTGTTTGGTGAGAGCCCGTTGGGTGCAGTGGTTAGGTGTGTGGACTCTAATCTGGGAGAACCAAGTTTGATTGCCTGCTCTTCCACTTGCAGCTGCCCAGAACCTTGGGCAAGCCATAGTTCTGTCAGAGCTGTCCTTGAAAGAGCAGTTCTGGAAAGAGCTCTCTCAGTCCCACCTACCTCACAGGGTGTCTGTTGTGGAGAAGGGAAGGGAAAGGAGTTTGTAAGCCACTCCAAGACTCCCAAGTGAAGGGCGGGGTATAAATCCAATCTCTTCTTTTCTTCTTCTTATATTACATGTCACGGTTTTTAAGATACACCGGTTTGGTCCTTCAGGCAACAAAAACAACATTATTTGCCTTTTAAAAGATCTGCTGTGGATGTTATGAGTTTGGCTTCAGATTTCTGGGGATCTGATTTTTCCTTTCTTACCAAATGCAAAAGCCTGGACTATTCTGAAGAAGTGTGCTTGCACACAAAAGCTGACGCCTTGAATAAAACTTTCGATGGTCTTAAAGGTGCCACTGGACTCAAAACTTTGTTCTATAATTAATGTAAATAAATACACCCACCCCCCAAAGTGCAGATGGGGGGGCGCACTGGCGCAAATGTGCAGTATTTAGGACGGCCAACCAGCACGAAGGATTCCTCCCTTGTAATCACCCCTGGGCCGCCCTCGGACCTCCACGGCTCAGAACTTATTTTGATGTACAGAATTCAGATCCCGCCCATCAGCCCCTGCAAGGGACACCCTGCTGGCTGTTTATTCAATCAGACTGGGACTCGAGGTGACTTACAACAACATAGAAAATACACCGGATGAAACAGGACAAAAGATACAATAAAGAAACGTTAAAAATATAAAACGATTAACAATCTATCCCGGATAAAATGTAGCATCCACCCTCAAGCAGGGATGCGGTTGGCTGGGGGCACCCCCAGTCCCCCACCATCTGTCTAGCAGCTGCCCGGCGGATCTGGAGCCCCCGAAGGCCGCCCAGGAAAGAGCCGCCTTGCAAGCCCCGCGGACCCGCCAGGCAGGCGCCCCAGAACCGGGGCTAACAAAGGGAGACACCCGCAGAAGGAAACCCACGTTTGGAAAGGATTGAAACACGCACGCAGCCCCTCCCCCAAACACGCCAGAGCCGAATTTCTGTCTTCCGAGACTTACTCGAGAGTAAACCTCCCCAAAGCCCGGCTGCAAGGCTTTCCTCCGCTTCTGCGCGTCTGAAACCCTCCCGGCTCTCTTACCCACTACGCTCCCCCTCCCTTGCTCGACCTCTCTAGCAAACGACTCGGCTGTTTTAACCCTCTCCCTGCTGCAGACCCACGAAAAAAGCTTCCTGCCCTTTCCCGTGAAGACCCCGGCGGGACTGGACTTCCGCCCGGCCGCAGTCAGCGGCGCCCTCTGATGCAGCTCGGTAGGGCTCCCCTGCAGTCACTCCGCACAGGGATGCGCCGCGGGGGGGACCCCCAGGAGGGCTGTTCAGCCGCTTCAGAAAAAGGAGGCTGCGACTGCGAGAAGCCGGTTCCCAGTTCCTTGCCCTTATTCTCCCAGCTCCTTCCTCCTCCACCTTGTCCGAGGACTGGGAAACTCAATTTGGGGGTGGGTGGGTTACACTTTTCTTTAAAATAAAGGTGCGTGGATTAATAACTTCCTATTGCCCTGCGGGGAACATAAGAACATAAGAGAAGCCAATGTTGAATCAGGCCAATGGCCCATCTAGTCCAACACTCTGTGTCACACAGTGCCCAAAATATACCAGGGGCCATCAGGAGGTCCAGCAGTGGGGCCAGGGCACCAGAAGCCTTCCCACTGCTGCCCCCCCAGCACCAAGAATAGTGCATCACCTGCCCCAGACTGGGAGTTCCCATCTATACCCTGTGGCTAATAGCCACTGATGGACTTCTGCTCCATATGTTTCTCTAATTCCCTCTTGAAACTGTCCATGCTTGCAGCTGCCACCACCTCCTGAGAAAATGCAGGACTCCAAAGACCGGCAGAAAGGGCCTTGTCAGGAAGGGTTTTTTTGTTTTAAAGGGACACAGAGCCCGGATTCCAAGAAAGGAGGCTGGATTTGGACCCCCCCCCCGGTTCAAGTGCTTGTTGCTTCCCGGGTAATAAACTCCCCACTTGCAGCCCCAGAGAGAGAAGGGGGGCAGAGGGAAATCCCTCCCTCCCTGGAAGGAGGAAAGCGGCTGGCAGGAAAGAGGGTGGCAGAGAAAGGGGTGGGGTGGGGAGACACCTCTCCTCTGCCTCACTGGCGTCTAGGAGCAAGGGGGGATTTGCGCAAGAGAGCCGCGGAGAAGAGAAGGATCGCGGCGCTTTAAAGGACGGCTCAGGTCGGGTTGCCAACCTACCTGTGGGGGCCTGCAGATCAGATCTCCCAGAATTCTTTCCAGCTGATTCCCCAGCGACAGAAAAGGGCTACTTGGCAGGGTGGACTCCATGGCATTAGACGCCCCGTGGAGGTCCCAGTCCTTTCCAAACTCCTCCATAACTACTTTCCACCCGGTATCTTCAGGTATTTCCCACCCAGGAGTTGGCAACCCCTGGCAGTTGGCAATAAATGTGCAAGTAAGAGGTGGCGGCGGCGGGTTAAAGAAAAGAGGGAAAGGGTAAAGGTCTATCTAGATGATTTTAAATAGATTCTCATGAACATATCATTTTTACATTGAAAGGAAATGAAACCTCCATCATACCTGTTTTGTGATCCATTCTGAGCGGGCTCCTGGGGAGGGCGGAATATAAATTTTAGTCTAGAGGCTAAAATTTAGTCTATAGGCAGCAGCACAAGAATCATGGATCCGCCAGTTTGTGGCAACACCATGGCAGAAAAACATGGTTCTGAAGCATGGATCCTCATGGTTTTTGCACTGAGTGACCCCAAACTCACCATCAGATCGCATATCATGTCCATGGCTACAGATTGCACCACAGAAATCACACACACGCACAAAATGGGTCTGAGGCACAGATCCTCATGGATCCTCATGGTTTTTGTATTGGGGTCACCCCATACCATGTCCATGGGCAGAGCCTGTACCACCAAAATTTCGGATCCATGGCTTTGTGGCGGTACCATGACGTAACCTCCTGGTTTACTAATGGTGGGGCTGGCCATCAACCGTTCCATGGGAGACCTTGGTGGCTAGTCCAGAACGTTCTGAGTGTCATACAAGTCCACTATTTTAAGCATTGGGGTTGTGTTGAAATATTAGTTTTTGTAACATTTTTGCACCATGGCGGAGCTTTGGAGATTTCTGTGGTGCAAAATGTGGCCATGACCATGATATGTGATTGGATGATTTGGGGATGACTAAAAGTAAAGATCCACAGTATCCATGGTGAGCTGAGCTTTGGAACATCATTTTAATGCTGGGGCGGCAGGGGCACCAGAAACCAGCAGAGCTGCAGATTTTTTGGTGCTTTCTGTGGCTATTGACGTGATTTGATGGTGAGTTGGGGGTGACATAATGCAGATATCCTGAGGATTCATGAGAATCCAAATTTCAGAGCTATTTTTTTGTGATGTGCTAGTGCCATGAAATTGTGGGTGTGTGCGTTTTGTGGCAACATCTGTAGCTACAGACATGCTTTGTGACTTGTAACCCAAAGCAGAAATCTGAATCTGGGTTGATTAAGTATTTAAAGAATGAGGATAGCACCAGGCAACACAATCCCTATAGTCTTGTAGCATAAAAACAAGAAACAGTCTCTCTTTTGGTTGAAGATGGAACCAAGGAATAGAAAATCTTAAACATCCTCAGTTTCTTAAACATCATCAACGTTAATGTTGTGTAATTCACTACCCACTGCTTTCCACTATATTGGGAGACCCGGCCTCTGACTGTCTTAGAAAACATATCAGCATTTTTCTTTTGGAGGGGGGAACTATTGCAGTCTACTTTGGTTTTTTTTTAAAGTGAAATCTGACAACCAGCATTACAGAGGTGGAACAATCACTGTCAGTACCCTACCTAACCTAACAAACAGGAAGTTGCTTAAATGTTATCAACCTCCCCAAACTACTTATTTATTCAAATATTTACATTTCACTGGCAGCTTACACATCATACTGAAAAGCATAATAGGGGTGTGCAAAAAGAATAAATTGATTTTCTCCCAGCTCCGTTATAGCCTATAGGGACCATTATAGACAATGGGGCCCATGGGCTAAAATGGAGAATTGATCCAGGGGTATCTTGGGATCCTGTTTTGTTTTTGTTTTTTTAGGTAGAGGCACCAAATTCGCACCATAGCTGCTGATGCATCTCCTTAACGCCCCCGCCCCCCCAGTTTCAAAAAGATTGGACCGGGGGCCCAATTCTTTGGGCCCCAGAAGAAGGTGCCCCCCAACCCCCATTGTATCCAATGGAGGGGGAAAATGCCTTCTCAGTTCACTTGTGAGTTGAGGCAAAAACCCTTGTACTTCTGGCTAAAATTTTGTACGCCAGCATCTCCTAGCAGAGCTTAGAGGGAACTTTGGTAGTTGGAGGCTAAGATAAAACAGGCCTCTGGCACCATCTCAAAGGCTTCACACAATTTTGTTGCATCATTTTATTTAATAGGCATCTCTACCTTGCTTTTCTCCCCCAATGGGGACCCAAAGCAATTTACAAGTATAATTCTTCTCACCTATGTTTTTGTCCTCACAACAACTGTGCTGGGTATGTTAGGCTGAAAGAGTGAATGGCCCAAAGTCACCCAGCAGCTTCCAAGGCAGAGTGAGGCTTATAAACGTGGGTTTCCCAGGTGTTCGTCCCCATGCTTGAATCTCAGCACCATGGGGTGAACGTGTGTCTCTGTGGAAGGTCAGGTCTCCAAGTGGGAATGAACTGCAAGGGAAGGAGTGGGAGCAGACTTGAATTTGGACGAGAGTGGCATTGAGAATCCGTAATCCAAGGGAATTCTCGGTACAGGCCGGCAGAGCACATTAAACCCCCCAAATCCTGGGGTGTCAGTCCACACACTGACTAGTTCAGTATCTACCACCAGCCCCTTGGACTACCCAGTCACAAGCTAAGGGGGCAAGCTTCTAGCCTTACTGGGGTTAATCAATGAAGTCAACCCTGCAAGGTAGGCCACTTGCAGAATGAGTTCCTTCAAACCATTAGCCAGGAAAGTGGTCACTTAAGGGCTAAGGTACTGGAATAGGACTGAAGCACTTGAAACACAGAACACCCAAATATAATCAAGGGATATTGATTAAAGTGTGCAAGAATATTTCAAAAGAACACAGCAGTCAAAACTAAAACCCAAAAGAACTACAGTTAACATGACTAGCAACGTATTTGGTCAGGTACCAGATCCATCTCTCTCTGTCCAGATACCAGGTGCCCAGGCAAAAACCTGGTCCATTCAAGGATAGCTCATCTTCTTGTGTCTCGCTACAAGAAAAGAGCAGTAAAACTAAATTTGTTAAGGCCTGAGATCTCAGTGGGCTGGGGCCCTTCGCCCAATCCAAAACCAGACCCCTGAAGAAGTGTTGACCTGAACCAGTTAAAAATACAAGGCTCAGGAGGCCTACTTTATGACGGGGTGGAGGGGAAATCAGCAATCTAACCCACCCCTTCATGTAGTGTGAATCACAGCAAAAATTGAAGGAGTATAAGATGCATTGGTGCCAAAACTCCTGTCTTGGTAAAAAAAAAGGGTTGTCTCTGTACCTGAATTGTTATTCAAAGGTCACAAGGCCAATTTGCCAACTCTTTGCTGTCATTAGCTAGTTGATTTCAATTTGGTCTCTCCACCCATGCAAGCCTGTATAGAGCAATATGTGGCCTGAACTGATTGTAATGAAAGAACAAAAAAACAGACTCATAGAATCACAGAGTTGGAAATGTTTGTCCAGCCGCTACTTAGAGACTGCCAGGGAGGGGGAACTCACCACCTCCCTAGGCACCTAATTCCACTGTTAGACAACTCTTACTGTAAAAAAAGTTTTCCCTAGTATCTAGCTGGAACCTTCCCTCCACAATTAAACCATTAATTGTGAACCCTATCCTTTGCTGCCAACAGGAACAGCTCCCTGCCTTCCTCTAAGTGACAGTCCTTCAAATACTTAAGAAGAGAGAGATCATGTCCCCCTCAACTTCCTCTTTCCAGACTAAACATTCCTAAGTCTCTCAGCCTTTCGTTGTAGGACTTGGTCTTCAGGCCCCGATCATCCTCGCTGCTCTCCTCTGCAACTGCTCCATTCTGTCCATATCTTTTGAAGTGAGGTCTCCAGAACTGCACACAATACTCCAGGTACAGCCTGATCAATGCAGTCTACAGTGGGATTATGACATCTTGCAATTTCGATGTTATCCCTCTGCTGATCGCATTAGCCTTTTTTGTCGCTGCATCACACTGGCTGCTCATCCACACCCCAAGATCTTGTTCACACACACTGCGGTCCAGGAGTGTACCCCCCATCCCATATGCGTGTTCCTCATTTTTGTTACCCAGATGTAGAACTCGGCCCTTATCCTTGTTAAACTGCACCTTGTTCACATCCACCCAATTTTCCAGTGTATTCAGATCTTGTTGAAATCTAGCTCTACCTTTTGGTGTGTTCGCTGCTCCTCCTAATTTGGTGTCATCTGCAAATTTAATGAGTAATCCCTTCACACCCTCATCCAGATGATTTATAAAAATACTGAAAAGTACCGAGCCCTGCGGCGCCTCACTGGACACCTCCCTCCATTCAGATGAAATGCCACTGCCAACTACTCTTCTCCAATCAGCTCCCTATTCACCGAAGTATCCTAGAGTGCAGTCCTGTCATGGTTTACCTGTCATGGGGAACCCTGTCAAAAGCTTTACTGGAATACAGGTAAACAACATGAACAGCATTCCCTCGATCTACAGGTCCAGTTTCTTGACAAATGGTTTGCTGCTGATGAATCACAGTTGGTGGGAGAAAAGGGGTTGATTTAGGAGTTCATGGACAGGTGGCTGATGAATCTGTGGAGGGTTCATGATTTTTGTGGTGGATTGAGCTAGTCTTGAGGGCAATGGCTCCAGTTCTTTTGCTAGTCTATAATGTATGTATATGATTTTTCTAAAATTTTATTTTATTAAGAAGCATCAACAAATAACAATAACAAAATAAATTGCATAACCAACATTTCAGCCACAGAAAGAGTACAAAACAACAAAAACCCTAAAGAACATTTTTTGATTACATAAGAATATACAGCCATCCAAAACACTCAGGAGTTTTCTATGGACCACAATCATGTAAATATACTAAGCACAATAAAGAAATATTTGTAACTGCAATGAAACCTGTTTGCTATAAGAGACCCAAACAACCCTGTGAACCAGATTTAGATCAGAAATGTATCCAAGAAAGTAAGAAGTGTTAGCTGGAAGTACATTATTAACTGTCATATACTGAATTAACTGGAACCAAATGGATTCAAAGCCTGAAGACGTAGAGGATGAATCCTTATTTGAAAGTTGAGTAATATTTGTGATTTTTGCTAGAATGAATTGGTCTCCAATTTTATTGTGCCAAGCCTGGAGAGGTGGAGGGGTGGTGGAACCGATGCTATTGTAGTTCTTGCCGCAGCTCGTAAAATCGAGATGAGCTCTTTAAGGGTTGCCGTTCCAACTATCAGATCCATAAGATGAAGAAGAGCCAGTTCAGTACTGATGGGCAGGCTGAGTAGAGTAATCTCATTAATTTGACTGATAACAGGGGAACGTCTCTAAATGGGGAAGAAACCCTGCTTCACGTGCAAAAATGCTTCCGGGGTTGAAGACAAAAAGGTTGCTGACTGAGTATAGCGACAAAGTGTATTTTCAGAGAGGGAAAAGGACTACCTCTGCTGAGGAGCGGTGGGAGGGAGATGGACAGGAAAACGTTCTCTAAGGTGGGAGGCATACTGAAGGTGGATTACACACAGTGAGTTGTTACAGTCGACAAAATGGGGACATTCACACTGCTCCCCACCCACCAGTGAAAAGATGCCACAAATCACAGGTAGATGGGGGACCAGTGTGAAGCTGTACAGAAGGATAAGGTTCCTGAAGTTGACATTAGCAAATTTTACCAGTTTTGGGGTCCAAATCACCCCCAATTTAAGGCTTGTGCGTCTAAAATTCTATGTTTCAGATAATGTACATCGGTGAACAGCCGTGTTCTGGAATAAATCTTTATATCAAAAGTATGTTCTCAGCTTACAGATACACACCTAACCAGCACACTCAAGATTGCTGCAGTACAGACATTGACTCCAGATTTTGATGCAATAGTTCAGAGAAAGAGAAGTCAGTTATCAAAGACTCTAAAATAAACACTGTAAGGCTATTACTTATTAAGCATGTTTGTGTACTGAGTAAAAAATAATATTGTTAATTGGGTTTGCCTATGTCCTTCCTAAAGTTTATATCTGTAGTACCTGGCAATACATTGTACAGCACAAAACGCCGAGCCAGACGAAGTGAAATTTATGTCATATCCCTGTAATAATTGAGTTCGACATCCCTCCCTGGGCTAAGAGGTTACATGCCTTTTCCTTTTGTGGATTCTTCAGTGCTGTTGAAGATGGCCTGAATCTCTTCCCACACACTGAGCATTAAAAAGGCTTCTCACCTGTGTGGTTTCTTAGAGGATTTTGAAGAATTCCATTCTAACTGAATCCCTTTCTACAAACCGAGCATTCAAAAGGCTTCCCCCTCTGTGTGTTATTTGATGCTGTTGAAGAGTGCTACCGTGACTGAACCTGTTCCCACACTCTGAGCACTCAAAATGCTTCTCTCCTGTGTGGATTCTCAGATGCTTACGAAGATTGCTATTCTGACTGAATGTCTACCCACACTAAAAAGTATTCAGAAGGCTTCTCTCCTGTATGGGATCTCAGATGTTTATGAAGACTGCTATTCTGACTGAATTTTTCCCCACACTCTGAGCACTCAAAACGCTTCTCCCCAGTGTGGGTTCTTTGATGTCTTTGAAGAGCACTATTGTAACTGAATCTCTTCCCACACTCTGAGCATACAAAAGGCTTCTCCCCTGTGTGGGTTCTTAGATGAGTTTGAAGACTGCTACTCTGACTGAATCTCTTCCCACACTCTGAGCACTCAAAAGGCTTCTCCCCTGTGTGGGTTCTTTGATGTTTTTGAAGAGTGCTATTGAAACTGAATCTTTTCCCACACTCTGAGCACTCAAAAGGCTTCTCCCCTGTATGGGTTCTCAGATGAGTTTGAAGATTGCCACTGTGACCAAATCTCTTCCCACACTCTGCGCACTCAAAAGGTTTCTCCCCTGTGTGGGATCTCAGATGACTTTGAAGATGGCCACTGTTGCTGAATCTCTTCCCACACTCTGAGCACTCAAAAGGCTTCTCCCCTGTGTGGGTTCTCAGATGCCTTTGAAGATGGCCCCTGTTGCTGAATCTCTTCCCACACTCCAAGCACTCAAAAGGCTTCTCCCCCATGTGGGTTATCACATGTTCTTGAAGAGTGCTACTCTGACTGAATCTCTTCCCACACTCTGAGCATCCAAAAGCCTTCTCCCCTGTGTGGGTTCTCAGATGTTCTTGAAGAGTGCTACTCTGACTGAATCTCTTCCCACACTTTGAGCATTCAAAAGGCTTCTCCCCTGTGTGCGTTCTTAGATGTTTTTGAAAATTGCTACTCCAACTGAATTTCTTCCCACACTCAGAGCACTCAAAAGGCTTCTCCCCTGTGTGGGTTCTTTGATGACTGTGAAGAGTGCTATTGAAACTGAATCTCTTCCCACACTCTGCACACTCAAAAGGCTTCTCCCCTGTGTGGGTTCTCAGATGTTCTTGAAGAGTGCTACTCCGACTGAATCTGTTCCCACACTCTGAGCATCCATAAGGCTTCTCCCCTGTGTGGGTTCTTTGATGTGCTTGAAGATGGCCACTCTTGTTGAATCTCCTCCCACAAACTGAGCATTCAAAAGGTTTCTCCCCTGTGTGGGTTCTCAGATGTTCGTGAAGATGGCTATTCTGACTGAATCTCTTCCCACACTCTGAGCAGTCAAAAGGCTTCTCCCCTGTGTGGGTTCTTAGATGGGTTTGAAGATAGCTACTGGTGCTGAACCTCTTCCTACACTCTGAGCACTCAAAAGGCTTCTCCCCCGTATGGGTTCTTTGGTGAGTTTGAAGACGGCCACTCCGACTGAATCTCTTCCCACACTCTGAGCATCCAAAAGGCTTTCCCCCTATGTGTGTTCTTAAATGACTTTGAAGATGGCCACTTTTGTTGAATTTCTTCCCACACTCTGAGTATTCAAAAAGTTTCCCTCCTGAGTGGGTTATTTGATGCTGTTTAAGATGGAAGGTATGACTGAATTTCTTTCCACACTCTGAGCATTCAAAAGGTTTCTCCCCTGAGTGGATCCTTTGGTGCACAAAAAGCTGTGATCTGTATCTGAAGTTCTTTCCACACCGAAAGCATTTAGATGCGTTTATTATACTGTGTTTTGAAAAATGCATATTACCCTTTCTTCCATCCAAGAGCATCATTCCGCTCTCTGAACACATATAGGGCTTCTGTCTTGAATGAATTCTTTGGTGTCGAAGAAGGTCTGATTTCTCTGAGCTCTTGTCACTGTCTGAGCAGTTATAAGGTTTCTCTCCTGTATGTGTTCTTAAATGTCTAAGGAACTCTGTTCTGTGAATCATGGTCTTTCCACACTTCAGGCATTGATGGGTCTTCTTTCCACTGTGCATTCTGAAATGGACATTATACTGGGCTTGGTCGGAGAAGCTCATCCCACATTCCAAGCATTTGTATGTTTCCTCCAACATGTGAACTATTTCTTGGAAATCTTCCCCTAGGCAAGGACTGGATTTATCCCTCTTCTTCACCCTGGGGCTGACTTTCTGCCTCTTAGGCCTGCCTTGAATCCTGACATTTCTTCTCACATCTTCATTCTTGACTTCATCTGGTGATAGATGATGCAGGTCCTCCTCATTTCTCTGATCATCCCCTGCTGGAATAAGGGGGGGGAGAGATCCTGTTAGAATCCACACAAGGAGTTCTGATCTGCACCTGAACTTCCAGCCACACTCCACATATTTCATATATTGCTGTTCAATATTTTGATTCCTGCATCATCCCAATGACAGCAATTCCCACCTTTGTGTCATGATGCGCACAATGCTGGCTAGCACGTCAGTGCCCAAAGGGAGTTAGGATACCCAAAGGAGACTGGAGTCTAGAACTTAGGTGCAAATACAAAGTGAATTTATTCTCACTCTGCCTCCACCTATATACAGTTCTTAGTGTCAAAGTGCTCCGCTGCAATCAATCCAAGTGAGAAGAGAGAAAATCCACTGTACACTCTGTACATATATACAACCTCTGGCCAATCAGCACACAGCTGATGCAATCCAGGCTTAGTGTCAGGCTGGACTGCCTCAGACCGGTTACAGCCAGCCTCTTTGCAGTCACATGCTGTCACTAGCTGTCACTCATTCTGACACTAGATCTAACACATCTAGGCCAGCCTTACCAATACCAGTGAATCACAACACTTTGGCATTTATGAAAGAGCCTTACCCAGAAAAGCCAGGCTCCCACAGATCTCCAACATGACTTCCCAGTAGAGAGCTTTTTGGCTCAGATCCAGCAGGGCCCACTCTGCCACAGTGAAATAAGTGGCCACCTCCTCAAAGGAAAATGGAGACTGAAAGAAAAAACAGATTCCCTCGTCAGAGATCATGCCAGGCAGAGACTACACTCACAATGGGGGTATTTTGTGAGGGTGAAGGATGTAGAGCCTGGGTATGGGTAAAAGCACTGCCATTCAGAGCCTCTCTCTCTCAGAAAACAGGAGCAAAAGCGTTCCTGAGAAAGGAGCGAGGGCACTGACTATACTGTGTTCATCCCCCCTACCTGGACCGGAGGTTGAGCAGCCGTTTCCACTTCTCTGCAAAGAAAATGGCTCGATAACATCTCTTCACTGCCTGAAAGGGAGACAAAATTGGAAGGGGGAATTTTAGCCTCACATTCTTATTTTGTTTGTCTGAATCCTGCTTATGCATCCCCATTCCCATGAACCTCAGGAGGTTACAGAAGCTGCCAACACATTTCAGACGTCAGTGAGACTTGGAATGTGCCCTGGAGCTCTAATGGTTGCAGCATCCCTGCTGGATCAGACCAAAAGCCCAGGCATGACCTTCTCCTGCCTGCTGGGCCTTCTCACCCATCCTGGAGTCTGGAATGGCAGAAGAAAAAGAGTCGCCTGGAAATCACGTGGTACGATACGTTGCCATCACATCCAGCTCTAATCCAGCCCTTACTCCTTCAGGGCACTCCCATTGCCAAAGCCCACAGGGATTGAATGTGTTGGTCTAGTGTGGGAAGTTGGGGAGAGTTTGGCTGTCTGGGTGGTGTACTGTCTGCCCAATGCACCGGCCACTAGTCTGCCGTCCCTGATGGAGGCTGTGTCGACCTGGGTACTGTAGCACCCTAGACTTCAATGTCCATGCCAATTATGCAGCCTCCACAAAAGCGGGAGACCTAGTTTCGTCCACGGCGGCACTGGGGCTCTCCCAACATGTAACGGTTCCCACTCACTGGGCTGGGCACACGCTTGATTTGATCTTTGTGGTGGGGGTTACAGTGGACCGAATCAGTGCTACGGCAGTGCCATGGTTCAGACCACCATGTCCTGAAGGCCCATCTGAAGGTGCCTCCCCAACCCTGTTTGGGCCCAAGTAGCAGCCATTGCGAAGGCAGCCTTCTACCATCTTCAGCTGATTAGGCAGTTGGTTCCCTTCCTTGAACACAATGATGTGGCAACAGTGATCCACGCAATGGTCACTTTGAGATTGGACTACTGTAATGCTCTCTACCTGGGGCTGCCCTTGGTGCAAATGCTGGTGCAAAATGCCGCAGCCAGGCTGTTGATGGGTCTCCCTTTGCGGGAACATATCCAGCCTGTGCTGAAGGCATTACACTGGCTGCTGACAGCATACCAAATTCACTTCAAGGTGCTGGTTTTAACCTTTAAAGCCCTATATGGTCTGGGGCCTACTTACCTGAGGGACTGCCTTTCCCCACATGTTCCCCAGAGAGCACTATGGTCAGGGCTTCAAAATCGTTTGGCCCTCCCTGGACCGAAAGATGCCAGGCTGGCCTCATCCAGGGCCAGGGCCTTCTCAGTAGCAGCTCTGTACTGGTGGAATGAGCTCCTGGAAGATATCAGGGCCCTGCGGGACCTCTTAGAGTTCCACAGGGCCTGCAAAACAGAGCTCTTCCACCAGGCCTTCGATTAGGAGCTACTTCAACAACTGAATTGTGGTAAGGACCTTATACTACTACCAGTAGCTTGCGACAGCCTTTATAAATGGTCAGATAAGCTGCTTACCAATTCTGACTATACTCTTTTGTGACCACTCTACCATGGCCTACTGGGATTTCTACACAATATCACTCTGCCACTAGCACTAGCACGTTATTTTGTTATTGTGTGCGATTTTTATGATGTTTATAATTTGCGTTTTAATGTCTTTTAACTTTTAGATTTTAAGATTGTTTATTAATTTCCATGAGAAAGGGTAAGGTAGGGATGGGACAGGGTATGGGTTATGACATTCGGGAAACAGCAGAGCACAGAGACTCTCTCTAACAATTTAAGCCACTTAATTCAAATTCTACAAATAGACATACATCTTTCCTTTGTTTAACACATGTTTTCTGACTGTCATTATACTTTATGCTTTCAGAGTCTCTCTCTCTAGTCTCTTGCTTGGGTCCACATATCAAATGGTTTCCATACTGCTCCCAGCTTTCAGTCGTCATATTTTTTTAGCCTTTCCGATAAAATGTCCATTTCGGCTACTTCTAAAATCTTTTCAATCAGTTCATCATCTGTTGGCACCTGGTTCACTTTCCAATATTTCGCATACAGAATTCTCGCTGCTGTCACCACCAATATTCCCCCTAAGCTGTGGAGTCCTGTGAGCAACAATTCTACTTTGTGAGCTACTGGCATTAAAGTTGTGAGCGAGCGATTTGGCTGTTGCATAAACTAGTTTGCTCTGGGGCCGTCCTTCCTGAGCCAAGATGAAAATGTGTGAGCCGGAGGCTAAAAAGCTGTGAGCTGGCTCACATTAACTTAGCTTAGAGGGAACACTGGTCACCACATGTATCATTATATGTTTTTGTTTCTTATCTAAACATTCCGGTAATACATTTAACAAAAAGAGTTCAGGTTTATATGGCACATTCGACTTCAGTATTTTTCTGCAACCACTCATGAATCTTTTCCCAATACTCTTTGGCTAATACACAAGCCCACCAGATATGATAAAAACTATGCTATTAAATGCCGATGTTTTAACTTTTAATGTAAGCTGCCCTAAGCCTGCCTTGGCGGGGGAGGGTGGAGTATAATTGAATTAAATAAATAGATAAATAAACCTATGTGATTTTAGTGCATCAGTTGATGCTCTGGGAACTTTAAGGTACTACCAATATGTCTCCAGAGCGTCTGCTGATGCTCTGACTTCACATCCTGGCATTTAGCTGGGCAAGATATGAAAATGACACCATGTCCACCCTGTGCTCTGCCCTCAAACCTCACAGGGGTGGCAGGACATGGCCCAGCATCCCTAATCCTGTGGCTCCCCAGATGTCCTTGAAAAGACTTTATGCAGAGACTTAGAACCCAAATGACTGGCCTCTGGCAATGGGTTTTCTGAGATATGCTGTCCTAGAACATGGCCAATGTTCCCTCTAAGCTGTGGAGTCTTGTGAGCAACAATTCTACTTTGTGAGCTACTGGCATTACAGTGGTGAGGAAGCGGTTTGGCTACTGCATAAATTAGCTTGCTCTGAAGCCATCCTTCCTGAGCTAAGGCAAAAATGTGTGAGCTAGAGGCTTAAAAAATGTGAGCTAGCTCACACTAACTCAGCTTAGAGGGAACACTGAATATGGTGTGCTTGTATAAACTGTTGTCAAATCACAGCTGACTTATGGTGACTCCAGATATTCAAGGAAAGAGACAGAGGTGGTATGCCATTACCTGCCTCTGCATAGCAACCCTGAATTTCTTTGGTGGTCTCCAAATCCAAAAACTAACCAGGGCTGACCATTCTTAGCTTCTGCGCACTGATGACGGTGGGCTACTCTGGACCATCCAGGTCAGGAGAACATGGAGGTTCCATTTATTCACCATGGCTAACAGCTGCACCCTGATTTACTTTCCTCTTCTTTTTTGAGCCACCCTGAGTCTTTCTAATGGAAAGAAGGTGAGATATGCACGGTTCAATTAATGTAAATAGGAATGGAATGACTCTCCAAAAATTGTTATACTTCTCCTTAAAGCAAAGTGGCCATCACGACGTCCTGGGGCACCATTTCCAATAACTCTATTCTATGTAGTCTGCAGAAGTACTTTCCTTTTCTCCTAGCCTGAACCTTTTGCACAACAACTTCGCTACGTGCCCCAATCCCAGCTGGGCAGGAGGCACCCTTACCACTTAACAGGGCATCTTGGGCATGCTCCTGGGCCTGCGCCCTCTGACCTTCCTCTGACGCAGCTCCTTCTGCCTCAAAGGACTTTGCTTCTGCCATCACGGATCCTCCCCACATCTGCAACAACAGCAAGGGAGAGGGGTAAGAGAAGGAACGGAACAGGCTGAAGAGCTGGATCCTGACCCACTCCCAGACTCCTCATCCCTGACTCCACCACCAGAGCTGCTTTAACCACAGGGGCGAGAACCAGGGTTGGGTTTTCTTCCCAGCCTAGTGAATGATCTAGCGGTAGAAATATCAAAGAAAAGATGGGAACAATACAGTGAAGAATTATAAAAAGATGAAAGGAGGACAGATTCCTTTCAAGAAGAAACTTTTGAAGAAGCAGGAAGAGTTTTAGAAAGTAAAGCTGCACTGACAACAACCGGGAGAAACAAATCACCAGGAGTCGATGGGATATCAGTAGAGCTATTCCACACCACCGAAAAGGAGTCCATCAAAATCTCAACATGACTATGCTAACAAAGATGGAAAACCAGACAATGGTCCAGACTGGAAAACACGAACATTGCGTTCTAGTTCCGAAAAATGGAGATGTCAAAAACTGTTGCAACTATCGGACTATTGCATTAATTCCTTATGCAAATAAAGTGATGCTCGACACAGCTTCTGGTTTTAACATCCAGCCTGAGCCGCAGGAAGATCTTGAGCAGAAGGATTTTTAGAGACTACATTGAAATAGGCCATCTTGAGTAACTATTTTCAGCACTTTATGAAACTGTATTAATAATGGCATTGTTTTATATGGTTTTATGTGGTTTTAACTGTATTTTATGTACTGACTTGTGAGCCTGCATTGCAGGGAGGGCGGGGTATAAATGTGATTAATAAATAAATAAATAAATATTTTACAACAAGGATTGTTACTATCTATTGAAAGAGAACACCAGATCTTCCCAGTGGATTCAGAAAAGGAAGAGGCACTTCAGATCATATTGCAAATTTGTGTTAGTTAATGGGGGCGTTGGAGAAAATTTCAGGAAAAAAATCATCTTGTGATTCATAGATTCCATCAGTGCTTTTGAGTGTGGAGATCAAGAAAAGCTATGGTTGGTTTTCAAAGAAATGGGGGTGCCACAACATCCAACTGTTTTGATGCACAACCTGTACTCTGGGAAAGAGGCCACCGTTTGGACAGAATAGGGAGAAATGGAACAGTTTCCAAAGGGCAAGGGAGCCAGACTAAGATGGATTCTATCTCCCTGTCTCTTCAGTCTCTATGCAGAAGATGCCAGAAGGAAAGCTGGATGAGATTTATATGAAGGTGGAGTGAAAACTGGAGGAAGGAACATTAACAGTCTGAGATATGCAGATGACACCATATTACTGGGTGAAAGTGGTGAAGACTTGAAATAATTACTAATGAAAGCCAAAGCAAAAAGTAGGAAAGGAAGATTACCGCAGAACATCAGGAAGATGTAAGTAATGACTAGTGCTGAATTACAGAAATCCAAGTTTGATGATGAAGAAACTGAAATTCTTCAAGACTTGCTGTTCCTTGGCTCCATCATCAACCAGTAGGGAGACAACAAACAAGAAATCAAGAGACTGAGACTGGGAAGGGCAGCCAGGAAGGAGCCAGAAGAGTCTTAAGTGTAAGGACGTGTCGCTGGTGACCAAGATCAAGTTAATTTGTGTCATAGTATTCGCCATGACTTCCTGTGGCTGTGAAAGTTGGGCAGTGAAGAAAGCTGACAGGAATAAAGTTGATTCTTTTGAAATGTGGTGCTGGAGAAGAGTTTAGTGTTTCTACAAATACTGTGGACCGCCAAAAAGACAAATACGTGCGTCCTAGATCAAAGCAAGCCTCAACTCTCCCGGAAGCTAGAATGACTAAAATGCGACTTTAGTAGCTTGGTGACCTTATGAGAAGACAGGAGTCACCGGAAAAGACAATAACACTAAGAAAATTTGAAAGCAGCAGGAAAAGAAACAAGCGATGGATTGACTCAGTCAAGGAAGCCAGAATGGCCTTCAGCCTGCAAGTCCTGAGCAAGGCTGTTAACAAGAGGACATTCACAGGGTTCCCAGAAGTCGGAAGGTACTTGATGGCAGTTAACACCCACACAGAGAAATGCCTGCCAGGAAGCCTTAGGATGAGGCCATAGCTTGAACGGAGTGAGTGAAAACCCCTCACCTGCCATACCTGCCTCTTCTCCTCTGCCTGACTCAGGAAGAACCCCTCGGCCAGGGCCACTGCCTGGGAACTGGTCTCCGGCCCGCATCCTCTGACCCAGCACTGCACTTCCTGCGGCAGGATGGCCAGGAACTGCTCCAGGATCACCAGGTCCAGCATCTGCTTCTTGGTGCGCCTCTCTGGCTCCAGCCAGTGCTTACAAAGTCCATGGAGCTGGCTGCAAACCTCTCGGGGCCCATCAGCCTCATCATAACAGAACTGTCGGAAGCATCGGCTGCGTACATCTGCGGTCAGAGTGTCCTGAACCAAGATCTCTGGCACAGCTCTTTCCCAAAATTCAGCACCGCTCCCTGCTTGGATGGGATGAGCACCTTTCCTGGATGTCTTGCCAGTTCCAGAGCCTTCTGGGTCCTTCTCTTCCATCTCCTTCCCCCCTCTCGTGGGTTGCCTCAGACTCTGGAAAGAGACTCTGATTCCCCTGGCTGTGAAAAGGGAGAGGGAAAGATATCAGGCCGAAAGAAGACAAAAGAGAACAGAATTACATCACTGACCCTGGTGAAAATACACCTAAGGATTACCCTGGTGGATCAAAGGGAGCGTCCTTGTTGTAGTTTGCTGATCTGGGTTAATGTCACTGTGGTATGTCACATATCAAGGTGTGGAGAAATGCCATTTTGTGGGTGTGTTTAAGTTGGTGAGGGATGGATAGGAGGGGACCATCAAACTTGAGGTAGGCCTGGGCCTAGTCTCCTCCTCATTTCCCCCCTCCCGTCCTGTCTCCAACCAGTAGTCTGAGGGCAGCTCCCTTGAGAGGACAGGAAGTCCATCATGATGGTGAGGAGATCCTCCCCAGAATGCTGCAGGAGGGAGAGCCACTTCCTGGGTGGAAAACTGCTGTTTGATATAGTGGAGCTTTTGGACAGGAAGCCAGTCAGTCAGTCTGTGAGAAGTCTGAGGCCAGTCAGATTTTTGGTTGGAGTCTGCAGGAGGCAGAGGCCATGTGGGGAGACGTGCTGATGTAACCTTCTCCCATGAAATGAAGTTACGTGCCTGCCCTGCAGACCATCTACACAGGGCATGAGTGCAGAGAAGAGAGAGATGGAGCGGTTTTGTCACCTTTATTTTTGATTTTTCAGTTCACTGTATGCCTGTAAATAAAGTGTTTTCAAATAAATCCTGTAAATGATAAAGGAGTGAGGTCCCTCTGTACCACCTAGTTCCCCCAGCCACTTGGGTATGCTAGGGGGTGGGTCGGGGACTCCCTGAGAAAAGCGAAATGGCCAGTTGCCAACTCTCCAGGGGAGACCCAAAGATTGACAGGTAGCCCCAAGGTGGGTTCCTAGTGACACCGGAGGGAGGTTAGGAGGCCGTCCCTCTTAACCAGAGCCCAAGAGAGGGACAGTGGTGGCAGCGATAACCCGGAGGCAGTGGAGAAGAACTGCCCCTTCAGGTGCCAGGTCAGGCAAAGGAGGGGTGGGCAGAGCAGGGCCTGCCAGCTGACATAGGCCTGTTCCGCCACACAAGCTTTTAAAGATATGCCTGTTTGGTCCTTCTGGCAACAGAAACACCACTATCTGCCTTTTTGAAGATCTATTGCAGATATTTTGAGGTTGGCTTCTGATTTCTGGGGATCAGTCAGTGTAGTGGATACGTCTCAAGGTAAACTGCAGCCTGGGACAAAGCGACTGGCAAGGGCTTAACCTCCTTAACAGGCCGGAAGGGTTGGGCAAGAGCAGAGGGGAAGGGGCAGAGGGGCGCCAGGCCTCTCCAGGCCAGGGCAGAGGGGCTGCTGGGTGAACAGGAGCAGGAGGAGGCAGTGATACGGTCGAGCTCCTCAACCAGGCTGCTGTGGTTAAATGGTGTGAATGTACCATCCTATTGATTGCATTGAGTCCCATTAAATGGCAGAGTATAATTAATGTCGGTTCAGGTGGGTAGCCATGTTGATTTGGGGGAGCAGAACAAAGTTTGAGTCCAGTGGCACCTTTAAGACTGAAAAAGATTTATTCCGGGTACAAGCTTTCATGTGTAAGCATACTGTTGAGCACAAACTTTCTTCTGCTGCTTCAGTCCAACACGGCTACCCACACGAGTCTACCTTCATAGAAGGCACTGCATTAAGCTGCGTAGAATGGAACTCCATTAACCTGATGAAGAAACTTGCACAGGTACAGTCTGATATTCCCTTTCTTACAAAATGCAAAAATCCCGGACTATTCTGACGAAGTCTTCTTGCACACAAAAGCTTACGTCTTGAATAAAACTTTGTTGGACTTAAAGGTGCTACTGGACTGAAACTTTGTTCTATAATTAATGTACATAAAATACCCCCCCCAAAAAAACCCTGCAGATGTGGGGGAGCACTGGCCCAAATATGTGTATTTGGGGCAGCCTGTCAGCACAAACTATTCCTCCCATGAGATCACCCCGGGCCTTCTTCCTGGGCCTTCATCCTCAGTTCAGAATTTATTTTGATGTACAAAATTCAGATCACGCCTTTCAGCCCCTGCAAGGGACACCCTGGGGTGCCTGTTGATTTAATCAGATTTATATCCTGCTCCCTCGCCCCGGAATGGGACTCAAGGGGACCTACAATATAGAAAACTAGGAATAAGGCCAGTTGTGGAAATAAATAGAATAAGCTCTAGTAAGAGGCTCTGGGCAGGTGCCCCGGGCCTGGGCACTCAGTGTCAATTTGCTGTGGAGGAGGAGGAGGAGTTTGGATTTATACCCCGCCCTTCACTGCCCAAAGGCATCTCAGAGCGGCTTACAAACTCCTTTCCCTTCCCCTCCCCACAACAGACACCCTGTGAGGTAGGTGGGGCTGAGAGAACTTCTGACAGAAACTGTCCTTGAGAGAACAGCTGTGCCAGAGCTTGTGACTGACCCAAGGTCACATCAGCAGGTGCAAGTGGAGGAGTGGGGAATCAAACCCGGTTCTCCCAGATAAGAGTCCGCGTACTTAACCACTACACCAACCTGTGGTGACCTCAGCAGGGTATAATGACACAGAGTCCACCATCTTTTCCAGAGGAACTGATTTCTGCTACCTGAAGAACAGTTGTAATTCTGAGTGATCTCCAGCCCTCACCTGGAGATTGACAACAATGGTTCCTCATGAGGGACTGGCTGGTTTGGAGGGTGGCGTCTATGGCATTGCACCTGTCTGAGGTCCCACTCCTCCTCAAACCTCACCCTTTCCAGGCTCCATCCCTCAAATCTCCAGGAATTTCCCAACCTGGAGTTGGCAACCCTATCTCCTTCACAGCCAACCATCAACCTACCTTTATTTTCTCCTCACTCTTCAGTTTTCCACCCCCGCCCCCATAGCCTCTACCCTGTCCTGAAGCCCTGACTGCTATGCTACATCACATTGGCTGTCATACAGGGGCCATCTCAGCAGGATATAAGGACACAGAGTCCACCATTTTCTCCAGGGAAACTGATCTCTGCCCTCTGGAAAGCAGTTGTAAATCTGAGTGATCTTCAGCTCTCATCTGGAGATTGGCAACAATGGTTCCCCCAACAGGCACTAAGGGGTACTTTACCTCAGAACAGCAACAGCAAACTGTTTAGAACGTTAGAGGCAAAGGCCACATATGCAAATGACCTCTGTGTTCTGACTGGCTGTGGGGAGGGGGGGGGAGAGAGGAACACTAAACTGTTTAGAATGTTGGAGGCAGGACTCAGGCAAAGCAGCCAATGGACAGGGAGACCCTCTGAATGACAGATCAGAAAGCGAACTGATTTTGAAGCCTGTTGGAATGTTCAGGGGAGTCATAAGAACATAAGAGAAGCCAATGTTGAATCAGGCCAGTGGCCCATCTAGTCCAACACTCTGTCACACAGCGGCCAAAATATACCAGGTGCCATCAGGAGGTCCAGCAGTGGGGCCAGGACACCAGAAGCCCCCTCCCACTGCTGCCCCCTCCAGCACCAAGAATAGAGTGCATCACCTGCCCCAGACTGAGAGTTCCCATCTATACCCTGTGGCTAATAGCCACTGATGGACTTCTGCTCCATATGTTTATCTAATTCCCTCTTGAAACTGTCCATGCTTGCAGCTGCCACCACCTCCTGTGGCAGTGAATTCCATATGTTAATCACTCTTTGGGTGAAGAAGTATTTCCTTTTATCTGTTCTAACCCGACTGCTCAGCAATTTCATGGAGTGCCCACAAGTTCTTGTATTGTGAGAAAGGGAGAAAAGTACTTCTTTCTCAACCTGCTCAATCCCATGCATAATCTTATAAACCTCGATCATGTCACCCCTCAGCCGTCGTTTCTCCAAGCTAAAGAGCCCCAAGCATTTTAACCTTTCTTCATAGGGAAGGTGTTCCAACCCTTTTATCATTCTAGTCCATGACCAAAACGAAATACCGGAGGATACACGGGATAAAGCTACAAAACCCCCCCCCAAACAAACAAACCCCACTTAAACTATTATCAATCTAGCCCCGATAAACTCTATCCACCCGGTGAAGCCGGGCAGGCTGAAAGGATGCGACTGGCCGGGGCTCCCCCACCATCTCTCTCCCAGGCGCCTGGCGGATCAGGATCCCCCCGAAGCTACCTGGGGAAAAGAGCCGCCTTGCAAGCCCCGCAGACCCGCCAGGCAGGCGCCCCAGGACCGGGACCAATAAAAAGGAAACCCCCGCAGAAGGAAAATGAAAGGGAAACACCCCGTTTGGAAAATATTTAAACACACACAGGCCAGAGCTTAATTTCTGTCTTCCGAGACTGAATGGACTTACTCGAGAGTTAAACCTCCCCAGGCTCCGGCTGCAAGACTTCCCCCGCTTTTGCGTGCCGGAAGCCCTCCCTGCTCTCTTGCCCTCTCCGCTCCTCCTTCCCTTGTTCGGCCTCTCTAGCAAAACAGCTCTGCCGCTTTAACCCTTTCACGGCTGCCGCCCCAGGAAAAAAGCTTCCTGCCCTTCCTCTAGGGACCCCGCGCGGCAAGTGGACTGTCGCCCAGCCGCAGTTGGCGATGCTCTTATAACGCATCTCAATGGGGCTGCTCCAGTCCAGAATCACTCCGCGCAGGGCTGCTCTCCCGGGGGACCCCAGGCCGGCTCAGCCATCGTGGTCAGAAAAAGGAGGCTGAGAGGAGCCGCTTCCCAGCTCCTTGCTTGCATTTCCCCCAGTTCCTTCTTCATCCACCTCGGATAACGACTGGGAAACTCGGGGGGGGGGGGGGCTATTAGACCTGGTTAGGTTAGGCTATTTATTTATTTTTTTTGCACATAAATAACTTTCCGTTGCCCCCCAAACGCGGGACTCAAAGGCAGGCAGGCAGGCAAGCAAGCAAGGGCCTGTCTGGGAGCTTTTAACAGTGTTCCTTGGAGGGAAGACTGGATCCAGTTGGGCAGCCGTGTTGGTCTACGAGCAGTAAAGCGAATTATGGGTAAATCTTTGTTGGCCTGACGGGAGGGAAGGGGCAGAGCCTTGCTGTTCACATCCCACTTTAATTCAACCCTATATTGAAAATGCAGTATATTGTGGAGTAGATGGGAAGCGGGTTAAAAATTTCCCATATACATTTTGCTTTGGATTCCCACTTGTAGGAGAATAAACTTTTAAAGAGCTACATTTCTGTCTTTAAAGCAAGGAGACAGCAAAGTCTCTCTCAAAAACCCTGAACCGAGCCCTTCGGCTCAGCCCCATAGTGGAGATGTGATTTGATGGTGAGCTTGTGGTGACGACATGGAAAAATCCAGAGGATCCATGCGTCAGAATCATATTTGTGCGATGTGGTGGCAACCGTAACACTGTGGATGTGGGCTTTTTGTGGTGCCATCTGTGGCTGTGGGCCAGATATGTGATTTGATGGTGAGTTTGGGATGACCCGATACAAAAATCCTGAGGATCTGCAAGCATCCCTGCTTTGGAGCAATGCCTTTCCAGTGTGGCAGCTCCACAAAGAGGTGGACCTGTGATGTTTCTGCTGCAATCTGTAGCTATGGCCCTGATCTGTAATTGGAATTAATGAAAGAACCACAGCTGCCAACTAGAAGGGCAGAAAGGAAACAGAGTTGTGTGTGACGCTATAACAATACCCACAGCATTTACATAAACATATCAATACTTTAACAACATACAAAATTTAATGAAGTTATCTAAGTACAAAACACAAATACAAGAGCTGAAGAAAGTCCAAAAATAATCCTACTCCCAACGAAGTTTCCGGATAGTGCATTCGTTTCCAAGGTCTTTATCAGAGAAGGACCAAATGTAACTGCACAATTGTTTTCTTTTCTCAAAGTCTAACAGGATTAGTCAAGAAAGGTTGAAAAATCAATCACATTCTTCATAAATCTCAGATTAAGTGTCAGGCAAGCATTCATGACTAGTGTTTCATTGGCACACACAGTCTTAACGCTGATACTGGGTAAATTGGTGGAATCTGTTGTTAAAGATGAGGGGGTGAACAATCATGAGGAACAAGGGTGACCCAGTAGATGTTGTCTACCTAGACTTCCAGAAAGCTATATAAAAAGTTCCTCATCAAAGGCTCCTAAGTAAACTCAGCAGTCATGGGATAAGAGGACGAGTCCTCTTGTGGATTAAAAACTGGTGAAGTAACGGGAAATAGAGAGTGAGTATAAATAGTCGAAATCAACAACCCCTCCCTCCTCTCTTGTGGCCCCCACCTTAAGGAATGTTTAATTTATAGACCGCCCTCCCCTGCATGTGGACTCAGGGCAGTTTACAACATTTCAGTAAAATACAACTCAATCCAAATCAATTAAGATTACAAGAACTATGAAAAGATGGTCTTAAATCCATTTTCTATCCTTGCCCCATAAATGGGAGGGCAAAGGAGGAGAGAGATGGCACTGCGGACAGGGGGACCAGGCATGGTGGAAAAAAACATCGCTATCCTCACCCAAAGGCCTGGCAGAACACCGCTGTCTTACATGGCCTACGGAGCTATACTAAGTCCTGCAGATGCCATTTGGCAAAGAGTCCCACTAGGCCGGCGCTAGGGACAAAAAGGCCTTGGCTCTGGTTGAGGGCAGCCAGATATCTTTCGGGCCAGGGATTGCCAGAAGGTTTTTCTCTCCAGTGTGTAATGCTTTTCTGGGGGTGTCTCAGGAGAGATGGTCCCTTAGATACGTTGGTCCCAGACTGACTCTCAGGCTCTCACTGTCCTGGCTCTCCTTGAACGGCGCAAAACAATTATTCAGGAGCAGTCATTATTTTTGTCTTCTTGCTGTCTGGCTGTAATCCTGCTTTGGCACGTTCTGCTTTAGCCATCTGCAGTAGTCATTTCAAGTCTTCATTATTTTCTGCCAATAATATGGTGTTACTTCCTTCCCCCTCCCCCTGAAACTAACCCAGTTTTCCTTATGATATGTTCTGCATATAGATCGAGTGTGGGAAGAGACAGGGAGATAAAATGCATCCTTTGACACCTTTGCCAATTGGAAACCATTCTGTTGGAAAGCTGTGGGAGAGGAGAAATATTGACCAGGCATCCAGAGAACAGTTCTACCTACTGTGTTCCACTATATTGGGAGACCTGGCCTCTGACCGTCGTCTTGTGCTGAGCCTTAGAATACATACCAGCACTTGGGGGGGGGAGGGAACTATTGCAGCCTAATTTGGTTTTTTTTTTTAAGTGAAATCTGACAACCAACATTACAGGTTAAGTGTATTAGAGGTGGAAGAATCACTGCCAGAACGCTACCTAACCTAAGAATCAGGAAGTTGCTTAAATGTTATCAACTTCCCCAAACTACTTATTTATTCAAATATTTATCATTCATTTTTCCCTGTGACTCAAGGCAGCTTACACATGAGCTCCCAGAGGAGATCAGGGCCCTGCAGGACCTCTCACAGTTCTGCAGGGCCTGCAAGACGGAGCTCTTCCACCAGGCATTCAATTAGGGGCTGCCGCTGCCATAGAGCCCTGGCCCGTGGTTCCTTAACATCGAGCTGATGCCGTAAGAAATTATAAGCAGAAGAACATCTGAGAAGATCTGGGAAGCGGAAATCCATTTTGGAAATGTGCCATCCGAGTTAATTTTAATTGCCACCAGCACTGTGGGATTGTTTGTTTTACTTATTGTGTTTTAAATAATTGTATGATTTTAATTGTACTTATGTCTATACGGAAGCCGCCCTCAGCCTGCTTGCGGGGACTGATAAATAAATAAATAAATACTGAAAAGCATAATACAGGTGTGCAAAAAACAAAACAAAAAAACACACCAACTGATTTCCCCCAGCTCCGTTATAGCCTATAGGGACCGTTATAGACAATGGGCCCTAAGGGCTAAAATGGAGAATTGATCCAGGGGAATCGTGGGGGCCTGATTTTTTTTTAATTTTTTTTTTTAGGTAGAGGCACAAAATTTGCAGCATAGCTGCTGATGCATCTCCTTAAATCCTCCCCCCGCCCAAGTTTCAAAAAGATTGGACCAGGGGGTCTAATTCTTTGGGGCCCAGGCGGTGCCTCCCCTTCCCCCATTGTATCCAATGGAGGGAGGAAATGCTTTCTCCCTTCGCCCAGTCAAAAAACCCGACCATTGAAGTTATGTTGACCTGAACCTGTTAACAAGAGATGAAGGGATGGAGGGGAAATCAGCAATGAATAACAAGAGATGAAGGGATGGAGGGGAAATCAGCAATCTAACCCACCCCTCCATGTTGTGTGATTCACAGCAACAACTGAAGAAATGTGTGAAATGCAGTGGCACCAAAACTCCTGTCCTGGTAAAAAAAAAAAAAAATGGTTTGTCTCTGTACCTGAATTGCTATTCAAAGGTCATAGAGTCAAATTGCCAACTCTTTGCTGTCATCAGCCAGTTGATTTCCATTTGGTCTCTCCCCCCACCCCCATGCCAGGCCTATAGATCAATAAGTGGCCAGAACTGATTTTAATAAAAGAACAGGAAATTTAGGGTGACGCACCCTAAACAATCCACTTTCAATGTACTTTACAACTGGGTATTTACTGTGTGAACTGGCAAAATCCAATTCGAAAGTGGATCATTAATGTGCATGACCGCAGCCATAGAATCACAGAATTGGAAGGGGCCATAGAGGCCAACTAGTCCAACCCCCTGCTCAGTGCAGGAGCAGCCAAAAGCATCCCTGACAAATGTTTGTCCAGCCGCTGCTTAAAGACTGCCAGTGAAGGGGAGCTCACCACCTCCCTAGGCAGCCGATTCCACTGTGGCACAACTCTGTCAAAAATTTTTCCCTAGTATCCAGCCCTTACCTTCCCACCCTTAGTTTAATCCCTTGATTGTGAATCCTCTCCTCTGCTGCCAACAGGAACAGCTCCCTGCCCTCCTCGGAGTGGCATCCCTTCAAATATTTCAAGAGAGAAGGAGAGGAGATTTATACCCCGCCCTTACACAGTCCTTTCCTTTCCGTTCCCACAACAGACATTCTGTGAGTTAGGCAGGGCTTGAGAGAACTGCTCATGAAAGAACAGCTGTGACAGAACTATGGCTTGCCCAAGGTCATCCAGCAGCTGCAAGTGGAGGAGTGGGGAATCAAACCTGGTTCTCCCAGATTAGAGTCCGCACATTTAACCCCTACAACAAACTGGCAATCATGTCCCCCCTCAACCTCCTCTTCTCCAGACTAAACATTCCCAAGTCCCTCAGCCTTTCGTTGTAGGGCTTGGTCTTCAGGCCCCCGATCATCCTTCTTGCTCTCCTCGGCACCTGCTCCATTCTGTCCACATCCTATTTGAAATGAGGCCTCCAGAACTGCACCCAATACTCCAGGTGCGGCCTGACCAACGCAGTATACCGTGGAACTATGACATCTTGCAATTTAGATGTTATCCCTCTGCTGATACACCCCAATATCGCATTAGGCTTTTTTGTCGCTGCATCACACTGGCTGCTCATATTTAACCTATGCTCCACACACAACCCAAGATCTTGTTCACACACACTGCTACCCAGAAGTGTACTGACAATCCCATATGCGTGTTCCTCATTTTTGTTACTCAGATGCAGAACTCGGCACTTATTCTTGTTAAATTGCATCTTGTTCACATCCGCCCACTTTTCCAGGGTGTTCAAATCTCACTGAATTCTATCTCTGTCTTCTGGTGTGTTAGCGGCTGCTCCTCCCAATTTGGTGTCACCTGCAAATTTCATGAGTAGCCCCTCCAGGCCCTGATCCAGATCATATATAATAATACTGAAAAGTACCGGGCCCAGAACTGAGCCCTGTGGCGCCTCACTGGACACATAAGAACATAAGAGAAGCCAATGTTGAATCAGGCCAATGGCCCATCTAGTCCAACACTCTGTCACACAGCGGCCAAAATATACCAGGTGCCATCAGGAGGTCCAGCAGTGGGGCCAGGGCACCAGAAGCCCTCCCACTGCTGCCCCCTCCAGCACCAAGAATAGAGTGCATCACCTGCCCCAGATTGAGAGTTCCCATCTATACCCTGTGGCTAATAGCCACTGGTGGACTTCTGCTCCATATGTTTATCCATTCTGCTCCATATGTTCATCCATTCAGATGAAAGGCCACTGACAAGTACTCTTCTCCGATCAGTTCCCTATTCACCTAAGTATCCTAGAGTCCAGTCCACAGGCCTCTCTGGTTTACCCATCATGGGGAACCCTGTCAAAAGCTTTACTGGGATACAGGTAAACAACATCCACAGCATTCCCTCGATCTACAGGTCCAGTTTCTTGACAAGTGGCTTGGTGTTCATGAACCACCAGTGGTGGGAGAAAAGGGCTGATTTAGGAGGTCATGAAAAGATGGCTGATGAATCTGTGGAAGGTTCATGATTTTTGTGGTGGATTCAGCTAGCGTTGAGGGCAGTGGCTCCAGTTCCTTGGAGAGTTTATATTCTACGCATATGTTTAAGGGGAATCTCTCTAAATGGGGAAGAAACCCTGCTTCACATGCAAAAATGCTTCCGGGGTTGTAGACAAAAACGTTGCTGATTGAGTATAGTGACAAAGTATATTTTCAGAGAGGGAAAAGGGCTACCTCTGCTGAGGAGCGGGGAGAGGGAAATGGACAGAAAAAGGCTCTCTACAATGGGAGATGTACTGAAGGTGGATTACACATAGTGAGTTGGTACAGTAGGCAAAGCAGTGGTATTCCCCGTAGTAATGTATGGCTGTGAGAGTTGGACTATAAGGAAGGCCGAGCGCCGAAGAATAGATTCTTTTGAACTATGGTGCTGGAGAAGACTCTTGAGAGTCCCTTGGACTGCAAGGAGATCAAATCAGTCAATCCTAAAAGAAATCAACCCTGATTGTTCCCTTGAAGGCCAGATCCTGAAGCTGAAGCTCAAATACTTTGGCCACCCAATGAGAAGGGAGCACTCACTGGAGAAGACCCTGATGCTGGGAAAGATTGAAGGTCAAAGAAGAAGGGGACGGCAAAGGATGAGATGGTTAGACAGTGTCATCGATGCAACGAACATGAAATGGAGCAAACTTCAGCGGACAGCGGAAGACAGGAGGGCCTGGCGTAATCTGGTCCATGGGGTCGCGAAGAGTCAGATTCGACTGTGCAACTGAACAACAACAACAACAGTAGGCAAAATGGGACATTCACACTGCTCCCAATCTTCCAATGAAAAGATGACACAAATCACAGGCACGTGGAGGACCAGTGTGATGTTGTACGGAAAGAAGAGCTTCCTGAAGTTGACATTAACAAATTTTAGAAGAAGAAGAAGAGATTGGATTTATACCCAGCCCTTCACTACCCAAAGGTGTCACAGAGCGGCTTACAAACTCTTTTCCCTTCCCCTCCCCACAACAGACACCCTGTGAGGTAGGTGGGGCTGAGAAAGCTCTTGACAGAAACTGCTCTTTTTCAAGAACAGCTCTTATCAGAACTATGGCTTGCCCAAGGTCATCCAGCCAGGTGCAAGTGGAGGAGTGGGGAATCAAACCCGGTTCTCCCAGATTAGAGTCCGCACACTTACTACACCAAACTGGCTTGGGATCCAAAGTACTCCCAACTTAAGGCTTTTGCTTCTAAAATCCTATGTTTGGGACAATGTACATCGGTGAACAGCTCTATTCTAGAATAATTCTTCCTCAAAAGTACATTCACAACTTACAGACACACACCTAACCAGCACACGCAAGATTGGTACAGCACAGACATGGAATCCAGATTTTGATGTAATAATTCAGAGAACGAGAGGTCAGTTATCAAAGACTTTAAAATAAACACTGTAAGGCTATTACTTATTAAGCATGTCTGTATACTGAGTAAGAAATAATATTGTTAAGTGAGTTTGTGTCAAACTCAGTCACTTTGTCACCTTAAGATTCATTTCTCTGGGATTCCTTGTCCTTTCTAAAGTTTATATCTCTAGTACCTGGCATTACATTGTATGGCACATATGGCAGAGCCAGAGAAAGTGAAATTTATGTCATATCATTGTAACAATTGAGCTCGACACACCTCCCTCGGCTAAGAAGTTTCATGGCTTTTCCTTTTGTGGGTTCCTCGATGCTGTTGAAGATGGCCTGAATCTCTTCCACGTTCAGAGCATTCAAAAGGCTACTCATCTCTATGGGTTCTTAGATGCTTTTGAAGAGTCCCATTCGAATTGAATCCCTTTCCACACACTGAGCATTCAAAGGGCTTCCCCCTGTGTGAATTCTTTGATGTTGTTGAAGAGTGCTACCGTGACTGAATATGTTCCCACACTCTGAGCATTCAAAAGGCTTCTCCCCTGTGTGGGTTCTTAGATGTTTTTGAAGACTGCTACTTCAACTGAATCTGTTCTCACACTCGAGAGTATTCAGAACCTGTTTGGGTTCTTAGATGCTGCTGAAGAGTGCCATTCTGCCTGAATCTCTACCCACACTCAAGAGTATTCAGAAGGCTTAAGTCCTATGTGAGTTCTGAAATGTCTTTGAAGATTTCTATTCTGACTGAATTTCTTCCCACAGTCTGAGCACCCAAAAGGCTTCTCCCCTGTGTGGGTTGTCAGATGTTTATAAAGACTGCTATTCTGCCTGAATCTCTTCCCACACTCTGAGCATTCAAAAGGCTTTTCACCTGTGTGGGTTCTTAGATGATTTTGAAGAGTGCTATTGTGACTGAATCTCTTCCCACACTCTGAGCACTCAAAAGGCTTCTCCCCTGTGTGGGTTCTCAGATGTTTTTGAAGATTGCCACTCTGACTGAATCTCTTCCCACAGTCTAAACACTCAAAAGGCTTCTCCCCTGTGTGGGTTCTCAGATGTTTTAGAAGAGTGCTACTCCGAATGAATCTCTTCCCACACTCTGAGCATTCAAAAGGCCTCTCACCTGTGTGGGTTCTTTGATGACTTTGAAGATGACCTCTTTTGCTGAATCTCTTCCCACACTCAGGGCATTCAAAAGGCTTCTCCCCTGTGTGGCTCCTCAGATGTTCTTGAAGAGTGCTACTCCGAATGAATTTCTTCCCACACTCTGAGCATTCAAAAGGCTTCTCCCCTGTGTGGACGCTTAGATGATCTTGAAGAGTGCTACTCCGACTGAATCTCTTCCCACACTCTGAGCATTGAAAGGGCTTCTCCTCTGTGTGGGTTCTTAGATGAGTTTGAAGATTGCCACTCTGACTGAATCTCTTCCCACACTCTGAGCATTCAAAAGGCTTCTCCCCTGTGTGGGTTCTTAGATGACTTTGAAGATGGCTACTCTGACTGAATCTCTTCCCACACTGTAAGCATTCAAAAGGCTTCCCCTCTGTGTGGGTTCCTTGAGGCTGTTGAAGAGTGCTACTGTCATAAAATCTCTTCCCACACTCTGAGTACTCAGGAGGCTTCCCTCCAGTGTGGGTTCTTTGATGCTGTTTAAGAAGGGAACTATGACTGAATTTCTTTCCACACTCTGAGCATTCATAGCGTTTCCCCTTTGCATGGTTCCTTTGGTGCACAAAAAGCTGTGATCTGTATCTGAAGTACTTTCCACACCGAAAGCATTTACATGCCTTCCTTATACTGTGCTTTGAAAAATGTATATTACCCTTTCTTCCATCCATGAACATCATTCCACTCTCTGAACCGATAAAGGGCTTCTCTCCTAAATGAATTCTTTGGTGTCGAAGAAGGTCTGATTTCTCTGAGAAGCTCTTGTCACAGTCAGAGCAGCTATAAGGTTTCTCTCCTGTATGTCTTCTTAAATGTCTAAGGAACTCTGCTCTGCGTATCACGGTCTTTCCACACTCCGGGCATTGATGGATCTTCTTTCCACTGTGCATTCCAAAATGGACATTATACCGGGTTTGATCGGAGAAGTTCATTCCACTCTCTAAGCATTTGTATGTTTCCTCCAACATGTCAACTACTTCTTGGAAATCCTCCCCCAGGCAAGGACTGGATTTATCCCTCTTCTTCACCCTGCGGCTGACTTTCTGCTTCTTAGGCCTGCCTTGAATCCTGACATTTCTTCTCACACCTTCATTCTTGACTTCAGCTGGTGATAGATGATGCAGGTCCTCCTCCTTCCCATTCCTCAGATCATCCACTGCTGGAAGAGAGAGAGAAGGAGAGAGAGAGCGCCTATAAGAATCCACGCAAGGAGGTCTGATCTGCACTCGAACTTCCAGCCACATTCCAAATATTTCAGATATCGCTGTTCAATATTTTAATTCCTGCATCATCCCAATGGCAGCAATTCCCACCTTTGGCACTTATGAAAGATCCTTACCCAGGAAATCCAGGCTCCCACAGATCTCCAGCATGACTTCCCTGTAGAGGGCTTTTTGGGTCAGATCCAGCAGGGCCCACTCCGCCTCAGTGAAATACACGGCCACCTCCTCAAAGGAAAATGGAGACTGAAAGAAAAAGCAGATTCCCTCATCAGCGATCATACCAGGCAGGGACTACACTCTCAACGAGGGTATTTTGTGAGGGTGCAAGATGCAGAACTTGGCATGTGTAAAAGCACTGCTGTTCAGAGCCTTCCTTCCTCAGAAAACAGGAGCAAAAGTGTGCCTGAGAAAGGAGTGAGGGCCCTGACTCTTCCCTGTTTATCCCCCCCTTACCTGGACCAGAGGTTGAGCGGCCGTTTGTACTTCTCTGCAAAAAAACCGGCTCGATAACATCTCTTCACTGCCTGCAAGGGAGACAAGATTGGAAGGAGGAATTTTAGTCAATAAATTCCTGTTTTGTTTGTCTCAGTCCTTCTTACGCATCCCCATTCCCATGAACCTCAGCAGATTACAGAAGCTGCCAACACATTACAGACTTCTGTGAGAGTTGGAATGTGCCCTGGAGCTCTAATGGCTGCAGCATCCCTGCTGGATCAGACCAAAAGCCCAGGCATGACCTTCTCCTGCCTGCTGGACCTTCTCACCCATCCTGGAGTCTGGAATGGCAGAAGAAAAAGTCACCTGGAAATCACGTGGTATGATACATTGCCATCACATCCAGCCCTAAACATATGTGATTTTAGTGCATCAGTTGATGCTCTGGGAACTCTAAGGTACTACTAATGTGTTTCCAGAGAGTCTGCTGATGCTCTGACTTCACATGCAGGTATTTGGCTGGACAAGACGTGAAAATGGCACCATGTCCATCCTGTGCTCTGCTCTCAAACCTTATGGGGTGGCAGGACATGGCCTGGTATCCTTAATCCAGTATCCTCTTTCTGACTGTGACCCCCCAGATGCCCCTGAAAAGTCTTTATGCAGAGACCCAGAACCCAAATGACTGGCCTCTGGCAACGGGTTTTCTGAGATACGCTGCCCTAGGACATGGTGTGTTTGTGTGTGTCTGTTTGTACAAAGTGTTGTCAAATCACAGCTGACGTATGATGACTCCAGATATTCAAGGAAAGAGGCATTCAGAGGTGGTATGCCATTACCTGCCTCTGCATAGCAACCCTGAATTTCTTTGGTGGTCCTCCAATCCAAAAACTAACCAGGGCTGACCATTCTTAGCCTCTGAGCTCTGATGATGGTGGGCTAATCCGGACAATCCAGGTCAGGAGAACGTGGAGGTCCCTTTTATTCACCGTGGGTAATAAGTACACTCAGATTTGTCTTACTTTACTTTTTTGAGCCACCTTGAGTCTTTCTAATGCATAGTGAGATTTGCATAGTTCAGTAAATGTAAACAGGAATGGAATTACTCTCCATGAGTCGGGATACCCCCCCTTAAAGCAGAGTGGCCATCGTTACATCCTAGGGCACTGTTTCCCAGAAACCCATTCTACGTAGTCTGCAGAAGTACCTCCCTTTTCTCCTGTCCTGAACTTTCTTGCCCAACAACTTCTCTACATGCCCCGACTGCATCTGGGCAGGAGGCACCCTTACCACTTGCCAGGGCATCTTGGGCCTGCTCCTGGGCCTGCGCCTGCTGACCTTCCTCTGACGGAGCTCCTTCTGCCTCAGAGAACTTCGCTTCCACCTTCAGGGATCCTCCCCACATCTGAAACAACAGCAAGGGAGAGGGGTAAGAGAAGGAATGGAACAGGCTGAAGAGATGGATCCTGACCCACTCCCAGACTCCTCATCCCTGACTCCACCGCCAGACCCGCTTTCACCACCGGGGCAAGAACCAGGGTTGGGTTTTCTTCCCAGCCTAGTGAATATCAAAGAAAAGATGGGAACAATATTCTGAAGAATTATTTAAAAAGAGAGGAAAGGAGGACAGATTCAAAAAGAATCTTTTGAAGAAGGAAGAGTTTTAGAAAGCAAAACTGCAGCGAGAATCAACAGGAGGAGATGGGATATCAGTAGAGCTATTCCACGCCACAGAAAAGGAGTCCATCAACACCTTAACAAGAATATGCTAACAAAGATGGAAAACAAAACAACAACCCACAGACTGGAAAACGCTAACTTTACATTTCAGTTCCGAAAAACCGAGACATCAAAGACTGTCGCAACTATCGGACTATTGCATTAATTCCCCATGCAAGTAAAATGATGCTCAACATTTTACAACAAGGACTGTTATCATATTATTCAAAGAGAATGCCAGATGTTCCAGGTGGATTCAGAAAAGGAAGAGGCACTTCAGATCATATTGCAAATTTACTTTGCTTAATGGAGCACAGGAGAGAATTTCAGAAAAAATATCAGCTTGTGATTCATAGATTCCATCAGCGCTTTGGACAGTGGGGACCAAGAAAAGTTATGGTTGGGTTGAAAAGAAATGGGAGTGCCACAAAATCTGACTGTTTTGATGTGCAACCTGTACTCTGGGAAAGAGGCCACTGTTTGGACAGAACAGGGAGAAATGGAACAGTTTCCAATGGGCAAGGGAGCCAGACTAGGATGTATTTTATCTCCCTGTCTCTTCAGTCTCTATGCAGAAGATGCCAGAAGGAAAGCTGGATGAAATTTAGATGAAGGTGGAGTGAAAACTGGCAGAAGGAACATTAACAATCTGAGATATGCAGATGACACCACATTACTGGTAGAAACTGGTGAAGACTTGAAATAATTACTAATGAAGGCTAAAGCAGAAAGTACGAAAGGAAGATTACCGCTGAACATCAGGAAGACAACAGCAATGACTAGTGGTGAATTACAGAAATTCAAGTCTGACGATGAAGAAACTGCAATTGTTCAAGACTTGCTGTTCCTTGGCTCCATCATCAACCAAAAGGGAGACAACAAACAAGAAATCAGGAGTCTTCCTGACCTGTCTGGCCGACAACTTCCTTTTTGAAATGGTGGAGGAAGCTACAAGGGGCTCGGCCATACTAGACTTAATATTAACCAACAGGGAAGAATTGGTTGATGGGGTGAAGGTGATGGAGACCTTACGGGGAAGTGACCATGTCCTTCTTGAATTCCAGTTTGTTGTGGGGGGCCAAGGAAGTTCGTAGCCAGACTCGTAGGTTAGATTTTCATACGGCCAACTTCAACGAACTCAGAGGCTTGATGGGAGTCATTCCGTGGGGGAGTATGCTGGAAGGGAAAGGAGCGAGTGAAGGGCGGGGTCTTCTCAAACATGAGCTTTTGCGAGCTCAAGCCCTTACTATTCCAGCAAGACGGAAACATGGTAAGGGCTCTAAGAAACCAATGTGGATGAACCAAGTGCTTCAGAATAAGCTAAGGGAGAAAAAGGAAATATTCAGGAAATGGAGGGAACGTTAGACCTCTAAAGAGGAGTATATGAGAGTTACTAGGTACTGCAGATCAGCCGTCAGAGAAACCAAAGCTCAGTATGAGTTGGGTCTGTCCAGGGGGGCTCACTACAATAAGAAAAACTTCTACAGATACGTGAGAAACAAACACAAGGTAAAAGAGGCAATTGGACCACTTTTGGGAGTAGAAGGAGAAACTCTGATAGAGGACAGAGAAAAAGCAGAGAGGCTTGATGACTTTTTTGCCTCTGTTTTCTCCCAGAACTCGAGCCCATCTAGAGATGGTATATAGGACATAACAGGACATCTGACTGTCCAGTTGACATTGACAGGGAGGTTGTGGAGAGGCACCTGGCTGCACTGGACAAATACAAATCCCCTGGGCCAGATGGTGTGCACCCAAGAGTGCTCAAAGAACTTTCTAAGGAACTTGCAGAGCCTCTGTCCATCATCTTTAAGACCTCTGGGAGGACAGGGGACGTGCCACAAGACTGGAGGAGAGCAAATGTTATCCCAATCTTTAAGAAAGGGAAGAAGGATGACCCGGGAAACCACAGGCCGGTCAGTCTGACTTCTGTTGCTGGGAAGATATTAGAGCAGATTTTAAAGGGATTGATCTGTAAGCATCTGAAGGACCACTTAGTGATCCGGGGAAGTCAGCATGGTTTTGATCGTGTGATGAGCTTACTGGATCGTGGGAACTCTGTTGATGTGATTTACCTGGATTTCAGTGTGTCCTGAACCAAGATAAGAACCAAGATCAGAAAAGCTTTTGATAAGGTTCCCCATGTCATTCTGATGGGCAAACTGGAAGACTGTGGCTGGACTATAGGACAGTTTGGTGGCCAGGGAACTGGTTAAAGGCTCGCTCCCAAAGAGTGGTGGTCAATACTGTTTCATCAGATTAGAGAGAGGTGTCCAGCGGGGTGCCACAGGACTTGGTTTTGGGCCCGGTACTTTTCAATATTTTTATCAATGATCTGGATGAAGGGGTAGAAGGCCTGCTCATTAAATCTGCTGATGATACCAAATTGGGAGGAGTAGCAAACACCCAAGAAGGTAGAGTTAAAATTCAACTAGACCTGAATACTCTGGAGAAGTGGGCAGTTGCAAACAGGATGCAATTCGACAAAGATAAATGCACACTATTACATCTGGGCCACAAAACTGTCAAGTACAAATACTGGATGGGGGATACGTTTCTGGGGAGTAGTGTATGAGAAAGAGATCTTGGGGTAAGTGAACTGTAAATTAAATATGAGCCGTCAGTGTGATGCAATGGTAACAAAAAGGCGAATTCAGTCTTGGGTTTATTAAAAGGGCCACAGCACTGAAATCACAGGAGGAGGTCATAGTCCCTCTGCATACTGCTTTGATCAGGGAGTTCTGGAGGCCTCGCTTCAGAAAGGTATCGGCTGGATATTAGGAAACACTTTTTCATGGTCGGAGCGGTCCAAAGGTGGAATCAGCTGCCTAGAGAGGTGGTTAGCTCCCCTTCACTGGCAGCTTTCAAGAAGAGGCTGCTTTAGGTTGGTCCTGCATTGGGCAAGGGGTTGGACTAGATGGTATGGCCCCTTCCAACTCTATGATTCTAGGATTCTGTGACTGAGACTGGGAAGGGCAGCCAGGAGGGAGAAACTGACATTGTTCAAGACTTGCTGTTCCTTGGCTCCATCATCAACCAAAAGGGAGACAACAAACAAGAAATCAGGAGACTGAGACTGGGAAGGGCAGCCAGGAAGGGGCCAGAAAAGAGTCTTCAGTGTAAGGACGTGTCGCTGGTGACCAAGATCGAGTTAATTCGTGTCATAGTATTCCCCATTACTATGTGTGACTGTGAAAGTTGGACAGTGAAGAAAGCTGACAGGAATAAAGTCGATTCTTTTGAAATATGGTGCTGGAGGAGAGTTTAGCGTTTCTACAAATACTGCGGACTGCAGAAAAGACAAATGCGTGTGTCCTAGACCAAATCAAGCCTCAACTCTCCTGGAAGCTAGAATGACTCAAATGAGGCTTTAGTATTTTGGTGACCTTATGAGAAGACAGGAGTCACCGGAAAAGACAATAACGCTAAGAAAAGTTGAAGGCAGCAGGAAAAGAAACATGCGATGGATTGACTCAGTCAAGGAAGCCACAAAGGACCTCAGCCTGCAAGTCCTGAGCAAGGCTGTTAACGAGAGGACGTTTACAGGGTTCCCAGAAGTCGGAGGTGACTTAACAGCAGTTAACACCCACACAGAGAGAAATGCCTGGCAGGAAGCCTCAGGATAAGGTCACTGCTTGAACGGAGTGAGTGAAACCCCCTCACCTGCCGTGCCTGCCTCTTCTCCTCTGCCTGACTCAGGAGGAACCCCTCGGCCAAGGCCACTGCCTGGGAACTGGTCTCCGGCCCGCAGCCTCTGACCCAGCACTGCACTTCCTGCGGCAGGATGGCCAGGAACTGCTCCAGGATCACCAGGTCCAGCATCTGCTTCTTGGTGTGCCTCTCTGGCTCCAGCCAGTGCTTACAAAGTCCATGGAGCTGGCTGCAAACCTCTCGGGGCCCATCAGCCTCGTGGTAGGGGAACTGCCGGAAGCGTCGGCTGCGTTCATCTGCGGTCAGAGTGTCCTGAACCAAGGTCTCTGGCACAGCTCCTTCCCAAAATTCAGCACCACTCCCTTCTTGAATGGGATGGGGACCTTTCTTGGATGTCTTGCCAGTCCCAGGGCCTTCTGGGTCCTTCTCTTCCATCTTTTACACCTTTCTCTTGGTTTGCCTCTGTCTTTGGAAAGACACTCTGATTCACCTGGCTGTGAAGAGGGAGAGGGAAAGAAAAGGCATAAAGAAAACAAAAGAGAACAGAGTTACATCACTGACCCTGGTGAAGAGAAACACCTAAGGATTACCCTGGTGATTCAGAGGGAGCGTCGTTGTTATAGTCTGAGGATTGGGATCAATGTCACTGTGTTATATTACATATCACGGTTTTTAAGATACGCTTGTTTGGTCCTACAGGCAACAAAAACAACACTTATTTCCCTTTTTAAAGATCTATTGTGGATGTTATGAGTTTGACTTCGGTGAGGGCTTAACCTTGCAGATAGCTCCTTAAGAATCCCAAAGGGCTGGGCAATATCAGACAGGAAGGGGCAGAAGGGCATCAGACCTCTCCAGGTCAGGGCACAGGGACTGCTGGGTGAAGGAGGAGGCAGTGATGTGGTAGAGCTCCTCCACAGCTTCCTGGTTGCTATGGTTAAATGGTGTGAGTAAACTGAAAGTAAATCCTGGAAAGACAGATGTAATGCTGTTTGAGAAGGCAAAAGTCTTGAAGGACATTATGCTCCCCGCTTTCAATGGGGTGCTGCGGTGCTCAAGTGGTTAAGACGCTGAACTGCAGGCTGTGGAAGGTCAGTAGTTCAGCAGTTCAAGACCCGGGTGCCGCATGACGGGGTGAGCTCCTGTCTCTAGTTCCAGCTCCTGCCAACCTAGCAGTTCGAAAGCAAGAAATTGCAAGTAGATAAATAGGTACCACTTTGGTGGGAAGGTAACAGTGTTCCGTGCGCCTTGGTGTTTAGTCATGCCGGCCACATGTTCACAGAAACGTCTTCGGACAGCGCTGGCTCTTCAGCTTTGAAACAGAGATGAGCACCGCAACCCTAGAGTCGGATTCGACTGGCTTTCAAGCAAGGGAACCTTTACCTTCAATGGGGTTGAGTTAACCCTCGCCAACTCAGTTAAGGGCCTTGCTGTTATACTGGACCCAACATTATTGCTGGAGAAGCAAGTTAATGCACTTGCAGAAAACCCTTTGTCTCAACTCAGCCTAGCTCGAAAAATAGCCCTTTCCCTTGATACATCCCATCTGGCTGCCAGGATCCATGCTACGGTGACAGCGAGAGTAGACTGGTTCAATGCCCTGAACATTGGTCTCCCCACAAAACCAATTCAGAAGCTCCAGCTGGTGCAGAACGCTCTTATCGGGAGCTAGAGGGAGCAGGCATATGACTGCGGTTCTGCAGTCCCTCCACTGGCTGGCCTGTACACGTGCCTTTTCCATTATGGCCCCCATGAATGAAGAAGAAGAAGAAGAGTTAAAGGGAAGCCCTTGTAGCACAGTGGAGATGTCAAGAAGAAGAAGAGCTGGAATTTTATACCCCACTCTCTCACTGTCCAAAGGCGTCTCAGAGTGGCTTACAATCGCCTTCTCTTTCTCTCCCCACAACAGATACCCTGTGAGGTGGGTGGGGCTGAGAGAGTTCTGAAAGAAAAAGTTCTATTGAGTGAAATAGTTTTATTCAAGATACAAGCTTTCATGCGCAAACACACCCAAAATGGAGCTCCATCAGCCTTACGAAGAAACTTGCACAGGCACAGACTGATTTTTCCTTTCTTACCAAATGCAAAAACCTGGACTATTCTGAAGAAGTGTGCTTGCACACAAAAGCTGACGCCTTGAATAAAACTTTCGATGGTCTTAAAGGTGCCACTGGACTCAAAACTTTGTTCTATAATTAATGTAAATAAATACCCCCCCCCCAAACTGCAGATGGGGGGAGCACTGGCCTAAATGTGCAGTCAATCAGCACGAATGACTCCTCCCGGGTGATCACCCCTGGACCTCCTTCCGCCCTCCATAGCTCAGAACTTATTTTGATTTACAAAAGTCAGATCCCGCCCTTCAGGCTGTTTCTTCAATCAGGTGTATCTCCTGCTCCTTCTCCCCGGAATGGGACTCGAGGTGGCTTCCAGCATATCAAATGCACCCGATAAAACAGGACAAAAGATGCAATAAAGAACTTTAAAAATATAAAATGATTAACAATCTATCCCGGATAAAATGTAGCATCCACCCTCAAGCAGGGATGCGGCTGGCCCGGGTACCCCCACCATCTCCCTACCAGCTGCCTGGCCACCACGAGGCCGCCCGGGACAGAGCCGCCTTGCAAGCCCCGCGGACCCGCCAGGCAGGCGCCCCAGGACCGGGACCAATAAAAGGGAAACCCCCGCAGAAGAAAACCCCGTTTGGAAAATATCTAAACACACACACAGCCCTCCCAAAAACACGCGAGAGCCGAATTTCTCTCTTCCGAGACTGAATGGACTTACTCGAGAGTAAACCTTCCCAGGCTCCGGCTGCCCCGGGCTTTCCCCGCCTTTGCCTGTCCGCAGCCCTCCCTGCTCTCCTTCCCTCTCCGCCCCCCCTCCCTTGCTCGGCCTCTCTAGCAATCAGCTCGGCTGCTTTAACCCTCCCCCTGCTGCGGCCCCAGGGGAAAAAAAGCTTCCTGCCCTTTCCCGTGAAGACCCCGCGGGACTGGACTTCCGCCCGGCTGCAGTCAGCGGCACCCTCTAATGCATCTCAGTGGGGCTACTCTGGAGTCACTCCGCGCAGGGCTGCGCTCCCGGGGGACCCCAGGCTGGATCAGCCATCAGGGTCAGAAAGCGGAGGCTGAGAGAAGCCGCTTCCCCGCTCCTTCCTCCTCCACCTCCTCCGAGGACTGGGAAACTCATATCTTTTCTGTTCCTTTATGTATTTGGTCAATGATTGTATCAATAAATTGATTGACTGACTGGGAAACTCAATGGAGGGGGGAAGGGGTTAGACTTTTTTTTTAAAAGTAAAGGAGGGTGGATGAATAGCTTCCTCCTATTGCCCCGCGGGTTGCAAATGCTGGACCCCAAAGGCTGGCAGGAAGGGCCTGTCGGGGCGTGCGTTTTTTAAAAAAGAGACAGCTCTGTTCTGCCTCGCTGGCGTCTAGGAGCAGGCGGGGAGGGGCTGTTCCTTTTCGCATGGGGGTGTGTGTGTTGCATCTGGAGCTGCAGGCTGGTCTTGGGCGCGGGAGGGGGGCTGGGAGCGGGTTTGCACAAGGGAGCCGCAGAGAAGGGTTGTGGCGCTCTGAGGGACGGCTCAGGTTGGGTTGCAAACCTCCCTGTGGGGTCTGCAGATCTCCCAGAATTCTTTCCAGCTGATCCCCGGCGACAGAAAAGGGCTACTTGGCAGGGTGGACTCCATGATGACATTAGACACGCCCCCCCCCGCCCCGGGTGGAGGTCCCCTTCCTTCCCAAACTCCTCCATAACTACAGTTTGGTGTAGTGGTTAAGTGCGCGGATTCTAATCTGGGAGAACCCACTCCTCCACTTGCACCTGCTGGATGACCTTGGGCAACCCATAGCTCTGGCACAGTTGTTCTTGAAAAAAGAGCAGTTTCTGTCAGAGCTCTCTCAGCCCCACCTAGCTCACAGGGTGTCTGTTGTGGGGAGGGGAAGGGAAAGGAGTTTGTAAGCCACTCTGAGACACCTTTGGGTAGTGAAGGGCGGGGTATAAATCCAATCTCTTCTTCTTTCCACCCCCATATCTGCAGGTATTTCCCACCCAGGAGTTGGCAACCCCAGGCTATCTTTCCACTATGCTCCTGCAGAGTGCAGGGGGTTGGACTAGATGACCTGCGAAGTCCCTTCCAACTCTAACATTCTATGATTCCTCTTGGCAACCCTCATATCCTCCCCCTTTCCCTGCCTTAATCTCTCCTTCTCAGCCATTCACTGACCTTTTATCTGCTCTCATCTTCAGCTATATGTAGTATCTATTGACTTCATTTATACCCTGGCTTTTCCCACAGTGGGGACCAAAGGAACTTGTACCATTCTTCTCTGATCCTTTTTATCCTCACAACTACCCTGTAAAGTAAGTTAGGCTGAAACTATGTGACTGGCCTACAATCACCCAGTGAGCTTCCACAACACGGTGGAGATTCAAACGTGGGTCCCTCAGACGACACTCTGAAGCTCTAACCAGCACACCACACTGACTTCCCTGGGGTGACTGCTGCTGAACAGTATCAAGCAGCCAGTCTTAGGTGGGACATACAAGTCAGGTGGTATCAAGTCATCCAGTGGTGGCTGCCAGGCCTAGGGTGGCCAGCCTCTAGGTGGAACACGGAGATCTCCCGGAATTACAATGGAACTCTGGGTGACCGAGGTCAGTCCCTGTGGAGAAAATGGCTGCTTTGGAGGGTTGACCAGGCCCAGATGCACTCTGGCACCATTTCAAAGGCTTCACACAATTTTGTTGCATCATTTTATTTTGTAGGCATCTCTACCTTGCTTTTCTCCCCCAATGGGGACCCAGGGCAATTCACAAGTATCATTTTCCTCCCCTGTGTTTTTGTCCCCACAACAACTGTGCCAGGTATGTTAGGCTGAAAGAGTGACTGGCCCAAAGTCACCCAGCAGCTTCCAAGGCAGAGTGGGGCTTCTGAATCTGGTTGTCCCAGCTGTTCATCCCCATGCTCGAACCTCACCACCGTGGGGTGCATGTTTGTCTTCGTGGAAGGTCAGGTCTCCAAGTGGGAAAGAACTGCAAGGGAAGGAGGGGGAGCAGACTGGAATCTGGAGGAGTCTGGTGTCAAGAATCCCCAATCCGAAGGAATTCTTGGTACGGCCTGGCAGAGCACAAATTAAAAAAACCCTCAAACCCTGGGGTGTCAGTCCACACACTCCCCAGTTCAGTATTTGCCACCAGCTCCTTGGACCACCCAAACTGTCAGAAGCTAAGGGGCAAGCTTCTAAGCTTACTGGGGTCAATCAAGGAAGTCAGCCCTGCAAGGTAGGCCACTTGCAGAATGAGTTCCCACAAAGAATTAACCAGGAACGTGGTCACTTAAGGTCTAAGGTCCTGGAATAGGATTAAAGCACTTGAAACACGTAACACCCAAATATAATCAAAGGATATTTATTAGAGTGTGCAAGAATATTTCAGATGGACACAGCAGTGAGAACTAAAACCAAAAAGAACTACAGTTGACATGACTATTTACATATTAGGTCAGTCATTCAGAGTTACCAGATGTTGCCCTTCTGGGTTGAAGGAAGGCAGCAATCCACCTCTCTCTCTCTCTCTGTTCAGAGAGCAGGTGGCCAGAAAAAGCCTGGTCCATTTGAGGTTAGCTCATCTCCTCATGGTAGCTTGTGTCTAGCTACAAACAATGAGCAGTAAAACGAAACTCGTTAAGGCCTGAGATCTGAGTGGGCTGGGGCCCTTTGCCCAAATCCAAAACCAGACCACTGAAGCTATTTTGACCAGAACCTGTTAACAAGAGATGGCTCAGGAGCAGACCTATTTTATGGCAGGGTGGAAGGGTAAACAATGAGATGGTCACAGTCAGAAGAACTTACAAGCTATGTGAGTATATGATAATAGTATTATGTTTCTTGTTTGTTTGGAATTGGCTAATAATGAATGATACGAAAATGCTAAATTCTTGTATTTTATAGAAGAGTTAGAAAAATGGGTATGCAGCTTTTTGTTGCTTGAGGAACTCCATATTTCGCACTGATTGTAAGAAAATGTTTTCAATTATCAAAATTAGATGATGTATTATTACCATTGATTTTGTATTGATTGTATATAATTTTGAATTATTTATAAAGGTACAATTTTTGGTCAGAAGAAGACACATTGTCGAAACGGCAGCACCAATCCGGAGACCACCGTCCCGCCTTTTCGTTTCTATTGTATTAATTTTTGTTATAATTGCATTCAGAAATCAATGTTTTGTATAAAAAACTTGAGATAAATAATTGTGGATGCTTCTTCATCACAGTTGTATGATTTGTACATTGTAAGGGTGGAAGGGTAACCAGCACTCTAACCCATCCCTTCATGTAGTGTGACTCAAAATCAATGTTCCCTCGAAGTTGTGGAGTCTTGTGAGCAGGAATTCTACTTTGTGAGCTTCTGGCATTAAAGTTGTGAGCAAGCAATTTGGCTACTGCATAAATTAGTTTGCTCTGGAGCCATCCTTCCTGAGCTAAGACAAAAATCTGTGAGCTAGCTCACACCAACTCAGCTTAGAGGGAACACTGCTCACAACAACCACTGATAGAGTGTGAGATGAACTGGCGCCAAGTCCTGTCCTGGTAAAAAAAAAAGGTTTGTCTCTGTACCTGAATTGTTATTCAAAGGTCACAGGGTCAGTTTGCCAACTCCTTGATATCATCAGCCAGTGGATTTCCATTTGGTCTCTACACCCATTGCAGGCCTATAGATTAATATGTGGCTTGAATTGGTCTTAATGAAAGAACAAGAAATTAGACTCATAAGAATCACAGAGTTGGAAAGGGCCCAACAGCCATGTAGTCCAACCTCCTGCTCAATGCAGGATCCCTGAGAAGGGTCGCTGCGTCACACTGGCTGCTCATATTTAACCCACGGTCCATCCGCACCCCAAGATCTTGTTCACCCACACGGCTACCCAGAAGTGTGTCCCCCACCCCATATGCGTGCTCCTCATTTTTGTTACCCAGATGCAGAACTCGGCACTTGTTAAATTGCATCTTGTTCACATCCGCCCACTCTTCCAGAGTGTTCAAATCTCACTGAATTCTATCTCCTTATCTTCTGGTGTGTTAGCTGCCGCTCCTCCCAATTTGGTGTCATCTGCAAATTTCATGAGTAGCCCCTCCACGCCCTGCTCCAGATCATTTATAAAAATACTGAAAAGTGTTGGGCCCAGAACTGAGCCCTGTGGTATCCCACTGGACACCTCCCTCCATTCAGATGAAATGCCACTGACAACGACTGGTTTACCCACCAGAACATCATGGGGGACCCTGTCAAAAGCTTTACTGAAATCCAGGTAAATGACACCAACAGCCTTCCCTCGATCTACGGGTCCAATTTCTTGACAAGTGGTTTGGCGTTGATGAATCACAGCTGGTGAGAGAAAAGGGCTGATTTAGGAGGTCATGAAAAGATGGCTGATGAATCTGTGGAGGGTTCACGATTTTTGTGGTGGATTGAGCTGTATGGAAGGTGTTGAGGGCAGTGGCTCCAGTTGCTTGGAGAGTTTACATTCTATGCATATGTTTTAGGGAGAACCTTTCTAAATGGGGAAGAAATCCTGCTTCACGCATAAAAATGCTTCAAGGGTTGGAGAGAAAAAAGATGCCGATCAAGTATACTGACAAAGTATATTTTCAGAGAGGGAAAAGGACTACTGCTGAGGAGTGGGAGGGAGGGAGATGGACAGGAAAAATTTCTCTAACGTGGGAGGCGTATCGAAGGTGGATTACACACAGTCAATCGGTACAGTCAACAAAACAGGACATTACATAAGAACATAAGAGAAGCCAATGTTGAATCAGGCCAATGGCCCATCTATTCCAACATTCTGTCACACAGTGGCCAAAAATACCAGGTGCCATCAGGAGGTCCAGCAGTGGGGCCAGGACACTAGAGCCCTCCCACTGCTTCCCCCCAGCACCAAGAAGAGAGTGCATCACCTGCCCCAGACTGAGAGTTCCTATCTATACCTTGTGGCTAATAGCCACTGATGGACTTCTGCTCCATGTTTATCTAATTCCCTCTTGAAACTGTCCATGCTTGTAGCTGCCACCACCTCCTGTGGCAGTGAGTTCCAGCCACACTTGAATTTCCTTCACACTGCTCCCCACCTACCAATGAAAAGATGCCACAAATCACAGGTAGGTGGGATAGTATTGTAGCTGTATGGAAGGATAAGCTTTCTGAAGTTGGCATTAGCAAATTTTACCAGTTTTGGGGTACAAATTACCTCCAGTGTAACGTTTTTGCTTCTAAATTCTGTCTATGTTTGGGACATGGTACGTCTGAGAACAGCTCTATTCAGGAATAAATCTTCATATATCAAAAGTCTATTATCAGCTTACAGATACACACCTAACCAGCACACTCAAGATTGCTACAGCACAGACATGGACTCCAGATTTTGATGCAATAATTCAGAGAAAGAGAGGTCAGTTATCAAAGACTGTAAAATAAAGGAAATAATGTAAGGCAGTTAATTATTAAGCATGTGCGTATACTGTGTAAAAAATAATAATGTTAATTAGGTGTGCCTATGCCCTTTGTAAAGCTCATATCTCTGGTACCTGGCATTACATTGTGTGGCAACATGGCTCAGCCAGACAAAGTGACATTTATGTCACAGCCTCTAATAACTGAGTTTGAAATCCCTCCCTAGGCTAAGAAGTTACTTTTCCTGGTGTGGAAAATATCCATGCTGACTGAATCACTATTTAAATGGTTTTTGCCCTCTCTGAATTCCCTGATGCTGTTGAAGATGGCCACTCTGACTGAATCTCTTCTCCCACTCTGAGCATTCAAAAGGCTTCTCCCCTGTGTGGGTTCTTCGATGACTTTGAAGATTGCCACTGTTGTTAAATCTCTTCCCACACTCTGAGCATTCAAAAGGCTTCTCCCCTGTGTGGATTCTTCGATGTTTTTGAAGAGTGCTACTCTGACTGAATCTCTTCCCACACTCTGAGCATTCGAAAGGCTTCTCCCCTGTGTGAGTTCTTAGGTGAATTTGAAGACTGCCACTGTTGCTGAATCTCTTCCTACACACTGAGCATTCGAAAGGCTTTTCCCCCGTGTGGGTTCGTAGATGACGCTGAAGATGGCCACTGTGACTGAATCTCTTCCCACACTCTGAGCACTCAAAAGGCTTCTCCCCCGTGTGAGTTCTTTGATGCCGTTGAAGAGTGCTACTTTCACTGAATCTCTTCCCACACTCTGAACATTCAAAAGGTTTCTCCCCTGTGTGGGTTCTTTGATGCTGTTGAAGAGTGCCCTTCTGACTGAATCTCTTCCCGCACTCTGAGCATTCAAAAGGCTTCTCCTCTGTGTGGGTTCTTAGATGAATTTGAAGATTACTACTGTCACTGAATCTCTTCCCGCATTCTGAGCATGGAAAAGGTTTCTCTCCTGTGTGGGTTCTTTGATGCTTTTGAAGCGTGCTACTGTCACTGAATCTCTTCCCACACTCTGAGCATGGAAAAGGTTTCTCCCCTGTGTGGGTTCTTTGATGCCGTAGAAGATTGCTACTCTGGCTGAATCTATTTCCACACTCTGAGCATTCAAAAGGCTTTTCCTCTGTTTGGGTCCTTTGATGCTGTTGAAGAGTATTACTGTCATGGAATCTCTTCCCGCACTCTAACCACTGAAAAGGCTTCTCCTCTGTGTGGGTTATTAGATGTTGTTGAAGAGTGCTACTCTGGCTGAATCTCTTCCCACACTCAGAACATTCAAATGGCTTCTCCCCTGTGTGGGTTTTTTGATGCTCTTGAAGAGTGCTACTGTCACTGAATCTCTTCCCATACTCTGAGGATTCAAAAGTCTTCTCCCCTGTTTGAGGTCTTAGATGACTTTGAAGATGGCCACTTTTGCTGAATCTACTCCCACACTCTGAGTATTCAAAAAGTCTCCCTCCTTTGTGGATTCTTTGATGCTGTTTAAGAAGGAAACTATGACTGAATTTCTTTCCACACTCTGAGCATTCAAAAGGTTTCTCCCCTAAGTGGATCCTTTGGTGTACAAAAAGCTGTGATCTGTATCTGAAGTACTTTCCACACCGAAAGCATTTCCATGCCTTCATTATACTGTGCTTTGAAAAATGTATATTACCCTTTCTTCCATCCATGAACATCATTCCATTCTCTGAACAGATATAGGGCTTCTCTCCTGAATGAATTCTTTGGTGTTGAAGAAGGTCTGATTTCTCTGAGAAGCTCTTGTCACAGTCAGAGCAGCTACAAGGTTTCTCTCCTGTATGTTTTCTTAAATGTCCAAGCAACTCTGCTCTGCGAATCATGGCCTTTCCACTCTCCGGGCATTGATGGGTTTTCTTTCCACAGTGCATTCCAGAATGGACGTTACATTGGATTTGATCAGAGAAGTTCATTCCACACTCCAAGCATTTGTATGTTCCCTCCAACATGTGAACTACTTCTTGGAAATCCTCCCCTAGGCAAGGAATGGATTTATCCTTCTTCTTCACCTTGCAGCTGACTTTCTGTCTCTTAGGCCCACATTGAATCCTGAAGTTTCTTTTTACATCTTCATTCTTAACTTCATCTCGTGATAGATGATGCAGTTCCTCATCCTCCTCATCCCTCTGATCATCCCCTACTGGAAGGAAGAGGGAGGGAGGGAGGGAGGGAGGGAGGGAGGGAGGGAGGGAGGGAGAGAGAGAGAGAGAGAGAGAGAGAGAGAGAGAGAGAGAGAGAGAGAGAGAGATCTGGTTAGAATTCACACACAGAGTTCTGATCTGCACCTGAAGTTCCAGCCACCCTCGAAATATTTCAGTGGTTTCTTCCTGCTGTACACTGAAGTGTACAATCAAATACAATTTCAAAGTATATTAAGCCTCCTGCATCAGAGATGCTTGGTTTGGACTCTGACCATTTCTGTGGCTCCCCAGCTGTGTAACGTCTTTTAATGTCAACTAAGGGCTCTTTTCCAAATGAAGCTCTTCCTGCACTCCAAACAGTTATACAGTTTATCTCTTATGGAAATTTGCATCCACAAAAGGATTTTTATTCTATGAGTGAAGACCTTTGCAAAGGCCAGACTTCCATTTTCGTTTTCCCTAGAGTAGATTCTCTGGTTATGATGAAGGCCTTCATTCCTTCTTATTTTGATTGACTTTTCTTCTTGGACTGAGATTTCACGAAAAACCACTCCTTGGCAAGGAATGGGCTTGTCATGATCCTAAGTCTATAGTAGTGGGGCCTACAGGCTCTAGGGAGGCCTAGTGGCTATAGGGAAGCCTGTACTAGAATAGCTATCAGGGCCTACTTTTCCCAGGTCTCCTGGACACTGGGGTTGGCTAGCAGGGAATTTTGAGGGAAAACTGACCCCGGTAGAATAGTAGAGGGTATTTCCTGGGAAGAAGTGATAAAAGGCTTTGCCCAAAGCGGGAGGGGGTTCACTCCTAGGAAGCAGAGCTATTGTGAAGCTGCTGTAGATGGAGGGATCCCTCATCCAAAAGGGGTGAGTCAGTTTGAGGCCCAATACCTAGAGAAGGCCAAGTACAGTATAGTCAGATGCTTTAGGGTTTCTTATTTTGCAGGTTTACTTACCTTTACAGCACTCATTTTTCCTTCATGTTATTGCATTATGTGAAGTATCCTCCTCACTCTGGTAAAGGGGGCCTATATGACTTCTGTCATCCCCTAAACTTTTGCCTCAGGAGCCCAAACTTTTCCTGACAGGTATAAAGGAATGGCACCGATAGTGTGGTTTTATATAAAATGAGAAGTTTTATTCTTTACAAAAGGGTAGGGGAATGGGAAAATGTTTTTTTCTTTTAAACAGAGGTCTACCCTTTTTGAGTCAGCAGAGTCTTGTCTGTCCTTCTGCTCTGGGACACCCTGTCACTGAGTCACAGACTGAGAGTTTTCCCTCAGAAGGAATCCACCAAAAGTCAACATAAGAACATAAGAGAAGCCAGTGTTGAATCAGGCCAATGGCCCATCTAGTCCAACACTCTGTCACACAGCGGTCAAAATATACCAGGTGCCATCAGGAGGTCCACCAGTGGGGCCAGGACACTAGAAGCCCTCCCACTGCTGCCCCCTCCAGCACCTAGAATAGACTGCATCACCTGCCCCAGACTGAGAGTTCCCATCTATACCCTGTGGCTAATAGCCACTGATGGACTTCTGCTCCATATGTTTATCTAATTCCCTCTTGAAACTGTCCATGCTTGTAGCTGCCACCACCTCCTGTGGCAGTGAATTCCATGTGTTAATCACTCTTTGGGTGAAGAAGTACTTCCTTTTATCTGTTCTAACCCGACTGCTCAGCAATTTCATCCCTTCTCAATAACTCTCTCTCCAAACCGAACTCCTCCAACTCCACCCTCCCTCCCTCTCCTCAGGCTTCCAGCCACCAACCACCTAACTGACCAGATCTCCCCCCCGCCCCTTCGATACCTTCTGTTGCCAAGGAGGCAGCTCACCAATCAGAGTGAGCCTCTGACACTCCCTACATCCAGGCTGTTTTTCCTCAGTTCATCACACATTACAGTTGTTAAGTCTCTTTAATAAAAATAATTTATTACTCTGCCTGGGCCTAATGGTTGCAGCATCCCTGCTGGATCAGACCAAAAGGCCAGGCATGACATTTCCCCCGCCTGCTGGGCCTTCTTACCCATCCTGGAGTCCGGACTGGCAGGAGAAAAAGTGTTGACCGGAAATCACATGGCACGACACATCGGCCATCACATCCAGCTCTAAACCCATGTGATTTTAGTGCATCAGTTGATTCTCTGGGAACGCTAGAGTACTACCAATGCCTTTCCAGAGAGTCTGCTGATGCTCTGACTTCACATCCAGGTATTTATCTGGACAAGACATGAAAATGATACCCCGTGCTCTGCCCTCAGATCTCACAGGGGTGGCAATGCAGGATGTGGCCTGGCATCCCTAATCCAGTATCCTCTTTCTGATTGGGGGTCCCCCAGTCTTTAAACAGAATCCCAGAATCCAAATGACTGGCCTCTGACAATGGGTTTTCTGAGATAAGCTGCCCCAGAACATGGTGTGTGTGTGTCTCACTTTCTCTGTGTGTAAAGTGCTGTCAAATCACAGCTGACTTATGGTGTCTCCAGATATTCAAGGCAAGAGACATTCAGAGGTGCTATGCCATTGCCTGCCTCTGCATAGCAGCCCTGAATTTCTTTGGTGGTCTTCCAGTCCAAAGACTAACCAGGGCTGACCGTTCTTAGCTTCTGAGATGTGATGACGGTGGGCTAGTCTGGCCACCCAGGTCAGGAGAACATGGAGGTTCCTTTAATTCACCAGGGCTAACAGCTGCACCCAGATTTGCTTTCCTTTTCTTTTTTGAGCCACCTTGAGTCTTTCTAATAGAAGGAAGGTGAAATATGCATATCTCAATTAATATAAATAAGAATAGAACTGCTCTCCATGAATCAGTATACTTCTCCTTAAAGTGGAGTGGCCATCACTACGTCCTAGGGCACCATTTTCCAGAACTCCATTCTGCGTAGACTGCAGAAGTATTTCCCCTTTCTCCTGTCCTGAACCTTCTGCTCAACAGCTTTGCTACATGCCCTGATCCCATCTGGGCAGGAGGCATCCTTACCGCTTGATAGGGCATCTTGGGCATGCTCCTGGGCCTGCACCCTCCGACCTTCCTCTGGCAGAGCTCCTTCTGCGTCAGAGGACTTTGCTTCTGCCATCATGGATCCTCTCCACATCTGAAATAACAGAAAGGGAGGGGGTAAGAGAAGGAACGGAACAGGCTGAAGAGCTGGATCCTGACCCACTCCCAGACGCCTCATCCCTGACTCCACCACCTGAGCCAATTTAACCACAGGGGCGAGAACCAGGGTTGGGTTTTCTCCCCAGCCTAGTGATTGATCTAGAGATAGAAATATCAAAGAAAAGATGGGAATAATACAATGAAGAATGATAAAAAAGAGATGAAAGGACGACAGATTCCTTTCAAGAAGAATCTTTTGCCGTTTTAGAAATCTCTCGCAGATGTTATGAAATGGGAACTTAGACAGCTAGAACAAGTTTGGCGACAGACTTGTGATGAAGTTTTAGGAACATCTTTTAGGAGATTTATGAAATCTTATGAATTGGCGGTGAAAGCCACAAAGAAGGAATTTTATGTGGCATCCAGTGCTTCTGCTAGCTCTCACCCAGCTCAATTTTTTTTTTTAATGTCTAAAATGTTATTAAACAGTTAAGAATACTATTCCAAGAATAACATAAGGTATAGCATATAAGGTATTGTATAAAAAACTTAACATATAAAACATTGCTAAACTAATACTGGAGTCTAGAAGTCTACATGTAGCTAATACTTTAAAATGCATGCAATAGAGCTAGTCTATAACTAAGGATTAAAAGCATTTACAACAGCTTCATGGGAGGCCAGAACACTGCTGATTTGGGACTTCAGCGTTACATTTTATAGCATGCCACCTTTAATTTATGGAACGATCATAGCTGCGAGCACTTTAATTGTTAATTGTTTGTTGTATGTTGGTCTTAACTGTTTTTAAATGTTCTATATGACCAGGCACATGGTGCTGAAAGTGTAAGCTGTCCTGAGCCCGTTTGCGGGGAGGGTGGGAAATTATTATTATTATCATCATAATCAATAATAATAACAACAACAACAACAACAATAATAATAATAATGATAATAATAATAATAATAATATAATTTTACAGTGGAAAGCCGCACAGAAGAACAAGCCACGTGAATTGAGTCCATCTAAAGTAGAGGATCTATTAGAGAAGGAAGATATGAAAAAGGTCGGTATATGGAAAATAGGTAATTACTGGAATAATTACCGGAAACCAGGTTGAGACAAAAGTGGTGATATAGGAACCATCATCTGGCTTTGGATATTTCTCAGAAATTTTGTCTAGGATGCAATACTCTTTGACTTTTTCTAGCCATTCTGGAATAGTCGGTGGCGTTGCATTTTTCCACCTGCAGGCGATTACAGCTTTCACTGCTGCACAAAGCTTAATTATCAATAATTTGTGATGACACGGAATTTTACAACCAATCCATGAGTCTAGTAATAGAAAGTCAGCTCGGAAAGGGATGGTTTTCCTTAGTTATCTTGCAGATAATAGTTGCGGACTTGCCACCAAAACCCCCATAAGAGGGGACAGTCCCACCAACAACGGCTAGCTATATAGCCAGCTCAATTATTTAGAGTAATTAGATCACTTAACTTCCCTGTCAGAGGGAATTAAAAAAATCCGGAAATTAGCCATGAGGCTTTTGTGAGCTGTTTTGCCGACCAAATCTCATTGCTTCACCAGGACCTGCCTGTCAAAGTTGTTCCTGGAGACCCCTCGGCCACCTTTGGATTTAAAAATGAATAAATTCAGCCAACTCCCTCAGGACGAGTTTGAAAGAATCCTGTGTGCTGTTAAGCCCACCACTGCTTGCCTCCTAGACCCGTGTCCATCATGGACGGTGAAAGGCAGTGGTGATGAAATACGGGTCTCCCTGGTGAATATCTATATATCTAATTCCCAAGTGGCCCCCTGTGTGCGGATATCTAAATCCGCACATCGGGGGCACCTGGGGCAGGGAGATTTTCCTGCGCACGTGGGGCAGTCCCCACGTGTGCAGAAAAATCTAAAAACTGTCTAAAAGTCTAGGGGGATATCAGAATCCCCAAAAAAGTAAGAGCGTTTCCTGCGCATGCGCAGGGAACGCTCTGTGAACTCTGCGGCGGCTGGTGGCTAAAAGCCGCTCAGTCCTCCCCACCGGAGCCGGGGGGGGAGAGGAGATCGGCAGGCCTGGCGGCTGGAAGCCGCTCGGGCCTCGCCTCCGGAGCCGGGGGTGGGGGGAGGAGGAGGATCGCGGGGGGGGAGGAGATCGGCGGGCCCGGCGGCTTCCAGCCGCTCGGGCCTCGCCTCCAGAGCCGGGGGTGGGGGGAGGAGGAGGATCGGCGGGGGGGGGAGATCGGCGGGCCCGGCGGCTTCCAGCCGCTCGGGCCTCGCCTCCGGAGCCGGGGGGTGGGGGGAGGAGGGGGATCGCCGGGGGGGGGAGGAGGAGGATCGCGGGGGGGGAGGGGATCGGCGGGCCCAGCGGCTGGAAGCTGCTCGGGCCTCGCCTCCGGAGCCGGGGGGTGGGGGGAGGAGGAGGATCGCCGGAGCCGGGGGGTGGGAGAATCTGCTGGGGAGGGGGAATCTCGGCGGGCCGGCTGGCCTTGCCGCTGCTGGGGGGGAGGGAGGGGGAGGCTTGAGGGGCCGGCCAGCCTCGCTGCTGGGGGGGAGGGGGAAGCTTGGCGGCCGGAATACTCCCCCCGCGAGTATTGCGGGTCCCGCCTCTTGTTATAAATCTATCCCTGAGTTCAGGAACTTTCCCAAGGGCTTTAAAGGAAGCAGTGGCAAGGCCGCTCTTTGAAAAGCCATTGCTGACTCCTGCTGATCCATCCAATTATTCTCCAGTCTCAAGCCTTTCTTTTCTGGGCAAAGTAATTGAGACAGTAGCAGCTAAACAGCTCTAGACGTTCTCGGAAGATGCCTCAGTCCTCCAATCTGGCTTTTGCCCTGGTTATGGGACAGAGACGGCACTGGTCACCCTCACAGATGACCTCCGTAGACAACCGGATCGAGGCAGGTCAGCGCTGCTGCTTCTCTTTCTATGGATGCTCAGGTCACAAATGTTGCCAAACTGGCCTTTTCCCATCTGTGTCACGTTTAGCAACTGGCTCCCTTCCAGTCGCACCCTGACTTAACCACAACAATCCATGCAACGGTCACCTCCAGACTAGACTACCGTAACTCGGTCTATGCAGGGCTACCCTTGAGACTGACCTGGAAGCTCCAACTGGTCCAAAATGCAGCGGCATGTGTGGTCACTAGCACTCCATCTAGAGACCACAAACAACTGATGCTCCGCCAGCTGCACTGGCTCCAAGTTGAATACCAGACCAGATTCAAGGTCTTGGTTCTGACCTTCAAAGCCATACAGTCTGGGACCAAGATATCTTTGGGACCATCTCTCCTGGTACACCCCCCCCCAAGTGCGCTGCACTCTATGAATAACAACCTGATGGTGGTCCCTAGCCACAAAAGTATTTGTGTTGCCTTGACCTGGGCCAGAGTCCCTTTGGCTGTGGCACCAGACTGGTGGAACACGCTTCCAGATGAGATCCGGGCCCCGCGGAATCTGACCAGGCATATGGCCGACGCAGCGGCAGTTTCCACCTAACCTGGCCTCCCCCAGCTCCTCCTCCCCTCTACCTGTTATATTGTTGTACCAGCTTCCGCTAGCACACAGGCGACACAACTTCACTTAGACAAATTATTTTATTATTTGTGCCTAAGTCGCCGTTGGATGTTAATCTTGATTTTGATGGTGGTGGTTGTTGTACGGACTTGTTCTTAATGATGGTGTTATTGGGTTTTTAACTTGGTAACCGGCCCTGAGGCTTGTTGTACAGGGGAGGGCAGGTTAGAAGTCTAGTAAATAAACAGCCTCGATGTTATACTGGAACCCAACATTATTGCTAGAGAAGCAAGTTAATGTGGTTGCAAAAAAGTCTTTCTCCCAACTCAGCCTGGCTTGAAAAATAGCCTTTTCCCTTGATACGTCTCATCTGGCCACTAGGATCCATGCCATGTGGTGGCATCAAGAGTAGACTAGTTCAATGCACTGTACATTGGTCTCCCCACAAAACCAGTTCAGAAGCTCCAGCTGGTGCAGAACACCACGTTTTGTCTCTTATCAGGAGCTAGAAGGAGCAGGCATATTACTGCGGTTCTGCAGTCCCTCCCACTGGCTGGCCTGGACATGAGCCCTTTCTGTTACGGCCCTCACAAATGAAAAAGAAGAAGAGTTAAGAAGAAGAAGAGTTTGGATTTATACCCTGCCCTTCACTACCCAAAGAAGTCTCAGAGCGGCTTACAAACTCCTTTCCCTTCCCCTCCCCACAACAGACACCCTGTGAGGTAGAAGAAGAAGAAGAGGAGATTGGATTTATACCCCGCCCTTCACTACCCAAAGGAGTCTCAGAGCGGCTTACAAACTCCTTTCCCTTCCCCTCCCCACAACAGATACCCTGTGAGGTAGGTGGGGCTGAGAGAGCTCTGACAGAAACTGCTCTTTTTCAAGGACAGTTGTGCCAGAACTATGGCTTGCCCAAGGCCATCCAGCAGGTGCAAGTGGAGGAGTGGGGAATCAAACCCAGTTCTCCCAGATTAGAGTCCGTGCATTTAACTGCTACACCAAACTGGCCCTTGTTCTACAGTGGAAATGTCAAGAAGAATTTTATACAATTGGAATTTTATACTCGCTCTCTCTCACTGCCCAAAGGTACCTCAGAGCAGCTTACAATCACCTTCTCTTCCTCTCCCCACAACAGACTGGTGGGTGGGGCTGAGAGAGTTCTGAGAGAACTGTGACTGGCCCATGATCACCCAGCGGGCTTTTGTGGAGAAGGGGGGAATCGAAAGCTGTTCTCTAGAGTCCACCGCTCCTTAACCACTATACCAAGCTGGTGTGCCTGAGGAGGTCAGGAAGGCACCCACTCTTCTGGCTTTTCAAAAACTAGAAAAGACTTCATTATTCAAGAAGGCTTTCTCTGTGCATGTAGTAGGGTAGCACTGTAAAAAAGGCTTCCCAAAGTTATTGGGGACTGAGTTTATATTACTGTGTATAGTTTGTTCTAAGTTATATGCTATGTTAAGGAGCTGCGGTGGTTCAAGTGGTTAAGACACTGAGCTGCAGGCTGTGGGAGGTCAGTAGTTCAGCAGTTCGAGACCCGAGAGTGCCGCAAGATGGAGTGAGCTCCCGTCTCTAGTTCCAGCTCCTGCCAACCTAGCAGTTCGAAAGCAAGAAATTGCAAGTAGATAAATAGGTACCACGCTGGTGGGAAGGTAACAGCATTCCGTGCGCCTTGGTGTTTAGTCATGCCGGCCACGTGACCACGGAAATATCTTCGGACAGCGCTGGCTCTTTGGCTTTGAAACGGAGATGAGCACCGCAACCCTAGAGTCGGATTCGACTGGCTTTCGAGCAAGGGAAACCTTTACCTATATGCTATGTTATTTTGCATCATTTATTGGGCCATGTTAACATTTATGCTTTCCTGCAATACTGTCTTTCAGATTTCTGGTTGGTTCTACAACCCAAATTTTCATCTCATAGTGTATTGACTGGATCATCCTATTGACTGCGTTGGGTCCCATTAAATGGCGGCCGATATTTATTGCAGATTCAGGCAGGTGGCGATGCTGGTCCGAAGCAGCAGAACAAAGCTGGAGTCCAGTGGCACCGTTAAGACTGAAAAAATTTCATTTAAGGTATAAGCTTCCATGTGCAAGCTACCCACCTCAATCCATCTTCATGGAAGGCCACCAAATTAATCCACATGAAATAGAACTCCCATCAGTCTTATGAAGAAACTTGCACAGGTACAGACCCATATTTGGGACGCACTAAAAGGTAGGGCAGGATTTGCCCTTTGGAAACAATGGGAAACACTTGAAGGCCCATTGGAAATAATGGGAGACAGGAATGCCAATTAGTCCATCCCTTGATATTTCCTTCCTTACCAGATGCAAAAACCTGGACTGTTCTGAAGAAGTGTGCACGCACAGGAAAGCTTATACCTTGAACAAAACGTCGTCTTAAAGATGCCACCGGACTCAAACTCTGTTCTATAACTAACGTGCATGAATAAAATACCCCCCAAAACGGCAGATGGGGGGAGCACTGCCCCAAAATATGTGTGTCTGGGGCAGCCAACCAGCACGAACGATTCCTCCCATGTGATCACCCCTGGGATCTCTTCCTGGGCCTCCCTCCGCCTTCTATGGCTCAGAATTTATTACCCATGGTGGCTACTTATTCAGTCGGATTCATATTCTGCTCCCTCTCCCCGGAATGGGACTCGAGGTGGCTTCCAACATTTCAAATGCACCCGATAAAACAGTTCAAAAGATGCACTAAAAAGACATTAAAAATACAAAACGATCTGCCTTCGGATAAACTCTCGTATCCACCCGGTCAAGCAGGGCAGGATGCAGGGATGCGGCTGGCCGGGGCACCCCCCGCCCCTCCATCCATCTACCAGCCGCCAGGCGGATCAGGATCCTCCCGAGGCCGCCCGGGAAAGAGCCGCCTTGCAAGCCCCGCAGACCCGGCAGGCAGGCGCCCCAAGACCGGGTTTAACAAAGGGAAACGCCCGCAGAAGGAAACCCACGTTTGGAAAATATTTAGACACCCTCCTACCCCAGAACACTCGAGAGCCGGATTTCTCTCTTCCGAGACTGAATGGACTTACTCGAGAGCAAACCTCCCCGGGCTCCGGCCGCAAGGCTTCTCGCGCTTCTGTGTGCCCGAAATTCTCCCGGCTCTCTTGCCCTCTCCGCTCCCCCCCCCCCCATGCTCGGCCGCTCTAGCGAACAGCTCGGCTGCTTTAACCCTTCCACGGCTGCAGACCCACGAAAAAAGCTGCCGGCCCTTCCCCTGAAGACCCCGGGACGGGGTGCCTGCCTCTGAGGGGGGACTTGCGCAAGGGACCCGCAAAGCAGAGAAGGGAAGGGTCGCTGCGCTTGAAGGGACGACTCATGTAAGGTTGCCAACCTCCCCGTGGGGACTTTAGGTCTCCCAGCATTATTTCCAACTGATCCCCAGGCGACAGAAAAAGGCTACTTGGCAGGATGGGCTCCATTAGATCCCGGGGTGGGGGGGTGGGGAGAGTCCCACTCTTTTCCAAACTCCTCCATCCCTACCCTATTCTCCACCCTCCCAAATCTTCAGTTGGCATCCTTTGCCAACTGGCCATCAATGTGCAAGCAGAGGAGGTGGTGGCGGTGGTTAAAAGAAAAGGGGACTAACACAAGGTCACAGGACGGAAACATTATTAGGGTGATGATATATCCTCTTTCTGGAGAACCTCTTTTTTGGGTGTGTTTGCCCTCTTTTCAAAAGAGTCTTTTGGGCTCTTTAAAAAAACTAATGAAAATGTCCTCTTTCAGGGTGGGAAGGTTATGAATATTTCTGGTTAGTAGTAATAATCGAAGCTTAAATAGTCATAGAATCATAGAATCACAGGGTTGGAAGGGGGTTGGACTAGATGACCTGCAAGGTCCCTTCCAACTTTAACATGATATGATTATATATACAGGCAGGGGTCTTTGGGGGGGGGGCGGGCAAGGGCGTAGACTTTACAATTTCCCAGGGGGGGCTGGGGCTGGGCCAGAGGCATTGCTAAGTCATTAAAAGAACTGGGACCCAATGACATCATAGGGAGGAGCCAGTGACATCACAGGCCATTGTCACTATCTATGGAGGTGGAACTATGTGGCATTTAGGGAGGGGTTCCCCAGAAAATTAGGGTGGCCTGGGAACCCCCCTAGCAATGCCCCTGCGTTGGGCTAACCCCAGGAACAGGTGCCTTCTTAGCACACTGCTTAGAAACTTCACCTTAAAATGCAGCACAGATTCTATTGCTAGGGACTGTTTTTCCACTCTGGGAACTGTCATTACAGTCCTAGAATAGCCTATCTGGACTCAAAAACCTTATTGGAAAACTATTCTGCATTTTCTTACAACTTTTTTTGGGCTGCAGTGTATTTCAGCAGAGCCCATGCAAGTCAACTGGCATTCCTGGCTCCCATTATCTCCAATGGGCCTTCAAGCCTCTCCTATTATTTCCAATGGGCAATCCTATCATTCCTTTTAGTACATCCCAGTTGGTTGCCCCTTTGAAATACCACAGCATTTTAAGTAACAGCAAAACAAAGAGCATGAACATAGAGGGCACATCCCTTACCAGTGTTCTCTCTAGGCTGCACACAGATCAAAAGGAAATTTTAAAAGGCCTCTGATCTGCATGCCCCCCCAATCTTGTTCATGTAGATGGGCTTACAATTTAAAAATGGAACAGAGATTGAAAGAAGAGCAGCCCACCTCCCACTACCATGAAAAAAAAAAACCTGTTCTCAATCAAGGTTATATAGACCTAAGTAAAATACACCCCTCCCCTGCTCCACCTGGCTGTTGTGCATCCTACATGAAGCAGGGTGATTCAGCAGATGCAAGCCAATGTCAGTGGTCTGCATCCACCATACAGAAGAACCAGAGCTTCCAGTTTCAGCACTGGAGCTAAGGGTGCCAGCCTCCAGGTGGGACCTGGGGATCCCCTGGAATTACAGCTCATTTTCAGACTACAAAAATTAGTTTCCCTGAAGAAAATGGATGTTCTGGAGGGTGGACTCTATGGCATTGTACCCCACTGAGGTCCCAGTCCTCCCCAGGCTCCACCCCCAAATCTCCATGAGTCACCCAACCTGTGTTGGGTCACCCCTCCCCCATCCTCCAGAGGTGGACAGGGGGAACCTGGCAACTAGGGATGTTTTAACAAGGGAGGGAGGGAGGCGAGAGGTGGAAAGAAAGCAAATAGATGGGAAGGAAGGAAAGAAGGGGGAGTGAGGGGAGAAATGAAAAGAAAGAAAATAGAAATCCCTCTCCATAATTTATCCAGGAGTTCAGGGGAGAGTTGGTCTTGAATGTATGCATTTAAACTCTTCCAGGTTTCACCTGCCCTCCCCCTCCCCCTGCATGGGCTGTGTGTGCGATTTCAGTGACTGTAAACTGCTGATTCCTAGATTTCCTAATATCCTTTCTCTGTCAAGGGAAGGGATGGAGCTCAACAAAGAACTCAGAAGAGTCTCCTCTTGGAGGAAATAAAGGGCTCTGGTTAAGTAGCGAACTCGGGAGCGGGAAAACAACAGCAGCGGCACAAGGCCGCAGGAAAGGTGCCCGGGCACCCAGCTGCCCAGAGATCCTCCATGGATGCAGATCTCCCCCCTCCCGACCTCCCTGCATGGCTCTGCAAGGCAAGCCTTGTGTGTGTGGGGAAACAGAAGAACAAGTGCGCAGGGCACCCAGCCGTCCCAAGACCGGCAATCTTCCATGGATGCCGGCCTCCCCCCAACCTCCTCTCATAGCTCTCTGCAAGATAAACCTTGCAGGGAGTGGGAAAACAACAGCAGTGGCAAGAGGCTGCAGGAAAGGTGCCCAAGAGTCCAGCTGCCCCAAGGAGGGCAAACCTCCATGGATGCTGGCCTCCCCCCTTCCCCCACCTCCTGACCTCCCTGCATGGCTCTGCAAGGCATGCCTTGCAGGGAGAGAGGGAAAAAACCCTAGAAGAACAAGGGTGCAGGGTGCCCAGCCTCCCCGAGGCTGGCAATCCTCCAAGGATACCAGCCTCTCCCCCCAACCTCCTCGCATGGCTCTCTGCAAGGCAAGGAAAGCACTGAAAACATGTGCAGCCCTCAGCTCCACCAGGCCCAACTGAGGGTTTCTGGGAGCTGGGGGTAGGGCTTAGCTTTCAGGCAGCAAGCCCTGAGTTTCCTGTCACCCCACCTGAAGTCTCAGAAAGTGGAGGGAAAAAACCCTCTGCTTTCAAAATGGGTTGGGGGTGATGTGGGGTGGTAGTGGCAAGGCTTGTGAGCCTGGTTGCCCGGGGGGCTCAGTCACCCCTGGAAAATTTCGGAGGTAGCCTCGGCCCTCAAGCCCCCCTGAAGTTGACACCTATGGGGGCGGGGAGCGCACCGGAGCACAGCTCTGGCAGCTCAGGAGCCAAGCCTCGCCCCCAGCCCATTTCCCGGAAGTATTTCAGGCAGCCGAATGTCAATTTCAGCTCCATTATATCCTATGGGCCATTGAAGTCAATGGTGAAAACATAGGGTATATTCTGGGGGCTGGAGGGGAGGGGTTTGAGGGAGAGGCTCCAAACTCACAGGGTAGCTGATAGAGCCTCTCCCAAAGATACCCACCAAGTTTCAAGAACATTGGACTGGGGAACAATGGACGGAATGGGGGCAACCTGTTTGGGGGCCCATAGAATTGGACCCCCTGGTCCAATGTTCTTGAATCTTAGTGGGTATCTTGGGGAGAGGCTCCATCAGCTATCCTGTGCTTTGGAGCCTCTCCCTCAAACCCCTCCTCCAGCCCCCAGAATATACCCTATGTTTTCACCATTGATTTCAATGGCCCATAGGATATAATGGGGCTGAATTGCTGCCGAATTTCTTTCATTCCCTCCTTTCCTTCTCTCCTTTACCTATTTCCCTCCTTCTTCTCTTCTCTTCTCTCCCACCTTCTTCTCTTCTTTTTCCTCCTTTCCCTGTTTCCCTCCTTCTTCCCTCTCTTTCTTTCCCTCCTTTCCTTCTCTTTCTTTCCCCCTTTCCTTCCTTCTTTCCTTCTCTCTACTCTCTCTCTTTCCTTCCCTCTTTCCTCCTTCTGTGGCCCAACTCTAGTGAGAAGGAGTTTAAACTTTAAACCCCTTCTCTCTTAGCTCCCCCACCCAGGCCAGCTTTTGAAGATGCCCCCCCCTTTTGCTTCCCCTTCTGATATCACTTCCGGTGATGTCAGGGGGCGTGGCATATGCTAACAGGCCATCCAGTCCAACCCCCTGCTCAATGCAGGATCAGCCTAGAGCATCCTTGACAAGTGTTTGTCCAACTGCTGCTTGAAGACTGCCAGTGAGGGGGAGCTCACCACCTCTCTAGGTAGCTGATTCCACTGGTGCACAACTCTTTCAGTAAACAAGTTTTTCATGATATCCAGCCGGTATTTTCTCACCCTTGATTTAAACCCATGATTGCGAGTCCTCTCCTCTGCTGTCAACAGGAACAGCTCCCTGCCCTCCTCTAAGTGACAGCTCTTCAAATACTTCAAGAGAGCAGTCATGTCCCCCTCAGCCCAAGTCCCTCAGCTTTTCCTCACAGGGCATGGTCTCCAGGCCCCCAATTATCCTCCTCACCCTCCTCTGCACCTGCTCCATGCTGTCCACATCCTTTTTGAAGTGAGGCCTCCAGAACTGCACACACAATACTCCAGGTGTGGCCTGACCAATGCATTGTACAGCGGGACTATGACTTCTTGAAATTTGGATGTTATGCCTCTGTTGATACACTCCAAGATCGCATTAGCCTTTTTTGTTGCTGCACCACATTGGCTGCTCATATTTAACTTATGGTCCAACCGTACCCCAAGATCTTGTTCACACACACTGCTACCCAGAAGTGTACCCCCCTTCCTTGTATTCCTCATTTTTTTTTTTACACAGATATAGACCTCGGCACTTATCCTTGTTAAATTGCATTTTGTTCACCTGCCCACTTTTCCGGTGTGTTCAGATCTTGTTGAATTTTATCCCTTCTGGTGTGTTTGCTACTCCTCCCAATTTGGTGTCATCTACAAATCTGATGAGTAGCCCCTCCAAACCCTCATCCAGATCATTGATAAAAATACTGAAAAGTACCGGGCCCAGAACCGAGCCTGTGGCACCCCACTGGACACTTCCCTCCATTCAGATGAAATGCCACTGACAACTACTCTTTATCCAGCCAGTTCCCTATTCACCTAACTATCCTAGAGTCCAGTCCACAGGCCTCTAGTTACTCATCAGAACATCATGGGGAACTCTGTCAAAAGTTTTACTGAAATGCAGGTAAACAGCATCAATAGCATTCCCTCGATCCAGTAAGCTTGTCATTCGATCAAAGGAAAAGAGGTTGGTCTGGCAGGACCTGTTGGGGACAAATCTGTGCTGACTTGCTTGGACCACCAAGTTGTCCTTTAGATACTCGCAGGTTGATCCCTTTAAAATCTGCTCCAGTATCTTCCCTGGGACAGAGGTCAGACTGACCAGCCTGTAGTTTACTTGGTCATCCTTCTTCCTTTTAAAACTGGGGTAACATCTGTCCTCCTCCATGGTCTTGTGGCACATCTCCCATCCTCTGAGATGATGGACAAAAAGCTCTGCAAGCTCTCTAGAAAGTTCTTTGAGCACTCTTAGGTGCGTACCATCCAGCCTGCGGGATTTGTACTCATTTAGTGCAGCCAGGTGCTTCTCAACTACCTCTCTGTCCATGTCAACCAGCAGCCCGGACGCTGTTTCTTGCCTGCTACCATCTCTAGATATGCCTGTTCTCTTCTTCAGGGGGAAAAAAGTTGGGGTATTTGAAATGAGATTTGTCAGTGATCACTTTTTTGAAGTAGTCAATGTGTCCTCTTTTTTTTGCTCAAAATATGGTAATCCTCCCTAACTCTACTGAATGAGTAATTAAATGTTGGAATTCACTGAAGGTAGTAATGGCCTCCAGTATAGATGACTTACAGAGCGGGGTTAGAGTCATGGTCCATCAACAGCTATTACTTGCCATGGTGACTGAAGAGAGTCTCCATATGCAGAGGCCCTCAGAATAACCAGTGCTGGGAGGCAGTAGCAGGAGGGCCTTGGCTTCTGTGCCGTTATTTGGGCCTCCAGGGCAACTGGTTGGCTACTGTATGCAATAGGATGCTGGACTAAATGGGCAGCTACGCTTCCCAAATACTTACCTCGTGCCGGCGGGGGACGGATACGTCCTGGCAGGACCATCCCCAGGGGAAGGAAAGATGCGCCGCATGATGCCATTGCCAGGAATGGCGATGTTCTGGCAATGCAGCTGGAAACTCGATGGTACCATGGAGTTTTCAGCCCCATTGCCAGAGCGTCGCCTGGCATCACTTCCTGGCAATGGCATGGTGCGTTACAGGGAGAAATGGTCTGGCCGGGCAGCATGTTTCCCCTGCCGCCATGCGGTAAGTACTTGGGAACCCTATGGTCTGATCCAGCAGGGATCTTCTTATGTTCTTAGTGTGAGGAGTTGGAACTTAGATCTCCAGAACTTAAACCAAAACTTTAAAAATTTTAAAGTTTTGCATCCATTTTATCATACAATTTTTTACTTGCTCTGTTTCTGTATCATATTGCAATAACATTTTATAGATCCCCCCCCCATAGGGGCTTTGAATTACCAGTGATTAATTGTTCAAAAGTCATTTACTCTCTTAGCTGACCTCCTTCTTTGGCTAGTGGTTCTTTAAATTTGGATACCGTTTGGTAATATAACCACCACACAGTATTTCCCCCCCCTTCATCTTGAACATATTGCCAAGCTTATTTTTCCTTGCCTGTCATATACACTCATAAGTTATATAATCAATTTTCTTTCTTGTACTGGTGTCGCAATACACGTCAGCTGGAGAGGTCAATGGCCAGGTTGGCAGACTTAATTCTATTCCAGAACATTGACCACTGCAGCAAATTGGTATACCTGTCAGGTTAAATTTTTTCACTACCCTTCTTTTATTGTAGCTCTTTATTTCAATTAATGTATGGTTTAATAGGATCAAATGGGGTTTTGGTGCCTCCTATTGGTGGCAGGAAAAGATAACTCTCCCGATGAGTTGCAAATTCAATTCACATTCAAGCTGCCTGCACAGCAAAGCAGCCGATAGCTCTGCTTAACAGCAAGATTGATTTTTTTGGACTGTCACACTGTGTTTGGAGGAAGAAAGGCAAAGCATTGACAGCTATCGTGACTGTCGCTGCAGGCAGCCTTCCATTGGCCAAAGCAGAATCCAAAACACACCCCATGTGATACCTTTAGTTACGTCCAACCAAAACAACAGAACAGCACACAAGCTTACACATTCACTAGCACGGGTAAGACAAGAGGCTTCCAGACTAAATTTTTTAATGATAGAAGGGGAGATGTAATTTCTGCCAATCCCGGCTTCTTGCTGCAGGCTCCTAATTTGACATTCCTGTAAGTTCAGAGGGTTCCCTGCCCTTCAAAAGCAGCATTTTTGAGCATAGTGTGAGCATGGAGAGGTAGAGAATCAGGTAAGTTCTGTTCTACTGACAGTGACTTCCACCAGTGGAAAGTTTACTTTGGATCCAACTCAGAGTAGACAGATGGTGTAGTTAAGAATGGTGGACTCTAATCTGAGAACTGGGTTTGATTCCCCACTCCTCCACATAAAGCCAGCTGGGTGACCTTAGTTCAGTCACAGTTCTCTCAGAACTGACTCAGCCCCACCTACCTCACGAGGTGCCTGTTGTTGGGAGAAGAAAGGTGATTGTAAGCTGCTTTGAGACTTAAGGTAGAGAAAAGGTAAACGTTTCTCTTGCTCGAAAGCCAGTCAAATCCGACTCCAGAGGGTGGTGCTCATCTCTGTTTCCAAGCCGAAGAGCCGGCGCTGTCCGTAGAAGAAGAGATTGGATTTATACCCTGTGCTTCACTACCCAAAGGGGTCTCAGAGCAGCTTACAAACTCGTCCCCCCCCCCCACAACAGACACCCTGTGAGGTAGGTGGGGCCAAGAGAGCTTTGACAGAAACTTCTCTTTTTCAAGAACAGCTGTGCCAGAACTATGGCTTGCCCAAGGTCATCCAGCAGGTGCAAGTGGAGGAGTGGGGAATCAAATCTTGTTCTCCCAGATTACAGTCTGCGCACTTAACCACTACACCAAACTGGCTCATAGACTTTTCTGTGGTCATGTGGCTGGCATGACTAAACCTTGAGGTGCACAGAATGCTGTTAACTTCCCACTGAAGCGGTACCTATTTATCTACTTGCAATTTCTTGCTTTCAAACTCCTAGGTTGGCAGGAGTTGGCAGAGATGGGAGCTCACTCCATCATGCAGCACTCGGGTCTCGAACTGCAGAGCTACTAACCTTCTGGTCTGCAGCTTAGCATCTTAACCTCTGAGACACCACGGTAGAGAAAAGCGGGGTACAAAAACCAACTCTTCTTCACCTTATTTCAGTATTAAACAATGCTGCATTGAGTCTCAGTGACGACAAACTATAAATACTCAAATACTGCCACTTTGATATCTAAATATGTCTTTACTCAATAGGTATAAAAAATCCAGGCATCGGAATTGAACGGCTGCTTGTAGATATAATTGGAACATTCATAAGGGGCTATTTATGGATTTCCCCCCCGTTTATACAAAGGATGAAAAGGGTCAGTTTGACAGCAGGTCCAAAGCTGAAGAGAAGAAAGGATGACTAATGTAGCTTCTTTTATGAGGAAGATAAACAAGCCATTTGTTTGAAAGAAGCTCAGAAGCAGAGATTTGATCATCTGGAGGACGCTGCAAAATACTGTAGATATATCCCCCAATTAAATGTAAGCCTTTTGCTACTGGGGTTAACCTTTTTGCAAGTTTAACAAGGCAAAACATGCAAGAATATTGTTGCTCCATTCAATGTTTCGTTGTATCAGTAAAACAGTGTCTTGACTGGTACAGCTAAAGCAAGGTCACCATGTAGTCTGTTACCAGTGCGATATCACCTGGCTGGGCTCAGGTGTTTAAAACTAGAGCACTACCTGTAAATATTACTCTAACCATAGTTTGCTTCTGCTGGTAGTATCTAAACTTAAAAATGATTATTTTTTACAAGATGATGGAGATAACACCTTGGCGGGGTATAAAATCAAATAAATAAATGTAGCAGCTACAAAATCAAATAAATAAATATAGCAGCTACGTTAGTCCGTTGCAGGGAATATCAGGATGGGGCAATTAAACTAACAAGTTTTATTTTTAGCATAAACTTGGTTCCTATTGTGTGCATCTAACCGAGAGGGCAAGAGACCACATAAGCTTACACTAATGCTGCAAGACTTTCATATACGGTTGAGTGTGTGTTGAGAAAAATGACTACAAGGTAAATAAAATTCAAAATTGCTGTTCAAAATTGCTACTCAACTGTAAACACACGTTAAGGTGGGGAGCAACGAATGTAGACCAGATAGTCTCATAAGCCTCTTGATTGCTTTTTCACTAGCGTGTTTTGAATGAAAAAGTATTTATCGGGAAAAGTCTTATTTCTTACTGGCACTTGCCAAGTGCATCTGTTGTCCTAGCCCTCGTACAATTCTGGTTCTCCATTCGCTCTGTCCATGTCAGGCATTTGTGAAAAGCCAGTCGAATCTGACTCTAGGGTTGCGGTGCTCATTTCCATTTCAAAGCCGAAGAGCCAGCGCTGACCAAAGACGTTTCTGTGGTCATGTGGCCGGCATGACTAAACACCAAGGTGCAAGGCACTAGAACTCAAAATCCAAGCGCCTTGCTGACTGAAAGGAAGGGGGGAAAAAAGACAGAAAGACTGACGTGTTTTTTAAATGAATATTTATGACACATACCTAAAGTACCTTCAGTTGTGTTTGGTTATAAAATACGTATCAAAACATTGAATTACACAGCACCTTATTAACAAGTTCATTCATTTCACTGGAAGAACAGAGTAGGACAATTTACAAAGCAGGGACGTAAATTGACGACAACACAGAAATAAAACTATTTACATTTTAAAAATGTACAGACTCCTACCTGGAGTGTGGGTTTTTTTTTTGGGGGGGGGGGCAGGGGGCTGAAAGTAAACAAGCACCATTATTTACACAAGATCACATGACTTGGCCACCATCCAAAACTCACTGTTAAGAGACAGATGTTGGTCTCTAAAGGAAATAATCTGGGAGATTAAAGCAGATCTAATTTTGGTTGTAATAATAAAGTTTAACCACACAGTGGCAGCTGTTGCATGAACAAGGAACCACAATGAGAGTCTACTGAGAAAAACAAACGTTAAGGTAAGAGAATATAAACAAACCCCACACCTTTCTTATTCACTATGGTCTTCAACAGCTGAACTGTTTCCTGTTCCTTGCAGGAAGATGATATTCAACGCAAAAGTTAAGTTGCAAAACTGAAAATGATGGTTTGAGGCTCAATTCTTTTTCAGGACTCCCGAGCCAACATTTCTCTTGGGTTATGTTATGCAGGATCTATCTGGAGGACTAAAATTTTAATACAAGGAGCCCATTTTTCATACTGTAACACAGGCTGAGGAAGAATGAAGTGTGAGGGAGGCGAGGCAAAAAGACCCGGACCAAATTGTGCCGGGGATTCCCAGTCGCACTGCACCTACTGATGCGGGAGGAGGCGCAAGGGAGCGTTCACACTGTTGGCCTGCTCCTGGCAGAGGTGCAGCTGTAAGTGGCTCCCCCCTCCACTCTGGCGACATGCGCATAGGTGCATCAGCAATTGGGGCAGGATCCCGTTGCGCCCACCCCGCATTGGTAGAGCAGCACACATCTGGTCACATCACTGCTGCCTCTCCAGGGCAATCAACTGCACCTTCCCGGTGCCAGAGTGAGGCCAAGAGGTCAGTCACCATAGATGCCGAGGACGCAGGCAGCTCCAGCGCATCTTGCACATGGGCCTACCGGATCAGCCGGTTCACATTATCAATGTGACTTGTTTGCGGCTTTTAGCGTGCACACTTCCGGGAAGCGGGATCAACGTGCCCTTCCAGGGTTTGCTCCGGCTTTCACCTGGTACTTTTTTAACATGGTAGGGAGTCGTCATAGGACGGGGTGAGTATGGCTGGGGAATGCCTGACAGCTGTGGCTGTGTGAACCGACCCCTTCAATCCGTTTGTGAAAGGTGCCTATATCGGGCCAAACTGCCAGTCTGAACTCGGCCACAGTAAGGAAATCTTGTAGATAGTATTCTGTCCAGAGGCAGACATATTTCGAAATACACAGAATATACACAGAAATGAAGGAAAAGATTTCTAATTCTGGCTTGGGGGCTTCAGCCTAAATCTCCTCCCCCCCCGCCTCAGAATAATAATAAACCAATTTCATTCATTAGAAAGGATGCAGTCATACAATTTCCCTTATACATTTCAAAACAACAATGAAAATGCTGCAATGGGAAAAAACTACAACCAAGCTTTAAGAGTATTCCAAGTTTCCCCCAATTTGCCCCTACTGTGGATCTTTTAATCTGGTGGTGGAAAGCACGGTCAAGTCACAGCCGATCTAGGGGACCCCAAAGGATTTTCAAGGCAAGAGACGAACCAGAGGTGGTTTGATTTGCCACTGCCTGTCTTTGCATGGCAACCCTGGAATTCTTTGGTGGCCTCCCATCCAAGTACTAGTTGGGGCTGACCCTGCTTAAACTTTCAAGATCTGACGAGATCACGCTAGCCTGGGCCAATTTTAATCTGATCCCAGCACCCAAATCCTAGGAACTTTATGTCCTTGGAAAACTGTAAGGTCCTATATATGTTCTTACAGCATCCATCAGCTCAAATAAACCTTAAACGGAAGGGGAAAAAAATCCCACTCATTTTAAACAATTTAGATAAGGTGATAATTAACCAGAAGAGATTAAGTTGGCAACAGTGTTGTAATACGACCACCAGGCTGGCAGACAGATGGATACTTTCTGTAAATTTTATAAATTCATAGGGGGAATGAAACATTTCAGTCCCCATGAAATAATGTCTAAACTTGTCTTAGATAGGAAACAGATCACCATTCTGCACTGCGCAAAATCTGCTTAGAAACACATCGTTTCCCAAGTAAGGAACAGCAATAGCAGTTGATGCAGATATACCTGTATTAAAATGGCTTAGAAGGTGTTATAATTACTATTTATCTGCTGTTATTTTAATGACATGTATTAATATTCAAGCGATGGCCAGAGAGCCATTTTAACAATATTTGTAGTCGTATCAATGAAATCAACCTGGCCTTATTTCAAAAAGTTAATCTGAATAGTTTTATATTTATGTCTAGGGGGCCAGAGACATAAGCCCATCCATTTCCACTATTGAGATTCTCATCTGGTATAATGCAGGAGTAAGCTGCTTTGCATGTTACCTTCTTTCTTTCAAAATCTTCTAGCACCCCCTTTCCCCAGATCCAGGTGGGAATACATGGCATCCTAGACGACATAAAACCCACATAAATTCTAAGAATTTCTGGATCCACATCTGCCTAAGAAGCCTGTTCGCTCTTCTAACCAGGGCTATTTTTGGGCAGGAACACACAGGAACAGAGTTCTGGCTGGCTCCCAAGTTGGCCACACCCAGCAGAAACTCATTAGCATCATAGGCCACACCCAACAGCAGAAACTCATTAGGATTGGCCACATTAGGGGTGTGTGGCCTGACATGCAAAGGAGTTCCTGCTACAAAAAAAAGCCCTGGGTTTTGACAACAAACAAGGTAAACAGAATAAGACGCAAAAGGTGGGTGTGGCTGGATGACCACACCTCTGGTAACACGGGGGCATGGCCTAATATGCCAATGAGCTGTGCTGTCAGGGGTGTGGCCTATTATGCTAATAAGTTCCTGCTGGGCTTTTTCTATTAAAAAAGCCCTGCTTCTAACTATCATTTAATGACTTTGTTAGCAGACCTGGTTTTTTTTAATATAACATCAGATGTGTGCAATTCTATAGCTGCTGCAATTAAATGTTGCTTGTTTTTAATGAACATTGAACAGGAATGATTTTTTTGTGATACTGCTGTCTTTTTCTGGTCAAACAGCCTATCGGCTTTAAGACCTAGATGGGAAATTCTAACAAGAGGTGAGGTTTCTAGGCACCGACCTACACATTACTCGGGATAAGGTGCCAGAATTCGGAACAGACTGCAGGAGCTGGGTCATCTTTTTGGGTGTCCCCCTATGGGAAGAACTCCCTGCATGTTCTAGAATTAGCAGGAGAATATTTATATAATTCCTGTGTTTACTACACCTGGGGTGAAGCATTCGAAAATACGACGCCCGTTCTTACAAAGTCACACTCTGGATTTCTACTTCCTCATTTTATGTGATATACAGAATTGGCCAAAGTTACCGTAAAAAGAAAAGAAAAGTGTTTGAAGTTCTCAATTGTAACACCCAAGTAGTAATTTTGTTCCCCGGCAAACGATATATACATACACACACACACACACACAAACACATTGACTTGTATCACAATATTGCTTAGAAACGAAATCCAACACCCTAGCCCACTCCTCTGCTACAGATTTAGGAAACGAAAGTTCATCTTTTAACTTGCAGATGCTTAAAGCCAAAATACCTGGCTAAAGGTGACAGAAGCTATATCATCTGTATACATGTCACTGTGCGAGATATTAACCTCTTAGAATAAGGTGATTTGGAAGTACAATGACGGTCAGGTTCATGAGTATTATCACAGTGGCAAAATAGCTTGGAAGTCCAAGTATTTCTTTTTTTAAAAAGAGCATTTTTTAAAAAAAAGTCAGACATGCTCAGTTTCATTGGCTTAATTTAGATAACGACAGCTGTACCGGCTGCAACACTTGTGTCAAGCACACTCAGGAAAGACAATACGTGAAATAACATTGTTATAAATAAATCAGTTCTTCATTTCAGGCGACAGTAATCGGCAACAAAAAGATGTCTGCTACAAAATAAGATTTGCCTCTTTAAATCAGCCACATTCAGCTCCTCTCCAAAAGACAAATTTAATATAGGAATTGCTTTGTTGTAGCTGCCTTGTTCAACAAGTGCCACATTTGAGAAAGACGTTTCAATTGACAACAAAACAAAACAACCCCACCCTTTTATTCATGATCTTAGTAGAACAAACATCATTCTAGAACACACATCCCCTCTGGAAGTGATCACGTGGACACACTGGAATCGGTTTCCCCTAATCGGGTGTGTTAAAACAAGGCAAACAAGGATAAATCTCTATTTCAGAATTCTCAACTAAGCAATGTAACATTTGCTTTAAAAAAACCACACACGCAAGACTGGTACCGGCCCAGTCCTAGGCACGTCTTTTCCTCCCCCCCACCCCAAGCAGTATCATTTTAAAATGTACGAGAGTTCTCAGTAATACTATTTTGACAGATACGACGTTTTGGAATGGAAGTGATCGTTGTCCTTTAGGTCGGACGATGAACGACGAATGACAAAGTTTTCAAGGGGCGAGGAAGCCACACAGCAATCAATGCTCGGAGGGAAGGAAGAACTAAGTAAAAACCTGAAAACGTCTACATGGTATGACCAGTGGCTCTGGCAGCAACGGGATGAGAACTGTTTGTGCTTTAAATGTCCAAAGCTCAAAGGCTCTATTTTGGCCACATCCCACACACGGAAGAAGCGGTATGGTCCACCTGATTCCTGGTAGCTCCATAGATGTCCTGCTGTAGTCTTCACACTAGATATATTCACAACTTAGTTTGATGTTGTGGCGCCGAAAAGACCAGTGGTCAATACCAGAAGTCAGCAGCGAAGCAGTAGCCGCTTGGCCTGGATGTAGCGGCCGCTAGGATTGCTGCGTGAGACGCCTGAAGTGAGGTAACATTTGGTTTTCGGGAAGATAGAGGGCCAGTTCCAGAGCAACGAGCACTGTGAATTCAAATGCAATGAGATCTCGTCTGTTGAACCTAAACCTTTCTTCTAACTTCTGTAAGAGATTTTTAAAACAGAGGAGAAATTAAAAAAAACAATTAAACACTGGGCTGCCAGAAGTCATACCAATGTTGAGAATTGTAGGCAAATCTACGATTCAGTTCATTAAACTTTAATTAATTCGTTAAACACAGATCCCAGGACAGCATGCACGGGGTTTCTGAGAAGTCTGCCTTCAAGGGACTGACCAGTCTCAAATCTGCTTAGCTTCAGTTGGGTAGGGGGGGGAGAGGAGGAGGAGGAGATGGGACTGGATGGGCCACTGGCCTGATCCAACATGGCTTCTCTCAGGGCTTTTTTGGTAGAAAAAGCCCAGCAGGAACTCATTAGCATAATAGGCAACACCCAACAGAAACTCATTAGCATATTAGGCCACACCCCCAAATAGCACAGCTCATTAGCATATTAGGCCGCACACCCCACATTACTAGAAGTGTGGTCATCCAGCCATGCTTCTTATTCTGTTTGCCTTGTTTATTGTCAAAACGCAGGGCTTTTTTTGTAGCAGGAACTCCTTTGCATGTTAGGTCACACACCCCTAATGTAGCCAATCCTAATGACTTTCTGCTGTTGGGTGTGACCTATTATGCTAATGAGTTCCTGCTGGGCATGGGCTGGCTCCAGGGTTTTTTGCACACTAGGCGAGGCTACCTTCTGGCGCCCCCCCCCCTGAAGAGAGAGGAAGATTTTTCTCAGTGTTTTTCTCAGTTTGGCGCCCCCATGGCTGGGCTGCCCTAGGCGAATGCCTAGTTTGCCTAGTGAGTGAGCCAGCCCTGTGGCCAACTCGGGAGCCAGCCGGAACTCCGTTCCTATGCGTTCCTGCTCAAAAATAGCCCTGGCTTCTCTTATGTTTTTATTTGTAACAAGGTCCCTCTGTCAAAATGGTACCTTTCAATTCCCAATCAGAAATATTAGATTGTGTATCACTCTGGCTTTCTGTCAGTTTTATGGTGACAACTGAAGGAAGACCACTCCTGTTGAAACATCCCCAAACTTGGATCTGGCGTGTACTCTCAACATGGAAATGAATTAGATGTTTTCAAGCAAATAATATACAAGCAAGCAGAACTAGTATGCAAATCTTACACAGAGGTTTACGGAAAAGGTTCGTAGGGCCTTCAGAGTTCTGGGCAGATCGGGGAGTTATTCTGGCTGTACTTACATCGATAAGGTGTTTGACTTCATGTTTCCTGAGATCACTGCTAATCTTGGCTGCAAGGAGCACGCAAGCACCAGCGCACAGTTTTCGGTTCTGTTTATTAAGCTTGCCTTGGAGAACAAGCTTCTCAAAGTAAACGTAAGCCATGGAGACAGTTACCGGCTCCAGGTTGCATTCCATACTCAGGTTCCGCATCTCTCGCTTCAAACTGTCCGTGGGAAGGAGGAGAGAAAAGACACCTATTTCAAACCCAGCTTCCATGGTTCAGGAAGGACGCACTGCAACTCAGAAACCTCATTTCTCCTCTGTTGGGCAGCCTCAATGTTACCCAAATGCCTTTCCCAGATGGCAGCTCATCAGAATGTTTGCAAACAGATTATATGTTCTCCTTGTAAGGAGGTAGAGGATTTTTTCCTTTTAAAAAGAGTACCTCCACAGCCTTCCTCTGCGATAGGGATTTTTGCTGATCGAGGCCACAGTATAATGAGGATGGACATGCTACTGGTTAGCAGAACGAAGTTTGAATCCAGGGGCACCTTTAAGACCAACAAAGTTTTTATTTGCTTTATTATTATCTATCTTATTATTTTATTTATGGATCTGAAGAAATTGTGCTTGCACATGAAATTTTATGCCTGGAATAAAACTTCGTTGGGTGCTACTCTGGACCCAGACTTTGTTCTGCTACTTCAGACCAGCACGGCTACCTACCTGAATCTATACTACTGGAATGTAGGACATGAAACATCTGGGCCAGGAATACTTGCATTTAGGGAGTATTCAGGGTACAGGTTGGACAACACACACAGATTTCCACGGCAACCAAAAGATGTTCAGAGCTCACAGCAGCTCAAAAGAGATGGTCTCTTGTCTTTTGCAAAAACAACTGATCTTATGGGTCCCAGGGAAGGGGGAATACGCAGTCAGATGTATGGCAACCAAGGAGGACTCCACAGGGAAGCTCGGACAGGTTTTGTATACCCAAGATGATGAAAAATTGACAGCTCTGTAGCCACTTTCCCCTCCAGTTGTGCATTCCACACTCAGGTTCTGAGCCCATCAGACATCCACGTCCCAGACGATCTGAGAATTTACTGCTGAAGGCCCAAGTTGAAAAAGCCAACAGACCAGATCAACATTGTAGTTACCGGGGGCTGTTTTTTTTTTTAGTTGTTTGTTGTATTTAGTCCCTTGCAGAAGCCAGTGCTTAGTTCACATTCTTGAGCGGGAGGAGTGCTGATAAGGCCACCTGTGGACTATTAGTTTGGGTTGCCGAGCACTGACATCCCGAAGACTTCTTGTTTTTTGGAATGGCCTTGGACAGCTGAGGCTGGTTAGGGTTCCCATGCAATGACCGAGCATGTGAATGCTAACCAGTTCAGCTTTCATTTTCACCTGTCAAATCATTTACATATGTCAACCCCCCTGACTGTATTGGGCTCAGGTGAATCTGGTTGCAAGGTCCAATTAGTGCCTTGGTCAGGTGTTCCCAGAAGGGGTTAAAAATGAAGTCTTTGCTTATCTCGGTCAGGTTTTAGACCGGTAGCTGGCTATGCTGTTGGGGCTATTGTTTTTCCGTCTCGGGAAACCTCAAACCTCTGCTGGAGAATTGAGTTGTGGTCAGCCCTGTTGGAACTGTTGTAAGCAGATTGCTTTGTTTATGTTCAAGAATTGCTGTGGATACTGGTGTCGTGATATCCAAGGTAACTAGTTAGAGATATTAAAAACCTTTTTTGTTTTCTGTGCACAGTGTCTTTGTATTGCTTTGCGCCTTAAAACAGCACTTTTAGTTACATACCTGTGTGGTGTGTTTCTGTCTGGGGCTTGCAGAAGGCTTTTTCTAGTTGCCTTTGTGGCCCTACTAGGGTTGCCAAGTTGAAATTAACTTACAGCGGGGGAGTCCTGCGCTGTCCCTGGACTGTGCGCACGCAGAGCACGCATGCTGCCGCTATGACACCACCCGGAAGTGACGTCATTGCGTCGGTACGTTGGGGGCGTGGCCACTAGGATTCGAGAGAAAACCATAGAGTTTTCCCTCAAATCATAGAGCATCCCGCCCCCAATGTGGCCAGCATGATGATGTCACCTCTGGGTGACATCATCAAGCTGGGGACGGTTGCCAGAAGGGGGTGGAGCTCACCCTGGGGCCCGATTTGCTGCCGTCGGGTAATGGGCCTCTCCGGCGGGGGTTTACCCGCCCCCTGGGGGGACTTGGCAAGCCTAGGCCCTCCCAATACTATATGAGTGGAACTCCTGCCCCTGGAGAGGGTGGGGCTTTCTGCTCAAGGTCCTAACGGAAGCAGGGTTGACCTGTGCCTTGCATTCCTGGATGAAGCAGGTCTGGTGGCAGCCTATCATGGTTTAGGAGCAAGAAGACTCCTGATTTTGTGTTAATATTAGTCAAAGTGGAGGAGGAGGAGGAGGAGGAGATTGGATTTATACCCCGCCCTTCACTACCCAAAGGAGAGAGTGGCTTACCATCTCCTTTCCCTTCCCCTCCCCACAACAGACACCCTGTGAGGTACGTGGGGCTGAGAGAGCTCTGACAGAAACCACTCTTTTTTCAATTACAGCTCTTATCAGAACTATGGCTTGCCCAAGTTCATCTAGCCAGGTGTAAGTGGAGGAGTGGGGAATCAAACCCGGTGTGTCAAATATCTCTGTGTTTCTTTTTCCCGTGGACAATTGACAGCCAACAATGCAAGGTGTGGAAATACAGACTGCGACGTCGTGACCTAAACCATATTCTGTTGACCTTCGGGAGGCGTAAATAGACATGCTGCAGCTATTAGCCCTTCATGCTCCAAATAGTGTCTAGAATACAAGTGGCACTAAATAAGGGATAAACCAGGGTTTGTTTACATACCCGTATTCAACACTTGGTAAAACTGCTGTACCATCACAAATTGTTTCCAGTAGAGTAATTCAACACATTTCAGCATTTTCTGCTGAAAGTTACCACCTGTTCAATACTCATGTGCAATGCTCCCCCCTAAACTGTGGAGTCTTGTGAGCAAAAATTCTACTTTGTGAGCTACTGGCATTAAAGTTGTGAGCGAGCGATCTGGCTACTGCACAAATTAGTTTGCTCTGGAGCCATCCTTCCTGCGCTAAGAGAAAAATGTGTGAGCCGGAGGCTAAAAAACTGTGAGCTAGCTCACACTAACTCAGCTTAGAGGGAACATTGCTCATGTGTGGGACGCTGCCCAGTTCATAATAGGCTATAGGCTGCAATCCTGCACATACAAAGTTAGGATAACTGCAACTGGGTAACCACTGGTTAATAACCATGCACAAAGCGGCGTGTGTTTAATCACAGAATCACTATTTAAGACAACTCAGGATTGGAAACTGAATTGTCCCAAAAGGGCTTACAATCATCATTCATTCATTCATTCATTCATTCATTCAATTAATTTATACCCCGCCCTCCCTGCCAAGGCAGACTCAGGGTGGCTTACATAAAATTCCACATATAAATGCAGTTAAAACCAAACATAAAACAACCCTACACAATTCATTTATCAGTGCTCCTAAAGTGCTGGAACAGTGATCTAATAAAGTGGTCAATGCTGCCTCTAAGCTGTGGAGTCTTGTGAGCAAAAACTCTTACTTTGTGAGCTTCTAGCATTAAAGCTGCAAGTGAGTGGTTTGGATACTGCATCAATCAGTTTGCTCTGCAGCCCTCCTTCCCGAGCTAAGACAAAAATCTGTCAGCTAGAGGCTAAAAAACGGTGAGCTAGCTCACACTAACTCAGCTTAGAGGGAACACCGGTCACAGAGATGCTTCCCCCGCACACTTCCTTCTCTCCGCCACCCTCGGTCCTTCCTTACCTTCGGATTTTGCTCAGTGTCAGCCTGATGTGAGGAAACTTCTCTTTAAAAGTTTCATTCATATCCTTTTTAAGGTCTGAGGGTTTCACGTATTCTATGACTGTGGTCTGAAATGAAAAGTTTAATTAAAAAAAGAAAGGCTTTAAAAACGCTAGCTTTAACAGAAAAAAAGGACCAAGCCTCTGAAATGCATGAGATGCTAATCCATTGCAAGGGGCAAAACAGATCACAGAATCATAGAATGTTGGCGTTGGAAGGGACCTTGCAGGTCATCTAGTCCAACCCCCTGCACTCTGCAGGAGCGTAGCTGGAAGATAGCCCTACAACATACCCGAAAGATGGTCGTCCAGCCTCCACTTAAAAATGTCCAGCGAAGGAGCATCCACCCCGCCCCCCTGAAGCAGTCTGTTCCACTGCTCAACCACTCTTACAGTTAGGAAGTTTCTCCTGATATTTAGCTGGTATCGACTCCCTTGTAATTCCCACCTATTAGATCTAGTCCTGCAATCCGAAGCAAGAGACAATAGATCTGCTCCATTTTCTACATGTAAAGGTAAAGGTTCCCTTGCTCGAAAGCCAGTCGGATCCGACTCTAGGGTTGCGGTGCTCATCTCCGTTTCAAAGCCGAAGACGTTTCCGTGGTCATGTGGCCGGCATGACTAAACACCAGGGCACACGGAATGCTGTTACCTTCCCACCGAAGTGGTACCTATTTATCTACTTGCAATTTCTTGCTTTTGAACTGCGAGGTTGGCAGGAGCTGGAACCAGAGACGGAAGCTCACTCCGTCATGCAGCACTCTCGGGTCTCAAACTGCTGAACTACTGACCTTCTACAGCCTGCAGTTCAGCATCTTAACCACTTGAGCCACCGCAGTCCATTTTCTACATGACAGCTCTTCAAATATTTGAAGACGGCAATCATGTCCCCTCTAAGCCTTCTCTTTCCCAGGCTAAACATACCCAACTCTTTCAGCCTTTCCTCGTAACACTTGGATTCCAACCCTCTCACCATCCTGGTCGCCCTCTTCTATGTGCAGCCTTGTGTCCCCTCCAGCACTCCACTCTAGTCCCAGACAAAGCCACACATTACAGCTAGCCTCCAGGTGTTCCAGTCCACACATACAGCTAGTTCATCACGGGGCCTGCATTGGAGCCAGGATCTGTGTATCACTGTTTTGGTGATTATAACCATGGTGCGAGCGTAGGTTTATACGCACACTAAGGGAGCCAAAAAACCCTGGAGATCAGTTCTCTCATCAGCGTTCCAAAACGTGGCCTTGGCTGTCAGAAAGGGCAACTTCAGAGCAAGATGCCATTCCTGGGCCCGGTGTCATGTTATGCTAAGTGTGTCACTCAACACCGACTCTCTTTGTACAGACTCACAGTCAAGGCCTTCTTCATCTAGGCCGTAGCTGAGGAATCCCAGATGAGAAAAGTCTTAAATCTCTTTTGAGGACAGAAGGTTTTCAGAGCTCTCTGGTAATCTCTTAATCCTGTGATCCTTGGCATTGCTGAGAGTGGGGCTGAGAGAGCTTCTCTTTTTGGCAATGCACGCAAAGAAAATACCATCGGGTTCCCAAGGGTATTTTGTGACTAGCAGGTGTCACGTCGGGGGGAGGTTAACCACCTCAACCTCTCGATAAGGTGAAGTAACAGCTGTTTGCTTGGAACCAGTATCGTATAGGGGCTATAGCACAGGACTTGACTCTGAGAAAGAAACCTGAGTCTGTGACAACTTCCTTGCTATGTCAGAACAAAGGGCTGTCTGGCCAAGCACCTTGGAGAACACGGAAGCCAGACATGACAGTGGTAGCCAGTTATGTGGCTGACATCTCCTGCCTACCTTGCTTATTTCTTCAGTTATTTCCAGGCAGCTATAAATGCTACAGAGCAGTTAATGTACCACTTCAGAGCATTAAAAGCAACACGCACATGGCAATCGTCAGTACAACCACCTTGCAAGGGAGGGCAATTTTAATATTCCTCTATTTCAGATGTGGGGCTGGGGCAGAGCTAAAAGAAGGCAGTTTGCCCAAGGGAATGCCCTATGTGGGAGTTTAAAAAGAGACTTCCTGGTTCACATCTAATTCCTGGTCCTATCTAATTAGAAAAGAAGAAGAAGAAGAGATTGGATTTATACCCCGCCCTTCACTACCTAAAGGTGTCTCAGAGAGGCTTACAAACTCCCTTCCCTTCCCCTCCCCGCAACAGACACCCTGTGCGGTAGGTGGGGCTGAGAGAGCTCTTTCAAGAACTGCACTTTCAAGGACAGCTCTTGTCAGAACTATGGCTTGACCAAGGTCATCTAGCAGCTGCAAGTGGAGGAGTGGGGGAATCAAACCCGGTTCTCCCAGATTAGAGTCTGCACACTTAACCACTACACCAAACTGAAAAAAAAAGTTATGAAGCCAGCACTCACAGAACTACTGATTTAGAAGAGAAGAAGAGATTGGATTTATACCCCGTCCTTCACTCAAAGCGGCTTACAATCTCCTTCCCTTCTTCTCCCCACAACAGACACCTTGTGAGCTAAGATGGGGCTGAGAGAGCTCTTTCGAGGACTGCTCTTGAGAGAACAGCTCTGAGAGGACTTGTGACTGACCCAAGGTCACCCAGCTGGCTCCATATGGAGGAGTGGGGAATCAAACCCGATTCCCCCAGATCAGAGTCCATCCTCCTAACCACCACACCAAACTGGCTCTCATGTATGCTGCCATGCACTGCTCCGACCTGGAAGTCACAGGCTAGCCTGATCTCGTCAGATCTTGGAAGCTAAGCAGGGTCGACCCTGGTTAGTATTTGGGTGGGAGACCACCGACGACATCCAGAGTCGCTACACAGAGACCGGCAACGGCAGATCACCTCTGAATGTCTCTTGCCTTGGAAACCCAACGGTGTCGCCATAGTTGGTGGCAACTCGATGGCAAAAGAAGCCAATGGACTCCAAGCGCTCTCAGCATCTTACCATGTACGAGGCAAAGATGAGGACCCGTTTGTGCTTCCCACACGGCCACTGGGGGTCATCAAGGAGGTTGGGATTGTACTCTGCTAACTCCCCAACTTCATTTCCTGCAAAGGAAAAACAAAAGAGAGACACATGAAAAGCTCAGCAGCTTGATGACGTTTGAGAAGCAGCAGCATATCAAAAAACCCCTTCTGGATTCTAGAAATCCTTTGCAAACAGGAGGGGGACAAAGGCAATGAAAGCGGCCTTCTGGAACGGTTGAGCTGTTTCGTTACGAAGCAAGAACAGAAAGCTTATCTGGGTACTTGGAACTAGCGTTCCCTCTAAGCTGAGTTAGTGTGAGAGCCAGCTCAGAGTTTTTTAGCCTCCGGCTCAGACGTTTTTGTCTTAGCTCAGGAAGGATGGCTCCAGAGCAAACTAAATTTATGCAGTAGCCAAATTACTCACAACTTCCGCTCACAAAAAAACAGAATTTTTGCTCACAAGACTCCCACAGCTTAGAGGGAGCACTGGTTGGAACACACCAGCCAGGACTAGAGGGCATGAAAGAACTTGTTGCTTATCTTTCCTCACAGGTCTTGCCCACTCCTTTCCCCTGCGTAGGCTCTCTGACATAATTCCTGCTGTTGGAATTCGGATTGTTAGCTCCTTGGGGCAGAGACCTTCCAGTCTGACTTATGTCTGTTGCTCTGTTAAGATGCACACGGATAGCACTACATGGAGATGGACGGGAAGTCAGTCACAAAAACATCGCCTTTCACGAAACAGTAATCCAGGGCTGGTTACTAACACCTACAAACCCTAATCAGGAGAGCATGACAGTTTCACTGCATTTGGAAAAAGACCTGGGTTGGTGCTTTGGGAAGGCGCTGGTAGAAATGGAGGAAGATTTCAAGGTGGAACATTTTGAGCAGTTCTCCTCCCCAAACACATGAATCCCTCTCATACAACATACACTTATCACCTTATAAATAAGCTTAAATAGACATCAGCACATTTGCTCACATTCCTCCAGACCTGCAGCTGCTCCAAACTGCCCCCCCCCCATTTGACAATTTATCTTACAATCTCCAAACCGGGCAACGGTCGGTGGAACATCCACGTAATCGGCCCCCTCCCTTTAAGCTGTTTGCAGCTATAATATCTCGCCCCCCTGCCCTGGAAGCATGGGAATACGATGCAGGGACTTGGTTCCCATAGTTCCACAGGCAAATGCAAAGGGAGCCATGAGCCGTAATGCTGTTTACCAGAGCCGATTAGGCGAGACAGTTGTGCCGCAGAAGGGCCAACGTTAACCACTACTCTGAAAATCAGTCTAATCTGCGACAACCCGGTTTGATTCCCCACTCTTCCACATGCAGCTGCTGGTGTGACCTTGGGTCAGTCACAAGTACTCGCAGAGCTTTTCTCACAAGGTGTCCGTTGTGGGGAGGGGGAGGGAAAGGAGTTTGTGAGCTGCTCTGAGGCTCCTTTGGGTAGTGAAGGGTGGGGTATAAATCCAATCCCCTCCCCCTCCCCCATAGCTGGACTGTTGGTTCTACTGAGCTTAATTCAAGACAATAGCTATGGGTTTTGCAATGCACACCCCAAGCCAACAGGTCTGCCAAGTACAATGGCATTTTTACACTGTTATCTTTAACACAGCAAGATTGTGAAGGAAGCTGGCGTTCTGGCTTGAAATTCAAACTGGGGTGTTCAGAGCTCTGGGCTTGGGAAGGCGGAGAAAGCCAACTTTGGCTGGAAAAGGTAACCATTAAGCATTGTCACTCAATTACTCAGTGTTTTGACTTTAAAGCGGCTGGTGTTTTGCCCAGATTCTTATAAAAAAAACGTATTTGGTTCGTGCATTTTAAGGCGTTGCCTTGCTTTCCGGAGAATGCCTCACGTGTGCATGCTGTGCTTAGTCACGGTTATGAAGCCCAAAGAGATTTCTTCTCTATGTTCAGACCTCTCTCAACATTATCATGCTCAGCTGATGAATCTAAGCATCATAAAGGGCAGACCTGACACCTCTTTTGCCACAAGGAAGCACGATTAAAGAAGAGAAGAAGAGACTGGATTTATAGCCCGCCCTTCACTACCTGAAGGAGTCTCAGAGCAGCTTACAAACACACACCCTGCGAGGTAGGTGGGGCTGAGAGAGCTCTTTCGAGAACTGCTCGTGAGAGAACAGCTCTGAGAGAACTTGTAGCTGATCCAAGGTCACACTAGCAGCTGCATGTGGAGGAGTGGGGAATCAAACCTGGTTCTCCCAGATTAGAGTCCGCGCTCCTAACTACTACACCAAACTGGCAGAGAGAATTTGGATGTGGTCTGCATGCCTGCAACTCATCTACAAGCCTATAAAAGTTGGCATCTGGTGCAGAGTTCTGCCTTCTGAGATTCTCAACTTACTGTTAACCCCCCCCAACTTGCTCTTATTGTTGGATAGAAAAGCTTTGAACGAGTGTATTGTTCTAAAAAAATCTCATAAGGTAGACAGAGTCAGTGTGGTGTAGCAGGTAAGAGCGGTAAACTCTTAATCTGGAGAACTGGGTTTGATTCCCCACTCCTCTACATGAAGCCCGCTGGGTGACCTTGGGCCAGTCACAGAACTCTCTGAGCCCCTTCTACCAGACAAGGTGCCTGCTGTGGGGAGAGGAAGGGAAAGGCGATTGTTAGCTGCTTTGAAACTTCTTAGGATAAAGAAGAGGAAGAAGAGGAAGAGGAAGAAGAGGAGGAAGAGATTGGATTTATCCCCTGCCTTTTACTACCCAAGGGAGTCTCAGAGCAGCTTACAAACTCCTTTCCCTTCCCCTCCCCACAACAGACACCCTGTGAGGTAGGTGGGGCTGAGAGAACTCTGACAGAAACTGCTCTTTTTCAAGAGCAGCTGTACCAGAACTATGGCTTGTCCAAGGTCATCCAGCAGGTGCAAGTGGAGGAGTGAGGAATCAAACCCGGTTCTCCCAGATCAGAGTCCTTGCACTTAACCACTACAACAAACTGGGGTATAAAAACCTCTTCTTCCACGGTCCTCTACCATAGGGCTCTGTAAACTTTTATAATTAAAACAGCCAAGCTACGTCAAAATTCAGGGCAAGAGATCTATAACGAGCCAGTATAAGAAAGTCAATTTGCATAATTAAAAATATACAACATTAACGATAAGTGGCAGTTTACTTCCTTCATTTATACTCTGCTTTCTCCCCAGTGGACTGGATGGGCCACTGGCCTGATCCAACATTGGCTTCTCTTATGTTCTTATGAATCTTTAAGAGCCATGGGCTGCTGACCTCTGCCCCATCAGTTTTCTACGGATGTTGTTCCACGGTACCTACAGCCAACTCCTCTCAGCACTTTCCTACTTTTTCCTCTTTCATTCCCTTGGATTTTGCTCGTAAAGGTAAAGGTTGCCCTTGCTCGAAAGCTGGTCGAATCTGACTCTAGCGGGCAGTGCTCATCTCTGTTTCCAAGCTGAAGAGCCAGCACTGTCCAAAGACTTTTCCGTGGTCATGTGGCCGGCATGACTAAATGCCGAGGTGCACGGAACACTGTTATCTTCCCACTGAAGTGGTACCTATTTATCTACTTGCAATTTCTTGCTTTCGAACTGCTAGGTTGGCAGGAGCTGGGGCCTGAGACGGGAGCTCACTCCGTCACACAGCATTAGGGTCTCAAACTGCCGAACTACAGACCTTCTGGTCTGCAGCTCAGTGTCTTAACCTCTGAGCCACCATGGCCCCTTTGGATTTGGCTAAATCATCTGAAATCCCACAAACCAGAAAGAATGAACAATGCAAATAAGATATTTGCACATGTGCTTTATTGGCCTGTATCAGCACCCATGGAAGAAATTGTAGTTCTTTTGGCCGAACATACCCAGAGCTCAGAAGTCCCCTTCCCCGCCCCCATCTGAGTTGGAGGGAAGTTGTCAATGTCCAGCCTACTTACCAACACAAAATTAGTTGAAAACGACACTCAACAAACCTGGGAGTGAGCCGTGCCAAAATAGTTGAGCTGATCCTTAGGTAAGGTGAGATGGTGGCATCATACAGGGTGAGAGTGGCAAATTCTAGCCTATATAACACTATAAAAGTGTTAAGTACCCTGATATATTATAATATTGGTAGTAATATTGGTGGTGGAAAGAGCCATCAAGTCACAGACAAACTAATGGCAACTCCACAGGCTTTTCAAAGCAAGAGACGAACAGAGGTGGCTGGCCGTGTCTGGTTCAGTGTTCCCTCTAAGCTGAGTTAGTGTGAGCTAGCTCACAGTTTTTTAGCCTCTGGCTCACACATTTTTGCTCCAGAGCAAACTTATTTATGCAGCAGCCAAATTGCTCGCTCACAACTTTAATGCCAGTAGCTCACAAAGTAGAATTTTTGCTCACAAGACTCCACAGCTTAGAGGGAACATTGACTGGTCTCCCATCCAAGTACCAACCAGGGCCGACCCTGCTTAGCTTCTGAGATCTGATGAGATCAGGCTAAGCCTGGGCAATTCAGGTCAGGATAGTAGTAACATTACCACTAATTATAAAAGGAGACCTGAACACACACCCCCCAAAAGAAGAAGAAGAAGAAGAAGAGTTTGGATTTATACCCCGCCCTTCACTGCCCAAAGGCATCTCAGAGCGGCTTACAAACTCCTTTCCCTTCCCCTCCCCACAACAGACACCCTGTGAGGTAGGTGGGGCTGAGAGAACTCTAACACAAACTGTTCTTTTTCAAGAACAGCCGTGCCAGAGCTTGTGACTGACCCAAGGTCACATCAGCAGGTGCAAGTGGAGGAGTGGGGAATCAAACCCGGTTCTCCCAGATAAGAGTCCGTGCACTTAACCATTACAGAAGCAGCTCACTTACTGAACTAAAAATGAAATCTGCATTCGGAATTGGCCGTCCTTGGTTTTATGCACAAAAATATTCTCTATTTAGTTTGCTCCCACCCCAAATATCTAACACCTGCAGCAGCAGCAGCAACGTAACAATGTCAAGGCAAGTGCAGGAGGGGGCTTACCAATATCTGTTGCTGAGGATATCGTTTTGGCTGTTGGGGTTTTGTGCCTCGAGCCCCCGGCGCTCCGCGGAACGCCGGCTCGGCACAAAGGAATGGCACTGTGGACGTCGGTTTTACGGCCAACGAGAGCATTGGTTGGATACAAGAACTTTGCATAGGACACAACCTGCAGAGAGAGAGAGAGAAGAGAGAAGAGAGAGAGAGATCCATTAACACTGGTAAAGAAGTGCCATGCAATTGATTTGCAAAGGGTTTTTTTTTTATGCTTCAGTTTCCATTTTCAAAGTAACCAATGGAAATTCAGACTAACATTTTCCTTCTTGCCCCTCCCTACATCAGACCATTGTATCCTCTGAAAAGTTTATTCCTAAGGGTCCACGGACCCTTAGAGACATTATTAGGGGAAGGGGGAGGGTCTCCCATAGGGGCGGGGATCAGCAGAAATCACCAACCCCTCTTTCTGGAGAACAGAAATACAGTTCCATAAGAAGAACTGTATGGGGTCGGATCCAAACACAGATACCGTGGCTCAGTTTTCCTGCTAGTCCTTAAACACAGGTGATGATTTCCCAAGATCGCAAAGGAATATTTGGAAAAAACGAATAGTTCTACCATTTCGACTTTGTCAGATACCAGCCGCTTCCTTGTGAAGCAGATTCTCCTATAAAAAAGGACCTTATGGTTGTAATTCTACTTGTTTTTTAAAAGTATGCTAGGGGAGAAGGGAAAAGGCAACAGACGGTATTCATTTCCTGCCCCGCTTCTTTCTTGTAATTTATTCCAAAATATTAAGTTCTATTTCAGAACAAGTCAGTACCTTTAATGCAAGGATTAAAATGCAAGCGATTAAAATGTGGAATTTGCTGCCAGAAGACGTAGGGATGGCCAGAGGAATGAAGAGCTTTAAAAGGAGATTAGACAGATTCAGGCAGGATAAGTCTTATCAATGGCTGCATAGCCATGGTGACTTGAGGGTGTTAAGTATGAGACTTAAGGCAGCAGCTCATAACAAGTGATTCAGCTTTATTTACAAGACAGGAACGAACACAAAAGAGGAGAGCAACAGGCTCTCTTTTAAACTATCCGGGCTTGGTAGGCCACGCCCTTTGCTGAGATAAGAACCAATCAAAATATGAACATAACAACCAATCAAGTCACCTCTCTCCAGAACCTTTCTTGTATCCTGATTGGGCTGCTGCGCAGAGTATCCAATCAGCTTGCATGAGTTACGATACCAGACTTGAATAGAAGGTAGATTTCAAGCTCAGTCATTATGTATACCAATACATAACATCGGGGAACCTCCACACTCAGAGACACTAATCCTCTGAATCTCAGAGCCAGGAGAAAACATCAGGGGAACGTCTTGACCTCTTATGCCCTGTTGTTGGCCCTCCAGAGGAACTGGTCGGCCACTATATGAGACAGGATGCTGGACTAGGTGGACTATTGGTCTGATCCAGCAGGGCTCTTCTTATGTTCCTATGTTCTTAGGTTAAGGATTTTCACTCTGCTCTGCAAACATTTCAAAGCCATGAAAGGCAAAAAAGCAGCAGAAGTACAGCAGTCTGCCGCAGCATAAAAGAGCAAGAGTCTGGTAGGACCTTAAAGACTTCACAAAATTTGTGGTAGGGAATGAGCTCACGAAAGCTCATCTCGTGCCACAAATTTTGTTAGTCTTTAAGGTCCTACTGGGCTCTTGCGGGTTTCTACTGCTACAGGCAGACAGATGCACAGGGCTACCCATCTTGATCTATCACACAAGAAAAGTATTGGTAGGAAGCGCTGGTTCTGACATTTGAGAGACTTATCTTCTCTCTAAACACTCATTCAGCTAGCCCAGGGGTGTCGAACTCATTTGTTATGAGGGCCGGATCTGACATAAATGAGACCTTGTTGGGCCGGGCCATGCGTGTCATAAGATGTAATGCCGGGGAGCGGAGATAGAAACTTTATAAAGGACACAAACACAGAGTGGTTTTTTTAAAACTTAAAATAGAAACATACGTAAAACATTAGCACCCTTGCAATATTTTGTTTATTTAACAGTGTTTGATAACTGACACCCCTTGCTCTGAATTATCGCATCAAAATGTCTGTGCTGTTGCCAGGGCTGGCTCGCTCACTAGGCGAACTAAGCGTTTGCCTAGAGTGTGCCGGCACTTAGGGGCGCCAAAAGCCCCCCGCCCCCACCAAAAGCCAACCCCCCCACCCTTTCCCTGGCTTGCTGGCACTCTGACGGAAGAGACGGGGGTTTAAACCTCCTTCCCTTCCTTGGCCCTTGCCAAGGAAAGAGCGCGGGGGGGGCGCCAGAAGGTGTCCTTGCTTAGTGTGCAAAAACACCTGGGGCCAGCCCTGGCTGTTGCAATCGTGAGTATGCTGTTCAGGTGTGTATCTGTAAGCTGCAAACCTACGATGACGCAGAAGCAGCAGCAGAACTGGAAGAGGAAGCAGAAGACAGCCAGTTCCTCTGCGGGCCTGATAGAAGCTCTCTGGGGGGGTTTGATCCGCCCCTGGGCTGCATGTTTGGCACCCCTGAGCTAGCAACTAAAGATGCTTCCTCAATGTGAAGAGGCTTGCTTGAAAAGGGCATCGCTGACTGCAGGCGACTAGAAAAAGTACACACCGGACCTTTTCAGGAGGTGGCAGGAGAGAAAGGAGTTGGGCAGCTCCAGTGTAGCCAATAGAAGAAGCTGAAGCTGCAGTTCACAGCTAGTGGTCAAGGAAGAGCTTTCTGGAACTCCCAGTAGAGGGATTGTGGTGGGGCAACCAGCACACTGTTGAGAACAGCACTGCATCAAGGTACTTGCATTCTGCCCCGTGAATCAGACCGAGACTACCAGAAGCTCCCCGTAGTCTCTCCTTCCAAGGAAACCAACCTTATAAAATCCTTCCCTGGAACTTCCCACCAACTGGGAATGTGGGCAGGGAAAAATAGCATCACTCTTCCTAGAAGAGCAAAAGAACTTTCTAGAAGTTTAAAACAGGTAGGGACGAATAGGCTCGGGGAAAATACCAAAGGAGGAACTATTTCAGGGCTCAACTTCATGTTCAGATTCTTTCCATGTTTGAAACAAACATGCCTTTTCTTTTTAAAAATTTAGCTACCGGGATGATTTCTTTTTATTGAGAGGAAACGGCAGATTATGTTAAGAGCGCGTGCAAAAGAGAGATTTTAACCCTTTCCTCCCATGCAGCTTTCTAGCTGTAAAAAAGCCTTCCTAGAACTGCTGCCTCCACCGAGGAAAGGATATAGGTGCTTGTACACTCCCCCCCACCAGCAGTGGTAAAAGCAGCTTGCGGTGATGAAGAGAAGAGAGAAGACGAGATTAGAGTTATACCCCACCCTTCACTACCCAAAGGAGTCTCAGAGCAGCTCATAAACCCTTTCCCTTCCCCTGCCCACAACAGACACCCTGTGAGGTAGGTGGGGTTGAGAGAGCTCTTTCGAGGACTGCCCTTGAGAGAACTTGTGACTGACCCAAGGTCACACCAGCAGGTGCATGTGGAGGAGTGCGGAATCAAACCTGGTTCTTCCAAATTACAGTCCGTGCTCCCAACCACTACACCAAACTGGCTCTCTTCTACCAAGAAAACAATGGGGAAGCAAATGGTTAAAGCTTTCCCCCTCTTCTCATGCCATCCCCCTTCCTTAATTAAGCAATCCTGGCAGCTAAATTTGCAAAAAGGAGAACAAGTAATCTAAAACTACCATGGAGGAAGAAACTGTAATGGACAGCTGAGCCCTCAGTGCCAGAGGACATCCTTGACCATGCTGGAGGTCCGTGGGTTCAATTCCCAGCATCCCTCCATTTATGGGACCTCCAGTCGCAGCTGTAGGGGCAGCTCATCCCCTCCCACAAATTCAGCAAGATGGGAAAAGGAGAGAGAGAGAGAGGGGGGGGATTGGATTTATACCCCACCCTTCACTACGCAAAGGAGTCTCAGAGCGGCTTACAATCTCCTTTCCCTTCCCCTCCCCACAACAAATACCCTGTGAGCAATGCTCCCTCTAAGCTGTGAAGTCTCGTGAGCAGAAATTCTCCTTTGCGATCCACTGGCATTAACGCTGTGAGCAATCAATTTGGCTGCTGCATAAACCAGTTTGCTCTGGAGCCATCCCTCCTGAGCTAAGACAAAAAATGTGTAAACCGGGGGCTAAGAAACTGTGAGCTAGCTCACACTAACTCAGCTTAGAGGGAACACTGCCTGTGCGGTAGGCGGGGGCTGAGAGAGCTCTTTCGAGGACTGCCCTTGAGAGAACAGCTCTGAGAGAGCTGTGACTGGCCCAAGGTCACGCCAGCAGCTGCAAGTGGGGGAGTGGGGAACTGAACCCGCTGCAAGTGGAGGAGCGGGGAACAGAGTCCACACGCCTAACCACTAGACCAAACTGGCGAGTGGGCCAACTCAGATATCAGTGGCACATCCCGTGCACACTGTTCCCAACAACTGTGGATGGCATGAGTTCATTCACATTTATTCGAGACATTGTTTAGCCACTCTTCTCCCTTGCGGAACTCAAAGCGGCCTACGATACAAATAAAACAATAAAAACAACCGTTATAAACCCCATAAGAGTCACTCTTTCGATAACCTGACGTCCTCAGCATCTGCATCAGAAACGGGTAATTCTGTGCGACTTCCAACCAGAAGCAGAGAACTGCACTTCAGCGATGGACTCCTCAACACACTCATGTGCGCAGATCCATACCTTGCCGTCTGCTCCCACTTCGACTCCTTCCATCCCCAGCACCATCTCCGAAGACACGGAAACCCCGCCGGAGGGATGCCTCTGCTTTGGTCCTTCTATTTTCAGCTCGCTGTGAAGCACAAAGTCGGTGAGACCGGAATTAAAGCAGCTCGTCTCGCTTCTAGCCTAGACCGTGGTAGCATTAAAACAAGAACGCAACGACCCGCCCCCCCCAACTTGCACAGTTACCAAAAGATTAGAAGGGCAATTCCCACAGCTTCCTTGCTCCTCAAAAGATTTATACGACGAAACTCAAGAAAGACGGACCTCTAGAACCAGCACAGATGTCACGCCTTCCTTTTTCAAAAATAATTTCTCTACGGGATGGTTCACACATTATTTGCGTACACAAGAGCACGCCTGCACACACACACACACACACACAAAGTACAATTCCTGTCAGCAGTTCCCATGACTGGTTGCATCTCCTGAGCACCTTATGTGACCGGCTTATAAACTACCGCTTGGAACTTGTGGGTTTCTCAGGGAGCAAAAAGAAAGATTACATTTTAACAGGAAAATACAAGCGTTTTACCCAGCTATGGGAGTCTGTTTGCAAAGACTCCCCTATACCTAGAATCAAGGTCTACGAGAAAAAGAAGAGTAGGTTTTTATACCCTGCTTTTCTCTAAAGAGTCTCAAAGCAGCTGACAATCACCTTCCCCTCCTCTCCCCACAGCAGGCATCTTGCGAGGCAGGTGGGGCTGAGGGAGTTCTGAGAGAACTGTGACTGGCCCAAGGTCGCCCAGCAGGCTTCACATGGAAGCGTGGGGAATGAAACCTGGTTCTCCAGTTTAGAGCCTCCCTCTCATACTGGCTCCATCTTCCATTGCTCAAAAAAGGGAAAGGTTTTCTGGCACTTACTAGTCCATATGGGGTTTTCAGGTCCAGGATGATTTGGACAACTATATACAAACCTGCTTCTTTGTCAACCACATATTAGAGACCTTAACATTCTGAGTTCATGGCCCTGAATTAAAGCGTTCAAGCTCTGAAACTCCAGAGACATCAAAAATGTACTGCTTCTCAAGAAAAAGCCGTATGCGCGTTCAATTAAACCAATTAAACAAGTCCTCCCCACAGATGTTGGCTAGCAGCTGACGGGAACACAGATCTGTGCAACTCAACTGGGATTTCTAGCAGGAGTCCTGGGTTAAGATTGGCTCCAATCAGCACCTCTCTCCGCTTCAAGTCCCCCTCCCCCTTAAACAAATACAGTCTTTAGCAAACGCTGTGCTCTTTCAAAGTGACCTTGCAACTTTTCCCAGGGAGCCTGAAAGAAGTTTCCCATAGTCTATTTATAGAGCACGCATCCGTATGTGGATTTGCATCGTGAAAATATCTGTTTCCTTCTTCACTGTGATGGGCAGGGGAGCTTGGCCGACAACTCAGGCATGTTTTCTTCTGCACATGATGTGCTAAAAAAAAAAAAAAAGATGGGGAATACGCAGGGTTGCCAACCTCAAGGTGGTGGCTGGAGTCCTGCTATTACAACAGATATGCCGGTTCCCCATGAGAAAATGGCTGTTTTGGAAGGTGGTTTCTATGGTGTTATAACCAATGCTCATGGAGCTGCGGTGGCTCAAGTGGTTAAGATGCTGAACTGCAGGCTGTGGAAGGTCAGTAGTTCAGCAGTTCAAGACCCGAGAGTGCTGCATGATGGGGTGAGCTCCTGTCTCTAGTTCCAGCTCCTGCCAACCTAGCAGTTCGAAAGCAAGAAATTGCAAGTAGATAAATAGGTACCACTTCGGTGGGAAGGTAACAGCGTTCCGTGCGTCTTGGTGTTTAGTCATGCTGGCCACATGACCACGGAAACGTCTTTGGACAGCGCTGGTTCTTCGGCTTTGAAACGGAGATGAGCACCGCAACCCTAGAGTCGGATTCGACTGGCTTTCGAGCAGGGGAACCTTTACCTTTACCTTTAACCAATGCTCCCTCTAAGCTATAGAGTCTTGTGAGCAAAAATTCTACTTTGTGAGCTACTGGCATGAAAGTTGTGAGCGAGCAATTTGGCTACCGCATAAATTAGTCTGCTCCGGAGCCCTCCTTCCTGAGCTAAGGCAAAAATGTGTGAGCTGGTGACTCACATTAACTCAGCTTAGAGGGAACACTGGTTATAACCCATTGAAGCCCCTCCCTTCCCCAAACCCTGCCTGCCTCAAGCTCCGCACCCCCACATCTCTAGGTATTTTCCAACCCAGACCTGGCAAGCCATGTTCTCTCTAAGCTGAGTTAGTGTGAGCTAGCTCACAGCTTTTTAGCCTCTGGCTCACACATTTTTGTCTTGGCTCAGGCAGGATGGCTCCAGAGCAAACTAATTTATGCAGTAGCCAAATCGCTCACTCATACCTTTAATGCCAGTAGCTCACAAACTAGAATTCTTGCTCACAAGACTCCACAGTTTATAGGGAGCACAACCTTAGGGATATGGTCATGGGGAAGAAGAAGAAGAGGAAGAAGAAGAAGAGGAAGAGGAAGAGGAGGAGGAGGAGGAAGAAGAGGAGGAAGAGGAGGAAGAAGAAATTGGATTTATATCCTGCCCTTCACTCAGAGTCTCAGAGCAGCTTACAAACTCCTTTCCCTTCCACTCCCCACAACAGACACCCTGTGAGGTAGGCAGGGCTGAGAGAACTTCTGACAGAAACTGTCCTTGAGAGAACAGCTGTGCCAGAGCTTGTGACTGACCCAAGGTCACATCAGCAGGTGCAAGGGGAGGAGTGGGGAATCAAACCCGGTTCTCCCAGATAAGAGTCCGCGCACTTAACCACTACACCAAACTGGCTCTCCTAAAGAGTGGGTATCATGTGATTTTATCATGTATGCTTTAAATTGTTAGCTGGCTTGGTGGCCATTGTGAGGGCAGGAGATAAACTGTGTAAATAAAATAAGACAGGACAATAAAGAAGTGGCTAGTAAACGAATCTCTGGTTAGCTCCTCTCCCATTGATCTTTTAAGACTTGGTTCATACATGCAGCACAGCAGGATGTTATAATGGGTTAAACCACTTCAGACTGCAGGTAAGGGAAGAATCTCATTTAGCACTCCCGAAGGAACAAAGAACTATCACATCCAAGAGAAAAAGGGCCATAGCCTAGTCCTGGGTGTGTGGTGCTAGTTTTCAGGTATAACCCCCCGTCACCTGCAGCCTGATATGGTAGAGTTCATTCTGCCATTGCATTCCACGGTTACCTCTTATTAAGCACAACCTGTAACTAAAGCATAATTTCAACCATCACTGATACCCAGGAGAATTCCAATGTACGCTAGCCCCAAGACTGCTCTAGCTGTGTGTCAGAGGTGTGGTGCACAGGTGGCGGTTCCAGATGCCATCAGACGCACCAAGTTCAATAGAACACAGATGAGTAATCCAAGAAGGAGGAGGAGGAGGAGGAAGAGATGAAGAAGAAGAGGAGGAGGAGGAAGAGAAGAAGAAGAAGAAGAAGAGGAGGAGGAGGAGGAGGAAGAGAAGAAGAAGAAGAAGAAGAAGAAGAAGAGGAGGAGGAGGAGGAGGAGACTGGATTTATACCCCGCCCTTCACTGCCCAAAGGTGTCTCAGAGTGGCTTACAAACTCCTTTCCCTTCCCCTCCCCACAACAGACACCCTGTGAGGTAGGCGGGGCTGAGAGAACTTCTGACAGAAACTGTCCTTGAGAGAACAGCTGTGCCAGAGCTTGTGACTGACCCAAGGTCACATCAGCAGGTGCAAGTGGAGGAGTGGGGAATCAAACCCGGTTCTCCCAGATAAGAGTCCGCGCACTTAACCACTACACCAAATTGGCTCTCATTGAATTTATACTCTGCCCTTCACTACCCGAAGGAGTCTCAGAGCAGCTTACAATTTCCTTTTCCTCCCCCCACAATGGACACCCTGTGAGGTAGGCGGGGCTGAGAGAACTCTCCTGAGAACTGCTCGTGAGAAAACTGCTCCGAAAGAACTTGTAACTGACCCAAGGTCACAGCAGCAGCTGTATGTGGAGGAGTGGGGAATCAAACCCAGTTCTACCAGATTAGAGTCCGCACTCCTAACCACTACACCAAACGAGCAGTTCTTGTTATCTAGGGCACGAGGTCTCGAGAACCTCCCATACTGGCATTAACAGTACGAGTCAAGGAAAGGAACGTGCCCAGGCCCGTAGCCAGGATTTTGTGGATTGTGGGGCAATTTATTTTTCTGGTGGGGCTGAAGTCCTCAGTGCAGAAAGAAAAGCCAGAATTCTGAGGATTATGACTCAGCTACTGTGGAATCGAGCTTTTAAAAATCAAAGCATAGAGGCTTCTGCAAATCTTAGCCCCAGAGTGTGAACAGTAGCAGGCTGAGAAGGGGGGGGGGGAGAATACATTTTCTGGTAGATGGTAGAGCAGATGAGAAGAGACTGTGTAAGCATAGAAGCAGGGTGGAAGTTGAAGAGAGCTTCGAGGCAGTCTCATCTCTCTCTGAGTCTTCTCAAGCTGCCTATTCTACATAGGTGTTCTTAACCATTTAGCCAATAGAAAGTTGTTACCAGGATGGATCTCTGACCTGCAAGCTGTCAAGCACTTTAGATCCCAGGTGCTGCAAATCAATCACTTCTGCCAGCCTAAGCAACAATTCTGAGATCAAGCCGGCAGGTGGGGGTGATGACTCCTATAGTCAAGAAAGCTAACACTGAGGCAGAAAAACTCTCTTCAAGGAGACCAGTTTCTTGACACTGAGTTAGAAGGGATCTTAGAGGTCACCTACTCCAACCCCTTGCTCACTGCAGGAATTAATCAACTGCAGCACCCCACTCTGCTTAAAGGAGTGCACACCTTTAAAAATGTTTTTTTTTAAATGACTGAAAAAATCATTTACAGGAGAAATTCTTGTGGGGCTGTGCCTTTAAGAAAGGGGGCAGAGCCCCTGAAAGCCCCACCGTAGCTACGGGCCTGAACATGCCACTACAGTAAAGAGTTCCGTGCAAGAGTACAAGAAAGTCAAACAGCAATCAAGAGCACAACGGCTCAGACAGGACGACTTTTCAACAGTTTAGGAGTTGTTTCCATTTCTTTCTGTTTGGCTGGGAATCTTCTTGCTTCCCAGACGAGACCACCACAGTGAGAATAAAGTTCCTATTTGAAGCAAAGGAAACATACAGGCAGGCCCACCCCTTTTGTCAAATATCTAAACAATCCAACGCAGTAGGCTCCTTAAACAAATGAACATTTGTTATTGTTCTGTACAAAGGAACAAAGAAGAAAGCCTCCAGCTGCAGCCTATCATTATTTCTCAGTGGGAGTGAGAAGGGGGGAAACAGGGTTTAAGACCACGGACATTTAAACAGTTCTGGTGGCCCAGCCTCCAGTCACCGTACTTGCTGCTTCTAGAGCTCTGGGGCAAGACTGTGCTGCTAAGCAACCGCTGAACGATGTACCTTTTCCAACAACAACTAGTAACCACCCCTCACCTAGGCTTCCCAAGAACTTACCATGTGCCAGCGGGGGATGGATACGTCCTTGCAGGACCATCCCCAGGAAGGGACGGTAGGCGATGCTCTGGCAATGGGGCTGGAAACTCGATGGTACCATCGAGTTTCCAGCCCCATTGCCAGAGCATCACCTGGTATCACTTTCTGGCGACGGCATGGTGTGTTACCAGGAAGACTGGTCCGGCCGGGGAGCACCCCGCCCCCAGACGGTAAGTACTTGGGAACCCTACCCTCACCCCTTGCAAACAGGAACTATTGTAGGATTGCATGATGGGATCTCTATGGGGAGAACAATGTGGCAGGCCCCCCCCAACAGCAATGCTTACTCCAAAGGGATGCCAGCCTCCAGGTGGGACCTGGGGATCGCCCAGAATGACAGCTTGTCTCCTGGCTACAAGAGATCCGTTCTCCTTGAGAAAATGGATGCTTTGGAGGGGGGACTGGGTGCCATTGTAACCCCACTGAAGTCCCTGTCCTCCCCAGGTGCCATTCCCAAATCTCCAGGAGTTTCCCAACTTGTATCTGGCCACCCTACCCCCAATCCCTGCTGGTGGCCGGATGAGACCTGGCAACCCTAGCTTACCATTACGGATGACACTGGACTCTGTGTTTAATTTTGTGCTAAAAGGGTAGCTGTCTGGGGAGCCCAACGTAGATCAAAGGTATGCTGTTGGGGAAAAGAGGTTTTAACTCATTCCTTCCCATCCCATTTGCCTCTTTAGAAGCCCCTCACCACTGCTTTAAGCCCCTGGAAAGAGGGAAAGAATGTGTACCTATATTGCAGGTGTCAACAAAACCCAGGCACCAGGTCGCCTATAAATTTAACTATGGTACCTAATTATGTTCAATCGTTTACTGCAAGTGCCTCTTGGTAATTCTCAGTAGAAGTACAAGGCTTATGTAGGGGAGGGTCAAAAGCTAGCTGTTTGTTCTGATGACAATTGCAGGTATCCCCTATTTATTCACCTATGACTACAATTTTATTACAGCATTTAAAAGATGACAAGCAGCTGCGAAGAGTGTAGGATTTGTGGCGGCAATGATCAAAATGCACTTCGGAGCGTTAACAGAATTGTTTTAAATACTTATGCTTTCTTCGGTTTTGTTTTTTAGACTCCTGGTTGATTCTACAACCCCAATCCTATGGCATTGTTTAAGGAATGTCCCATCCACTGACTGTATCGACTCACTCCGTGTAACCCACCTTGAGTCCAAGCAAGAAAGGTGCACTAGATATAATGTAAATAAATAAATTTTCACTGAAATATAAAACCCCGAAGGCTGAAAAATAAGTATAGCTCCTAAATTTTGGAGATGGGTTCCTAACCGAATCAAGTCTGTCAAGGCCGGCTATACTATATTCATCTTTGTTTTCGAAGGGAAGTGGAAGTGGGGATCCTCCACTGACAGGCCCCATCCCCCACTGCTGATCAGCTGACTAGCAGGGGTACTTACCAGGTGAAAGAGGAAGGCCCAGGAGACATCGCTGGTGACGTGGCAACATCACTTCTGGTGTGCACAGGAAGTGACATCATCACACCAGCAGTGTCTGGGTGACATTCTGGTATTTGGGCAAAAGCTCAAATGGTAGAAGCCATTTTTACCATAGCTTTTTTGCCCGAATACTAGAGTGCTGTTGCAGTGTGATGACATCACTTCCGGTGCATGTTGGAAGTGACGTTTCTGTATCGCTGGTGACATCACCTGGGCTTCCTGCCTACTCCTGGTTAAGTTCCCACCATCCCCTGCCAGTTGCCAGGAGGGACTTAGCAACCCTAGGGATTAAAGAGGCATGTTTGTATGTGTTTTTGGTTAGAGAAATGGTACATGGGCCCCCACTCCAGTCCTGATCCACAGTGCTCTCTCTTCCTTCTTTTTTTAGGGCCAAAATTACACACCTGGAATTCCAAATGCAGACCTCCAGCACCCGGCATAGTTTGGCCTTTGAAGGCAACTCCTCTTCAACAGATTTGGCTTAGAGCTGTTCATTTTCTTAATCAAGGACAGTTCTATGCTTTACAGAATTTAGCTACCAGAAATTCCCCTAAATCTTTACAGTAGTCCGTTGTTTCACTGCAGGGGGAATTAGTTTCTGAACACATTTTAATCCCAAAAGAGCTGGGACTGTGTGAATTAAACTGCATTCATTTGTGGAATGCAGAATAGCATGGTAAGACAAAGCCCCATGGATTCTACAACATCTCAAACAGCTAAATCCAGACACATGGAAATCTCATTTCTGTGTCTGACATTAAGAAAACTAGTTGATTTGCATACTTTCGTTATACTGCATACTATTTTTTTTTAATTAGGGGGTTTTTTTTGGCAAAAGCTGAGGAGCCAGAGAGAGAAGAACTGAGAATACAGAGGAGAAATGGCTGACGGGATGGGAGGAAACACTCACACATGCTGGGAAGGGCATTAAAGCCCTGGGATGCTTATGGAACGTCTTTTGATATTGAAGCCAAACACTGCCTCATGTCTCCACACTTTCCAATTCAGCAATCAGGAAGAGAAAATTGCTTTTTTAAGAAGTGAGAAGAGATTGGATTTATAGCCCGCCCTTCACTACCTGAAGGAGTCTCAGAGTGGCTTACAAACTCCTTTCTCTTCCCCTCCCCTTATCAGACACCCTGAAAGAACTGATGACTGACCTGCCAGCAGCTGCATGTAAAGGAGTGGGGAATCAAACCTGGTTTTCCCAGATTAGAGTCCGTGCTCTTAACCACTACACCAAACTGGCAAGCAGACTTATATCCTAAAGTATGCTAGTTGCACACAGGCTATTTAGATACTCTGCATACACAGAGCTCTATTCGTAAGTATATCCCACAGAATACTGCATTTGGAAGTGACATGTTGCATTTGCAAGTGAGTACATGCGAATGGATATAAAAGGTTAATGGTCTTAAGAAAACAGCAACCACTCACCTGATCCGTAAGCTCTCCCCGTAAGGCAGGATAGAAAAAGCCACACACAGAGTTCGCTTGGCACAAATTAATACTATCCTACAAGGAGACAAAGAAACAGATTAATACGAAACATCAGTAATATCTTGTATTTATCTACAACCTCCCTAACTGCCTGCTAAACTCAAGGTTTTCTTGAACACCTGTTGGAACTTTTTTTTTTTTTTTTACTTAGACAACTCAGCAATGGAATATTGTCTTTGTTTCTTGTTGCAAACTGGAGCACAATTGTCCATGAACCATCTCTGCTATATTGCCCTAACAGAGAAAGGTAAACAGTTCAGCAGTAGAGTCCACATTTCACAAACAGAATTCCAAGAATTCAGTATTCTGCAATCACCAGTTAAACATCTTGGGCAGTAAATCTCAGGTAAGACCTCTTCTTGAGAATTGCTGCCCTTCAGATTAGACTATACTAGTCCAGACAGACCAATGGTCTGAAGGATCTCCATCCGCTTCGTGCGACCACTGCAGGCATCCCAGGAACGAGGCTTCAGTTCAGACTTAATTTGGAAATGGTTACTTTGAAGGACTTTGTCACCAGAATAGCAGTGTCAAGAAACACTTTGCAAGTGACTGCATTGTTGTCCCCTACTACCACTCTGAAAACAACATAAGAACATAAAGAGAAGCCAGTCCAACACTCTGTCACACAGTGGACAAAAATACCAGGTGCCATCAGGAGGTCCAGCAGTGGGGCCAGGACACTAGAAGCCCTCCCACTGCTGCCCCCCTCCCCAAGCACCAAGAATACAGAGCATCACTTGCCCTAGACTGAGAGTTCCTATCTATCCCTTGTGGCTAATAGCCACTGATGGACCTCTGCTCCATATGCTTATCTAATTCCCTCTTGAAGCTGTCCATGCTTGTAGCCGCCACCACCTCCTGTGGCAGTGAATTCCATGTGTTAATCACTCTTTGGCTGAAGAAGTACTTCCTTTTATCCCTTCTAACCCAACTGCTCCACAATTTCATTGAGTGCCCGGGAGTTCTTGTATTGTGAGAAAAGGACTTCTTTCTCTACCTGCTCTATCCCATGCATAATCTTATAAACCTCGATCAGTTTCTCTCCTGCTGAAAACTGCCAAGTATGGTTTGAGCACACTTCCCCACTGACGACAGAAGTTTTCCCGTGCCTCCTATCAGTTCCTTGAGCAGCTACACTACTGGAAAACAGAAATTCTCACACATTTCATATGGGAGAGGAAGGAAATTACCGTGGATGTTATTCCTCTCCCACCCCATTCAGATTAGTGGTACTTAACAGCTCTGTTCAGTCTCAGTGACATCCTCCAAGAAGTCAAATCTGATTGGTTCCCAGGCTTGATGTCACTGTACTACCTATGTGATTCCTGAATGGCTAGAATAATATAGGGAACAAACAAAACAAGACAAAACAAAACAAAACAAAACAAAAAACACACACACAAGACCTTGGCAAGCAAGAGTTCTGCTCTCTCAAAACAGGCTTCAGTGCAAGTAGAGTTTTGCTTCTGAACATTCGGCACTATAAACCTCTGCTTCTGAACATTTGCAATATATATAAATCTCTGCTTCTGAACATTCACAATATGTATAAATCCCTGCTTCTGAACATTTGGCACTATAAACCTCTGCTTCTGAACATTCGCAATATATATATAAACCTCTGCTTCTGAACATTCGGTACTATAAACCTCTGCTTCTGAACATTCGTACTATAAACCTCTGCTTCTGAACATTCGGCACATCCTCAGTGTAGGAACCTTTGCCACAATCCCTGGAAAATCCTTCTGTTAATGAGAAGGTTACCTGCTGTTCTTTGTGTCGTACTGCCTCATGTTCTTGATGAAGTGTACCTTCTTCAAGCCTTTGTGTCTTGGCGAGCCAGATATGTGCTTGGTTCTATAAGGGGGGAGGGAAGAGGAAAAGATGCAATTAAGCAATACGGACGTGGAAGGATAAGTAACAAAATAATGCAGATTGCACAATTGGAACGCGCTCGCATGCAGGGCCTTGGGTATTCAGCTCGGAGGATGATGCAGGGGGAAAAAAAGGACGCGCAACGCATGCAACAAGAGCAGGTTGATGCTACTTTTGAACAAGTACCTTCGGACACTGGCACATTCCACTATGTCTTCTAAAAACTCTAGAGAGCAGCGCTGGGAGATAAAACGCCTTCTGCAAAAATGCACAACATCACGAAGAGCGAACAGTATTAGTTCATGGCCTCCGAGATCCGCGAGGTGTCTTACTACAACAGCAGACCGGCTTTCCCCCCTCCCACCCCACCCTATGCCTTGACAGTTTAAAGTTGCTGTTGCCAAACTTTGGCAACTGTTTTCAAGAACACTTTCCCAACTGACCTGTCACAGCTGAAGACTCTCAAACATCTGCCATGGAACCCTTGAGCCCAGCACAGATTTCCGGGGCTCGGTGTAAGGGGCACACCGTCCCCCTGACGCAAAGGCCAGGCATGACAGACCTCACAATTATCCTGCATGAACTGAACGGCCTAAAAACACACGCAACTGACTTCTGGCGGCTTCACGGTTTTAGAGAAAGAACAGTAGCTCACCTGCCAATATGGAGCCCCTGACAATCTTCCAATAGGATCCCCTAAACAGATCCATCTAGCACTAAAACTGGTATACAATTTGATTAATGAGTAAGCATTCTCTTGAGAAGATTCCCTGGGTTCCCCTTCTGCTTGCTGGGGTTGTGGTCAAATAAAAGTGAAAAACTTGCACACTGTTATCCTTGCGCATGAAAGAGAAGGAGGGAGGGGAAGACTTCGTAGAATGGACCACACCACTTCCGACTGCAGGTAGATGACTCCATTTTGAATGCTCCCCTACCTAACGTCAAGAGCACCTTCTGTCTAGAAAGCAAGAACACGAAGCAAAGAGAGGGGATATAACCTTGTCTCATCTCTCAAATATCAAGCTTCTCAGAGAATCAGCCAGACAGTATGGATAGAAAGTGGCCCTTGTGCTCAAACAGTGGAAAGAGCCGTCTTTTCCCATTCATATAATGCCAACTGCAGGCTAGTGAAGCCTCAATTTGCCTCTAGGCCGTGTAGGGAAGAAGTAAAGATAAACCTTTCAACCTTCAGTTTCTTTGTTCAAAAACAAGTTTCCGCGCGGTTATAAGTGTTTCAAGTGGAAAGTGCATGTTTGTTTGTTTTTTAAAGGACACGTCTTGTCTCCTCTAAATGTCAATAAAGAAAAACAGAAAGCCTGGTTTCAAACAGCAAAACTATCAGGACTGAGGGGTTAACCTGCTTTCCTTCTTCTTATCCCAGAAGCAAACTGAACCTGCACAGATCTGCAATTTGCATTTTATAGACTGAAAGATGTGCAGTCCTATGACTGTATCATTACACATTTATGGACAGGCATTTTAAAAAAACAACCACCACCAAGTAAATTGCAGTCTGTTAAAATTCCTGAATGTCACTTGAACGTCAGAGGCCATTCAGTATTTCTGCTGAGTACTTAGAACTTATACAAGTGATATTTGCTGCTGAGAATTCTAACAGAGGAGAAAACAGTAAAATAGCCAGCCACGCTGGAAATGGGGTTTCAAGTCCAATTCTGCTTCTGCGTCGAGAACGACAATCTCTGAATTAGTCTATGAAATTATACCAAATTACTCTCAGGAGCAAGAGTGTCAAAAGAGCAGTTTTCCGCAATCAATCATACTGCGGGAGAGCGTTGCTGTACGCAAGTCATTAAAATCCCACGAATCTGTTCTTGAAAGCCCATTATTTGAAAAGCTGTGATTTTACTACTTTTGATTTTAGTACTTTTATTCTTCTCTTCTAATAACATGCCAAGCATTCCGAGACCGACTACCCCCACTGTGAGTAGTTTTGCTCTTTGGCAGTAAAGGGTAAAGTACACAGCTGTGGAAAGCAAATACTATTTATTAGTTCGGAGATTCTGCAGCAGGTTATTCCTTGGGCACAAGTCTTGATAGTTCGACTAAGCCTGACAACTTCTTGAATCCTATTGCAAAGCAAGGTAGAGCAGATGTTCCTCAAGAATAACCAAGTGTGAGCACCAGTGGAGGAAGGTGCCCTCAAGTCACTTATGATGATCCCATGGGGTTTTCAAGACAAGAGATGTTCACCTGCCATTACCTGCCTTCACATCATGACCCTGGTATTCCTTGGAGGTCTCCCATCCAAATACCAGTCAGGGCCGACCCTGCTTAGCTTCCGAGATCTGATGTAAACTGTAAGTAGGCAGTGTAAAAGAACTGGTCACAAGAATAACACCACCCAATGTCCCTTTTTGGAACAGAATGTATGGCAAGCTAAGTAGGAAGAAAACTCTTTTTAGACTATCTCTATAATGAGACCAATTCTCCCATCCAAATACCAGACAGGGCCGACCCCCTGCTGAGCTTCTGAGATCTGATGCAAACTGTAAGTAGGCAGTGTCAAAGAACTGGTCACAAGAGTAACACCACCCAATGTCCCTTTTTGGAACAGAGTGTACAGTAAAGGTAAGCAGAAGAAAACTCTTGTTAGACTCTCTCTATAATGAAACCAATTCTCCCACAGTAAAGCAGCACTTTGGTCACGGCATCACGGGATCCCAAGATCTGGGGTGGGGTGGAGGAAACAGCTGCTAAGGGAAACGAACAGATGATAATGATCAAGGCCACAGCCCGAGGAAGGGCTCTGGGAGGCAGTGGATTATAGGCAGTGTTCCCTCTAAATTGAGCTAGTGTGAGCTGGCTTAGCTTTTTAGCCTCCGGCTCACAGTTTCGTCTCAGCTCAGGAAGAAGGGCTCCAGAGCAAACTAATTTATGCAGTAGCCAAATCGCTCACTGACAACTTTAATGCCAGTAGCTCGGAAAGTAGAATTTTTGCTCATAAGACTCCACAGCTTAGAGGGAGCATTGGTTATAGGCAGAGTACCCAACTCTGGGATGGGAAATACCCGGAGATTTTTTTTTGGGGGGGGGAGCAAGAGGAGGGCAGGGTTTGGGGAGGGAAGAGGCTTCAGTGGGGTACAATGTCACGGAATCCACCTTCCAAAGCAGCCATTTTCTTCAGGTGAAATAATCTGTCACCTGGAGATGAGCTGTAATCCCAGGGGATCTCCAGCCACCACCTGGGGTTTGGCAGCAGTGCTCCCTCTAAGCTATGGAGTCTTGTGAGCAAAACTTCTACTTTCCGAGCTACTGGCATTAAAGTTGTGAGCAACTGGGCTGCTGCACAAGCCGGTTTGCTCCAGAGCCATCCTTCCTGGGCTAAGACGAAAATGTGTGAGCCGGAGGGTAAAAAACTGTGAGCTAGCTCAAACTAACTCAGCTTAGAGGGAACACTGGTTGGTCGCCCTAGTTAGAGGGGTTACAGTCAGTGTTCCCTCTAAGCTGAATTAGTGTGAGCTAAAAGTAAAGGTAAAGGTTCCCTTTCTTGAAAGCCAGTCAAATCTGACTCTAGGGTTGTGGTGCTCATCTCCGTTTCAAAGCCGAAGAGCCAGCGCTGTCCGAAGACGTTTCCGTGTTCATGTGGCCGGCATGACTAAACACCAAGGCGCACGGAACGCTGTGTGAGCTAGCTCACCGTTTATTAGCCTCCGGCTCACACATTTCTGTCTTGGCTCAGGAAGGATGGCTCCAGAGCAAACTAATTTATGCAGTAGCCAAATCGCTCACCCGCAACTTTAATGCCAGTAGCTCACAAAGTGGGATTTTTGCTCACAAGACTCCACAGCTTAGAGGGAACATTGGTTACAGTGCCAGGCTAGGATCTGAGACACCTGGGTACAGACCCCCATTCTGATAAGAGGCTGATGCCAAGTTAGTCACTGTCTTTCAGCTAAAAACCTACCTCAGAATTATTCTGAAGATAAAACGGTAGAAAGAACAAGGAACTTCTTGGATGAGGGGTAGATTAAAAAAAAAAAAATCATAGATAGGCTCCCCTTCCCCTCAGTAATACCCTCCCCACTGCTGATTTAAGCCCTGAAAGAGGTTAAAAGGTCATAAATGAACTCCGGGGGGCCAATGAAGATGGTGGGAATGTTTCACGTCAAGCTCACCAGCTATCCGTTGTCTGACAAGAGATTCCTCTGAAAGATGCCAAAAACAAAGGCGTCCTTAACTGTCATTCTCACCAGTCAAAACACGCTCTTACTGATAAACTGACCGGCTAATTGTTCAATTAAACCTGATAAAATACACTATCGTTTAAAAACAAAGAAGGGTAAATGCAATCCAAGCACAAAAGACATATTAATATTCATACTGTAGACTGCCTTCATAAGAACATCAGAAGAGACCCTGCTGGATCAAACCAGTGGTTCATCTCGTCCAGCATCCTGTCTCACACAGAAGCCAACCAGTTCCTCTGGAGGGCCAACAAGAGGGCATAGAGTCCAAGGCCTTCATTTGGACATCAGAAGAGCCCTGCTGGATCAGACCAGTGGTCCATCTTGTCCAGCATCCTGTCTCACACAATGGCCAACCAGTTCCTCTGGAGGGCCAACAACAGGGCAGAGAGTCCAAGGCCTTCATTTGAACATCAGAAGGGCCCTGCTGGATCAGACCAGTGGTCCATCTCGTCCAGCATCCTGTCTCACACAGTGGCCAGCCAGTTCCTCTGGAGGGCCAACAACAGGGCAGAGAGTCCAAGGCCTTCATTTGAACATCAGAAGAGCCCTGCTGGATCAGACCAGTGATCCATCTCGTCCAGCATCCTGTCTCACACAATGGCCAACCAGTTCCTCTGGAGGGCCAACAACAGGGCAGAGAGTCCAAGGCTTTCATTTGAACATCAGAAGAGCCCTGCTGGATCAGACCAGTGGTCCATCTTGTCCACCATCCTGTCTCACACAGTGGCCAGCCAGTTCCTCTGGAGGGCCAACAACAGGGCAGAGAGTCCAAGGCCTTCATTTGAACATCAGAAGGGCCCTGCTGGATCAGACCAGTGATCCATCTCGTCCAGCATCCTGTCTCACACAGTGGCCAGACAGTTCCTCTGGAGGGCCAACAACAAGGCAGAGAGTCCAAGGCCTACATTTGAACATCAGAAGAGCCCTGCTGGATCAGACCAGTGATCCATCTCGTCCAGCATCCTGTCTCACACAGTGGCCAACCAGTTCCTCTGGAGGGCCAACAACAGGGCAGAGAGTCCAAGGCCTTCATTTGAACATCAGAAGAGCCCTGCTGGATCAGACCAGTGATCCATCTCGTCCAGCATCCTGTCTCACACAATGGCCAACCAGTTCCTCTGGAGGGCCAACAACAGGGCAGAGAGTCCAAGGCCTTCATTTGAACATCAGAAGAGCCCTGCTGGATCAGACCAGTGGTCCATCTCGTCCAGCATCCTGTCTCACACAGTGGCCAACCAGTTCCTCTGGAGGGCCAACAACAGGGCAGAGAGTCCAAGGCCTTCATTTGAACATCAGAAGAGCCCTGCTGGATCAGACCAGTGGTCCATCTCGTCCAGCATCCTGTCTCACACAGTGGCCAGACAGTTCCTCTGGAGGGCCAACAACAGGGCAGAGAATCCAAGGCCTTCATTTGAACATCAGAAGAGCCCTGCTGGATCAGACCAGTGGTCCATCTCGTCCAGCATCCTGTCTCACACAATGGCCAACCAGTTCCTCTGGAGGGCCAGCAACAGGGCAGAGAGTCCAAAGCCTTCATTTGAACATCAGAAGAGCCCTGCTGGATCAGACCAGTGATCCATCTTGTCCAGCATCCTGTCTCACACAATGGCCAACCAGTTCCTCTGGAGGGCCAACAACAGGGCAGAGAGTCCAAGGCCTTCATTTGAACATCAGAAGAGCCCTGCTGGATCAGACCAGTGGTCCATCTTGTCCACCATCCTGTCTCACACAGTGGCCAGCCAGTTCCTCTGGAGGGCCAACAACAGGGCAGAGAGTCCAAGGCCTTCATTTGAACTTCAGAAGGGCCCTGCTGGATCAGACCAGTGATCCATCTCGTCCAGCATCCTGTCTCACACAGTGGCCAGACAGTTCCTCTGGAGGGCCAACAACAGGGCAGAGAGTCCAAGGCCTACATTTGAACATCAGAAGAGCCCTGCTGGATCAGACCAGTGATCCATCTCGTCCAGCATCCTGTCTCACACAGTGGCCAGCCAGTTCCTCTGGAGGGCCAGCAACAGGGCAGAGAGTCCAAAGCCTTCATTTGAACATCAGAAGAGCCCTGCTGGATCAGACCAGTGATCCATCTCGTCCAGCATCCTGTCTCACACAGTGGCCAGCCAGTTCCTCTGGAGGGCCAACAACAGGGCAGAGAGTCCAAGGCCTTCATTTGAACATCAGAAGAGCCCTGCTGGATCAGACTAGTGGTCCATCTCGTCCAGCATCCTGTCTCACACAGTGGCCAGCCAGTTCCTCTGGAGGGCAAACAACAGGTCACAGAGGCCGAGGCCTTCCCCTGCTGTTGCTTCCTGGCTCTGGGATTCAGAGGCTTAATACCTCTGAACGTGGAGGTTCCCCTCAGTCACCATGGCTAGTAGCCATTGACAGACTTCTCAAGAGCTTCTTGCACAAGGGAAATGCTACTTACACCCAAAGGAAGTGTGGGATCCATCCACTGCATACAGCTGGTGGTCACTTTGCACTGTATTCTTTTGGCCATTATGTAGCCAGTGGCTCCCTCTGCTCTCATGGGGATGAAGTCTTGAAAATGCAAGATATTTCCCGGGTGACAGCTACATCTGAGCATGACTCCCATTATGGAGTGTACACAGCTCCATGCTTGCTACTATTTATCCTGCACATATGCCACATGGGGGTGATAGATCTTTCTGATCAGGCACCAATATATGTGGATTGTTGGGAGACAGATCCACACAAGACCCACGTATTTTCTCCCTTCCCTCCCTAGGCACAATGATTAACATCTATATGCACCTTAAGGTCTCGCAAGCATTACTCTGGTGGTGCAAAGTGCCATCAAGTCACAGGTGACTTATGACCACCCTGTAGGGCAGGAGTGTCAAACATGTGGTCTGGGGGCTGGATCAGGCCCCCGGAAGGCTTCTATCAGGCTCGCAGTAGAACTGGCTGTCTTCTGCTGCTTCTTCCAGTTCTGCTGCGGCTGCGTCATCATAGGTTTGCAGCCTACAGATATACACCTGAAAAGGCATACTCAAGACTGCAACAGCACAGACAATTTGATGCAATCATTTAGAGCAAGAGGTGTCAGTTATCAAACACTGTAAAATAAACAAAGTATTGCAAGAGTGCTAACGTTTTAAGCATGTTTTTATTTTAAGTAAAACAAAACACCCTCTGTGTTTGTGTCCTTTATAAAGTTTATATCTCCGCTACCTGGCATTACGTTTTATGACACCCATGTCCCGGCCCAGCAAGGTCTCATTTATGTCAGATCCGGTCCGCGTAACAAATGAGTTTGACACCCCTGCTGTAGGGTTTTCAAGGCAAGAGAGGTTCAGAAGTGCTTTGCCATTGCCTGCCTCCATGTCATGACCCTGGTATTCCTTGGAGGTCTCCCATCCAAATATTAGGCAGGACCAACCCAGCTTAGCTTCCGAGATATGAAAAGATCAGGCTAGCCTGCGCTATACAGGTTGGGAAGTATTACTTCTGTTTCATTCTGTATCAAGCCCACATGGGGGGCGGGAGACACCCTTCAGGTTCTTTGGAAGGTCATGCATTATCGACAGACAACAGTTCCCCTGGAGGAAATGGCACATCTGGAGGGTGGAGTTTTATGACATCACATCCCTGCTGACCTCCTTCCTTTCCCCAAACTCCACATCCAAATCTCCAGGAATTTCTCAAGGTGGAGTTCACAACCCTACCTCCAGGGTACATATATACGCCGCACACATTAATTAATGCACATTAATGCACACATTGAAGTTTCAATGACCTGCACAGTTTGTACGAACTGGTCTTCACATGCTTGTTTTTGAATGATCCATTCCCCTTTTGCTATGCAGAAGGGCATCGTGGCTATTCCCCTGTGGCTACTGGATATCGGCCTCCTCTTACTTTGCTTCTGAAATTTCACCAGGATTTCACCTACACATTTTTAAGCACTGTCCCAGCATGCTCACGTCACATCCAATGTCAGTTGCTGCATGAGAGACACACAGCCCTGACTGTGACCAATGCCAGAAACAAAACAAACACACACAAGGCGTGTATGTGTGTTTGTGGCGGGAGTGACAAGAGAAGACGAGGACCAGTTATGCTCAGCTCTGGGAATTTGATTCCTTTGCTATGCGACTACAGTGGTGGCAGCTAAGAGCCTCTGGATAGCAGAAATTCTGTACGGCTGCTTATCAGTCTCCTCTAAGCGGGCGGATAAAGAAGGCGGATAAAGAATGCTGATCGACTTTCACAGGAGACGATTTTCCGCTTTGAGCAGAGGGGACGGATGCCGCTGTATGCATACCCACGCAAACCCCAAGAGTGTACAACCAGCTAAAATTAGGCTCTGATGATCTTTAGAAGGACGCAGACATAACATGCACAAGTCACAAAAAGTCACAACTTGAGTGGTACCTTTTGCCACTCGATAGAGGCTCAAGAACCCCCCCCCCACCCCTCAGAATTCCCACAGCCTCAAGAGCAACTCCCCCCTGTACAAAAGTCTTCAGTAATAACTGAAATTTGTTCTGTATCTTCCTGGAATGTAAGACAGGAACAAAATATCTCAAGGGTCATGTTTCTGTATGAATCTGTCTCAAGTGCCTCTTTGTGACTGTAATTTAAAAAAAAATGCACTCCCCCAATATATATTTTATCCTGCCTTTCCACCAAACATTGGCTTCCACAGTGAATCTTATTTTAATGCAAACAATAACTAAGGGTCAAGTTAGAACTTTCTTGCACAGAGGAGCCAGATACAGGGCAGTGGAGTTAGGGTGGCCATCTCTGGGCTGGGAAACACCAGGAGATTTGGGGGGGGGGAGTGGCGCCTGGGGAGGGCAGGATTTAGGGAAGGGAGGGACCTCATCAGGGTATAATGCCACAGACTCCACCCTCCAAAGTGGCCATTTTCTGCAGGGGAACTGATCTTGGTGTTCTCGAGATCGGCTGTAATAGTGGAAGATCTCCAGGTCCCACCTGGAGATTGGCAACCTTCAGTCTGAGAGGGCATCTGGCTGCTGCTTCCCCTCCCACTGATGTCATCAGTGATAGCAGTTTATTACCACTGGCCAGTGAGGGGTGGTGGGCAACATGTCGGACCAGAACGAGATTCGGGTTCAAATTCCTGCTCAGGGATAAAGCCCACTAGTGAGCTAATCCTATGCACAAGGACACTAGTTGAAGTGCTTTGAAGTCAGTGGGCTCAGATTGGAGTAACTCTGCATAAGAGGGCATATTTGTGATGACCCTGGGCTAGTCACTGCCTAGCCTACCTCACAGGGCTGATGTGAGAACAAGCACACGGGAGGGGTGTGTGAATCATGACCTCCCTGGAGAGAAGGCGTGAGGAAAAGAGGTGGGTAGATTTACGTAGCCTTTTGAAAATTTGTGTTGTAACAGCTGATTAACATCAGCTTTGTCTGGTGGTTTTTGAAGTAGCCAGAAAAAGACCAATCAGCGGGTTCTAGATCAAATGAAGCCTGAACTCTCCCTAGAAGTTAAAATGACCAAGCGAGGCTATCGTACTTTGGTCACATTGTGAGAAGACAAAGAGTCACAGGAAAAGACAATAATGGTAGGAAAAGTGGAAGACAGCAGGAAAAGGGGAAGGCCCAAGAAGAGACGGACTGATTCAATCAAGGAAGACACGGCCCTCCGTTTGCAAGACCCGAGCAAGACTGTTAGCGATAGGACGTTTTGGAGGACATTAATTCATAGCGTTGCCGGAAATCAGAGGCAACTTGATGGCACGTAACACACATACATGATTCTATTACGAGTTTTCTTTCTGATCTCTACTCGTGAGCCTTAGCCTAAAGGAGATATTGGATTCTACCAAACACTACCCAGTGATCCATGAAATTCTCTTCTCATTAAGCTGATCAATATCGTCATCCATTCCATTTATTACTGGAACACAGCCCAGGTCAAACAAACCACTTTACATTTACGGGAATCTGAACACCCAAGAAGTTATTGAGGGAGACCCATCTTGCAAGGACGACTACAAAATTATCCGTTCGCCACTTGATTACTTAAAACCTAACGTTTTGGATTTCCTAATTCGTTTACTGTACACCCTGATATTTTATTGTGCTGTTTTCATCTCCTTTGGTGCCGAGAATCCGTCTGCATGAAATATTTGTGTTGAATATGAATGCCATTTGAATTCTTTCAAATTCCAGTGACCCGCATTTAGATGAGCAGCAGATGAAAAAAACCCACAAATATCAGTGTGTCTCACGCTACAATATTATGGAATAAAGACCTACAAAAGCCAGTCTTGACCAAGGGCAGCCATGCCTAGGAAGCAGACCCGGGACTTAAAAGCAGAAAGACTAGCCTAAGCCACAGAAGTAGCCAGGAATCGGGGTGGGGGGGATGAGGAGGAGGAGGAAGAGAAGAGATTAGATTTATACCCCGCCCTTCACTACCCAAAGGAGTGATTTACAACCCCTTTACCTTCCCCTCCCCACAACAGACATCCTGTGATGTAGGTGAGGCTGAGAGAGCTCTCTCAAGAACTGCCCTTGAGAGAACAGCTCTGAAAGAATTTATGACTGACCCAGCGCCACACCAGCAACTGCATGTGGAAGAATGGGGAATCAAACCCTGTTCTCCCAGATTAGGGTACGCGCTCTTAACCACTACACCAAACTGGCTCAAGAGGAGAGAGCTGATGGGTGAGGAAGGCACTGGAACACGGAGAGATGCTTGACTTGGGAAAGAAACGTTTGTCTGTTCCCGGAGCCCCTAACAAGGAAGCCAGAGCTCAAAGAGAAGCAATGGGGAGTGATGCCCCGTTGATCAAGCAGATACACAAACAAGTTTTCTACTTGGCTTGGCATATCCAGCGGCTTCCTACTCCTTGCCATGGGACTGACACTGGATTTCTATTCCCAGGGCTGTGTGTACTCTATGGTCACTAAACCCCGCCCCCCAAACATCAACTCTGCTCTCAACAAATAGATTCAGAGCCAAGGTAAGCTGAATTCTGACCTTCATAAAATTATGCAACAGAAGTCAATGGAGTTCCTTTTATCTGGCCGTGGGTAAGAAAGAGGAGCTACACAAGACACTGAAGCCCTTGTCTCCAGCTCCTGGAAATCTTATTCCATCTCCTCTGTAACTTCCAAGACATTGTTCGAGGTACTTTATATATTTACATGAAGGTGTTTATTACAGGTTGTATAACATTTCTCCTGGCCTATTCAAGCCCAGTAATGAGGACTCCAGGATCTCGGGCAGAGTCTTGCCAGCCCTGCTAGCCGAGATGTTTTTGAAGAAGAGAGATGAAGACTGAACCTGGGACCTATGTGCTCTTGACACTGAGCTATACCTCCCCTTCAAGTGCATTTTTGCAGTTGTAAGTATCCTGACCTGGATTAGCCCAGTACCGCGGAAAGCTAAACAGAGTCAGCCCTGGTTAGTATTTGGATGACAGACCAGCAAGTCGTCCAGGGCCACTACAAAGAGAAAGGTAATGGAAACTCGCCTCTGAATGTCTCTTGCCTTGAAAACCCCATCAAGTCAGCTGTGATTTGACGGCAAAAAAAAGAAAGTGCTAGAAAGCTCACTTCATTTAAAAAGGGTCAAAGTCGAGAGTGTCAGGAAACAGAGCTCCACACCCAGTACCTAATTTTGTTCTTTGTGCTTCTGCAGAACGGTGGTACACACGTAGTAAGACACAGGGAGGGGGAAAACAAACCTGACCCAAAAACGGGAATCGAGAACCACTAGGGTAAGAAAGAAGTCTGATAAAGGGCCAATATAAAAAACTTAGTGTAAATGTATAATATACGAATACATGTATTTATTAGAAAGACAGTATGGTGTAGTGGTTAAGTGCATGGACTCTAATCTGGGAGAACTGAGTTTGATTCCCCACTCCTCCACTTGCACTTGCTGGATGACCTTGGGCAAGCCATAGTTCTGGCACAGCTATTCTTGAAAAAGAGCAGTTTCTGTCAGAGCTCTCTCAGCCCCACCGACCTCACAGGGTGTCTGCTGTAGGGAGGGGAAGGGAAAGGAGTTTGTGAGCCGCTCTGAGGCTCCTTTGGGTAGTGAAGGGCGGGGTATAAATCCAATCTCTTCTTCTTCTTCTAAAAAAAAATAAGGGCCCAATGAAAGCCTTGTTACAAAGTTCAAGTGGCCTGAACACATGGGCAAATACAAGCAACCTGAGGTGTTTCTGCCCTGTTGAGGGCCTTCTTCAGAGGTCTAACAGTTTGAGGTACGCATGTCACAATATTACATATTACAATAAAATAACCAATAATACTGGACCAAAAAAGGAAAGTTAAGCAGCAACGCCAATATACACAAGACAGGGATGTTTATGAGGCCTCTAAAGACGAGAGTCATGCGTCTGGTGCCAAACGCACAGCTGCTGAATTAGAACATCTCCCAATTCTGGTCCAGAAAGCACCTACCTTAGTCAGAGCTAGAGTGTCTTCAAACAAACAGCAGGAGGACACTCTAGGTCTGACGAAAATAGTCAGATAGGCGCTTTCTGGGCCAGAATTGGAAGATGTTCTAATTTGCCTTGCTTGGGCAAAATGTTTCCAATTTGCCTTACTTGGGCAAAATAATGAGAGGGCTGTGGCAATTCAGCTACAGAAATTTTCGGCTGGCGCTTCCATTTTAGACCCCTTCCAGTCCAGTTTTCTTCCCTTGATTCCAGCCCTCACCAATCCTGCTTTCTAGCGACATGCTTCCCGCGGGACAAATATGGAATCCTAGAATCACAGAGCTGGAAGGGGCCATCCAGTCCAACCCCCTTTGCTCAATGCAGGATCAGCCTAGACCATCCCTGAGAAGTGTTTGTCCAGCCGCTGCTTGAAGACTGCCAGTGAGTGGGGAGCTCGCCACCTCCCTAGGTAGCTGATTCCACTGTTGCACAACTCTGACTGTCAAAAAGCTTTCCACAATATCCAGATGGTAATTTAAACCCACCATTGTGAGTCCTCTCCTCTGCTGCCAACAGGAACGCCTCCCTGCCCTCCCCTAAGTGACAGCCCTTCTTTTTTTTTTTTTTTTAAATATATTTATTGGGTTTTTTGACATAAAGCTACACCACTATACAAACTTCAACAAAAACATCCACAAAAGTATAACTACCAACTCTAACTCTATAGTAACAATTTTCCAATTCAGCAACACAAATTTACAGTAGAACTAGACCCAACATTTTTATACTACCCTAACCCTTATAAAGGACCTTAGGTCAGTTTTCTATTAGGTGACTACTACTCTCACAATTTACTTTACAAGATTACTTTATCAATTCTTGTTGGCAATTCGAAAAAGACAAACAAACAAACATAATCACTATTTATAGTCATCATTTCATTAATCAGTCAATTTTATAACCCTTACTATTCCCCCTCTTACAATAAACTGTTCATTCCTTACATATAATATATATATATATATATAAAGCTTGTCATTACTATAATTTCAAACTTTTCCTTTTACTGCCTTTTCCAATATCCATTTTATCCCTGCAGTTTACAAATTAATTTAACTTTTGCAGAAACCCCTATAACAGATTTAACTTTCATGTTTAGACTACCCCACCTAAACCTACTAAAGCAAACAGATTACTTTACACATAATGACCCGTACTTTAATATCACCTCATTCTGGATCATATTATCCTTATACAGTTTAACTATATTTTACTCCTTTACTCTACTGCACATCTCCAATATTTACCACCACTTTTTACCTTTGCTTTGCCACTAAACACACTTATTTACCCATCATGTACTTACAACATCAAAAAACAACGTCATTTTCCCCAGTTCAGTATATAGCAGAGAGAAAAAAAAAACTATTCCTTCCCTTTCCTTATATAACTTAAATTTCCTCCTTATCATCTGTACTCTACTTTTCTGCAGCAACATTTCTACATGTCTTCTCCCTTTATGCTTATACCAGTAGTTTGCCTTTCCCTCTTCACCTTTCTCCCATTCTAAATCCCACATTTCATTGTCTCTTTTGAATTTCCAAGCTTGTAGGTTTTCCTTTTTCATTCTTCTCCTTCTTTCTGTTTCATTTGCCAGTCGCTGTTTCTCTTCCCTTAACAGTTCAAGCTTTACGTCAAATAGTTCTTTTGCCACCCTTCTGAACTTCCCAACTCGTATCTTCCTCCTTTTCGTCTTTCTCTTTCCTTCTCTATCGGTTTTCAATCGTTGTCCCTCTTCCCTTGAAGGTTCCAACTTTACGTCAAATAGTTCTTTTGCCACCCTTCTAAACTTCCCAACTCGCATCTTCCTCCTTTTCGTCTTTCTCTTTCCTTCTCTATCGGCTTTCAATCGTTGTCCCTCTTCCCTTGAAGGTTCCAACTTTACACAGGCTGCCTTATTTCGGTTCCTTCTCATTATTTTAACTGCCGGGCATTGTATTTCTGCATAGTCTTTCTCTTGAAACAGCCCCCAATTTTCTATCACGCAGCAATTACCTTTCTCTCCTTGCTGCGCCTCTAGGGTTTCTGTCATAATATATTGCTCCTGCTCTTCCTTTATTTCCGTTACAGATTGGGTGCTATATGCTTTCTCCTGTAACTTTATACATGCTTCCTCGCACCCCTTTTGTATTCCCTCTTTTAGAACTTTAATAAATTGTTCAAACGTTAATTCCTCCACCTTCATATTTTCATCCAACTCTTCCTCCACTTTTAATGCAAACGCCATTTTAGTCAGTTCCTTAGAGCCAGTTCATTCAATATGAGGTTTCAGTCATTTTTTCCTCTTTATAAGTCCTTGCCAGTGAACCAAAAGAGAAAAAGTCCCAGAAAACGAAACAGCCAACAAACAAGAACCCCAAAAAATAAATACTTGAAATTACAAAGTCCTCTCTCTAACTTCTCACAGCCGCAATCCTTCTCCATTTTGAGCACGCTTGATAGGGGTAACTAATATTTTTTTTTCCTTTCTCCATATAAAACTCCAGAGTATGTACTCACAGCTCTTCTTTTATGTTGCTGAGGTTGGTGAAAATCATTAACTCCCAGTACAGTTAAAACGGATGGCTGCGTCTATGTGGAGCATGGCGTCCATGCTCCACCCCCGCAAGCCGCTCCCGCTTCGGGGCGATACTGGTCACCCCCCCGCCTTTGCCAGGAGCGGGAGGGGCCAGAAACAAGCCCCCTGCACCAGCCCTCTCTACGGGAGGACTGGTTCGAGCTCTCCCGTCACCGGGAGGCTCAAAAGGGAACGAAACGGTTCGGGTGGCCTGGGGAAGTCCAGGGACCACCCGTCGACACCCCCTAAGTGACAGCCCTTCAAATAGATTTTAAACTAGAGAGAGTAATCATGTGTCCCCCCCCAACCTCCTCTTCTCCAGACTAAACATTCCCAAGTCCCTCAGCCTTTCCTCATAGGGTTGGTCTCCAGGCCCTCGATCATCCTTCTTGCTCTCCTCTGCACCCGCTCCATTCTGTCCACATCCTTTTTTGAAGTGTGGCCACCAGAACTGCACACAATACTCCAGGTGCAGCCTGAACAATGCAGTGTACAGCGGGACTAGGACATCTCACGATTTGGATGTTATGCCTCTGTTGATACGCCCCAAGATCACATTAGCCTTTTTTGTCGCCGTATCACACTGGCTGCTCATATTTAATTTATGGTCCACCCATACCCCAAGACCTTGTTCACACACACTACTACTACCCAGAAGTGTATCCCCCATCCAGTAGGTGTGTTCATCTGCATATCCATGGTGTTTTCTTGTTCTGCTTTGAAAAATACAGCTTCTGGTTCGCGACACGCACCCTTATCCCCAACTTGACAGCCTGACTACCTAATTAAATAATAAAAGCACAGTAATGTGACAGTGAAGTTTCAAGGATATGTCCTACTTAGGTATTATCCCCAATTTTACTGCCTTGGCAAGACACGATGCAGAGTGACATTTTAACGGGAAGACGGTAGCAGGTTGCAAAATCAAGTTGTTAGCATGTGAAATCTGAGATTTCCTCTTACTGTGGCACGTACAGGAGATCAGATATCGTTTCTGGCTCCTGCACAAAGCCCTCAGTCAATTCAAAGCAAGCAGCCGGGATGTTCAAGTTCTCACTGCTAGAGCAGAAGTTGGCAAAACTGGACTCTGTGCAGGATAAAGGATGTTATTCCAGTAAAGAGGGTTGGAAGTACCATAATCAGCCACTAAACAGAGGGAGGAAAATGACCTAGGAAGAGACTCTGCTTATTGGGTTTCTTATCCCCCAGCCCATCACTAGCTGATGTCACCCAATTTGACTTCAGGTGAGGAGTCTGCATCTAGCATTCGCTCCACATTTTCTCAACTGGGAGGAAAAAGTGCCGCTCAAAACCACATTCAAATACCTCAGGGCGACGATGTACTGACTGCAAAGTCATGCCTGAACGGCCATAAACCTATGCAGAAGGTACCATAAAATCCAATGGTCAAAGGAAGCGAAAGCGGCATGCAATGCAGAGGGGAATTTCTGTTCCAATGTGGGTTTCGTAAAACAACGGAGGGAAAAGCCAATGCAGAATCAGCCTTCCACTGACACGTTACTGTCAGGTAACCCTGCCATTGCATGGGATGGAGGGGGGACACAAGACATCTTTCACTGTTCTGGAATGCGGAAGTATCAGTGAGACTCCAGGCGCCCTAAATTACTGTGTCTGTAGCTCCTTATCAGCACCCTTGACCTTGTGTCCCAGGCCTTTTTGGCATCAGAGGATTTTTGGGTGAACGTGTTGTTTTTCTTTCTTTTGCCACGCACGGGGAATGTAACCACTGGCTTGCAGATGGGGGGGGGGGGGGCAATTCAAATGGGCTATAATTGAGGCTGGTCTGTAATACCGGGCATCACTGACAAAGTACGTGTTCATGCAGCTCATGCAGCCAGTTTGGTGTAGTGGTTAAGTGCGCGGACTCTTATCTGGGAGAACCGGGTTTGATTCCCCACTCCTCCACTTGCACCTGCTGATGTGACCTTGGGTCAGTCACAAGCTCTGGCACAGCTGTTCTCTCAAGGACAGTTTCTGTCAGAAGTTCTCTCAGCCCCACCTACCTCACAGGGTGTCTGTTGTGGGGAGGGGAAGGGAGAGGAGTTTGTAAGCCACTCTGAGACGCCTTTGGGCAGTGAAGGGCGGGGTATAAATCCAAACTCCTCCTCCTCTTCTTCTTCTTCTTCTCTATGATTAGTTTCAGTAAATGCTATCTTCTTATGAAGTCTGGTGTTTGACTATCTGGAGAACTTGACAGTTACCTAGTGCATCATCTAAAGTTAATCTCCGCTTTTGATAATAAATGCTACCAACATTCTTCTCCTCTCAGTCTTCTGTATGCGGCATTCAGGGTCTGAGACATTTGATCGACTGCTGGTTTTCATTTCCAGCTAACGGTTTCCATTTTTCCTCCTTCCTCAGAGAAGGCTGAAGGTGAAACATGACGGAAGTACTACCCAGCACCTCTAAGTCCATTCAGTCCTCCAGTACAGGGTGTTGACATGTAGCTGTAAGATGTGAATCCAAAACACCTTTTTCTTCCCACCTGCTTTACATTCCAACACCCAGCCTGAACAATTCTGGAGACTTCAGAAGCCTGTGCAACATGTTGTGTTGTTTTCATGTGCCCCAACAGAAGGTTTTTGGTTTTGGTTATTATGCTGCAAGATTCTACCAAGGCACATCAAATTGGTGCAATGATCGTACAAACGATTACTGGTGCAATCTTGTCAGATCTCAGAAGCGAAGCATGGTTTGCCCTAGTTAGAACTTGGATGGGGGAAGTCCAGGGATGTATGCAGAGGTAGGAAAGGGCAAATCACCACTTGCCTTGAAAACCCAAGGGAGTCACCATAAATTGGCTGCAACCTGCCAGCACTTTATACACACAATATTCAAAAGAAGTGAGATATACTCCAATATAAACCAGTTACCCCTCCCTATAATCCTGAGAAATGCCCTCTGCGAAAGCTAGCAAGTCCCTCTGCAACAGGAAGTTCGTTACAGCAATAACACAGCCTGTATAATCTTTACAAGCAGATTTTGGAGGGCCTGGGTGGACCAGGAGAGGGGGGGAAGGAAAGAGGGGTAGATATTAATTAAAATACCAGGCAGAGGGTGCCAATATATCACCGTTATGGCTCTGCAGTTCTGGCAAGCGAAGCCCTAAAAGCAAGAGGGATTTTATTTCGAGACATGGAAAGCCATCTCCGTAATGAAGCTTTTGCTCATCAAATTTAATGGCATACTGTACAGTGGATATAAATGTCAAACTTCATGAAGAATACGGCTTTAAGCAGTAGATGAATATCAGCAAAGGGGAGCTGGGAGGCATACTAAAAGAGGCTTCTAAAACCAAGGAGGACTGTTCCAGCCTTTTTTTAAAATAACAAGTACCTCCGGGAACTTTATTTCTGTAGCCTGTGAATTTCAGTCGCAACACTCCGGTATGAATTCAAAGCATGAAATAACCCTCCCCCCCAATTGAAATATACTATGCAATCACCACAGCTACATGCCCACACGGAAAAATTCTACAGAGCAGGGGTCCCCAACATGAAGAGAAGAAGAGAGAAGAGATTGGATTTATACCCTGCCTTTCACTACATGAAGGAGTCTCAGAGTGGCTTACGATCTGTTTTCCCTTCCTTTCCCCACAACAGACACCCTGTGAGGCAGGTGAGGCTGAGAGAGCTCTGCCGAGAACTGCCCTTGAGAGAACAGCTCTGAAAGAACTTATGACTGACCCACGGTCACCCAGCTGGCTGCATGTGGAGGAGTGGAGAATCAAACCCCCTTCTCCCAGATTAGAGCCCATACTCCTAACCACTACACCACCGGCACTTTTCCTGGCGCCCACTGGGTGTGGTGGGGCCAGATGGGGCGTTTGTCCAGCACGGCTTCTGATTGGCCACTGGAGGCCTGACCAGCTGTGCAGATCTTTAAAATATGTCACTTTGGTGCCTGACAGTAAGCTGTGTGTTGAAGAAAACACAGTTATGTTCATTAAAGAAGGCACCCTGTTAAACAGATCTACCTGAGACGCTGAAGAGCCACGATTACAGTTACGTATAACCTAACCGCCTGACATCTTATAGTTGGCCCCGCCTCCTACGGCGACCATTTTGTGGTGGTTCCCAGCCCCCTTGTGTCAGAATTCCAAAGGTGCTGGAAAAGGTTGGGGGCCCCTCCTGCAGACAAGCCGGAACCCAGCAATGCATCCAAACGGCATCTTAGTAATATCACAAGGTGATTGCTCTTCGCAATACTGTGAAACCCATTCACGCAAACGGTCAGTAAGGTGGCACAGCTACCACCGGACTACACCAGTTCAGAATGTATGCCTGCGGACATGCAACTTGTCCAATGCTCCCTCTAAGATGTGGAGTCTTGTGAGCAAAAATTCTACTTTGTGAGCGACTGGCATTAAAGTTGTGAGCGAGCGATTTGGTTCCTGCATAAATTAGTTTGCTCTGGAGCCGTCCTTCCTGAGCTAAGGCAAAAAACTGTGAGCTAGCTCACACTAACTCAGCTTGGAGGGAACACTGGACTTGTCACAGTTCATTACAAGTTGGCCCAGTTAATTCAGGGCACGTCTTCAAGGAGAATAGAGCCTCCCACCTGAGCTTGGGGTTTAGAAGCTTTTCTGCTAAAATAGCATGGTGCAACCCTTCCATTGGGTTGCATCCTATCAGCTTTTCTGCCAGTGTTCACATTCCTCCCATTCTGCAGATGTTACCGGGCTCAATTTAAGGCATGAGCTTTCACATACAAAGCCCTCCAAGGCTTGGGTCCCTCTCAGCTGCTGGACTGCCTCTCCCCCTATGCTCTGCCACGACAGCTTCGCTCACCTGAGCAGGGCCTTCTGCGGGTGCCAACCTGCAAATGGGCAAAATAGACTCCTGTCTGTGCATGCACTTTCTCCGTGGTGGCTCCCTTCTTGGTATGGCCTGCCGGAGGAGGCCAGGAAGGCTCCCACTACCCTGGCTTTCCACAAACTATGAATCAAGAGGGCCTTTTTGCGCAGGTAACAGGGTTGTGCTGTACAAAATGGCTCACAAACTTACTTAGATAAACAATTAGAGACTGTGGTCTATATTGCTGGGTACAGCTTGCAGTAAGTAGGATGCATTAGGTCATTTTTGCACTGTTTAAAGTGTCATGTTAATACCTATGCTACGCTTCAGTTCTTTCTGGTGGTTCCAGACTTAAGGACAGAACAAGAGCCCTGCTGGATGAGACCAGTGGTCCATATAGTCCAGCATCCTGTCTCACAAAGTGGCCAGCCAGTTCCGCTGGAGGGCCAACCACAGGGCAGAGAGGCCGAGGCCTTCAGAGGAACATCAGAAGAGCCCTGTTGGATCAGACCAGTGGTCCATCTAGTCCAGCATCCTGTCTCACACCGTGGCCAAGCAGCTCCTCTGGAGGGCCAACAACAGGGCATAGAGGCTGAGGCTTTCATAAGGACATAAGAAGAGCCCTGCTGGATGAGACCAGGGGTCCATCTAGTCCGGCATCCTGTCTCACACAGTGGCCAGCCAGTTCCTCTGGAGGGTGAACAACAGGGCATAGAGGCTGAGGCCTTCATAAGAACATCAGAAGAGCCCTGCTGGATGAGACCAGGGGTCTATCTAGTCCAGCATCCTGTCTCACACAGTGGCCAGGATCTTACATCATCATTGCCAGGAAAAAGTTTATCAATCCATTTTCTAGAGAAATTTCTTATAAGGAAAAAGTCCTCATCAGTTTACTATTGAAGAAGGAACTGATGAGGACTTTTTCCTTATAAGAAATTTCTCTAGAAAATGGATTGATAAACTTTTTCCTCACACAGTGGCCAGCCAGTTCCTCTGGAGGGCCAACCACAGGGCAGAGAGGCTGAGGCCTTCATAGGAACATAAGAGCCCTGCTGGATCAGACCAGTCATCCATCTAGTCCAGCATCCTGTCTCACACAGTGGCTTCAACCAGCTCCTTTGGATGGCCAACAACAGGGCATACAGGCCAAGGCCTTTCCTGATGTTACCTCCTGACTCTGGGGTTCAGACATAGTGTCGTGTGCCTCTGAATGTGAAGATTCCCCTCAGTCATCATGGCTAATAGCCACTGATGGACTTATCCTCCATGAATCTGTCTAATCCCCCTTTAAAGCTCCTACTTATTCCTGTGGCCATCACTGTGTCCTCTGGCAGCAAGTTCCATATTTTAATCACTCTCTGTGTAAAGCAGTCTTTCCTTGAGCCCATCCTGAACCGACTGCCCATCAGTTTCACTGGATGCCCTTGAGTTCTAGTATCTTGGGAGAGGGAGAAGAATGTCTGCAGTTCTAGTGCATTGTTCATTAAATGTCCCGTTTCCTTCATTGAACCGACTCACAGTGTAATCCCACTTGAGACCCTGTGAGAAAGGTGGACTATAATGAAAATTAAAAAATAAGTAAATAGCCAAAGCGGAAGGAAGGGTAGAGTAGGTGACCACTGGAAAGACTCATCTGGAGTTTGTAGGGTCCCCATAGACCAGACTCACATGGAAATGGGGCTGCAGGCTAAGATGGAGCAGAGAGTCCTCTCCACATCATGAAGCTGCCTTAATACTGAATCAGACCATCGGTCCATCGAAGTCAGTATTGTCTACTTAAGACTGGCAGCGGCTCTCCAGAGTCTCGGGTGGAGGTCTTTCACATCAGTCCTTATAGCTGGAGATGCCGGGGATCGAACCTGGGACCTCCTGCCAGGCCTGTAGCTACAGTGGGGCATCTTGGGGCTAGGCCCCCTGACTTACTGGCAAGCCCCCACAACTTCCCATCCAGCCCAGGGCCCCCAAGTGGTGGAGGGTGTGGGGAAGGAGCCATGTGTTCCTGCACAATGTCTGGCACGAAGGGCCGGCTACAGTGGCCATGCTGAGCCAGACAGCGCCTCTCTATTTCCCCTGAAACTCTATTTCCCCCGGAAAGTACTTATTGCTGGTGGGCTGTGGTGGTCTGTCTTGCACGAGGCGGCCGCTATGGCAGTGCGAGGGGCCAGTGCGAGCAGGTGGCAGCTTCGTAGAGGCCCGGATGGCAGAAACTGCAGAGCAGCTCGGGACAGGAGTAGGGGTGCCCCCTAAGAAATTTAAATGCCCCCCGACTAAAAAAACCCAGGCAACGGGCCTGCCTCCTCCATTCCAAGCAGAGGCTCTTCCACTGAGCCACAGGCCATCTGCCCTTCTAACGGCACCCAATCTAGTGGAACAGGGGGGGAGAGAGGGAAACTGAACACAACAGCATCACATCACACACCTTTCTTAACTAGATGTTACTGGGAGATGTGGTGTCAATGCACACCCCTCGTAATATGTGGCTTGACCCCCCTCCCCCCTGGGAAACCCCCACTAACCAACCGGTTATCTACTCAATCGGAAGACCAACTGAGACGGGTGGAAAAGAACGATCGGATCACCATCACACTCAGGCTGCGGCCACACACGCTAAATAACCCACTTCCAGTGCACTTTCTAACTGGATTTTTACTGTGTGAACTGGCAAATTCCAGTTGGACAGTGCATTGAAAATGAATGAAAAGTGGATTATTTAGTGTGTGTGACGGCAGCTCCAGCTGCAGAGTGAGCACTTTAAAAAAAAATGATTCGGGAGTCTAAAAATGCCAGCCTCTGACCCTTCAGGTCCTGGGAACATTCTGGGTAGACTGCCATACAAGGGAAACGAGGGCACAACGCAACACACAAGGTTATACAAGCACTGGCAGTTACCAGCTGGAACAGGCAGTGCTTTCCCACCCCTACCCCCGGAGTAAAATGGGTAGTGCCAATTAAAGGACTATCCCTAGCCTGCAGGCGTCTTTTTTACCATCCACCAGCTCATCTGCGTCTGCCTTCTGCTTGCGGCGAACAATTAGGCAGATCTAGGTTGCTGATATCGCTCAGGGTATCTGCGCACGGAGGCTTCGCCTGCCATCTAATTCAGGCGACGAGCGTTATGCCGTAAAACTCTGTGTGGGCCTTTGGTCTCGCTTGGTTTATCTGTTTTTTAAAAAACTCAGAATCCCCGTGGGTCTTGAATTTTTCAAAACCGGAGACAAGGAAACATATTTAGCATTTTTATCAGCTGCAGCTGCTGAGAAAGCACTCATGCATAAGACCATATGAAGTGCACTGCGGGGCTGATAATTTGGGCAGACATAACTTGTTGGCATCGCTGGCAACATGTTTGGGGGTTGCTGAACAACTATCCCTTTCTGGGGGGAGGATACAGACCAGGGGTGTCGAACTCATTTGCGATGAGGCCCAGATCTGACATAAATGAGACCTTGCTGGGCCGGGCCACGTGTGTCTTAAAATGTAATGCCAGGTGGTGGAGATATAAACTTTATAAAGGACACAAACACAAAGGGTTTTTTTTTTTTACTTAAAATAAAAATGTGCTTAAAGCATTAGCACTCTTGCAATATTTTGTTTATTTAACAGTGTCTGATAACTGACACCCCTTGCTCTGAATTACTGCATCAAAATGTCTGTGCTGTGGCAATCTTGAGTAAGCTATTCAGGTGCGTATCTGTAAGCTGCAAACCTATGATGACGCAGCAGCAGCAGAACTAGAAGCAGAAGACAGCCAGTTCCACTGCAGGCCTGATAGAAACCCTCCGGGGGTCTGATCCAGCCCCCGGGCTGCATGTTTGACATCCCTGATATAAACAGCAATAGTTTTCCACTCATAGAATCAGAGGGTGATGGTGTTTTTGCTGGGTCCCACCTTCCATTGCAGATTTACCTACACACGGTTCCTTAGCTTCCCCTGTCCCCCCCAGAGCAGCATTTCACAGAGCCCTTTGACCTGCAATAAAAACGGGAGGTGTGAAAGTCCCATTCTGCTGATGGAAATCCTTCAAATGGGTCACATCCACTGATGCATGAGCTGGTGGCGGAAAGTGCCCGTCAAGCGGCAGCCAGCTTGTAGCGACTCTGTAGGGTTTTAAGGCAAGAGAGGCTCAGAGGTGGTTGGCCATCGCCTGCCCAGACTTCCCTGGTGGTCTCCCATCCAAGTACTAACCAGGGCCGACCCTGCTTAGCTTCCAAGATCTACCTTCTGACTATCCAGGTCAGGGTGTTTTGGGCAGTAGCAGAGAGATAGTAAGAAGTTATGGTCTGCTGGTGAAAATCGGTTCGTCAGAGGAGATATTTGGTGGGATCCCAGCCAATATTTATTCCACCCTTCTTCCAAGAAGCTTAGGGGCACTCTGTACATGGCTCCCCCTTTCCCATTTTAGCCTTACAGTAGAAGAAGAGGAGACTGGATTTATACCCCAAACTTCACTACCCAAGGGAGTCTCAGAGTGGCTTACAAACTCCTTTCCCTTCCCCTCCCCTCAACGGACACCCTGTGAGGTAGGTGGGGCCGAGAGAGCTCAGACAGAACTGCACTTTTTCAAGAACAGCTGTGCCAGAACTACGGCTTGCCCAAGGTCATCCAGCAGGTGCAAGTGGAGGAGTGGGGAATCAAACCCAGTTCCCCCAGATTAGAGTCCGCGCACTTAACCAGTAACCTTGCGTGGAAAGATTCAGGCAAGGGGAAAGCATCGTGAAGGAAATACTGGAGACTGATGTAACCTTAATTGTGGAAAGCCGAGAGTAATTAACTGAGACCCTGGCATTCCACCTGCCATTAATTACTGTCTGCATTCCACCACAATTTTGACATATTTCCTTCACTATGCTTTCCCCCTGGAATTGAACCCAAACAAAAAGTAACCATATAAACTAAGCCTGTCATTCCTGTTTGGTCCTTGAATCTGCTAAACATCTTCGGTATACTGTATGTTAATTTACTGGTCATCCTCTACCTATATGTAAAGGTAAAGGTTTCCCTTGTTCGAAAGCCAGTCGAATCCGACTCTAGGGGGTGGCGCTCATCTCAGTTTCCAAGCCGAAGAGTCAGCGCTGTCCGAAGACGTTTCCATGGTCATGCGGTCGGCATGACTAAACGCTGAGGCGCACGGGACGCTGTTACCTTCCCACTGAAGCAGTACCTATTTATCTACTTGCAATTTCTCGCTTTCGAATTGCTAGGTTGGCAGAAGCTGGAGCCAGAGACAGGAGCTCACTCCATCACACGGCACTCAGGTCTCAAACTGCCGAGCTACAGAACTTCTGGTCTGCAGCTCAGTGTCTTAACCACTGAGCCACCACGGTCCTAGCTACCGATATGTATGGACTGGTGATTTCTGTTTCATTGTATCTGAAGAAGTAGGCGTGCACACGAAAGCTTATACCCAGAATTAAACTTCATTGGTCTTAACTCAAACTTTGCTCTTGTATGGGAAGTGAGCCCAAGAAAGGCCCAAGGCTGGTCATCCAGTGAGCCTTACAGCAGAGTGGGAATTTGAACCTGCGTCTTCCTGTCCAACACTCTAACTGCTACACCACTCTGTGCTCTCAGATGCTTACAGCTTCCTTCCTCTACCTTCCTTAATTGCTGAGTCACTGCACTAATGTCAGCACGCAATTAAGCAGAAGTTATTTTTATCCCTGTTCTATCTTGTTACAGACCGTTGGCAGATTGTACTTCCCCACCCACATAATTATAGGGCTGGGAATTAGGACGGGAAACCTTGGCTGGTAGCCAGTGCGACGCAACAAGCGATCCAGAAGATTTGTGACGGCCGGAAGACTTGAAATGACTACTGACGAAGGCAAAAGCCGAAAGCGCCAAAGCAGGATTACAGCTGAACTGCAAGACGACAAAAAGTTATGACGACTGGGGGAAGTACAAAGCTTTTCCAGGTTGACGATGACGAAATCATAGTTGTTTAAGGTCTTCTATTCCTTGGCTCCACCGTCAACTGAAAAGGAGGGCTGCACCCAAGAAATTAGAAGGATATCGGAATTGGGAAAGTAGTCATGAAAGACTTGAAAAAGATCGTTAAATATAGGGATGTGTCGCTGGCTACCAAAATCACGTTAATTCAGGGCTGTTTTTGTGGGAAAAGCCCAGCAGGAACGCATTAGCATAATAGGCCACACCCAAAAGCAGAAACTCATTAGCCTATTAGGCCACACCTCCATGTTACCAGCCACACCCACATTTACTTCTTATTCTGTTTACCTTGTTTGGTGTCAAAACCCAGGGCTTTTTTTGTAGCAGGAACTCCTTTACATGTTTGGCCACACACCCCTAATGTAGCCAATCTTAATGAATTTCTGCTGCTGGGTGTGGCCTATTATGCTAATTAGTTCCTGCTGGGCGTGGTCAACTCAGGAGCCAGCCGGAACTCCGTTCCTGTGTGTTCCTGCCCCCAAAAAGCCCTGAGTTAATTCATGCCATGACTATGTATGGGTGTGAAAGCTGGACAATTATCATCATTATTATCATTTCAATTTTTAGGCCGCACTACAGAAGACAGAACTACCAAAATTAAAAACCTACAACAACAATTAATACATAAGATGAAGAAAGCTGACAGAAAGAGCAAAGATTCCTTTGAAATGTTGAATTGGAGGAGAGTTTTATGGAAACTGTGGACAGATAAGTGGTTTCCCTGGAAGCTAAAATGACCAAGCTGAGGCTATCGTGCTTTGATCACACGATGAGAAGACAGGTGTTACTGGCAAAGACAACCATGCTGGGAAAAGTTGAAGACAGCGAGGGAAAAAAGAGGAAGACCCAACATGAGATGGACTGACTCCATGAAGGAATCCATGGCCCTCTTTTTGCAAGACTTGAGAATGGCTGTTAACAACAGGACGCTTTGGAAGGCATTAATTCATAGGGTCACCATAAGTTCATAGAATCATAGAATGTTAGAGTTGGAAGGGACCTTGCAGGTCATCTAGTCCAACCCCCTGCACTCTGCAGGAGCATAGCTGGAAGAGAGCCCTACATACCTACCCGAAAGATAGAGGAGAGGGAAAAAGATGCTTGCAGAAGCCCATCTAGTGAGCCGACAGGGGAGGGAAGACTTAAATGAAGGATTTCGATTCACAGCTCATCTCTTAAGGCATTATATGCAGACCCTCACAGAGCTACGACTCACACACCTGGCTATACTTTAAGAACATAAGAACATAAGAGAAGCGAATGATTAATCAGGCCAATGGCCCATCTAGTCCAACACTCTGTCACACAGTGGCCAAAAATGCCAGAGGCCATTAGGAGGTCCAGCAGTGGGGCCAGGACACTAGAAGCCCTCCCACTGCTGCCCCCCCCAGCACTTTGCATTTGAGCCTCAATACATTTTACTACAGAAATGCCGTGCCCCAAAGAAAGGTGGAGACCACACCTGCCAGTCCTTCAAAAATGAATATTTCCCCCCCACTGATCTATTTGCTTCATTTCTACCCCTCCTTTCTCCCCACGGGACTCAAATGGCTTACAAAATTCTCCTCTTCTCCATTTTATCCTGACAACTACAGCCCTGTAAGGAGGGTTAAGGCTGAGAAAGTATGACTGGCCCAAGGTCACCCAGCATGCTTCTGTGGCTGAATGAGGATTCAAACTCAGGTCTCCCAGATCCTAGAGCAACACTCTAACCACTACTCCACGTTGGCTCTCTTGCATCTTGCATTCTGATTTGAGACTCTGTCTTTTGAATACGCTTCTAGCATAATTAATAATTATTGTATGGCATTGTGTGTGGTAGAGCCGGGAGATCCTAAAACTGTCTGGCATCCAAAAGTTCTAGCTCTTTTAGTGTTATGCACCCATGGGTGGTGAGCTAGACTTTGTTTTTAGGCAAGAGATGTTTCAGAGGTGGTTCGCCAATTCTTGCCTCAGCGTCATGGCCCTGGAGGTTGCCTTTCTGAGTACAAGCCATGGCTGACCTTGCTTAGTTTCTGAGTTCTGATGAGATCAGGCTAGACTATGTTATATTTTAGCCTATTTTACCAAATGTGGTTCGTATGTCTGTCTGTCTCCCTCGGCAATCAGGACAGCAACCAGTATTTCATTTCAAAAGGAGCAAAACAGAGACCCTCAACATCTCCTTGACCAGAAGCTGCTTACCAGACACTTCCTGGCCATTTCCAGCCTGTCTTTTAGTTACCGTCACAACCATCCTTTATCTAGTCCCCATGTGACGGAGACAGAGAGGCAGGAAAACGATTTGCATGTCTCCCGCAACAGCAACAACAAAAAAATACACAGATGGCCTCCAACGCATTAACAATCATGTTTGGACTCCCATCTAACGATAAAAGACACCCAAATGCCAATTGTGGCAACATTACAAGCAAATGTTACCAGAGGGCATTTTTAAAAAGAGAGTAGAACTAACAGCCCAACAAGGCACCTTTATAATGGAGCACAATTACAGTCCACTGCTATGATTATGATTATTATAGACACCACCTGCTTTTATTGCAATGCCTTCCACCTTGTAATCCACTTTCTTTACACAACGAGTGACTAAAATGCGAAATTTGCTACCACAGAGTGTTGTGACGCCCTAGGCATAGACAGATTTGAAAGGGAATCGGACACATTCATGGTCTATCAGTGGCTGCTAGCCATGGGGACTAAAGGGAACCTCCATGATCAGAGGCAGTCAACCGCTGACTACCAGTGCTAGGAGGCAACACCAGTGCTAGGTAAAGGGAAAGGCAGCAAGAAAAGAGGAAGGCCTAAAATGGGATGGATTGACTCAATAAAGCAAGCCACAAGGGCCCTCAGTTTGTAAGACCGGAGCAAGGCTGTTAACAAGACATTCTGACGGTCATTAATTCGTAGGGTTGCCACAAGTTGGAAGCAACCCAACGGCACTCGACACAGACATTTGAACAGAAAAAAATTCATTTGGGGGGGGGAATTCAAGAGTAGTTCAAACATTATATTCAAATAAATTCAGAGCTTTCTGCAGGAATCTTAAACTGAAGAAAGCTGGGAAAACCACGAGGCCATTCAGGTTTGACTTAGATCACATCCCGTATGAATATACAGTGGAGGTGACGAATAGGTTTAAGGACTAGATTTGATAGAGTGCCTGAAGAACTATGGATGGAGGTTTGTGAGACTGTACAGGGGGCAGCAATCAGTACCATCCCAAAGAAAAAGAAGTGCAAGAAAGCAAAGTGGCTGTCTGATGAGGCTTTACAAAGAGCAGAGGAAAGAAGGAAAGCGAAAGGCAAAGGTGAAAAGGAAAGATTTACCCAACTGAATGCAGATTTCCAGAGAACACGAAGGAGAGATAAGGAGGCTTTCCTGAATGAACAGTGCAAAGTAATAGAGGAAAACAACAGAATGGGAAGGACTGGAGATCTCTTCAAGAAAACTGGAGAAATCAAGGGAACGGTCCATGTAAAGCTGGCCAAGATAAAGGACAAAAACGGTAGGGACCTAACAGAAGCAGAAGAGATTAGGAAGAAGTGGCAAGAATACACAGAAGAACTATACAAGGAGGACCTCGATGTCCTTGACAACCATGACAGTCTGATTGATGACCTCGAGCCAGACATCCTGGAGTGCAAAGCCAAATGGGCCTTAGAAAGCATTACTAACAACAAAGCTAGCGGAGATTATGGTATCCTAGCTGACGTATTCAAAGTTCTAAAAAATGATGCTGTTAAAGTGTTGCACTCAATTTGCCAGCAAATTTGGAAAACGCAACAGTGGCCACAGGATTGGAAAAGGTCAGTTTACATTCCAATCCCAAAGAAGGGCAATGCCAAGAAATGTACAAGCTATTACACAATTGCACTCGTTCCACATGCTAGCAAGGTCATGCTCAGGATCCTACAAACTAGACTTCAGCAGTATGTGGATAGAGAACTGCCAGAAGTACAAGCTGAATTTCGGAGAGGTAGAGGAACTAGAGATCAAATTGCCAACATTCACTGGATTATGGAGAAAGCAAGAGAGTACCAGAAAAACATATACTTCACTGACTATGCTAAAGCCTTTGATTGTGTGGATCACAACAAACTATGGCAAGTCTTTAAAGAGATGGGAGTACCAGACCACCTCACATGTCTCCTGAGAAACCTGTATAAGGGTCAATAAGTGTCAGTCAGAACCGGATATGGAACAACTGATTGGTTTAGAATAGGAAAAGGGGTAAGGATGTATATTGTCACCCTGCTTAATTAACTTATATGCAGAGTACATCATGCGAAATGCCAGCCTGGATAAATCACAAGCCAGAATTAAGATTACCAGGAAAAACATCAACAACCTCAAATATGCAGACAATCTATATATCTAATTCCCAAGTGGCTCCCTGCGTGCGGATATCTAAATCCGCACATCGGGGGCACCTCGGGGGCAGGGAGATTTTCCTGCGCATGTGGGGCTGTTCCCACGTGTGCAGAAAAATCTAAGAAGTTTTAAAAACTGTACGGGGAATATTTAAATCCCCCCAAAAGTACGAGTGTTCCCTGCGCATGCGCAGGAAACACTCTGGTACCTCTACAGCAGGCCGGCGGTTGAGAGGCGCTCATGCCTTGCCGCGGTTGCTGGGGGGGGAGGGAAAATTAGCGCGGGGGAAGAGCATTGGCCCGGCGGTTGGGAGGCACTCAGGCCTCGCCGCTGGTGCTGGTGGGGGGAGAGGGAAAATCAGAAAGGGGGGCAGATCATCGGGCCCAGCGGCTGGGAGGCACTCAGGCCTCGCCACCGGTACCCGTGGGGGGGGGAAGGGAAAATCAGCGGGGGGAGATCGTTGGGCTCGGCGGCTGGGAGGCACTCAGGCCTCACCGCCGGTGCTGGGTGGAGGGGGGAAGGAAAATCGGCGGTGGTGGGGAGATCGTTGGGCCCGGCGGCTGGGAGGCACTCAGGCCTCACCGCCGGTGCCCGCGGGGGGAGGGAAAATCGGCGGGGGGAGATTGTCAGGCCCAGCGGCTGGGAGGCACTCAGACCTTGCTGCTGTGCCTGTGGGGGGGGGGGGAGGAAAATCGGTGGTGGGGGGAAGTCAGTGGGCCAGAGGGGGGAGAGAAGGCTTACCTGAGGAGCTGCTTCTGCAGACTGGGAGCCTTTCCGAATACTCCCCCCCGTGAGTATCGGGGGTCCTGCTTCTTGTACCACTAATGGCAGAAAGGGAAGATGACCTCAAGAGCCTCTTGCTAAGAGTAAAAGAGGAGAGCGCAAAAGTTGGCTTGAAACTCAACATCAAGAAAACGAAGATCATAGCATCCAGCCCCGTCACTCCTTGGCAAATTGAAGAGGAAGTCAAGGAAGCAGTGACAGACTTCACGTTCCTGGGATCCAAGATCACTGCAGATGGTGACTGCAGCCATGAAATTAAAAGACGCCTGCTCCTTGGGAGGAAAGCGATGGCAAATCTGGACAGCATAATAAAAAGTAGAGACATCACCCTGCCAACAAACGTCCGTATGGTCAAAGCAATGGTATTCCCAGTAGTAATGTATGGCTGCAAGAGTTGGACCATAAGGAAGGCGGAGTACCAAAGAATAGATGCTTTTGAATTATGGTGCTGGAGAAGACTCTTCAGAGTCCCATGGACTGCAAGGAGATCAAATCAGTCAGTCCTAAAAGAAATCAACCCTGACTGTTCCCTGGAAGGCCAGATACCGAAGTTGAAGCTCAAATACATTGGCCACCAGATGAGAAGGGAGCACTCACTGGAGAAGACCCTGATGCTGGGAAAGACAAGAAGAAGAAGAAGAAGAAGAAGAAGAAGAAGAAGAAGAAGAAGAAGGAGGAGGAGGAGGAGGAGGAGGAGGAGGAGGAGATTGGATTTATACCCTGCCCTTCACTTTTGAGTCTCAGAGCGACTTACAAACTCCTTTCCCTCCCCCTCCCCACAACAGACACCCTGTGAGGTAGGCGGGGCTGAGAGAACTTCTGACAGAAACTGCTCTTTCAAGAACAGCTGTGCCAGAGCTTGTGACTGACCCAAGGTCACATCAGCAGGTGCAAGTGGAGGAGTGGGGAATCAAACCCGGTTCTCCCAGATTAGAGTCCACACACTTAACCACTACGCCAAATTGGCGAGGCGAGGCAAGATTTCAGAGGCAAGGTGGATGGTCACGGGAAAGAAGAAGAAAAGAGATTGGATTTATACCCCACCCTTCACTCAGAGTCTCAGAGCAGCTTACAAATGCCTTTCCTTTCCCCTCCCCACAACAGACACCCTGTGAGGTAGGTGGGGCTGAGAGAACTTCTGACAGAAACTGCTCTTTCAAGAACAGCTGTGCAAGAGCTTGTGACTGACCCAAGGTCACATCAGCAAGTGCAAGTGGAGGAGTGGGGAATCAAACCCGGTTCTCCCAGATTAGAGTCCGTACACTTAACCACTGCACCAAACTGGCTCTGTAGCAGCTGGTATCCCCCGTTCTGACTATTCCTTCCACCGGTGGTAGAAAGTGTCATCAAGTCACTGCTGACTTATGGCGACCCTGTAGGATTTTCAAGGCAAGAGACATTCAGAGGTGGCCTGCCTCCACGTCATGACCCTGGTATTCCTGGCAGGTCTCCCATCCAAATACTAGCCAGGGCTGACCCTGTTTAGCTTTCGAGATCTGATGAGATCAGGCTACCAAGGTCTGGGCAGAAAAATGTGTATCGTGATGGCAACGTGACACAGATAAGGATTCCTGCACATTACTGGAGGAAGAAGAGACTGGATTTATACCCCGCCCTTCACTGCCCAAAGGCGTCTCAGAGCGGCTGACAAACTCCTTTCCCTTCCCCTCCCCACAACAGACACCCTGTGAGGTAGGTGGGGCTGAGAGAACTTCTGACAGAAACTGTCCTTGAGAGAACAGCTGTGCCAGAGCTTGTGACTGACCCAAGGTCACATCAGCAGGTGCAAGTGGAGGAGTGGGGAATCAAACCCTGTTCTCCCAGATTAGAGTCCGCGCACTTAACCACTACGCCAAACTGGCTTCCCCCAAGAAGGGGGAAAGAATGAGATACTGGGGGCAGGACTGGTTCTGGTGGCATCCCAAGTGTTGTCCATTGGCAGGTGGTGGAAAACACCATCAAGTCACAGGCAACTTACAGTGACCCCGTAGGGTTTCCAAGGCAAGGCAAGAGACAAACAGAAGTGGTTTGCCATTGCCTGGCTGGGTGTAGCAACCCTGGACTTCCTTGGTGGTCTCCCATCCAAAAACTAACCAGGGTCGACCCTACTTAGCTTCTGAAATGAGATCAAGCTAGCCTGGGCCATCCAGATCAGAGTACGTTGTCTATTTTTTTTTTTGCCATCAAGTCACAGCTAACTTATGGCAACCCCATACAATTTTCAGGGCAAGAGATGCTCAGAGATGGTTGGCCATTGCCTGCCTCTGCATCACGTCCCTGGTATCCCTTGGAGGTCTCCCATCTAAATACTAGCCAGGACCAACTGTCCTTAGCTTCTGAGATCCAGCTACGCTGGGCTACCCAGGTCAGGGATTACAAACATGCATTCTTGGTTTAGCCGCCCGAGTAGCCCAGCGTAGCCCAATCTCATCAGGGCTTGGAAGCGAAGGAGGATCGGCCACAGTTGGTACTTGGATGGGAGACCAATCAAGGAATACCAGGGTTGTTACTCAGAGCCAGGCAATGGCAAACCATCTCTGAATGATATGTTGTCGAAGGTTTTCACAGCTAGAGTTCATTAGTTGTTGTAGATTTTCCAGGCAGCATGGCTGTGGTTCTTGGCATTGTAGCCCCTGATGTTTTGCCAGCAACTGTGACTGGCATCTTCAGAGGCGTAACACTGAAAGATGGAGTATTCTCTGTGTCAATGTGAGAAGAAAAATGGTAAGCAGGTGATTTATATCTACTCAGGAAGGTGGGGTAGGGCTGAGTCATTATCTTGTAGGAGTTCCCCAGGCTGTAACCAATGCTCCCTCTAAGATGTGGAGTCTTGTGAGCAAAAATTCTACTTTGTGAGCGACTGGCATTAAAGTTGTGAGCAAGCGATTTAGCTACTGCATAAATCAATTTGCTCTGGAGCCATCCTTCCTGAGCCAAGACAAAAATCTGTGAGCTGGAGGCTAAAAAACTGTGAGCTAACTCACACTAACTCAGCTTAGAGGGAACACTGGCCATGACACGCTAATGGAGGAGCTTTCCTGGGGAGGTTCTTTTGCATATGGATTGGCTGTTGAAATTCTAAACTTATCTGTAGTGCTATTGTATGATGTAGAGCATTTTGTGTTTTTCAGGACAGGAAACCGTATGTTTTCTGAAGATGCCAGCCACAGCTGTTGGTGAAACATCAGGGACTACAATGCCAAGACCACGGCCATACAGCCCGGAAAATCTACAACATCTCTGAATGGCTCGTGTCTTCAAAACCAATGGTTTTGGGGTCACCGTGAATCAGTTGAGACTTGATGGCATGCAATTATTATTCTGAGGAACATCTGGCTGGTCTAATCCAGTTGTGCCCCCCCCCATATGCCTCTTGCCGAACTGAGGTCTCTTTTCAAGCCCCATGCAGTGAAGAGCTGTCTTGTTTGAGTTTGTGTGGTAAAAGACCTTTTTTTTTTGTTTCTCTGTGTGGGTAGTGAGTAAATGTTTAGACTGTCAGAGGATTTTTTTAACTACTGGCATTTCTTAGGATAAGGATCTCCATATTTGTAGATAAACTGGGAAACTTCAGGTCTGACCTCATGGAAAGTGTGGTCATTGCTCAAAAAAATATAATTCTCTGCACTGAAGGGCTGATTTATTGCTGCTGACACGGAGCTTGTAAGGTGTTTGACGTGGAACCAGTTTGGTGGAAATGTTCAGTTTAGATCCATGCCAAGATGTCTCTCACACATTCCTGTCTTCCAGTTCTCCACAGGCTTCTAGCAAACATGTAGCTAGAACACTGTGTTTATAAGGATCTCTGGTCAAAGGGAGAATGGGAGGGGGGGGAAGGAAGCAATTTACACAGCGGTTAATAAATCCTGTGCCCTGGGATGCTGGAGAGAAAAAAAAGGATAGAAAGGCAACGGAGATGGGCAAGCACGTTGAAACATCCCCAAGTCTCTGCTTGCACAGAGCTTGCATGTTCCCAATCGCTACAACATGAAGGAAAAAGGGTACCAGATTCTGTGGGGTATACAGAATATGCACAGGCCTCAATGCCTTTTGCTGTGACAGTGTGCTCCTGACACAGGAATTTGCAGGGTTTAGATAATTCCATGTACTCTCATGGCTTCGTATTTCTAGCTCTGGTACTTCTGCTATCATCTCCAACACTGAAGATGGGATACTGCCACCACTGCCTTGCTTAGATGAGAGGCTAACACCTGCCCAGTCTCAGAGACCACTATTTTATGAGATATAGTAAGACAGGAGTCCAGTGGCACCTTCAAGACCAACATTTTTGCCAGCGTACACTTTCGCGACAGAGCTCATTTCTTCAGACTTCACTTCATTTATACCCTGCCTTTTCCCCCCAACAGAAACCCAAAGCAGCTGACTTATTTTGCTCTCCTCCCATTTTATCCTCACAACAACCCTGTGAGGTAGGTTTGGCTGAGGCTGCGTGACTGGCCCAAGGTCACCCAGCAAGCTTCCATGGGGAACTGGGGATTCAAGCCTGGGTTTCCCGGGTCCTGTCTGACATTAACCACTACACTACCCTGGCCTCTCAGATGCAGGGCTCTTTTTGTAGCAGGAACTCCTTTGCATATTAGGCGACACACCCCCTAATGTAGCCAATCCTCCAAGAGCTTACAGAGCTCTTTTTACAGGGGCTACTGTAAGCTCCTGGAGGATTGGCTACATTAGGGGTGTGTGGCCTAATATGCAAAGGAGTTCCTGCTACAAAAAGGGCCCTGCACAGATGCAGCAATAGCATAGTAAGGATTCACTTTGCACACCTGAAGAAGTGAGCTTTAGCCCATGAAAACTTATGCTGTGGAATAAAGAGCTGTTCGTGTTTAAGAAGTGACACCAGGCTCCCATTTGTTCATGGAATATCAAGTCCGAGCACTGCTTCCAGCCTGCTCAGTTAAAGAGACACCTTGGTGTAGCAGTCAAGACGTCAGACCATGGTCTGGGTGACCCCGGTTTGAATTCTCAATTTTCCACAGGGCAGACTTGGGCCACGTCACCCTCTCTCAGCCCAAACCACCTCACAGGATTGTTGCGAGAACAAAATGGAGGACGGGAGAACCATGTCATAAACTGCTCTGAGGCACCATTGGCGACAAAACCAGGGTCTAAGTATCAAAATGTATAAATTTACTTTTCTGCTTCTTATGACTGGAATATCTTCTCAGGACACCGACATTTGACAAGTCTGCCTCCCCAGGCTTCACGTCTCTCCCCAAACTCCTCCTTTCCCACAGAACCAGCTTGGTGTAGTGGTTAAGAGCGGTGGACTCTAATCTGGAGAACCGGGTTTGATTCCCTACTCCTCCACGTGCAGCTGCTGGGTGACCTTGGACCAGTCACAGTTCTCTCAGAGCTCTCTCGGAACCACCTAACTCACAAGGTGCCTGTTGTGGGGAGAGGAAGGGAAGGTGATTGCAAACTGATTTGAGACTTCTTAAGGCAGAGAAAAGCAGGGTATAAAAACTTTTTCTTCTTCTCTTCTTCATCCCACCTCCCCCAATGCTTTATCCCCAACCACAGCACAGCCCAGTATATGAGCTCAAGGATTACATAAGAACATAAGAGAAGCCAATGTTGAATCAGGCCAATGGCCCATCTAGTCCAACACTCTGTCATACAGCGGCCAAAATATACCAGGTGCCATCAGGAGGTCCAGCAGTGGGGCCAGGACACTAGCAGCCCTCCCACTGCTGCCCCCTCCAGCACCAAGAATAGAGTGCATCACCTGCCCCAGACTGAGAGTTCCCATCTATACCCTGTGGCTAATAGCCACTGATGGACTTCTGCTCCATATGTTTATCTAATTCCACTGCTCCACTAAGAGTTTTAAGTTTCAAAGTCCTCATGGCAGGGATCTTTAGCACGGTGTAACATAAATATTAACACCTTCCTAACCTTCGCATGGAGAGCACGTTGAGAACAAGGACAGCCTACCCTGGGAAACACGGCCTATGTGTTCGCCAAACAGAAACAGGGAAAGTTCTGCATCCTAGAAACCCCAATTCAGCTCTGGGGAAAAACTGCAGTCTTCCTAATTACAAAAATTAAGCGTTATTTCCCCATACTGTTTCACCAATACAGGTTTTCACTTGTCGTGACTTCTTCCCCCAAGCCTTGGGAAGCCGTTGTGCCAAATACCCCTCTTTGTTTCCATGTTGGCGACATAGTATGGCTTCCTAGGAATACAACCGAAGGCTAAACAGCCAGGCAGGCACCTGTGGTCTTTACATTTTTTATGCTTTCATCGCCTGTCAGCTTGCAGAGCCTTCCGCCATCTTGGATGCCGTTGCAAATCCTGCCAATTTTTGCAGAAATGGATTAAAAGTTCTGGCAATGCAGCCAGAGGGGGGTGCCATCCTCCTCCTCTCCAGACATCCTCTCTCTTTTATTAGCCTTAGAACGAAAGGATGGAACAGGATAGAAACATGGAGGCAGGCCAACCCAAAGAAGCCTTCTTTAAAATTAAACACCAAGAATTCCTTTTTAGAATTTGTAGCAGTCCCTCGACTATAAGAAACCACGGGAAACAAATCTATGATTTTTATTTACTCTGTGGCATTTTTTTTTTTGAGTGAAATGAGTCAAATCTAACCGGGGATTATCACATTCTGAAAATTTTCATTCTGCCTCCAGCTTCCAAACCTCCCATTCCCATTTGTGAGATCTGTTTTTTGTTCAAACCCACTCTGCTCACTCCCTGGACACCCCCACCCCACCCCCTGGACACACAAGCCTTCTTTTCTAGATCTGGGAGTTGTAAGCAGGTGACAGGAAGTAACATGACATCACAGCCATGTCACAGGAAGAGCCCTGCTAAAAACAAATCCTCTCCACCCCTTACATTGCTATTCCACTGCAGGTGGTCTGAGGTCCTTCCTCTCTCTACACACATGCAGCAGCAGGCGATCCTTTCAAAAGGCGGCAACAGCAAAAAACACTGGCTATATAAGGATCTACAACCCAGCAGGAAGACACTGGCAACCTCCTTGAAGGTCCCGATCCGTGAGTTGAAACCCGCTACTCTAGGTGGTCACCTGGCCTCATTTCAAAGGCAGGTAATTCTTTCCCCCACCCACCCACATTTTGAAGGAGCAGTTTTACTTTTACTTTGTAGTGGCTAGAATAATGGACTAATCCAGGAGAATCGGGTTTGATTCCCCACTCCTCCACATGCAGCTGCTGGTGTGACCTTGCGTCAGTCATAAGTTCTTTCAAAGCTGTTCTCTCAAGGACAGTCCTCTAAAGAGCTCTCTCAGCCCCTCCGACCTCACAGGATATCTGCTGTGGGGAGGGAAAAGGAAAGGAGATTGTAAACCGCTCTGAGACTCCGAGTGAAGGGCGGGGTATAAATCCAATCTCTTCTTCTACTACTATTGTTGCTGCTATTTTAGGATGTCTCTGTGATCTCTTTAAGGTTTTTATGATTTTTTTGCCTTTACTGTTAAGAAGTTTGTCAAACAGTACTGAGAACTTGAGTAGAAAAGTCGTATTATAAACCAAATAACCATTAAATTTGCCTGTTTATACTTAGGTTTTCAGGCATACACATAAACATATATCTAAAGCCAGGGTGGTGCTGTGGTTAGAATGTCGGACTAGGATCTGGGAGATCCAAGGTTCAGATCCCCGCTGGGCATGGAAGCCCGCTGGGTGACTTTAGGCTGGTCACACAACTCTCAGCCTAGCCTACCTCACAGGGTTGTGGTGGTGATAAAAAGGAGAGGCGAATGATGCAGGCTGCTCTGGGTCCCCACTAGGAGGAAGACAGAGTATAAATGATGCAAAGAAACAACACAGCAAGAATTTAATTTGTAGCACACCTACAGCATGCTCGGTGTTTTACAAGTAGCACATGCAAAAGTCCCCTGCCTCACAGAGCTCAAAACGTACATTTTTATATGCGTGCATGTACGCATGAGATGGAAAAGAACAGCCCAAAGTTTTAGCACTTTGAAGTTTAGCGTTGGCCTAGTTACAACCTCCTGCCCTCCTTCCCCAATAGGAAGGCATTCTTCTCTCGCCAGATAAAAGGTATCCCGTATCTCCAAAAAAAAAAAAAGAGGCTAAAAATATCACTGGCTTTTGGGTTTGTTGCTCTGAACGCTCTGCGGCAACTTCAAGAGCACAAAGCCGCAGGTCTGCCAATCTGTTATCCCTGTCGAGAACCGCTTTTAGATTCCGTTGCGAAACTTAATTTTAAAGTACAGCTTTCCTGGGCTCTTTGTATAACCTTGTAACTGAGTCGCTTAAAGGAAAAAAAAAAAATCAAACCGCTCCGGAAAGACCAAAAAGAAAGTCCAGTGCACGAAACCAAATAAATCTGCCCCGACCTGTTATGTAAGGAACAGTCTGAGTCAATATCATGACAGCCTAGAAAGTCATTAATTTTGAACCCTGCAGGGACAAGCTCTTAATGTGCTTTTTTCTTATTCAGTGCTGAGTAGGGACGTCTGCGACTTCATCTCTCCCACTGGGGCTCAGGATACAAATGGTGTTTTTGTTTTTCAGCTGTTCCCCCCAACTGCATTTAGCCTGCGCTCTGCAATTCTAGGGGCAGTCATCAAAAACAAAGGCAACACAGCAGAATTTTATTTACCTTGGTCCTTACAGGTGTAGCTTCTGCTAGACACAGCTGAAATCCATACAACAACCTTAAGAGCAGCTGTGCCGGATCAGACCAGTTGTACATTCGTGGAGGACGACATCCTTCTTTACACAGTGGCCAACCAGATGTCCCCAGAAACCCTAGTAGCAAGGCACAGAAGCCAAAGCCTTTCCCTATTGTAGCCCCAGCAATGGTGTTCTGAGATACACTGCCTCCGAACATGGAGGTTCCATTTAGCCATCACGTAACAAGAGAGCACAAGCTCTCCACCATCCTTGCTCTTTATGAGCCACTAACTAAGCTTGACCATCCCTTTATCTCAAGGAGATGGGATGTTTTCCATTCTGGACCACCTGGATCATAGAGGTGGAACTAAAGGAAATATTCATTTACTGTATGGTGAATGGAAACCAAGTCCTATGAGGAAAGGCTGAAGGAGCAGGGATGTTTAGCCTGCAGAGGAGATGCCTGAGAAGTGATATGATAACCATTTTCAAGTACATGAAGAGCTGTCATGTAGAAGCTGGTATGGAGTTGTTTTCTGTTGCCCCAGAAGGTCGGACCAGAATCAACTTGTTGGAATTAAATCAGAAGAGTTTTTGGCTAAACATCAGGAAGAACTTCCTGACAGTTAGAGTGGTTCCTGAGTGGAACAGGCTTCCTTGGGAGGTGGTGGGCACTCCTTCCTTGGAGGTTTTCAAACAGAGGCTAGATGGCCATCTGACAGCAATGCTGATTGTGTGAACTTAAGTAGATCACAAGAAGGGAGGACAGGAAGGGTTGCCTCAGTGCTTAGTTCTCGTGGCCCTTTCTTACACACCCAGGGAAATGCTGATCGCCACTTTGGGGTCAGGAAGCAATTTTTCTCCAGGCCAGTTTGGCTGGCGATCCTGCAGGGTTTTTTGGCTTTTTTTTTGGTCATCTTCTGGGTGCGGGACAGCGGTCACTGGTGGTGTGTATGTGTGGGGGGGAAGTATTTGTGAATTTCCTACACTGTGCAGGGAGTTACACTAGATGACCCTAGAGATCGCTTCCACCTCTGTGATTCTATGACTCTATGAATATAGTGAGTTAGTCCAGGAGCAAATCTGGACCAGGGAGGCATCCAAAGGAGAGGGAGTTGTAATAATGGGCAACTTTAACTACCCTCATATTGACTGGATAAATGGGATGTTCCAGTCATGCCAAAGAGGTTCAATTTCTAGATACCCTAAAGGACTGCACCCTTGAACAGCTGTGCCACAGAACCAACCAGAGGTGAGGCGACCTTGGACTTAACCCTCAGTGTTGCTGCCATGGACCTACAGCAAGTTGCAGATGTGGCTGAACCGATTGGTAACACTGAACATAATGGCATCCAATTTAATTTACATGTATGTTGAAAAGTGCCAGGGAAACTCCAACATGGTCATATTTGACTTCCAAAAAGGAAACTTCTTTAAAATGAGGACTCTGTCAAAAAGGAAATTGAAAGGAAGGGTCAGGAGGGTCAAATCTCTTGACAAGGGAACACTGGAGGCTCAGTTAGAATGAAGACCACAGGTCAGGAAAGGTAGTACAAAGTCTAAGAAGTCACCTGCATGACTAGCAGGTAGGGTGATGGAAGCTTTTAGAGCAAGAAAGACTTCCTTCAGAAACCGGAAGGCTTGCCCAGACGAAGCACACATAAAAGAAAACACGCTTGCACAAAGGAAATGCAAATGGACTATTAGGGGTACGATAAAGGATTCTGGGAAACTATTGCCAAAAGCTTCAAGACCAACGCTAAAGAATTCTTTCAATACACGAGGAGCAGGAAATCGGCTATGGAAGCAGTTGGACCACTGGATGACAATGTAATTAAAGGAGTACTACAGGAGGGTAAGTGGATTGTTGAGGAGCTAAATGCATTCTTCTAATCTGTCCCTTAGTGCTGAAGATATAGTGCAAGTACCTGTTCCTGAGCCGGTTAGAGCAGATAGCCCAGGGTAGCCCAATCTTATCAAGGCATAGAAGCTAAGCAAAGTTGGCCCTGGTTAGAATTTGGAAGGGAGACCACCAGGAAGTCCAGGGTTGCTATGCAGAGGAAGATAATAGCAAACTACCTCTGTTGGTCTCTTGCTGTCAAAGACCTATAGGGTCACCATAAATCAATTTCCAGTTGAAGGCACTTTCTAGACACATACCTCTTCCTGGACAGACATTTTCAGGATGGGAGGAGGCAAAGCTTGAGCAAGCAGCAGTGACAAGAGCGAAGTCCTAGAACGTATACACAAACTACAAACCATCCTAGCCACCTTAACCATCCTAGCCACCTTAAAGAATTCAAACAGGAAACTGCTGATCTTCTAACTAAGGGCAATTCTGCATCTAGCATTCGCTCCACATTTCTCAACTGGGAGGAAAAAGTGCAACTCAAAACGTCATCCAAATAACATAAGTCCCTGCTGGATCAGATCAGTGGTCCATCTAGCCCAGCATCCTCTCTCACACAGTGGCCAACCAGTTCCCCAGGAGAGGCAAGGCCATACTGACTGCAAAGTCACCCCTGAACAGCCCTAAAACAGTCATAAATCTATGCAGAAGGTTCAATAAAATCCTATGGAAAAAATGGCCTGATTCAACATTGGCTTCTCTTATGTTCTTATGGAATGTGGAAGCTACCATAATATCTGAAGATCAAAGGAAGTGAAAGTAGCATGTAATGCAGAGGGGAATTTCTGTTCCAATGTGGTTTTCGTAAAACAGTGGAGAGAAAAGCCAATGCCGAATCAACCTAAGAAAGGTAACACGTTCCTGTGATCTGCCTCTGTACTGGAGGATGGAGAGCTGCCAATGTAGCACCCATTTTTAAAAAGGGATCCAGGGGAGATCTGGGAAATAACAGGCCAGTTAGCTCAATGCCTGTTCTGGTTAAATTGAGGGAAAGCATTATGAGGGGAAAGATATGAAATTAAGCAAACTCCGGAGCACGACGGAAGACAGGAGGGCCTGGCGTGATGTGGTCCACGGGGTCGTGAAGAGTCGGACCCGACTGTGCGACTGAACAACAACATTATGAAAGATAACACTGCCAAGTGTACACAAACAAAAATCAACAGGGCATGTGTAAATCACACAGGTGAATTCTCCTTTCCGGCTGGTGTCACACTGAAGTCAGGCCTCAGAAGAGACAGGACAGCATACAAGCTTCTACATTCTAGAGAAGAACATGCGGACCAGGTAGAGAATCCACAGCCAAACCAGATCTCTGGCCGAAAGACCCTGGGCAAAAAGCCAGTGGCCAACAATGTTAGATACAAACGCTCTAGAAATTTTTGAAACCACGGGGGAAAAAGATGGAAAGTTTGGGGGAAATGGAAGTATATGCAACCTCTAAAGTGTCCTGTTTTTAACAGCCTTGCTCAGATCTTGCAAACGGAGGGCCCTTGTGCCATCCTCGACCAAGTCCATCCATCTCCTGTTGGGCCTTCCTCTTTTCCTGCTGCCTTCCACCTTTCCTAGCATTCTTGTCATTTCCAGTGACTCTTGTCCTCTCATAAGACAAGAATCTTACGCAGTATTTTCATATTCACCCTCAACTTGCTATATTTCCTTAACAATCTGCCACTTACAACTTAAACATACTTCTCCACATCTACTACTCGTCTGCATATCACATCTAATCCAATCCAATCACGCCTGCTATCGTCATTCACCTGCTATTGTCATTCAGCATCTAAAATCACTCCCCTCTCCAAGATACAAGGACAGATGGACTCCTGTTCTAGCTGTATCTGAAGAAGTGAGCAACGGCTCACGAAAGCTCAAACACCGCCACAAATTTTGTTAGTCTTTAAGGTGGTACTGGCATCTAGCTCTTTTCTAGCAACTTCACATATATCATTGTGCTATTTGGTATGTTTTTTTAAAGAAGTATAAATACCATAGCAAAATTACAGCTAAACACATCGCTAGGGTGATTAACACATGGGATTCACTGCCACAGAAGGTGGTGGCAGCTACAAGCATGGACGGCTTCAAGAGAGAATTAGGAAAACATATGGAGCAGAGATCCATCGGTGGCTATTAGCCACAAGGTATAGGTAGGGACTCTGGGACAAGGGATGCTCTGTATTCTTGGTGCGGGGGGCGGGGGAGTCAACAGCGGGTGGGCTTCTAGTGTCCTGGCCCCACTGCTGGACCGCCTGATGGCCCCTGGTATTTTTGGCCACTGTGTGACAGAGTGTTGGACTGGATGGGCTGTTGGCCTGATCCAACATTGGCTTCTCTTTTGTTCTTAGTAGCTGCCAACTGCTGCACCCCATGGTACCACATAGCACATATTGCAGTTCCTGCCTTCTGAGAAGTAGGAAAGAGTAAACATTGAAAACAGAAGGCAAATTTTATAGAGAACAAAGAGGAACTCTTATTTGTTCAGAAACAGGCTAGTCTCACACAGCAGTGACTTAATGTCAGCAGGATATTTGGATATCGAGTTAAAAAGTAACCTTAAAAACAATGACCTCTCTATGAACATATCACACATTACAGCATATTAATTGTGGACGAAACGTGTCATATTTAGACAATGTGTCCTTGAAGATAGAGGTTATTTTCATAGGGTTTTTGCAGCATTGCTCCACATTCTCATTTCTTTTAATCAGAAGAACAGGGGGAAAGTCCTTTGACAAAACCTATCCTTCTCTGCATTCATTCCAGGCTCCCCCCCACCCCGGGTTTCCACATCTCTATATGTTTATTTATAAAATGGAGGAGAAGAGGAGGAGATTGGATTTATACCCCGTCCTTCACTACCCGAAAGAGTCTCAGAGTGGCTTACAATCCCTTTCCCTTCCCCTCCCCACAACAGACACCCTGTGAGGCAGGTGGGGCTGAGAGAGCTCTTTCGAGGACTGTCCTTGAGAGAACAGCTTTGAAAGAACTTATGACTGACCCAAGGTCACGCCAGCAAGTGCATGTGAAGGAGTGGGGAATCAAACCCAGTTCTCTCAGATTGGAGTCTGCGCTCCTAACCACTACACCAAACTGGACCCCCCCTAGAGAAGCAAGGGATGCTAGAGAAGATATAGGGATGCCTGCCTCCATATGGGACCTCGGAATTCCCTTGGACAAAATGGATGCTTTGGAGGGTGGACTCTATGGCATTGTACCCTAATGAAGTCCCTCCCCTCCCAAGGCTTAATCCCCAAATCTGTAGGCGTTCCCCAAACTGGAGCTACCCCTTCCACCTCTGCTGTTGTATGTATACCTACCCTTCCCACCTGTATTAAGAAGTTGTGTGTATACGCAACACACATCAGCCTGTGCTACACACTCATACAAAGATACTTTAAACTGAGTGGGACCATTCATCCTTCTAGCCTAGTAACAACTGCACTACACTGGTAGAAACCCTCCAATGTTCTGAGGCAGAAAAAGGCCTTTCCTGTTACCACCAGCTACCTGCTCCTTTAACTGGAGGTATTAGGAACGGAACCCGAAAATCTTCTGCATACAGTAGCTTCACATACAATAGCTACAGCTTCTCCTATTATTAAAGCATTAACTTTTTTAAAAAATTACATTTTATCTTTTTCTTCCAAGATCAAAATGCCTACATAAAATAAAATCAGGGTGTACCTGCATGAGAGGGAGACCAAAAACCATGACAGACAAAAGGAAATACTTCTTTACAAAGACAGCAATTGAAATATGGAATTTGCTGCCAGAGGATGTAGTCATGGATAGATTCATGAAAGATAGACCTATCAGTGGCTACTAGCCATGGTGACTAAAGGTAATCGCCACATTCAGAGGTAGTCAGCCTCTGAATCCCTGAGCCTGGAGGCAACTTCAGGGGAAGGCCTCAACCTTTATGCCCTGTTGTTGGACCTCCAGAAGAACTGGTTGGCCACTGAACAAAATTCAAGTCCTGGGGCACCTTTAAGACCAGCAAAGTTTTCACACAGTTCGCCACTGTGTGAGATGGGATGTTGGACCAGATAGAATACTGGTCTGATCCAGCAGGGCTCTTCCGAGGTTCTTATATCTGGTTCGGCCCAGGCAGCTTTGCTGTGATTTGAACTTGAGCTCCCAGTCCTAATCTAACGCAATCACACTGGTGAGTTAGTGAAATGACAGCACCTAGCCAGGTTTCTTTTTTAAAAAATCCTTGCACGTATCACTGCTTATGCAACCCAAATAACGGTGTGGTGTGCTAGATATAGAAGAACCCACCCGATAAGTTTCTGCCTTGAATTGCGCACAAGCTAGGGACAGAGAGAGATCATATCTAACAATGCAGAATGAAAACGGAGAAAAACCCACAGATTCCAAAAGGTCACAAGGAGGGCATTGCATCAAGGGGCCATTGTGATGTCACCTTTTGATTTACGAGGAGCAACAGGCTGGGGTGGTGGTGGCAGTATGAGGCTAGCACAGCTAGGATTTGGTACAGACTGTACAGAGGACAGGACCAGTGCGTGGGAGGTATTTTACACAGGCAAAAAGGTCACTGCAGGTTCTGAGTCCTTTTTACAGCCCTAGCTGTTGGCCTGCCCTCAAACAGATTTAGGCATTATTCACACGCATGGCACATGGAAGTGAGAAAGAGGGTCACTATGGGAGGGCCGGGGTTTCGATGCTGTTTGTGCCAGTATGGAAAGAATGCCCCAAATCTCACAACTAAAATAAAGTCAGAAGGGAGATAGATGAGTAGCATGCATGCCCACTGGTACCACACACGTACTATCAAACACAGACAGCTATACTGCTATCTTTTACTCCAATCTGTGTGATGGGTAGGAACTGCTATCAAGTCACAGCTGACTTATGGCAACCCCATGCAGTTTCCGAGACAAGAGATCAACAGAGGTGGTTAGCGTAAGAGAAGCCATGTTAGATCAGGCCAATGGCCCATCCAGTCTAGCACTCTGTGCCACACAGTGGCCATCAGGAGGTCCACCAATGGAGCCAGAACTCCAGCAGCCCTCCCACTCTTGCCCCCCAAGCACCAAGAATACAGAGCATCACTGACCCCAACATAGTGTCCCATCTATATGCTGTGGCTAATAGTCACTGATGGACCTTTGGTTTGCCACTGCTTCTGTGCAGCGACCCTGGACTTCCTTGGTGGTCTCCCATCCAAATACTAATCAGGGCTGACCCTGCTTAGCTTCTGAGATCTGACCAGATCAAGCTCACCCGAGTCATCCAGGTCAGGGTCAAATTTATGTACAGCATGCTAAAAATAGAATTTGATGCCTCCACAATCCAAAAGGATACATAAATTATGCAAACACAGCCACTTTAATACTGTTTTTCAAGATGCATTCCAGCTCTGCAGGTCTTGGAGAACAGTATAACCTAGGCAAGACAACAAACATCCCCCCCAACCTCTGAAAACCTCATTCATTCGCCCACCTCTTTAGCTTCTACCATTTCATCCACATACTTTCAAGAACATCTTTGCAGTCATGAGGGCCAGAACATTGATCTTTTTAAAAGGGCACAAATAAATGCATTGTTCTCTGGAAAATGAACCTGGTTCCCTATTCCACGTTCTTTCTGAGCTCCTATGAATTAGATGCAGTATTCCCAGTATTTCAATTCAGACCAATACATCAAGTGGCTCAAGTGGTTAAGACGCTGAACTGCAGACCGGAAGGTCGGTAGTTCAGCAGTTTGAGACCCGAGAGTGCCGCATGACGGAGTGAGCTCCCGTCTCTGGTCCCAGCTCCTTCCAACCTAGCAGTTCGAAAGCAAGAAATTGCAAGCAGATAAATAGGTACCGCTTCGGTGGGAAGGTAACAGCGTTCCGTGTGCCTCGGCATCTAGTCATGCCGGCCACATGACCATGAAAATGTCTTTGGACATCGCCGGCTCTTCGGCTTGGAAATGGAGATGAGCACCACATCTCTAGAGTCGGACCTGACTGGCTTCTGAGCAAGGAAAACCTTTACCTTTACTATCAACCACTATGTGAAACAGTAAGCTCCACCTTGACCTGGTTAGCCCCACCTAGCCTGATCTCGTCAAATGTCAGAAGCTAAGCAGGGTGGGCCCTGGCTTGTATTTGGATGAGAGACCTCCAAGGGATACCAAGTTGTAATGTGGAGGCAGGAAATGGCAAACTACCCCTACGGGTCCCTGTAAGTCAGCTGTGACTTGGCAGCAAATAAATATTTATATTTACCCACTGTGTGCAACACTAAGTTCGAGTCCCAGTCCCAGCCAGTGTTCCCTCTAAGCTGAGTTAGTGTGAGCTAGCTCACAGTTTTTTAGCCTCTGGCTCACACATTTTTGTCTTAGCTTAGGACGGATGGCTCCAAAGCAAACTCATTTGTGCAGTAGCCAAATCGCTCGCTCACAACTTTAACGCCAGTAGCTCGCAAAGTAGAATTTTTGCTCTACAGCTTAGAGGGAGCACTGGACACCCAGCTATTTCATCTCTGGAGAGATAATTCCCTGTTTTGCTATCAGAGATTTCTCGCAACGAGCAATGTCAGGAATGGAATTTGGGTCTCCCCCACACAGATCATGCGCTCAGCCCACTGAGCTGCAGACCTCTTGATCGTTTTATCGTCTGTAGGAAAAAATCCCCCCCGCCCACAACAGATGCACCAGTGTGAGAGTTTTTAAAAAAATAGTTGATAGGGGGCACCGGAAAAGCTATTCAGGAATGTCATTCCAGGGGAACCCCCCCACCTCAGCATCCCCGTAAATATACATTTGGTTCACTACAGACAGAAGACCACCCCTTATTTCTGACCATGGCAACCTGACTTATTAAAAACAGCCATTTTTACTCCACTGCTGAAGAACCACATGTCTCTTTCCTCCAGGCGCCAACCCTCCAAGTCTGTCTTGAGAAGCAAGGGCCAAAACAAGGAGAAACAAACACAGAAGGAAATATTTGCATCTGAGTAGGATAAATTGGCCCTGACTTGGTCTGGCCAGCTGGCCCAAGTCCCATCAGAACTTGGAAGCTAAGCAGGGTTGGCCCTGGTGAGTCTTTGGATGGGAGACCACCAAGGAAGCCTCCGCAGAGGCAAGCGACGGCAAACTGCCTTTTCCCGTCTCTTGGCTTGAAAACCCGACGGGGCCAGCAAAAATTGGCCGTGACTTGTTAGCAGTGTTCACCACCACCAGGATGTGCCCTGGCACATACACTGGCCATGCTTTTTGCCTCAGAACCAAGATGCCATCCAAGGAAAGATGCCACTCTGGGGTTGGCAGCTGACTAGGTCAATAGTTTTAAGCACCAGTTTGAACCCAGTGGGATTTCAGAAAAGATATCCCAACAGATATCGTGTTGGCTTTACAGGTCCGCATCTGGTCGTATAACGGCTGCCCAACCCTTTTTGCCACCCATGTTCTGGAATTTTATTTAAAACATTTATTAGCCTCCTTTATACCTTTTGAGAACTCAAGGCAGCTTACACTGTAAATAATAAAAATACAAAGAAGCACAGGAAAACGCCATAGTAGAGATTATAGCATTTCTTTCAAGTTTCTTGACTGGGAAGTATAGGACTAGAATACTGATGTTGATCAGGGTCAAATACAGGCAGATATTCTTCAAAGATAAAAGTGTTCTTCTAGGTAAAGGACAATCTTCAGTTATTTTAACTGGTACGATACCCCATCATGTTTCCAGGACAAACTGTAGTCTTTTTAATAATCTGCCCCATTATCTCTGGGATCCCTATTACTGGTTTTAACACAAGGAAGACCTCTGGGCTCAGATCTTCATCTTGCCAGGAAACTCAATTTCTTGCAGCCACCAGAGTAAAAGACAACCAATGTACCATCTTCTGGGGGAACCTTTCTGAACTTTCCAGAGAAGCCCTTCTCACCATAGCCTGACCTTGAGAATTTCTTTACGAAATGTATATTCTTTCTGCCAAGTCAGAGCCACCAAAGGAGTGAACAAGTAAAAGCAAAACATTATGAAACGCATCATTAAAAAAAATTAAAATGAAAAATGAAATATATACATTAAAAACACCAAACCAGCCGTTAAAACACAGGGCACTGTTGGTGGCAGTGTGAGAGAATTGAACAATTTGGAAAGACAATTCTGGACCAAATATTCGTCATAACAGGGAGAAATTTCCCATCCACACCAGAGATATTATTTCTTAATTACTGGAAGCAGTGTTCCCTCTAAGCTGAGTTAGTGTGAGCTAGCTCACAGTTTTTTAGTCTCCGGCTCACACATTTTTGTCTTAGCTCATGAAGGCTGGCTCCAGAGCAAACTAATTGATGCAGTAGCCAAATCGCTCACTCACAACTTTAATGCCAGTAGCTCACAAAGTAGAATTTTTGCTCTCAAGACTTCACAGCTTAGAGGGAGCATTGATTGGAAGGACAGCACGGTCTGAAAGATTAGGAAAGAGCTGATCTCATACCTTCAAACAGCTGCCAAAACACTTATAGCTGCTAACTGGAAACATTTTATATATTTATTTATTTATTCTGAGATTAAAACCCCGCCCTATCCAGTAGCTCAGGGCGGCTAAATGCCCTAAAGCACCTACACTTCATATATGGCAATGTAAGGTATGGGTCCCATACTATGGGATATGTACATAACGGAATGAATTACGTATAAAACGAATAGGATTGAAAATAATCCTCCTTCCTCGAATTTTGCAGAAATGTGGCCAATAATATTGAACTATTAGATGCAGATGGGAGGGGTTCCAAAAAATTGAAGTACTTAATTGAAATGCAAAACTAAGGATGCTTATAGGTCGCGAGATCTGATGTCTGGTATTGCTGATTTGCTTTCTGTTTCAATTCTCTTTGTTGTTGGTTAGGTTATTTTTTTTCCAAGTATGTTTTGTGGGTGTGTGTTTGTTGGTTCGTACTAAATACAAATTGTCAAATTCTAAAAAAACCCACAACAACAACATATGGCATTGAGGGAACGGCCAGATGAAACAGAAATTTTCACCTGCTGGTGGAAGACTGATGCCAGGGAACAGATGCATGAACCTGGGGGCGACATTGCCATCAAACTGAGCCCAGAAAATCTGTAGCAGTCAGGTACGTTTTGTATGGGAGCAGGTGAGTCTTCAGGTATGCTGGTCCCAAACCATACAGAGCTTTAAAAGGCAGCACCAACACCTTAAATAGTGCTCAGAAACAGATTAGGAGCCAATGATCATGGGCCAAGATGACCCCTATGACCAGTCAGCCAACTGCTTGCAGCCTTCTACACTGACTACAGTGTCCAAGGGCAGCCCCATGTAGAGTGCATTGCAGCAATCTAATATAGATGTAACCAAGGCGCCCACCACACGGGCCAGTTCTTTCCTTCCTGCCCAGCTGATCATCGGATTGAAACTGGTTAACAGTCACTCCTGGCCACAGACTGTGTATCCAGGAGTAGGCCCAAACTATGGATCTGCTCCTTCAAGGGATGTTGCAACCCCATCCAGGACATCTTAAATCTGGTGTTAAGGGCTCCAGTTCCTTTTAAACAGAGCTTCGACAGCTTGACCAATCTTCGGGCAACAGCAGGGCATTGCTCTAACCAGTGCCCACAAGTTCACAACTACAAATACAACCCAAGCTATTCTTCTTTGCAGACACCTCTGTCTGCCCAACAGACACAAGCCTTCTTAGAGGGGCCTCTGAACAGGCAACAACGAAGAACAGAATCAGAGAATCAGAATCACAGAGTCACAGAGCTGGAAGGGGCCGTTCAGGCCATCTAGTCCAACCCACTGCTCTATGCAGGATCAGCCTAGGGTATCCCTGACAAGTGTTTGTCCAGCCGCTGCTTAAAGACTGCCAGGGAGGGGGAGCTCACCACCTCCCTAGGCAGCTGGATTCCACCATCGCACAACTCTTACATCCCAAGCCCAACATCCTAGGCAAAAACAGCAGTTACACTTCAGCTCTGGAGCAGGGGAAAGTTCCTCCACATATCATGCAAGAAGGGAATTGTAAGCAAAGGGATTTCTCCATTTTCAGAGTCTTCACTAGTTTCTCCAAGCACGTACAGGGACATAAAGAAAAGGAAAGGGTGTGTCTGTGTGTGTGTTAAGGAGATGGCGAAAAAAAGAAAGAGAAGGGGCAGAGAGACCCTTCCTCCATAGAGAGCATCTAAGCAATGCCTTAGTCCATCAAGCTCACTCCAATTACCTTTTCTTGACCCCTCTCCCAATTGCCAGCTAGGTACATAAAGAGAGACGAGAAGCTTCCTGGAGAAACAGTGCTTCACACTCATCCACCTTTTGTGCAAACCTCTACTGTTATCTCAGATTTGCCTCCAGTTTGGGAGATCCATGATAAAGTCAAGAATCCAGGGGCACTCTGCAAAGATGTACATTTGCAAGGATGTACATTGCCGCTCCTAACTTCAGGCTAATATCCTGGTTCTGGGGAGACCGGAGCCCTCCCCATTTTAGGATGCCTTGTAAGATTTTTTTTTTTAAAAAAAGGACCATGGCTTTTATTGCAACATTCATAGATTCCCCTGTATATCATTTTCTAGGGTTATCAAAATAGGTAGCCCTGTCAGTCTGTCTGCAGTAGTAGAAGAAAAGAACAACAGTCCAGCAGCACTTTAAAGACTAACAAAATTTGGAGCAGGGTAAGAGCTTTCATGGGGCTGCGGTGCCTCAGTGGTTAAGACACTGAACTGCAGACCATAAGGTCGGTAGTTCAGCAGTTTGAGACTTGAGTGCCGCAGGACAGAGTGAGCTCCCGTCTCTGGTCCCAGCTCCTAGCAGTTCAAAAGCAAGAAATTCCAAGTAGATAAACAGGTACCGCTTCGGTACCCGTTTAACAGTAACAGCATTCCGTGTACTTCAGCGTGTAGCCATGTTGGCCACATGACCATGGGAAACGTCTTCGGACAGTGCTGGCTCTTCGGCTTGAAAATGGAGATGAGCGCCACACCCCTAGAGTCGGATTCGACTGGCTTTTAAGCAAGGGAAGCCTTTACCTTTTAAGAGCTTTCATGAGTCACGCAAGCTCACCCCCTGCCACAAATTTAGTTAGTCTTTAAGGACCTACTGGACTCTTGCTCTTCCCTAGAGTTATCAAAGAGAGGGAAAGAACTTTAAAAAATGAACACACGCTTAGAGAAGTGAAACTTCCAAGTAAGGAAGGTTAAGATTAAGTTGGGGGGGCACCTCCTCCGTATAAATATATATAGCTATGGGAAGGGTAAAGAGACACAAGCCAGACCCAAAAGAGGCGAGGAGAGGGCATCCTGGAAACAATAACCAGGAGTCAAAATATATATAAAAAAACTTTTTTTTAAAAATTGCCGCATTTAAAACAACAGTTCTACATGTCCTTTAGGAAAAGAACTGGAGGAGGCAAGCAGAAGCACCCTACAGCTAAGAAGCAGGACTGGATAAACTTTAACCAAAAATAAATAAATAAATCGCCTTGCCCGGTACAAACAGCACCAACCAGTCGTCAGACAAAGCGCCTCTTTACAACGCAGGGGGGAAAAACACAACCTTGGAAGGATTCTAACCAGGCACCGGCGACCAGGCTGGAAGAGCGGGCATCTTGCAGGAAGGGGCGCCCGGGCGTTGTTGACAAAGCCCAGAATCCTGCTCTATAGTCCGGGCGCCCCCTCCTCCTCCCTTCCCCCCTCCCCGAAGGGACCCCGGCGCCCGAGCCGCCCCTCACCTTTGCCTCTGGACTTCCAAGGGGAAGGCTCCCCCGACGGCGGCGGCGCTCTGGGTGGGGCTCAGCAGCCCTTGGGCAGCAGCGGCGCCGGGCTTGGGGGCGCCCACCAGGACCCCGGCCAGGGCGGCGGGCGAGACTGCAGAGGCGGCGGCGGGCGTCGCAGGGCTGCCGAGCAGCAGCTGGGGCAGGAGAGCGGCGGCGGCGGCGCCCAGTCCCCGCGACGGGTCCAGCTCGGCGGCGGCCGAGGGCAGGAGGAGCCCCTGCGGCGGCCCGTTGGGGGCCAGGAGGAGGCGGGGGCCGGGCTCTGCGCCCGCGGGGGCTGCATCTTCGTCCGGCGGCGGCGGCGGCTGCTGCTGCTGCTGCTCGGCGGGGGCCGAGGAAGAGGAGGAGGAGGGCGGCCGCGGCGGAGGCTGCAACGGCAACTGCTGCTGCTGCTTCTCCGAGGCCAGGCAGGGCGGCCGCCCGTCCAGGGAGATGTTGTTGAGGAAGAAGAGGGCGGCCTGCCTCCGCCGCGAGTCCCCTCCTCGCTTCCTGGCGGCGGCCGGCGGAGGCGGCTCCGGCTGCTGCTGCTCCTTGGGCGGCTGGTTGGTGCTGGGAGAGCCGCACGCAGCCGCAGCCATTCTGGCTCACCCCGGAGCAGCCGCCCGGGTGGAGCTGGCTCGCCTTCCCCCCTCTGCCCAAGCCAGAGGCCCCGCAGGAAGCAGCCCGGCTGGCCATTGGGCGCGTCGCGCCGGTATGTAAATATAGAACGCGGCGACGGCGCTCATTGGCTCGTGGCCGCCTCCCATTGTCTAGCCCGTCCTCTGGGCCACGCCCCGCTCCCTCCGCCAGCTACTCGCCGGGTTCTCCCCCCCCCATCCGTTCTCTCTTTGTAAAGAAGTAAATGGCGACTGGGTCCTAAAGCCCGCCGGGTCATGACCGGGAAGTCTCACGAATCGTCAACAAAAGGACTTCAGGAGGGGGGGAAACCAACCTGCAATCGTGCCGGTCACGTACCGAAATAAGCTCTAATTAACGAACTAACCAACCTTCAATGCCTTTTATGCCACCGTTTCTCATTATCACCGGGATTGAGGATTCTTCTCTCGATGAAACTTGAAGTTGTGATGTGTGTATTTGGTGTGCTTTGTTTGCATGAATTGTAATGGGAGGTTGGGTTGCCAGGTCTGGGTGGGGAAATCCCTGGAGATTTGTGGCTTGGTGCCTCGACAGGGCAGGGTTGGGGGGACGGATCTCAGCAGGGCATAATACTATAGAGTCCACCCTCCAAAGCAGCCGTTTTCTCCAGGGGAATTGATCTCTGTGTTCTGCAGATCAGTTGCAAATAGCCGGGGATCTCCAGGCCCCACCTGGGGGTTGGCAACCCTAGGGGCTATGGGTTTAGACTCCTCAGTGGAGAGAAAAGAGACCTATAATTTTTTTTTAATTTTTAAAAAATTGTTTCAATTTATATTCTGCCCTCCCCGCAAACGGGCTCAGAGCGGATCACAGAGCGAATGAGGTAAAGGTAAAGGTTTCCCCTTCCTTGAAAGCCCATCGAATCTGACTCTAGGGAGCGGTGGTCATGTGGCCGGCGTGACCAAACACCCAGGTGCACGGAATGCTGTTACCTACCCACCGAAGGGGTTCCTATTTATCTACTTGCAATTTCTTGCTTTTGAAGACATCACAAAATTACAGTACATTATTAAATAGAAAAACAATTAAAACAGTATAAAACAACACTCCAAAGGGACCTGTCGAGGATGAGTGAGTGGGCGTCAACGTGGCAAAGGGGGTTCAATGTGACCAAGTGCAAAGTGATGCACATTGGAGCCAAAAATCCTAAATATAAATACACGTTGATGGGGTCTGAACTGGCAGAGATGGACCAAGAGAGAGATCTTGGAGTCGTAGTAGATAACTCAATGAAAATGTTTAGACAGTGTGTAGCTGCAATAAAGAAGGCCAACGCCATGCTGGGGATTATTAGGAAGGGAATTGAAAACAAGTCAGCCAGTATCATAATGCCCCTGTATAAATCATTGGTGCAACCTCATTTGGAATACTGTGTACAGTTCTGGTCGCCACACCTCAAAAAGGATATTATAGCATTGGAAAAAGTGCAGAGAAGGGCAACTAGAATGATAGGAAGGTTGGAACACCTTCCCTATGAAGAAAGGTTAAAATGCTTGGGGCTCTTTAGCTTGAAGAAACGACGGCTGAGGGGTGACATGATCGAGGTTTATAAGATTATGAATGGGATTGAGCAGGTTGAGAAAGAAGTACTTTTCTCCCTTTCTCACAATACAAGAACTCGTGGGCACTCCATGAAATTGCTGAGTAGTCGGGTTAGAACAGATAAAAGGAAATACTTCTTCACCCAAAGAGTGATTAACATATGGAATTCACTGCCACAGGAGGTGATGGCAGCTACAAGCATGGACAGTTTCAAAAGGGAATTAGATAAACATATGGAGCAGAAGTCCATCAGTGGCTATTAGCCACAGGGTATAGATGGGAACTCTGAGTCTGGGGCAGGTGATGTACTCTATTCTTGGTGCTGGAGGGGGCAGCAGTGGGAGGGCTTCTAGTGTCCTGGCCCCACTGCTGGACCTCCTGATGGCACGTGGTATATTTTGGCTGCTGTGTGACAGAGTGTTGGGCTAGATGGGCCATTGGCCTAATTCAACATTGGCTTCTCTTATGTTCTTATGTTCTTAACATATATGAAAACAGGTCACACTATTCGTATACAATACATAGATTTCAAACTGGTGCCATTTTCTTCTTAATCTGGCTCTCCATCCATCCATTCCATGCCTTGTACACAGGACTGTGAATATGTAAGTAGGAGGACCATCTATGCCTCCCTAAGCTCCATCAATGAAGGTAGGGACAGAAATAAATGACAAATTCCAGATGCCTTCTATGTGGAGTCCAGGAAAATAGTAAAGGATTAGCAAAAGTACAATCTTGTAGTAAGGTTACATCTCTTGTTTCTGAGTTATACAGACTGGATAATTTGAGAAGGTTATATAAAATGTTTGGAGTTCCACCTCTGAAGTTCAGCAGGTAGTTGTGGTTAGAGTGTTGAGCTAGGGTCTCGGAGACCCAGGTCTGAATCCCCACTCTATCAAGCTTGCTGGGTGATCTTGGGGCAGTCACACACTCTCACCCTACCTGCCTCACAGGGTTGTTGTGAGGATTAGATGGAAAAGGGGAGGACAACGTAAGCTGCTTTGTTTCTCAATTATGGCTTGCCACTTTCCTGCCAGTGCTCCAGAGGCCAGTGGGAGAAAATCATGTAAAAAAACAATAGCCATTGGGCGATATCAGTCCGCTGTAGGAATTTCAGGAAACTCTTTACCATAAAGTTTCCCACAATTCCTAGAGATGTGTGATGTCACATCAAGGTTTTCTCTGGAAGTGACATCACACTGTCACCCTATGGTGCCAACCATGTTCCTCCCTACAAATTTCAGCAATTGCCAGCCATGAAGAAGAGGAAGAGGAAGAGGAGGAGAAGATTGGATTTATATCCCACCCTTCAGTACCCGAAGGAGTCTCAGAGTGGCTTACAACCCCTTTCCCTTCCCCATCCCACAACAGACACCCTGTGAGGTAGACCCTTGAAGGAACAGCTCTGAAAGAACTTCTGACTGACCCAAGGTCACACCAGCAGCTGCATGTGGAGGAGTGGGGAATCAAACCTGGGTATCCCATAGCAGAGTCCACGCTCTTAACCACTACATCAAACTGGCCTCCTTGGGGAGAAAGGGAATAACTAAAGTAAATAAAAATAAAATAAACAAATACGTCATATTACCTCCTACCTTAAATTGGAGGCACCGGGGAACTCCTGCTGGTAAAGCAGATGCTCTGACACTGAGTCACAGGCCCTCTCTTTCTTTTTCTCCTTCCCCCATAACGCCAGACTTGGAGGCACCTCATGAAGCTGATGAGCAGTAGATTCAGGACAGACGCAAGGAAGAACTTCTTCCCTTAGTGGGTAATTAACTGTAGAATTCACTGCCAGTGGAGGGAGCGATGGGGGTCAGGAACATTTATGGGGTCTATGGCTATTAGCCATGGTGGCTAATTGGAACCTTCACGTTCAGAGGTGGAATTAGGGTTGCCATCTCCAAGTGGGGAAATTCCTGGAGATTTGGGAGCTAGAGTCCAGGGAAGGGATGGAGTAGAAGGACCTCAGCAGGGTATACTGCCATAGAATCCACCCTCCAAAACAGCCATTTTCATCGGAGGAACCGATCTCTGTTATCTGGAGATCGGTCGTAGTTCCAGTCAGTCTCCAGGCCCCAGTTGATAAACTGAGGCAGGATATATGGTTGCCAACTCTGAGTTGGGAAGTACCTGGAGATTTGGGAGTGGAGCCTGGGGAAGGTCTGGTTTGGGGAGTGGTGGGACCTCAGCAGGGTATAATGGCACAGGTGCCACCCTCCGAAGCAGCCATTTTTGCCAGAGGGTCTGATCTCTGATGTCTGGAGATCAGTACAGTAGTAATTCCAGGAGATCGCCAGCCCCCACCTAGAGGTTATCTATCCAAAAAGCTGGGAAACCTAGCGTCATAAAGATCCCGAAAATGCAAAATCCGCTAGGAAAAACACCATCAAAAATTGCCAACGTATATAAACTCTATTTCACAGTTATAAAGTTGGTGATGTCACAACATCAAAATAAGTGCATTCCAGTACTATAAACAAGGCCTAGAATACCATGTTTCCTCCTCCGAAGATAAATATTAGTCCATGCAGTCTGTTCAGCTTAGTAGGAGGAAGCCACGTTTACAAAACATTTTCAAAAACAGCCCTCGCAAGAACACCCGTTCCAGATACTTAAAAGAGACTTCTTCAGTTTACTGGCTGCATAGTCGGAACCCAATTTCAACAATTTCTCTCTTTTTTTTAATTTGCATTTTCTAAATACTACAAACTACAACAGAAAAGGGAAGGGAAACATCTACTACTAGGGAGAAAGAAATGATAACCACAACTAACTAAAACCCCAAGAGATGGAGATCTTCGAATATGCTTGTATCCGTGTTAGTCCAATAAAAAAAACTTGAAAAAAACCCCCAGTGAGCATGATCTAATTGTTCCCAGTTCTGCATCGGCTTAACTATTTACACAAGTCAAGAACCCTCCCCAGATCATCTCAAAAAACAAATGCTTTATATAAAGTTTCAGAGTCTCAGTTCTTTCTTGGCTTCTCCTTGCGCTCTCTCAGTTGAACAATTTCTCCTGACAACAAGGTCCATAGTGTAAAGAGCGAATTGTAAGTTCTGGAGGTTGGCAGCCCGAGGTGGAACACCCTTGCATACCAGTGGCTGAGGGACAACTGCCACAAAAGGGAGAGACCTGGGTCTCCGTGCCCTGCTGTAGGGTCTCGTATTGACATCTGACTAGCCACAGCAAGACATTGGATGGTGAATGGAATAGACAGAAATTAGACTTGACCCAGCAGGACTTGTTTATATTTATTTATTAAAATTAGGGCTATTTTTGGGCAGGAACGCACAGGAACAGAGTTCCGGCTGGTTTCAGAGTTGGCCATGCCCACTACAGCCTAACATGCTAATCTGTGGCCTAATATGCTAATGAGCTGCACTGTCAGCGGTGTAGTCTAATATGCTAATGAGTTTCTGCTGTTGGGTGTGGCCTATTATGCTAATTAGTTCCTGCTGGGCTTCTCCTACCAAAAAAGCCCTGATTAAAATATTTATGTCCCGCCTTCCCTTGGGGTTCAAGGCATCTTACAATAATAGTTAGAAACGTTTTCAGATGAAACCAACGATAAAATAGTCAACCCCAAATCTACTCCCTCCCTCCTTAAAAGATGCCTGTCATTCAAGCCCCCTCAAACACCTTGGTAAACAAGGAGGCCTTAGAGTGGTTCCTGAAGAACCACAAGAACTCGTGGGCACTCCATGAAATTGCTGAGCAGTTGGGTTAGAACAGATAAAAGGAAATACTTCTTCACCCAAAGAGTGATTAACACATGGAATTCACTGCCACAGGAGGTGGTGGCAGCTTCAAGCATGGACAGTTTCAAGAGGGAACATCTGGAGCAGAAGTCCATCAGTGGCTATTAGCCACAGGGTATAGATGGGAACTCTCAGTCTGGGGCAGGTGATGCACTCTATTCTTGGTGCTGGAGGGGGCAGCAGTGGGAGGGCTTCTAGTGTCCTGGCCCACTGCTGGACCTCCTGATGGCACGTGGTATATTTTGGCCGCTGTGTGACAGAGTGTTGGACTAGATGGGCCATTGGCCTGATTCAACATTGGCTTCTCTTATGTTCTTATGTTCTTATGAAGATTTCCCAAGGAAAGGTCCCCTCCCTCTCCCCCTCCTCAGAGACCTCTTTCCACCAAGCCAGTGCCATGACAGAAAAGGCTCGGGCTCTAGTTGATGCCAGGAGGGCCACCCTAAGTGGTGGAATGGCCCGTGGAGACAAGCCTCTAGGGTTGCCAACCTCCAGGTGCCACCTGGGGAACCCCCTCTATTACAATTTGACCTCCAGGTGGCCGAGATCCGTTCCTCTGGAGAAAATGGCTGCTTGGGATTCTATGCCATTATATGCTGCTGAGGGCCTATGCCATTATGTGCTGCTGAGCTCCCTCCCCTCCCCTCCCCAAACCATGTTCTCTCCAGGCTCCCCCCCCCAAATCTCCAGGTATTTCCCACCCCAGAGCTGGCAACGGTAAGCCTGTAAGATATGGGAAGGTCATGTGAGTTCCTCAGGAGATGGTTCTTAAGGCATTCTGTTCCCTGTAATATTCAGAAAGCCATTTCACGTTTCACTATGGTACCGAGGTGCCGGAACCTGGAATTCTCCCTGACTAGATTTTGCTATTGGCCCTGGCCGAGCTGGTTGGGCAAGATGCTTATAGGGTTGCCAATCTCCAGGTTGGGCTCGGAGATTTTCTGGAGTTACAACCAGCGCTCCCTTCCCAAGCTGTGGAGTCTTGTGAGCAAAGATTCTACTCTGCGAGCTCCTGGTATTAAAGTGGTGAGCGAGTGATTTTGGCTGCTGGACAAATTAGTTGGCTCCAGAGCCGTCCTTCCTGAGTGAAGACAAAAATGAGTGAGCTCACACTTAACTCAATTTAGAGGGAACAGTGATTACGACTGTTATGTCCTGAGCTTGGATTTCATCCCCATCGACATGCTGGAATCCTGAATGGCAATGCCTGATTGGCTACTCTGCGTAGCAGGCCAATCGGGAGACAAGGTTTGTGCTGGAAGGAAGCAAACTGATTGGATGTTATCTCTGTAACACGATTGGTTGTTACCAGGATTGTGGGCAAGGCTATGCTAGCCCGCACTGTTTAAATAAGAGCCTGTTCCTCTGTGTTGTGTTGTTTGTTCTGAGCTGTTGAATCACTTATTAAAGCTGAATTCACTTTTGCTGAGAGCTGCCTAAGTGTCATACTTATCAACAGCTGATCTCCAGACTACAGAACTATTCCCCTGAAGCAAATGGCTGATTTGGACCGTATGGCATTACTCCCCACTGAGGTCCCATTCCTCCCCAAAGCCCATCCTTCCACCCCCCACCCCAATCTCCAGGAATTTCCCAACCCAGAGTTGGCCACCCTAGCTGTGAGAGACTCTGGCAGGCCTGTTGTGCTCATTTTTATTCTGAATAAAGCTATTTTTTCTTTTGTATTTTGTGTGTGTGTGTGCATGCTCATGCCTGGAAGTCATGGTGATCTCTGGCGACCCCTAGTGGGGCATGGAGGACCTTCAGAGATGTGGCTGATATAGCCTGCCTCTGCCCCCTGGCCTTGGTATTCTTTGGAGGTCTCCCATCCAAATACTTCCTGGGGTTGTGTAATGTGCTCCACTTGTTTGTTGTGTGTTCCTGAGTTGAAGTTTGCTGTTAAATAAAGCTGAATCACTTTGCTGAAATCCAAATCGTGTTAAGTCTCATACTTAACAGGTTGGCCCTGCTTAGCTTCCGAGATCTGATGAGATCGGGCTTGCCTGGGCTGTCCAGGCCACGGTGCTATTCTTTGTTTCCTTGAGAAGACCCTCGGCCTATCCCTAAGCAATTGCTGCATCTTCCAGTCCCCTCGCGGTAGAAGTCACTATTAATCCCCGCTCGCCACAATAACTGCCAGGCCTGCTTCTTCAGTGCAGCTGGCTTTTAAGCTTTAACCATCTCAGCAGGGATGGATATCGTCCCTCGAATCGGGAGTGAGAAATGTTTACCAAACAAGCTGCCTCTCTCTCTTTTTCCTCTAGCGCCGCAAGACTTCCTTTCCGAAGGACAACGAGCTACCCAGACTCGGGGAGAGGAATTGCCGGCAAAGAACGGCACACGCAATGCCGGTAGCTCTCTGCCTTGGGAGATGAATCAGGGTTTTTATTATGACATTAAGTGTTTAAGAATGGCTGAGCGGATTGATTTAATCATAGGACTCCAGCCTGCGGAGGCCGCTGCGTCTTCCTAATGAAACAGGCTCGCGGGCCTGACGTGAATGAATCAAAAGACATTCCTTTTAACCACCAGCCTCAGGAGGTGTTCTGGGAATCCTCACAAAAGAGCTGCAGGGCTTTCGTGCGGGGAGGAAGGGAGGCGAGGAGATGAACGGACGGCGGGGGACAGCCACCTGCCCCTGCGGCTCCAAAGTGCAATATCAAAGGCTGAGTAAACCGTAGGCCACCGGCTGGGCGCGTGTGAATGACAGAAAAACAACTTTAATTATGTTTATGCGCATGGGGAAAGCGTGCTGAATGGCCTGCAAAATGCAGTTCGGAACAACTGCCTACAAAAGGGGTGTCCGACGTGGTGCTGTGGGTACCCGCTGGCCAGGCCCGTAGCCAGGATTTTTTAAATTCGGAGGGCCTTTAAATAAGTCAGGGGGCACCCCCCTACACACCCTGCACTCCCCCAAGGGAGCGCCTGGGCCAGATGGTAAGTCAGGGGGCCTTGGCGTTAAGTCAGGGGGCCAGGCCCCGAAATGCCCCGCTGTAGCTACAGGCCTGCCACTGGCACTGTTTGTGGCGCCCACCAAATGTTTTCAGGAAGTAGGTGGGTCCAGGTAGTGCTTTTGGCCTGTAAGGCTTCTGATTTGATGACTGGAGATTTGATTGGCTGTTCAGATTCTTTTTAAAAAAATGTTGCTATGAAAGCAGTTGCCACCACAATACAAGGATCTGTGCTGTGTTACTGAAGCTGAGCTGCAGCAATCGTTTTGTGGCCAGTGCCGCCTCCCAAGGCAGCCATTTTTGTGGCAGCCATTCTGTTGCTGCGCCCACCCGGCCCGTAGCCAGAGGGGGGGCACTGTGGGTGGCACCCCCTATGGAATCTGCAGCACCCCCCGCCCCCCTCGCAGCCCCAGAAAGTTTCCCAGTGTTTTGTCAACTCACCGGGCGGCCTCCCCCTTTAATTTAACTTTCCCGCCAATTCTCCTTGTTTTATGCTTTGCTTAGCTATTCGCCCTCTCTCTTGCCTTTTTCTGTAGCTTGTATGTCTTGACCGGAAGAGGGGTGCTGGTTTTATCCTCCTGCCTTTGTGGAATTTAAAACACACACACACACACACACGATTTCCACATTTGTTTCCTTACATGTAAAAGTTCATCTGTAAAGTCATGGGGGGAAATAACATGGTCTGATTAGTGCGGACTCTTATCTGGGAGAACCGGGTTTGATTCCTCACTCCTCCACTTGCACCTGCTGGTGTGATCTTGGGCAAGCCATAGTTCTGACAAGAGCTGACCTTGAAAGGGCAGGTTCTGTCTGAGCTCTCTCAGCCTCACCTACCTCACAGGGTGTCTGTTGTGGGGAGGGGAAGGGAAAAGAGTTTATAAGACATTCCGAGACTCTGAGTGAAGGGCGGGGTATAAATCCAATCTCCTCCTCCTCTTCCTCTTCTTCTTCGTCGTCTTTTTCTTCTTCTTCTTCTTCTTCTTCTTCTTCTTCTTCTTCTTCTTCTTCTTCTTCTTCTTCTTCTTCCTCTTCTTCTTCGTCGTCTTTTTCTTCTTCTTCTTCATCTTCTTCTTCTTCTTGTAAGAGGGCTATATCTGAGGCTAGACACACAAGAAGCTGTCTTATAGTGAATTGGACCCTCGGTCCATCAAGGTCAGCACTGGCTACTCAGATTGGCAGCAGCTCTCCAGGGTCTCAGGTGGAAGTCTTTCACATCACCTCCTACCTGATCCTTGAAATGCAGATGCCAGGGACAGAGCCTGTGGCCTTCTGCATACCAAGTCGATACTCTACCAATGAGCCATGGCCCCTCCCGCTGAGACCTCCCCCTGAGAGATCTGAGACGGGCCTTCTTGGTCATGGCCCCGAAACTTCAAAACACCTTCTCCAAGGAGATTAGTCTTTCTTCCTTTGTCATTGTCTTCTGCCAGTGGGTGAAGACTTTTTTTCTTCCATTTGCTGTACCCGTATTAACATTCTTCTTGGCCATCCTCCCTTGTTGTGTGTGCATTTGTATGTTTATTAACACTTACTTTCAGCTTTCTGCTTGGTTTTAGGTTCCTCTAATCCTAACCCTATTTCAGTGCTTATTGGGTGCCCCATCCCCTTGGTAGCACTGAGCTAACTCTGTGTAATCCATCTGGAGTCTCAGTAAGGAAAGGTGGACTATAAATAAAGTAAATGAAATGAATTTTTATTTACAACTGCTTTTACAACTGATCTCCAGGTGACGGAGATTAGTCCACCAGGAGAAAATGGCTGCTTTGGATGGTGGACTTTATGGCATTACACCCCATTGAAGTCCCCCTCCCCCAAACCAGTTTGGAGAGCCAGTTTGGTGTAGTGGTTAAGTGCGCGGACTCTAATCTGGGAGAACCGAGTTTGATTCCCCACTCCTCCACTTGTACCTGGCTGGATGACCTTGGACAAGCCATAGTTCTGACAAGAGCTGTCCTTGAAAGAGCAGTTGCTGTCAGAGCTCTTTCAGCCCCACCTACCTCACAGGGTGTCTGTTGTGGGGAGGGGAAGGGAAGGGAGTTTGTAAGCTGCTCTGAGACTCCTTTGGGTAGTCAAGGGCGGGGTAGAAATCCAATCTCTTCTTCTTCTTCTACCTCTCAGGGTGTCTGTTTTGGGGAGGGGAAGGGAAAGGAGTTTGTAAGCCGCTCTGAGACTCCTTTGGGTAGTGAAGGGCGGGGTAGAAATCCAATCGCTTCTTCTTCTTCTACCTCACAGGGTGTCTGTTGTGGGGAGGGGTAGGGATAGGAGTTTGTAAGCCGCTCTGAGACTCCTTTGGGTCGTGAAGGGCGGGGTATAAATCCAATCTCTTCTTCTTCTTCTACCTCACAGGGTGTCTGTTGTGGGGAGGGGAAGGGAAAGGAGTTTGTAAGCCACGCTGAGACTCTTTTGGGTAGTGAAGGACGGGGTAGAAATCCAATCTCTTCTTCTTCTTCTACCTCACAGGGTGTCTGTTGTGGGGAGGGGAAGGGAAAGGAGTTTGTAAGCCGCTCTGAGACTCCTTTGGGTAGTGAAGGGCGGGGTATAAATCCAATCTCTTCTTCTTCTTCTACCCCACAGGGTGTCTGTTGTGGGGAGGGGAAGGGAAAGGAGTTTGTAAGCTGCTCTGAGACTCCTTTGGGTAGTGAAGGGCGGGGTATAAATCCAATCTCTTCTTCTTCTTCTACCTCACAGGGTGTCTGTTGTGGGGAGGGGAAGGGAAAGGAGTTTGTAAGCTGCTCTGAGACTCCTTTGGGTAGTGAAGGGCGAGGTATAAATCCAATCTCTTCTTCTTCTTCTACCTCACAGGGAATCTGTTGTGGGGAGGGGAAGGGAAAGGAGTTTGTAAGCCGCTCTGAGACTCCTTTGGGTAGTGAAGGGCGGGGTATAAATCCAATCTCTTCTTCTTCTTCTACCTCACAGGGTGTCTGTTGTGGGGAGGGGAAGGGAAAGGAGTTTGTAAGCCGCTCTGAGACTCCTTTGGGTAGTGAAGGGCGGGGTATAAATCCAATCTCTTCTTCTTCTTCTACCTCACAGGGTGTCTGTTGTGGGGAGGGGAAGGGAGTTTGTAAGCTGCTCTGAGACTCCTTTGGGTAGTGAAGGGCGGGGTATAAATCCAACCTCCTCCTCCTCCTCAGGCTCCACCCTCAAAATCTCCAGGTATTTCCTAACCTGGATCTGGCAACTCTGTGACCAGAGGAAACGGCTGCTGCAGAGAGACTTCTGTGAAGGGAGGCGCTTTGCAATCTCCTGTGGATGCCAGTCTCCAGGTGGGGCCTGGGGATCGCCTGGAATTACCACTCATCTCCAGACTACAGTGATCAGTTTCCCTGGAGAAAATGGATATTTTGGAGGCTGGACTCTATGACATTCTACCTCACTGAGGTCCCTGTCCTCCCCAGGCTCTACCCCCAAATCTCCAGGAGCTTCCCAAAGTGGACGTGGCAACCCTACTCCTCCACCCCCCACCAGTAGCCACGGGGACCTGCAACGTCCTATTAATAGAATCATAGAATGTAAGAGTTGGAAGGGACCTTGCAGGTCATCTAGTCCAACCCCCTGCACTCTGCAGGAGCACAGCCAGAATAGCCCTACATACACATACCCGAAAGGTGGTCGTCCAGTCTCCACTTGAAAATGTCCAGGGAAGGAGCATCCACCACCTCCTGAGGCAGACCGTTCCACTGCTCAACCACTCTTACAGTTAGGAAGTGTCTCCTGATATCTAGCCGGTAACGACTCCCTTGTAATTTCCACCCATTAGATCTAGTCTTGCAACCCGGAGCAAGAGAGAAGAGATCCGCTCTGTTGGAAGCAGCCAAACAGAAGTGGGGAGAAAGGCCAAATGGCAGTGGGTCCCTGGTACAACGGCTTACCCAGTTTCATTCTGGTGGGGCTCCTGTGTCTTTAAGCAGCTGCATGGCAAGCAGAAGTTCATCAGGTGAAGATTTTTCTGATCTGGAAATCCGCTTGCCACTTGTCACTAGCTTTGCTCCCAGGTTTGAACAGAAATTGGGCATGGGGCTTTACGCAGCTTTAAGGCTGACCATGAAGAAATTGAAATTGTTCAAGGTTCTCTATTCTATTAATCAACCCAAAGGGAGACAATAAACAAGAAATCGGAAGGTTACTGGAACTGGGAAAGGCAGCCATGAGGGAGCTAGAAAAGATCCGTAGGGATGTGTCACTGGCAACCAAGATCAAGGTAACTCATGCCACGGTTTCCCCCGTGACTATGTCTGGGCGTGAAAGATGGGCAATGAAGAAAGTTGACAGGAACTATCGTGTTGGAGGAGAGTTTTCCTGATACTGTGGAGTGCCAAAAAGAAAGATAGGTGATTTCTACATCAAATCAAACCTGACTTTTCCTTGGAAGCCAAAATGACTAAATTGAAGCTATTGTACATGAGTCACATGGTGAGAAGAAGAGAAGGGATTGGATTTATACCCTGCCCTTCACTACCTGAAGGACTCTCAGAGCGGCTTACAGACTCCTTTCCCTTCCCCTCCCCACAACAGACATCGGTGGGGCTGAGAGAACACTGACAGAAACTGCTCTTTTTCAAGACCAGCTGTGCCAGAACTATGGCTTACCCAAGGTCATCCAGCAGGTGCAAGTGGAGGAGTGGGGAATCAAACCCTGTTCTCGCAGATTAGTGTCTCTGCACTTAACCACTGCACCACTACACCAAACAAGAGTCACTGGAAAAGACCATATCGCTATGAAAAATTGAAGGCAGCAGGAAAAGAGGAAGTCCCAACATAAAGGTAAAGGTAAAGGTTCCCTTGCTTGAAAGCCAGTCGAATCCGACTCTAGGGTTGCGGTGCTCATCTCCGTTTCCAAGCCGAAGAGCCAGCGCTGTCCGAAGACGTTTCCGTGGTCATGTGGCCGGCATGACTAAACACCAAGGTGCACGGAACGCTGTTACCTTCCCACCGAAGTGGTACCTATTTATCTACTTGCAATTTCTTGTTTTCGAACTGCTAGGTTGGCAGGAGCTGGAACTAGAGACAGGAGCTCACCCCGTCATGCGGCACCCGGGTCTCAAACTGCTGAACTACTGACCTTCCACAGCCTGCAGTTCAGCATCTTAACCACTTGAGCCACCGCAGCTCCACAGTCCCAACATGAGATGGATTAATTCAGAGAGAGCCAGTTTGGTGTTGTGGTTAAGTGCACGGACTCTAATCTGGGAGAACCGGGTTTGATTCCCCACTCCTCCACTCGTGGCTGCTGGATGACCTTGGGCAAGCCATAGTTCTGTCAGAGCTGTCCTTGAAAGAGCAGTTCTGGAAAGAACAGTTCTCCCACCTACCTCACAGGGTGTCTGTTGTGGGGAAGGGAAGGAAAAGGAGTAAGCTCCGCGGCTGCGGGACCCCCAGAAAAGCCGGGAAGGGGGCGGGGGGGTCCAGCCTCGGCCCCCTGCCCCCTTCCTGGCTTTTCTGGGGGCTCCGCAGCTGCGGGACCCCCAGAAAAGCCGGGAAGGGGGCAGGGGGGTCTAGCCTCCGCCCCCTCCCTCCCAGCGCCGGCTTTTCTGGGGGCTCCGCGGCTGCGGGACCCCCAGAAAAGCCGGGAAGAGGCGGGGGGTCTAGCCTCCGCCCCCTCCCTCTCGTTGCCAGCTTTTCTGGGGCCCCCGCGGCTGCTGGGAAGGGGGCGGGGGTCTGGCGGCGCCGGCGGGTGCCGGGTTAGGGCAGCCGGGGGGGGGACTTTTCGGGGGGGGAGTGGGGCGCCATTTGGGTGGGCGCCTAGTTCACCCTATGGGCGATCCGGCCCTGCTTCTCAGATAAAGGAAGCCAGGGCCCTCAGTTTGCAAGACCCAAGGAAGGCTGTTAACAATAGGATGTTTGGGAGGACAGTCAGTTCATAGGGTCTCCATGAGTTGGAAGCAACTTGATGGTATTTAACACAGAGAGAGAGGCATGGGGCTTTCCCCCTCAGTTCCTCTCCATGCCTGGAGAAGTTTCACCTGTGAATTTTCTGCATGGTAGGCCTCAGCTGAGGAAATAAGAGCAGAATTGGGGTGGGGGGGAATGTTTTGAAAAGGAGTCAGGAACTTTTAGTTTTTTGACCCCACAAATCACTTTTTTAAAAAGGGAGACTGAGCAGAGGTGTGACTGACCCCCCCCCCCAGCAAAAACTCTGCGGGGCGGGGGGAGAGCTAGGCATTGCTGTTCCTGCAATGTGCAGACTGGATCATGTGCAGCCCCACAGTGGGGCAAGTTATGTCCCCACAGAGACCCCAGTGGGTTACAATGCCATAGAGTCTGTAAAGTACTGGGTTTCGGGCCTCATGACTCGGACGACGACATAAGAGAAGATGCGTTTATTCGTACTTCACACAGGACAAGAACAACATTAACGGCCGGAGGCCAACTATATACAGTTAGGGGGGACGGCCCCATATTCCTATTGGCGGGTTTGAATCGCCCGCCAAGGCTGCCATTGGTTCTCTACTGGCGAGCTCAGGAACCTAGTCCCTATTGTTCACAGCGAGTGAAGCTTGGCTGTATTTTGCTAGCTCTGCCTTCTGATCCCAGGACACAACACCCCTCCCCCCATAGTTTGTCTCCTATCAGGTGACGTAGTCTTTTAAGTATGCTGGTGCCCTCCGTTCCCTTAGTGATCGTCGGGGGGCCGGTACCGGATTGGCGGGGCCCCCATCGGGTGGTCCTCCAGCACAAGGAGCTTGGATCTCCGGTAGTAGCTGAGGCGGTGACGGTGGCGGCTGTAACAGCGGCGGCAGCGGCAGGCGGCTCAAGGCGTCGGCATGACCCAGCGCCTTGCCTGGCCGATGCTCCAACTGGTACTGGTAGCCCGCTAAAAACAAGGACCAGCGCAACACCCGGGGCGACAGTACCTGCGGTGTTTGTTTGTCCGCCGCAAACAGTCCCAAGAGCGGCTTATGATCGGTTACGAGCGTGAAACTTTTTAACCCCCGCCACCAGTGCCAAGCCCTCCCGGTCGATTTGTGCATAGTTCCGCTCCGCGGGGGACAGCGTGCGGGAGTAGTAAGCCATCCGGTAGCTTGTGGGCCAAGACCGCCCCGACCCCATACGGTGATGAGTCGCACGCAAGGATTACCGGGAGCTTTTCATCAAAGTGGGCGAGTACCGCGTTCGAAATCAAGAGTACTTTAATCCCCCAAAACGCCGCCTCCTCCCTCGCTCCCCATGCCCAAGGTGTCGCCTTATCCAGCAGCCTGTGCAGGGGTTCGGCCACGGCGGCTTTGTGAGGGAGAAAGGCATGGTAAAAGTTCAGGAGGCCTAAGAACGCCTGGAGCTCTGCCTTGGACTTCGGGGCGGGGGCCTCCACGATGGCCTTCACCTTGTCCCTCGCCAGATGCAGGCCTGTTGCGTCTACCTGGTACCCCAAGAACTCCACCTCCGGCACCCCGAGGAGGCACTTTTCCCGCTTCACTTTCAGCCCCGCGGCTTGGAAGCGTCCCAGTACAGTTCGGAGGCGGGCGGCGAAGCTTTCAGGGGTGGTCGCGGCGATGAGGACGTCGTCGAAGAACGGCGTCACGCCAGGGATCCCTTTTAACAAATCGTCCATTAGATTTTGGAAGATCCCTGGGGCCACACTGACCCCGAACTGCAGCCGCTTCACCCGGAAGGCCCCCCGGTGGGTCACTATGGTTTGCGCCTCGGCAGTGGCCTCATCAACCGGGAGTTGCTGGTATGCCTGCGCGAGATCCAGCTTTCCAAATATGCGCGCCCCCGCCAGTGTGGCTAAGACGTGGCTGACCACGGGTACGGGGTATGCGTGCGCCTGAAGTGCCTGGTTAATGGTGCACTTATAATCCGTGCAGATGCGGATTTCCCCGTTTGGCTTGACGGGTGTCACAATCGGGGTCTCCCATTGAGCATTCGGGACGGGCTCTAGGACTCCCTGGGCCACTAACCGGTCCAGTTCGGCCTCTATTTTAGGGCGGAGGGCCAGGGGCACGGTGCGGAAGCGCCGTCGGACGGGCGTCACTGTGGGGTCTAAGTGGAGCGACACCGGGGGCCCTTTATAACACCCCAGTTTCCCGTCAAAGACCTCAGGGAATTCCTTGCACACCGCCCCCCAGTCCCGCACCCCGCACTTATTCACTCCCCCAATCGTTATGCCTAGGGCCTCGAACCACGCCCGCCCCAGAAGACTCACGAGATTTCCCTCTACCACCACCAAGTCCAAGTTCCCCTCAAAGTCTCGGTACTGCACTCGGAAAGTGCCGACTCCCCGGATGGGGACAGGGTTCTTTTGAAAGTCCACCAAGCTTAGTGGCGATGGACGTAGAGGGGTCCCCCTAATGGGCAAAGTCTTTTTAAAGTGTCCAGGGAAATGATGGACGCCGCCGATCCCGAGTCCACTTCCATGCAACAGGGGACCCCTCGATCCGCACGGTTACTTGGATCTTCGGGGTAGAGGAGAGGTTGGGGTTGGGGAGGCGAAGTACCTGCAGCGGTTGGTCGGTGAGATGGTACAACTCGGCGACCTCTTCCGTCGTCTCGTAGGCGGTGGACGATGCGCGGTGCGGTGGGACCGACGATCTCGAATTCCGGGGGCCCTTGGACCGGCAGACCCGTGCGAGGTGTCCCTGCTTCCCGCACCCGTGACAGACAGCATCCCGGAACTTGCAGGATTTCCTTCCGTGGCCCTCCCCGCAGCTGGCACAGACGGTCTGGTTGCCGGAAGGCTTGGCTGGCTCCCTGTTGGCCTGCTGGAACGGTGCCGGCCGGCGGTGTTGGGGTCTGAGGGCGAAGACCTCTTCGGTATCTGAGTTCCCGGGGCTGGGACTCCTCCCGACCACATGGGCGGCCGCGGCCGGGCGTTCCCCTTCCGCGGCCTCGTGGGCTGTAGCGGCGTCGATGGCCTCGTCCAAGGAGAGCCTCCGGTAGCCAACCAACTTGCGCCGCAGCTTGGAGTCTGCCAGGCCCCACACGAACTGCGTCAGCAAGTTGTCCTCCACCTTTGGGAACCCGCAGTCCACCGCGAGCGCCCTCAGCGCGGCCAGGAAGGTGGCCACGGACTCCCCTTGGGCCTGGACTCGCCTCTGGAAATCCATCCTCTTGGCCAGGAAGGTCGGCCGGGGGCTGAAGTATGCGTTGAGGACGTCCAGGATCTCCCCAAACGAGCTTTCCAAGGCCGTGCGGGGCACCAAGAGGCTCTTGGCGAGGCGGACGGTTTGGGTGCCACACGCGTTCAGCAGGAGCGATAGTTTCTTGTCTGGGTGGCGGATCTCGTTGAGCTCCAAATAGCTGATGAGCTGGTCGACCCATGCGTCCCAGGTTTCTGGCTGCGATGGATCGAAGCGCTCAAGTGTTACATGAGAGGCGGCCATGGCTCTGTCTGGGAAGGCGTGCGCCGGGGCGAGCGGTGCGGTGCTGCTCTCGGGGTCAGCGATGCGGTGCTCGGCGGTGTCCTTTTCGTCGCTCATGGAGTCACGGAAGGCGTTGAAATCCCATCCTCGTCGCCACTGTAAAGTACTGGGTTTCGGGCCTCATGACTCGGACGACGACATAAGAGAAGACGCGTTTATTCGTACTTCACACAAGACAAGAACAACATTAACGGCCGGAGGCCAACTATATACAGTTAGGGGGGACGGCCCCATATTCCTATTGGCGGGTTTGAATCGCCCGCCAAGGCTGCCATTGGTTCTCTACTGGCGAGCTCAGGAACCTAGTCCCTATTGTTCTCAGCGAGCGAAGCTTGGCTGTATTTTGCCAGCTCTGCCTTCTGATCCCAGGACACAACAGAGTCCACCCTCCAAAGCTGTCCTTTTCTTTAGAGAAACTGGACTCTGTAGTCTGGAGATGAGTTGTAATTCTGGGGGATCCCCAGGTCCCACCTAGAGGCTGGCCTCCTTAGAAAATGAAGAAGAAGAAAGAGGAGGAGGAGGAGGAGATTGGATTTATACCCCACCCTTCACTACCCAAAGGAGTCTCAGAGCGGCTTACAGTCTCCTTTCCCTTCCCCTCCCCACAAGAGACACCCTGTGAGGTAGCTGGGGCTGAAAGGACTCTTTCGAGGACTGCTCATGAGAGAACAGCTCTGAGAGAACTTGTGGTTGACCCAAGGTCACAGCAGCAGCTGCATGTGGAGGAGTGGGGAATCAAACCTGGTTCTTCCAGATTAGGGTCCGCACTCCTAACCACTAAACCAAACTGGGTTAGCATTGCCAAATACACATGTGACCAATGCTCCCTCCAAGCGACAGAGTCTTGTGAGCAAAAATTCTACTCTGTGAGCTACCGGCATTAAAGCTGTGAGCAAGAGATTCGGCTACGGCATGAATTAGTTTGCTCCGGAGCCCTCCTTCCCGAGCTGAGATGGAAATGGGTGAGCCGGAGGCTAAGAAACTGTGAGCTGACTCACACTCACTCAGCTTAGAGGGAACACTGCATGTGACCACCTCCTTTAGGCTCTGCTGGGGATCTGAGAAATCCTGAACGCACAAGCTGAGCCTTCAGTTTTAACTGATGAATCTACATTTCAGCATCCTGGTTTTGCAAATAGGTCACGGTGTGTTTCCTAACATGAGGAAAGAAATCTGGCGTTCCTTGTGTGTGTGTCTAAAGTTTAGACGTTCACACGACTGTCCACAAGGTGGCAGCCACAGACCAAAAGAGAGAACTGAGTTTTGTCGGTCTTAAAGGGGCCCCTGGTCTCAAACGGTTCTGTCGCTTCAGACCAACCCGGCTACCCGGCTGAGTTCTTCTTGTCAGCAAGGGTTAACCATTCGACAATGTATTTTGTACCCTTGTTTGCCGCAGATGTTTAAGATAACTAAAAATGGACTGCAATGCAGAGCGGTTTGTCGTTTGGATTAATTCTAATGGAGTTTGTGAGATGAATCCTGGCTTTGGAGTTAGCATCGCCAACTGCCTGGAGGGGAGACAAGTCTCTTTAGCAGAGGGCTAACGGGATGTTGTTTACCCAGTGATGTGGTGCTGCATGCCATCAAATGCTTCAGCTGCCCGTTTCTGCGCACTAAGCCTCTATCGGAGGGATAGGACATTTTTCTCCAGACCTGTTGGCCAACCTGATTGGGTGAACGTGTCCCTAAAACCTTCCAGCAGCTTTAGATGCTGCAGTCAATCTTCCTCTCGGTTGCCAGTGCTTGATACGGCTTGACCGTCTGTGTGGTTGCTCAGAAGGAAGTTCCGCCAAGTGACTCCAATGATGAGTGCCTGTGGAATTGGAGTCTTAGTGCTCCCTCTCTGCTGTGGAGTCTTGAGAGCAAAAATTCTGTTTTGTGAGCGACTGGCATTAAAGTTGTGAGCGAGCGATTTGGCCGCTGCATAAATTAGTTTGCTCTGGAGCCGTCCTTCCTGAGCTAAGACAAAAATCTGTGAGCTGGAGGCTCAACATCTGTGAGCTAGCTCACACTCAGGGCTCTTTTTGTAGCAGGAACTCCTTTGCATATTAGGCGACACCCCCTCTAATGTAGCCAATCCTCCAAGAGTTTACAGAGTTCTTCTTACAGGGGCTACTGTAAGCTCTTGGGGGATTGGCTACATTAGGGGTGTGTTGCCTAATATGCAAAGGAATTCCTGCTACAGAAAGAGCCCTGCTCACACTAATTCAGTTTAAAGAGAACACTCACCATGTCGGACTATAGAACAAATTTAGAGTCCAGTGGCACCTTTAAGACCAACAAAGGTCTATTCAAGGTATGAGTGAATGAGAACAAAGAATCGCAGCAAAAGGAGTTTTGGTAGTTGTGGGAGCAACAGTTTGCTGGAAGCGGTCTGAATGCAGATTCCTGTAAAAAAAAATAAATGCAGAAACAAGAGAAAGCCCCAAAATAAAGTGGAAATGAAAGTGGGAGGGGTGCAGAATGGAAGAAAAGGATGCACCCAGAAACCAAGGCAAAATACGGGTATAGAAGGGGCTAGGGTTATCTCCACTTTGGCCAGGGATCCCGGAGGTTTTTTGTCATCTTCTGGGTGGGGAACAGCAGTCGCTGCAGGTGTAGGGTGGAGGTATGTGTGTATTTTCTGCCTTGTGCAGCAAGTTGGACTAGATGACCCTGGGGATCCCTTCCAACTCTATGATTCTATGATGCCTTAAATGGGACGCCTCTCTCTTTGGCTTAACCTGGGCGCTGCCCTCTGACAGAGCCCTCATATGGCTCTTCATGGAGTCTCACATCTCTACAGGTCTGTCCTGTGTAAACAGCGCCCTCATACTTCCACATACGTGATGCCGGGTTTAGCTGGCCACTCACGATAGGGAAAGCACTCTTTAGATTAGGCTTCTCCTCCTCCTCTCGACTGCAACTGAATCTACTTGAATAAACGCCAGTTTTATTTTCCTGCACACAGCATCAAGCTTTTATGACTGGGCAAACTCTGCTATATTAAGCGGCCTCCTCAGCGGCCTCCCCCCACCCCCAGAACTGATTTTTGACATCCGGAGATCGTTTGTAATTCCAGGAGATCTCTCACCTGAACAAACGACTGGACAAAAATAACATGATATGACTCTCACACCTCTGAAGTCTTTATCCATTGTTCCCCGACTGCAGCTGGATGCTTGAGATGTCTGACGTTTTAGTTACACAGACATTCATCTACACAGAGGTTCAAGATACGAAGGAGCTCTTTCAGGGGGACTCCTGCGTTGCCAAAGTTTGGCCTCTGGCACTCTGGCCGGGAAGCAACAAGCTCCTGACATAGTATATTTATTTATTGTTTATTTAGATATTTCTCCCTGCTTTTCTCTCCAATGGGGATGCAAAGCGGCTTCCGATATTGTCCTTCCCGTCTCCATTTTATCTGTACAACAACCCTGCAAGGTAGGCTAGGCTGAGGGAAAGAGTATCTGTTTCCATGGCAGAGTGGGGGGGATCACTGTTCCCTCTAAGCTGAGTTAGTGTGAGCTAGCTCACAGTTTCTTAGCCTCCGGCTCACACATTTTTTGTCTTAGCTCAGGAAGGAGGGCTCCAGAGCAAGCTAATTTATGCAGCAGCCAAATCGCTCGCTCACAACTTTAATGACAGTCGCTCACAAAGTAGAATTTTTGCTCACAAGACTCCACAGCTTAGAGGGAGTTGAGCCCGGGTCACCTCCAGACCTATCCAGCACTCTAACCACTACACCACGCTGGCTAGTGATGATGCAAGAGCAGGGCTAACCCCATCTCTAAATATCTGGCTGCCTGGATTTCTAGATGCTGGCATGTAAGGAAGGGGCTGAAACCCGGGTAGGAGTGGTATCTAACAGTCGAACCGAAGCGTCGAATCTAGGGAGAAGAATTTTGTGCTGCTATTGTGGTACTTTTGATCTGTGCAAAATGCCAAATTCAGGCTGTCTCAGTTAGGGTTTCCGACTCCAGATCGGGAAATTCCAGGAGATTTGGGGGTGGAGTTTTGGGAGGGCGGGGATTGCTCAGTGAGGGTGTGAAGCCATAGAATCCACCTTCCGAAGCTGCCGTTTTCTCCAGGGGGACTGATCTTGGTGGTCTACAGGTCCTTTGTAAAATCTGGGAGATCTCCAGGCCCCACCTGGAGGTTGGCAAAACCACTTCCCCTGAGGCTTTAGGCATATCCTGCTCAAACTGTGCAAAAGCAAATGATAAGAAGGACCCAAATAGTGTGCTGGAAGGAGGGATATCTTAGGTCAACTTTTGCCACGTGCCGTCAAGACTAGGAACTGGATTCCAGCCCACATGCTCTTGAGGGACAGCCCTTTGGTCTCCTCCCATTGGAAACATTCAGGGACTGTTTAGCCATGTAGATGACACTTCCAAGGTCAGCGTGAACTTCTGCATGCCCTATAGTGTGACTGCTGCTTGGCAAATAGGCAATTGTTTTCCAGCAAACACCCATTTCCTTGTATGTCACCTCATTTCCCTCCTGGTGATTGTTTCATCTTTTGCAAAGTTCCAACATGAAAGGTGTCTTGCTCACTTGCAGGTCCGCATTTCTGTGGATGGAGTCTTGTGCGCGTGGTGCCCCATACCAAAAAGCTGCAGCCGCAGAAGTTCCCCCACCCAGCAAGCTCGTGTGGAACAAAAAGCGGGTTGTTGCACGATCCTGACATGAAATTCTTGAGAGTGATTTTTACAGTCGTTCCCACCCTAAACATTGTTCCTGGGGACTTAGTGCTCAACAGGTGTATACAAAATGACCATGCAAGTGACTCAGGTAACTCGTGCAGAAGTTTAATCGATATAGCATTTATGTACAACAATACAGATTGGAGTTTAGCACAAAGGGTTTAATGTACCCAAACCCAGATTTTTATCCTTGATTCAGGGTTGTCAGCTCTGGGTTAGGAAATCCCTGGGCATTTAGGCTGGAGCCTGGAGTGGGCAACCTCCCACCTCTGCCCTCAGCCAGCTGCCCTTGTTAATTTTAGTGGAAGGAAAAAATCGGTGTGTGTGTGGGGGGGCTTATGGAGTGTCGATGGTGACCTTCTAGGAATTTCCTTCAGTTTGGATGGTAAAGACCTATCACCCGGAAGTGATGCCACAGCCAGCGATCTCTCCACCCAGAAGTGACATTACTTCCTGGTGAAGACCATAGAGGCTGGTTGAATTACAGAGGGGGCTTGGAGGAAGTGATGCTACCTGCCAGACTCCAGACTCCCCAAGCACCGTCCCCCATATCTCCCAACGTTTGCTGGAAAGAACTTGCAACTCTACTGGTAGGCTGGAGTTTGAACCCAAGAGTGCCTAACTGCTACACATACAAGTGAAAGAGCACTGTATGAATTTGCTCTAATTCTGTTGCTTTATAAAAAATATCTCACAAAATATGTTCCCTTGGTCACAGACCCATTGCTATCTTCGATTCGCAAGTCCTTATTTGTATACAGGAATGCAATGTACACCTGTTTCGTTATATACAGGGCTATTTTGGGTCAGGAACGCACAGGAACGGAGTTCTGGCTGGCTCCGGCGTTGGCCACGCCCAGCAGGAACTCATTAGCATAACAGGCCACACCCAGAAGCAGGAATTCATTCGGATTGGCTACATTAGGGGCGTGTGGCCTAACACGCAAAGGAGTTCCTGCTCCAAAAAAAGCCCTGGGGTTTTGACAACAAACCAGGTAAACAGAATAAGAAGCAAAAGGTGGGTGTGGCTGGATGGGCACACTTCTGGTAACACAGGGGTGTGGCCTAATAGGCTAATGAGTTTCTGCTGTTGGGTGTGGCCTATTATGCTAATGAGTTCCTGCTGGGCTTTTTCTACCAAAAAAAAGCCTTGGTTAGATATAATTCAGGTCATGATAGATCAAGATGGGTAGCCCTGTTAATCTGTCTCTCTGTAGCAGTGGAAAAGTAGGACCTTCAAAGACTCTCAAAAATTTGTGGCAGGGTGCGAGCTCTCGTGGGTCTCTGCTCTCTTCTTCAGATAAAGTGAAGTGAAGAATTCGGCAGTGACTCAGGAGAGCTCATGCCCTGCTGCAAATTTTGTAAGTCTTTAAGGGTCCTGCTGGACTCTTGCTCAAATCATGATGAACGTTCACATGTAAGGGAAATCTGTGCTTCAAGATAAGATGCGCGGTCCCATTGATGCTAAAATACTAGTGAACAGGCAGGATCGACAGCTGAACAGGTAGAACTACGGAACGGTGGAGCAGAGCCAACCCAGAGGACCATTCTAGGACTGACGTCTTGAAAATGTAGAACTTCTCCAACAACAGATTTGAAATCTCCAGAGTACTTTGATTACTGATGAGCTACGAGTCCTCGTGGAGGCCGAGGTTCGGACCAACGGTGCCTGACCGTTGCGTACATGATTAATATCCTTCTTGATGTCGAGAGTCACTTTGTGGCCACCCAAGGACTTTGCATCCATGTCTGAAATGCCTGGCAATGGCTCCAGCCCCAAAGGCCCCTTCCAGCTATGTCTCCTGAATGGCATCGTTGTGCCTGGAAGGAGGGCTCTGGTTCTTGCTCTCCTGCGCCACTTCCTGAGCATCGTCTGGAGCCTGGGAAATTATGCCGTTCCTTCTGCCGCTTATGGATTTCTTACAGGCTGCAAAGAAGAAGAGAAAGGTGAGTAGCATCACCCGGGAAGGTGCCTTCTGCTGAGTCAGGCCATTAGTCTATCAAGGTCAGTATTGTCTACCCAGACCGGCAGCGGCTCCCCAGGGTCTCAGGCTGAGGTCTTTCACATCAGCTGGTCCTTTTTGGCTGGAGATGAAGAGGACTGAACCTTCGCCGGGGCTACAAAATACTTTGAACTGGTCCTGCCATGCAGGAACACACACAGACACAAACAACTATCTAGTCAGCGGTGGTAGGGGATGTATAGTTGCCTGCTGAAAAGTTCCCAAATGAGAAACGCATTGCAAAATTGTGAGAAAATGTTCTACTGTGTACATCAGGAAGTTACATAAGAACATAAGAGAAGCCAACGCTGGATCAGGCCAGTGTCCCATCCAGTCCAACACTCTGTCACACAGTGGCCAAAAACACCAGGTGCCAACAGGAGGTCCAGCAGTGGGGCCAGGACACTAGAAGCCCTCCCACTGTTGACCCCCCCAAGCACCAAGAATACAGAGCATCACTTGCCCCAGAGTCCCTATCGATACCTTGTGGCTAATGGCCACTGATGGACCTCTGCTCCGTATGTTTATCCAATTCCTTCTTGAAGCCGTCTATGCTTGTAGCCACCACCACCTCCTGTTACATGACTCGAGAATGCTGTCCTTCTTTATTTGCTCATTTACGCCCTGCCTTCCTGCCACATGGGGGCTCAAAGGGGCTTACATTATTCTCTTCTCCTCCATTTATCCTCACAAGAACTCCATGAGGTAGGTGGGGTTGAGAGTGTGTGACTGGCCCAAGGTCACCCAACGAGTTACTGTGGCGGAGTGGGGATTCGAACCTGGGACTCCCAGATCCGAGTCCAACACACAGACTACCACACCACACTGTTCCTTGTAATGTATTAAACTTGAGAAAGAACATATGTTCTTATAAGTAAACAAGGAATGGTTCCTTGAAATAATAATAAGAAGAAATTGGATTTGTACCCTGCCCTTCACTACCCAAGGGAGTCTCAGAGCGGCTTACAAATTCCTTTCCCTTCCCCTCCCCACAACAGACACCCTGTGAGGGAGGTGGGGCTGAGAGAGCTCTTGACAGAAACTGCTCTTTTTCAAGAACAGCTGTGCCAGAACTATGGCTTGCCCAAGGTCATCTGGCAAGTGCATTTGGAGGAGTGGGGAATCAAACCCAGGTCTCCCAGATTAGAGTCTGCACACTTAACCACTACACCAAACAAGGGACAAGGCAGAAGTGTGGAGAGGAGGCCCATGGGTTTGGTGGGTGGGGGGGGACAACATTTTGGTACATCGGCTCTGATTTGATTGTATCTAGTTCTGGACCAAAACAAGAAGGCTTACAATAGTAATATTATTCAGAACACGTATACCAGATCATGGCACAAGACGATACTCAGTGAGGCCTCAGCAATATTCTCAGGCCATATGTCAACTGACTGTAACTATAAAACTCCTTTTCAGGTCCTATGTGGATTAATTTATTGTCTTATTGTATCATTATTGTATATTGTGTAAATATTGCTTGACCACCGAAGGCCATTTTGGCCTAAAACGTATCTGGTCGCAATAGGTCTCACTTGTGTACATTGTACACTTTTATGCTGTATTGAGACTACAATAGGGCCCATAATTGTTTTTAACTAATTGATAATAAATACGTGCATTTTTTAGAAGAAGAGATTGGACTTCTACCCCACCCTTCACTCAGAGTCTCAGAGTGGCTTAAATCTCCTTTCCCTTCCCCACAACAGACACCATGTGAGGTAGGTGGGGCTGAGAGAGCTCTCTTGAGAACTGCCCTTGAGAGAACAGCTCTGAAAGAACTTATGACTGACCCAAGGTCACACCAGCAGCTGCATGTGGAAGCGTGCAGAATCAAACCCGGTTCTCCCAGATTAGAGTCTGCACCCCTAACCACTACACCAAACTTGCTCTATTATAGTTTTTAGTTATTGACCCTTTACTTTGTATGTAACTAATCTTTCAGGTACTTGATTCATCTGTTTGGGTTAAGCTCCCCCCCGCCCCTACATTCAGAGCCACTCAGATCTGGGGGCATGGCTGCTCCAGTTTCAACTGGCTTTCTGTTGCGCCGTCTGTGTCTCCCCATCCTCTTCCCCACACACTGCCAGCACTGCAACACTCTTTCCCCTGCCGAGAGAATGCAGGGAGATGCCAATTGTGGCGCAGTGAATACAATGTTGGACTAGGAGCTCTGCCACCAAGCTTGGTGTAGTGGTTAAGTGCTCGGACTCTAATCTGGGAGAACCGGGTTTGATTCCCTACTCCTCCACTTGCAGCTGCTGGATGACCTTGGGCAAGCCATAGTTCTGACAAGAGCTGTCCTTGAAAGAGCAGTTGCTGTCAGAGCTCTCTCAGTCCTACCTCCCTCACAGGGTGTCTGTTGTGGGGAGGGGAAGGGGAAGGAGTTTGTAAACCGCTCTGAGACTCCTTTGGGCAGTGAAGGGCGGGGTATGAATCCAATCTCTTCCTCTTCTTCTACCTCACAGGGTGTCTGTTGTGGGGAGGGGAAGGGGAAGGAGTTTGTAAGCCGCTCTGAGACTCCTTTGGGCAGTGAAGGGCGGGGTATGAATCCAATCTCTTCCTCTTCTTCTACCTCACAGGGTGTCTGTTGTGGGGAGGGGAAGGGGAAGGAGTTTGTAAGCCGCTCTGAGACTCCTTTGGGCAGTGAAGGGCGGGGTATGAATCCAATCTCTTCCTCTTCTTCTACCTCACAGGGTGTCTGTTGTGGGGAGGGGAAGGGAAAGGAGTTTGTAAGCCACTCTGAGACTCTGAGTGAAGGGTGGCGTATAAATCCAATCTCCTCTTCTTCTTCTTCTTCTTCTTCTTCTTCTTCTTCTTCTTCTTCTTCTTCTTCTTCTTCTGGCAGTCACTTTCCCTTAGCCTAACCGTCCTCACAGAGTTGTTGTGAGGAAAAACTGGGGAAAGGAGAACCACACACTCTTCCCTGAGGAGGGGTGGGATAAGAACAGACAAGAGAGAAATGAAGTTACCACACCCAGGCCTTTAAATCTGGGGTATAGATAGGGCTTCCCAGTGAGGCATGGAGATCCTCTCGAATTACAGCCAACTGCCAGATGACAGAGATCAGTTCCCCTGGGAAAATGGCTACTTTGGAGGGTGGACTCTACGGCATTTATATCCAGCTGAGGTCCCTCCCTTCAACCAAACTCCGCCCTCCCCAGGCTCCACCCCAAATCTCTAGGAATTTCCCAACTTGGAGGTATAGGACTGGACTTGTGGGAAGGGCAGAAGGAGCCGGTGTGATTGGCTGGGGATTAATCCCTGATTGTCCCTTAATGGCCAACTGCATCTCGGCATAAGCCAGTTCACAGGATTGGTGCCCGTTGGCGCCAGTCATAATTGTCTCTTTCTTGTTGCTGTCAGCTTGACGCCTTCAAAACCCGACCCTTGTAGGGCAGGGCTGAGGTTTTTGGCAGCTCCTTTTTTCCCTTCTGTCAACATTTCATTTCCGGATACATCAGGAAGGTGGAGCAATGGGAACAGGGGTTTGTTAAACAAGCCGTCTTTATAAGCTTTAGCGGCACCCAAGTATATCTCTTACAGGGGGTCAGCACTCTGGTCTCTTTCTCTCTCTTACACATATACTTTCTTTTGACTGTGCAAACAGAGCTGGGAGCAGTGCTTTTTGGGAAGGAGAAGTTGTTTAAACTGTGAGCAGGCAGGTTACTTTCACGCCTCGCCTTATCAGTTTCCTGGTTAGTCACCTGTAGGAAACACCAGAACAAGACATTCCATTGTTCGTTGACTGCCACCTCAACAAGGCTTCAAAAGTAAACACTTCTTGTGTGTGAAAAGCTTTCCCTGCCTGTCGATAGCTCTCACCAGGAGTGTTTGACCTGCTTTCTCAGTCCGCATTTCTCAGGAACGGCTCAACAAACATTCAGATGTATACCTAGAGCACTTATCCCTGTTAAATAGGGTGAAGGTTCCTCATCCCAAGCCAGGCCCAGCTCGGCCTGGCTAACGGCAGAAATACCAAGATTCATAAGTGCCGTGTGCCTTACAGGAAGGAACCAGCACAGATTAATTACGCCTTCACTTAAGCAGGAATTAATTTGTGGAATTCCCTGACATAGGATAGAGCGATAGCCATATTTTGAGTTCATAGGGTTACTATCGGCAGGGGGGTTCGTGGTAGGGACATGTGATGACCACAGGAATTAACAACTTTAAAATGGGATTAGATAGATTCATGGGGGAGAGGTCTATCAGTGGCTACTAGCCATGGTGACTTAAGGGAACCTCCACATTCGGAGCCACTAAACCTTTGAAACCCAGAGCCAGGAAGCAACATCAAGGGAAGGCCTTGGCCTCCATGGCCTGTTGTTGGCTGTCCAGAGGAACTGGTTGGCGACTGTGTGAGACAGGATGCTGGACTAGACGGACCACTGATCTGATTCAGTAGGGCTCTTCTTCTGTTTTTATGTTCTTATGTTGTTGTGTGATGACACCCCTTCTTGGGTAAACCCGAAAGTGACAGCTTGGAATCACGAGGAACTCTATGGGAAAACCATAGAGTTTCCAGTGGTCAAATGGACTAGTAAGTCGCAACATTACTCTCTAGTGGTTTGATAGCAAAAGAGTAATGGGCTGGATTTATTGTGGAGTATATGTTCCTCTTTGATGATATTGTAAGGTAGTGGTTTTTTTTACTCTTGTGCTATCAAGCCATTGGAGGAGGAGGAGATTGGATTTATACCCCATCCTTCACTACCCAAAGGAGTCTCAGAGCGGCTTACAAACTCCTTTCCCTTCCCCTCCCCACAACAGACACCCTGTGAGGTAGGTGGGGCTGAGAGAGCTCTGACAGAAACTGCTCTTTTTCAAGTACAGCTGTGCCAGAACTATGGCTTGCCCAAGGTCATCCAGAAGGTGTGAGTGGAGGAGTGGGGAATCAAACCTGGTTCTCCCAGATTAGAGTCCATGCACTTAACCACTATAACAAAATGGAGAGTAATGTTGTGACTTACTACTTCAGTTGACCAGATGCAGGCTAATATGATGTCCTAAATTGGGATATTATGCTAATATGCTTTATTTTTAGAATATCATGACTTTGTTGTGGTTTCATTTTGCTATTCTTCGGCATTCCTGCCTTGTGACTGAGGGATTGCTTTTAAAGGCCGTTTCCTTGGATTTAAGGAATGACCTTGACAATATGTTGCTTAGTACTAATAAATACACTATATTAAAACTATAGCGTATGCTCCTCTGTGTTCCTTATCTATTATGTCTTAATTTTTTGTAGCTTACTATCCCAGACGGGAGACCAGGAGATTATCACCACAAGTCATTCCCTTGGGAAGCTTTAAGAGTGTTTTTTACACTATTTCATTCAACATAGATTAACTCTCGCTATAATAGGTGAGTTGCTGCATTGCAGAGTGTCTTACTTTTTAGTGCTGTAAACATTTACAGAATACTCGTTGTATATCACTGAATGTTTGCTTTTATATTTATGTATCACAGCAATTGAAGAAGAATTCTTCTGGGAAGAGGGACCTTGTATCGCTGTTATTCGCTGTTATATTGTACACTATATTTTGTCATTTCTGTATGTTCTAGTTTCTAGTTGTTCAGGATGCCTCAGCCATTGTATTGTTAGATTTTGCTTGACCACAGCCTATGTGTTCATTTGGTGACTAGGTTAAAAGGGGATTAGACAGATTCATGGAAGAAAAATCCACCCATGGCTATTAGCCATGATGATCAAAGACCTCCTTCTTCAGAGGCAGTAGAAGAAGAAGAAATTGGATTTATACCAAGCCCTTCACTACCGAAAGGAGTCTCAGAGCGGCCTACAAACTCCTTTCCCTTCCCCTCCCCACAACAGACACCCTGTGAGGTAGATGAGGCTGAGAGAGCTCTGACAGAAACGGCTCTTTTTCAAGAACAGCTGTGCCAGAACGATGGCTTGCCCAAGGTCATCCAGCAGGTGCAAGTGGAGGAGTGGAGAATCAAACCTGGTTCTCCCAGATTAGAGTCCGTGCACTTAACCACTACACCAAACTGGCGTTCTCTATCAGTGCTGGTGGCAGGGCATAACAACAAAGGTGGGGCTATGGGAAATGAAATCCAGTTGTCAGTTGTAGCATCAAAGTAGATATTTAGCAATCATCTGAAAAGGTATTTGTACATTTCAGGGGAAGTGCATACTTAATCTTTCTGACTCCGATAGGGTTGCAAGCTCCAGGTTGGGAAATACCTGGGGATTTTGGGGGTGGAGCCTGGGGAGGGCGGGGTTTGGAGAGGGGAGGGACTTCAATGGGGTACAACGCCACAGAGTCCGCCTTCCAAAGCAGCCATTTTCTCCTGGTCAACCAATCTCTGTCATCTGAAGATCAGTTGTAATCTCCAGCCGCCATCTGGAAGTTAAGTCAAGGGTGAGAGATCACGGGACAGGCTGAACTTTGTAAGGAAAAACAACCGTGATATGATAAGGAAACCTTGTTAGAGAAAAATATATCTTCTTTAATTATCCAGTGAATAAAGAATCATTAAAGGTGTTTTCTTTGAAGTAAATTGTCTCGAGTTTTTCTTTCTGACGGTACAGCGCTCAATAGACCGTTTCACTCAAGGTTTCATCAGATGAGACCTTACCCCTTTCGTATTTTTTCTACTCCCTCTTTCTTTCTAGCTAGAAATACAAAAGGGGTAAGGTCTCATCTGATGAGAAACGACGACTGAGGGGTGACATGATCGAGGTTTATAAGATTATGCATGGGATAGAGCAGGTTGAGAAAGAAGGACTTTTCTCCCTTTCTCACAATACAAGAACTCGTGGGCACTCCATGAAATTGCTGAGCAGTCGGGTTAGAATAGAGAAAAGGAAGTACTTCTTCACCCAAAGAGTGATTAACACATAATTCACTGCCACAGGAGGTGGTGGCAGCTACAAGCATGGACAGCTTCAAGAGGGAATTGGATAAGCATATGGAGCAGAAGTTCATCAGTGGCTATTAGCCACAAGGTATAGATAGGAACTCTCAATCTGGGGCAGGTGATGCACTCTATTCTTGGTGCTGGGGGGCAGCAGTGGGAGGGCTTCTAGTGTCCTGGCCCCACTGCTGGACCTCCTGATGGCACTTGGTGTTTCTGGCCACTGTGTGACCCAGAGTGTTGGACTAAATGGGCCATTGGCCTGATCCAACATTGGCTTCTCTTATGTTCTTATGTCTCATCTGATGAAAACCTTGAGTGAAACGGTCCATTGAGCACTGTGCCGTCAGAAAGAAAAACTCGAGACCAATTTACTTTACAAAGAAAACACCTTTAATGATTCGCTATTCACTGGATAATTAAAGAAGATATATTTTTTCTCTAACAAGGTTTCCTTATCATATCACAGTTGTTTTTCCTTACAAAGTTCACCATCTGGAAGTTGGCAACCCTACCCTCACCTACACTCTCCTTTATTTTTCATCTAATGGTGGGTCCAGTTTGGGAATTCCAGCTGAGAACAACCAGCAGGGGGAGTGAAGTGGAGGGGAGAAATGAGGAGAAAAGAAGGGTTAAGTACCACCCCCTCCCCCCTCCCCTCCCCTGTCTGTTGCTTTCCCTCTCCAAACTGTAACATCTCCACCTCCCTTTCTAGATGTTTGGTGTGGAGACTCAGATTCTTGGACAAAGGTCTGTCTGGCTTCTCCCTTTTGCTAATAAAACAAGAACGGCAGGGTTGTCGCGAGGATGAATAAGGAAATACACGACCTAAGCTTCGGGAATCATGGGTGCTATACACCTACTGAACAAACAGTGAGATAAATCCGTTCTCCCTCCCAGCCACACACAATTGGTTTAAATCTGGTTTATCAGGGCTACATGATGGTGGAAGGTGAGATTTGATTCAGTAAACAGGTGCAATTTGGCACTGTTGGTTTCTGTCGCAAAACTGGAGATTCTCTGGTGGCAAACCTGGGCACAGTTTGCAATGCAGAATTAGAAAAAGAGTCCCGTTCGTACCTTTGGCCCATGAATCCTGTCCCCGTTTCCGTTTCTTTGGCAGCGCCTGGTTGTTCTCCTTTACGCTGCAACATTTTTCTTTCGCAGAAGCACCCGGGAAGCTTTCATCGTTCCCTGTACCAGTCACCTACGCAAACGAATGGGAAGGGGGGATTAATGAATTAATGAAATTTACAAAATGTATGTCCTGCATTTTTGCCCTCACAAGGGCCGCTAAGGTGGCTGGCAAATTAAAACGGAAATAATAAAAAGTCACATGTGAAAATCATTTACTCCTGCCCCCAAAACTTCCATGCAGGCATTGACGAGTTCCCAGTGCTTGCAAGATCTTTGCTCTGCATTGCGTATGGCTGGCTGTTTTCTTCTCCAATGAAAATTGTGCACGGGTCCTATGCAAAATGTTGGCCTAGTAAGGCCTGATCAGAAAACTAATCTGTATGCCCCAGATAAAATGGTAAGACAGCAAGGATCACGCAGAAGGAATGCGTGCAACTGCCAAGTCAACCCTTAAGGCTTGACTCCTCAGATTCTCTGGAGCAAGCTGTCGGTGCAGAAAGGGGCCTTTGCTCCCAAATCCCATCTCATTGTTTACTAAATGTCCCATCCTGTTGATTGTACTGATTCACTGTGTGTAATCCGCCTTGAGTCCAAGTGAGAAAGGTGGAAATTAATAAATAAATAACCGCTGAAGGCGACTGTAAACTGTAGAACTGTGGGGAATTAAATATGTGCAGATAGAACATCTGAGTTTGTTTTCCTCTTCTCTTCCTGCCTTTGGGTGTAACTGCACAACACGTGTCGAGTCAGAAGTGCATTGGCAGAACTCCCCTTAAAATGCGCTCATTCGCTCAGCATGTGTACTTTTGGGGGGCATGTGGAGTCAGAGAAAAGAGACTAAAAGGCCCCCTTGTGCTGCCCTTTCTGCTGGCGAAAGTGGATCGGGAGGAAAACCAGCAGCTCCTTCTCCCCCCCCGAATGAATGGGTGCATTCAGACGTGGCATTTGAGACGCTTTCGGCACGCCTCAGAAACGGCTTTTACGTGCATGTTCACATGCTCACAACATCTGCGGCACCGTCCCCAGCCATCACTTTCTGGAGCAAACGTCCTTTGAAACGGAGTATTTTGACACCACTTACTAAGTGGTGTTTTCCGGATTCTCCGATTCAAGGCGCACTTTTCTGACATCTGATCACTCATCGAGCCACTTCCGGGTGCTTCAACCCCCTCCCCTCTGGGAAGCTGCCTCTGGCTTCCGGTTTTAGTCCGCCATTTTTAAAAAATGCCTTAGCGCTGTGCGCTTGAGCGGAGCTCCACACCTAAGTTAAATAAAGAAAAGCTTCAATGGTGCCTAGTTTAGGCATTTAGATAGGTCTGGGATCTTGGGGAGGCCAGTTTCGGAGTGAAAATTTAAAGAGAAGTTTTCATTTAAACTTAAAAGGGACGTGTTGAAATCGCTGTTCTGCGCACGTGCCAAATTTTTAGTTTTGGAGAGGGCTGCCTGTGCGCATGCTCAAACGAGAGGGAAAAATCCTCCATCTGCATGAGGACGGCGGGGAGCCCGGAATGAAGAGGTTAGTGTGATCGCGATTCTCCAGGTTAAAAAAACAACAACGCATTGGACCAGAACAATTTAAACTGCTCCAGCACACTGTCTGAACGCACCCAATGAGTGTTTTTTAAGGTGAGCCCCCCCCATGTGTGTCTGACTGCAAATCTGGTTGCACACCTGGGTCCCGACTCCCAACACGTGTCAGGCGTATCCTGTACTTTGACCCTCTGTTTGTGTTACATGTATTATTTTGTGGGCAGCCATTTTGAATGGTAAACCCCCTTAACCATAGACCCTTCAAATCCTATTAAGGGTTATTGTAGCCAGAGCAGTCAATCAGTGGAAATGGTGTTGCATTTGGAAGAGGAGGTGCTATAAGGGGAGGGGAGAAGGAGCTTCTGGTTTCCCCCCCAGCCCGCTTTCACCAGCAGAAAAGGTAGCAAAAGGGGACTTTTAGGCCTAGTTTGCATCTAGCATTCGCTCCGCTGTTTTACCAAACCCACACTGGAACAGAAAAAGATGTGGCTCAAGACCACATTCAAATACCCTGGGGCCGACGCCGTACTGATTGCAGAGTCACCCCTGAATGGCCATAAAACAGCCATAAATCTATGCAGATGGCTACCCTAAAACGGAGAGATCAAACAAAGTGAAAGCGGCATGCAGCCTGGACAGTGCCATAAAATCTGACAATCAAAGTGAAAGTGGCAGGCAATGCAGAGGGGAATTTCTGTTCCAGCGTGGGTTTGGTAAAACAGTGAAATGAATGCTAGATGCAGATTGGGCCTTAGTCTCTGGAGGACTGAGAGTTCCCTTCTCTTTTCTGGTTCTTAATGATTTCAGGTTAGTCTGTAGGAGCAGAACAAAATTCGAGTCCAGTAACACCTTAAAGACCAACAAATTTTTCGAGGGCATAAGCTTTTGCGAGTCAAAGTCCTATCCAGTTGCTTCCTAACAGAGACTCCAGTGAGAGCTGGCTGGAAGCTAGCTGGGTGGGAAAGGCAGGGCTATTTTTGGGCAGGAACGCACAGGAACGGAGTTCCGGCTGGCTCCTGAGTTGGCCACACCCAGCAGGAACTCATTAGTACAATAGGCCACACCCAACAGCAGAAACTCATTCAGATTGGCTACATTAGGGCTCTGTGGCCTAACATGCAAAGGAGTTCCTGTTGCAAAAAAAGCCCTGGGTTTTGACAACAAACAAGGTAAACAGAATAAGAAGCAAAAGGTGGGTGTGGCTGGATGACCACACTGCTGGTAACACGGGGGTGTGGCCTAATATGCTAATGAGCTGTGCTGCCATGGGTGTGGTCTAATATGCTAATGAGTTCCTGCTGGTGGGTGTGGCCTATTATGCTAATGAGTTCCTGCTGGGCTTTTTCTACAAAAAAAGCCCTGGGGAAAGGCAATGCAAGGCTTGAGAGAGAAGTGTTGGTGGAGGCTGAAGGACAGGATACCGAAAAGAAGACAAACCTCACTGTCGGAGGTGTTGGGCTCATCAGACTCCTCCGTCATGGATTCCGAATCGGCATCATCTGCAGAAAACAAAGAACAGTCAAAGATACATTTGTTCATTTATGTTAAACGTTTATTAGCTGCCTCTCTTCCTTTCGGAGCTCAAGGTGGCTTAAGATATAAATAAAACACATAAAACAGAGTAAATAAAACCAAAATTTTAAATTGCAATTTAGGACTGCTTTAATCAAATGCAGTTCTAAATAAAACCGTCTTCAGTTGCCTTCTGGAGTTCGGGAGAGGGCCAGGTGCACCTCCTTGGGGGTAGGGTCACCATTCCCAGGTGGGGGTGGGGACCCCCCACTTTCATGGGCTCCTGTCCCCCAGTGGCCAGCTGGCCAGCAGAAGGAAATTCTCCCACCACCCCAAACAGAGACATCGTGTGCGATGCACTGATGTCACCCGGAAGTGACGTAGGTGCGTTGGTGACGTTGGGTGTGTGTGTGTGAGACGCTCTGGTTTTTGGGCAAAACTCTATGGTTTGAGGGTGATTTTACCATAGAGTTGTGCCCAAAAACCAGAACGTCACCTCCAATGTCACCGGCGTACTTACGTCACTTCTGGGTGACGTATGCATGTTGTGTAACATCCCTGCCCACTCCCAGAATGCCCCACCAATCCCTCCGCCGGCATGACAATCAGACCTGGCAATCCCTCCTTGGGTAGGTTGTTCTGTAGTTGTGGGGCTACCACTGAAAAGGCCCTCCCTCGTGTGCTTCTTTGGTTGATCATATTTTAACGAAAATAACTATTTATCTACTGGTGGGTACATTTTTATCCTGCTGTCCCTCTGAGGAGCTCAGAATGCCGTACACTGTTCTCCTGTCCTCATTTTAACTTGACAACAATCTCCCAAACACAGAGCCTGGCTATTTTTGTTTTCATGTTGAGCCCTTCTGAAAAGATTTTGCATTCTGAAGAAATGGGTAGCTCAAATCTCCTGGGTGAAGAAGAAGAAGAAGAGATTGGATTTATACCCCGCCCTTCACTACCCAAAGGTGTCTCAGAGCGGCTTACAAACTCCTTTCCCTCCCCCTCCCCACAACAGACACCCTGTGAGGTGGAAGAAGAAGAAGAGATTGGATTTATACCCTGCCCTTCACTACCCAAAGGAATCTCAGAGCGGCTTACAAACTCCTTTCCCTCCCCTCCCCCACAACAGACTCCCTGTGAGGTAGAAGAAGAAGAAGAAGAAGAGATTGGATTTATACCCTGCCCTTCACTACCCAAAGGAGTCTCAGAGCGGCTTACAAACTCCTTTCCCTTCCCCTCCCCACAACAGACACCCTGTGAGGTAGAAGAAGAGGAAGAGATTGGATTTATACCCCGCCCTTCACTACCCAAAGGAGTCTCAGAGCGGCTTACAAACTCCTTTCCCTCCCCCTCCCCACAACAGACACCCTGTGAGGTGGAAGAAGAAGAAGAGATTTGATTTATACACCGCCCTTCACTACCCAAAGGAGTCTCAGAGCGGCTTACAAACTCCTTTCCCTCCCCCTCCCCACAACAGACACCCTGTGAGGTAGAAGAAGAGGAAGAGATTTGATTTATACACCGCCCTTCACTACCCAAGGGAGTCTCAGAGCGGCTTACAAACTCCTCTCCCTTCCCCTCCCCACAACAGACACCCTGTGAAGTAGGTGGGGCTGAGAGAACTCTGACAGAAACTGCTCTTTTTCAAGGACAGCTGTGCCAGAGCTTGTGACTGACCCAAGGTCACATCAGCAGGTGCAAGTGGAGGAGTGGAGAATCAAACCCGGTTCTCCCAGATTAGAGTCCGCGCACTTAACCACTACACCAAACTGAAGAATGTGAATCAGCCTACTAAGTGCCTAACACTGTTCGGTGCCTGGGTGTTGCTCATTGGAGCAGGACCAGTCCTAGACCATCCAACTGGACCACAGTCAAACTAGAGCCCAGTCCTTTCATTAGAGTGATCATCAGGTTTTGCCTGGGGCTAGATGAATAACACAGGGTTTTGAATTCTGCTAGATCAGCTCTGACCATTCAGGAAGTCCCGGGTTGCTGGGCAGAGGCAGGCAACGGCAAACCATAAGAACATAAGAGAAGCCAATGTTGGATCAGGCCAATGGCCCATCTAGTCCAACACTCTGTCACACAGTGGCCAAAAATACCGGGTGCCATCAGGAGGTCCGGCAGTGGGGCCAGGACACCAGAAGCCCTCCCACTGCTGCCCCCTCTCCAGCCATCTCTGTTTGTCTCTTGCCTTGAAAACCCTCTGTGGTTGCCAGAAGTCATAGAACCATAGAATCACAGAGCTGGAAGGGTACAGGCCATCTAGTCTAACCCCCTGTTCAATGCAGAATCAGCCTAGAGCCTCCCGGACAAGTGTTTGTCCAGCCGCTGCTTGAAGACTGCCAGGGAGGGGGAACTCACCACCTCCCTAGGCAGCTGATTCCACCGTTGCACAACTCTGACTGGGAAAAAGTTTTTCCTAATATCCAGCCGGTAGCTTCCAGCCCTTAATTTAAACCCATTCTGGCAAGTCCTCTCCTCTGCTGCCAACAAGAATAGCTCCCTGCCCTCCTCTGAGTGACGGCCCTTCAAATACTTCAAGAGAGCAGTCCTGTCCCCCCTCAACCTCCTCTTCTCTAGAGTAAACATTCCCAAGTCTCTCAGCCTTTCCTCACAGGGCTTGGTCGGCTGCAACTTGATGGCATTTGCCACCAACAACCGAATGGCATGGCCAGTTCAAGGCACTCCCAAGAGAGGTAAACCCTTCAGGGCCTATACTGCCACTGGCTCTAGCCAAGGCCCCATGGCAAAGCTGCCGACAGCTAGAAATGGATGGGCTCTTTCTGTAGCACGATCTCCTTTGCATATTAGGCGACACCCCCCTAATGCAGGCAATCCTCCAAGAGCTTACAGTAGCCCCTGTAAGAAGAGCTCTGTAAGCTCTTGGAGGATTGGCTACATTAGGGGTGTGTCGCCTAATATGCAAAGGAGTTCCTGCTACAAAAAGAGCCCTGCCCCCTAATGTAGCCAATCCTTCAAGAGCTTACAGAGCTCTTCTTACAGGGGCTACTGTAAGCTCTTGGAGGATTGGCCACATTAGGGTGTGTGTCGCCTAATATGCAAAGGAGAGTTCCTACTACAGAAAGAGCCCTGCATGGCCCTGCAATGGATCAGCACCTTTCTCATTATACCTCCCCAAGCCATTGCTCGGGTGGCTGGGCCCGACAACTGGTCCTGGCTAGTAGCCACCGCCACCACGTCTTGTAGCAGCCTGTTCTGTAACATCGTCGTGTGTGGTATGCAGAAGGGCTGGGTACCTGTCTGGAGCAGGTTTTGTGGCAGCCTGCGATCTCTGGAATTTAACCGAGCAAACCAGTGAATCCAGGTGAGGCGTGAGAACCAGAAGAACGAGCACCCAAAATGCTAATTGGGGGATGACCCAAGGGCGATGGAAGAACAATGGAAGGCAGGCAAGGGAGGAGAAAGCAAAGAAGCCAAGCCCGGGTGCCAGCTGAGAAACGGGTTGGCAGAGATCCTGGACCTTCTCAGCCAGTAGACGGCAGCCACCGAACTAGAACTGAGGCAATGGCTGAGCTCAGGTCTTTCAGCAGAAGTGCTCCTGGCAAGAGGAGGCTTGTGCAGGGCCTACAAGGAGCCGTGAACAGGGTACAGCATTAACTTCTCTGCCTTGCAGCCCTGCGGCCAGTTTGGTGTAGAGGTTAAGTGTGCGGATTCTCATCTGGGAGAACCGGGTTTGATTCCCCACACCTCCACTTGCACCTGGCTGGATGACCTTGGGCAAGCCATGGTTCTGACAAGAGCTGTCCTTGAAAAAGAGCAGTTTCTGTCAGAGCTCTCTCAGCCCCACCTACCGCACAGGGTGTCTGTTGTGGGGAGGGGAAGGGAAAGGAGTTTGTAAGCCGCTCTGAGACACCTTTGGTGCTGAAGGGCGGGGTATACACCTAATCTTTTCTTCTTCTTCTTCATTGTCCTTCCATTAGTGCCATCACAGTGGTGATGCAGGAACCAACATGTGCTACAGAGCCTCAGGTGGTCCAGGGGCTGGAGTGTTGTACTCAGATCTGACAGACCCAGGTTTAAATCTCCGCTCCACCATGGAAGCTTGCTGGGTGACCTTCGGCCAGTCACCCACTCTTAGGGTAACCTGCCTCCCAGCGTTGTCAGGAGGATAAAACGGAGGAGAGGAAAATGATGCGAGTTGCTTTCAGTCCCCACTGGAGAGACAGGCAGAGTAGAAATCAAGTGAATGAAGAGGCCTGCCCCGCATTACTGTTTACTGGTGTAGTATATGGAACCGGCCTCATTAAGAGACAGGCTTCGAGGACCTAAGTGGAACTCCCTCTCTTCACAGGAATGGTGATAGATCGAGACGGGCAGCTGTGCTAGTCTGTCTGTAGTGGCAGAAAAGAGCAAGAGTCTAATAGCACCTTAAAGACTTGGATCGATTTCCCACAAACAGCTGTGCCGCCCTTGCGCTTCCCTTTCCCCCAATTGTATTCGTCAGTTTCCCACTACTTGCTGTGCAGCCGCATTTTGACCCGTAGCATCCCTCAATTTTCCCTGCATCTTCTCGATCTCAAAAAACAAGGATTCTGCAGGTTAAAATGCAGCCATGCAGCAAGTAGTGGGAAATTGATGAATACAATCAGTGGAAAGGGAAGAGTGAGGGTGGCACAGCTGCTTGTGGGAAATCAGTCTAACAAAATTTCTGGCAGGGGATGAGCTTTCATGAGTCACTGTTCACTTCTTCAGATACCTTCTTATGGGCACTGAGCCAGAAGCAAATTGGTAGCTGGTGGAAATCTTGCTTATAAAGACTGACATGCTGGTGAGATATGGTACCTAGAGCTCATGCTTGCAAGCATTTCCCCCCTCAAGTTTTGATATGGACCAATTGAAGCTTCTGGACAGCCTTCAAGGGCAGCCCTGATGTGGAGCACATTGCAGTAGTCCAACCTGGATGGACTCAGGATATGGACAATTGGGACCAGATCTACTGATGAATTGTTTCCTGTGACTTCCTGACCTGGTCTTCCACTCACCTGAAAGTGCCGCTAATTTTCCATTGGTTACATTTATACCCCACATTTTTTTCCTTCAGACCCAAGGAAGAATATTTATGATTCCCACGAGGCACTGCATATCTAGGCAAATTGACTTAAACCAGGCTGCTTAGCTTCAGCAAGGCTGATGTATCACGTGCCTTTGGACCATTCCCTGGGCTTTACTTTGCAGCTATGGGAGCTACAAACTTGAACAAATGAAATGGAAGCAGAGATTCTCCATTAGATGCTGCATTTGCTTACCTGGTTCATCTGTTTCTAGCTTCTCTGCACCAAAAGGCGTCTTTGTGTCTAGATCAGCAGCCACATCACTTGAAGTCGTCTTGGAGATGGGAAGTTCTTGTACCATAGAAATCTGCAGGACAACAAAATGGACTCATCTGTCAGAGGATGATCTCCAGCAAGACATGTTGCATGTTCCCATCTCATATAAATAGGATTGTCAGCTCTGGGTTGGGAAACACCTGGAGACTTTTGGGGTTGTAGCTTGGGGAGGGCTGGGCTGGGGGAAGGAAGGGGCTTCAATGGGATGTAATGCTATAGAGTCCACCTTCCAAAGTAGCCGTTTTCTCCAGGGGAACTGATTTTGGCTGTCTGGGTTTTGGCCACTGTGTAACACAGAGTGTTGGACTTGATGGGCCATTGACCTGATCCAACATGGCTTCTCCAAATTTCTTATGTTCTTACATGGGTCTCTTGCTTTATACAGGGCTAACTTGTCCACTAGACACACCTAGATGATTACCTAGAGTGCCAGAATTGGAAGAGTGACAACCAGCCCTGTGGCCCACACCCAACTGCCCACTGGCCAACCCACACCAGCAAGTGGCAGTCCCAGGAGGTGCCCCCAAGCCCTCGTGCATGGCCAGTGGGGAGCTGGCTCTTTCCCTCCCTTATTCCATCACAGGCACCCAAAAGCCTTGGAACAGCCCTGGCTTCATAGATCTGGTGGCTATCACATCTGCCATACAGTGTGTGGAATTACCACTGAGGATGCATTGCATATCAGATTTTTATATCAGTCAACCTCCAATGAATATGACATGCAATCATTTGTAAACAGGAGACTGGAAGAAGAAGAAGAGAAGAAGAGATTGGATTAATACCCTGTCCTTCACTCGGAGTCTCAGAGCGGCTTACAATCTCCTTTCCCTTCCCCTCCCCACAATAGACGCCCTGTGAAGTAGGTGGGGCTGAGAGAGCTCTTTCCAGAACTGTCCTTGAGAAAACAGCTCTGACAGAACTATGGCTTGCCCAAGGTCATCCAGCTGCTGCAAGTGGAGGAGTGGGGAATCAAACCTGGTCCTCCCAGATTACAGTCCATGCACTTAACCACTACACCAAACTGGCTCTCACAAGGCAGAAGCTGGGACTGGCTGTACCTCCTGCTGAGTGTGCAGGTTTTCCCACACTCTCTTTTCCCTTACTTGTAAATTCCTGTTTCTTCAGAGGGTTTTTAATGTTCTACACATGTTTTGCTCTCTGTAGTGGTCAATTCAATATCACACTGGTCTACTTCCAGCATAAAAACCTGCAGTTTAAATCTCTAGGGAGATAGATTGGGCATAAACCTGTGTGATACCGAATTGACCACTAGAGGGAGCAAAACGCATGCAGAACAGACAGGAATTTACAAGCCAGGGAACTGAGAATGCAGAAAAAGCCCTCCATGTGCAGTTTGCTGCTGCAAGAAATAACATGAGCTATGGAGCAACCTAACTTACGGGGCTGCTGGGGGGGACAAACGCAGGACAGCATTCTAAAGCACTCTGCATAATTAAAGTGGCGTAAAGGTGGGGAAAAACAGCAAATGGAAATGGAGGAAAGGGACAGTGCAGAAGTGTAGCAAAATCTACATCGTTCTTACCAAAGATGCTGCTATGTCTGCTTGGGCTTTGCTAATGGGCTTCTCTGGCTCTTTGCTCTCCTGGAGAAGCCGAGCTACTGGGGGCTGGCTGGAGGAGCAAGTCTTCTGAAGAACGGGGCTTTCCCGCAGCTCTCGACCGGGACTCTCAGCCTCACATTTCATGGGGAGCTGTTGCCATTTAGCCCCCTTCTGGTTCTCCCTTCCTCTTCCGTAATCCGATAGGTCCAGTGGTGCTTCGGTGGCGAGATACTCCCTCATGGCCTCTGCCTTTTCTGTTGGCTCCAGGTCTTCGCTATGAGTCAGGATCCATTTCTCTCTGGCCCCATCGGCAGGATCTTCCCAAAACAGCTTTTCCTTTTTGCACTGCTTGTCCGCTGTCACCGATGGAGAGGGGGACCTGTCTTGGGGAGGGCTGAAGCTGGCCTCCATCCTGGCCTTCAGTTCTTGCTGCTGTGCCAGGAGATACTGGAGCTTCTCTTGGTGACTCAGGAACGGGAGCCGGCTCTCCGGGTTGTGGTCCTTCATGTAGACCACGGCGCCCGGGAGATCCAAGATGGAGGCCTGGTCTTCCCACTCGTCCTGTGGCCGCGTTTTGCCCCCCACTTCCTTGGCCATGAATAAGTGGTGAGGGAAAGCGCTGTCCCGGATTCCGGAGTTTTTCCGAAGACCGAGATGGTGGAGGGCGAAGTGTTGGTTGAGGAGGCAGAGGTGCTCCTTCCTGGCGGCAAGCTTCAGTGTTTCATAGGACGACACGAGTTCCCGGGAGTCTATCTTGTTTGCTCTCGAATAACTGAAACAGAGATTTACTCAATTATTAAAAACACCTAGACAAGGCACTTTTTGCGGGCTCAAGAAGGTTTGTATAAGCTGTCTTGGCCACCCAAATATCTGAGTCTCATTTCCCGATAGCTCAAGGCGAGAGCCAGTTTGGTGTAGTGGTTAAATGTGCAGACTCTAATCTGGGAGAACCGGGTTTGATTCCACACTCCTCTGCATGCAGCTGCTGGTGTGACTTTGGGTCAGTCACAAGTTCTTTCAGAGCTGTTTTCTCACAAACAGTTTCTGTCAGAGTTCTCTCAGCCCCACCTAACTCACAGGGTGAGGGGGAGGGAAAGGAGATTGAAAACTGCTCCAAGACTCCTTTGGGTAGTGAAATGCGGGGTATAAATCTCCTCCCCTCCTCCTCCCCACCTTCCCCTCCTCCTTCCCCTTCCCCCCTCTTCTTCTTCCATTTTTTTTTGGGGGGGTCAGCTTTCCCTCTACAGTGAGTGTTTTTGGAGGTGGGGAAAGGAATCTGTCTGAAGAAAGCCCTGAGGTGGTCAAGCTACTGCCTGAGAGCAGGGGTTGTGGCTTAATGGCAGAGCATCTGGTTGGTATGCAGAAGGCCCCAGGTTCAGTCTTCAGCATCTCCATCTAAAAGAACCAGAAACTAAAAGATCACCTGAGGCTCTTGCTGCCAGTCAGAACAAACGATACTGATTTCAGTCAGAGGTCTTGCACATCATCTACTACCTGGTCATATTACCTGGAGTTGCCGCGGATTGAACCTGGGACCTTCTGCATACCAAGAAGATGTTCTGCCACTGAACCACACAGTCCCTCCCCTCAGCTCTAAGAACATCAGAAGAGCCCTGCTGGATCAGGCCAGTGGTCCATCTAGTCCAGCATCCTGTCTCACACAGTGGCCAGGCAGTTCCTCTGGAAGGCCAGCAACAGGGCATAGAGGCTGAGGCCTTCATAAGAACACCAGAAGAGCCCTGCTGGATCAGACCAGAGGTCCATCTAGTCCAGCATCCTGTCTCACACAGTGGCCAGACAGTTCCTCTGGAGGGCCAGTAACAGGGCATAGAGGCTGAGGCCTTCATAAGAGCATCAGAAGAGCCCTGCTGGATCAGACCAGTGGTCCATCTAGTCCAACATCCTATCGTACACAGTGGCCAACCAGTTTCTCTGGATGGCCAACAACAGGGCATAGAGGCTGAGGCCTTCCCCTGATGTGGCCTTTTGGCACTTGGGACTGAGAGGTTTGGTGCCTCAGTCAGCATACCTAGTAACCATTGATAAACTTATCGTCCAAGAGTCTATTGAATCCCCGTTTCAAGCTGTTTATTCCTGTGGCCATCACTGCATCCTCTGGTAGCGAATTCCACCTTTTAATCACTCACTGTGTAAAGTAGTATTCCCTTTTGTCCATCCTGAACCTACTGCCCATCAGCTTCATTGGATGCCCTCCAGTTCTACTATCTTGGGGAGAGGAAGAAAATTTCTTTGTCAGCTCTCTCCACTTCATGCATAATTAGATAAACCTCTATCATGTCCCCTCTTTTCTAAATGGGAAAGTCCCAGACTCTTCAGCCTTTCCTCACAGGAAAGGTGCTCCAGCCCCCTAATCATCTTGGTTGCCCTCTCCTGCACTCTGCAACGTCGTTTTTGAGATACGGTGACCGGAACTGTACATGGTATTCCAGGTGAGGCCGCTCTACAGATCTGTACAGGGGCATTACAATATTGGCCATGTTATTCTCAATCCCTTTCCTAATAAACCCTAACATAGAGTTTGCCTTCTGAAGAAGAAGAGATTGGATTTATACTCCACCCTTCACTACCCAAAGGAGTCTCAGAGTGGGTTACAAACTCCTTCCCCTTCCTCTCCCCACAACAGACACCCTGTGAGGTAGAAGAAGAAGAAGAAGAAGAAGAAGAAGAGATTGGATTTATACCCCGCCCTTCACTACCCAAAGGAGTCTTAGAGCGGTTTACAAACTCCTTTCCCTTTCCCTCCCCTCAACAGACACCCTGTGAGGTAGAAGAAGAAGAAGAGATTGGATTTATACCCCGCCCTTCACTACCCAAAGGAGTCTCAGAGCGGCTTACAAACTCCTTTCCCTTCCCCTCCCCACAACAGACACCCTGTGAGGTAGAAGAAGAAGAAGAAGAAGAGATTGGATTTATACCCCGCCCTTCACTGCCCAAAGGAGTCTCAGAGCGGCTTACAAACTCCTTTCCCTTCCCCTCCCCACAACAGACACCCTGTGAGGTAGAAGAAGAAGAAGAGATTGGATTTATACCCCGCCCTTCACTACCCAAAGGAGTCTCAGAGCGGCTTACAAACTCCTTTCCCTTTCCCTCCCCACAACAGACACCCTGTGAGGTAGAAGAAGAAGAAGAGATTGGATTTATACCCCGCCCTTCACTACCCAAAGGAGTCTCAGAGCGGCTTACAAACTCCTTTCCCTTCCCCTCCCCACAACAGACACCCTGTGAGGCAGAAGAAGAAGAAGAGATTGGATTTATACCCCGCTCTTCACTTCCCAAAGGAGTCTCAGAGCGGGTTAAAAACTCCTTTCCCTTCCCCTCCCCACAACAGACACACTGTGAGCAATGTTCCCTCTAAGGTATGAAGTCTTGTGAGCAAAAATTATACTTTGTGGGCTACGGGAATTAAAGTTGTGAGCCAGTGATTTGGCTACTGCATAAATTAGTTTGCTCTGGAGCCTTCATTCCTGAGTTAAGAGAAAAATCTGTGAGCTGGAGGCTAAAAAACTGTGAGCTAGCTCACACTAACTCAGTTTACAGGGAACACTGACTGTGAGGTAGGTGGGGCTGAGAGAGCTCTGACAGAAACTGCTCTTTTTCAAGAACAGCTGCCCCAGAACTATGGCTTGCCCAAGATCATCCAGCAGGTGCAAGTGGAGGAGTGGGGAATCAAACCCGGTTCTCCCAGATTAGAGTCCGTGCACTTAACCACTACACCAGACTGGCTCACAGTTCTGTAGCACATTGGGCTGACACTTCCATTGGGGTATCCACTACGACCCCAAGATCTTTTCTCCTTTAAGGCTGTGATCTCACACACTAAATAATCCACTTTCAATGCACTTTCAAACAGGACTTTGCCAGTTCATAAAGTAAAATCCAGTTGGAAAGTGCATTGAATGTGGACTGAAAGTGGATTATTTAGTGTGTGGGTGACTGCAGCCCAGGTCTCAGCAAGTTCAGGCCCCATTAGCCTATACTTGAAGCTGGGAACTCTACTCCATACCCTTCTGGTATCCGTTCTTACTTACGCTTCGAAGATGGGACTTTGAGCCGGCTGAGGGGAGGGCGGAGTTTTGCTCGCAGGGGGCGGGCTTGCATTTCCAGCACAGTCTCTGTCCTGAGAGCTGGACCTGGAGCCGGGACTTAATAAGGCGACTGTTCCATGCAGCTGATTGGCTATCTTCTGCGAAGTCTCAAGAAGAGAAAAGAGGTGGGGAAAGACGAGTATGTTAATTTCATTATGATATGTTTGCAGAGTCTGGAGGGTTCCGATATAAGAAAGCAGCTCAAGGAAGTGGCAAAACCATGCTGAAGATTTCTGGGAGGCTGGGTTGCTGATGCTAGGTTGGGAAATCCTTGGAGGTCTGAGGGCGGAGCTTGGGGAGGGCGGGAATGGGAGGGGCGTCAGTGGGGTATGGTGCCATAGAGTCCGCCCTCCAGAGCAGAGCTTTTCTCCGGGGGAACTGATCTTTGTAGTCAAGGGATCAGTTGTAATTCTGGAGGAACACCAGGCCTCACCTGGAGGCTGGCAACCCTCCTGTGACACCAAACTGGGGGTTCCATCTAGAGTAAAGGTCTTTGGTTTTGTCCTAAGCAATTTAAATCCTGACCATGCACCCATTTGTAGTAGAGTAAAATGGGACCATGGAAATCCTGCTTGGCCCTCCCCTGCAAGCACTCATGGGCACTCAATGAAATTGCTGAGCAGTCGGGTTAGAACAGATAAAAGGAAGTCCTTCTTCACCCAAAGAGTGATTAACATATGGAATTCACTGCCACAGGAGGTGGTGGCAGCTACAAGCATGGAGAGTTTCAAGAGAGAATTAGATAAACATATGGAGCAGAAGTCCATCAGTGGCTATTAGCCACAGGGTATAGATGGGAACTCTCAGTCTGGGGCAGGTGATGCACTCTATTCTTGGTGCTGGAGGGGGCAGCAGTGGGAGGGCTTCTAGTGTCCTGGTCCCACTGCTGGACCTCCTGATGGCACCTGGTATTTTTGGCCATTGTGTGACACAGAGTGTTGGACTAGATGGGCCATTGGCCTGATTCAACATTGGCTTCTCTTATGTTCTTATGTTCACTGCTCACACCATTCTGAGTCTCTGCTTTGAAGGCTTAAGGGCTAGAAATGTACTATTTTAAAAAGCAAATATTAATGCCAAGAATCTGAAGTGTTGGGGAAAAATAGGCAAAAATACTTAAATACTCAGAATTTGCAATGGATCTTTGCTTCACGGGAGAGGAGACATTTCTTTCTATGTAAAAAGCTTTATCTCTAAGGGAAGGGTTCACATGGAAAGCTGCAAAACAAAAAAGATATCTAGAGCTACATTTTTACATCCTTACAGCACAGAACACATGGTCACACAACAATGGAGATTCCCCTTCTTCTTAACCACTAGGAAGTCTCCTGAACACAGTAACCAATGATTGCTAGTAAACAGACTTAGATTTTCCCGGGCTATCTTCCCATTGGCTCTGAGCCAAGTTTCCCTTCCAGGTCAGTCTAAACAATAGGACACTAGGTAAAGCAGATTAACCCTATAATGACTGAAATCTAGACCTTGCACCTCACGTATTTCCAACATGAAGAGCACTGAACTCTTCCCCAACGCCAGCTGACCATTGCATTACTATGCACAACACTGTCTGTAATCGGCACAGTGTTTTACAGGTCTTTTAACCAGGGGAGAGGGGAAGGGAGTGTGCCCATAACAGGTTCACGTGTATATATGTCTCCTAATTCTCTTCTGTTGATCCGTTGCACAGGATCAGGAAAGCTATCAGTAGGACACTCAGAACTAAACTTGATGGGGAAAGATCAGTATGGACAGGCTAGTCCTGGATCCTCTTACCATCTCTGGAATGTATTCTCCATGGAAAATGGTGTTTGGAGACATCCTGATACCTGGAGATCTTCTCTGTCTTGGAGAGTGGTCTACAACATGGACAACAGTTTAAAGTTCAGAATATTCCAGGGTTTCAGGTTTTATGCTTCAAGGACACTTCCAGAGGGTGTGTGTGTGTGTGTATGTGTGTGTGTGTTTAATGCCAGAATTCAGTACACATGAACACATGATGTTGCAGTCAGAGCACTGGTATATCAAGGTCAGTCCTGTCTATTCTGACTGGCAAGTGGCTCTACCAGGTTTCAGGTGGAAGTCTTTGACCTCACCTGTGTTAGGTACTAAGAGAGACTGCACACGCGGTCAGGCTAACATGTGACCATGCCAACAGCCGAGCTTCACATCTAGAACAAAGGACGCAGAGGATCCTAGAACTTGCCAAGCGGCCAGTTCGGATCCTAAAGGGAACGAATGAGGGACAGAGACTATGTAAATAAACCTATCACGGGAACAGGGGTGTGTGTTGGGTGTGGTCGGAACAAGAATATAAGTGGACCTTCGGGTCCCGCAAGTATCTCAAGTTCTCCATTTAACTAATAAAGTATGAGCTGGAATCACTCTCCAATGCATCAGTCTCAGTACTTTATACCTGCTACCTGATCCTTTTAACTGGAGATGGGAAGGATCAAACCTGGGACATTCTGCATGCAAATCAGAGGCTCTACCACTGAGCCTCAGTCCCATCTGACATCAGCAAGTTATGCGGCGATGGACCAGATTGGGGTAGTGATGCAATCCCCAAGAACCCATGAAGCTGAATCAGACCGTTGGTCCATCAAGGTCAGTATTGTCTACTCAGACTGGCAACGGCTCTACAGGGTCTCAGGCAGGGGTCTTTCACATCATCTGCTGCCTGGTCATTTTAACTGGAGATGCCAGGGATTGAACTGGGGACCTTCTACATGACAAGCAGATGCCCTGTCACTGAGCCACAGCCCCTCCTGATCCAAAACAGGCCTTTGTAGCACCAGGCCTTCAGAAGCACGTCAGCCTGTATCCCATCAACAAAAGCCCAGATGCAATTACATTTTAATTAGTATTTGTGTTTGTTTTTAATTGCTGCGAGCTGCTTCGCCATTGCCAGTCCTTTTGGTGGAAGAGATGTCTGAAAAGAGAATAAATAAATGCCATTTAGCTGGCAAAGCGAATTGCTGCGGGTAGATTAATCCTCGGCACAACCCGTCTGCCTGTTTTCTTGCCACAGATGGAAGCAATGTGGCACAGGAAGAAATAGGGGTGCACAGTTCTCTGGTTCATTAGGCAAGTAGTGATGTGTGGGCCCTGGCCTCAGTGGTTCCAGGCTAACCTGATCTTGTCATATCTTGGAAGCCAAGCAGGGTCAGCCTTAGCTAGTCCAGTTTAGTATGGTATAGTGGTTAAGTGTGTGGACTCTAATCTGGGAGAACCGGGTTTGATTCCCCGTTCCTCCACTTGTACCTGCTGGATGACCTTGGGCAAGCCATAGTTCTGGCACAGCTGTTCTTGAAAAAGAGCAGTTTCTGTCAGAGCTCTCTCAGCCCCACCTATCTCACAGGGTGTCTGTTGTGGGGAGGGAAAGGGAGAGGGGTTTGTAAGCCGCTCTGAGACTCCTTTGGGTAGTGAAGGGCAGGGTACAAATCCAATCTCTTCTTCTTCTTCTACCTCACAGGGAATCTGTTGTGGGGAGGGAAAGGGAAGGGAGTTTGTAAGCCGCTCTGAGACTCCTTGGGTAGTGAAGGGCAGGGTACAAATCCAATCTCTTCTTCTTCTTCTACCTCACAGGGAATCTGTTGTGGGGAGGGGAAGGGAAAGGTGTTTGTAAGCTGCTCTGAGACTCCTTTGGGTAGTGAAGGGCGGGGTATAAATCCAATCTCTTCTTCTTCTTCTACCTCACAGGGTGTCTGTTGTGGGGAGGGGAAGGGAAAGGAGTTTGTAAGCTGCTCTGAGACTCCTTTGGGTAGTGAAGGGCGGGGTATAAATCCAATCTCTTCTTCTTCTTCTACCTCACAGGGAATCTGTTGTGGGGAGGGGAAGGGAAAGGAGTTTGTAAGCCGCTCTGAGACTCCTTTGGGTAGTGAAGGGCGGGGTATAAATCCAATCTCTTCTTCTTCTTCTACCCCACAGGGTGTCTGTTGTGGGGAGGGGAAGGGAAAGGAGTGTGTAAGCTGCTCTGAGACTCCTTTGGGTAGTGAAGGGCGGGGTATAAATCCAATCTCTTCTTCTTCTTCTACCTCACAGGGTGTCTGTTGTGGGGAGGGGAAGGGAAAGGAGTTTGTAAGCTGCTCTGAGACTCCTTTGGGTAGTGAAGGGCGAGGTATAAATCCAATCTCTTCTTCTTCTTCTACCTCACAGGGAATCTGTTGTGGGGAGGGGAAGGGAAAGGAGTTTGTAAGCCGCTCTGAGACTCCTTTGGGTAGTGAAGGGCGGGGTATAAATCCAATCTCTTCTTCTTCTTCTACCTCACAGGGTGTCTGTTGTGGGGAGGGGAAGGGAAAGGAGTTTGTAAGCCGCTCTGAGACTCCTTTGGGTAGTGAAGGGCGAGGTATAAATCCAATCTCTTCTTCTTCTTCTACCTCACAGGGAATCTGTTGTGGGGAGGGGAAGGGAAAGGAGTTTGTAAGCCGCTCTGAGACTCCTTTGGGTAGTGAAGGGCGGGGTATAAATCCAATCTCTTCTTCTTCTTCTACCTCACAGGGTGTCTGTTGTGGGGAGGGGAAGGGAAAGGAGTTTGTAAGCCGCTCTGAGACTCCTTTGGGTAGTGAAGGGTGGGGTATAAATCCAATCTCTTCTTCTTCTTCTACCTCACAGGGTGTCTGTTGTGGGGAGGGGAAGGGAAAGGAGTTTGTAAGCTGCTCTGAGACTCCTTTGGGTAGTGAAGGGCGGGGTATAAATCCAATCTCTTCTTCTTCTTCTACCTCACAGGGAATCTGTTGTGGGGAGGGAAGGGAAAGGAGTTTGTAAGCCGCTCTGAGACTCCTTTGGGTAGTGAAGGGCGGGGTATAAATCCAATCTCTTCTTCTTCTTCTACCTCACAGGGTGTCTGTTGTGGGGAGGGGAAGGGAAAGGAGTTTGTGAGCTGCTCTGAGACTGCTTTGGGTAGTGAAGGGCGGGGTATAAATCCAATCTCTTCTTCTTCTTCTACCTCACAGGGAATCTGTTGTGGGGAGGGGAAAGGAAAGGAGTTTGTAAGCCGCTCTGAGACTCCTTTGGGTAGTGAAGGGCGGGGTATAAATCCAATCTCTTCTTCTTCTCCTTCCTTGGATGGCAGACCATTACGGAAGCCCAGGGTTGCTATGCAGAGGCAGGTGATGGCAAAACACTTTTGGACGACTCTTGCCCGGAAAACCCTACAGGGGTTACCGTAAGTTGGCTATGACTTGGCAGCACTTTCCTCCAACAGTGAGAAGTGCATCTAGTATGAGTGAGTAAGCACTAAAAGCAAGCAAGTGGCTTTCCTGTTTCCTTACTTTGGGTCAAATGTCACGTGTTCAGATCCCCAGCTCTGGGCAGGCAGGGAGGGATTGTGAGAAGGGCAAAGGGAGAATGGAATTCTTCCTCCCCCAATGCCGTTGGCTGGATCGGAAATGCCCCCTCCTCTGGTGGGGCTGATTGGCATGGGAAAAAGACCAGTAGCAATATTTGCCTTTTTTCCATCTGGGAGGTTAAGGTGGGGTTTGACACCTATGAACACACATGAAGCTGCCTTATGCTGAATCAGACCATTGGTCCATCACGGTTGGTATTGCCTACTCAGACTGGCAGCAGCTTTTTGGGGTCTCAGGCAGAGGTCTTTCACATCACCTGCTGCCTGGTCCTTTTAGCTGGAGATGCCAGGGATTGGACCTGGGACTACTGCATGCCAAGCAGAGGCTCTTCCACTGAGCCAGTTGGCTTCTAATCAAAGAAATAGAGGAAGAGGTAATTCCCCATTCCCCTGTGCTATGGCCCTGATCCACCCCACCCCCTTCTGCAGCTGCTTGCATGCAGTTCATGTACCATCTGGGGATCCAAGCAGAGCTTCTCCATCGCATCCCATGTGGTTTTGTCCCCTTGGTATAAGGATAAATGGGGAGCACAATTCTCTCGTTCTTGATTTTTGTGGCCCATCAAGAGACCAAGCCTCCTTTTGGAGGGATGAGGGTTGCCAGCTCTGGGTTGGAAAATACCTGGAGACTTTGGGGGTGGATCTGGGGGAGGGCAGGGTTTGGGGAGGGGAGGGGCCTCAGCACGGGACAATGCCATACAGTCCGCCCTTCAAAGCAGCCATTTTCTCCAGGGGAGCTGATCTCTGTCAGCTGGAGATCAGTTGTAAAAGCGGGAGATCTCCAGGCCCCACCTGGAGGCTGGCAACCCTAGAAGGGATGCATTTCTCCATGGAACCGCAGCTGAGAAATTCCTTTACCTGCAATTTGGCACAAGCCATTCCCAGGAGGCAACTTTCCCAGCCATACCCAAACACCTCTGGGGATAAATTTTTGGAGTAAACTTGGGAGGTATGCAGTATTGTTTTCTACAGAATAGGGCCCTCTGGCTAGGGTGGGTCATACAGGAGCCGATCTTGGTCGTCTGTTGTTGACGTTGCTTCACATATTACAACACTCCTCCAGGGTAGGCAATTCTCTGGTAGGAATTTGTCAGAAACCTGCATGCAAATTCGAACACATGCACAGATATTTCATTTTGATCTATGATGGGGCCACATTTGGAAAACTGTGTACAGTTCTGGTCACTGTATCTCAAAAAGGACACTGAAGAGCTGGGAAAAGTACAGAAGAAGGCAACGGACATGATTAGGGGACTGGAGCACCTCCTTTATGGGCACAGGCTGAAAAGTCTGGGACTTTTCAGTTTAGAAAAGAGATGACTAAGGAGGGACAGGATGGAGATTTATAAAAATTATGCACAGGGTGGAGAGAGTTGACAAAGAGAGCTTTTCCTCCCTCTCCCAAAATACTAGAACTCGAGGGCATCCAATGAAGCTGATGGGCAGTAGGTTCAGGATGGACCAAAGGAAAGACTACTTTACAGAGAGAGTGACTAAAATGTGGAATTTGCTGCCACAGGATGTAGTGATGGCCACAGGCATAGACAGCTTTAAAAGGCAAGTAGATTCATGGAGGATCGGTAGATCAGTGGCTAGTAGCCATGGTGACTAAAGGGAGCCTCCATGTTTAGAGGCAGTCAGGTTCTGAATCCCAGAGCCACGAGGCAGCATCAGGGGAAGGACTCGGCCTCTATGCCCTATTGCTGGTCGTCCAGAGGAACTGGTTGGCCACTGTGTGAAACAGGATGCTGGACTAGAAGGACCACTAGTCTGATCCTACAGGGCGCTTCTTATGCTCTCATTTCGGTGTATACTTTATGGAAACTGTAATTTGCAGCATTTCCTCATATAAGGAGGCTCCTGAAATAGACACTTTTCAGAAAAGGGGCATTCTCCTGCCGTTCTGATGACTCAACCCGTGCCTGATACAGGCTTATGCCCCCTTTTTACTTATAGCCTGCTTTTCTCCCTGATTGGGAACCCAAAGTGGTTTTTGCACATCGTTCCTCGCCTCCTCCACTTAATCCGCACAACAGCCTTGTGAGGGAAGGTAAGTTAGCACGAGAGGCTGTGATAGGCCCAAGGTCACCTGGCAGGCTTCCATGGCTGAGCAAGCGATTCAGCCCAGTTATCCCAGGTTCTAGCCTGCAATCTAGCTACTGCGTGCCCACCAGCCCACACCAATATACACGGGTGAGCAACTGCAGGCTGGGATATTCCTGGAGGTTTGGAGGGGTGGAGTGTGGGGAGGTGGGGTTTGGGGATGGGAGGGGGACCTCAGCAGGGTATAATGCCATAGAATCCACCCTCCAAAGTGCCTGTTTTCTCCAGGGGAATGAGTGTCTTGAGATCAGCTGTGGTTCCAAGAGAGCTCCAGGAGCCACCTGGAGGTTGGCAACCCTACACATGAGACAAACAAACTGGACCCAAAGTCAGAAGAACTTGCCTTCTCCCAGTGGATGGCTAGGTGGCTCACGATACGTATCTTCTAGTTCGTGACTTGCAGCTTTCTCAGGGCTAGATTTTCGGTTCCGTGGGGACAGCAAGGGCAACGGTGATTCTGGGGTGGAGCTCCCATCTCTGGATAACACTCTTGGGGGCTTTGGCCTGCCCCTACAGTAACAAAAAAAGGCAACAATAATAATGATACTTAGCATTTGTATAGCGCTTGCACATGTTTCCGTTTGTATAGCGCTTGCACAAGCTTCACACATTGTGATCTTTACACCAACCCAGTAAGGTGGGCCAGTGATGATCTATCTGGTGCGTTTTTATCCTGCCCTTCCTTCAAGGAACTCAAGGCAACACGCATGGCCTGCCCCCCCCTTTGTCTTCACAACGGCCCAGTGAGGTAGGCTAGGCTAAATGGGTGTGATGGTCCTAAGGTTGCCCAGGAAACTTCCATGATGTAGTAGCAGTTTATTACAGTCTTTAGACCAGCATACGGTTTAGTCAAACATAAAATACAATAATTCCCCCCCTCCCCCGTATTTAATAGCTTTTAAGATGCAATTCCTGTAATTTGAAAATTAGTGCACAGAATTTAGCAACTTGACATGGAATCTTAGAATTATTATCAGATAAAAACCAATGAAGCCTTGCTTTACTGGTGTTTACGTGGCCTGGGATTGATCTTCCATGATGATTGTCTCCCTTGAAAGAGCTCAGTAGCTGCTGGTTCTGCAACCAACCGCAAGGACCAAACTGTCCCTCCTTCCTACTTGTGTTCTTTAGTTTTGCCTCTACGAGGAGCTGTGTTCAAGAAAGAAATCTGCAGACCCACTTATGAGCCTTAACTCTGCCTTGCTTCCAAAGGAGAAAGTTGCTACATCTAGCATTCACTCCATTGTTTGGTAAAACTGGAGCAGAAAAAGGTGCAGCTCAAAACCACATTTGAATACCCCGGGGCAATGCTGTACTGACTGCAGTGTCACCCCTGAATGGACATAAATCTATGCAGATGGTACCATAAATCTGAGAGATCAAAGGAAGAGAAACCGGCATAGGGTGTGCAAACGAACATAAAATCCAACAATCGAAGAAAGTGAAAGTGGCATGCATTGTAGAGGGAAATTTCTGTTCCAATGTAGGTTTGGTCGAATGGGCCAATGATAATTGTGTTGCACTGAACTGGTTGTTGAGGTGCCAGGACATTCTACTCTTGCATTCCAGAGGGGGGAACAGAAGGCGGTGCTGAGAAATCTGCTCAGTTTCTCCTGTATTTCCCCCTTAGACAATCTTGTATCAAACCCTCAAACCTCTAACCTACACTCTCACCCGTGATTGGATCTCATGGTCTTTTTTAATCTTAGGAAGGAGCCAGGGACACACTTTAGATCAAAGCCATTACACCGCGTGTAACACACCCGACAGATATTACCCCCATCCCAGCTGCTATTATGCCTGTTATGGAAAAAAAGACAGGCTCCTGTATCGAACCTGTCTTTTTCCCCTGGTGGGGGTAACAGCAGCTCAGTGAAAGGGAGACTGAATTCTATTGGGAAAAGAGCACAAGAAAAAGGATTAAAGCTCCTGTCTAGGTTTGCCAGTTCTGGGTTGGGAATTAACTGGAGATTTTAGGGATGGAGCCCAGGGAGGATGCGGTTTGGGGACAAGAGGGACCTTAGCCAGGTATAATACCATACAGTCCCATGGCCGGATCACCCATTGGGCAAACTAGGCGCTCGCCTAGGGCGTGCCGGCCTCAGGGGCGCCAAATGGTGGCCCGCCGGGAAAAAGCGCCCGGTTAGGGCGCAAGTCGCCCTCCCCCTCCTCCCTGGGGGGGGGAGGAGGAGGAGGAGGCGGCTGGTGGCGGCCAGCAGGATCTCCCTGCTGCCGCCGCTGCGGAAAAGCGCCCACCGAGGGCACAAGTCACCCTCCCCCTCCTCCCTGGGGGGGGGTAGGAGGAGGAGGAGGAGGAGGAGGAAGCGGCCGGCGGCGGCCAGCAGGATCTCCCTGCTGCCGCTGCCGTGAAAAAGCGCCCACCAAGGGTGCAAGTCACCCTCCCCCTCCTCCCTCGGGGGTGGAGGAGGAGGAGGAAGCAGCTGGCTGCGGCCAGCGGGATCTCCCTGCTGCCGCCGCCGTGGAAAAGCGCCCACTGAGGGTGCAAGTCACCCTCCCCTCCTCCCTGGGGGGGAGGAGGAGGAGGAGGAGGAGGAGGAGGAGGGCCAGCCGCGGTACAGCTTGCCCGCCCTCCCCCTCCTCCCTGGGGGGGAGAGGAGGGGGGGCGGCATGCCTGGGTCTCCAGGCCCAACCGGGAGGTTGGGATCTGCACCCGCCTAGGGCGCAGAAATACCTGGAGCTGGCCCTGTACAGTCCGCTGTCCAGAGTGGCCATTTTCTTCAAGGGAACTGACCTTGGTAGTCTGGAGAACAAATAAAAGTAACAGCAGGGGATCTCCAGGTGCCACCTGGGGTTTGGCATCCCTACTAGCACCTATTCATATTTCCTCCCCGATCCCTGGTGGCTTTTTAAAGCTAAAAACCAACCAACAACTGCAGCTCTCTCATGTAATTAACGTGCGATTTGACCCTGATTTGCTCTCCAAATGGGCTGGAATTTAGAAGAATTATCCGCAGATGCTGAAATATAGAGAGTCAGTTTGGTGTAGTGGTTAAGAGTGCGGACTCTAATTTTGGAGAACCGGGTTTGATTCCCCACTCCTCCACATGCAGCTGCTGGTGTGATCTTGGGTCAGTCATAAGTTCTTTCAGAGCTGTTCTCTCAAGGGCAGTTCTCAAGAGAGCTCTCTCAGCCCCACCTACCTCACAGGGTGTCTGTTGTGGGTAGAGGAAGGGAAAGGAAATTGTCAGCCGCTCTGAGACTCCTTCGGGTAGTGAAGGGCAGGGTATAAATCCAATCTCTTCTTCTTCTACAGCCTTCCCCCCAAATTTCCCAACTGAAAAACGTTAAGTGAAGGGCTGCTCCCACACAGGGTTCCCCCCCCCACATGAACATCAGAAACCCCCCCATAGTAAAGGGGGGACCCAGTCCATACATGGCTCATCTAGCCCCTGTTTTTTTGGCTTTGAAGCTGGAGAAAATAGATACCTCATTTTGTTTCTGGTTCAAAGGGGAAACAGCAGGTTGGCAGGTGGCAGTCAGCAGTAAGCCCAAGGTGAGCCCCAGCAGTGGTTGAAGGGCTACAAAAACCATGCAGCCATTCCGCCCAGCTTACTCCTTGCCCATTTAAGCATCCTACAATCCACCTCTTCTCGCCTCCACAACCTCAACCTCTCCCTCTCTGAGTTATCTAACAGCCCCGAGTCTCAGAAGTCAAGCCGATGAACTAAATGCAAATGCATTTCATTTGCCTAATGTGTAGTTTGAAGGCAGAGACTGGATTTCCTTGGTGCGAAAACTCACAGGTATCAGTCACAGGCTCCTGGCCACGTATACCTGGAAGGTTCCTGTGGAATTCTGAAAAGGCCTTGGAAGAGGAGGTGTCAAAAATTCACAGGGCTGTCGAGGTGTATCTTTTCTAGGAAGACACATTTGGAGGCGAATGTTTTCTCACCCCCCGCCAGGTAGCTCGGAGGGTGTTTTGCTGGCCGAACCAAAACCTAACTGATCTCAAGGCTTTTTTCAGCGCTTGGCTTTTGCCTGTCTTTTTTTCTTTAAAGCCTCTTAATGGCATTTACAGCCTCATTTTGACTTGAAAAATTGTGCAGGGGTGAAAAGGTTAACCTCGGGTTGCCAGCTCTGGATTGGGAAATACCTGGAGATTTTGGGGTTGGAATAGGCTTGCCAAGAACTTACCGTATTTTGGCGGGGGACAGATACATCCTGGCAGGACCATTCCCGGGAGAAGGAAAGATGTGTGCACGATGCTATCGCCAGGAAGTGACGCTAGGCGACGCTCTGGCAATGCGGCTGGAAACTCGATGCTACCATCGAGTTTTCAGCCCCATTGCCAGAGTGTTGCCTGGCATCCCTTCCTGGCGACGGCATGGTGCGTTACAGGGAGGAATGGTCCGGCCAGGGAGCATGCTTCCCCCGCTCCCACGCAGTAAGTACTTGGGAACCCTAGGTTGGAGCCTGGGGAGGGCAGGGTTTGGGGAGGGAAGGGACCTCAGCAGCGTCTAATGCCATGGAGTCCACCCTGCAAAGCAGCCATTTCCTCCAAGGGAACTGATCTGGGTTTCCCGGAGACCAGCTGTAATAGTGGGAGTTCTCCAGGCCCTGCCTGGAGGTTAGCAACCCTGACTGTAATACCAGGAGCTCTCCAGGCCCCATCTGGAGGTGGGCAACCCTAGGTTAGCCCCTCCTCTCCATTTTCTACATGGCTTTGACCTGACCTGAGGCTGTAATTGATCTTAAGAAAGTAGTGGGAAAATCTCATTCTGGAACTCACAGTGTGTTGCCCGTTTTGAGAGGAACTGATCTCCTTTTGAGAGCTCGACCGTCAGGGCCGAAAGGCACCTGGGCTCTTTTTCAGGGCCCATAGCCAGGATTTTGTGGCTTGTGGGGCAAAAATTTTTCTGGTGGGACTGTCACTGTTTTTATCTCAGCTCCAATCCACCCCGAAGCCCGACCGCTGGTGGCCACCCCTCTCCCTCCCCTCCTGCAAGATTTAAAGGGCCCTTCAGCTGATTGGCGGGGAGCAGGTGCCCCACTGATCAGCCAGAGGGCCCTTTAAATCTTGCAGGGTGGAAGGAGAGGGGTATGCGCCATCCCCTGGTTCTTCTCAAAAGCATTTAAAGCAGGGGTGTCAAACATGTGGCCCAGGGGACGGATCAGGTCCCCGGAGGGCTTCTATCAGGCCCGCAGTGGGACTGGCCGACTTCTCCTTCTCCTTCCAGTTCTGCTGCTGCTGCTGTGTCATCGTAGGTTCGCAGCTTACGGATACACGCCTGAACAGCCTACTCAGGATTGCAATGATTCAGAGCAAGAAGCGTCAGTTATCAGGCACTGTTAAATAAACAAAATATTGCAATAGTGCTGATGTTTTAAGCATGATTTTAAGTAACCCTCCCCTCTTTGTGTTTGTGTCCTTTGGCCCCGGTCACACGGGCCAGAAAACGCGCGGGGAGGCGTGGCAGTTTGCCCTGGAGCTAAATAAGGCGTGGTAGCCCGATCATATGGGCCACCGGGTTGCCATACTCCAGCTCTGCGCCCTGATCACACTGCGCTGCTGCAGCGCAGCAAAAAGCAGCGCAGTGCGCATGCGCCATTGGGGGGCGGGCCGCTGTCGGTGTCTTGTGTGTGCGCATGCGCTGTTCAGCGTTGGTGCGCATCCCATGGAAACTGACAACATCCGGAAACCCCGGGGACATGGGCGGGCGTCGGAAGCCGCGGGATACTGGCGCTCCCGCGATCAGACGCCGGCCTTTGCCCCGGGGTTTCCGGAAACTAGTACTTCCGACCTACTCGTTTTTACCCCGCGTTTTCCAGGGGAAGCCGCGGGTTGGCCACGGGAGCACTACGCCTCCCAGATGTGCTCGTATGATCGTGCACGGAAAGTCCGCAGGGCTCCCGTGCCTTCAGCGGGGCAAATGCTCCGTGTGAACAGGGCCTTTATAAAGTTTATATCTCTGCAACCTGGCATTACGTTTTATGACACACGTGGCCCGGCCCAAGAAGGTCTCATTTATGTCAGATCCGGCCCTCATAACAAAGGAGTTTGACACCCCTGATTTAAAGGATTATTCTAAAAAATACCTTGTGGGGTTGGCCCTTTAAGGAAAGGGGGCTGAGCCCCCCATAGACCCATTGTAGCTACCGGCCAGCTCTGTTTTCTCAAGGCACAATCCATCTCATCTAGCCCCGGGCAATGTTCCCTCTAAGCGGTGGAGTCCTGTGAGCAAAAATTCTACTTTGTGAGCTGCTGGCATCAAAGTTGTGAGCAGGCGATTTGGCTACTGCATAAAGTAGTTTGCTCTGGAGCCATCTTTTCCTGAGCTAAGACAAACATCTGTGAGCTGGAGGCTAAAAAACTGTGAGCTAGCTCGCACTAACTCGGCTTAGAGGGAACACTGGCCCCGGGATAAGAGAATCCCGATCCCTCTGGTGAGAGCCACAGAAGCCCTCAAGGAAGGAGCCATCTCTCCAATCTCCAACCGCTGACTTCCAGGAACTCTGCCCACGCAGTGACCTGTGGGCAATACTGAAACGCTGAGGGATAAACAGAAGCAAAGGCTGGACTTACTCGGTGCTGCAGAAGCGCTTCAGTTCTTCCTTTAGTCTCTTGTTCTCCTCCCTCATCTTATTCAGTTCATTAGCTGTTCGTGGGGGAGAAAGAAAGAGGCGGCTGGGTTAGAGGAAGCGGGGCGTGTTCGTGGATGGATGCTGATAGGAGGAAAGATGCATTTCAGAGAGCTGGGCGGAACGGGGCACGTCTCAGACAGAGTGAACTCAAAGGACTGTCGAGTTGCTCTTCTAGGTGTGTAGTCAGGAGTCTTTTTGTAGAAAAACAGCTGCTACAAAACATATGCTAATGAGCTATTAGGCTAAAAAGTTACTTTTTCCCCACCATAGAGAACAATGGAGGGAATAGGGGCAACCTGTTTGGGGGCCCATAGAATTGGACCCCCTGATCCAATGTTCTTGAAACTTGGTGGGTATCTTGGGGAGAGGCTCCATCAGCTACCCTGTGAGTTTGGAGCCTCTCCCTCAAACCCTCTCCCCTCCAGCCCCCAGAATATACCCTATGTTTTCACCATTGACTTCAATGGCCCATAGGATATAATGGAGCTGAAATTGACATTCGGCTGCCTGAAAGACTCCCCGGGACGCAGGCTGGGGGCGGGGCTTGGCTCCTGAGCTCCCGGAGCTGTGCTCCCGTGCGCTCCCCCCCCAAAAGACCCCTGTGTGTAGTAATCATTTAAATGTGTGTGTGTGTAAAGTGCCTTCCGGTCGCAGCTGACTTATGGCGACCCCATCAAGGGGCTTTCCAGTGAGAAGCATGGATAGTTTGCCATGGCCTTCCTCTGCAGAGTCTTCCTTGGTGGTCTCTCTTCCAAGTACTGGCTCTGCTTAGCTTCTGGGATCTGATGAGATCAGGCTATACCGCGCTGCCTTCCCAATGAAATCGAGCTATACCGTGCCACCTTCCCTCGCAATAATTTGTATAAAGGTAAAAGTTTTCCTCGCTCGAAAGCCAGTCAGATCTGGCTCTAGAGATGGGGTGCTCATCTCCGTTTCCAAGCCGAAGAGCCAGCGCTGTCTGAAGACATTTCCCTGGTCATGTGGCTGGCATGACTAGATGCCGAGGTGCCTAGAACGCTGTTACCTTCCGTTCCCACCGAAGCGGAACCTATTTATCTACTTGCAATTTCTTGCTTTTCTAACTGCTAGGTTGGCAGGAGCTGGGGCTAGAGATGGGAGCTCACTCCGTCATGCGGCACTCGGGTCTCGAACTGCTGAACTACTGACCTTCCGGTCTGCAGCTCAGCGTCTTAACCAGCGTCTTAACCACTGAACCACAGCATCCCTTTCATCATTTATATAGCATCCTTCAATTTACATATTTGAATTGTGGGCCCCTTTGCAACCTCTCCTTGACACTGGGCTCCTGTTGCATGGACAGAGAGAACTGAAGCTGAGAGAGAAGTCCTGGGCCATAAAACAAGCTGATGTAGTGTAGCGGTTATAGTGTTGGACTAGGAACTGGGAGACCCAAGTCTGAATCTCCATTGTGCCCAGGAAGCTAGCAGGATAAACGTGGACCAGCCACACACTTCTCATCTCTCTTCTTCTTCTTCTTACACAGTGGCCAACCAGTTCTTCTGAAGGGCCAACAACCCTTCATAAGAACATCAGAAGAGCCCTGCTGGATCAGACCAGTGGTCCATCTAGTCCAGTATCTTGTCTCACACAGTCGCCACCAGTTTTCCTCTGAAGATCCAACCCCTGATGTTGCCTAATGGCTCTGATTTTCAGAGGTCAACTGCCTCTGAATGTGGAGGTTCCCCTTTAGTCAACATGGCTAGTAGCTACTGATAGATCTATCCTCCATGAATCTGTCTAATCCCCTTTCAAAGCTCTCTGTGCTTGTGGCCATGACTACATCCTCTGGCAGCAAATTCTTGTGAGGTAGGTTAGAGCACGATATTGTGACAGGGCCCAGAGTCACTCAGCAAGCTTTCATGAAAGAGAAGGGATTCAGACTCAGTTGTGCTAGGTCCTAGTCTGACCCTCTTTAACCACTAGGCCATGTTGGTTCTGTCATCGTCTGCCAGTTGCTTTCTCAGTTGAGTTGGTGATCTCCCATTCGCTGGCTTCCCCATTCTCTGAAATGCATTATCTGAATTTGGTCTTTGTCCCAGTTAGATTCGTTTATTATTTGGGTTTGCATTTCAGTTTTGAACATGCAAACTGTCAGTTTCTGACACCTGAAATATCACAGAAACCGTGGAGCTGACAAAGCAAGACTAAAAATATCTCACTTGGTACTACGATGCCCCAAAATTCTGATTTTTCAGTAGCAAAGTACGTTCCCTTTTTTTTTAAAAAAGAAGAAGTGTGGCCAGGGTGCCCGACTCTCTCACTATCAGACATGGGAAAGAACTCCAGATCCCTGCTCCGCTTACTGAGGATGAAGATGTGTTGGAGGCTCTGGAAATGAGCCTTCCCAAATTCGTGCTGCTTCTTCTTTGCAAGCTCTTGAGTCACTTGGCATCTGTCACAGAGACCAGCTCGTAACCTGAAGGAAGCACAAACAGTGAAGGGTGAAGACAGAGACAACATTTTTAAATCATATAGGAAGACAGATGTAATGTCTTTAGAGCAGAGGGGTCTGCTCTATGTGAAGACAGATGTAACATTTTTAGAACAGAGGGGCTCTGTCTCTGTTAGGGGTTCCCAACCTTTTTGAGCTTGCAGGCACCTTTGGAATTCTGACATGGCGCGGTGGGCGCAGGAACAAAATGGCAGCCACGGCATGGCTGCCACAGGAGGTGGAGCCAGCCACAAAATGGCTGCTGCAGTAGGTGGAGTTGGCTGCAAAATGGCTGCTGCAGCTTAACTTCAGTCACACAGTGAAAATCCTTGTGCTGCGGTGGCAGCTGCTGCCAAAGCAACTTAAAAAAAAATCTGCCTAGCCATTCAGATCTCCAATAGCCAATCAGAATCCTTGTTGGGCAAAAGCCTTGCTCACTTCCTAAAAACACCTGACGGGGGCACCATGGTCTCCATGGGCACCACATTGGGGATCCTTGCTCTGTATGAAGACAGATGTAATGTTTTCAGAGCAGAGGATACCTCTCTGGACGAAGACAGATATAATATTTTTAGAATATAGGTATTCTCTCTATATGAAGACTTGTAATATTTTTAGACCTCAGAGGCTGTCTCTGAATGCCCCACTGCTGAATTCAAGTCTAAATATACTGTTCGTTTCAGGGACAGAACTCTGGCAAAATTAGTACTGAAATTAGTTTGAAGCCGTAGCTGACTGTACATTGTGCAGACTTGGCCGGCCCTTTGCAATGTTTGTCTCCAAGAACCCCACCCCTGCAATTCTGGCAGCAGTTTTTTAAAAGTGTTAATAATAAGATGACAAGCACATGCAGAATAGAATCACAGAATCGTAGACTCATAGAATCACACAGTTGGAAGGGGTCATGCAGGCCATCTAGTCCAACCCCCTTGCTCAGTGCCAAATTAGCCCAGAGCATAACACAGAGTCTCAAACAGGGCCGGCTCGCCCACTAGGCTAGAACCCCCGGCCCCTTCTCTGGCTTTCCCGGGGGCCCCGCAGCTGTGGAGTGCCCAGGAAAGCCAGCGCTCCGCCGCCCCCCAGTCTCCAGGCCCCACCGGGAGGTTGGCATCCCTGGTGGGATGGGCGCCCCAGGCTGTCCTGCCTAGGGCGCCCAGACAACTGGGGCCGGCCCTGGTCTCAAAGCTCCTTATAGAGTAATGAATGTATTGTTGCCTAAGCATTGATGGGCCAGAGCCCATGAAGGGGCATGGAAGATGGTGATGAAGGAAAGCCAGATATTTGCTGGGCTTCGCTGACACACCGATGCACGTGATTTACCTGTTTTCCAACACCTTCACATTGTCTTTGAGGACCTTCTGCTGTTCTCGTAGCTGGTGGTTTTTGGCGAAGAGCTCTTCTATTCTCTGGGTATCTCTAATTTCCAGAAGAACAAAGGGGCCAAAATAAGGAGGCTGGTGGATTCTGACACCCCAACAAGAGACCCCCCTTGCTTGTCATATGGCACTTCCACACACGCACTAAATAATGCACTTCCAATCCACTTTCGGTGCATTTTGCAACTGGATTTTACTGTGTGAACTGGAAACATCCACCTGCAAAGGGTTGCTGAAATGCTTTGAAACGGCATTCTTTAGCATGCATCATGAACAAATAGATTAGCGAAGCCTGGCAGTGCATGTTGATATTATGATTCATTAATCCAAGCAGGAGGAATAGAGTTGCCAACTTCCGAGAGGGGGCAGGAGATCTCCTGGAATTACAGCTGTGATCTCCAGGTGACAGAAATCAGTTCACCTGGAGATAATGGCTGCTTTGGAGAGTGGACTCTACGGCATCATGCCCTGTCGAGATCCCGCCCCTCCCCAAACCCCACCCGCCCCAAGCTCCACCCCCCCCAAAAAAAATCTCCAGGAATTTCCCAACTCAGAGATGGCAGTCTTAAGGCAGGCACCGGAAAAGGGTTTCCCCGTTTCAGGAATGCTCTTATTGGAGCATTCCAACAGACCTTCATACAAACACAGCTCAGACTGAGTCCAGCCTCAGCTCAGACTGAGTCCAGTCCCAGCTCAGACTGAGTCCAGTCCCAGCTCAGACTGAGTCCAGTCCCAGATCCTAATTTCCCATAAGAAGAAGAAGAGGAGGAGGAGGAGGAGGTTGGATTCATACCCTGCCCTTCACTACCCAAAGGAGTCTCAGAGCGGCTTACAAACTCCTTTCCCTTCCCCTCCCCTCCCCATAACACCCTGTGAGGTAGGTGGGGCTGAGAGAGCTCTGACAGAAACTGCTCTTTTTCAAGGACAGCTCTGACAGAACTATGGCTTGCCCAAGGTCATCCAGCCAGGTGCAAGTGGAGGAGTGGGGAATCAAACCCGGTTCTCCCAGATGAGAGTCCGCACACTTAACCACCGCACCATACTGGTAACTATTGTGTGGAGCGCCTTGTGCATGAACATGGCCCTGAACATTCTAAAACGAGCAATCTAAAAGCCACCTTTGCCCATAGACCGTTGAACAGGACAGTATTCTGCTCCACTCACCGACATTTCTCATTGGTTAGCTCGTTCAGTTTTGTCTGCAGGCCTGAAAGGGTTAAATAAAGAACATTTGGACAAGACGTTAGACCCTCGGTGCAGAATCACTTGACGTTGCAAATGTCACATGACACTTCTAAGGAGTATGGGTGGATTAGATGACATTCTTGTTTGCAAACTGCATTCACAAAACAACTTGTTAGCGTAGTACTGTTTGCCAAAATAGGACTATCCAGATTCCTGAAGCAGCAGAACAAAGAAAGTTTGAGTCCAGTGGCACCTTTAAGACCAACAAAGTTTTCTTCAAGGTATAAGCTTTCGTGTGCATGCCCACTTCTTCAGATATACTGAAATGGAAGTTACCAGTCTATACGTATCGGTACAGGGTGAGCAGCAAATTAGCATACAGCATAACAAAGGTGTTTAACAGATGCAAGGACCAAACTGGAATAACAAACTTAGTTATATGGTCATAATTTGTTTGGTTTTAATTTGGGGGGGAGGGGAACATAGTGAAGGAAATATCGGAATCCTATCAATGAAGAGAGAAACAGCAAGACCTTCTTCTGTTACCCTGTTTGGACTAACTCCTCTTCTCCAGTCCCTTTTTAAATTCTGAAAAGCATACGTTTATTTCTCTAAAAGATTTCTGTTCTGTCCTATGACCTCCAAGGTCTGCAGAGAAATCTAAAACAACACAAGCCCTCCAAATCAATTAAAAATAAAACAGGCCAACAACAGCTGAAACCAACAACACTGCAGCCACGGGCTCTCCAAAAGCACAACTGCTTCATTCCCTCCACCCCACCAAACCCCTGGGAGAAAGCAGGCACGAGGACAACACGTTTGGGGAGCTATTCCATGACAGAAAAGGTGCTGTGACAGAAAAGGCCCTGCACCTTGTGGCCAGTCACCTCGGTTGGGCCCACACGCCCCTAGATATTGTGTTATAGTGATCATTCACCACCTGAATTAGGAAAATCCAGAAGGCACATGAAGAAGAAGAGGAGGAGGAGGAGGAGGAGGAGGAGATTGGATTTATACCCCACCCTTCACTCGGAGTCTCAGAGCGGCTTACAATCTCCTTTCTCTTCTCCTCCCTGCAACAGACACCCAGTGAGGTAGGTGGGGCTGAGAGAGCTTTGCCAGAACCTGCTCTTTTTCAAGAACAGCTCTTATCAGAACTATTACAATAGTAAGATATCCCCCCAAAAGGTTGCCAGGCAACCCTTGCTGCCTGCTACTGCTTCGTCAGCCAGTGGAACAATGACAATTTTTTTTAAAAAAATCGCTGTCACTGTGAAAACATTACTTCACTTTTGGGGTTTCCCCCAGAAGTGTGCCATTACACTGGCAGGGCACCTTTGTCCCTGTTTCCCAGACTCCAGCTGGTTACCAAACACTGGCTTTCAGCCCTGTGTAAATCCCATCCTCATCTAAGCCTGCCCAAGATACGATTGGCCTTGGGTGAAATAAGGTAGGGTTGGATCCTGTCAGTTTTTCTACAGGTGTAAGAGGGAGAAAAGTGGAGGAAAGGTGGTACGCTAAATCCAATCTGGTCAGATCTCAGAAGCTAAGCAGGGTTGGTACTTGGAAGGAAGACCACCAAGGAAGACTCTGCAGAGGAAGGCCATGGCAAACTACTTCTGCTTAATCACTTGCCTTGAAAACCCCTTGTTGGGGTTGGCAAAAGTTGGCTGCAATTGGATGGCACTTTACAAGCATGACTGGGAGGAGGACCTCCCCATTTGACCCCTCAAAAGGCTATGCAGGGGGCTGGACTAGATGACCTGCAAGGTCCCTTCCAACTCTAACATTCTATGATTCTATATGACCTCTGTGGGTCAAAAGCCATGCCTGATGAATACTGCAGTAAGGGAAACGAGGAACTGAGACTGCCTCTCTTGCGCCAGTGGAAAAGTGGGTAGGACCCAACCCTTTGTGGGGATGGGCCAACAGAGGAGACTCCGCCTCTGAGTCCACAAGCTTCTGAGGGGAGCGTCCTGGTTGTGGGCTGGGTGCTTTGGCATTAATGAAGGACTCCCAGATTTCTTCTTACCTTGGACCTCCTTCTCATGCATTTCCTTGAGCTTGTTCAGGAATTCCACGAAATTTTCTGTCGCCATTTTTTGCGTGCTGTCACATGAGCTTGCGAAAACCAGATCCTCCCAGATCAATTTGATTTCACCATTTAGTTTGCGGTCTACAACAGGGGGAAAAAACACACCCAATGATGGAACAATTCATAAATCTTTTTACCCCCAATCAGTCTGGTTCAGAAGAACATAAGAGAAGCCATGTTGGATCAGGCCAATGACCTATCCAGTTGGACAGGCCGCGATCACACACACTAAATAATCCACTTTCAATGCACTTTCCAACTGTTGTGAACTGGCAAAATCCAGTTGGAAAGTGCATCACAGCTTCTGTGCCACACAGTGGCCAAAACTCAGGAGACCCACCATCGGTCCAGAAGCTCTCCCACTGTTGCCCTCCAAGCACCAAGAATACAGAGCTCCATTGCCCCGGACAGAATGTTCCTTATACACCTTGTGGCTAATAGCCACTGGTGGACTTCTGTTCCTTATGTTTATTTATTCCCCTCCTGAAGTCATGTCTATGATTGTGGCTTGAAGCTGTCTATGCTTGTGTTCCTTGTTTTGCGCTGGCCCGCTTTGTCGTTTTTCAACCCTTTGGAATTTTCTGCTGTTTGAGTCATTGATTTTTTTAAAAAAATATATTTTAGTTTTTGATGCCCATTGCTTTTCAGCTTTCTTAGCTGCTTTAAACAAAGGTATTATTTGGAAAGGAGGATAAAAATCATCCCAATAAATCAAAATAATATGAATTATTACTTCTGGGCAGGGCTTTTTTCGTAGAAAAAGCCCAGCAGGAACGTATTAGCATAATAGGCCACACACCCTGACAGCACAGCTCATTAGCATATTAGGCCACATCCCATGCCTTCCCTTGGCTTGCCTGGGCGCTCCGCGGCTGCGGGGAGCCTGGGCAAGCCGCCCCTTGGACAGGCTGGGGAAGGCACAGGGAGGCATTTAAATGCCTCCCTGATCCTTCCAGCCCCCCCCGGCTTGCCCACCTCAGAATTGCCAGGGGGGTCACTCTCCAGGCCTTCTCTCCATAGCCACATACGCAGAGGTTTTGGCTGTAGCGGGCGTGGCCAACTCTGAAGCCAGATGGAATTCCGTTCCTGTGTGTTCCTGCCCCAAAATAGCCCTGCTTCGGGGTGTGCGGGGAGGTATTTGTGAATTTCCTGCATTGTGCAGGGGATTGGACTAGATGACCCTGGAGGTCCCTTCCAACTCTATGATTCTGTGAATTCATTTATGTACATTTTTCTCCAAGTAAGGACTCCCAACCCCTGTTCCTTAAGGCCTAACTGGACAATACATAATTCCCACGTCCATCTCTGGATCCACCCCAGGAACTGTCAAGCAGACACGTCCTGGATGGTCCCACATGCTGCTAACTTTGTTCTGATCCAGCAATGGAGATAGGCACCTCAGACCACCATTGTAAAATGCCTGCTTCAAGAGATAGAAAAGATGCAGAGGAATAAATTAATAGTTGGGGCTCATCACAGAAATGGGCCAATAGGTTTTTTCGTACATATTTTGGTGGAATATTTCAGGATTGGATCCTGTTATATTTATGTGATGTGTGTACCGAATAGCAGATTTAGAAAAAGGGACCCCCTTTCCCCCAGTTCATAAAACGTTTGCGCTTAGTCCCCTGGGGATGATTTTTGATCGCTCCAGGTGAACGGACAAGTGTCTGTTAAGAAGCCAATTGTGCAAGGGGGCTGGAAGGGCGAATGGATTACATTCCAAACGATCACCGTCACGGGCAATTATCACATTGGCAGCTGTCCTTTGGACACCTGCCTCAATCATGACCCTTAAGCAGTGTTGGATTTCCCTGGGGGTTTACTAAGGCTGTCATTAGTTTCAGCGAGGAGGCCAATCCCATTCAGGCCAAGTGGCCGGGTCTGCTGGGAAAAGCTTTATGAGGACAAATCTTCCAGGAAGCTCAAATTGCAGTTCATGGGCTCATGCCTGGGACTCCACCTCGCGATACCGCTGACTTTCTCAAAGAAACGCAATATCTGCAGGCTCGGTACGGCGAAGGGGTGTGGGGGGGCAAAGCACCTTGAAGTTTACCAGGATCTGAAGCATTAATCCCACCCAAAAGGATCGTTTCATTGGGAGGCATTTTCTTCAGGTGTTTCCTAATTTGCCATAGTGGTGCTTTCTGACTCGTGAATGAAATTTCTGTGCCCTTTACAAAAGAAAAGCCACTTGATACCTGTTTGCTAAACAGCAGGTTCTGCTCACGGCAGCCAAGGAAAATTACATCATAAAGGCCGAAAAGGCAGCTCGAGGCACCAAGAGGGCCCAATCTCCTGCTCTCGGTAGCTTGGCACAGTGTAAGTGGCAACGAACCTACACCTGTTGTTGTTATAACGATCCATTTTATTATTTACTTATCATAGCCACACAGACACGGATAGTGCTTTTCAGGACTGTAAGATAAAAAGAAGGGCCTTGCTCTGAGGAGATTACAATATAAATTTTAGGAACAGTGAGCTGAGGGGCAGAAGGATAACAGAAGCTATTGGAAGTAAGGTCCATTCTGTATCTGGCATTCACTCCACGTTTTATTAGCACTCGACCTGGTTCCCCCTTGCCTTGGAATATCTGTTTTCATTGCATTTCCTCGGATCCTGGTTTCTGCGTCATCTAGTGTCAGCTTGACATTTATTTTGTTTTCAGCGCTCGCCCCTGCACTGGTATGCAGATTTTCCTGTGTCAGTACTTGCCTCAGCGGTCATTAGCCACCTGAGCCAAGTAATTCATGGCGAGGCGATAAATACAGAGGGGGAAATAGGAGATGGAGATCAATGAAGCCATGTCAAGTTGTCTGCTTATTGTTCCTTTCAAATTGGAAGAAGAAGAAGAAGAAGAAGAAGAAGAAGAAGAAGAAGAAGAAGAAGAGATTGGATTTATACCCCGCCCTTCACTTGGAGTCTCAGAGAAGCTTACAAACTCCTTTCCCTTCCCCTTCCTACAACAGACACCCTGTGAGGTAGGTGGGCTGAAAGAGCTTTGAGAGAATTGCTCTTTCAAGGACAGCTCTGACAGAACTATGGCTTACCCAAGGTCATCCAGTAGCTGCAAGTGGAGGAGTGGGGAATCAAACCTGGTTCTCCCAGATTAGAGTCCACGCACTTAACCACTACACCAAACTGCATTGCCAAGCGGAGGAAGGAAAAGGCACCACTTAAAACCACATTCAGATACCCTGGGGCAATACCGTACTGACTGCGAAGTCATTCCTGAACGGACATAAATCTATGCAGAAGGTACCATAAAACCTGATGAACAAAGAAAGCGAAAGCGGCATGCAGTGTAGGGGGAGATTAACCTCCCAACATAGCTGTGGAAAAACTGTGAGGAAGCAGATGGGTGCAGAATCAGCCTAAGATAAAGTGGTGTGGGGTTTTTTTGGCCCCTGTAGGGGATTTTTTAATTGCATTTTCTAATAACTACAAACTAAAAACTAAAAACTACAAACAGAAAAAATAGGGAAGGGGAACTACCACCTAGACGAGAAAGTAAAGAAAACCCTCTAAAAACCCAAGGAACGGTGATCATACAAACATTTCATGTAATTACTTTCCCTCTTAAATGTAGATTGGCTTCCACCGAAAATGATCATCTATCTAATAAAGCATTTCGGTATTTCACCAACAATTTAAGCTTCATAAAAAGCTGTGAATAACAATATAAAATAAACATTCTTTAAGAGTTCCACAGCACATTGACGATCTATTTCCCCCCCTTTTTATATCTCAAATGATAGCTTGTTTTGGGGCCAACCGCCCCCAATTTAGAGTCTGAGTCCTCGTCAGAAGATTCAGCCTCTCCTTCTTCCTCGCTCTCTTTGGCACCATCGGTTACTCCTTCTCCCTCTCCTGATGGACGACCATGTTGATGCAAAAACTCGCAAGCCTTTTCAACAGAGTCAATCCTTTCTTTACTATTTGCATATCTGAAGATTAATCCTTCGGGTATTAACCATTTGTAGGAAATGTTGTGACTTTGTAGAAATAAAACCAACTCTCTATATTTCCGTCTCTTCCTTCTTATTTCAAATGGAACTTCCTTCAACACTTTTATGTCCTTGTCTTTTATCTTCAGAGTAACTCCATTAGTCACTTTCAATAGATGATCACTGACTTTTCTTCGGGAGAATCTTATTGTGACTTCACCTAGCAGATTGTTCTTTCTGATAATTCTGAATACGATCTACAGACCGTATCTATTTCACATTGGAGTTGGTCCGATGTCATCTCTGCCAAGGGCGCCAATGCATCGCCAACAATCTGTCTCAAATTCTCCCCTTTCTCTTCCTTGATACCCTGAAGTCTCAAGACATAGCTCGCCCTTTCCATTTGGAGCTGTAATACACGAGACTCTTCGATTTGGCACTTTTTTTCCTATGCTTGCAGTCTTTTATTCATCCTTTTTGAGTGAGAATCAATCTCTTCAAGCTCCTGCTCCGTTTTTCAATTTTCTGCGTGTTCACCACCGTCTGTGCTTGTTGTGCATCCAGCTTACTATCAATAGCCGTAATTTTCTCCAGCAGAGGGCGAAGTGCTTCTGACAGCAACCTTTGGAATTCCACAGTTCTGTCTAGGAACAGAACTCGCTGGACTGGAACTTCCAGAAGGAAGCTTAACTTTTGCTAACTTGTCCTTAGAGTCCTTCAGTAGTGCCATGTTTGAGAATTGTTTACTTTTGTTAAAAGTTCGTCAAAGTCTCTGGAAACTCTTGTGTAATGCGGTAAGAGCTGGGTGACCTGGGTTCAGATCCCTGCTTTGCCATGAAACTTACTGGGGGATATTGGCTAGCTGCTTTCTCTCATTCTCTTTTTCAGGATTATTGCTGAAGCAAATAGAGGATTGGGAGAACCATTGGGGCATAGGTTCCCAGACTTATTTGGCCTATCGCCCCCTTTTCAGAAAAAAAATTACTCAGCGTCCCCCTGGAAATCTACCTTCAAAAAATGGACAAAATGATGCCGTGACGAATTTGCACCCAAGGCTCCTACTGTCCACCTGGATCGTTCCAGCGCCCCTCAGGGGGCGATATTGCCCACTTTGGGAACCAGTGCATTAGGGTACGCTGCCTGAAGTGGGCAGGATGAAATGAGATTGAGGATGGCTGGAAGGATGGGTGGATTATGTTCTAAGCTTTCACCGCAAATAATTATCCCATTTGCAGCTGGCCTTTAGAGAGGGCAACGATGGCCTGTTGTGGTGTCAAGTTAGGGTTGCCAGTCACTGGTGAGGGCTGGGGAGCCCCCTCCTCTTGTTTCCCTCTGCCAACTGAAGCAGCTGCAGGAGGAAATTTTTAAAAGCCATGGGGGCCGGTGGCTTGATGTCACTTCCAGGAAAAACCCAGCCGTGACATCAGCCCGGCCTCCCATTCGCAAGGCGCTCCTCTGCCTTCTCCACCGGCCGGCCTCACGCCTCCAGTGGCTCCTGCCAAAGGGCGGTCATCGCTCCCTCTGTGGCCTTTCCCGCTTCTGCCGTCACTCTGCCTCCACCCGTCCCCTCCTTTCTTCAAGGACTGCCCAGGCTAGCTGCTCCTTCAAGGCCGCCGGGATGGTTCCCCCCTTCTGGTGCTGACAGAAGAAGACCTGGCCATCCTCCAGCTGTCAGCTTGAAGCGACCACACGTGAAGCGATTCCCAAAAATGCTATGTCTTTATCAAAGAGTTTCTGGTGATTCCTACAGAAGAATGTGACACTTCTAGGTTTCTCCCTGGAAGTAATGTCATGCAGTAGTCAATGGCTGAGCCCCATGCCCTGCCCCCAAAACCTTGTTGCTAGGCCGGGCCTGGCGACCCTTTGCCAAGCTCTTGGGTATCCTGTGGCAAGGCTAGGGTTACGAGCAGTGTTCCCTCTAAGCTGCGTTAATGTGAGCCAGCTCACAGTTTTTTTAGCCTCTGGCTCACACATTTTTGTCTCAGCTCAGGAAGGATGGCTCCAGAGCAAACTAATCTAAGCCATATCACTCACTTACAACTTTAATGCCAGTAGCTCCCATAGGGAACTGTTGGTCACAAGACTCCACAGCTTAGAGGGAACATTGGCTCCAAGGTGGACTTGGTTACACAACCAGTGTTCCTTCTAAGCTGAGTTAATGTGAGCCAGCTCACAGTTTTTTTAGCCTCCGGATCACACATTTTTGTCTCACCTCAGGAAGGATGGCTCCAGAGCAAACTAATCTATGCCGTAGCCAAATTGCTCGCTCACAACTTTAATGCCAGTAGCTCACAAAGTAGAATTCTTGCTCACGAGACTCCACAGCTTAGAAGGAAGAAGAAGAAGAAGAAGAAGAAGAAGAAGAAGAAGAAGAAGAAGAGGAGGAGGAGGAGGAGGAGGAGGAGGAGGAGGAGGAGGAGGAGGAGGAGGAGGAGGAGATTGGATTTATACCCCGCCCTTCACTTGGAGTCTCAGAGCGGCTTACAAACTCCTTTCCCTCCCCCTTCCCACAACAGACACCCTGTGAGGTAGGTGGGGCTGAGAGAACTTCTGACAGAAACTGCTCTTTCAGGAACAGCTGTACCAGAGCTTGTGACTGACCCAAGGTCACATCAGCAGGTGCAAGTGGAAGAGTGAAGCATCAACCCGGTTCTCCCAGATTAGAGTCTGCGCACTTAATCACTACACCAAACCGGAGCATTGGTTACGAGTCCTCTGGTGGGGGTGGGAAATATTTTTTAAAAGTCTGCTGATCCTATGGCGTGACATCACAGGGGTTGCTGCCCCTGGAGATGGATTATCACCAGATGTTCTCAAAAGAGATCCCAGTTGTAGGAGGCAACATGAGAGAAGACGGCCTTTGGTAGAGGGCCACAGACAGGTATCTATTAAGGTGATGGGAAGAGGGAGAAGTGAGGCAGACAAGCCTCCATTTCAAGGCAGAGAAGGGCACTTTATGAATACAAGGCATGCTGGAACTAAGAACAAAGCAGCTGGCAGGTCTACAAAGCACCAAGGTGGATTGAAACGTATCAGCAAGCTGATAGACAAGAGCATCGGGTAAAAAAAAAAGAAAGATCTCCAAAATGCACTCCCCTTTGTTCCTCCTCCTCCTTCCGTATTCCATTCTCTAAACAGAGATTAAAGGATTGCATAATGGAGGGGAAACAAATTATCTCCGGAAATGAATTGCTGTGATATCGCCATAAACTTGCAACCGCCCCTGAGCAATAATGGGGGGGGGGTCAGTGCTCCTCCATTTGATATAATGATCATGCAAATAAAGAGAATTTATTTATGACTTCTGGGCACGGAGCAAATAATGAGGTCCTTAATTGAGTCGGCCTTTGTCTTAAACATTATTTATAACAATGGTCTTGGATGAGTGGGATACATGACTCCAGGAAAACAAAGACGGGCGGTTTTGTTTCGCTAACCCCTCAAAGCTTGGATGGATTTATTTCCCCCATATCGGAGAGTAAAAAACACAAAGCGATGTTGGACCAACCCTCACTCATTCAGAAAACAAATAAAAGCAACCGCTGTTTCCACACTTAGGGGAAGAGGGCGATTTGGATTTTACGGTTCATGCCATGGTTTTATGGATTGTCATAATTAGTGGTTAAGTGCACAGACTCTAATCTGGGAGAACCCGGTTTGATTCCCCACTCCTCCTCTTGCAACTGCTGGATGACCATGGGCAACCAATAGTTCTGACAAGATCTGTCCTTGAAAAGGTAGTTTTTGAAAGAGCTCTCTCAGCCCCTCCTGCCTCACAGGGTGTCTGTTGTGGGGAGAGGAAGGGAAAGGAGCTTGTAAGCCGCTCTGAGACTCCGAGTGAAGGGTGGGGTATAAATCTAATCTCTCCTTCTCCTTCTCCTCTGTTCAAAGCTCTTCACTTACACTGAAGGAGATTCTATCGTGTGCAACTGGAGATCAGTTGTAATAGCATCTCCAGCCACCGCCTGCAGGTTGGCAACCTTAGCTGCATTGGCCACCACTACTATTCATTTATTCATCCATTCATATTTATAGCCCACCATTCCCTCGAGCAGGCTCAGGAGAAATGACGACTGAGGGGTGACATGATTGAGGTTTCCAAGATTATACATGGGATAGAGCAGGTAGAGAAAGAAGTACTTGTCTCCCTTTCTCACAGTACAAGAACTCGTGGGCACTCCATGAAATTGCTGAGCAGTCGGGTTAGAACAGATAAAAGGAAGTACTTCTTCACCCAAAGAGTGATTAACACATGGAATTCGCTGCCACAGGAGGTGGTGGCAGCTACAAGCATTGGCGGCTTCAAGAGGGAATTAGCCACCCCGAATCTGTTTCCAGGGAGGGTGGGGTACAAATTAAATTAATAATAATAATAGTAATAATAATAATAATAAACATATGGAGCAGAGGTCCATCAGTGGCTATTAGCCACAAGGTATAGGTAGGAACTCTCGGTCTGGGGCAACTGAGGCTCTGTATTCTTGGTGCTTGGGGGAGGCAACAGTGGGAGGGCTGCTAGTGTCCTGGCCCCACTGCTGGACCTCCTGATGGCACCTGATATTTTTGGCCGCTGTGTGACACAGAGTGTTGGACTGGATGGGCCACTGGCCTGATCCAACATTGGCTTCTCTTATGTTTTTTGAGGGGGAGTAACAACATTTCAGCAGTGCAATAAATAATTAAAATATTAAAACACCGTAATAAACATTAAAGTGTTGGCCACAACCCAAGACCAGAAGATTAGCTGACGGCAAGAGGGTCCCTGGCCCATTGGTAACATATGGATAATAGCCTGTAGTTGTTGGATGGGTGACAGAAACAGTTCTTCAATTGGTAGCAGCAAGGGACAGAAGTTGGGACAACTGTTGGCTATGTAGCTTGCTCTGCCCCTGCCCTTGAGTGGAGCTGTGGGGCAGTGGAGGGATAGGGGAACTGCTTTTTTTGGAGTAGCTATTTCCTGTCCCTGTGGTTTGAACCCTGGGGGCAGGCCCGTAACGAGGATTTTGCAGCTTGTGGGGCAAAAATTTTCCTGGTGGGGCTGCCATTATTTTTCTGTCTGTCTCTAAGCAACTGTACTTTTAATTAATAATAAAGATGATGACGACAACAATAACAACAAATTAAGTTAAATGCAGCGCAAGGAACCCCCACAACAGCCACCCCAGACATAAATGAAATGCAGAAATACCCCCCCACACCCTTCGCCTGCCTAAAGCAATGAAATCCCTTGCCATTTTCAGAAGGAAATCTTGTGGGGCTGGCCTTTTAAGGAAGCGGGCAGAGCCCCCGATAGCCCCACTGTAAGCTATGGGTCAGCCCGGGGGTATGGGCCCTCCCATCCTTGACTGTTGCCCAGGGTCCTAGAATCATGAATTCCCCTCCCTCCCCTGCGGTAAAACAGGCCCTGCATTCCCAGCTCCCCCACTCCCAACTGAGAGACATTTGTGAGTATTTCATAGTCTGCAACCGCAGCAATACTGATTTCCAGGCCCAAATCAAACACGTATTGGAAAAATGCAGGGAGGCCAAAAGGCGAATGTAAATCAACCTTGCAGCGGGGCCATCAATCCATCTGGCAAGTCGATAAAAGCACATTTAAATCTATCCTTCTGTTTTTCACTGTCACGAGCCTGTTTGAAGCTGTGGGTTTTTTTTTGCGGGGGATGGGGGCGGGGAATTCGCATGTGCGTGTCAACCGCGGGGGAACAGCTGTCCTTCTGTCTCCGGTGGCCTTCTTGTAGACTTATGACTGCACTGGCAAATTCGTTCCTCCAGACCTCCTTTTGGAACTTTGGAAGCCGTTGAGTCCGCTCATTGGGCACAAGTGTACCCAATGGCTGAGCAGAGCCTCAATTATGGAATGAAGCAGCGAGGAACCCAGTGTGTTAAGTATGCAACTGAACAAGGTATAGGTTTCAGCAAAGTGATTTCAGCTTTATTGTAACAGCAAACTCAACTCAACAGCACACACACAGAACAGTGGAGCACAGCTCCCTTTTTAAATGATCCGGGCTGTCAAAGCCACGCCCATACTATAGTTATAAACCAGTAGGAACACAGGGATAAAGACCAATGAGGTCCGTTCCCTCCAAAAGCATATGTACAGTTATGATTGGTTATTTACAAGGTTTCACAGAAACCAACCAATGGGAATGTTACAGTTTACAATCCCATTTTATGTCTGAATCTTAACATAGGAAAAGATAGGCCAGATTCCAGCTTCAGGACATAATACAGTGGAAGAGAGCAGTAAGGCACTCAGTCCTCGCCGTTGCAAATGCAGCAACAGTTACGTCGGTCAAGCGTTTTCGGAAGTCCGCCAAAGCATCCGCGTAGGCAAGCTCGCATCTTCTGATGCAACGAAGCTGGTTCGTTTCAGTTCTAATTATAGCCAAGGCTGAACAAGATACATTGACGGCTTCTGATCACACTGCCTGTACCTGCCAACTTTCCCGGCAAGTAGGTCCGGCGACTCAGCATACCCTAGGGTTGCCAAGTCCAGCTCAGGAAATATCTGGGGAGTTTGGGGGTGGAGCCATGAGCAAGGATGTGACGTCACTTTTGTCATGTCCCTTAGGCAACTGAACTCCAAGGGAGTTCTGGCCATCACATTTAAAGGGACTTCATTCCTTTTAGATGTTTTCCCTCCATTGGAAATACTGGAGGATGGAGGCACCTTCTTTTGGGGCTCATAGAATCGGACTCCCTGGTCTAATCTTTTTGAAACTTGTGGTTTTCTTCCCAGGAGAGGCACCAACAGCTATGCTGAAAATTTGTTGATTCTACCTCAAAAACAGCCTCCCTCAGAGCCCCAGATACCCATGGATCAATTCTCCATTGTACCCTATGGGGACCAGTCTCCATAGGGTATAATGGAGCACCTATCCCCCCCCGCTTCCTGAGAGCCCTGAAGCAGGGGAAGGGGTTCCAAACCAGGGGATCCCCTGCCCCCAATTGGCAACCTAGCACGCCCTGAGGTGGGGCTAGGGTTCCCATCTCTGGGTTGGGAGATACCTGGAATTTTTGAAGGTGGAGCCTGAGGAGGGCAGGAGAATAAGCAAACAGGATAGAGTTTGCCCTCCATTAGATCGCAGTGGACAGGTCACATATGCTCTGTGCTAGGCTGAAACCCCAAGGCCAGAATTTCCCTGACGGCTGGGCTCTGCAAGGGCTCATCAGGGAAGGGGCAGATGTTTCTGTCTCAAAACTCTGCCTTCTTTCTCAAAGCTCTGCCTTCTAACAATGCACCTCTGAGGTCAACTCGAGCTGTCACCAATGTTCCCTCTGAGCTGAGTTAGTGTGAGCCAGCTCACGGTTTCTTAGCCTCCGGCTCGCACATTTTTGTCTTCACTCAAGGAAGGAGGGCTCCAGAGCAAACTAATTCAAGCAGTAGGCCAAATCGCTCGCTCACAACTTTAATGCCAGTAGCTCACAAAGTAGCATTTTTGCTCACAGGGCTCCACAGCTTAGAGGGAGCATCGGCTGTAACAGCTGCAATATCAGTTTTGTATACGCTGTACCCTGTGGGGTTTTTTTGCTGAGCCCCCTCACCCCCCTTGGAGGGACCAGATGCTCCTGCAATAACACTAGTTCAAAGGATTCCGTGTTCTGTATTTTTGATGACATCTGGCCCTTCAAGCACCCATTGGTCGATTCCCTAACAGGAGGGTGAGATTGGGGGAGGGGTGTGGTATAATGCCGTAGAATCAGTGTGGTGAAATGCCATAGAATCAGTGTGGTGTAATGCCATAGAATCAGTGCAGTGTCAGTGCGGTGTAATGCCAAAGAATCAGTGTGGTATGCCATAGAATCAGTGCGGTGTAATGCCATAGAATCAGTGTGGTATGCCATAGAATCAGTGCGGTGTAATGCCATAGAATCAGTGTGGTATGCCATAGAATCAGTGCGGTGTAATGCCATAGAATCAGTGTGGTATGCCATAGAATCAGTGCGGTGTAATGCCATAGAATCAGTGCAGTGTAATGCCATAGAATCAGTGTGGTATAATGCCATAGAATCAGTGTGGTGTAATGCCATAGAATCCGCCTTCCAAAGCAGCCATTGTCTCCAAGCAAACTGATCTCTGTGGCCTGGAGATCAGGCCTGTAATCTCAGGAGATCTCCTGCCACCACCTGGAGGTTGGCAGCAGCCAGGGCCCAGGACTTCTGGTGGGACCCACTGCTGCCGACCCCTCCTTTATGTTGCCACCGTTCCGTCCCCATGCTCACCATCGACCAGGGTCACTGAGGAGGGGCATGTGGGGGGTGGAGAGAGGTGTGACTCCTGGTGGCAACCACAGCTGTGCTCCCAGCTGCATACAGTGTCCAGTGCGGTTGGGGAATAAGTGTGCAGGTGGTGCAGGCAACTGAACATGGGCAGTGGAAGGGCTTACAAGCAGGAGAAGGAGACCCCGGGGAGGTGGGCCTCCGCTGGGTGTTGGGCATTCCCTGTCCCGGGTCCCCTCCCCCTGCTGCTCATTGGCTGGACAGCGAGGGACTTTCTGGCAGCAAAGGCAGGCCTAGGCCTATGCCACGGCAATGCATTGATACCACTTCCTGTGACTACGGGAAGTGATGTCATCATATTGCTGGTGATGCAGAGATGCTTTGGTATTTTGGCAAAAATCAGGGCTCTTTTTGTAGCAGGGACTCCTTTGCATATTAGGTGGCACACCCCTCATGTAGCCAATCCTCCAAGAGCTTACAGTAGCCCCTGTAAGAAGAGCTCTGTAAACTCTTGGAGGATTGGCTACATTAGGGTGTGTGTCGCCTAATATGCAAAGGAGTTCCTGCTACAAAAGGAGCCTTGGCAAAAATTACTTCGACCACAGATAGATTCAGGTGGGTAGCTGTGTTGGCCTGAAGCAGCAGAACAGTGTTTGAATCCAGGGGCACCTTTAAGACCAGCAAAGTTCTATTCAAGGTATAAGCATAGAAGTGTGCTTGGCACGCCTGGAATAAAACTTTGCTGGTCTTCAAGGTGCCCCTGGACTCAGACTTTGTTCTTGTGCCACAGAGGTTTTGCCCAAGTACCAGGGCATCCCTGCGGCACCGGTGATGTGATGACAGCATGGAACTGCCTTTGCTGCTGGTAAGTTTGGTGTTGAGAGCCAGTTTGGTGTAGTGGTTAAGTATGCGGACTCTAATCTGGGAGAACAGGGTTTGATCCCCCGCTCCTCCACTTGCGGCTGCTGGATGACCTTGGGCAAGCCATAGTTCTGTCAGAGCTGGTCTCTCAAGGGCAGTTTCTCTCAGAGCTCTCTCAGCCCCACCTACCCCACAGGGTGTCTGTTGCGGGGAGGGGGAGGGAAAGGAGTTTGTAAGCCTCTCTGAGACTCTGAGTGAAGGGTGGGGTACAAATCCAGTCTCCTCCTCCTCCTCCTCCTCTTCCTTCCTAAGTCCCTCCTACCCCTACTCCCTGCTAGTTTCCAGGGGGCACCTGGTGATCCTACCCCTAGGCGCTGTCTGCCCAGGCCCCCCCAAACCCTGGAACTGGCGCTGCTTATGAGCCCTGCTTGTAGTGACTGAAATTCAATACACCTGGTCTGGGTTGTTTATGAGCTGTCTCCGCTTTGACAGCTGAGGCGCTTGCCGTTCCAAGGCTCTCCCAAAGCCGCTTCTCACGCTTCACCTCGTCCCCCATTACCAGCTGCATTCCACGATTGCCTGTCAGATCTCACACGCTCAATAGGGTCAGGCTAGGACACCCTTGGGCTGGGACCGGTCCCAGGGACGCCTGAGGTGCTGACAGGGCATCGGGTTCCTGATCTGGCATGATGTGACATCTGCACTTCTGACTCAGCTGTAAACCAGCTCAGGACCAAATGCTCCCCCTAAGCTGTGGAATCTTGTGAGCAAAAATTCCGCTTTGTGAGCTACTGGCATTAAAGTTGTGAGCGAGCGATTAGGCTGCTGCATAAAGTAGTTTGCTCTGGAGCCATTCTTCCTGAGCAGGGTAGCCAACCTCCAGGTGCTGGCTGGAGAGCTTCCGGAATTATAACTGATCTCCAGGTGATAAAAAAATGGCTGCTTTGGAAGGTGGACTCTATGACATTATACCCCATTGAAGTCCCTCCCCGACCCCAAACCCTGCCCTCCTCAGGATACACCCCCCAAATCTCCAGGCAGGGCTTTTTTTGTAGAAAAAGCCCAGCAGGAACACATTAGCATAATAGGCCACACCCAACAGCACACACTCATTAGCATATTAGGCCACACCCCTGATGGAACAGCTCATTGGCATATTAGGCCACACCCCCGTGGTACCAGAAGTGTGGTCATCCAGCCACACCCACCTTTTGCTTCTTATTCTGTTTACCTTGTTTGTTGTCAAAACCCCAGGGCTTTTTTTGCAGCAGGAACTCCTTTGCATGTTAAGCCACACAGCCCTAATGTAGCCAATCCTAATGAGTTTCTGCTGTGGGGTGTGGCCTATTATGCTAATGAGTTCCTGCTGGGCGTGGCCAACTCGGGAGCCAGCCGGAACTCCGTTCCTGTGCATTCCTGCTCCAAAATAGCCCTGTCTCCACATATTTCCCAACCTGGATCTGGCAACCCTATCCCTGAGCTAAGACAAAAATGTGTGAGCCGGAGGCTAAAAAACTGTGAGCTAGCTCACACTAACTCAGCTCAGAGGGAACACTGCTCAGGTCTGTGGGCTGCTGGCACTGTTCAGGTCCCCCCTCTTCCAGATGGAGCATTCAGGGCTGGCTGATCCATTAGGCTCAGAAGGCTAAAGAGAAGCCCCCCCCGACCCGAGGCAGCGCAAAGGTCCAGCTGGTGATGACTGGATGCCTTTAAAATGACATTACACAACCTCCTCCCCCACGTCCCCAAGCAGCGAGCAGTTCTAGAGGTTGCCTCGACAGGATGGTTGATTATTTGTTTACTTATTTATTGACTTGATTTATACTCTGCCTTTCTTTCCAATGGCAACATCACTGAGACATCACTGCGATAACTATATCAACTTCACAGCTTGAGTCACCTTCCACCACGTGATGGAGGATAGGTCTATCAGCTCCGGGTTGGGAAATACCTGGAGGTTTGGGGGGCACAGCCTGAGGAGGGCGGGGAAAATAAGTAAACAAAATGGAGTCTGGCCTCCATTAGAGAGTGGTGGATAGGTCATGAACGCTCGGTGCTAGGCTGAAACCCCAAGGCCGGAGTTTTCCTGATTGCTGGGCTCTGCAAGGGCTTATCGGAGAAGGGGCAGTTGTTTCTTTCATAGCGGTTGTTTTCTCAAAACTCTGCCTTCTAACAATGTACCTCTGATCCGGCTAGTCTGGGATATTCAGGTCAGGGTCTTGCCCCTTTAACAGAGGCTTAATGGAGGGAAATCGGCAATTAAATAGGGTTGCCAGGTCTGGGTTGGGAAATACCTGGAGACTTTGGGGGTGGATCCGGGAGAGGGTGGGGTTTGGGGAAGGGAGGGGCCTCAGCATGTTTGCAATGCCATAGAGTCCGCCCTCCAAAGCAGCCATTTTCTTCAGGGGTAACAGTAATTTAAAGAAATAGATGAATAAATATAAATCATGGATGACTTAACATCACATAAGGCTCCAAATATCTCTCAAAGATACACCAGTATTCAATCCATGAACTGCAATAAATAGGCTGGAGATTTAAAGCAATATCTAACTCTTACTGTTTGACACTCCCAAAAGAAAGACTTCACAGATTCTAAGTTCACAGTTTTAATGGACTGATAAACATGGTCTTCAAATGTCCATAAAAGCAAGTACATCCACTTCTTAAGACTTAAGATAAACAATATAAAGTATGTTGCAATCAGCAAGTAGATCCAGTCCTTAAGACTTGAGACAAACAATAAAAACCGTGAACTTGGAATCTGTGAAGTCTTTCTTTTGGGAGTGTCAAATGGTAAATGATAGATATTGCTTTAAATCTCCAGCCTATTTATTGCCGTTCATGTATTTCATGTATCGAATACTGGTGTATATTTGAGAAATATTTGGAGCCTTATGTGAGGTTAAGCCAGACCTGATTTTCTCCAGGGGAGCAGATCTCTGTCAGCAGGAGATCAGTTGTAAAAGCAGGAGATCCCCAGGCCCCACCTGGAGGCTGGCAACCCCACAGTTAGAGCTTTTCATGGCATTAGAGGTAAATAGTATCGCTTGGTAAATAACATTCTACTAAGCTACAGGATATTTTTTGTCGCCGTGCTGCTGGCAACTTTAAGCCCCTGCCGGCGACAGCCCCAGCAAGATTTTTAAGTTACTTTCCCACCTGCCAAACAGACAGCACTGATCTTTTAAAGCAATATCAGACGAGATGAGAGCCAGTGTGGTGTAGTGGTTAGAGCACTGGACTGGAGAGAGCTGGGTTCAAATCCATCTTCTGCTCCAAAGCTCATGGGGCAACCTCAGGCTCATCAATCTCTTTCATCCTGACCTACCCTGCAGGATTGTTTTGAGGGTAAAACAAGGGAGGGGAGAGCCACGTACCCCTGCCCAAAGCTCCTTGGAGGAAAGGAGGGATGAATATGTGACGGTTTCACTCCCCAGAAACGCACAGCTTGCCAACGGATGTCCCCCAACCCTACCCACGCGACCCCTTCCGTTAAGCCTGCTGCAAAACCCAAACTCGTCTCTTTCCTGCTAGCTGCGTTCCAACAGCTCGTGTTCTGCCAATACGAGAGCACAGATTTCAGGCTCTAACCTGCAGGTGGGTTGCCCATTAAGAAAATATCCTGGATTCTTGGCACGCAACTGAGGACAAAAGGTCACCTGCCAGGCATCGTTTATAATGGCAAGCCTGGGATTATCTGAAGTAACAAAAGAGGGAGATTTCACTCCTTCCCCCAAGCCGGGCCTGCTGATACTCGTCTCCCTGAGCTACCAGCTTCATCTCTTCTAGGGCTGCCGACCTCCAGGTGGTAAAACCAAAAACGGAGATGCACGGTAGGAAATGACGCGGAACACAAATGTCAAGAACACTTCAAGGAATGCTCCAGAGCATCTGAATCTATTCGACATGCAGGAGCTATAGCCAGCTTAATACCGTACTGAGAGACCAGGAATAAAATTATACACGGAAACGATTGATGTAAAGGTTCTACTTTTGAGAAAGCATGGGCGGAACGCGGGATTTGCAGATAGCCATCGCGTGAAGTAAACTTTGGAACCTTCAGAAATTGTTTCCCCGCTTTTGAGACGTTACTCAGATGTAGACTTTCAATGGTGGACCTCTTATTACATAAATATGTATTGTTTACCTCTGGAGGCATAACCTAAAGGAACAGTGTTACATTGTTTCACAGCTCCAGGTGGTCCAGACGTGTTGGTCTGAAGCAGTAGAACAAATTTAAAGTCCAGCGGCACCTTTAAGACCAACAAAGGTTTATTCAAGGTAGGAGCTTTCGTGCATGTACACACGAAAGCTCGGACCTCGAATAAACCTTTGTTGGTCTTAAATGCTGGACTCTAAATTTGTTCTATTGTTTCCCAGCGTTTTCAGAAGGTCGTTTATACCGTTTCCATAACCTTTGTAGAGATTGGTTTTGTTTTGTACTGTGATGTGTATTTACTGTGACGCAGGAACTCATTAGCGTAGTAGGCCACACCCAACAGCAGAAACTTATTACCATATTAGGCCACACCCCCATGTTACCAGAAGTGTGATCATCCAGCCACACCCACCTTTTGCTTCTTACTTTGGTAGCAGGAACTCCTTTGCATGTTAGGCCACGCACTCCTAATGTGGCCTATCCTAATGAGTTTCTGCTGCTGGGTGTGGCCTGTTATGCTAATGAGTTCCTGCTGGACGTGGCCAACTCGGGAGCCAGCCGGAACTCCGTTCCTGCCCAAAAATAGCCCTCTATCTATCTATCTATCTATCTATCTATCTATCTATCTATCTATCTATCTATCTATCTATCATCTATCTATCATCTATCTATCTATCTATCTATCTATCTATCTATCTATCTATCTATCTATCATCTATCATCTATCTATCTATCTATCTATCTATCTATCTATCTATCTATGTATCATCTATCTATCTATCTATCTATCTATCTATCTATCTATCTATCTATCTATCTATCTATCTATCTATCATCTATCTATCTATCATCTATCAATTTATCATCTATCTATCTATCATCTATCTATCTATCATCTATCTATCTATCTATCTATCTATCATCTATCTATCTATCTATCTATCTATCTATCTATCATCTATCTATCTATCTATCTATCTATCTATCTATCTATCTATCTATCGTCTGTCTGTCTATTTATTTATTTAACTTTCGGTTTCTATACCGCTCTGATCCCAAGGGGTCTTTGAGCGGTTTACACAGGATTATGATTCCTAATCTAGGGCCACAATTCATAGGGGGATGGCATCCTACCAGTACCCAGGCAGCAGGGTCTTCTAGTTCTTTTGTCCTTATTCTGGTGGGCCTCAGATGTCAGCACTCCATCCATGATGTTCTGGGGCAGGTTCTTTCTATCTATCTATCTATCTATCTATCTATCTATCTATCTATCTATCTATCATCTATCTATCTATCTATCATCTATCTTTCTATCTATCTATCTATCTATCTATCTATCTATCTATCTATCTATCTATCATCTATCTATCTTTCTATCTATCTATCTATCTATCTATCTATCTATCTATCTATCTATCATCTATCATCTATCTATCTATCTATCATCTATCTATCTATCTATCTATCTATCTATCTATCTATCTATCTATCTATCTATCTATCATCTATCTTTCTATCTATCTATCTATCTATCATCTATCTATCTATCTATCATCTATCTATCATCTATCTATCATCTATCTATCTATCTATCTATCTATCTATCTATCTATCTATCTATCTATCTATCTATCTTCTATCTATCTATCATCTATCTATCTATTTTCTATCCATCTATCTAGATATTTATTTATTTATTCCATTAGATTTTTATCCCACCCTCCCAGCAGAGCTGGCTCAGGGCGGCTTACAGCAATATAAAACAAGACAATAAATAATAAAACTTGGCCACCCTTCCTTGCAAGCAAGGCTCAGAAAGGCCCAGGGGCATCTTTGTGTCTGCAGGGAGCAACCATTGGGAAACAGCTGCCTCCTTCATGGAACAATGCTTGGCTTGGGACCTCCTGACATTTTGTGAAACCTCCCAATATCTAAGTTCCTGTTTTTTCAGGGTTCCCCCACGTTCTGCACATGCTTTGCTCCCTCTAGTGGTTAATTTGATATTGCATTGTTGTATGTCCAGCATAAAAAACCTGCAGTTTAAATCTGCAGGGAGATGTGCTGGAAATGAACCTGTGTAATAACAAATTGACCACTAGAGGGAGCAGAACTTGTGTAGAACAGTCACCCTCACCCCCGAAGAAACAGGAATTTAGAAGCGAGGAAAACCAGCATGTGGAATAGCCTAAGACTGGGGACGCCTGCCATAAGTGCATGCTTCATTTCCAAATCTTAAAGTAACACATGTCCCTAACAATGTCCTTCTTTAGCCTTCCTTCACACATTCTCCAAGGCTGGCATGAGATGATCCCTGTATGACAAGGGCAGAAAATGCATTCCCAGGCGGATCTGGTGCACCTTGTATGCAGTAACAGACGAGGGTGCAAGAAGCTAAGGAAGCCTCCCTGCATCCGCCATCCTCATTCCTCTACTGCAGGTTGCCTGGAGGGCAGAGGCCGAGGTGTGGTTGATTCACGTGAACACAAACTGCCAGTTCCAGTTTTGAAACAGGAACGTCTTACTGCTCCAGACCAATAAAGGGCATGTTTTGAATTTATAAGTGGGAGAGGGTTGCCAACTGATCAGGGAGGAAAAAATTCCAGCCTGGCCTACTCTTTGGCCTTTAAAAGAGCTTGTAGGGTTGCCAGCTCTGGGTTGAGATTTTTTTTGGGGGGGTGGAGCCTGGAGAAGGTGGAGTTTGGTAAGGGGAGGGACCTTAGCAGGGTCCAGCATCATAGAGTCCACCCTCCAAATAGGGTTGCCAGTCCCTAGGTCCCAGTGGGGGTTCCCCTGGTTTTAGGGGCATCTGCCCACAGCTGGCCAGCTGGCTGGCAGGGGAAAGCCCACCTCCAAACAGCCATGTCCCTGCATGATGTCCCTGATGCAATGACATCACCCAGAAGTGACATCATCACATCGATGATGTTGTGGGAGGACGCTCTGGTCTGAGGGCAAAACTCTATGGTAAATTGGCCCTCAAACCATAGAGTTTTGCCCCTCAAACCATAGCATCGCCGTGCGATGTAGCCAATGCGATGATGTCACTTCCAGGTGACATCATTGCATCGGGGACGTCGCACGACATCGCCTCCCCTCCAGGAATGCCCCCAAATCCCCCTGCTGGTGACAAAGTAGGACCTGGCAGCTCTACCTCCAAAAGCAGCCATTTTCTCCAAGGGAAGTGATTTCTATTGTCTGGATATTTGTTGTAACAGTGGGAGATCTCCAGATCCCAAGTGTAGATTGGCAACCCTAGTGAAAAGCGAGGGAATCTTTTCAGCTGAAGGGGCTGGCTGAAATGTGGCAGCTCTATGGTTTCTGGCTGACACAACCACCGAAATTGCCCTAAAGTTGCATGATCCACACCCTGCAAGTCTTCATTCGCACACAGGGAATATACACATATCCTGAGAGGGAAGATGGCAAAGTATAGCCCAAGCTTGCCAGATCTGAGAAGCTAAGCAAGGTCAGTCCTTGGATGGGAGTCAGACCACCAAGGAAGACTCCACAGCAGAAGGTGATGGCAAACCACCTCTGCCTCTCCCTCGCCTTGAAAGCCCCTTGCTGGAGTTACTGTAAGGCAGGGCTCTTTGTAGCAGGAACTCCTTTGCATATTAGGCGACCCCCCCCCAATGTAGCCAATCCTCCAAGAGCTTCCAGTAGCCCCTGCAAGAAGAGCTCTGTAAGCTCTGGGAGGATTGGCTATGTTAGGGGTGTGTGGCCTAATATGCAAAGGAGTTCCTGCTACAAAAAGAGCCCTGCTGTAAGGTGATTATGGGTGGGTGCTATGGTACCCACAGACACTACATTTGAGATGACTGGGTTAAAGGATGCATTAGGAAGGGGGGTGAGAGAGATTTGGCTTCTTTGAACAGGGAAAAAAAAGGTAGATCCCAAAATGGACATGCAACTGCAGAACTCAACTCCACAACCTCGTGCATTTTTTTCTGGTTAGGTCAGGCACAAAACACAGGGCTGAACCTGAATATATATACATATATTGAGTCTCCATCCAAACACCCATAAGGGCATGCTGCCCATTTTCCCATTGTGCAATGCCAGGCTACTGTGCCCCGCATGTGAATATTGGAGCCATGTGGGTGGGGCCAGTCACGTGGATCTTCTCCCCCCTCTCTCGGCATCGCTCACCCTCCCAGATAACTTGATAGAAAAGACCGGCTTAGTTGGCATCACCCACATGGTTTCGGTAATCATATGCGTATAGCTGCATGGAGTCACACTGTGCAGAAACAGCTCCTACGCGGCTGTGGTTTTGCTGAGACCTCAGTGTGTGTTCGATATGCAACCGATTTGCTTGCTTATTCAATTTGTACCCTGCCTTCCTCCCCGGGGGAGACCCAAAATGATGGATGCTTATTATCTTCTCCTCCGTTTTATCTTCATAACGACCCCCGTGAACTTGGTTAGGCTGAGAATGTGTGAGCTCCCAAGGTCCACCAGCAGACTTCCATGACCAAGAGGGGAACTGAACCAAGGCCTCCCACGACTAAACTATACTGGCACAAATTGCACAAATACAGGGGCAGGCAAAGGCCTTCTGAATGTCTCTTTCTTGAAAATCCTATGCGGTTGCCATTAGTTGGCTGAGACAACAGCACTTTCTCCTACCAGATGCAGCCCAGTTCTCAAAGGGTTTGCTTTGGTTTAGGGCAGTCCAGGAGAAGGAGAAGAAGAAGAAGAAAAAGAAGAAGAAGAAGAAGAATGGATAAGATTACATGGTTTATTAAGTATTTGAATTATGATAAATGTAAATTGTGGTGGTCTGTGTGGTTGCCCATTTTGGAATATTTGCAGACTCAGAAAGAAATACCAGAAGATGTGATAGCATCACAACTACTTTAAAAATAATTCCTTTAGACTTCAAAACTGTTAATGTTTCTTTTATTTTAATGTTACAGAACTTACTGCTCTTTGTGTATTGTTTGTTTTATACAAAACTAAAATAAGAGGACGAGGAAGAGGAGGAGATGGGATTTATACCCCTCCCTTCACTACCTGAAGGAGCCTCAGAGCGGCTTACAATCTCCTTTCCCTTCCCCTCCCCACAACAGACACCCTGTGAGGTAAGTGGGGCTGAGAGGCCTCTCTTCGGGACTGCCCAGGAGAGAGCAGCTCTGAAGGAATTTATGACTGGCAGCTGCATGTGGAGGAGTGAGGAATCAAACCCGGTTCTCCCAGATTAGAGTCCACACTCACGCCTAACCGCGACACCAAAATTTACATCTTTGGAGGGCTTTCTCTGCTTTGGCTTCCAAAATGGAATGCTTTGGGGGAAGGGTATCCATAGAACCAGGACTTTTTTTGTAGAAAAAGCCCAGCAGGAACTCGCATAATAGGCCACACCCAACAGCAGAAACTCATTAGCATATTAGGCCACACCCCTGTGGTACCAGAAATGTGGTCATCCAGCCACACCCACCTTTTGCTTCTTATTCTGTTTACCTTGTTTGTTGTCAAAACCCAGGGCTTTTTTTGCGGCAGGAACTCCTTTGCATGTTAGGCCACACAGCCCTAATGTAGCCAATCCTAATAAGTTTCTGCTGTTGGGTGTGGCCTGTTGTGCTAATGAGTTCCTGCTGGGCGTGGCCAACTCAGGAGCCAGCTGGAACTCCGTTCCTGTGCATTCCTGCCCAAAAATAGCCCTGTGTAGGACATCGTGCTCCAGTATGGCTCCAGGTGTCCTTCCCTTGTCATCAGTATGCTTTCCCCCAAACCTGCTTTGCTACCATCTTTTGGGGAAGAGTGCAGTCCAGGCATGTTATCATGCATCCTCATCCTCCCATCAGCCTAGGCTTTCCAAGAACTTACCGTATTTTGGCGGGGGGCGGATACGTCCTGGCAGGACCATCCCTGGGGAAGGAAAGACGCACACACCATGCCATTGCCAGGAAGTGACGCTGGGCAACGCTCTGGCAATGGGGATGGAAACTCGTTGGTACCATCGAGTTTCCAGCCCCATTGCCAGAGTGTTGCCTGCCGTCACTTCCTGGCGACGGCATTGTGCGGCGTGGGTGTTGCCTGGGGGAATGTTCTGGCTGGGGACTGTGCGTCCCCCGCCGAAATACGGTAAGTACTTGGGAACCCTACATCAGCCTGACATGGCCACCAATTTCTCTGCTGCACTACTAGAGGGCTTGTTGAGGTGTTTTTTTTTTTTTTTAAAAACCCAACAATGGTGCCTTGACCTGGTTGTCTCAAGCCAGCCTGATCTCAGGAAATCTCAGAAGCTAAGCAGGCCCTGGGTAGTACTTGGATGGAAGACCACCAAAGAAGTCCCGGGTTGCTATGCAGAGGCAGGCAATAGCAAACCACCTCTATTCAACTGCCCTGACTTGGATCGCCCAGGCTAGCCTGATCTTGTCAGATCTCGGAAGCTAGCCAGCCACACAAAGAGTGAGCAACACGGTAATAAAATCGGTAAACAAAAAGAGCCGTGCACCAACACTGTACCTAAAATCCAAATATTCTTATTAAAGGTAAAGGTTCCCTTGCTCGAAAGCCAGTCGAATCCGACTCTAGGGTTGCGGTGCTCATCTCCGTTTCAAAGCCGAAGAGCCAGCGCTGTCCAAAGATGTTTCCGTGGTCATATGGCTGGCATGACTAAACACCAAGGTGCACGGAACGCTGTTATGCTAAATAATATTCTTATTAGAAGCCAATTAATGCACACTGCCATACTGTATGCCCACGAGGAATGTACCATACGGAGGAATATACAAAATACCTCTTCCAAAGGACGTACAGAAGTGTGAGGATAGTAATTCCAAGTCACACAATTAGGAACAACTCCTTAGGTGTTCAAATTTAGTCCACAGAAGTCTTCCTCCTTGCAGACCTTCCTTCTTTCTCTCTACGGATCTTCCTTCTTTCTCTGACGTGAATGCTAGCTTATTCCAAACACGTTTCCCATGTGCTTTTTCAAAGAACAGATCTGATTAAATTTTGTTCCAGGTGGATAGTAAAGGTAAAGGCTCCCTTGCTTGAAAGCCAGTCGAATCCGACTCTAGGGTTGCGGTGCTCATCTCCGTTTCAAAGCTGAAGAGCCAGCGCTGTCCGAAGACATTTCTGTGGTCATGTGGCCGGCATGACTAAACACCAAGGCGCACGGAACACTGGTGGATATTCTGTTACAATTTCAACCAGGATATAGTCCTCTGAAGTGGATCATACTGAAAAGCTGTTTACAGATCTCACGAAACTAAGCAGGGTTAACCCCGGTTAGTACTTGGATGGGAAACCACCAAGGAAAATCAGGATTGCTACAAAGACATGAGCAACAGCAGACCACCTCTGTTCAGTTCTTGCCTTGAAAAACCCTGTGAGGTCACTGTAAGTCGGCTGTGACTTGATGGCACTTTCCATCACCACACAATAAAGAAATGGCAATTGCTGTAGCACTAGAACTTTTGCTAATAAAAGAAGGGCACCCTTTCAAAGCTCTGACCTGGATAGCCCACAGGAGGTGGTGGCAGCTACAAGCATGGATGGCTTCAATAGGAAATTAGATAAGCATATGGAGCAGAAGTCTATCAGTGGCTACTAGCCACAAGGTATGGATAGGAACTCTCAGTCTGGGGCAAGTGATGCTCTGTATTCTTGGTGCTGGGGGGGACAAGACTGGGAGGGCTTCTAGTGTCCTGGCCCCACTGCTGGACCTCCTGATGGCACCTGGTATTTTTGGCCACTGTGTGACAGACTGTTGAGCAGGTTGAGAAAGAAGTACTTTTCTCCCTTTCTCACAATACAAGAACTCGTGGGCCCTCCATGAAATTGCTGAGCAGTCGGGTTAGAACAGATAAAAGGAAATACTTCTTCACCCAAAGAGTGATTAACATATGGAATTCACTGCCACAGGAGGTGGTGGCAGCTACAAGCATGGACAGTTTCAAGAAGGAATTAGATAAACATATGGAACAGAAGTCCATCAGTGGCTATTAGCCACAGGGTATAGATGGGAACTCTCAGTCTGGGGCAGGTGATGCACTCTATTCTTGGTGCTGGAGGGGGCAGCAGTGGGAGGGCTTCTAGTGTCCTGGCCCCACTGCTGGACCTCCTGATGGCACCTGGTATATTTTGGCTGCTGTGTGACAGAGTGTTGGACTAGATGGGCCGTTGGCCTGATTCAACATTGGCTTCTCTTATGTTCTTATGTTCTTATGGACTAGATGGGCCATTGGCCTGATCCAACATGGGCTTCTCTCCAATCTCATCGGATCGTGGAAGCTAAGGAGGGTCGGCCCTGGTTAGTATTTGGATGGGAGACCACCTCGGAATACCAGGGTCATGACACAGAGGCAGGCAATGGCAAAGAACCTCTGACTGCCTCTTGCCTTGAGAACCACAAGGGGTCAGCAGAAAGTTTAAAAATACCCTCAAAAAGCTCTCTGGGAAAATGGTGGCTGGTGGACAGATGTGGGCAGAACCCCCCCCCCCGTGGATGCTCCATTGCCAATGAACACACCTCTACATTCACAGCGGCGATGAATGCAAGCCAGCGAATCCTCCCTGCTTGGGTGCAGCGTTTGATGTACAACACTCATTTATAGCAATACAACTGGAAGTCCTTGGCTGCCTGCAACCAAGGGAAGGTTTTTCATCCAGCATCATGAGCCATGATTCAGCACGCTTCACGCCAGAGAGGCATACAGCAGGGGTGTCAAACATGAGGCCCCGGGGGCCGGATCAGACCCCCGGAGGGCTTCCATTAGGCCCGCAGTGGAACTGGCCATCTCCTGCTTCCAGTTCTGCTGCTGCTGCTGCTGCATCATCGCTTGCTTCCCCAGATTCTCTCAATCGCTCAGCCATTCCATGTTTTAACCTGGGTCCTAGACTCAGGACTCTGAGCACGAGATTTCTGTGATGAATGTCAACAAATCAAAAGTAGGTTTGCAGCTTACAGAGCTAATGTTTTTAGCATGTTTTTAAATAAAAACAAAAGCTTTGTGTTTGTATCCTTTATAAAGTTTATATCTCCGCTACTTGGCATTATGTTTTATGGCACACATGGCCTGGCCCAGCAAGGTCTCATTAATGGTCAGATCCGGCCCTCCATAACAAATGAGTTCGACACCCCTGGCATACAGGGTTGTGATGCACTATAGACATTTTCACCTATGTGAAATCTGATGCGTTGCAGCCAGACTCACAGGGCAACCTTCGGCAGCTATTCCCATCTAGGCCCATTGAAACCAATGGGCTTAGACTGCAGCATCTCTGCACAGGGTTGTGCTGCCCAGCTGAGAGAAAGAGAGAGTTCATCGAGAAACCCACGCTCGTGCTGACCTGGATAGTCCAGGCAAGCCCAATCTCGTCAGATCTTGGAAGCCAAGCAGGGCAGACTCTGGCAAGTACTTGGTAGGGAGACCTCTAAGGAATACCAGGGCCGGGACGCAGAGGCAGGCCATAGCAAGCTACCTCTCTGAAACGTCCAAACACCACTAGGGATCACCAGAAGTCAACCATGACTTCCAGATATACAGAAAATGCTCACCCCCATCAAAAAACAAAAAACCCAAGTCTGAGCTCATTTGAACACCTTACATCCCTTCCCTTCCTGCTACCTTACTCCTGGGGCACTAAATCAGCTCCTGGAGGTGGGGATGGGGAGAAAGCTAATCCCTGGAAGCTGTTGCAAGAGTAACTAGCTAGCACCATCCATAAAGATTAGGGAGGGGCCATGGCTCAGTGGTTGAGCAGTGGAACAGACTGCCTCGGGAGGTGGTGGATGCTCCTTCGCTGGATGTTTTCAAGCGGAAACTGGACAACCATCTTTCGGGTATGTTGTAGGTATGTAGGTATGTCGGGCTATCTTTTGGCTATGCTCCTGCAGAGTGCAGGGGGTTGGACTAGATGACCTGCAAGGTCCCTTCCAACTCTAACATTCTATGATTCTATGCTTTGCATGGAGAAGGCCCCAGGTTCAATCCCCAGCATCTGGGGTTGCACTAGATGGCCTGTATGGCCCCTTCCGACTCTGTGATTCTACGATTCTCTCTCCAGTTAAAAGGAGGCAATGAGAAGACAAGAGTCACTGAAAAAGATAATAATGTTAGGAAAAGTTGGAAGGCAGCAAGAAAAGAGGAAGACCCAACACGAGCGGGATTGACTCTGTCAAGGAAGGCCATCGTTTCCAAGACATAAGAACATAAGAGATGCCAATGTTGAATCAGGCCAATGGCCCATCTAGTCCAACACTCTGTCACACAGTGGCCAAAAATACCAGGTGCCATCAGGAGGTCCAGCAGTGGGGCCAGGACACTAGAAGCCCTCCCACTGCTGCCCCCTCCAGCACCAAGAATAGAGTGCATCACCTGTCCCAGACTTAGAATTCCCATCTATACCTTGTTGCTAATAGCCACTGATGGACTTCTGCTCCATATGTTTATCTAATTCCCTCTTGAAACTGTCCATGCTTGTAGCTGCCACCACCTCCGGAGCAAGACCTGAGGAAGGCTGTCGAGAATAGGGCATTTTGAAGGACATTGACTCAAGAGGGTTGCCATGCATTAGAAGGTGACTTGACGGCACTGAACACACACACACAGAAGGTGATACGAAAGACTGCTGCCTGAGACCTCGGGGAGCTGCTACCGGTCAGAGTAGGCAATGCTGACCTCGATGGACCAAGGGTCCGATTCAGGATTGGGCAGCTTTGTGTGTGTTTGCTTTGGGGCCGATCCCTGCCTTCTCACAGCTCCCTCGCTTTCAGTGCCTTCCTTTGGAGGCTGCACAAAGCTCACTTGACAGACGGGGCATGGGGACAGATCGTGAGATAGGGCAGCGGAAGACCTGTGGAGCCTTTACGGCTCCCAAGACACTCTTGTGGTCTGGTTAATATCCTGCGGCTCCCAACTTTCCTTTTGTTCTCCAAAGAAGCAAAGGTGCTAGTCTCTGAGAGTGCTGAATTTATAGTTGGAGAAGTCATCAATAAGTAGGGGTGCCAGGAGGCCTGGAGAGAGAAAAAATATGTCCTGTTTCTTTCACAGAGGTAGGGTTGCCAGGTCTGGGATGGGAAATACCTGGAGACTTTGGGGGTGGAGCCGGGAGAGGGTGGGGTTTGGGGAGGGGAGGGTCCTCAGCATGGTCCAATGCCACAGAGCCCGCCCTTTGAAGCAGCCATTTTCTCCAGGGGAGCTGATCTCTATCAGCTGGACATCAGTTGAAAAAGTGGGGCATCCTCAGGCCCCACCTGGAGGCTGGCAACCCTACATAGAAGCCTAGTGTGTGGAAATGGGCAGGTGAACATGGGTGCTTATACACATGCTGAATAACGCACTTTCAACCCGCTTTTAATGCACTTTGCAACTGGATTTTACTGTGTGAAACAGCGAACTGGCAAACAATCACTAAAGTGCATTGAAAGCGGGTTGACAGTGCATTATTCGCAGGGTTGCCAACTCCAGGTTTAGAAATACCTGGAGATTTGAGGGTAGAGGCCGGGGGAGCGGAGCTTAGGGAGGAGAGGACTCTCGGTAGGGTATAATGCCATGCAGTCAACATCCCAAAGCAGCCATTTTCTCCAGGAGATGTGGGATGAATAAGGCGCTTCAGCAGTGGAACAGACTGCCTTGGGAGGTGGTGGATGCTCCTTCGCTGGATGCTTTCAAGAGGAGGCCGGACGACCATCTTTCGGGTATGTTGTTGGGCTGTCTTCCGGCTACGGTCCTGCAGAGTGCAGAGGGTTGGACTAGATGGCCTGCAAGGTCCCTTCCAACGCTAACATTCTATGATTCTATGATTCTAAATCAGTAACCAATAAAGAAATAAGTGATTTATGTAACCTTGAGATCAGCTGTAATTCCAGGAGATCTCCAGACCCCCACCTGGAGGTTGGTAACCCTAACAGCATGTGTGAAAGCACTGGAAGTTTTCATGGCATGGTGGTGAACGAAATCCCATTAAGCCTCAATCAAAGGTACAGGACTTTTTCCCCCTCCAGGCAGCTGGCAACCCGAAGTGCTTACACCCAAACATGAGGAAAAGTGAACAAAAATGTAATTAATAAACTGATCCTCACAAGATAAGTAGTTAGAGCTGAGAGGTTAGGGAATCAACCCCCCCCATCTTCTGACTGACCCCTTTGCTCTTGCAGGCTCTTGACTTCATTGCCCCTCTCTCTTGATATCATTGGCCGGTCTGCTCTGACGTCACAGCGGACCCGTGCTGGCAAGAGGGTTACTGCTTCTCTGCCCGCCATTGGCTTAGCTGCTGTGATGTTGCAGAAGTGCTCCGTGGAGACATTAGATTCTAAATTTGGAGGTGCCCCTACAACTTTTGGCAAATAAGTATCCTGGGGAGGCTTTCAAACGACACCTTCATGCAAATCAGTGGCACACTTCTGACACTTTGTCGTATGCAGGCATTCTTACCGCTCTCTCAGTGTGCCAAGAGCTTTAAACCCTTGAATCAGTCGTCCCAGAGAGTGAGCTGAAACTCTCCTTCCCACATTTTACTGATAACACAATCTCAACCCAGAGACAAAATGACTCCCCCAAAGGCATCCAGTGAATTTCCAAGGCTGATGAGAGATTGCGAGCCACAGTTCCACTGTTGCAATCCAACACAACCCAATAGTTAGGGAAACTCTCCATTCAAGATTGGAGTCTAGTAGCGCCTTATTTTATCAACGTTCTCTATCGTCCGCCTTTCTTACACAGACTCAAAGCGGACTATGCATAACGAGTCCATATAGTCGACGGAAGGGGACGTTCAATAACTGACGCACTAGGGATTTTAGAAGCCTGGAACCACCAGAAAGGAACTGAAGCATAGCAGAAGTCTTAACATGACACATTAAACAGCACAGGAATCATATTGTTTCTTGTCATTGTTCTTGTTCTGTCGCACAGCCGAGTCCGACTCTTTGTGGCCCCCATGGTCCACATCACGCCAGACCCTCCTGTCTTCCCCAGTCTTCCGGAGTTTAAGCTATATGCAGCAATATGGACCAGTTTATCTGACTAAGGTTGGGAGCTGTTTTGTATAGTACAACCCGATTACCTGCATGGAAAAGACCTCTTGAGAAATATGAACTTTCAAGAGCCAAAGTGCCCCTTGTCAACTATCAGGAGCCAGTGCAGTGTAGTGGTTAAGAGGGGCAGACTCTTATCGAGAGAACCGGGTTTGATTCCCCGGTCCTCCTCCACATGAAGCCTACTGGGTGACCTCTGAGATTCCTTTGGGTAGAGAAAAGTGGCATATAAACTCTTCTTCTTCTTCTTCTTCTTCTTCTTCTTCTTCTTCTTCTTCTTCTTCTTCTTCTTCTTCTTCTTCTTCTTCTTCTTCTTCTTCTTCTTCTTCTTCTTCTTCTTCTTCTTCTTCTTCTTCCTCTTCCTCCTCCTCCTCTTCTTCTTCCTCCTCCTCCTCCTCTTCTTCTTCTTCTTCCTCCTCCTCCTCCTCCTCTTCTTCTTCCTCCTCCTTCTCTTCTTCCTCCTCCTCCTCCTCCTCTTCTTCTTCTTCCTCCTCCTCCTCCTCCTCTTCTTCTCCTTCTCCTCCTTCTTCCTCCTCCTCCTCTCCTCCTCCTCCTCTTCTTCTTCTTCCTCCTCCTCCTCTTCTTCTTCTTCTTCCTCCTCCTCCTCTTCTCCTCCTCCTCTTCTTCTTCTTCTTCCTCCTCCTCCTCCTCTTCTTCTTCCTCCTCCTCCTCTTCTTCTCCTTCTCCTCCTTCCTCCTCCTCCTCCTCTTCTTCTTCCTCCTCCTCCTCCTCCTCTTCTTCTTCTTCTTCTTCTTCTTCCTCCTCCTCCTCCTCTTCTTCTTCTTCTTCCTCCTCCTCCTCCTCCTCTTCTTCTTCCTCCTCTTCTTCCTCCTCCTCCTCTTCTTCTCCTTCTCCTTCTCCTTCTTCTCCTTCTCCTCGTTCTTCTTCGTATTTGCCAGAAAAACCATGTGTGTCTCTGAGTGGATACTGGACTTAAACCTAGCTATTCAGCTACAGCCAAACTTATCTCCATCCAAGGACTTCATGGGATATGACTCTGGGCATGGGCACACCAGAGAAGACGTTCTGCCTTCCCTCGGTGCCTTGGCACCTACAGTGTTTACGAAAGTATGCAGATCCGGCTAATTGCAATGCAGCCCAGCATAGCCAAGTAAGTTGCCTCCCACCCCACCGTCCATCTCTGGCCAACTGCACAACACTTCCCAGCCTGACGTCGCAAGGCAGTTGATAAAGGCACCTTGTACCAAGTCACCGAGCAGGTAGAGCAGAGACTGGAGCGTCTGTCTATGGTCTCCACCCTCTGTATTTGCTATTGCTTGGTACTGCCTATAGCATTAGAGCAATCTTTCGCCTTGACGATACCCAGGAAGGAAGCCAGGGAAAAGTTGTGCAGCAAGTCTGAACTCCGGAGTAAGCAAAAGTCTCCTAGTGCCAGCCACCACCTTCTCTCTGTGTAAACGCACCCCATGCTAATGCGCAATGCAGCATGACCAGTTAGTCCTTACAGCAAATCCCGGTTGAGCCAAATGAGGGGCAATACAGGTCCAGCTTGGTGACTCCAGCGCAGAAAACGATGGTGGATTGAGAGGGACAGAACTCCGTCAAGGGCAAAAGCCCCCAAGCTCATGATTTGAATTGGTAAGGCCCTGTGCCAGGAGTGGCCAAACTGTGGCTCAGGAGCCACATGCATTTCTTTCACACATATTGTGCGGCTCCCGGCAGGGCGGCTGGGGAAGCTAAACATCATTAATAAACCAGTATGGTGTAGTGGTTAAGTGTACGGACTCTTATCTGGGAGAACCGGGTTTGATTCCCCCACTCCTCCACTTGCACCTGCTGATGTGACCTTGGGTCAGTCACAAGCTCTGGCACAGCTGTTCTCTCAAGGACAGTTTCTGTCAGAAGTTCTCTCAGCCCCACCTACCTCACAGGGTGTCTTTTGTGGGGAGGGGAAGGGAAAGGAGTTTGTCAGCCGCTCTGAGACACCTTTGGGCAGTGAAGGGCGGGGTATAAATCCAAACTCTTCCTCTTCTTCTAAACAAATATCATTGGGCAAATAAGTATCATTATCAATATCTGCTTTTACCGCTTTTGTTATAATTTTTGGCAGTCTTATTTAGCGTTAATAAAAAGCAAAAAAGCTCCATATTTCCCAGTAAAAACGTGTAATATTTGTTCATGCCCTGTGGCTCTCAAACATCTGACATTTATTCTACGTGGCTCTTATGTTAAAACTAGTTTGGCCACCCCTGCCCTGTGCCATTCTGCCACACGGACTGCCCACGCCGGGCACGGATCCGGCTGCTGCTCTATTAGCACTTAGCAGCTCTTTTGCTGTCCGCATCGTGCTCAGAAATGGCTGCTTCCAATGTAACCTTGTAATGCAAACATCCACAACCATTTCAAAGGCTGATATTAAAACACACACACACACACACACACACACACACACACACACACACACACACACACACGCACTTGTAAAGGAATGGCAAATACATTTCTTCCCCAACCTGCACTCCAAAATCCAAAATTAAAAAATCAGGATTTATTTGGGATGAAACTGGCTGGCAGCTCAAGTTAATACTTCCACGCAGGTTTCCTCAAAGGGGAAATGTTTGGCTGTTACGGCGATTTGGGCTACTATGGCCCAGGTCACACGGGCCAGATAATGCAGGAGGGGGAAGACGTGTGTTATGTCCTATGACCAGGAGCCGAGCTCCGTTCCTGAGAACAATAGGGACTAGGCTCCTGAGCTCGCCAATAGGGAACCAATGGGAGCATTGGCAGGAGATTCAAACCTGCCAATAGGAATATGGGGCGTTCCCCCCCCTTACTGTATATAGTTGGCCTCCGGCCATTACTGTTTGTCTTTGTTGTGAAGTACGAATAAACATGTCTTCTCTTATGTCGTCGTCTGAGTCACGAGGCACGGAACCCAGTACTTTACAGCGTGGCTGTTCGCCCTGGAGCAAAATAAAGCATGGTAGCCTGATCACACGGTCCCCCGAGTCTCTGCTCTTAGGCTGTTAGCTGCTGATCACATGTTGATGGTGAAGTGTGGCAAAGAAGTGGCGTGGCGCGATCACACAAGCGGTGATCACAAGCCACCACTTCCGGATCAGACAGGCAATTGTTTTTTCCCAATGGAGTCCCCACATGCGCATGATCGAGGAATGAAGGATTGCTTCCTGGCGAGTTGGTGCAACAGGTTGCATTTGTACGCATGCGCAGTTTGGCATTTGTGCGCATCCTATGGAGACTTACAAAAAACATCTGGCTTGCGATGGGATGTGGATGGGCGCTGGATGCCACAGGATACTAGCACTCCTGCGATCAGACGCCTGCCTTTGCCCCACGTTTTCCGGATACTAGTGCACTTTTTGCGATACTTTTTAACTCCGCATCTTCGGCAGGACGCCACGGGTTGACCACGGCAGCGCTACGCTTCCCAGATGCTGTGGTGTGATCGCGCCCTGAAAATCCGCCTGACATTCGTGCCTTCCGCACGACAAATTCTCTGTGTGACCAGAGCCTGTAATTATTATCACTAAATGGAAATCCTAATGTTTAGAGGGGGTGTGGCTCTGAATGGGAGGAAGATGGTTGTCAAATTCCAGGTGGGACCTGGAGAAGTCCTGGAGTTGCAACTAATCTCCTGACTACGGAGGTCTGTTCCCCTGGAGAAAATGGCCGCTTTGGAGGGTGGGCTGTAATGGAATCAGGGCTCTTTTTGTAGCAGGAGCTCCTTTGCATATTAAGCCACACACCTCTAATGTAGCCAATCCTCCAAGAGCTTACAGTAGCCCCTGTAAGAAGAGCTCTGTAAGCTCTTGGAGGATTGGCTACATTAGGGGATGTGTCGCCTAATATGCAAAGGAGTTCCTGCTACAGAAAGAGCCCTGACTGGAATTATACCCTGTTGAGGTCCCTTTCCTCTCCAAACTCCACCCACCCTTGGCTCCACCCCAGATTTCCAGGAATTTGCCAACCTAGAGTTAGCAACCCAAAAAACCCCACAGAAAGATGTAGTACTCTCTGTGTCAACGGTGAGCAGAAAAATGGTAGGCAGGTAATTTATATAGGGTTACCTGCCTACCATTTTTCTGCTCACTGTGACACAGGGAGTACTCCGTCTTGCTGTGTTATACCTCTGAGGATGCCAGTCACAGCTGCTGGCGAAACGTCAGGTCCTACAATGCCAAGACCACGGCCACACAACCCGGAAAATCTACAGCAGCTAACGAACTCCGGCCGTGAAAGCCTTCGACAACATATTCAACCAAATACCGTTTCTGGCACAGCCTTCTGGTCACACAAGAGCATGGAATCTTCTGTGTCACACAGAACGAGTTAACAGCCAACTGATTCATGGCAACCTGATTCGTGGACCATGGGGCATTCAAAGTCAGTGATGAGCGGAGGAGCTTTGCCATTACCTGCCTCTGCATGGCAACTCCAGTCTTCCTTGGTCGTCTCCCATCGAAGCATTGACCCTGCTGAGCTTTCAAGCTCCGATGAGATTGTGCTAGGCTGGGTTATTAAGCTGCTGGAAGTAATCCCCGTGGAATGAAATGGGTCTTACTTTTGAGGAGAACTGCTTAGGACTGCTCCCTGTCTATTTATCTAGAACATTTATTAGTCACCTTTTCACCTTGTGGAATTCAGGGCGGCTTCCTATGTCAATAAAACGGGCGCTGAAGACCACAATTTAAAGTCTCAATTAGAATCGCTAGTCCATAAAAACTGAACGAGTCAACCGCAGTCCCTAAGTCTTCTCTCTGTATAGGAAAAGACTGATCTAAAATGCGGCTAGTTTTAAGCTCGGCTGAGACTGCATCACCACGAATGTACAAACGAAGACGAATGGGAAATTTGGTCTCCCAGAGTGATCGGCCAGATAATAAATAATGAAATCATAGCAATGACACTGTCAACAACAGCTATGTTTGATATGGGCACATCCCACATTTCCTTACACCTCCTGCAGAGACCCCCCCCCAACAGTGTTCCCTCTAAGCTGAGTTAGTGTGAGCTAGCTCACAGTTTTTTAGCCTCCGGCTCGCACATTTTTGTCTTATCTCAGGAAGGCTGGCTCCAGAGCAGACTAATTTATGCAGTAGCCAAATCACCTGCTCACAACTTTAATGCCGGTAGCTCACCAACTAGAATTGTTGCTCACAGGACTGCTTAGAGGGAGCATTGCACCTCCCCCCCCCGCTTATGTAAATCCCTACCAAAGCCCTAGAGAATGAAAGAAATTCTGGAAATGAGCAGCCTACACTTTGTGGAATGAAATTCTTTTTGGCCATGTCCTCACTATCGGGACAGATGGAACAAGCTCTGTCCTTCCAAGCCATATGCCACCTTGGTGGGAAACCCCTAGACAACATCCACCCGGAATGCAACAGCAATGCTCACCTCAGGCCGGTGGATTCTCTGCCTCTCTCTGCCTCCGTCCCTTTCTCGATTCCTGCAACTCCGCCGTTCTATCAAGTCATGATAGAGACGCAAAAAACTCGGCGAACGCTGCAGAGATAGGAGAGAGAAGTGTGGGTAAATTTGCACAGACAATAAGCCATAATTTTTTTTTTTTTTTTGGTATTTCGGTCCAACTGGCTCTACTGGTTTGCTTTTCTTTACTCCGGCAGCAGAAAGGCGCTTCAGTGGAGCTGAAGCCGAGGAACTGGTTTTGCTATAATACAAAGAACTGGCCGAACGGGTTGGGCACACAAGCGCCGCATAGAGATTTGATTGTTTTCCCATAATTGCAGCTCAAGCTTTGTGTGTTTGGTCAAAGTCAATCGCCTGAACAAAACAGGCCCAGTCCACCCCCCCGCCCCCCCCAGTAAGGCACCCAGCATGGAGATGGGAACTCTCTGCTTCCTTTTTCATCATTGTGGCTTGTACAGATAAGGGGGAAAAAAATCACAGGCCCTGCTACTGGCTGAACCCTTCATTTCTCACAATCTTTGCCAATTCGATTACAAGGCAAGTCAGCAAGGACGGCCGGATCCTCCCCGGCCACTGCTCGGGTGGGGATAGGGTTGTCAGCTCTTAGTAAGATCACTAGTTTGAAGTCGCATGGAATCTGCTCGTAAGTAAGACTAAGATTTTTGAGTCCACTACTACCCAGGGGAGGAGCTGCGGTGGCTCAAGTGGTTAAGACGCTGAACTGCAGGCTGTGGAAGGTCAGTAGTTCAGCAGTTCGAGACCCGGGTGCCGCATGACGGGGTGAGCTCCCGTCTCTAGTTCCAGCTCCTGCCAACCTAGCAGTTCGAAAGCAAGAAATTGCAAGTAGATAAATAGGGACCACTTCGGTGGGAAGGTAACAGCGTTCCGTGCGCCTTGGTGTTTAGTCATGCCGGCCACATGACCCCGGAAACGTCTTCGGACAGCACTGGCTCTTCGGCTTTGAAACGGAGATGAGCACCGCAACCCTAGAGTCAGATTCGACTGGCTTTCGAGCAAGGGAACCTTTACCTTACTACCCAGGGATGTCCGGTTGTCCCCCCCGGGCCACTGGTGGGGGATGGGGTTGTTGGCTCCAAGTTGGGAAACCCCTGGAGGCTTGGGGAGACAGGACAGGGACCTCGGTGGGGTTCAGTGCCATAGAGTCCACCCTCCAAAGCATCCATTTTCTCCAGGGGAACTGAACGTTGTAGTCTGGAGATGAGCTGTAATTCCAGGGGATCCCCAGGTCCCAGCATCCATAGCACCGTAAAGACCTGAGTCAGCTTTCGAGAGTCAGATGATACCTGATGAAGGGAGCTTTGACACTGAGTGTGTCCCTGCCCGCCAGCGAAGACCAAGTCAGCGACTCTGATTTGAAATGATATGGCTGGCAACTGGATTTCGCGGTTCTTTTCAGTGATGGCACCCTGGCTGTGGAATGCCTTTTTAATCATAGAATCTTAGCATGTTCAGGTCGGAAGGGACCTTGCAGGTCATCTAGTCCAACCCCCTGCACTCTGCAGGAGCGTAGCCGAAAGACAGCCCTACAACATACTTGAAAGGTGGTCGTCCCGTCTCCGCTTAAAAACGTCCAGCGAAGGAGCATCCACCACCTCCCAAGGATGCAGTCTGTTCCACTGCTCAACCACTCTTACAGTTTATTTAGCCGGTATCGACTCCCTTGTGATTTCCACCCATTAGATCCAGTCTTGCAATCCGGAGCGAGAGAGAATAGATCTGCTCCATCTTCTACATGAAAGCCCTTCAGATACTTGAAGACTGCAATCATGTCCCCTCTAAGCCTTCTCTTTCCCAGGCTAAACATACCCAACTCTTTCAGCCCTTCCTCATAAGACTTGGACTCCAACCCTCTCACCATCCTGGTCGCCCTCCTCTGGACCCACTCGAGTTTGTCAACACCCTTCCGAAAATGTGGTGCCCAAAACTGGACACAGGACTCCAGGTGAGGCCTGACCATAGCAGAATAGAGCGGAACTATTATCTGCAGTTAACTTGTCTTATCTATATCAGCGGAATCCTTAGGGTTGCCAGCTCTGGGTTGGGAAATCCCTGGAGATCTTTAGGGTGGAGCCTAAGTAGGGTGGGGTTTGGTGAGGGGAAGGGCTATAATAGGGTATAATAATGCCACGGAGTCCACCCTCCAAAGCAGCCCTTTTCTCCAGGGGAACTGATCTCTGTTACCTGGAGATCAGTTGAAACAGTGGGAGACCCTCCAGCCATTGCCGGGAGGCTAGGCAAACAAATGTACAGAATGATTCGTCATGCTGTACAAATAGCACTAGTGACATCTGTCTTCTTGTACAGCTCTAATTACAATTATAAAAAAATAAACAGAATAATCTGTCACACTGTTGGAAAAACATTAGAGACTTCCCTCTTCTTATACAGTTCCTGTTGCACACTGTTGGAAAAACATTAGAGACTTCCCTCTTCTCATACAGTTCCTAAACAACACACATAACAAATGGTTTTGCCACTGTGCATAAATGACATCTACACCAGTTAACGTAAGAATATCAGAGAAGCCAATGTAGGATCAGGTCAGTGGTCCATCCAGTCCAACACTATGATACACAGTGGCCAAAAATACCAGGTGCCATCAGGAGGTCCAGCAGTGGGGCCAGGACACTAGAAGCCCTCCCACTGTTGCCCCTGCCAAGCACCAAGAATACAGAGCATCACTTGCCCCAGACTGAGAGTTCCTATCTATAGTAAAGGTAAAGGTTTCCCTTGCTCAAAAGCCAGTCGAATCCGGCTCTAGGGTTGCGGTGCTCATCTCTGTTTCCAAGCCAAAGAGCCAGTGCTGTCCAAAGACATCTCCATGGCCATGTGGCTGGCATGACTAGAGGCGCATGGAATGCTGTTACTTTCCCACTGAAGCGGTACCTATTTATCTACTTGCAATTTCTTGCTTTCGAACGGCTAGGTTGGCAGGAGCTGGAACCAGAGACGGAAGCTCACTCTGTCATGCGGCACTCGGGCCTCGAACTGCTGAACTGCCCACCTTCCAGCCTGTAGCTTAGCATCTTAACCACTGAGCCAGCACAGCTCCTTCCTATCTATACCTCAAGGCCAATAGCCACTGATGGTCCTCTGCTCCATATGATGAACAGTGACCTAATAGTCCTTGACAGGGCTCTTTTTGAGGAAAAAGCCCAGCAGGAACTCATTAGCATAATAGGCCACACCCACCAGTAGAAACTCATTAGCCTATTAGGCCACACCCCCATGTTACCAGAAGTGTGGCCATCCAGCCACACCCACCTTTTGCTTCTTATTCTGTTTACCTTGTTTGTTGTCAAAACCCAGGGCTTTTTTTTGTAGCAGGAACTCCTTTGCACGTTAGGCCACACACCCCTCATGTAGCCAATCCTAATGAGTTTCTGCTGTTGGGTGTGGCCTGTTATGCTAATGAGTTCCTGCTGGGTCTGGCCAGCTTGGGACCCAGCCGGAACTCCGTTCCTGTGCGTTCCTGCCCAAAAATAGCCCTGGTCCTTGACAGTACAAGTCTCTCTTTAGAATGATGCAGTCACCGGCTCATGATGCAGAGGAGAGTTTCAAACAGAAAACATAAAGAGGCAGGCCTGGGCTCAAGAATAGCCACAGCGCAACCCGAAGGAGCGGCAATGGCATGCCGGGTTTGCTTTGCCGTTTCTTAGGGCTTCACCAGTCCACTTGTCTTGGTGGTGGAGCTCACTAAGCCGTGTTAAGATTCAAAATGACATGAAGTCTACAAATATGCCTGATGGAGCCTTAAGAAACGACGAAGTAACCTAGGCGTGCTGTCGCTGCGCCTTTGGTTCGCACTGCAGCTATTCTTGAGCCTGGGTCCGCCTCTTTGTGCTTTCTGTTTGAAACTCTCCTCTCCTTCGTGAGCCGGTGACGGCATCATTCTAAAGAGAGACTTGTACTTTCAAGGACTATTAGGTCACTGCTATTCAAGACAATGTCATCGATGCAACGGACATGAAATTGAGCAAACGTCAGCGGACAGCGGAAGACAGGAGGACCTGGTGTAATCTGGTCCATGGGGTCGCGAAGAGTCGGACTCGACTGTGCGACTGAACAACAACAACAACAACATTCAACTGGCGTAGATGTCATCGGTACACGGCGGCAAAACCATTTGTTATGGGTAGTGTTTATCATTGTAATTAGAACTGTATAAGAAGACGGAAGTCTCTTAAGTGTTTTTTGTACAGTGTGACAGATTGTTCTATTTGTTTGCATAACTGTATTCGCTGTGGTTCCATTTTTGTGTGGTTGATCACCTGGAGGTCGGTCGCCCCATTTATGGAGTATCCCTGCCCTGAGACGTTTGATTTCAACGGAGTTAAATTGGAATAACTCTGCATAGGCTCACCTTCCATGCTGAGCTGGTTAGTTTAACCCAACAGGTTTATTCCCTTTTTATTTGCACAGACATCCTGTTAATTATTCTGGAATGCTGTGCCCTTGTTCCAAGTTTTAGCACCATGTTAAAAAAAACCACAAAAAAAACCAGAGCTTGAGAGTTGTAATGTTGTGTCCTCCATGAGGAATTGTTTTTTTTTTTTAAAAAAACTGGGTTGTTTTTGTAGCAGCGTTCATCCCGTCGAGTTTCCTCTGCTGCTTATGATTTCATTGGTTAGAGTCGTCTTACGACATTTTTTACTTTTGCGATCTGATTTTGGTGTTTCTGACCCGCTTCGAGCATTTTTAGAGAAAGAGATTGGCATCCGTCCCCGAGTACATAAATCACTGCAACCATTTGGACGAGAAAATTCTTGACAGATTTTTCTCTCTCTTTGTTTGGCAAAGCACCAGATTTCGCATAGCTGAGATAAAGTAATTGTCTTATTGTGCACTGAGAAGGATGTGCTTCTTTGAACATGTCTTCGGAATCTAATCTTCAAAGCCAAAGGACAATTTGTCTCCATGCTGCAGAGAACAGTTCCCCTGGGAGGAAACTGTAGCTTTGGAGGGAGGCGGGCTCTGCCATCACATTCCCCCGAACCCCTTTCCCTTCCCCCAACTCGGCCCTTCCCAAGTCCCACTACCAAATCTCCAGGGATTTCCCAACCCAGACCTGGCAACGCTACTGCCACCCTCCCGTCTTTTCCCACCTATTCCTGAGCAGGCTTTTTACTCTCCAAGTTTCCATGGGTTGGGAAATACTTGGAGATTTTGGGGGTGGAGCCTGGGGAGGGCAGGGTTTGGAGCACTTTGCCGTAGAGTCCAACTTCCAAAGCTGCCATTTTCTCCACGTGATCGCTGTCACCTGGAGATCAGTTGTAATAGCAGGAGATCTCCAGCTGCCACCTGGAGGTTGGCAACTGTACTCCCAGGCAGGCCTTTCCTCCCAAACAGGTTAGTGCTTGTATAACCTCTCATAAGGACATAAGAGAAGCCAATGTTGGATCAGGCCAATGGCCCATCCAGTCCAACACTCTGTCACACAGGGGTCAAAAGTACCAGATGCCATCAGGAGGTCCAACAGTGGGGCCAGGACACTAGAAGCTCTCCCACTGCTGCCCCCACCCAAGCACCAAGAATACAGAGCCTCACTTGCCCCAGACTGAGAGATCCTATCTATACCTTGTGACTAAGAGCCACTGATGGACTTCTTCTCCATACGCTTATCCAATTCCCTCCTGAAGCTGTCCATGCTTGTAGCCACCACCACCTCCCGTGGCAGTGAATTCCACGTGTTAATCACTCTTTGGTTGAAGAAGTACCTCCTTTTATCTGTTCTAATAGTAGATTCTATGGGTATAAATCAGGAACGGAATCTGCAAACCAAATGCATTTATACAAAATTTCTTCAGGCTTGAAAACCTGTACTGTATAGATAAGGTTGCCAGCTCTGGGTTGGGAAATACTTGGAGATTTTTTTTGGGGGTGGAGCCTGGATAGGGCAGGATTTGGAGAGGGGAAGGACCTCAGCAGGGTACAAGGCCATGGAGTCCACCTTCCAAAGTAGCCATTTTTCTCCAGGGAAACTGATCTCTATGGTCTGGAGATGAGTCGTAATAGCGGGAGGTGTCCAGGCCACAACTGGAGACTTGCAACCTTCCATACAGAATGATATAAAAAAAGATCCTCTTATGAAAAGGAGTTCAATTCTGAAAAACTGGACAACACTACGACATGAACTTGGAAAGTTCAGGGCTCCCCAACCTCTGGAAGTCTGACACAGGTTTCTGGCCATAGTCACAAGATGGCGGCCACGGGAGGCGGACCCACACACTCATCCAGCCCAAATGTACTGAAGAAGAGGGTCACTTAAAACAGTACACTGGGAAAGAGTAGCAAGAGACAGAATAAAATCAACACTGAGGTACAAGAACAGGCAAAGCGATGCTGTTTTGATCCGCACAGGCTGATTGGCACAGCCAATCAGATCTTCAGTTGCCCATCAGAAGCTGTGCTGGGCACGAGCTGAGTTTGCCAACCTCCAGGTGGTAAACAGCGAAACACAACCGTACTATAAAAACTATATCTTTGTATTAATGTAAACCAGATATTACTTGATGGTTTAATAAACGTGATAGAGTTCAGCAGCAAGCTGGGAGTCTATATCATGAATAACGATGGAATATTAAAACTTGGAGAAATCATTCTACGCAGTATCTGCCTTGTTGAAGCATTGAAACGGGGTCCGAGCCATCCCGTTGTGGAAACCGCAGGAGGTGCTATATGAAACTACGACACGGAAGAGAAAAAGAAAAGAAAAACAGACCACAAAACAGGACTCTTTACATTAATGTTATCTATTGGCATGTATCCATCCTTAGAAGTTTGGTGGAATGTTTATAAATAGAAACTTAAAGGTTAAAACGCTTGGGGCTCTTTAGCTTGGAGGGGTGACATGATCAAGGTTTATAAGATTATGCATGGGATAGAGCAGGTAGAGAAAGAAGTACTTTTCTCCCTTTCTCACAATACAAGAACTCGTGGGCAGTCCATGAAATTGCTGAGCAGTCGGGTTAGAACAGATAAAAGGAAGTACTTCACCCAAAGAGTGATTAACGTATGGAATTCACTGCCACAGGAGGTGGTGGCAGCTACAAGCATGGACAGCTTCAAGAGGGAATTAGATAAACATATGGAGCAGAGGTCCATCAGTGGCTATTAGCCACAAGTTATAGGTAGGAAATCTTGGTCTGGGGCAGGTGATGCACTCTATTCTTGGGCAGCAGTGGGAGGGCTTCTAGTGTCCTGGCCCCACTGCTGGACCTCCTGATGGCACCTGGTATTTTTGGCCACTGTGTGACAGAGTGTTGGACTAGATGAGCCTGATCCAACACTGGCTTCTCTTATGTTCTTATGTTCTTAACTTTTGTTGATTGTGAAAAGGCGAAGGAGTTGCACTGAGCTTTGATAATACAGAGATAGAGTCATTATACCACGGTTGTATTTTGCTGTTTACCTTCCCAACCTGCGATCTCTCCTACTTTTAACCTCCAGGTGGTCACTGGAGATCTCCCACTATTACAGCTAATCTCCAGGCGACAGAGATCAGCTCCCCTGGAGGAAATGGCTGCTTTTGGTAGATGGACTCCACAGTATCATACCTGTTGAAGTCCCCCCTCCCCAAACCTCACCCTTCTCAGGCTCCACCCCCCAAATCCCAACACAGACCTGCCAGCCCTAGCAAGAGCCCAACTTGGCTCCACCCACTATCTGAAAACACCAGGTGGGCACCGTCTAAGGCAGGGGTGTCGAACTCATTTGTTATGAGGGCTGGACCTGACATAAATGAGACCTTGTTGGGCTGGGCCACATGTGTCATAAAAGGTAATGCCAAGTAGTGGGGAGATAAACTTTATAAAGGACACAGACACAAAAGGTGTTTTTTTTTTTACTTAAAATATAAACATGCTTCAAACATTAGCACTCTTGCACAAGCTCTGGCACAGCTGTTCTCTCAAGGACAGTTTCTGTCAGAAGTTCTCTCAGCCCTGCCTACCTCACAGGGTGTCTGTTGTGGGGAGGGGAAGGGGAAGGAGTTTGTGAGCCGCTCTGAGACTCCAAGTGAAGGGCGGGATATAAATCCAACCTCCTCCTCCTCCTCCTCCTCCTCCTCCTCCTCCTCCTCCTCCTCCTCCTCTTCTTCTTCTTCTTCTTCTTCTTCTTCTTCTTCTTCTTCTTCTTCTTCTTCTTCTTCTTCTTCTTCTTCTTCTTCTTCTTCTTCTTCTTCTTCTTCTTCTTCTTCTTCTTCTTCATTTAGCAGTATCTGGTGACTGACACCTCTTGCTCTGAATCGTTGCATCAGAATGTCTGTGCTGTGGCAATCTTGAGTATGCTGTTCAGGTGTGCATCTGTCAGCTGCAAGCCTACTTTTGATTTATCGACATTCACCACGGAAATCTCATGCTCAGGGTTCTGAGCCTAGGACCCAGGGGAAGACATGAAATGGCTGAGCGATTGAGAGAGTCTGGCGAAGCAAGCGATGATGCAGCAGCCGTAGCAACAGCATTGGAAGGCGGAGATGGCCAGTTCCACTATGGACCTGATGGAAGCCCTCTGGGGTCCAGATCCACCCCCCCGGCTGCATGTTTGACACCCCTGATCTAAGGTGTCTCTGGGCATGTTGGGGACCCCTGGAATATAGTAACAATATGATTATAACAATAATACCTACCAGTTATACTCAGTGCCTTTTATGTAGAGGTCTGTCCGCTAACCCAAGTCACCAGCCCTTCCGAGCTTCTCTCCTGAGCCTGGGATCTGCTGGGAAGCGGCCCAATTGGTCAGGCACAGCATAGCCCTAACTTTCCCGGGCCTTCATCCCTGCAGCGAGATCAGCAAATGCGGTGGAGATACTATATCAGCCGCCACAGGTGGGTGCACACCTTTGGCTCACCTGCTGCCTTCTCTGTGGGTAGCCTCTGGACTGTGGCCCCGGCCTCCGCTGACCAAAAAGACGCTGGTAGGCTGTACTAGGGTTGCCAGGTCCCCCTGGCCACCAGCAGGGGTTGGGAGGATAGATCAGCCAGATCCAGGTTGGGAAATACTGGGAGATTTGGGGGTGGAGCCTGGGGAGGACAGGGGGCTCAGCAGGGTACAAGGAGATAGAGTCCACCCTCCGAAGCAGCCATTTTCTCCAAGGGAACTGGTCTCTTTGCAGTCTGGAGACGAGCTGTAGTTCTGGGGGACGCCCAGGCCCCATCTGGAGGTTGGCATTCCTAGCCGTGCCAGTGTGTACTCGCGCAAATGAAGCTCTGGTGATATTCATTTTTTTTTCCACACCCCAAACTTCTAATTGCTCCATACAGAATGATAAGAGCCCAGAAAATCTTATCCAGCTCCTCAGCAAACAGAAACCCATCTGCTGCTAACCTCTGCATCAGGGTCCCCCCAAATGGTCCCTGTGGGGACTGGCACTTGCTAGGGTTGCCGTTCCCCCAATGGAGGCAGGGGTTCCCCCAATTTTGGGCCCCTCGATCTGCCTGTGGGCCAGCTGGCTGGCAGGGGAGCCCCGCCCCCAAAGAGCTCGATGGCGCCTGATGTGCCCGGTGCAATGACGTCACCTGCTGGGCACGTCACGGGGGGGATGCACTAGCGTTCAGCCAAAAACTCTATGGTGACCATAGAGTTTTCCTGCCAAATCCTAGAGCTCCCCCTCTGCGATATGCCTAGCGTGATGACGTCACTTCTGGGTGATGTCATTGAGGCGCACACGCTGTCCTCACATGCCTGAAGATCCCGGACAGGAGCCAGGAGCCCCCCCACTGCCAAGAGGGTAGGGACCTGGCAACCCTAGCACCTGCAGGCACCTTTCTTGGTGACTGCCAAATGTTTTAGAAAGTGGGGGGGGTTCCAGGTGGGGCTTAACCCCAGGCTCTGCCCCCTCCAGGCATTGTCCTAGGGTTGCTCACTTCCAGATGGTGGTCAGTGACCTTCGATTTTTACAACTGATCTCCCCTAAACTACAGAGATCAGTTCCCCTAGAGAAAATGGCTGCTTTGGGTGGGTGGACTCTATGGCATCGTACCCTGCTGAGGTTCCTTCCCTCTAGGGTTGCCAACAACCCCTGGTTTGGCAAGGGTCTCCTGCTTTCTTGGGGCTTCTACCCACCACCCGCCAGTTGGCCACCGGGGGAAGCCCCGCCCCCAAGCCCCAACACCTGCAGCCACCCCTCTCTGTGGAGATCGGGCACGTGTGGGGGGGAACACCAGCTCTCTGCACTTAAAGGGGCTCCTTTAAGTGCAGGGAGCCAGCGTCCCCCTCCCCCGCACGCCCGATCTCCACGTAGATCGGGCACGTGGGAATCGCTGGCTCCCTGCACTTAAAGGGGCCCCGGGCAGAAGAGGAAGATCGGGCAGAAGGGCGGGGGGATGTCCCCAATGTGATGTCATCACATCGGGGATGCCCTGCCCCCTACAGGAACACCCCCCAAAGTCCCCCACTCGGGGTGAGGATGGGACTTGGCAACCCTCCTCCCCTCCCCTCCCCAAACCCTGCCCTCCTCAGGTTCCACCCCCAAAATCTCCAGGTATTTCCCGAACCAGAGCTGGCAACCCTACCTTGCCCCTAAACCTCTGGGAATGTCCCAAGCTAGAGTAGGCAGTCCTGTGATCAGCATGGGCCTGTTTAAAGCCGGCCACAACTCTTGATGCTCTGCAGCTTCTCCTCCTTGGGCTGTTTTCTTTGATCCCCTTTCTTTCCCCCAGACCTGGTCGGGCCGGTTCCAGGTTTTTGCAGGGCCTGGTGAGTGAGTGCAACTGGTCCTCTTTTCCTTCTTTGAATCCCTGCAGGGAAGAAGGACAGCGTGCAGACGAGGTTAATAAATACCTCAAAAGAACCCTGAGAAGTAGGTTAGGGAAAAAAAACCCACTATAGTGACTTCGTCAAGGTTACACCCTGAGCCTAAATAAAAGCCAAGTGATGAATGTTTAAAACCTGGCCTCAAAGCTCCACGTCTGACACTATCGAGTGGTTCTTCTCACTAATCATTTCCAGTACAGCACATGCTGTAGGTAAACCAGTGCAAAGGCTACTGGGCAGTGTTTCGTCATGACATTAGAGTTGCCAACCTCCAGGTGCTGACCCCTGCTATTACAACTGATCTCCAGGTAAGGTTGCCACTTGCAGTGTTCCCTCTAAGCCAAGTTAGCGTGATCCAGCTCACAGTTTTTTTAGCCTCCGGCTCACACATTTTTGCCCCGGCTCAGGAAGGAGGGCTCCAGAGCAAACGAATTCATGCAGCAGCCCAATCGCTCGCTCACAACTTTAATGCCAAGTTGCTCACAAAGTAGAATTCTTGCTCACAAGACTCCACGGCTCAGGGGGAGCATTGGTTGCCAGGCCTCCCAGTGGAGGCAAAGGTCCCGCCCCCCCCAGCCGCCAATCAGCTGGCTGGCGAGGGAACTTACCCGGAGAAAGAGAAAGTCCCAGGCCTTGTTGCCGGTGTTGCACAGGAAATTACATCATCACCAACGCTCCCTCTAAGCTGTGGAGTCTTGTGAGCAAAAATTCTACTTTGTGAGCTACTGGCATTAAAGCTGTGAGCGAGCGATTTGGCTGCTGCATAAATTAGTTTGCTCTGGAGCCGTCCTTCTTCAGCTATGACAAAAACGTGAGAACCAGAGGCTAAAAAACTGTGAGCTAGCTCACACTGACTCAGCTTAGAGGGAACACTGATCATCGCACCAGCAGCATCCAGGCAATACTTTGGTATTCGGGCAAAAACTCTATAGTGGAACCAGTGTCACCTGGACATCGCTAACGATTACAGTGTGTCAGAAAAGTTGTCCTTTTCATGTACAAATCTTGGAGCTTGGCCAAGTAGCATGGAGCCATTTCAGCTCTGGGAAGGAAGAGACCCCGCCCCCTACTTCAGCTGTTTCCTCTAGTCTCCCTCCTTCACTGTGAGTGGGCACACCAGCAGCTCTCTTTGGTCGGCAAGTGTCCACATGATTCCAGCCATGTTTTATTTATTTTATTTATTTATTTTGAGATTTATACCCTGCCCTATCAGGTAGCTCAGGGCGGCTAACAAGCGGCCCAGCTGAGTTTCAGAACCAAAACAATAAACAATATTACATACAGTAAAAAAATCAATACAACAGTAAAATTCAGTACAACAGTAAAATTCATATAAAACCAAGATGCAGGATGCACGATATCCCACATTGGCGGCAAATTTCTTAATTGCATGGGCACCAGAAGTAGTATATCCCAGCTCATGGGCGGCATCTATCTCTCCAGATAATGGGGCAGATAAATATAAATATATTTATATATTTATATTTATGTTTGGGGCACAGAGTGATGAATGTATTCACTTAAAGGTACCTTTGAATACTGAACCTAAATGTATTCACTTAAAGGTACCTTTGAATACTGAACCTAAGGCTGCGGTCACACATGCCAGTTGAAGTGGAGGGGCAGGCGAGGTGATTTCCTCCGGAGGAATTTGACACACAGTTGCGAGATCACCCCTCCCTTTGTAGCTGTGGGTGCAGCCTGTCACTGTGTGATCAGACGCAACTGCAGCTGTGTTGATTGGGGTTTTTTTGGCGGTTTGTTTCCCATGTGCATAAATGAGCAATCGCACCTTCGCACTGAGGGCCCCATATGGAGTCTGCAATGATGCGCATACTGCGAAGAAGGGAGGGAAAACGGCACTGTTCCGGGATGGTCTGATCGGAACCTGTTAGAGCCGGACTTTCCCTGGTGTCTTTTAACTCTGCTTCTGTGGTGGAGCAGCATGGGTTGCCAACAACTGTGGGACGCTTCCCAGATGTTGCTGTCTGATTGCTCCCTTTAGATCAGGCATTTGCACCTATGTCAGATCTAAAGGCACGTGTGATCGCAGCCAGTTTGGTGCAGCGGTTAAGTGCGCGAACTCTAATCTGGGAGCACTGGGTTTGATTCCCCACTCCTCCACCTGCACCTGCTGATGTGACCTTGGGTCAGTCACAAACTCTGGCATAGCTGTTCTTGAAAAAGAGCAATTTCTGTCAGAGCTCTCTCAGCCCCACCTACCTCAAAGGGTGACTGTTGTGGGGAGGGGAAGGGAAAGGAGTTTGTAAGCCGCTCTGAGACACCTTTGGGCAGCGAAGGGCGGGGTATAAATCCAATCCTCCTCCTCCTCCTCCTCCTCCTCCTCCTCCTCTTCTTCTTCTTCTTCTTCTTCTTCTTCTTCTTCTTCTTCTTCTTCTTCTACTACTACTACTACTACTACTACTACTACTACTACTACTACTACTACTAAGCTGGGGGAAGGCTTTTATGAAGACTTCTGCCAGCATTGACGGACACCCTCTGCTTTTTGTGATCTTTCACGGATCTCTATGGAAAGAACAAAAATTTCCTGCGCAGGAAAAGTTTCCCAGAATAAACTTTCTTTACCTTTTCTTTCCTTTTTTTTAATCAAAGTAGTTTTATTCATTTTCAATTACAACAATACTGAGTAAGATAGGCATGCATATATAGTCTACATATACATATAATACTCTATAGTGCTCTAGACATTCTCATCGGCAATGCAGTGTTTTCATTTCTGTACAATCATACTATGTGTCTTTAGCGCGCTTTTGGGATTCTACAAAAGATGGAGAGTGCTTATTACATCAGGTATTGTTTCCTTAGTGGCTAGATGTGCTAAAATGGGAGACCATATTCATATGATATCATTGTGTTTGCCTTTGGGTTTGTTTTGTTTCAAAATGTCTGAAGTTTTTTTCCATTACGTATAGGTTCCATCGTTTTTTATACCAGAGGTTTACGTTTAATGTGTTTTGGGATTTCCATGTGGTTGCAGTTGTTGTTTTCGCTGCAAATAGTAACATACTGTTTCTTTTCTTTTGCGTTGAAGTTAGCACGGTTTTATCTCTGAGATTTAAAAGTAGTACTTCCAGAGTTTTGTCAATGTTCTGTTCAGTTATGATCCTTATTTCTTCTATTATTTTGTCCCAGAAGGATGCTACTATAGGACGTTCAAACCGGCAGTATATGCAATTGCCTGTTTCTTTGCATCCCCTCCAGCAAAGAGGATCTGAATTGCTTGAGATATGTGATATTTGTTGAGCAGTTTTGTACCATTTGGACAATATTCTGAAATTCTGCCATTTTTGTGTGATGATGGGAGATCTATTTTCATAGGTTCTCCAGATGTCTAACCGCTTGTCGTGAGTGAGATCACTTTTACAAATTTCTCCCCAGTAATTTTGATATGGTTTTCTTGTAACGCCCATAAGGTGGCATATATTTTTGATATTACTCCTTTTCTTTCCTGATTGGTTAGAACTTCCTATGTGACTAGAGCAGGAAACTTTGCTCTCACTCTAAATTGGCTTTGTTTGCCATCCATTGTTAGGGTTACCAACCTCCAGGTGGTACCTGGAGATCTCCTGCTATTACAATGGCTCTCCAGACAATCAAGATCGGTTCCCCAGGAGAAAATGGCTGTTTTGGAAGGAGGACTCTATGGCCTTATGCCCTACTGAAGTCCCTCCCATCCCCAAACCCCACCCTCCCCAGGCTCCACCCAAAGAATCTCCAGGTATTTACCAACCCAGAGGTGGTAACACTATCCCTTGTGTTAAATGTGTAGCTCACTTAGAATCATAGAATCATAGAATGTTAGAGTTGCAAGGGATCTTGCTGGTCATCTAGTCCAACCCCCAGCACTCTGCAGGAGCGTAGTCAAAAGATAGCCCTACAACATACCCGGAAGATGGTCATCCAGCCTCCGCTTGAAAATGTCCAGCGAAGGAGCATCCACCACCTCCTGAAGGCAGTCTGTTCCAGTGCTCAACCACTTTTGCAGTTAGGAAGTTTTTCCTGATATTTATCCGGTAACGACTCCTTTGTAATTTCCACCCATTAGATCTTGTCTTGCAATCCAGAGTAAAAGAGAATAGATCTGCTCCATCTTCTACATGACAGCCCTTCAAATACTTGAAGACGGCAATCATATCCCCTCTAAGCCTTCTCTTTCCCAGGCTAAACAGACCCAACTCTTTCAGCCTTTCCTCATAAGACTTGGATTCCAACCCTCTCACCATCCTGGTCGCCCTCTTCTGGACACGCTCAAGCTTGTCAACATTCTTCCTAAAACGTGGTGCCCAAAACTGGACACAGCACTCCAGGTGAGGCCTGACCACAGCAGAATAGAGCGGAACGACCACCTCCTTTGATCTGCACACTTCTGTTAATGCAACCTAAGATTTTGCTATGCAGTGCTGTGACATTATTACATCTACCACATGATCCCTGACTGGCTGGGATTGCTGTATGAAGGCAGATGAAGCCTTAAGAAAGGGGAAACGTTTGCACCGGCAGATGGAGAAAAGTTATCGCTGCAAACTAGTAAATACTCAATGGGAATTTTTATGGGGTGGTGAGAGGACAAAGGTGCAAACCAAAGCAGGAGAACTCTCAGCACAGCTTTAATTTGTTTATAAATATGTTCCATGCCTTACAGCTGCTGCTGCTGGGATCCTAAATTATGCAGCACATCACTGAAAGGTACCTGTCTGACCTGAAGAATCAGTGATCAAGGTGGATTACACGTTAACTCCCATAAAGTTTGGCTAGTTTTCCATACTTGCCTCTTCCTGCCCTCTTTTGTTACCGGAGAGACGACGAGCTCTCTTGGTCTGGTACCAAACCTGACAACTTGGTATGCTTGAAAAAGGTTGTAATTAGGAACTAGAATTGTTTGACGCAGTTAAAAAAAATGTAGGTGTTGGCATGCATGCGTGTGTGTGTGTGTGTGTATGCCAACACCTGCATTTTTTTTCAGGTGGGTAGTTGTGCTGGTCTGAAGCAGCAGAACAAAGTTTGAGTCCAGTGGCACCTTTCAGACCAACAAAGGTTTATTCAAGGTATGAGCTTTCATGGGCACGCAGGCTTCCTCAGATACATTGAATTGGAAGGTAACTGTTCATTGATATACGTCGAGGGTGAACAGCTTGCTTCACCTACATTAACCTCCTTTTTTAAACTGTCAAACAATGCTAGCTCCCAAATACAATCTCTACATCCATCCATCCATCCATCCATCCATCCATCCATCCATCCATCCATCCATCTATCTATCTATCCATCTATCTATCTATCTATCTATCTATCTATCTATCTATCTATCTATCTATCCATCATCCATCCATCCATCCATCCATCCATCCATCCATCCATCCATCCATCTATCCATCATCTATCTATCATCTATCTATCCATCCATCTATCCATCTATCTATCATCCATCCATCATCCATCCATCATCCATCCATCCATCCATCCATCCATCCATCCATCCATCCATCCATCCATACCACCACCACCACCACCATCATCTATCTGTATTATAGAAGAAGAAGAAGAAGAAGAAGGAGAAGAAGAAGAAGAAGAAGAAGAAGAAGAAGAAGAAGAAGAAGAAGAAGAAGAAGAAGAAGAAGAAGAAGAAGAAGAAGAAGAAGAAGAGGAGACTGGATTTATTCCCCGCCCTTCACTTGGAGTCTCAGAGCAGCTTACAAACCCCTTTCCCTTCCCCTCCCCACAACAGACACCCTGTGAGGTAGGCGGGGCTGAGAGAGCTCTTTCGAGGACTCCCCTTGAGAGAACAGCTCTGGATGAACTTGTGACTGACCCGAGGTCACGCTAGCAGCTGCATGTGGAGGAGTGGGGGATCAGACTCGGTTCTCCCAGATTAGAGTCCGCGTACTTAACCACTACACCAGACTGGCTCTCTTTTATCTTATATATCTTTTCTGTCGAGACTCATCTGAAAACCCCATAGGTTTTCAAGGCAAAAGCTGTTCAGAGGTGTTTGTCATTGCCTGCTTCCATGTCACAACCCTGGTGTTCCTTGGAGGTCTCTCATCCAAATACTAGCCAAGGCCGACCGCGCTTAACTTCCGTGATCTGATGAGATCAGGTTAGCCTGAGCTATCCAGGTCAGGGTAGATGTCGGTACACAGGCCTTCTAACTGCCAGGATCCAAAGAAGGGATATGCACATATGGAGGAGAACAGAAAGCCTAACTTCAGTTTGAGAAAAAAGGTCATTCCCACATGCAGGGTTACCAGGTCTTCCACCAGAAAGCCTCCAAACCCCTGCTGCCACTTGGTAGGTTGGTGGGGAGAAAATAAGGGGCAAGTAGCCACTGCATCGATGGTGAGATGTCATTTCCTAAAGAACCTGGAAGTGACATTGTGCCATTCTAGGATTCAGGGGAAACTCTATGGTAAATCCATACAGTTTCCATTGATTCTTAGAATCATAGAATGTTAGAGTTGGAAGGGACCTTGCAGGTCATCTAGTCCAGCCCCCTGCACTCTGCAGGAGCATAGCCAAAAGATAGCCCTGCATACCTACAACATACCCAATAGATGGTCATCCAACTTCCGCTTGAAAACATCCAGGGAAGGAGCATCCACCACCTCCCAAGGCAGACTGTTCCACTCTCAACCACTCTTACAGTTAGGAAGTTTCTCCTGATATCTAGCTGGTAATGACTCCCTTGTAATTTCCACCCATTAGATCTAGTCTTGCAGTCCGGAGCAAGAGAGAATAGATCTGCTCCATCTTTTACATGACAGCCCTTCAGATACTTGAAGACTGCAATTATGTCCCCTCTAAGTCTTCTCTTTCCCAGGCTAAACATACCTAACTCTTTCCGCCTTTCCTCATAAGACTTGTATTCAAACCCTCTCACCATCCTGGTTGCCCTCTTCTGGACACGCTCAAGCTTGTCAACATTCTTCCTAAAACGTGGTGCCCAAAACTGGACACAGCACTCCAGGTGAGGCCTGACCACAGCAGAATAGAGCGGAACAACCACCTCCCATGATCTGGACACAATGCTTCTGTTAATGCATCCTAAGATTGCATTAGCTTTCTTTGCTCAGTCAACCTCTGAACTGGGACTTCTGACCTTACTTAACTAATCACTGTATGTATAAAAAAACGCTGTGCCAGTCTCCACTAGTAAAATGAGTTTTACATCCCATTGTACATGACCACACATGAAACTGCCTTAGAGACCATAGGTCTATCAATGTCAGTATTGTCGACTCCAACTGGCAGCAGCTCTCCAGGTTCTTGGGCACCAGTCTTTCACATCACCCAGTGCCTGGTCCTTTTTAACTGGAGATGCCAGGGATTGCACCTGGGACTGTCTGCATGTGAAGCACATACTGTACCTCTGAGCCACAGCCCATGCCTGTCTAGGGACTGAGCAGCCAGCTAAGCAGTACATGTCTGCCCCCTCTATCCAAGGGTTGGTCATCCAGCTTCTGGAAACTGCTTCCAGTGGCCCTGGAAGGAGGTTTCGGAGTCATCTGGAGGCCCTTTCCTGGGCTTTTGTTCAGGGCCCCAGAATCACTAAGACTGCCCCCGGTTTGGTGTAGTGGTTAAGAGTGTGGACTCTAATCTGGGAGAACCGGGTTTGATTCCCCGCTCCTCCACATGTAGCGGCTGGTGTGACCTTGGGTCAGTCACAAGTTCTCTCAGAGCTGGTCTCTCATGAGCAGTTCTTGAAAGAGCTCTCTCTGCCCCACCTACCTCACGGGGTGTCTGTTGTGGGGAGGGGAAGGGAAAGGAGATTGTAAGCTGCTCTGAGACTCCTCTGGGCAGTGAAGGGCGGGATATAGATCCAATCTCTTCTTCTCATTATTATTATATTATATAGCTATAACAACATTCCCCCCTCTTGGATGCATACCTTAATGCGGTGAGGGGGTTTCTCCCTTTCCTCTAGGGGAGCTGAACAATGCTCCCTTTTAGCTGTGGAGCCTTGTGAGCAAAAATTCTATTTTGTGAGTTGCTGGCATGAAAGTCGTGAGCCAGCGATTTGGCTGCTGCATAAATTAGTTTGCTCTGGAGCCACACCCTTCCTGAGCTAAGACAAAAATCTGTGAGCTGGAGGCTAAAGAACTGTGCGCTAGCTCACACTAACTCAGCTTAGAGGGAACACTGGAGCTGAACTCTGTTGCCCGGAGGTCCATTGTAAATCCAGAAGATCTCCAGGCCCCACCTGGAGGCTGGCAACCCTAGAAGGAGAACACACACACACACACACACACCTGCCTCATACTGGATCAGGCCTTTGGTCCATCAAGGTCAGTATTGTCTACTCAAACTGGCAGTGGTTCTCCAGGGTCTCAGGCTGAGTGCTTTCCCGTCAGCTACCACCTGATCTTTTCACTGGAGATGTTGGGGATTGAACCTGGGACCTTCTGCATGACAAGCTGATGCTCCATCATTGGACCACAGCCCCTCCCTGACCCGGAGGGACCGATGGTCAGATTCAGTATCAGGCAGCCTCACGTGTTCATTTTGCTTTCTTGGCTGGTCTTCAGAAAAGGGATTACCTGGCTCTCACGCTTGGATTTTACTCTGGCTCTTCAGCCTCACGTTTTGTTACACAGCACCTGACTGGAATCTCCAGCCGTTCCTTATGTAATACTCTGACGTAAATCTCTCGGCTCTGCCTTGCACGGTTGTCCCGTCAGCCAGTTCTACCGGATGGTGCGGAACAACCGTCCCTCAGCCGGTGACTCCACATTCGAGCGATGTGAATAATTGGTCGAGAAACAGCTGGACGGACGGTCACCTGTCTGCTTCTCTGCCTCGGAGGTCCGTCGGCGTTGTTTCGGCTCTTGCCTTTGGTGTCTAGAAAAGGAGACGCACTCCTTGAAAGAGAGAGAAAAGGAGAAGTGTCCCAAGCTCTGGAATCTTTTGTGCCACCTTGTCAGCATGTCAAAATGTGTGTGCTTTAAAGAAATTAATTCACTGCCTCCATTCTTTTGCTGCATGGGTACGGAGAAGTGTTTAGCGGCTCCTTACAGAGGGAGGCAGCGATAAAGTATTACAGTAGTTGTGTAGTCGTTAAGGTGTCAGGCTAGGATCTGGGAGACTCAGGTTCAAATCCTGGCTTAGCCATAAAACTTGTTGGGTGATCTTGGGTTCTCTCTCTCTTTTGCTCTCTCTTGTGCTTATTTCATAGAAGAAGAAAAGAAGAAGAAGAGGCTGGATTTATACCCTGCCCTTCACTACCCAAAGGAGTCTCAGAACAGCTTACAAACTCCTTTCCCTTCCCCACAACAGACACCCTGTGAGCAATGCTCCCTCTATGCTGTGGAGTCTTGTGAGCAAAAATTCTACTTTGTGAGCTACTGGCATTAAAGTTGTGAACAAGTGACTTGGCTACTGCATCAATTAGTTTGCGCTGGAGCCTTCCTTCCTGAGCTAAGACAAAAATGTGTGAGCCAGAAGCTAAAAAACTGTGAGCTAGCTTAACTCAGCTTAGAGGGAACACTGCCTGTGAGGTAGGTGGGACTGAGAGAGCTCTTTGAGAACTGCTGTTGAGAGAACAGCTCTGAAAGTACTTGTGACTGATCCAAGGTCACACCAGCAGCTGCCCTACACCAAATTGGCTCTCTCATAGGCTTGTTGTAAGAATAGAGAACAGCCCACCTTGCAATCTCCGGACAAGAAGAATAATCTGTGCTCAGTATAGGAAGCAATTCCAGTCTAGATTAAAATCCCATACATCTGTGATTTTTTAAATAAAAAATTGTGTGGGAGCTCTGTAAATGTAGTCATTTAAACCTTTTGTTAGTTGCTTTTCTCCCTTGTAGAACTCAAAGTGGTTTACAATATAAAAAATTATGGGAAACACAACAAAAGCAATAATTAGAAAACCCATAAAAGTGACAGATTAAAAAACACCAATTAGGAGACGGCCAGCATCTTCCCATTTGTAGTTCTGATTAAATAAGGGTTAAACCCACGAATTAGAGTCGCCAATCTCCAGGTCGCACCTAGGGAATCCCCCAGAATTACAGGCCATCTCCAGACTGCAGAGATCTGTTCCTGGTGTAGTGGTTAAGTGCGCGGACTCTAATCTGGGAGAACCAAGTTTGGTTCCCCACTCCTCCACTTGCACCTGCTGATGTGACCTTGGGTCAGTCACAAGCCCTGGCACAGCTGTTCCTGAAAGAGCAGTTTGTGTTAGAGTTCTCTCAGCCCCATCTACCTCACAGGGTGTCTGTTTTGGGGAGGGGAAGGGAAAGGGGTCTGTAAGCCGCTCTGAGACTCAAAAGTGAAGGGTGGGGTATAAATCCAATCTCTTCCTCTTCTTCTTCCCCAGAGAAAATGGCTGATTTGGAGGGTGGACTCTGTGGCATTGTGCCCCACTGAGGTAATAAGAACATAAGAACATAAGAGAAGCCAATGTTGAATCAGGCCAATGGCCCATCTAGTCCAACACTCTGTCACACAGTGGCCAAAATATACCAGGTGCCATCAGGAGGTCCAGCAGTGGGGCCAGGACACCAGAAGCCCTCCCACTGCTGCCCCCTCCAGCACCAAGAATAGAGTGCATCACCTGCCCCAGCCTGAGAGTTCCTGTCTATACCTTGTGGCTAATAGCCACTGATGGACTTCTGCTCCATATGTTTATCTAATTCCCTCTTGAAGCTGTCCACGCTTGTAGCTGCTACCACCTCCTGTGGCAGTGAATTCCATATGTTAATCACTCTTTGGGTGAAGAAGTAGGTCATTATCCGCCCCAGGCTCCAGCCCCAAATCTCCAGGAGTTTCCCAGCCTCGATGGCCAGGCTGTTCACCCTATTCCACCCCTCCCACCCAAATTTCCAGGTATTTCCTATCCCGGAGCTGGCAGCCCTACCGAATGCGTGGCCTATTCTCTGCCATTGGCCCCATCCCAAGCACGAGTAGGTGGCCTCACCTTTCTGTTCATATCAGTGCTCTGCAGTTCTCTGCATGGAAAGACAGACTTCTAGGTTTCCCACATGTTTATGTTTTGTACACAGTACAAAGCAATGTGCGTACAAGTCCAGACTGGAGCTGCCATTCTGGAAAGAAAATGCTTTTTTCCCCCTGTTCAAGTTCGGCACATCAGAGCCTAACCAGATGTTGCAGACTGCATGAGTTCACCATGGGGCCTTGCAGCTAGCCTTTAGTTCCTGGTCAACAGAGCCTGATAAGGATTGGAACTGCAGCACGGAAGGAGGAGGAGGAACTCCTGCCTTCCCCTCTATGCTGTTTTCAATGGCTGAAACAGCCCAGAGGCCATGGGGGCGGGGACAGCATTATTTTCTCTGTGTGGAGTTTGCGTATGCAAGCATTCTGTGACTGTTCTGACTCCTAATGGATCAATGAGCACTCCCCCTATGGCCCTCGGGGCTCTTTCAGCCACCAAAAACAGCACAGGGGAGAGGGTACAAATTCTCCCTTCTCCTTCTGCAGCTGTCCTGATCTGAATCAGGCCTTGATGTGGGTTTACTCTATGTGAGTTGCCACTAGGAACTGCCATAAGGTTGCCTATCTTCAGGTGGGACATGGAGTGGGGTAGCCAACCTCCAGGTAGCACCTGGAGATCTCCTGCTTTTACAACTGATCTCCGTTGCCAGTTTGGTGTAGTGGTTAAGTGCGCGGATTCTAATCTGGGAGAACCGGGTTTGATTCCCCACTCCTCCACCTGCACCTGGTTGGATGACCTTGGGCAAGCTGGATAAAAGGGTTGGAACAATTTCAAGGGAAGGTTGGTTGGAACAAGGGAAGGTTGAGGCGCCTGGGGCTCTTTAGCTTGGAGAAACGACAGCTGAGGGGTGACATGATTGAGGTTTATAAGATTACGCATGGGATAGAGCAGGTAGAGAAAAAAACACTTTTCTCCCTTTCTCACAATACAACAACTTGTGGGCACTCCATGAAACTGCTGAGCGGTCGGGTTAGAACAGATAAGTACTTCTTCACCCAAAGAGTGATTAACACATGGAATTCACTGCCATGGGAGGTGGTGGTGGCTACAAGCATGGACGGCTTCAAGAAGGAATTAGATAAACATATGGAGCAGAGGTCCATCAGTAGCTATTAGCCACGAGGTATAGATAGGAACTCTCAGGCTGGGGCAAGTGATGCTCTGTATTCTTGGGCTTGGGGGAGGCAACAGTGGGAGGGCTTCTAGTGCCCTGGCCCCACTGCTGGACCTCCTGATGGCACCTGGTATTTTTGGCCACTGTGTGACAGAGTGTTGGACTGGATGGGCCATTGGCCTGATCCAATATTGGCTTCTCTTTCTTTCCTATGTTTTTGCAGTCCCCAATATCCTTCCTCTGTCTAGGATGTATGTATGATGAAAGTAAAGCTGTGGAATTGCAAGAAGCATGTAAATACTCCAGCATTTAGCCTAAGAAGATGTTTGGATCCTTGTCGCAGTCCTAATTATTACACCAAGGATCACTGCCTGAGTTACCCTTTCCCCATTACACATTGCCAAAGGCTGTTCTCTACCTTTAATATGCCGCATTCCTTTATCCTGCAATAGATTGACTGGCACTGATATAAAAGCCCAAAGAAGAAGAAGAAGAAGAGAAGAAGAGATTGGATTTATACTCCACCCTTCACTCAGAGTCTCAGAGGGGCTTACAAATTCCTTCCCCTTCCCCTCCCCACAACAGACACCCTGTGAGGTAGGCACGGCTGAGAGAGCTCTTTTGAGAACTGCTCTTTCAAGAACAGCTCTGACAGAACTATGGTTTGCCCAAGGCTGTCCAGCAGCTGCATATGGTCGAATGGGGAATCAAACCCGGGTCTCCCAGATTAAAGTCTGTGCACTTAACCGCTACGCCAAACTGGTTAAAGCTACACTAAAAAAATAAAATAAAATCACAATAGTCTTTTGAAATGTCTGTTACAAAAACAAGTCTTGCCAACTGCAGTGTATCATGCTGTCGACATGAAAAATCTGCAATAGGGTTGCCAACTCTGGGTTGGGAAATTCCTGGAGATTTTGGGGGCAGAGCCTGGGAAGTATGGGGTTTGGGGAGAGGAGGGATGTCAGCAGAATATATAATGTCTCCAATCGAGGCTGACATTTTCTCTATGGGAATTGATCAGTGTTGTTTGGAGATCGGTTGCAATTCCAGTAGATCTCCAGGTACCATCTGGAGGTTGGCAACCTCCACCTGAAGATGCTCTCTACCATTGGAAGAATGCAAGAAAAAAATGGAGGGCAGCATCTGAAAGCCACAAGAAGGGAGAGGAGTCCTTCTTGGGTGGCAGGAAACAGTTTCTTACACTAAAGGACCACCTCTTCCTACCAACTCCTGTTTTACAAATTCCTGGAGATTTGGGGGGTGGCACCTGAGGAGGGCAGTGTTCGGGGAGGGGAGGGACCTCAGCATATGGTCTACCCCCCGAAGCAGCCATTTCCTCCAAGGGAATGGATCATTGCCATCTGGAGAAATCCCCGGGCCTTACCTGGAAGCTGGCAAACCCACGCATGAATAGTATGCCAGTTAAGGCCCAGCCAATCTGGGATGCTTTGCATCCTAGGAAGTCAAAATGTGCTAGGCTGAGGATTTTTCTCTCACTTGTTCTGACTCGCTGCCGCTCCTTTCCAGAAGATGTTAGGAAAGCCAGTTCTCTTGATAAAGTTCAAAGAGAACAGAAGAATATCAGAAGACTCCCGCTGGATCACACCAGTGGTCCATCAAGTCCAGCAACCTGTCTCATGCGGTGGCTAATGAGTTCCTCTGGAGGGTCAACAATAGGGCACAAAGGCTGAGGCCTTCCCCTGATGTTACCTCCTGGCTCTGGGATTCAGAGGATTAGTGCCTCTGAATGTGGAGGTTCCCCTCAGTCACCAGGGCTAGTAGCCACTGATAAACCTAGACTCTAAGAATCTATCTAATCCCCTTTTAAAGAGGTTTCTTCCTGTGGCCATAACGACCTCCTCTGACAGCAGATTCCACATTTTAATCACTCTCCTTCACTGTGTAAAGTAATATTTCCTTTTGTCCATCGTGAACCTACTGCCCATCAGTTTCATTGGATGCCCTCGAGTTCTACTATTTTGGGAGAAGGAGAAAAACGTCTCTGTTTCACTTCTTTCCACCCCATGAATGATTTTATAAACCTCTTGTCATGTCCCCCCTTAATCATCTCTGTTGTAAACCGAAAAGTCCCGGACTCTTCAGCCTTTCCTCATACGGAAATTGCTCCGACCCCCTAATCATCTTCGTTTCTTTTTTAAAAATCTGACTTTTAACCGAGCTGTGTAATTTGAGGAGTTTTAAGATTACAAGTCTCGGGAATTTAAGTTTTATGGATTATTTTTCAGGTCTGCAAACTGCCCCAGTTTGAAGAAAGGCGGTATATAAATGCTTATATGAGCCAGTTTGGTGTAGTGGTTAAGTGCGCGGACTCTTATCTGGGAGAACCGGGTTTGATTCCCCACTCCTCCACTTGCACCTGCTGATGTGACCTTGGGTCAGTCACAAACTCTGGCACAGCTGTTCTCTCAAGGACAGTTTCTGTCAGAAGTTCTCTCAGCCCCACCTACCTCACAGGGTGTCTGTTGTGGGGAGGGGAAGGGAAAGGAGTTTGTCAGCCGCTCTGAGACGCCTTTGGGCAGTGAAGGGCGGGGTATAAATCCAATCTCTTCTTCTTCTTCTTATGTAAACAGTAAACGCAATGCAATTTGGGCATAAAAGCCTTCTTCAGGGTATGGTCTCCTTTAAATGGTTCTTGCACAAAATGATTTCAGTTTTTGTGCTGCCTCATAGCACCGTGAGTCACAAAACTGTTTCCGCCACTGTGTGTGGGGGTGTTCCCTCCATCCGCCCATAGTGTTGCCAACTCCAGGCTGTGAGGTTTGAGGTGGAGTTTGGGGAAGTTGGGGTTTAGGGAGGGGAGAGACATCAGTGGAGCACAAAGCCACAGAGCCCACCCTCCAAAGCAGCCATTTTTACCCAGCAGAACTGATCTCTGTCATCTGGAGACCAGCTGTGATTCTAGGAGATCTCCAGGCCCCACCTGGAGGTTGGCAAACCTTCAGGTAAGCAGAGAAATGAGAGGGGGCGATTCTGCATCTAGCATTCACTCCACATTTTCTCAACTTGGAGAGCTCAAAACTACATTTAAATACCCCAGGACAACGCTGTTCTGATGGCAAAGTCACCCCTGAACGGCCAGAAAACGACCATAAATCTTTGCAGAAGGTACCAGGGCTATTTTTGAGCAGGAGCGCACAGGAGCGGAGTTCTGGCTGACTTCAGTGCTGGCCACGCCCACTACAGCCAAAACCTCGGTGTGCGTGGCTACAGAGGGAAGGCCTGGAGAACGACTCTGAGGCGGGCGGGCCAGGGGGGGCACTGGAAGGATCAGGGAGGCATTTAAATGGGGATATGGCCTAATATGCTAATGAGCTGCACTGTCAGGGTGTGTGGCCTAATATGCTAATAGGTTTCTGTTTTGGTGTGGCCTATTCTGCTAATGAGGAGCTGCGGTGGCTCAAGTGGTTAAGATGCTGAACTGCAGGCTGTGGAAGGTCAGTAGTTCAGCAGTTCGACACCCGAGTGGCCGCATGACGGAGTGAGCTCCCGTCTCTAGTTCCAGCTCCTGCCAACCTAGCAGTTCAAAAGCAAGAAATTGCAAGTAGATAAATAGGTACCACTTCAGTGGGAAGGTAACAGTGTTCCGTGTGTCTTGGTGTTTAGTCATGCCAGCCACATAACCACGGAAACGTCTTTGGACAGCGCTGGCTCTTCGGCTTTGAAACGGAGATGAGCACTGCAACCCTAGAGTTGGATTCGACTGGCTTTTGAGCAAGGGAACCTTTACCTTTTACTATTATGCTAATGAGTTCCTGCTAGGCTTTTTCTACAAAAAAAGCCCTGGAAGGTACCATAAAATCCGATGTTCAAAGGGAGCGAAAGCAGCACAGAGTGTGGAGGCTACCATAAAACCCGACGGTCAAAGGAAGTGAAAGCAGCATGCAATGCAGAGGGGAATTTCTGTTCCAACGTGGGTTTGCTAAAACAACGGAGGGAAAAGCCAACGCAGAATCAGCCAGAGACTCATCAAAACCCTTTCTTTGAAGACCGCTTTAAGAGAGAGGACATTATCTGTCAGACATTAATGAGGCGCAGCGTTGGCTGGGGCCTGTATGCCCGTCTCCACCAGAGGTTGCTAGTCAGCTTCCAAGCACGCTGAAATCGCCAAGATTTCTGTTTGTTAACTGCATGTTTCAAAAGGTTAGTGTGTCTCTGTTTGCTTTGACTAAGATAGAAATTGAGATCTACAGGCTGCGTCCGGGGAGCAAAGAAGGGGAAAGGAAAAGGAGGCACCTTCTTTCCATGGATAACCGCATAACATGTGTGTTCCTCTTTTTTGATGCTCAGATTTAGCAGTGAGTCAGACCTGATGTTCGCCCTACATAGAGATATTCAGAGCAGATGTGTTTTTTTTTTTGCCCATCAAGTCGCAGCTGACATGTCGACTCTGTGGGGTTTTCAAGGCAAGACACATTTAGAGATGGTTTGCCATTGCCTTAATGTTGCCAACCTCCAGGCGGGTCCTGGAGATCTCCAGCAAGGACTCTTTTTGTAGCAGGAACTCCTTTGCATATTAGGCCACACACCCCAATGTAGCCAATCCTCCAAGAGCTTACAATAGCTCAAGGGCTACTGTAAGCTCTTGGAGGATTGGCTACATTGGGGTGTGTGGCCTAATATGCAAAGGAGTTCCTGCTACAAAAAGAGCCCTGTCTCCCGCTATTACAATTGGTCTCCAGATGATGAAGATCAGTTCCTCTGGGGGAAAAGGCTGCTTTGGAGGGTGGCATCTATGGCATTATACCTTGTGAGGTCACTCCCCTCCCCAAACACCACCCTCCCCAAGCTCCACCCCCAAAATCTCTAGGCATTTCCCTTCTTGAAGTTGTCTATGGTTGTAGCTGCCACCACTTCCTGTGGCAGTGAATTCCATGTGTTAATTACAAGCACGCCATGGTCCTGGGGCAGTGATGCTCGGTATTTCCCAACTCTACATTACCTGCCTTCATGTCACATCGAGTTGCCAGACCCCCCCCCCCGGCTACCAGTGAGGAATGGGGGGGTAGGGTTGCCAGCTCCAGGTTGGGAAATTCCTGGATATTTGGGGGTGGAGCCTGGGGAGAACAGGGAGCTCAGTGGGGTCCGATGTCATAGAGACCACCCTCCAAAGCATCCATTTTCTCCAGGGGGAACTGATCTCTGTCGTCTAGAAATGAGCTGTGATTCCAAGGAATTCCCAGTTCCCACCTGGAGGCTGGCATCTCTATCTCAAAAACTTATACCCTGGAAATCTGGTTGGTCTTTAAGGTGTTACTGAACTCAAACAAGGTAATGATTCAAGTGCGGACCTGATCCAGCACGATCCAGCATGAAAAGAGGTGAAAAATGCTTTTGCATGCAGTTATTGGATTAGATTGGGCTACTTTGCGAGCCCCGGGGGGAAGAAGAGGCAGAAAGAAGAAGAAGAAACCAGGAGAAATGACCCCCCCCCCGTGGCAACAAACATTTGAATATTGCCTAATTTATCGTCTGCTACATGCCGCCAACAGAGAAACAACCGTTTTTCAGTGGTGCGGAGCCAGTCTTTTAAAGATCCATACACTAGTGGCACCACTGATTTTTCTCTTCACGGAGATCAAGATCAAACATGAATTGGAAAGTGCAGGAAGGTTGAAATGCGATTGTAAAACAAACCCTGCTTTGCTCTTGGTCGATTCAGAAGCCTGATAACTCGTTCCAACCTGCCTGCTTTTTGCATGTTACAAATGTGATAGTTTTGTGATTGAAACGGCCTCTGTGTTTTTCGTTCGGGGAGAGTTTTATACAGGGCTATTTTGGGGCAGGAACGCACAGGAACGGAGTTCTGGCTGGCTCCCGAGTTGGCCACGCCCAGCAGGAACCCATTAGCATAACAGGCCACACCCAACAGCAGAAACTCATAGGGTTAGGGGTGTGTGGCCTAACATGCAAAGGAGTTCCTATTACAAAAAAAGCCCTGGGTTTTGACAATGAACAAGGTAAACAGAATAAGAAGCAAAAGGTGGGTGTGGCCGAATAACCACACTTCTGGTAACATGGGGGTGTGGCCTAATATGCTAATGAGCTGTGCTGTCAGGGGTGTGGCCTAATAAGCTAATGATTTTCTGCTGCTGGGTGTGGCCTGTTATGCTAATGAGTTCCTGCTGGGCTTTTCTACAAAAACAGCCCTGGTTTTATGGATATCGTGGTCTGTTGGAAAGACAAATCAGCGGGTTCTAGAGCAAATCATGTCTGAACTCTCTGTAGAACTGAGGCCCCTAATGTAGCCAATCCGAATGAGTTTCTGCTGTTGGGTGTGGCCTGTTATGCTAATGAGTTCCTGCTGGGCATGGCCAACTCGGGAGCCAGCCAGAACTCCGTTCCTGTGCGTTCCTGCCCAAAAATAGCCCTGCATTTCGTCATGCTTTCCTGTGATTAATGGTGTTTTATTTTGGCATTTCAGATGCTTTTTGTGATCATGAGGATTTCCAAGCTAATGTCCCCTCTTCTACTCTGGTGTAGCATGCATTCTCCAGGTGTCATTTGAAGCCTTTTCTTCTAGTTCAGATCAGCAGCAGCCGCAGAGTGTCCTGGTATGGACATCTCCCAAGTGCAAGCAGGATTTCCTGTATTTGAACAATGCTTGGAAGCAGCTTGCCAAATCTTAATAATAATAGTCACTACTTATATAGCACTTTCCCTGAGTCCTCAAATGTACGTGATCTCACTAATCCTTATCACAACACCCCTGCAAGGTAGGTGGGGTAATAATAAGAACTGGCACTTGCATATTTGCAGGAGACGTGAGCATCAACAAAGAGACAGAAGGCACCCACAGAGTGCATAGCTGAGGTCAGATCTGAATTTTCCCAGCTCACACCTCCTTCTGTTAACCATTATACAACTTCTCTGTCTTAAGGTACATATGCATCGGAGTCTACAACTCAAGGGTATGCAGGACTGAATCAATCCCTCAAAGGCCTGATTTTTCCATTTTGGGAAGCCACACCTTATTTGTAGAATTGTTCTTATCCAGGGCTATTTTTGGGCAGGAACACACAGGAACTGGGTTCTGGCTGGCTCCCGAGTTGGCCATGGCCAGCAGGAACTCATTAGCATAATAGGCCACACCCAACAGCAGAAACTCATTAGGATTGGCTACATTAGGGGTGTGTGGCCTAACATGCAAAGGAGTTCCTGCTACAAAAAAAGCCCTGGGTGTTGACAACAAACAAGGTAAACAGAATAAGAAGCAAGAGGTGGGTGTGGCTGGATGACCACACTTCTGGTAACATGGGGGTGTGGCCTAATATGCTAATGAGCTGTGCTGTCAGGGGTGTGGCCTAATATGCTATGAGTTTCTGCTGTTGGGTGTGGCCTATTATGCTAATACGTTCCTGCTGGGCATTTTCTACAAAGAAAGCCCTGTTCTTATCACTGAATAAATAATTGTTCCTAAATGTAAATTGACTGCCAGTTGAGGTAGCCATGATGGCATTATACCCAGCTCATTTCCCTCCCCTCCTCAAACCACACCCTCCTCAGGCTCCACCCCCAAATCGCCAGGTATCTCCCAACCTGGAGGTGGCAACCCTAGAACCCTTCCCGCCTTAACACAATAACTCCTCGGAACTGTCGCAGTAATTGTCAGAATGGCACAGAGCTGATTGGCAGGCCTGCCGTGAGGTCACCCAGAAACATCTCCTCCCGTTGGTGGAGCCCTTTTAATTTTGTAAAAAAAAAGAAAAAGAGAGAGAGAGGAAAAGTTTATATTTTTGTCAATTAAGGAGATGATGAATAAACGGATTAATACGCAGAAGTGTGGGTGGTGCATTTGAGAATAATTTCAACCGATGACTTGCCTGAAGCGTGGGCGGAGGGGCAAGATCCGACTGACAGCTTAGCAGGCATTTGATTTGCTGGTCTGTCTGCCTGTCATTTCTTTTGTGAAGCCAGGAGGGTACCGGGCTCACTCCACGACTCAAGGGCATGCCAGGCACTGTCTTTTTATATCATATGCGGTTTCGCCCATTGCATATTTGAGCAGTCTTGGACGTAAACTGGATTGTAAACAAGAAAGCTACCTGAGCCAGCCATAATTGGGTAGTTAGTGGAATGGAACGATTTTTGGCAGCGGAACTCAGAAGAACCAGGGAATCGAGTTTTCTTTCGCAGAACTGTGGACCTGGTGCCCTCCTGTGGTGCCAATTAAAATATTAACTCTTACGTACAAAAAAGATTAAAGCAAATACAGAATCACTTTTCCGGAAAATGCGGCACAAACCAGTCCAGAGCTCCTGTTTTCCACCGCTTCCTGGCAGGACTTGGAGTGACGGAACGCCCACACAGGGAGGTCTCGTAGTGTGACTTGTTTGACTTATGGAGGCTATTTGCTGTAAGGAGGACATTCCTTTGTAAAATGGCTGTTCACTTTCGTTGCATGCTTCCTCCTGGGAACCTGGGAAATCGTTCTTTATTTTATCTTCACAACCACCTTATTGGGTAGGCTAGGCCGAGAGACTGGCCCTAAGATCACCCAGAAGACTCTGTGGCCAAACAGAGATTTGAATTCAGGCCAGAAATTTGCATTCAGGTCTCCGCAGCTTTAGCCTACCACATTCATCACTCTAGTTGCCAAAGACCAATTCCGGATGTCGTGATGTCACTTCTGGATGATCCGCAGGAAGTGACAACACTGTGCCCCCCACAGGCTGCTCTAAGAATTCCCTCTATCCCTGTGGTCAATACCACAGAGATTGGGTCAGCTCCTAGAGTGTCAGGGTGGTGGTGATGGTGACTTCACTTCCAGGAGATCACACCTCGTGGCATCAAGAATTCTCCCTCAGTTTTTTGCCTACAGCTCACTGGACTAAGAGTGAGCAATGGAGGGTGGGTGTAGGAGTTTGCCCGCTGTGGAAAGAAGAAGAAGAAGAAGAAGAAGAAGAAGAAGAAGAAGAAGAAGAGGAGATTGGATTTATACCCCGCCCTTCACTTGGAGTCTCAGAGCGGCTTACAAACTCCTTTCCCTTCCCCTCCCCACAACAGACACCCAGTGAGGTAGGTGGGGCTGAGAGAGCTCTGACAGAAACTGTTCTCTTTCAAGAACAGCTGTGCCAGAGCTTGTGACTGACCCAAGGTCACATCAGCAGGTGCAAGTGGAGGAGTGGGGAATCAAACCCTGTTCTCCCAGATTAGAGTCTGCACACTTAACCACCACACCAAACTGGCTCTCCCAGGCATCTGACAATCCGACTGGGAAGGTTGAAGATGACTGCAGTACAGTCCCTTGCTTATTTCTGCCTGTGGATGTGGGAAGTGGAACTATTCCACTGACGTAAGGTTGCCAACCTCCAGGTAGTGGCTAGAGATCTCCTGGGAGTACAACTGATCTCCAGGCGACAGAGATCAATTCACCTGGAGAAAATGGCCACTTTGGAAGGTGGACTCTATGGCATTATGCCCTCCCCAAACCCCGCCCTCCCCAGGCTACACCCCCAAAATCTCCAGGTATTTCCTAACCCAGAGCTGGAAACTTGAACTATTAACCACACAAGAGCAGGGACCAATAAAGACATGTGCCAGCTCAGAATGTGGTTCCCTTTTCTAGCAGTCCTCTTCATGTATCATGTGTCCAGGGATTACCAGCCCCAGCTGATCTCCAGCTACAGAAATCAGTTCACCTGGAGAAAATGGCCACTTTGGAAGGTGGACTCTGTAGAATTATACCCCCCGGGGGTCCCTCCCTTCCCCAAACCCCACCCTCCTCAGGCTCCACCGCCCTCCAAATCTCCAGGTATTTCCCAAACTGGAGCAGATAACCCTATGCTGGAGGCACAATTTTAACAAAGGGATATGGTCATAGACCTCCTTATAACTCTTGGCAATGGTTTCAGGGCAGAAGTAGGAGCCTGGGGCCTGGAGACCTTCCAGAACCACAACTGATCTCCAGCCCAGAGAGGTAGAATCACAGAATCATAGAGTTGGAAGGGGCCATTCAGACAGACCATCTAGTCCAACCCCCTGCCCAATGCAGGAGCAGCCGAAAGCATCTCTGACAAATATTCGTCCAGCCTCTTCTCAAAAGCTGTCAGGGAAGGGGAGCTCAGCACCTCCCTAGGCAGCTGATTCCACCTTTGAACTAGGTTGGTTGGTTGATTAATTTATTAAGACACACATGAATCTGCCAGTTTGGTGTAGTGGTTAAGTATGCGGACTCTAATCTGGGAGAACTGGGTTTGATTCCCCACTCCTCCACTTGCACCTGCTGGATGACCTTGGGCAAGCCATAGTTCTGATAAGAGCTGTTCTTGAAAAAGAGCAGTTGCTGTCAGAAGTTCTCTCAGCCCCACCTACCTCACAGGGTGTCTGTTGTGGGGAGGGGAAGGGAAAGGAGTTTGTAAGCCGCTCTGAGACTCCTTTGGGTAGTGAAGGGCAGGGTATAAGTCCAATCTCTCCTCCTCCTCCTCCTCCTCCTCCTCTTCTTCTTCTTTACACTGAATCAGATGACCCTTGGTCTATCCAGTCAGTATTGCCTACTCTTACGGGCAGCTGCTCTCCAGAGTCTCAGGCAGCGGTTTTTCACATCAACCCCTGCCTGATTTTTTTTTAACTGGGGATGCCGGAGACCAAGGCTCTTTTTGTAGCAGGAACTCCTTTGCATATTAGGCGACACACCCCTAAATGTAGCCAATCCTCCAAGAGTTTACAGTAGCCCCTCTAAGAAGAGCTCTGTAAGCTCTTGGAGGATTGGCTACATTAGGGGTGTGTGGCCTAATATGCAAAGGAGTTCCTGCTACAAAAAGAGCCCCGCCAGAGACTAAATGTGGGACTCTGCTCTGCCATTGAGCCACAGCCCTGCCCCATGCATTTATATCTCACCTTTCCTCATTGCTCAAGGTGGCTTACAATAATAGTTAAAATCAGGGCTTTTTTGGTAGAAAAAGCCCAGCAGGAACTCATTAGCATAATAAGCCACACCCAAGAAACACATTAGCATATTAGGCTACACCCACCGTTTGCTTCTTATTCTGTTTACCTTTTTGTTGCCAAAACCCCAGGGCTTCTTTTGTAGCAGGAACTCCTTTGCGTGTTAGGCCACACACCCCTAATGTAGCCAATCCTAATGAGTTTCTGCTGTTGGGTGTGTCCTATTATGCTAATGAGTTCCTGCTGGGTGTGGCCAACTTGGGAGCCAGCCGGAACTCCATTCCTGTGCATTTCTGCCCCAAAATAGCCCTGGTTAAAACAGTTAATTTTCTGTTAAAAGCACAAATACAGTAGCCATCCCCAAATCTCCCTCCCCTCCCTACCTTAAAAGATGCCTGCCATTCGAACCCCCTTCAAATGCCAGTTCTGGGCATTGTCTGCCCAGGGCCCCTCAGAATCAGGAACCAGCTCTGGTCCACAGCTTGATACACTTGAGTTGCTGTTGCCTGTGCAATCTAGACAAATGAATGCATGAATCTGCCTTGCACTGAATCAGACCCTTGGTCCATCAGACTCAGCATCGTCTACTCAGGCCGGCAGCCGCTCTCCAAGGTTGCAGGCAGAGGTCTTTCACATCACCCATTGCCAGATCATTTAACTGGAGATGCCGGGGACTCAACCTGGGACTTTCTGCATGCCAGGCAGAGGCTCTACCGCTGAGCCATAGCTTAGAGATGAAAGTACCCGCTATGCATGCAGAATGTTCCTGGTTCAGTCACACATAAACACACGTGAAGCTGCTTTATACTGAATCAGACCATTGGTCCATCACAGGTAGTATTGTCGGCTCAGACTGGCCGCGGCTCTCCAGGGTCTCAGACAGAGGGGTCTTTCACATCACCTGCTACCCCGGTCTTTTTAACTGGAGATGCTGGGGATTGAACCTGGGACCTTCTGCATGCCAAGCAGGTCCTCTACCACTGAGCCAGGGCCCCTCCCCTTTCAAGCACCCTGCCTTTCGTCTTACAAATGATGGACCCCTGAGTTGAGATGATCCCTTGTTAAAGAGCCAGTACCCCAGTCAAAACATAGCTCAGCATTCAGAGATCATCAGAAAAGTGCTGATAGGTTTCTGCCTCATTTGGTTTATGGTATGATAAGCTGCTCTCTCAAAAGGCTTGTTTATACTGGCTCTGCAGTGCTCCTCCAGCTTGCTGATACCACAACCATGCTCAGTTTTTTGCTTCCGCTGTGAAAAAGTGTTAAAGGAATTCCAAGAAGAAGAAGAGGAGGAGGAGGAGGTTGGATTTATACCCCACCCTTCACTTGGAGTCTCAGAGCGATTTACAATCTCCTTTCCCTTCACCTCCCCACAACAGACACCCTGTGAGCTAGGTGAAGCTGAGAGACAACTTGAGAGAACAGCTCTGAGAGAACTTGTGACCGACCCAAGGCCACACCAGCAGCTGCATGTAGAGGAGTGGGGAATCAAACCCGGTTCTCCAGATTGGAGTGCCCAGATTAGAGTCTTAACCACTACACCAAACTGGAGATTTGGGGGAGGTGCTTGGGGGCAGTTGGACTTTTGGGAGGGGAAGTATTTCATCAGGACTGTGGTGCCACTCTAAGGTTTCTGTTTTCCCTGTACTCGAAGCTATGGCATTGACTCTGCCCTCTGAAGCAGCCATTTCTCCCTGGGAGACTGCTCTCGGTAGTCTGGAGATCTTGCAATTCTGGGAGATCTCCACACTCCACCTGGATCCAGAGGGATCAACCACCATTGACCGAATCAATCCTGTCTTTATAATCCAGATGTAAGACATCAAATCCCAATGGTATCAGTGGGACCCTAACAATTTCCTGACAAAGTTTCCGTCAAGGCTATAAATCTACTTTTCTCTCTGTGAATGAACCAAAGGATAACCTTTGGTGTCCCCTCGTTCTGGCCTTCTGTTCACACAAGAATCTTTCTTATTTATCAGCAAATGTAGCCAGTGCCTGTAATTCTGAAAAAAAAATCAATGAATATGTAAACAGAACCTCAAGGTGAACATCTTAAGGGCTTGGCAGGGACCAATTTTGATTGCTTAGGTGGGTCTACGAGATCTTTTGTCAACGAGCCATGTGGTCTGTGGCCCGGGTATTATTTTACTCTCTGGCTACTGATTCACCCGTCCTCACCCACCTCCTCCGCGTCCTCTGGGACCCCTTCCTTCCCCTTCAAGGATAATAAAGAAAGCTTTCACGATGAATAAACCAATTTATTTGAAGGTCTGTCAAAGGCTTATCAGGAATAGCATGTGTTCAGACAAATTGTGTCCAGCCATTTGGGGGGGTGGGGGGAAGAATGAATGAAAATTCTCCAGAAGGTGATTGGCTGTCTAATGTGTGTGGCCAGGCCTAAGTGCTCATTCATGCTCCGTTATCGTACATTTGTGTGTTTGCATGGACATGGCTTTTCATAGATCTGAACTCAGGGGTGGGGGGTGCCAAAAGATTCCAGAAGATTCTCCCAGTTCAAGCATGCCTACATGAGTCAGAATTTCTAGGCTCCCGATTCATTTAGTGGTTATGGTAAATGTGCACTTTAGCGTAATCGAGGAGAATAAAGTATAAAAACTGGCAAGTTAAAAGAAGGGTGTCATTGTTTTGAGGTGTTTCCAGATATCAGGCTTTAAAATCCACGCAAACATTGGTTAAAAAAAAATGGAGATTTCATATTTGTGTATTCAAGGTGTATGACCCAGGACAATTGCCCCCCTCCCCATGTATATATAAAACTCTTACTGTTCATTGGTCATTTAAATCCATGTTATCACCATCATTTTACACAAGGCTCTTTTTGTAGCAGGGACTCATTTGCATATTAGGTGACACACCCCTAATGTAGCCAATCCCCCAAGAGCTTATAGAGCTCTTCTTACAGGGGCTACTGTAAGCTCTCGGAGGATTGGCTACATTAGGGGTGTGTTGCCTAATATGCAAAGGAGTTCCTGCTACAAAAAGAGCCCTGATTTTACACATGCTCAATTTTGCACAGCCTTGTAGGAGGCATAGTTGCCCCCTTATGTCATTCAGTGACCTGACCATGTGTAACCTTGGGTAGAATCATATCACATACTGTAGAGATGCAAGGCACCCAGCAGGTAAGACAACAAAACTCCACCTCCACAAGACCATGAAGCTCTACCACAAAAGCTACCTGTGTGCTGCAGTTTGATAGCCATTCGAAGAAGAAGAAGAAGAAGAAGAAGAAGAAGAAGAGTTGGATTTATACCCCGCCCTTCACTCAGAGTCTCAGAGCAGCTTACAATCTCCTTCCCTTCCCCTCCCCACAACAGACACCCTGTAAGGTAGATGGGGCTGAGAGAGCTCTGAGAGAACTTGTAACTGACCCAAGGTCACCCAGCTGGCTTCATGTGGAGGCGTGGGAAATCAAACCCGGTTCTCCAGCTTAGAGTCCACCGCTCTTAACCACTACACCAAACTGGCTCCTGGTGGACAGGAAATCAGATCACAGGTTTGGCTGATAGCGTTTGTGTCGGTCAAACATGATAGGCTCATCATGTTCAATGAGAAGCTTGTAGCATTCCTACTGGAGGGTCCTGGCAAGCTGAATGGCCCCTGTGGTGTTAGCAGTTTTTCAAGGTCTGCTTGGCTTGGACCCAACCAGTGGCAGAGAAGATGGTGGGTGAGCCACTGGCTGCATTCAAGCCAAATGATTCTTGTGGCACCGCCAATACTACAGGGGATTCTTGGATCAGCCTTAGAGTTCCCAGTACTGTCTACGAAAATGACTTTTGAAGCGGTACCTAAGGAGGGTGGAAATTGGGGAGGTTGGGATGTCACTTCTACTTGACATTGTAGGAATTTCCCCAATCTCTGTGGTAAAGACCATAGAGACTGGGGGAAATTCCTAGAGTGTCATGATGGACATTTTTTTCTCCTGCACCTCAGTTTCTCAAAAGCTGGACAGTGGAGCTGGGGCTGGGGAATTCCAAACGAGGCATAGGCAGGGCTTTCTTTGTAGAAAAAGCCCAGCAGGAACGCCTTAGCCTATTAGGCCACGCCCCCATGTTACCAGAAGTGTGGTCATCCAGCCACACCCACCTTTTGCTTCTTATTCTGTTTACCTTGTTTGTGGTCAAAGCCCAGGGCTTTTTTTGGTAGCAGGAACTCCTTTGCATGTTAGGCCACACACCCCTAATGTAGCCAATCCTAATGAGTTTCTGTTGTTGGGTGTGGCCTATTATGCTAATGAGTTCCTGCTGGGTGTGTCCAACTCGGGAGCCAGCCGGAACTCTGTTCCTGTGCGTTTCTGCCCCAAAATAGCCCTGGGCACAAGCAATTGGGAAACCTGTTCAGCTTCCCCATGGACTGTTTTAACTTCCTGTTCTCTTATTATGGGTACTATTTTTCTGTTGTGGGTGATGGAAAACTTGCTGGGGCTTCCCTCTCCTCTGTCAGCACTCTGGGATGGCGACAGAAAAAAGGTGGAGAAAATGGCATCTATGCCACAGTGCCATTTCCGGTCAAAAATTCAGAAATGATGTCACCACTTCGTGTGATGCTCTAGGAATCTTCCACACCTCTGTGGTAAAACATATAGAAGGCTTCCTAGAGTGTCATGTGAGGATGTGATGTCATGTGGCCTTGTGGCTGGAAATGAAGTTGCAAAACTCTAGAGCTCCTGTCTCTGAGCCCCTGATCCTCCCACTGACGTGCTTGGATCTGGCTCTTGAAGCAAATCTGATATTCTGCCAGCAGTCTTGGAAAAAATGGTTGAAAGACAGTATATACCTGATTGTAAATTAATAAAAGCAATTGTAAATTAATAAAAGGAAGGATACAGGTTTTGCAAGCCGGCGTCAACAATCCTAGGCCGGTCCATCAATGTCCCACCTCTTATTACAAGTTCAATAACCTCCTCCCCAAGGGACAAGGTATACAACGAAGAGCACATGTTGGTTTTTTTTTATCAGCGTTTCCACTGCTCATGAGTTGCTCTTCACTCCTGTCATGCCAGCCTCAGAGAATGCAAGATCTCTGGCACAGCCAGGATTCGGGCCGGCTCCCCGAGAGCAGCTCAATGACAGCTTTTTATCAGCCCGTGCAAGCTTGCAAAGATAAGGCTTCAAAGCCACACACGTTTTAAATGCACCTTTAAAAGCCTTCAGAAATGTCGTTTCATAAATGTTTGTGTTACGTGATTGATAGATAACGCCGAGGGGTGTCAGTGAATTGCCGCGCGGGCCGAATACTTGCAAACAGCCCTTGTTGTCCCTATCAGATGAATGGCTTACTTATTAATGGATTTCTGAATATAGGGTTAGCCGTCCTGCTTTTCAGAGTCCGTCTTTTCCACCAGTTTGGTGCTTTGTGCATTCACGGGCGTAAAAGTAGTTTCTCGGGCCGGTTTGGGATATTTTGCCCAAGATGTGCCCAGGTCTTCCTACACCATGCTGCCCCCAGTGGGACTGAACACAGATCCTCATAGTGTTTCCTTGGGGGCTCGGGGTGGAACCAGCCAATGGCAGTGGAGGTCCAGGAGGGGGCACCAGCCACTTTCTATGTCTCTGAACCAGGGGAGCCCTTGAGGTGTATTGGAGCCTTCCATGTTGTGCTCCCCCAAGCAGTCACTTGGGGGGCTTGGCTGGAGAACCATCCTCGACCGTTTCTTGTCCCTGGCACTTTAAATCCAAATGAAGCTTGCTAGATTCGAAAGCCCTGCATGGCTTAGGACCAGGGTATCTGAAGGATCCTCTTCTCCCGTATGTTCCTGCCTGGAAATTAAGATCACATGGAGAGGCCCCTCCTGACTGTCCCATCGATCAAAGAAGGAATGGCCTTTTCAGTGGCGGCTCCGCAATTGTGGGACAACCTCCCCAGGGAGGTGCACCCGGCCTCCTCAGTTTTGATGTGTAGGAGGCAGGTGAAGGACTGAACTTGATTAAACTGGGACTGAGTTTGATTAAAGCAGTCTGTGACACCTCTTCTCCACTCACACAGAATGCCTACTCCACCCACTATGCCTCTCTATCTCAGGTTCTGGGTTACCAGCAGGTCAGACAATCATATTCACCAAACTTCTTGTCTCTTTTAAAATATATAGACAGCCATGGCCATTTCACACCTCAGGTGCTCTCTCTCACTGACAGAGAAATTAGCAGACAGGGTAGCTCAGCCCCCTTTTAATAACAGCCTCTCACTCAACACTGCACTGAGTTATTGGGGTTGGGGGCTCATACACTGTTCCATTCACAAGCTGCCTCCACTCATTCATATCAGATAGATAGATAGATAGATAGATAGATAGATAGATAGATAGATAGATAGATAGATAGACAGACAGACAGACAGACAGACAGACAGACAGACAGACAGACAGACAGACAGACTTAACTTCTGTGTGTGTTTCTTTCCCTGAGATACAAAGCCCACAAGGTTAAACAAAACAAGAAATTAACTTTTTATTTATGGTTTGAACATAACTCTGAACAAAGTAAGATAGATGTAACAGTGTTTCTTTTCCCTTCAGTTTTTGAACTGTTTCCCTATTCCTGTGATTGGGGTCCTTTGTTACAAACTGATTCTTTTCAGCCAGCTCAAAGCAGCTCTTCTCCACAGTTTCCCACAATCAGACATACTCTTCCCCTCTCAACTCCCCCGCTGCAAACTACGAACTGCTCTCCTAACGGCTGTTTTCCAACTGTTCACTCACCATCATTCCACCAGCTCTCATTGGTCACTCTTAGGGAGAGGTGGAACATAACTTGTCCATCACACAGTCCTAAATTGTGACTTTAAATTTTGGGGGTTTAAAAAAAGTAATCTATTTTATGCATTTTATTAACACTGTAAGCCACCTTGAGCTCTGTAAGGAAGAAAGGTGGCTAATAAATATCTTCAATAAATAAATAAATTTCTAGATAGGCAGGGATTTTCAGCCCCGGGGCATTAAGTTTATCACCGTTATTGATGGCCCTGCACACTTCTGTCTTGATCAATAGCTTAGCCCACAGAAATGCATGAGGACAAACTTTTCCTGGCATGGAGATGGATGATGGGAAAAGCCTTACCTAATTTCGTTCTGTGGGCCAGGCTGCTGTTAAAAAAGAAAGCCCAAGGTTAAGACAAAATGGATTGGCGAATCTTAGACATTACTGGAAAGGATGGAGTACTTCCTCAAACAAAGCGGCTGTTACAGGAAAATAACAGTAGATTCGAGTCTACTAGCATTTTAGAGACCAGCAAGGTTTGGGGGCTTATAAGCTTTTGAGAGTCAAAGTTTCCTTTGTCAGATAAGAAAAGAAAAGGTTACAGTCCAGCTAGGGATGGCATGGTTGCTTATATCTATACAGATCACTCCTGGAGATTTTGGAGTGGAGCCTGAGGAGGGCAGGGCTTGGGGAGGGCAGGGCTCTTCAGCAGGGCATAATGTCATGGAGTCTACCCTTCAAAGATCTTGGTAATCTGGAGATCATTTCAGGCCCAGCTATGGTGGGGCTTTTGGGGCTCTGCTCCCTTTCTTAAAGGCACTGCCCCACAAGAATTTCTCCTGTAAAGGCTTTTTTTGCAATCATTTTAAAACATTTTTTTTAAAGGTGTACACTCCTTTAAACAGAGTGGGGTGCTGTAGTTGACTAATCCCCACACCGAGCAAGGAGGTTGGAGTAGGTGATCTCTAAGATCCCTTCTAATTCTGTGTCGAGAAACGGGTCTCCTTTAAGAGAGTCTTTCTGCCTGAGTGTTAGCTTTCTTGACTACAGAAGTCATCACCCCCACCCGCTGGCTTGTTCTCAGACTTGTTGCAACACTAACCAAGGTCCAGCAAGGGGAGGGGGTTGCTTTAAAAAGTAGCATCATGCAATCGTTGCTGGGAGCGATGCCGACGTGATACTCCGGGGTTCAGGCAAAACTCTATGGTTTTATCATAGAGTTTTGTCCAAATCCTAGAGAGTTGCATCAACGTCGTGCCAGCAATGAGACACCACAGCTGGGGTCACACACACTAAACAATCCACTTGCAATCCACTTGTACTGTCTAACTGGATTTTGCCAGTTCACACAGTAAAATCCAGTTAAAAAGTGCACTGAAAGTGGATTGAAAGTGGGTTATTTAGTATGTGTGACCGCAGCCCGCTTCTGGGTAACAGCTGGAAATCACAGTGCAACAGGCCCGTAGCCAGGATTTTTTTAATTCGAGGGGCACCCTGCACATAGTTCTGCACACACCCCTCCGAGGAGTGCCTGGGCTGGATGTGAAGTTGAGGGGGCCTTGGCAGTAAGTCGGGGGGCTGGGCCCCGAGATGCCCTGCTATAGCTACGGACCTGTAATGCAGTGTCATTTACCCCACCTGGCTGTAGTGGTTAAGTGCACGGACTCTAATCTGGGATAACCAGGTTTGCTTCTCCACTCCTCCACTCACAGCTGCTGGATGACCTTGGGCAAGCTATAGTTCGGTCAGAGGTGTTCTCGGAAAGAGCAGTTTCTGTCAGAGCTCTCTCAGCCCCACCTACCTCACAGGGTGTCTGTTGTGGGGACGGGAAAGGAAAGGAATTTGTAAGCTGCTCTGAGACTCTGAGTGAAGGGCGGGGTATAAATCCAATCTCTCCTCCTCTCCTCCTCCTCCCTTCCTCTCATGCTAGCTGGCTGGCAACCCTAGTTCCATTGTCTCATGTAATCTGCCTCTCAGACAACCTTTAGCTCCTGATCTACCTCTCAAGGCTGTTAAGGAATATCAAGGTAGCGCTTGTGAGGACTTTTGGATAGCCGAAAGAGCTATAAATGCACTTGCTAAAGCAGCCCAACCTTGGCCCCGGTCATACAGGCCAGAAAACGCGGGGGAGAGGTGTGGCAGTTCGCCCCGGAGCGAAATAAGGCGCGGTAGCCCAATCATATGGGCCACCGGGTTGCCACACTCCAGCTCTGCGCCTCGATCACACTCGGCTGCTGCAGCGCAGCAAAAAAGCAGCAAAGTGCGCATGTGCCATTGGGGGGGGCGGGCCGCTGTTGGTGTCTTGTGTGTGCGCATGCGCTGTTCAGCGTTGGTGCGCATCCCATGGACACTTACAACATCCGGAAACCCTGGGGACATGGGCGGGCGTCGGAAGCCGCGGGATACTGGCGCTCCCGCGATCAGGCGCCAGCATTTGCCCCGGGGTTTCTGGAAACTAGTACTTCGGACCTACTCGTTTTTTACTCCGCGTTTTCCACGGGAAGCCACGGGTTGGCCACGGGAGCACTACGCCTCCCAGATGTGCTCGTATGATTGCGCATGGAAAGTCCGCAGGGCTCCCGTGCCTTCAGGGGGAAAATGCTCAGTGTGAACAGGGCCCTTGTTGGACAAAAACGAGATTTCTGTCTATAAAAAGGGTCGCATGTACTCCCTCTCTTCACTCCTGCCTATTTTGGAGCTTACCAGCTCAAGACCCAAACAGCCTCGGAGATCTCCTAAGTGCCATCACCTCACGCTGAATAATTTAAAGCATATACTGAGTCCCAGGAGAACGCATGTGGATTTTGATGCCAAATAGCAAATAAAAATATTTGCTCTCTGTTCATTCCCGCGATTGTACATAAAAAGACCTCTTTCCCCCTCCCCCTCCCCCCTCCCAGGTCTCTGCAAAAGGGGTTGGGGGGAAAAAAGACCTGTGATAAAATATAAATTCTAAACTGCTGTAAAATGTTTATCGCTTTTTTGGGGGTAGGAACGTTTGGCTTTTACAGCTATGAAAATCAATTTACGGAATGGAGGTTCACTGCAAAATCAAGACGTTAGTGTCGGAATTTGCTCTCCTGTTGCAGCTTCTATTTATTTCCTAGTCGATACAGTCGCGGGAAGCACGCTTACCCCGCGCAGATGTCATTCCGGATGACAGCTGGCGAGAAAACCATCTTGCTCGACATCTGTTAGGACCTGCCAAGTCATCTTGTGCTGATCTTTCAGCTTCCTTTGACAGGGGTGCATGAAAGAACGCAGTCCTCGTGCTACGAGGTACAGTAGAGATCTTCAATATGCAGTCCTGTTTTTTTGTTGCTGTTCAGTTGCACAGTCGAGTCTGACTCTTCGTGACCCCATGGACCACACCACGCCAGGCCCTCCTGTCTTCCATCGTCATTGTATCTCAAAAAGGATAGGAGAGAGCTTGAAAACTGAAAGGGGTCAAAACAGCCTCCCTATGCGGATAGTTTCAGGTGGGTAGCTGTGTTACTCTGCAGTAGAAGACCAGGATTCTTAAAGACCAATAAGATTTCCAGGATATAAGCTTTCAAGAGTCAAAACCTCCTTCATGGGAAACCAGTGACACAGTGGCTGGAAAATGGCTGGCATAGCAATGTTCTAGGAATCATCTCATACCTCTGTGGTTTTACTGTAGAGATTGGGGGAAATTCCTAGAGTGTCACCTGGAAGTGCTAGATTTGCGTCCAGTAGCACCTTAGAGAACAGCAGGATTTTCGGGGGATAAGCTTTCAACACTCAAAACTCCCTTTGTCAGTTACAAGTACAAAGAAATATAAGGGATCAGGTGTCTCCATTCCTACTCTTTTCTGACAAAAGGAACTTTGACTCTGGAAAGCTTATACCCTGGAAATTTTGTTGGTGTTTAAGCTCCCATCTCTAGTTCCAGCTCCTGCCAACCTAGCAGTTTGAAAGCAAGAAATTGCAAGTAGATAAATAGGTACCACTTTGGTGGGAAGGTAACAGCGTTCCGTGCACCTTGGTGTTTAGTCATGCCGGCCACATGACCACGGAAACGTCTTCGGACAGCGCTGGCTCTTCGGCTTTGGAACGGAGATGAGCACCACAACCCTAGAATCGGATTCAACTGGCTTTCAAGCAAGGGAACCTTTACCTTTTTAAGGTGCTACAGTCTTGCTCTCCTTAAAGGATTGTACCGTTAACACCAAGTTTAACCACAGTGGGAAGGGCATCATGAAGCCAAGGTGCCACCACCAAAAAGACCCAGTCTGTTTGCCAGCCACATTTTTTCTTCCTAATCACCATCTCTGGTTGGTCTTAACTTAGAGGTCCTCCCAATGAGGAAAGGCTAAAGAGTCTGCAGCTTTCCATTTCAGGGAAAAGACTGAAACGATAGCAATTTATAAGATTGTACACGGGATGGAGAAAAGAGAGAGCTCTTTCTCTCCCTCTTTCCCTCTCTCTCCCCTCTTAATAATGTTAGAAGTCAAGGGCCCCCAATAAAGTTGATGGGCGGCCAATTTGGCTCATACCAAAGGAAGTACTTCTTCACACCATACATCATTAACAGGGTCATACTAAGAACACTTTCCCTGGGATAAGGCTGTGGGACTGGGAGCAGAGCTGCTTAGACTTGCTCTCTAACCTGTGGAATTCACTGCCACTAGATGTAGTGATGGAGACTAGGCTGTGCATGTTAAGTGCTGTCAAGTTGCTTCTGACTCATGAGGACTCTGTGAATTGATGTCCTCCAAAACATTTGACAGCCTTGCTCAGGTCATGCAAAACGAGGGCTGCGGCTTCCTTGATTGTTTCACAGAATCATAGAGTTGGAAGGGACCATAGAGGCCATCTAGGCCAGCCCTCGGCTCAATGCAGCATCAGCCTAGAGCATCCCTGACAAGTGATTGGCCACCTCCCTAGGCAGCCAAACTATTTTTCCCCCCAAGCTGGTACCTTTCTGCCTGCAATTTAAACCCATTATTGTGAATCCTACCCTCTGCTGTCTGTTCAGATACTTCAAGAGAGCCAACCTGTCCCCTCCCTCAGCCTCCTCTTCTCCGGACTGAACCTTTCCAAGAAGTCCCTCAGCCTTTCCTCATAGAGCTTCTTGGTCTCCAAGCCCCCCGACCATCCTCGTCGCTCTGCTCTGCACCTGCTCCATTCTGTCCGCATTCTGCCAGTCCATCTCATATTGGGTATTTTCCTGCTCCTTTTGACTTCTCCTAGCATCATAGTATTTTCCAGTGTCTCTTTATCTTCTCATACTATGGCCCAGATATAAAAACCTCAGGTTAGTCATTTCATCTTCTATGGAGAGTTCAGACTTGATTTGATCTAGAACCCAGTTATTGGGAATTGAAAACAAATCAGCCAGTATCATCATGCCCCTGTATAAATCATTGGTGCGACCTCATTTGGAATACTGTGTACAGTTCTGGTCACCACATCTCAAAAAGGATATTATAGCATTGGAAAAAGTGCAGAGACGGGCAACTAGAATGATAAAAGGGTTGGAACACCTTCCCTATGAAGAAAGGTTAAAACACTTGGGGCACTTTAGCTTGGAGAAACGACGGCTGAGGGGTGACATGATTGAGGTTTATAAGATTATGAATGGGATTGAGCAGGTTGAGAAAGAAGTACTTTTCTCCCTTTCTCACAATACAAGAACTCGTGGGCACTCCATGAAATTGCTGAGCAGTCGGGTTAGAACAGATAAAAGGAAATACTTCTTCACCCAAAGAGTGATTAACACGTGGAATTCACTGCCACAGGAGGTGGTGGCAGCTACAAGCATGGACAGTTTCAAGAGGGAATTAGATAAACATCTGGAGCAGAAGTCCACCAGTGGCTATTAGCCACAGGGTATAGATGGGAACTCTCAGTCTGGGGCATGTGATGCACTCTATTCTTGGTGCTGGAGGGGGCAGCAGTGGGAGGGCTTCTAGTGTCCTGGCCCCACTGCTGGACCTCCTGATGGCACCTGGTATATTTTGGCTGCGGTGTGACAGAGTGTTGGACTAGATGGGCCATTGGCCTGATTCAACATTGGCTTCTCTTATGTTCTTATGTCTTTGTGGCACTCTGCAGTATCCATAAAATGCAATACCAGGTCAGGGTAGGTTAGTAGCAAAATTAGTAAAGCCTAGGTTAGTAGACTTTAAAAGGGGGTCAGTTCATGGACGAAGAATCTATCGGTGGCTCTTAGCCATGACGGCTCGATGAAACCTTCATGTTCAGAGACAATAACTTCCTGAATATCAGTACAGGGGGACAACAACTGGGGGGAGGCTTTGACCTCTGTCCTCCTACACATGAGCCATTTTGGTGTAGTGGTTAGGAGTGTGGGAGAACCAGGTTTGATTCCCCACTCCCCCACATGGAGCTGCTGGTGTGACTTTGGGAAAGTCATGGCTCTCTCAGAGCTGTTCTCTCAAGAGCAGCCCCAGCTCCCTCACAGAGTGTCTGTTATGGGGAGGGGAAGGGAAAGGAGATTGTAAGCCGCTCTGAGACTCCTTCGGGTAGTGAAGGGCGGGGTATAAATCCAATCTTCTTCTTCTTCCTTCTAGGGGCAGTGAACACATGAAAACGTGAAGCCGCCTTATAGTTTATGTACTTACTGTGTCGTGTCATTCGTGGATCATGTAGACTGACGAGGGCTGGGAAGACCCAGGGCAAGCCATAGTTCTGTCAGAGCTGTTCTCTCAAGGATAGTTCTGGAAAGAGCTCTCTCAGCCCCACCTACCTCACAGGGTGTCTGTTGTGGGGAGGGAACGGGAAGGAGATTGTAAGCCACTCTGAGACGCTGAGTGAAGGGTGGGGTATAAATCCGAATCTCCTCTTCTCCTCTCCTCTTCTTCTCTCCTCTCCTCTTCTTCTCCTCTTCTTCTCTCCTCTCCTCTCATCCCCACTCAGGCATGAAGCTCATTGGATGACTTTAAGCCAGCCTACCTTACAAGGTGGTAGTAGGGGATACAGAGAAGTGAGAGAATCTATCCTGCCTAAGACCCTTGGAGGGTAGGTGGTGTAAACACACGACATACTGATAATGGGTAGAAGAGATGAGTGAGCCATCTGTACACATGTATCTGCCTTATATTGAATCGGACCATTGGTCCATCCAGGTCTACTCAGACTGACAGCGGCTTTCCAGGGACTCAGACAGAGGTCTTTCACATTACCTGGTTACCAGCGACACATTTTAGAGAATCAGGTAAGAAGTTTCAGAAAGAGAAGGAAGGAGGGAAGGTGGGAAGGAGGGAAGGAAGGAGGGAAGGAGGGAAGGAAGGAAGGAGGGAAGGAAGGAAGGAAGGAGGGAGGGAAGGAAGGAAGGAGGGAAGGAGGGAAGGAGCTGACACTTTCACAATCGTATCAGAGTGTTTGGTGTTCTCTTCAGTGTACAATGGCATGACAGTTAATCCAGCCTTTCCCTCATAGAATATATAGTGAGATTCTCCTCAGTTAGGCTGCTCTGAGCATCAGAGGGTGGGTTTAAAAGAGCTGGCACGGTCCCCTGGGAACACACTGAACTAGATCCTGGATGATTGTGTTTCAGGCCTCACTTCTGCCAAGAAGGCATTGTGTTCCCTCAGGGCTGAACGAGATGTGACATTCGTCACGTGTTCTCCCCGGGGATTGGCAGCCACGTACCAGCCAGCGCAGAACTATAAATTGTCACATTCTTGCTGTTCGGTATTCTCTGCCAACGTTCCTGCCCGTGGTTCATCGGACTCTGCTTTTGCTATTGTTTTGTGGCTATGAATGCATATAGAGGGCATTTCTCACATGTGAGTCCTTGAGGGTCAAGCAGGTTATAAAGATCACGTGGGCCAATAAGCATCTTGGCCCCGAAAACAAAACCTCATACTTTCGTCCCACCGATCCTGCTCCCCCAGCCCCCATCTGCAACACTGAAGGCTTTAAAGTGGATTTCAGGAGTCACTTGTCAGTTGTTCCAGATTCCTCTGTCCAGTTTCTAACATCTCACTTTTCTTCTGGCAGGTTCTTGGATTTATCCAGCGTGAGAGGAGTTTCTGTTTTGATGCTATGGAAACACACAAATGCACCCATGCAAATCATTCCTGTGGTTCACAATATGGCTTTTAAAAAAATCAACCAAAGCACAGTTTTCAAGCTACTGCCGGAGGCTACTTACAGGGATCATATCACCCCCAGGCTGAAAGATCTGCAGTGGTTACCCATCTCTTTCTTGTTCTTACCTTTAACTCCCTAAACAGCTTGTTGCCAGGGTACCCAAAGGACCATCTCCTCCAGCACGAGCTTTGTCAGGCCCAGCCTATTAGTCAGCAGAAGACTGGAGGGTCTATAGGGACATTGGGAGTGACCGTTGGCCCTTGGCATGATGTCACTTCCGTGAAAACATGGCAATAACAGTCCTCTCTAGGAATTGACAAAAACTGTTTTATCATAGAGTTCTGGCCAGTTTCTAAAGAGGTGTGATGTCACTTTCAGTCATGCTGTCAGCCAATGGCCATCTTTAATTTTACTTCCCCCGGCTGCCAATAAATGCTAGCTTGGGGCAAGGATCCCTGCCCCCACTGAGGGGCTGGCAACCCTGTCCTTTACTACCCCACCCACCAGTCAAGCTCTGCCTTTTAAGCCTTGGTCTCTGTACCCCTGACTTCAGAGGTGAGGCGGGTGGTGACCAGAAACAGGGCCTTTTTGGTGGTGGTGACACCTTGCCTTCTGGATGGCTGCCCCCTTGAGCACCTCCTTTTTTCCTTCAGGCATCAGGTCAAAATGCTTCTCTTTACCCAGGCTTCTTTATTATGGGTTATATCAGCTCTTTAATGGTCTTCTTCTGTTTTATGGATAGTTTTTATGGTGCTTACGGTTTTCAATATTGCAGTGATTTTTAATGGTGAGATGGCGTAAATTATAGGAATAAAGTAGGGTTGCCAGCCTCCAGATGGCACCTGGAGATATCCTGCTGCTATTACAATTGATCTCCAGATGACCAAGATCAGTTCCCCTGGAGAACACAGCTGCTTTGGAGGGTAGACTCTGTGGCAAGAGGTGTCAAACATGCGGCCCGGGGGCCAGATGAGGCCCCCCGGAGGGCTTCTATCAGGCCCGCAGTGGAACTGGCTGTCTTCTGCTGCTTCTTCCAGTTCTGCTGCTGCTGCGTCGTCATAGGTTTGCAGCTTACAGATACACACCTGAACAGCATACTCAAGATTGCGACAGCACAGACATTTTGATGCAACAATTCAGAGCAAGGGGTGTCAGTGATCAGCAGCGCTGGCCCCAGGTGTCTGGGCGCCCTAGGCAGGACTGCCTGGGGCGCCCACCCCACCGGGGATGCCAACCTCCTGGTGGGGCCTGGAGATGGCCCAGCGCCTAGGAGAGCTGAGGAAGGGGCGGGCTTAGAAGCCCCCCCCTTCCCTCCCAGGCGGCGCGACTCTCCCGGGTGCCTCGCAGCCGCGAGGCACCCTGGAGAGCCGGGGAAGGGGTGGGCTTAGAAGCCCCCCTTCCCTCCCAGGGGCGGTGCGAGTGGCTCTCCTGGGTGTCTCGCAGCCACGAGGCACCCGGGACAGCCGGGGAAGGGGCGGGCTTATAAGCCCCCCCTTCCCTCCCAGGGGTGGCGCGCGCGGCTCTCCCGGGTGCCTCGCAGCCGCGAGGCACCCAGGAAAGCCGGAGCTGCCAGCATTAGGCGGCTCGGGGGCCTTTTTATGGGGGGGGGTGAGGGGCATTTTGGCACCCCTGCAGGGCCGGCGCCCTAGGTGAGCGCCTAGCTCGCCTAGTGGGCGAGCCGGCCCTGGTGATCAGACACTGTTAAATAAACAAAATATTGCGAGAGGGCTAATGTTTTAAGCATGTTTTCATTTTAAGTAAAAAAACCCAACCCTTTGTGTTTGTGTCCTTTATAAAGTTTATATCTCCGCTACCTGACATTACATTTTACGACACACATGGCCCGGCCCAACAAGGTCTCATTTATGTCAGATCCGGCCCTCCTAACAAATGAGTTCGACAACCCTGCTCTACGGCATTATAGTCTGCTGAAGTCCCTCCCCTTTTCAAACCCCGCCCTTCCCAGGCCCCACCCCCTAGGTCCTTCCCATCCCAGAGCTGGTAATCTTATGAATGGAGTAGAAAATTACAATAAGCAGAAGTCAGAGGGGGAGAAGATGGGGCAGAAGTACCAGAGGCTAGCAGTGAACCCGAAGATGGCCCGTAAGCAGCACTGGCAGTTCTGTCTCCGCCGTCCCCCCTGCTGTTGCCGATCCTCCGCTGAAGGACAGACCCATCTGTTTACTTTACAAAAAAAGAAGTGCTTTATAAGCTTTCAGGAGAGAACATGTATTGACCTTGTCGGGCTTAATTGTGCCGTAACCAAATTACTCCCCGAAATGCCGTGAGATGCTGTGGATTTCTGTAACGTTTGCATTTTTTCAAAGAGCAGAACGTCCCGAGGGAATCGCTCCTTGCATTATGTTACAAAAACACAGTTGCTCTCCGGCAGGTCCCTCCTTTTCTCCTTCCTCTAAAAATATACAGTATCCAAGTGATAGCAGATGCAGCTAGAAAGGAAAGGAGACCTCACAAGGGAGTCTTGTCCTCTGCTCCTGCTAGGGTTGCCATCTCTGGGTTGGGAAATTCCTGGAGATTTTAGGAGTGGGGCTTGCGGAAGGTGGGGTTTGAGGCGGGGAGAGACCTCAGCAGGGTATAATGCCATATAACCCACCCTCTAAAGCTGCCATTTTCTCCAGGTAAACTGATCCCTGTCATCTGGAGAGCAGACGAGATTCCAGGAGATCTCCAGGCCCTACCTGGAGGTTGGCGATAGCTGATCAGAGACCACTAGAAAAGTATTAGCCCTTGTAAAAGATGATAATCTGCAACAGCTAAGAATGTGAGCCAGGGAGGCTTTAAATAGCTTGGGGCCGAACTACCGGTAACCCTGTTTGGATCTCCAGAAGTGTAATTTGGCCCGATAAAATTAGCTGTGGGGGTTAGGATGGGGAGTATGGATCAGGGCCACAATACGGGGGAGGGGCCATTTAACTCCTCCCAGTGCCATTTCCCCCATTGGAAATACTACCCCCTCCAATTGACTTTTAGCTGGGGTAGAAAACAAGCAAATGCCTCTTTCCTCCCATCCATATTATATAAGGATTTGTGTGTTTGCTTGCATGCAAGTGTGTCGTTAATTCATACATTCTGTTGTTTACTAGTAGACAGGGGTCTTTTCATAGAAAAACAGCTGCAGGAGCTCATTAGCATATGCTATGCTAATGAGCTATTAGGCTATTAGCATGTGCCACGCCCCCTGACATCACCGGAAGTGATGTCAGAAGGGGAAGCATCTTCAAAAGCCTCCCCTCCCCTTCCCCAGCTGGCCTGGGTGGGGGAGCGAAGAGAGAAGGGGTTTAAAGTTTAAACGGCTTCTCATGAGAGTTGGGCCACAGAAGGAGGAAAGAGGGAAGGAAAGAGAGAGAGCAGAGAGAAGGAAAGAGGGAAGGAAAGAGGGAAAGAAAGAGAAGGAAAGGAGGAGGGAAAGAAAGAGAGGGAAGAAGGAGGGAAACAGGGAAAGGAGGAACAAAGAGAAGAGAAGAAGGTGGGAAAGAAAGAAAGAGAGAAGAAGGAGGGAAAGAGGAAAAAGAGAGAAGGAAAGGAGGGAATGAAAGAAATTTGGCGGCAATTTGGCCTCATTATATTCTATGGGCCATTGAAGTCAATGGTGAAAACAAAGGGTATATTCTGGGGGCTAGAGGGGAGGGGGTTTGAGGGAGAGGCTCCAAACTCACAGGGTAGCTGATGGAGCCTCTCCCCAAGATACCCACCAAGTTTCAAGAACATTGGACCAGGGGGTCCAATTCTATGGGCCCCCAAACAGGTTGCCCCTATTCCCTCCATTGTTCTCTTATGGTGGGAAAAAAGACCCCTCCTAGTAGAACTAAAGCCCTTTAAACCCCTTCACAGGAAGCCTTTCCTGCCATACCCCCCACAGAGCTCTACGCTCTTTAAATAACAACACACTGATGGTCCCAGGATCAAGGAATATTTGCCTGGCCTCAACTAGAGCTAGAGCCTTCTCGGTGGGTTCTGCTTATTGTTTTTATTTGCATTTGTTGTATTTTGAAATGTTGTCAGCTGCCCTGAGTCCCCTGTGAGGAGAGGGTGGGGGTGTATAAATTAAATAAACGAATAAACAAATGAACGAAAGAATGAATGAATGAAGGTGTTTATTTGGAGGGCTTTGTTTTGTATTTTCTACTAAATGCACTCCTTCCCATTTTGCTTGGCTGTAAGCAACGCCTAGGGTTGCCAGCCTCCAGGTGGGATCTAGGGATCTCCCGCTTTTACAAGGGATCTCCAGCTGACAGAGACCAGCTCCCCTGGCGAAAATGGCTGCTTTGGAGGGTGGACTCTATGGCATTGCACCGTGCTGAGGCCCCTCCCCGCCCCTCCCCAAACCCCGCCCTCTCCTGGATCCACCCCCAAAGTCTCCAGGTATTTTTGAACCTAGACCGGACAACCCTAGGAATGCCCAGTGTGTAAAAAGAGCAAATTAGCCAGAAATATATTACTGAAGCATAATTATATGTGGATTGAAATGTGGTCGGTGAAAGACATTGGTGGCCCTGCTTGTCTCTGACCCTGATCAGGGTAGATTTGACATTTTCCCGCCCGTGGCAGATAAGCCCCTTCTTCTGGCCCCAAACCCCCACTGCTGAGAAATTGAGGAGGAGGACAGGGTTGCCAGGTCTGGGTTGGAAAATACCTGCAGACTTTGGGGGTGGAGCCGGGAGAGGGCGGGGTTTGGGGAGGGGAGGGGCCTCAGCAGGGCACCATGCCATAGAGTCCTCCCTTCAAGCAGCCATTTTCTCCAGGGGGGCTGATCTCTGTCAGCTGGAGATGAGTTGTAAAACGGGAGATCCCCAGGCCCCACCTGGAGGCTGGCAACTCTAGAGGAGGAGGAGGGAAAAAATGGATGGAAAATAGCTGGCATAGTAATGCTGTAGGGATTTACTCATGCATTATTTGTTTATTTATTTTTCAGATTTTTATTCCGCCCTCCCCAAGCGCGCTTTTGGGTGGATTACAACAGAGTCAAAGATTCCTCATCACAATGAAATTACATCCCATTAAAATAAAACAGTAAAATTCAGATGTAGCAGCAAATTACATAAAAGACAAGACTGCTAGTAAAGGTAAAGGTTTCCCTTGTTCAAAAGCCAATTGAATCCAACTCTAGGGTTGCGGTGCTCATCTCTGTTTCCAAGCCAAAGAGCCAGCGCTGTCCAAAGACATTTCCGTGGTCATGTGGCCTGCATGACTAGATACCGAGGTGCACAGAACACTGTTACCTTCCCACCGAAGTGGTACCTATTTATCTACTTGGAATTTCTTGCTTTTGAACTGCTAGGTTGGCAGGAGCTGAGGTCAGAGACAGGAGCTCACTCCATCATGAGGCACTCGGGTCTCGAACTGTTGGACTACTGACCTTCCAGTCTGCAGTTCAGTGTCTTAACCACTTGAGCCACCGCTGCTATATAAATGGAGTCAGAACATTTCAGTATATTGGGAGCTAAGGCAGGGAGGCCAACTAAAGATAGACACCCGCCACCTCACCTGAAGGCCTGGTGGAATAGCTCCATTTTTGCAGGCCCTGTGGAACGATAAAAGATCCCACAAGGCCCTGATCTTCAGTGGGAGCTGATCCCAGCAGGCCGGGGTCAGGGGAGAGAAAGCCCTGGCTCTAGTTGGGGCTAGGCAGACGTCCTTTGGGCTGGGGATAACCAGTAGGTGTTGATCCAGCGAGTGCAAAGCTCCACGAGGGACATAAAAACCATAGAGATTGGGGAAAGTCCTAGAGTGTCACCCAGAAGTGCTGTATTCCAATCCAGTAGCACCTTAGATACCAACAAGATTTTCGGGGCACAACCTTTCGAGAATCAAAGCTCCATTTGCCAGACCCGGAAGTGGCATCTCATCCTCCCCAAACTTCACCCTCCTTAGGCACTGCCCTCAAAATCTGCCAGCATTTGCTGAGGCAGTGCTGGTAACCCTAATTGTTGGTCCTGCTTGCCTCTGGCCCGATCGAGGCAGTATGACGGGGGAGTGTCTTTTGGGTGGCCTTGAGACTGTAGAAAGCTGTTCTAATTCTGCAGCGGTCCTGAAGATATCAGCATGCAGAGCCAGGAGATGGCTTTTCTCCCAGATCTGTTAGCAACTTCTGAACGAAATGTACTTACCAGAGGCTTTCTTCAGCCTTTGGAATTTATATGACTGCTAACAGAGATTGTAAATCTCCGTCGATTTGGAGTCCATAGGTTTATGCGTGTGTGTGTTTGCCTGTGAGTATGTGGGATGAGCAAGAGACAAGGGAGAGGCGAGGACATTCGAAAGCCACCCAGATGGGAAGAGACCAAGATACCAGGAGGGGTGCAAAAGCAGTAAGGTCCAGGCGCCTATCGGCACCTTACAGATCATAAAACAATGGTTTTATTGAACATATAAGGCTATTGTGTCAAACGCAAGGAAAAAATTCTTCCCCAGATGCCTCAAGGGCCAGACGGGCCGTATAAACCAGTCATTGTTCTTCATACAACAGAGATCAACTGCACTTTGTAAAGATACGGTAACAGTCTCTCTCTTCACAGTCCTTTTTTGGGGGGTTTTGTGTTGTTTGTTTCATTTTACAACCCCCCCCCCAAAAAAAAACTGGTGAAATTTATGAGGCAGGTAAACCGAGAAAAAAAAAACCAAACGGCACAATGACCTGCAAAATGTGGTCAAAATCATCAGCTCTGACTACACCCCCGCAATTGATGTCTGAAACGATACAGTTTCTGCCTCGTGAAAAGGGACGGGACAGTAAACTGGTTAATCTCGAAGGTGCTACAAGGTGCCTGCTTATTTTACAAAGACAGACTGCCTTTAAAGGGATCTCCAAGCAGCGGACACGAACAATCTGGGGGAATTTATATCCCCTGATAAATCTAACCGGACTACCTGAGGGGCCGCCTTTCCCCGCGTGTTTCCCAGAGTGCACTGCGATCAGGATCCCAAAACCGCCTGGCCCTCCCTGGTCCGAAGGCCGCAAGGCTGACATCGACAAGGACCGGGGCATTCTGTCTGGCGGCTCCGTCATATTGGAATGAGCTCCCCGGTGAGATCAAGGTCTTGCAGGACCTCCCACAGTTCTTCTCAGATTAAAAATGCTCTCAGTTGTTGCTTTAAGACCTTGTGAGGGGCCCTCACCTGGATCTTGTCAGATCTCGGAAGCTAAGCAGGGTCGACTCTGGCAAGTACTTGGATGGGAGACCTCCTTGGAATACCAGAGGTGGGAGGCGGGGGCAGGCTTCATTCAGCCACCTCTCTGAATATCCTCCGGGCCCCCAGTAGGGGTCAGTCACCAGAAGTCACCGTGCCTTCCAGGTGCACACACACACACATATTTTTTGAAAAAGACCTTGCAGAGGGAAAGAACAGGTGGTCTTCCTTTTATCAAGGCTCAATCTAGTGAAAAGGAGTATTTCTAGTCCGGGCAATGGTGTCGTAAGAAGAGTTAGATCATCCCTTCCTGTTGGCTGCAGGCCCCCAATCCATTTTGGTCCCCTCGGCCGGTTCTTTAGGATCAAATTCCATCACTCCAGCCTCTGAGTTCTCCACAAGGCCAGAACTCCAGTCCTGTGTCAGTAGGCCCTAAGAACTCAGACAGCTTCTTGTCCATCTTCTTGCAGTTCATACAGCACCCTTGTGAGGTAGGTCTGTTTTATTGCCTCCAGCTGCCAATCGGGGGCTAAGGGAGATAAAGTTTGCTGATTCTACACTAGTAGGGGGGATGCTCTGTAGATTAATGATTTTGCTCTTACCTGGACAGCAAATTTTAGCAACAGCAGCCTCCAGTGTGTCTTCTTTATTGGGTGATCATTTGCCATGGCTTTATTTTTATAAATCACCTTGTGTTCCCTTTCACTAATGAAGTCAAATCTTTGGGGAAGATTTCCTCCGGCCTTCAGAAATTCTTCCCCCTCCCCCTTTAAAAAACATGCAAGCTATTAAAGTCTATTTTAAAGTTCTTAATATAGCTATTTTAATGTTTCCAGCAGAGTTGTCAAAGATTTGCAGCCAATACCACTGTGTGTGTCTTGGAGTTTGGAATTCATCCATCACAGTTAACGCTTTTTATTTGAAAGTGAGGAAATGTCTCCTCATTTGCCCACTCTCAGCCTTACCGTTAGCTAAATTGTGTCGTGTTTCTGGCGGGGTAGGAAGGTGACCCGGAGGTGTTCCTTTTCAGCCAGTTTATTAAGCACGTACCAAACCTGCTTAAATTAGCATTCTCTAGTCCTATGCCTGCAAGTTCCACTGTGTTCAGTCCCTTGGCGCTCAAGAAAGTTTGCATCGGATTGCTGCTGAAGGGCTTGTACTTAAACCTTTGATCCAATTGTAGGAGATAAAAATGGGGCCAAGGCCTATGGTGCAAAATCAGGTAAAATTGTATTTTATTAGCTAAATTTTAAAAACTCCCCTATTATATTAAAAATTAAAATAGCTTATTTATATGATTCTAAGTGTACTTATGTAAACTCGGTGTTGTTATTAGATATTACAGATTCCTCTGACGAAGCCTGTTGGCGAAATGTGTAAGGAATTTTTGGAAATTTAAGAAGAAAAAAGAAGAAGAGATTGGATTGATACCCCGCCCTTCACTACCCAAAGGAGTCTCAGAGCGGCTTACAGTCTCTTTTCCCTTCCCCTCCCCACAACAGACACCCTGTGAGGCTGAGAGAACTCTTTCCGGAACTGCCCTTGAGAGAACAGCTCTGAAAGAACTTGTGACTGACCCAAGGTCACACCAGCAGCTGCATGTGGAGGAGTGGGGAATCAAACCTGGTTCTCCCAGATTAGAGTCTGCTGCTCCTAACCACTACACTAAACTGAGTAATAAAATATAATTTTGCCTGATTTTCCACCATCAGCCTTGTTCCAATTTTTTAATCTCCTGTGTCTAGTGTGGCTCTTTATTTTCTTGATCCAGTTGTAGCCAGTTCACTTCCATGCAAGTAAACACATGAACACATGAAGTGGCCTTATTCTGCATCAGAACCTCGGCCCATCTGGGTTAATATTGTCCACTCAGACTGGCAGCGGCTCTCCAGGTTCTCAGGCAGAGGTCTTTCATATCACCCGCTGCTTGGTCCTTTTAACTGGAGATGCCGGGGATTGAACCTGGGACCTTCTTAATGGCTAGCAGATGCTCTGCCACTGAGCCATGGCCCCTCACCTATGGTGGTGGAAAGTGACGTAAAGCTACCCCAAAGGGCTTCCAATGCAAAAGCCAGTTTGGGGTAGTGGTTAAGAGCAGCAGACTTTAATCTGGGAGAACCAGGTTTGATTCCCCACTCCTCCACATGCAGCTTCTGGGTGACCTTGGGCCAGTTATAAGTTCTTTCAGAGCTGTTCTCCCAGGACCTGTCCTTGAAAGAGCTCTCTCAGCCCCACCTACCTCACAGGGTGTCTGTTGTGGGGAGGGGAAGGGAAAGGAGATTGTAAGTCATTCTGACACTCCTTCGAGCAGTGAAGGGTGGGGTATAAATCCAATCTCCTCCCCCCCCTTCTCCTCCTCCTCCTGCTGAAATGCCTCCATTGGGCACTGGGGGTCTGCCCATGTACTGATCTGCCCGTGTACGTCCATGTCTGATGGTCTCAATCAGTGTCAGGTTGGGGGAACCCAGACGGGACATGTTACAAACTGTATTGGGTAGGGTGACCCAAAGGCTAGAACAGAGAGACCTGAACCGCCGGAACAGATGAATGAGCTACAAACCCTGTTTGCCTATAAAACCCAAGGCTGTTGATAGGAGTTACCCTTTAGTTCACCTTTGGCGGTGGTGGTGGTGGGGAGAAAACTGAATTTAACATGGTGCAGCTGCCATAAATATTAATGCAGTATAAACTGCATTTGCGTACTGTAAATATTAATGAGGCATGAATATTCACACAGTAAGGTGCAACACCTTTGAGAATCGCTGCTGATCTTCCGATGGGCTTGTGTGAGTTAAGGCAACGATAGATTTTTCTGTCCTCTCCTGATATCTTCCAGTTGCGTGGGTAAAGGGTACAGCTGTACCAGGCATTTGGTGTAGTGAGCCATGGCCCCTCTCCTGTGGTGGTGGAAAGTGACGGAAAGCTAGCCTGGAAGGCTTCCAGTGCAAAAGCCAGTTTGGTGTAGTGGTTAAGTGTGCGGACCCTAATCTGGGAGAACTGGGTTTGATTCCCCACTCCTCCACATGCACCTGCTGATGTGACCGTGGGTCAGTCACAAGCTCTGGCACAGCTGTCCTTGAAAAATAGCAGTTTCTGTCAGAGCTCTCTCAGTTCCACCTACCTCACAGGGTGTCTGTTGAGAGGAGGGGAAGGGAAAGGAGTTTGTAAATTGCTCTGAGACTCCTTTGAATAGTGAAGGGTGGAGTATAAATCCAATCTCCTCCTCCTCCTCCTCTTCTTCTCCTCCTCTTACAACAACTGCAGCTTATTGCCACGGCAACTGTAGACCTGAAATTCTTCATATCCAGGTTGTTGTTTTGTTTATGCCATTGTACTACTGTTACATAAGAACATAAAGAGAAGCCAGTATTGAATCAGGCCAATGGCCCATCTAGTCCAACACTCTGTCACACAGTGGCCAAAAATACCAGGTGCCATCAGGAGGTCCAGCAGTGGGGCCAGGACACTAGAAGCCCTCCCACTGTTGACCCCTCGCCAAGCACCAAGAAGAGAGTGCATCACCTGCCCCAGACTGAGAGTTCCTATCTATACCTTGTGGCTAATAGCCACTGATGGACTTCTGCTCCATTGTCCTTTGCTTGGAAGAAGTTGGCAGAAGCAACTTGGTGCAGTGGACATGTTTCTTGAGCTGAGATGGACTTCGATTCTGTCTTGGGCCTAGCAATACCGGTGCTGGCTTTTCTTGAAGAAATGGAGCTGTTGGGAGGCAACAGTGGGAAGGGCTTCTAGAGTTCTGGCCCTGCAGATGGGTCTCCTGATGGCACCTGCCCAGTGTTCCCTCTAAGCTGAGTAAGTGTGAGCTTGCTCACAGTTTCTTAGCCTCCGGCTCACACATTTTTCTCTTAGCCCAGGAAGGAGGGCCCCAGAGCAAACTAATTTATGCAGCAGCCAAATCGTTCGCTCACAGTTTTAATGCCAGTCGCTCACAAAGTAGAATTTTTGCTCACAAGACTCCACAGCTTAGAGGGAGCCACTGTGTGATACAGGGTGTGGGACTGGATGGGCCATTGGCCTGATCCAGCATGGCTTCTCTTGTATTCTTATGCCTTATGATAAAGCAGGTAACTGGTCCCTCAAATTCAGTATTGCCTACTCTGGCTGGCAGCCACTCTCCAGGATCTCAGACAGATGTCTTTAACGTCACCTGCTGCCCTTGTCCTTTTAATTGGAGGTGCTGGGGACTGAACCTTGGACCTTCTGCATGCCAACCAGAGGCCATTGGGGTGTGTGGAGGAATGGGGTGAAAAGGGCAGAAGCCTGCATTGTATCAGTGCATGGAGGCACTTCTGGAGAAAACTGGTTTAACCATAGAGTTTTGGTGAATACTAGAGTATCATGACGTCACTTCTGTGGGTTCTTGTTGTTGGTAGTGATGCTGTGTGCCAGGCAGTGCCAGAGCACCTGTCCCCAGCCTCAAATCCTCCTCAGGTGCCAGGCAGCTTGCTGAGTCTTGGCCTCACTTTTCAATCATTAAACTTTTGGGCAACAAATTTTAAATATTTGGCAATGATTCCATTCTGAAATGTCATAGAATCACAGAGTTGGAAGGGGCCAGACAGGCCATCTAGTCTGACCCCCTGCTCAATGCAGGATCAGCCCAGAGCATCCCCGGCAAGTGTTTGTCCAGCTGCTGCTTAGAGACTGCCAGTCCTTGTGAAATGTCAGGTAACAGATGGAGGGACCTTGGGGTATGAGTTGAACCCTTCAATTGCCAATTCTTCCTTTAAAAGTATGTTTTTTTTGCCCTTTGAAATGCTAAAGAGAAAGCTAAACAAAGTGGAAGTTGAAGGGTTAAAACCACTCTCCTTTCTCTGCATGGCCCCAAGGCAAATTGAGGCTGCATGACCTTGTAACTTGTATTGTACAGGTGGATGGAGATGCACGATCTTCTCACTTGTCTTGGACTCAAGGTAAAGTTGCTTGCAATGATGCATCTGCCTGTGTCATTTTTGGAAGTCTCTGTGTGGTCCCCCATTTTATATGGCTTTCCCCAAACATTCACCATTAAATAAACTGTGATAACATTTCATAAACATTTTCCTAACATGTGGAATGTTTGACATGAATTTCAGCTATTTCTAAATGAATAAACAACTTGGCGACCGGACATTAGAGACAAAACAGAAACCAGGCAAATATATATGAAAGATCAAAGACATCATAAATATCTCCCCTAATAGAGGGAAGGAGGGGAGGGGAACTTTTGTGCATCTGAGCATGCAAGGCTTTGTCTGTGACTTGCGGAGCACACGTCTAGCCATGCAAAGGGCTTGGTAAATTAAACACTGTTTGAGAACTATGAGGCCCTGAGTTAACCCTTTATTAGCACAACCCTAAGACCCTGATGCCAGCACATCACTGAACATAAGAACATCAGAAGAGCCCTGCTGGATCAGACCAATGGTCCATCTAGTCCAGCATCCCATCTCACACAGTGGCCATCCAGTTTCTCTGGAGGTCCAACAATGGGGCATAAAGCCCATGGCCTTCATAAGAACGTCAGAAGAGCCCTGCTGGATCAGACCAGTGGTCCATCTAATCCAGCATCCCATCTCACACAGTGGCCATCCAGTTTCTCTGGAGGTCCAACAATGGGGCATAAAGGCCATGGCCTTCATAAGAACGTCAGAAGAGCCCTGCTGGATCAGACCAGTGGTCCATCTAGTCCAGCATCCCATCTCACACAGTGGCCATCCAGTTTCTCTGGAGGTCCAACAATGGGGCATAAAGGCCATGGCCTTCATAAGAACGTCAGAAGAGCCCTGCTGGATCAGACCAGTGGTCCATCTAGTCCAGCATCCGATCTGGCCTGTGGCCAACCAGTTCTTCTGGAGGACCAACAACAGGCATAGAGGCTGAGGCCTTCCCCTGATGTTGCCTCCTGGCTCAGGGATTCAGAGGTTTAGTGCCTCTGAATGTGGAGGTTCCCCTCAGTCACCATGGCTAGTAGCCTCTGAGAGACCTATCCTCCATGAATCTGCCTAAGCCCCTTTTAAAGCTGTCTATTCCTGTGGCCATCACAGCACCGTCTGGCAGCGAATTCCACGTTTTAATCACTCTCTATGTAAAGATGCTGGTGTGGTGCTGGATCACCTCATTGTTATCCTATGCTTGCTCAGTAGAAGGGGAATTTGTAAAAGAAAGACTGTCCTCCAAGGTGCAAAGAGCACAGCAATTTGGTGTAGTGGTTAGGAGCGCGGACTCTAATCTGGGAGAACCAGGTTTGATTCCCCACTCCTCCACATGCAGCTGCTGGTGTGACCTTGGGTCAGTCATAAGTTCTTTCAGAGCTGTCCTGGAAAGAGTAGTTCTCGAAAGAGCTCTCTCAGCCCCACCTACCTCAGAGGCTATCTATTGTGGGGAGGGAAAGGAGATTGGAAGCCAGTCTGGGACTCCTTCGGGTAGTGAAGGGTGGGGTATAAATCCTCCTCCTCCTCCTATTCCACTGGAATGCATCAGAGTACCAGGTAGAATAGAAACAAGGGAACATGCATTAACACACATGAAGTTGCCTTATACTGAGTTGGACAATCAGTCCATCAAGGTCAGTGTTGTCTATTCAGACTTGCAGCCACTCCCCAGGTTCTCACACTGAGGTCTTTCACATCACTTACTGCTCGGTCTTTTTAACTCCAGATACCGGGGATTGAACCTGGGACCTTCTGCCTGCCAAGCAGAGGCTCTGCCACTGAGCCACAGCTCCTCCACACAACCACAGCTACAGCATTCTTGTCATTTCCCAAGTAGCTCACTGGGGAAAGGCACTAAGGGCTGTGGCTCAGTGGTAGAAGATCTGCTTTGCGTGCAGAAGGTCCCAGATTCAATCCCTGGCATCCCCAGTCAGTGATGAAAAACTGGAGACAGTGGAAAATAGCTGTCATTCTGAGTGGGCTAGGCAAGGCTGACCTGGACAGACCGCTGGCCTGAGTCAGGAAGAGACAGCTTCATATGATCACCCATCTGGCGAGAGGGTAAATCTCCCATGCTGCGCAAATGCCAGAGCAGTCTTCAAAATACACACCCAACTAGGTACACAGCTGGCATACAACAGGGCATTGGGAATCCCTCTCAATTATGACAGAGCATCTTAAGCATCACCCTGACTTGGATGGCCCAGGCGAGCATGATCTTGTCAGATCTCAGAAGCTAAGCAGGGTCGGCCCTGGTTAGTACTTGGATGGGAGAGCACCAAGAAAGTCTAGGGTTGCTCCACAGAGGCAGAGTCAGCCCTGGTTAGTACTTGGATGGGAGACCACCAAGAAAGTCTAGGGTTGCTACGCAGAGGCAGGGTCAGCCCTGGTTAGTACTTGGATGGGAGACCACCAAGAAAGTCTAGGGTTGCTACGCAGAGGCAGGGTCGGCCCTGGTTAGTACTTGGATGGGAGACCACCAAGAAAGTTTAGGGTTGTTATGCAGAGGCAGGGTCAACCCTGGTTAGTACTTGGATGGGAGACTGCCAAGAAAGTCTAGGGTTGCTACGCAGAGGCAGGTTGGCCCTGGTTAGTACTTGGATGGGAGACCACCGTGAAAATCCAGGATTGGTACTCAGAAGCGGGCAAGGTAGTGAAGTGGCTAAACTCCAAGTGAGGAAGTCCCTGGTCTGACGTTCACCTGCACATGAATTGCCTAGAATGACCCTGTCCTACCCTCCGGTTTGTCTTTCTTGAAGCCGCCTTATACCAAGTCAGATCATTGGTCTACCATGTGGTGAGTAATGGTGTCTACTCTGACGGGCAGCAGGTCCCCAATTTATCTGGAGATGCTGGGGACTGAACCTGGGACCTTCTGCATGCCGAGCAGATGCTCCGTCACTGAGTCATGGCCCCCAGCCCATCATGATCTGAAGGGTTTGTCCTCCTGCTCCCTGCTTGATGGTGCCCTGGATGGGTGTAGAGCTTTTTACCAGTGGAGATAAAAAGAACCTTTGATCATTTGGGTGGAGGGAGGAGACGGCTCACAACAATATTTGTCACGGGAAACAAAAATGCCTTTAGTCAGAGAGGAATACTCGTGAGAGGAACAGCCTGGATTAGAAAGGAAACAAAATGGAAATAATGCTCACATAGGCAAGAGATAGTCGTGGGCCTTTAATCTATTGTCTTTAAATGTTCCAGATAGTTACATATTTCCCTGCTTGGCGGTGATAACAAGTGACCGAGCTGAGAAAAGGGAGAAGCCAGTGACTTGTATTTATTTTTCCACCAACGCCTATCGAGACAGAGCTTTCCCAAGGGACCGCCATGTTAGTCTGATAACACACACATACTCACTTTCCTTTGCAGAAATGCCCGAACTGGTTGATGGAAAGGATGGGAGCTCTTCTCCCTGTGAGATGACACATGTAGGCTTTAGTGGGAGAAACCAGATGCTTGCTTAACATAAAAAAATGTATCTTCTGTTGTGGTTCCTGAAAGAAAGTTCTGGAATGGAAACTGAAGGAAGCCACTGTGATCCCAAGGAATGATGGCTTAATATCTACAAAGCCTTCCTTCACACGAAGACAAGTTGGACGGAGCTCCAAACAACTATAGATTAGTGGATTCAAGTGGTCAAGTGACCCACCAAGCCAAGTGCTCAGCTCCCAGCCACCAGGGGCTTTACACCTTTCCTGCTTCACTTGCCCATTGGGTAGAAGAGGGTCGGCAACCCTAATCCAGGGGTGTTGAACTCGTTTGTCATGAGGGCCGGATCTGATATAAATGAGACCTTGTTGGGCCGGGCCATGGGCGTCACAAAACGTAATGCCAGGTAGTGGCGATATAAACTTTATAAAGGACACAAACACAAGGGTGGCTTTTTTACTTAAAATAAAAACATACTTAAGAACATAAGAATATAAGAGAAGCCAATGTTGAATCAGGCCAATGGCCCATCTAGTCCAACACTCTGTCACACAGCGGCCTAAATATACCAGGTGCCATCAGGAGGTCCAGCAGTGGGGCCAGGACACTAGAAGCCCTCCCACTGCTGCCCCCTCCAGCACCAAGAATAGAGTGCATCACCTGCCCTAGACTGAGAGTTCCCATCTATACCCTGTGGCTAATAGCCACTGATGGACTTCTGCTCCATATGTTTATCTAATTCCCCCTTCAAACATTAGCACTCCTGCAATATTTTGTTTATTTAACAGTGTCTGATAACTGACACCTCTTGCTCTGAATCATTGCATCCAAATGTCTGTGCTGTTGCAATCCTGAGTATGCTGTTCAGGTGCGTATCTGTAAGCTGCAAACCTACAATGATGCAGCAGCAGAACTGGAAGAAGCCGCAGAAGGCAGCCAGTTCCACTGCGGGCCTGATAGAAACCTTCCAGGGGCCTGATCCAGCCCCCGGGCCACATGTTTGACACTCCTGCCCTAATCTGTTCCTATGGAGCAGGTCAAAAGATAAAAACAGGCTGACATTGGTAATCTCAATTAAGGAATGAGCTAGTTCAGGTGTCCCCAACAAGGTGCCCGTAGGGGCCATGGTGCCCGCTGACACCATTTCTGGTGGAAAGATGCAGCCAAAGACACCTCTGGAACACCTGGTGTCCTGGAATACAGGCAGAGTAAGGCAACAAAGCTAGGCCACAGAGCAAGGCGACAGAGGTAGATCACAGTCAAGAGTCCAGTCCAGGGATCAAATACCAGTTTAGCAGCAGAGTTCACAGGTTGTTCAGGAAAGTAGAGTCAGGGCAGACTGAGGTTGTTGATCAGCAAGGTTCAGGCAGGTCCAGAAAGCAGAGTCAAGGGTCACTCCAAAGGTCACAGTAGGCCAACAGAGTCCAGGGTTGTGTTCTCAAGGTTGTGACAAGTTGCTTCCACAATCTGCAGTTCTCCAGGTCTGATTTATATAGGCACTCCTTAACAAGCCTGATTTACCTCAAAGGTGCTCCTATGCTTACTATTATTAAGCAGCTGGTGCCAGGCCAAGAGGCGAGCACTCTGTCTGCGTGTCCTTAAGTCTTGCCGTAGCCTTTCCCTTCACTGCTCAATTAATGAAGGGGAGCCTGGTGGGCTACTTTCCTGCAGCTGAGCTTTGTGGGCTACTTCAGAGCTATGCGTGGGTGGGTCGAGGTTAGCTGCCGGCAATGAATCTTGAGGCTCCTGTATCTCTAATTCACTAACTTTAGCTGGTTCAGAGCTGGCTGCATTTGGTTCCTCAACTCCGGAGGAGTCTTCAGCCACACTGGACTCAGGCTGGCCCACGATACCTGAGACTGCACTCCTGCAAAGAAGATTCACATTTTCGTGGCTTCTGTGTCCCTGTTGCTTCACTTTTTTCCTTTTCTACATGTGTTTTGTGCCCTCTAGTGTTGTACATCCAGCGTAACTCCCTGTAGATTTATACTGCAGGTTTTTATGCCAGACATATAGCAATGCAATATCGAATCGACCACTAGAGGGAGCAAAGCACATGCAGGAAAAAAGCAACACTAACAAAGCAATTGGGACAAACAGACCATGAAACTGAGAATGTGGAAGAGCCCTTTATTCTTTAATCTCTATTTTCTGTTTCCTCCTGTGCTTTATATCTGCTCTGATCATCAAGATCAGAAGTCCATTGACGTTTTTCTTTTACATAAAAGTGGTGTTGCCAGCACTGGCCCCTCATGCTATAAGAAGCAGTTCATTTGCATTTACTAATTCCATTTGAATGTGACTTGGCTATGTTGGTAACCAGTTTAATGCTTGCGTTATTTCTTCTTCCCCAATGAGAGTGTCAGTTATTCCAGTTTAAAGTGCCTGTAAATTGTGGGCGTTGGCAGGGCAGGATATGGGCAAATACTGAGGTAGTAAAAATAATGTGTGTGGTTCTTGCTTGCCTCTAGGGTATATACCGTGTTAGGGGTTAATTTCTGAATCAATTGGAAGTCCGGGTGAAACACAAATTTGCCCTGACTTTTGAAGCAAGATGCGCTTTTTCATTACGAAAAGAAGATTAAGCACTCAGGCTTTCCTTTAAAACATCTAATCTTCCCTGAGGTAAAAGGTAAGTTTGGAAGCAGTTGAACAGCCTAATGCAGGGGTCTCCAAACTTCCCGAGCCTGCAGGCACCTTTAGAATTCTGACACAAGATGGTGGACACACCACAAAATGGCTGCCAGAGGAGGTGGAGGCAGCCACAAAATGTCAGGGAGGTTAAAGTTGCCAACCTCCAGGTGGGGCCTAGAGATCTCCTGGAATGACAACTACTGTCCAGGCTACAGAGGTCAGTTCCCGAAAAGAAAAACGCCTGCTTTGGAGGGTGGACTCTATGGCATTATTACACACTGAGGCCCTTCTCCTCCCCTCCCCAAATCCCACCTTTCCCAAGTTCTACCCCCAAATCTCAAGGAATTTCCCAACCCAGAATGGGCAGCCCTAGGTTATGTATAATGCTAACAGTAACATTTCAGCATTCCAGGGAGAAACTCTGTTTAACAGGATGCCCTTTAAAATGAACAGATGGTTTAATTCATTAATTATTTTTTTTGCATACATACAGCTTACCTTTAGTCACATGGTGAAGATCTCTGTGCTGTGGTGGCAGCTGCTACCAAAGCAAAAGTTCTAAAATTAAAAAAAAAACTTGCACAGCCAATCAAATCTCCGATGGCTAATCAGAAGCCCCGCTGGGCAAAATGCCTCTACTCCCTTTCTAAAAGTACTTTGCAAGTGCCAGGTAAGGTTGCCAGGTCTTACCTGGCTGCTGGTGGGGGGCTCTTCTGGAGTTTTGTCCCTTGGAGATTTTGGCGCATGCGCAAAGCACGCACACCGTGATGACATCACCCAGAAGGGACATCATTGCACAGGGCACATTGCAGGATGATGCTCTGTCATTTGAGGAAAGACTCTATGGTAACCATAGAGTTTTTCTCAAATGATAGAGCATCCCTGCCCACAACGTGCCCTGTATAATGACATCACATGGAGGTGGCACGTTGGCGCTGATGGGGCTCTTTGGGGGTGGGGTTCCCCCGCCAGCTGAATTGGGGGCCCTGAAAGTGGGTAAATCCCTGCCACCGTCAGGGGAATGGCAACCCTAGTGCTAGAAATAGGGTTGCCAGCAGCCCCAGTTGCCCACCGCCTCTTCAAGTGGCAGCGAAAGAAAACACTTCTGAAAAGGCAATGTCAGCGGTGTTGCTTGCTGCATCACTTCTGAAGGAAAACCCAGACGTGACATACGTTAGCTCTAGGAACCACCAGAAGCAACAGTTTTACCGTAGAGTTTCTGACAATTCCTAGAGCTGCCCTATGTCACTTCCGGATTTCCCCCAGAAGTGACATAGCGACGCAGCCATTGTTTCCTCCGTGTCCCTGCCCCTAATCCTCCCACTGCTTGCTGGGCTTGGCAGTCCTGTAGGGAGTCCGTCTGCTCTAGGTTGTCAGCCTCCAGTTGGGGCCTGGAGATCTCCCAGAACTGCTCTCCAGACTACTGAGGTCCATTCCCCTGGAGGAACTGACTGCTTGGAGGGTGGACTGTCGGGTATTATATGCCAGAAATGTCCCTCCCTTTCCTTCCCCAAACCCCAGCTTCCCCAGGATCCAGCCCCAGATCTCCAGGAATTTGCCCACCCAGAGCTGACAACCTAATCGTCTCTACTTTGCCAGTTTGATGTAGTGGTTAAGTGTGCAGACTTAATCTGGGAAAATGGGGTTTGATTCCCCACTCCTCCACATGCAGCTGCTGGTGTGACCTTGGGTCATTCACAAGTTCTCTCAGAGCTATTCTCTCAAGGGCAGTTCTTGGCAGAGCTGTCTCAGCCCCACCTACCTCACAGGCAGTGTTCCCTCTAAGCTGAGTTATTGTGAGCTAACTCACAGTGTTTTTTAGCCCCCAGCTCACACATTTTTGTCTTAGCTCAGGAAGGATGGCTCCAGAGTCAACTAATTTGTGTTGTGGGGAGGGGAAGGGAAAGGAGTTTGTCAGCCGCTCTGAGACTCCTTCAGGTAGTGAAGGGCAGGGTATAAATCCAGCCTCCTCTTCTTCTCCCTCTAAATTACATGTATTGCCAAAGTCGTATGTCGATGAGAACTTTGGCCTGCTTTGTAGTACAGGAGACAAACTCAACCCAACCTAAGGTACCGTACTGGATAGAAACGTGCGCCTTTCCCCCTTTGAAGCGTGTCCCTCTTTTCTCAAGGAGATGTTCCCGGCACTGAGTAATTTCGCCTGTCTTTAATTGCATGACTTGGCCAAAGAGTGGAGTCTCGTCCCCTCGCCAACAGAGCCGCAGTGCTGGCTCGCCTTAATAGCGCCATTACTCATGTGAGCGTTCCATAGATCTTGGCTCCAAAATCCCATCTCCTTGGGAGCCTCTATCGATTAGCCAACACGAGCCGAAGCTCGTTCCCACTTAATCAACTTGGTGAAGCTGTCACCGAGAGGAGATGGGGAACTAATTGAAGCCCTCCGCGAAGGAAGAAGCGCCGGGCCTTAACTAACTCAGCTCTTCATCCAGCTCCTTTGCGGCGAGATGAGGATCGGTCAGCAGGCGGACTCCTAGTTCAAGTCTTGCGTGCTGGCTTGGGAAACAAAACAGGAGCTGCCCTGTGTTCCTCGGAAGCTCTGACTGCGCTGATATTGCATCAGAAGGGTCGGATCCAGTTCCTCGAGGGGATGATGTCATTTCCTGATTCCGGAATCTCCCTCAAGGAATCGGACTCTGCAAGGGAGTTCACCACTCACCTCTGATTCCCAGAGGAAGGCCCCTCGGGGCCAAACCCTGATAGGGAGGAGGAGATTGAAGGAGCGTGCTCCCCTGACTAGGGTCGCCAACCTCCAGTGGGGACATGGAGATAGGGTTGCCGCTTGCCAACCTTCATGTGCTGGATGGAGATCTCCTGGGATTGCAATTTATCTTTAGGTGACCGGGATCAGTTCTCCTGGAGAATAGGGCTGCTTTCGAAGGGGGACTATTAGAGATGCCAGACCCCCTGGCGCAGGCGGGGGTCCCTTGGTTTTGGGCGATCTTCTCTGCCCTCCAGTTACCACCAGAAGAAGAAGAAGAAGAAGAAGAAGAAGAAGAAGAAGAGGAGGAGGAGGAGATTGGATTTATACCCCACCCTTCACTGCCCAAAGGCATCTCAGAGCGGCTTACAAACTCCTTTCCCTTCCCCTCCCCACAACACACACCCTGTGAGGTAGAAGAAGAAGAAGAGATTGGATTTATACTCCGCCCTTCACTACCCAAAGGAGTCTCAGAGCTGCTGACAAACTCCTTTCCCTTCCCCTCCCCACAACAGACACCCTGTGAGGTAGAAGAAGAAGAAGAAGAGGAGATTGGATTTATACCCCACCCTTCACTACCCAAAGGCGTCTCAGAGCGGCTTACAAACTCCTTTCCCTTCCCCTCCCCACAACAGACACCCTGTGAGGTAGGTGGGGCTGAGAGAACTTCTGACAGAAACTGTCCTTGAGAGACGTGCCTATGTCAAGCCTGCCCTCCCGCACTAGAGGCTGATGACTAAGGATGCCATCCTCCAGGTGGGTCCTGGGGATCCCCTGGCATTGCAGCTGCTCTACAGATGACAAGAAAATGGATGCTTTGGAGGCCGGGCTCGATAACGTTGTACCCCACTCCAGGTTCCACTCCCAAATCCCCCAGAATTTCCCAACCTGGAGTGGGCACCCTGTTGACAATCCTATGCGTGGTCCTTTGTGTCATGTATGAACAATGGCCAAGACAGTCGAGTCGGCCATAAGTATGTCTGCCTGAATGTCCTCAGGTGCCGGTTGTGACGGCATCACGGCTAGAGTTGCCATCTCTCTGTTGGGAAATTCCTGGAGAATTGGGGGCGGAAGATGGAGTGGGTGGGGTCTGGGAGGGAAGTGACCTCGGCAGGGTACAGTGCCATAGAGTCCACCCTCCAAAGCAGCCGTTTCCTTCAGCGGGGGCTGATCTCTGCAGCTTGGAGATCAGTTGTCATTCCAGGAGAGCCTAGAGCAGGGGTGTCAAACACAAGGCCCGGGGACTGGAACCAGCCCATCCATGGCTCTTACATGGCCCGCAAGCAACTAGTGCAAGGGAGGGAACAGGAGACTGCTGGGAGGGGAGTGGGTGGAGCCCCTCCGATTGTGGCTTCAGCACGGTGGAACAACCTCACCTGCAGCCGTGAAGCAGAACGGGAGCATCTGCTCAGTGCTGCACCACTGGTTCTCCAGTCTGCCCATGTGGGTTTTCCTTTGCACCCCCTCCCAGCCCACGAGGCCTTGCCGTGAAGATGCTCCAACTCAGAGCTTACCAGCTGTTGTCCTTTATACTGTTTGTATCTCCGGTACTGTCAGGTAGCCCTGTCATAAGGATGGAATGTGAAGGAGTTCTTTTCATCATTACTGTTCCGTTGCTTACTTCTTATCATTAACCGGTCCTTGTGGTGTCTACAGCTGCTGGGCACTACGGTGGGAATCAAGGCCTTTTAACTTGTTTTCTGGTTTTACTTGCTTGCTTTGCCCGCGCGTGTGAAATGTATTCATTGGCTTTACTGATGCTAGGGGGGTGTTTGAATTTACAATAAGTCAGGGGCCTCCATGTTTTATGGCCATTCCTGACACAAGCTGCAAATGTGTCTTTAGTTATGATTTACCAATAAACAGATTCTTCTTTTGAAGCCCCGCTTTGTGTGACCTGACTAAGGAGCCTGACAGGTACCTGGCGTTACATTTTATGGCACTCATGGCCAGGCCCGACAAAGTGCCCTTTATGTGATGTCAGATCCGGCCCTCGTTGTTGTGTCCTGAGATCAGAGGGCTGAGCTGGCGAAACACTGCCAAGCTTCGCTCTCTGAGAACAATAGGGACTAGGTTCCTGAGCTCGCCAGTAGTGAACCAATGGCAGCATTGGCGGGCGATTCAAACCCGCCAATAGGAATATAGGGCCGTCCCCCCTAACTGTATATAGTTGGCCTCTGGCCGTTACTGTGTGTCTCTTTGTCTTATGTGAAGTACGAATAAACGCGTCTTCTCTTATGTCGTCGTCCGAGTCATGAGGCCTGAAACCCAGTACTTTACAGTGGCGACGAGGATGGGATTCTAACGCCTTCCGTGACTCCATGAACGACGAAACGGACACCGCCGAGCAACGCATCGCTGACCCCGAGAGCAGCACCGCACCGCTCGCCGAGCATCGCATCGCTGACCCCGAGAGCAGCACCGCACCGCTCGCCCGGCGCGCGCCGTTCCTGACAGAACCATGGCCGCTTCCCACGTAACACTGGAGCACTTCGACCAGTCGCAGCCAGAAACCTGGGACGCATGGGTCGACCAGCTCATCAGCTACTTGGAGCTCAACGAAATCCGCCACCCCGACCAGAAACGAGCGATCCTCCTGAACGCCTGCGGCACCCAAACCGTCCGCCTCGCCAAGAGCCTCTTGGTGCCCCGCACGGCCTTGGAGAGCTCGTTTGGGGAAATCCTGGACGTCCTAAATGGCTACTTCAGCCCCCGGCCGACCTTCCTGGCCAAGAGGATGGATTTCCAGAGGCGAGTCCAGACCCGAGGGGAATCCATTGCCAACTTCCTAGCCGCGCTAAGGGCGCTAGCCGTGGACTGCGGGTTTCCGAAGGTGGAGGACAACCTGCTGACACAGTTCGTGTGGGGCCTGGCGGACTCCAAGCTGCGGCGCAAGTTGGTGGGACACCGGAAGCTCACCTTGGACGAGGCCCTCGACGCCGCCACTGCCCACGAGGCCGCAGAAGGGGATCGGCCGGTCGCGGCCGCGCAGGTGGTTGGAAGGAGCCCAAGCCCCGGAAACGAAGAGACGGACGAGGTCTTCGCCCTCAAACCCCAACAACGCCGGCCGGCGCCGTTCCAGCAGGCCAACAGGGAGCAAGCCAAGTACTCCGGCAACCGAGCCGTCTGTGCCAGCTGCGGGGAGGGCCACGGACGGAAATCCTGCAGGTTCCGGGACGCTGTCTGTCACGGGTGCGGAAAGCAGGGACACCTCGCCCGGGTCTGCCGGTCCAAGGGCTCCCGGAATTCGAGATCGTCGGTCCCCCAGTACCGCGCATCGTCCACCGCACACGAGACAACGGAAGAGGTCGCCGAGTTGTACCACCTCACCGACCAACCACTACAGGTACTTCGCCTCCCCAACCCCAACCTTTCCTCTGCCCCGAAGATCCAAGTAACCGTGCGGATCGAGGGGTCCCCCTGTTGCATGGAAGTGGACTCGGGATCGGCGGCGTCCATCATTTCCCTGGACACTTTAAAAAGACTTTGCCCACTAGGGGACCCCTCTACGTCCATCGCCACTAAGCTTGGTGGACTTTCAAAAGAACCCTGTCCCCATCCGGGGAGTCGGCACTTTCCGAGTGCAGTACCGAGACTTTGAGGGGAAGTTGGACTTGGTGGTGGTAGAGGGAAATCTCGCGAGTCTCCTGGGGCGGGCGTGGTTCGAGGCCCTAGGCATATCGATTGGGGGAGTAAATAAATGTGGGGTGCGGGACTGGGGGGCGGTGTGCAAGGAATTCCCAGAGGTCTTTGACGGGAAACTGGGATGTTACAAAGGGCCCCCGGTGTCGCTCCACTTAGACCCCACCGTGACGCCCATCCGTCGGCGCTTCCGCACCGTGCCCCTGGCCCTCCGCCCTAAAATAGAGACCGAATTAGACCGGCTGGTGGCCCAGGGAGTCTTAGAGCCCGTCCCGAACGCTAGATGGGAGACACCGATAGTGACACCCGTCAAGCCAAACGGGGAGATCCGCATCTGCGCGGATTATAAGTGCACTATTAACCAGGCACTCCAGGCGCACGCATACCCCGTACCAGTGGTCAGCCATGTCCTAGCAACACTGGCAGGGGCGCGCATATTTGGAAAGCTGGATCTCGCACAGGCGTACCAGCAACTCCCGGTAGATGAGGCCACGGCCGAGGCACAGACCATAGTGACCCACCGGGGAGCTTTCCGGGTGAAGAGGCTGCAGTTCGGGGTCAGTGTGGCCCCAGGGATCTTCCAAAATCTAATGGACGATTTGTTAAAAGGGATCCCTGGAGTGACGCCGTTCTTCGACGACGTCCTCATCGCCGCGACCACCCCGGAAAGCTTCGCCGCCCGCCTCCGAACTGTATTGGAACGCTTCCAAGCCGCGGGGCTGAAAGTGAAGCGGGAAAAGTGCCTCCTCGGGGTGCCGGAAGTAGAGTTCTTGGGATACCGGGTAGACGCATCAGGCCTGCATCCGGCGAGGGACAAAGTGAAGGCCATCGTGGAGGCCCCCGCCCCGAAGTCCAAGGCCGAGCTCCAGGCGTTCTTAGGCCTCCTGAACTTTTACCATTCCTTTCTCCCACACAAAGCCGCCGTGGCCGAACCCCTACACAGGCTGCTGGATAAGGCGACACCTTGGGCATGGGGAGCGAGGGAGGAGGCGGCGTTTCGGGGGTGAAAGTCCTCTTGATTTCAAACGCAGTACTCGTGCACTTTGATGAAAAGCTCCCGGTCATCCTGGCGTGCGACGCATCACCGTATGGGGTCGGGGCAGTCTTGGCACACAAGCTACCGGATGGGAGGGAGGTCCCGGTGGCTTACTACTCCCGCACGCTGTCCCCCGCGGAGCGGAACTACGCCCAAATCGACAGGGAGGGCTTGGCACTGGTGGCAGGGGTAAAAAAATTCCACAATTTTGTGTACGGGCGGCCCTTCACGCTCGTAACAGATCATAAGCCGCTCCTGGGACTGTTCGCGGCGGACAAACAAACGCCGCAAGTTTTGTCGCCCCGGGTGTTGCGCTGGTCCTTATTTTTAGCGGGTTACCAATACCGACTGGAGCATCGGCCGGGCAAGGCGCTGGGTCATGCCGACGCCTTGAGCCGCCTACCGCTGCCGCAGACAGGGGAAGATCCGGCCCCAGCCCCCGCTGTCTTGCTGATGGAGGAACTGCCAAACCCCCCCTTCAGGCTGCAGATGTGGCCGCCCGCACGTCCCGAGATCCCATTCTCTCCCGGGTCCTAAACTGGGTGGTGAGGGGGTGGCCAGCGGAACAGACAGGGCCAGAGTTCACAGCGTACAAGGCCAGGCGGGAAGAGCTGTCCGCATTGAAAGGGTGTTTACTATGGGGAGACAGGGTGATCATTCCGGGGCCCATGAGACAAGGGGTGCTAGAAACGCTGCACGAGGCCCACCCGGGCATCGTACGAATGAAAGCTCTGGCAAGGAGCTACGTGTGGTGGCCCGGGGTGGACGCAGAAATTGAATCTTGGGTCAGAGGGTGCACACGATGTCAGGAGGTCCGCCCCAATCCACCGAGAGCGCCAACCCAAAGCTGGGAGTCTACCCACAAGCCGTGGTCACGCCTGCACATAGACTTTGCGGGGCCGTTCCAGGGGCTCCAGTTCATGGTAACGGTAGACTCTTATTCAAAATGGGTGGAAATAAGCCCAGTGTCTACCACCTCTACCAAGGCGGCAATAAGGGCCCTGCGGAAGATATTTGCAACGCACGGGTTACCCGACACAATCGTGTCGGACAACGGGGCAGCATTCACATCTGCGGAGTTTCAAGCGTTCCTCGAAAGGAACCTCATCAGGCACATACGATCCGCGCCTTTCCACCCGGCAACTAATGGACAGGCGGAGAGGACGGTACGCACCGCCAAAGAGGCCCTGAGCCGCATAACGGGGGGGACTGGGAGTTCCGGCTGGCCCGCTTCCTTCTCACATACCGCACCACCCCAAACCCCATCTCCGGACACTGCCCCGCAGAACTATTAATGGGCCGCCGCCCTACCACTTTATTAGACAGACTCCACCCGGACCGAGCCCCCGAGAGAAAGCTGGTCGAGAACAGGGAGGCGCCCGGAGCTTCCTACCGGGAGACCCTGTCTACTTCCGGAACTACGGAGCGGGGCCGCAGTGGGTGGCAGGGCGCATCCTAAAACCCACCGGGCCAGTGTCATACGAGGTCCTAACCGATGGGGACCGGGTCCTCCGCAAACACATCGACCAGCTCCGGAGGCGTCAAGACCCCGATAGAGAGATCGAGTTACCGGGAAATGCCGCCCCTGCCCCATCATCCGATCGACCGCAAGCACCGACAGCGGAGCCAGCGCAAGAGAGTCCACGGAATCCGGAGGGGCCCCGGTAGCAGCGGAGCCGCCGCCGCCGCTGCCGCCACCGTTGGCCCCGGTAGCAGCCGAGTCGCCGCCGCCGCTGCCGCCACCGTTACAGCCGCCACCGTCACCGCCTCGGCGACTTCCAGAGGCCCAAGCTCCGTGTGCGGGCGGAACAACCGATAGGGGCCCCGCCAGTCCGGTACCGGCCCCCGATGTTCGCTAAGAGAAAGGAGGCCACCAGCATACTTAAAAGACTACGTCACCTGATAGGGGACGAACCATGGGGGGAGGGGTGTTGTGTCCTGAGATCAGAGGGCTGAGCTGGCGAAACACTGCCAAGCTTCGCTCTCTGAGAACAATAGGGACTAGGTTCCTGAGCTCGCCAGTAGTGAACCAATGGCAGCATTGGCGGGCGATTCAAACCCGCCAATAGGAATATAGGGCCGTCCCCCCTAACTGTATATAGTTGGCCTCCGGCCGTTACTGTGTGTCTTTTGTCTTATGTGAAGTACGAATAAACGCGTCTTCTCTTATGTCGTCGTCCGAGTCATGAGGCCTGAAACCCAGTACTTTACACTCGTGACGAATGAGTTCGGCACCTGTGACCTAGAGGCTGGCAGCCCTATGTGTCATGTATGAACACTGGCCAAGAGACTTGGCCACACAAGCATGTGTGTCTGAATGGCCCCAGCTTGTGGACAGCGATGGCATCACCGCTCCTGCTTAAAGCCACACAAGGGAAAGGCATGGAAAAGGTCAGTGATTTCTTCCTGCACTCCCGACGTGTCCTTTCCCCTTCAAGGTGATAGGACCGCTCCATCGCCCACTGGCCCGGCGAAGCGTCTATTCTTTCCCAGTGACGTTGTGATTGTGGAAAGAGCCGCGTGGGACGGGGAGACAAGCAAGGCCTTCTCCCTCCTTATCTGTGACCCTGGTCAGTGTCCCGCAGTCAAGGACTTTGAGTAATTTATGTCCGGCCTGCCCAAGTGTTTACTTATCTGCCCCAGCGACTGGCTCAGCCAGACTGGCTCCTTTGCCGCTCACCAGCTTTTTCCTGCTAGTGAAAGGGGAAAGGGGGGTGGGCGCTGGGTGCTGTTTCTACTCCCCAGCGCTGTGTCGTAATCTGGAAAAAACAACACGGAAGGTGTAAGAAGTCCAGCCGTGTACAGAACAGCTCACTGGGGGCCTGACGTGAGGAAGCTGATAGCTGCTCCTATCGGGGCGTCCCTTGCCTTTCCAGAACCCCAAAGAAACATGAAAGGCCAGTTTCCATAGACTCTTCAGCCTCACGTCACACCAAACCACAAGCCAAAATAATACGCCCACCGGTTGAGGGAAGGACAATAACAGCATCATTTGCTTTGGCAGTTCTGAGTCGAATTTGTGGGAAGGGACCCTGGCTCGGTAGTAGAGCGTCTGTTTTGTATCAGAAGGTCCATGGTATCTCTGGTTTAAAAAGGATCGATGACTAGATGACGGGAAAGACCTGAGGCCTTAGAGAGCTGCTGCCAGTCAGAGTAGACAACAGTGACTTTGATAGATTCAGTGTCTGACTCAGTAGAAGGCAGCTTCATGTGTGTTCAATTTGGCGTAGTGGTTAAGTGCGCGGACTCTAATCTGGGAGAACAGGGCTTGATTCTCCACTCCTCCACTTGCACCTGCTGGATGACCTTGGGCAAGCCATAGTTCTGGCACAGCTGTTCTTGAAAAAAAAGAGCAGTTTCTGTCAGAGCTCTCTCAGCCCCACCTACCTCACAGAGTGTCTGTTGTGGGGAGGGGAAGGGAAAGGAGTTTGTAAGCCGCTCTGAGACTCCCTTGGGTAGTAAAGGGCGGGGTATAAATCCAATCTCTTCTTCTTCTGCTGATTAAAGTGAAAGGTCCTGTTCACTTCCTGAAATGGCAATTTTGTTTGCACAAATCTGAAACAGAAGCTGGAGGATGAATGCATGAAGCTGCCTGCTACTGAGTCAGACGCTTTGTCTATTAAGGTCAGTATTGTCTGCTCTGACTGGTAGCGGCTCTTCAGTGCCTCAGCTAAAGGTCTTTCACACTATCTGCTACCTGGAGGGCGGATGGAGGCATCTTGGGGTGCTCTAGGATTTGTAAAAACTCTATGCTCTATGGTTTTACCATAAAGTTTTGCAAATCCTAGAGTGTTCCATGAATGCTCTGTTGAAAACGGGAAATGACATCAGTGGGCCGACACGATGCTGGCACACTGGTCCCTGCATCCTATACACTCCTGGGGGTTGCTGGCTGCAGCCTGGCAACCTTATCATTTCCCCTGATTCCAAGTCCAATGTAAAGTGCTGAATCTTACCTCTGAAGCTCTTCCAGGTCCAGCACTCTCATAGATAATATACTATATCTCCTATTTTATTCATGTGTATGAATTACTTTCCTTGAATGGCCTCCTTCATAGTGTACCCTCCAACAAATTGGTTTGCTCCTCTTCAATCCAGGCAAGGGTATCTTCAGTTTTAGGATTATGGAATGGTCTGTACAAATAGGTGGAGATCTTGACCACCCCACTTTGCAATAAAGGTAGGGTTGCCAGGCTGAGGAGGGTTGTGGGGCAGGGATATGAGGGGGGCATGTGATGTTAGCGACAACACTGACAATATCATGTCACTTTGGGTACCACTTGGAAGTGATAATTGGTAGCTCTAGGAATCACCAGAAACTCTATGGTAAAACCATAGAGTTTCTGGTGGTCCCTAGAGCTACCCATTGTTACTTCCAGGTGGTACCCAAAAGGTATGTTCCAGTACAGAGGCTGGTTGCATTGGTTTTTGGTAAACATTTTTCTTCCCACTGGCACTCAGAGCAGTGGCAGGCAATGGTGAGGATCAGTGGGATCCCTAAAGGACAGACACCCCTGGGAGCAATCCCCAGGAGCACTGATATGAGGACTGATGTGCTGGCTTCATACCAATGCAATGATGTTGCTTCCAGTTTTCAATAGCAACCCAAAGTACAGACACAGTGGCCACAATGGCCCGTGTAGGAAGGTATGAAGGGCACCCTCACTACCTGTTTTTCTTAGGGTATGTAAAAGGGTCCATTTCCTTCGAGCTGGTGATGTGGATGGCTCTTTGGTGGATAACGTGGGTTGATATGATACAAAAAAGAGCCCTGGCTATGGCATTATACCTCACTGAGGTCCCTCCTCTCCAGGGATGGGCAACCCTAGAACAATTTATCAGGAGAGCTGGGGCGCTATAATGCTTGGTTTGTTGTAACAGACTCGGGTTCAAATCCTCCCTCAGCCATGGACCTCACTAAGGGAGCAATCCTAATCGGGTTTACTCAGGAAAAAGTTCCGTATTATTCAGCAGGGCTTATTCCAAGGAAAGTGTATGTAGGACTGTAGCCTAAATGACCTTGGGCAGGTCGCTTTCTCTTAGCTTTACCTCCCTCACGGGGCTGTTGTGAGAATAAAACGAAGGGAGAACCATTTCTGTCACCCTTTGCTCCTTGGAGGGAGGCTGGAGGGGGAAAAAAATTTAATAGAAGCATCAGCTGAGAATTTCAGCATTGCTCAGCTGTGTAAATTTATCTCTGGTTTCGTATAATCCTGCTGCCAAGAGCATGAGCTAACGAATTCCAGGTTTCTGTTATCAGCCCTGTCACTCAGTGATGGCGGGCACGGATCCAGCCTGTGGCTGCCGGTGCCATTTTGAAAGCATTTGTAGTTCTTTAAAGATTGCCCCAAGGGCCTGATCCAAATCAGGCATGGGGCATAGTGGCCTGAGCAGCTCTCCTCCCCCCAACCACGTGCCTTTTCAAGTGTAGAAAAAGCAGGGAGGAGAAAGCTCCTGGGGTGGCCGTGTGCCAATCTTGATTGAAGCCTCATACCACCTTTTAAAAGCCAGTTTGGTGTAATGGTTAAGAGCAGGGCTATTTTTGGGCAGGAACGCACAGGAACGGAGTTCCGGCTGGCTCCCGAGTTGGCCATGCCCAGCAGGAACTCATTTGCATAAAAGGTCACACCCAACAGCAGAAACTCATTCAGATTGGCTACATGAGGAGTGTGTGGCCTAACATGCAAAGGAGTTCCTACTACAAAGAAAGCCCTGCGTTTTGACAACAAACAAGGTATACAGAATAAGAAGTAAAAAATGGGTGTGGCTGGATGACCACATGTCTGGTAACATGGGGGTGTGGCCTAATATGCTAATGAGTTTCTGCTGTTGGGTGTGGCCTGTTATGCTAATGAATTCCTGCTGGGCTTTTTCTACAGAAATGGCTCTGGTTAAGAGCTCAGATACTAATCTGGGAGAACTGGGTTTGATTCCCCACTTCTCCTCATGCAGCTGTAAGCCGCTCTGAGACTTCAAGTGAAGGGCAGGGTATAAATCCAGTCTCCTTCTCCTCCTTCTACAATGGTGTCAGTGGCCACAGGATGGGTCTGTGCCTGCCGTCATTTGTAGTTTGGCCCACACTAGGCAGCCTTGATGAAATCATTATTCTAAGGAGGGTTGTAGCTTGGAGACTGAAGGGCTATTTTTGGGCAGGAACGCACAGGAACGGAGTTATGGCTGGCTCCCAAATTGGCCACGCCCAGCAGGAACTCATTAGCATAACAGGCCACACCCAATGGCTGAAACTCATTAGGACTGGCTACATTAAGGGTGTGTGGCCTAACATGCAAAGGAGTTCCTGCTACAAAAAAAGCCCTGGGTTTTGACAACAAACAGAATAAGAAGCAAAAGGTGGGTGTGGCTGGATGACCACACTTCTGGTAACATGGGTGTGTGGCCTAATATGCTAATGAGCTGTGCTGTCAGGGATGTGGCCTGATATGCTAATGAATTCCTGCTGTTGGGTGTGGTCTATTATGCTAATGAATTCCTGCTGGGCTTTTTCTACAAAAAGAGCCTGGCTGAAGACCATGCTCTTTGTAGAAAAGGTTCAGTCCCTGCGATTTCCAGCTGAAGGATCTCAGGAAGCAAAGCTCACGCTTTGTACACAGCAGTTCCCACATTCAGTCCCTGTCACTTTTCTTTAGAAGAACTCAGAAAGCAGACGTTGAGAAAGAATACCTCCTTTCCCTCTTTCCTTTCGCTTTGGTTGTCTTTATAATCTGCTTCTAGTATGAGGACTGTTGTGAAGAGCTTTTACGTCAGAGGAAGGTGGATATTATCTTTCTGAGAGAGCTAATTAATTTTTTTTCAAGAGCCTTGGGATCTACCAGTCACAAAATGGTGGCTCAGTAGGTGGAGTCAGTCACAAGATGCCAGCTTGGTGGGTGGAGCTAGTCAAAAAATGGCAACTCATACAAGAATTACAAGTCTACAGAGTGCCTGGGTGGGGAAGCCTTCCCTCTAATAATTTCCCAATGTGTTTTACCATCTAGAGTGGAAAATATATGGTTACCACTATATTTTGATGTAGGATGAAGGAGTCAATAATGGGGAGTTCCCCATTTCCTGTGTATGGTGGGAAAGCTCCAGCCGATTGTAGCCTTTGCCTTCCAGTGCCCAGCTAATCAGTGGATGGAAACTGGGACCAAAAGGGAAGGGGGCATGATCATCCTTGGTAGAAAAATTAAAAAGAAAAACAAGGTTTTGTCTGCTCACAGGGCGTTCTGACCATAGACCTCCTGATGATTCCTAGAGCTACCCAGCAGCTCCATGGTAGGGTAGCTCTAGCTCTTGTCAGAAACTCTATGGCAATCTTACCATAGCATTTCTGCTGATTGCTAGTAGGGATGGGCACAAACTGGGAAAATACAGTTCAGTTCATGGTTCGTGATGCCGTGACAGGCAATCTTTTCCCCGGAAAGCACTTTCCCAGGGACAGCTTCTTTGGGGGCTGTAACTTGGACCCCTTAAATCTATTCCTCACCAAACTTGTAGGGTAGGTAGAGGAGAGTCATCTGGAGATCCCCTGAAAGTTTGATGTCTCTAGCCTGTATGGTTTCCATTCTGTACACTCCTGAGACCTGAACCTCCTGAGCATGTACCTGTCGAAATGATTGCTTTGCAAGCTAGGGACACCAAAGTTGGAGGGCACATAGAGGAGCATCTGGGGGAGATCCCCTGTGAATCTGGTGTCTCTAGCTTGCACAGGATCCATTCTGTACACTCCTGAACCTCCTGAACCTGTGCCTGTCAAAATGACCAAGGTTCAGGAGTGTATAGAAGGATCCTGTGCAAGTGAGAGACATCAAGTAGCAGGGTTCTTCCCCCAGGTGCTCCTCTACACTCCTTCCAAGTTGTTGCTTTGAAGTTTTGTAAACATTTTGACGGAATGGAGACAGTCTGTCTGGGAATGTCTCCATTCACAAACCAGCAGGAAGCTCCGTAAGGGATGCCAAAGTTCATGCAAAGTTCATCCCGGGCATCCTGCCACGAACTTGATTTCACGAACCATGAACGGGGCAAAATTTGGGACAGATTTTGCTTTGTGGTTCGGTTCATGCCCATCCCTAATCGCTACAGACACCTTTGTCACTTCTGTATAACTGTTACTGATGGACGTGAAGCGCCTTCTACTATGCCTATGCTAAATACAGTTATTTGCCACAAATGCAATTGTCTTCTTTAGCAAAGTAGCTGATTCCGTGATGCCTATTTCCACTGGATTCCACTGGGTTGCAGAGTGGTCAAGGGGAGTGTCATCCAGCACTTTCCTTATCAGGTGTTTTCATCCTGAGAGAAGTATTTTGCGTTGCCGTCCCTTCACACTCTGCAGTTCCTCCCGTTCCATTGCCAAGAAATATAAACCCAGCTTAGCCATGATTTTTAGCAAAACTATTTACAAAAGTGGGCCTCCTCTTGCCTGTTGCTTCATTCTCAGGATCCTGGAGACCCCGCTTTCTCCCACTTCTGCTTTGTTTACATAGATTTGCAGAGATCTTTGTTTGAGGCTCATACACTTGGTTCAATATTTGCTCTTCTTCTTCCCCTTCTCCTTTTTATGGGGTTCTGCTTTATATTACATGCTCACCTCCTTCCCAAAGTGTTTATGCCTTCTATTTCGTGCCCGTAATCATCCTGACAACCTTTAACGTCCAATGTTCTTATAACCCTTTTTCCTCGCAGGGAGGGGGGTAGAAATAATTTAGAATTGATCTCAATCTTAATCTCTCCAACTGTTTATTAAACAACCTTCCGATTTATCTGCAGTCGATTTTCTTTACGTTATAAAATTTCAATCAAAATTCCTTCGGGCAATTTTGCATTCCCCTCCTGTGATCTGTAAATCCTGTTTATGTTCAACTTTAACCTTTCCTGGCTGGCCTCCTGGAGAGCAGCTATAGGAAAGCTTGAAAATATCTCTCCTGTCTAGGGTGCTTCCTGAGAACAAAATGGAGGGAGAAGTGAGTGAGTAGAAATATGGCCGAGAAAGGACTTGAACTCAGGTCCACATGTAACATTTATTTAATTTAAACCCCGCCCTCCCCGCCGAAGCAGGCTGAAGGCAGCTTACAAGATGACTGAGCCACACTGACTGATGCAGCTCTTAGACTGTCCACACCACTGGCAGAGCTGCTGCCAGTCAGAACAGACAACCCTCACCTTGATAGACCAAGGGTCTGGCTCAGTAGAAAGCAGCTTTACAAAAGAAGTAAATGCACAATTCTGTAAGGGAGGTCAGCATTATTATCACCATCTGCCAATGGGGCTGTGGCTGAGGAAAGATTAATGTTGCTTAGGGCCTACTATGCATGCTGAGGGGAGAGCCAGTGTTCCCTCTAAGCTGAGTTAGTGTGAGCTAGCTCACAGTTTTCTAGCCTCCGGCTCGCATGTTTTTGTCTTGGCTCAGGAAGGATGGCTCCAGAGCAAACTAATTGATGCAGCAGCCAAATTGCTTGCTCACAACTTTAACACCGGTAGCTTGCAAAGTAGAATTTTTGCTCACAAGACCCCACAACTTAGAGGGAGCATTGGGTGAGAGTCAGACCACGTGACCATGTGTTTTACCCTAAGGAGCAGGCCCAGAGGCTTACAGTTACATGATAAAGTCAGGCGAAATCTGATAAATCAGTGTGCCCAGGGTACAGACACGCCCTGTCCTCTGCCTGCCAAATATGCCTGTTGGCAGGGCCGGCTCAACACCCAAGCAACCCAAGTGGGCACTGGGGGCACGAAACTGGAAGAGAACATAGGGTTGCCAGCAATGCTCCCTCTAAGCTGTGGAGGCTTGTGAGCCCAAGTTGTACTCTGTGAGCTACTGGCATTAAAGTTGTGAGCGAGCAATTTGGCTACGGCATAAATCAGTTTGCTCTGGAGCCACCCTTCCTGAGCGGAGACAAAAATGTGTGTGAGCCGGAGGCCAAAAAACTTAGAGCTAGCTCACACTAACTCAGCTTAGAGGGAACACTGGTTGCCAGCCTCCACGTGGCACCTGGACATCTCCTGCTGCTATTATTATTATTATTATTATTATTATTATTATTATTATTATTATTATTATTATTATTATTATTATTATTATTATTATTATTCTCTAGGCAGATCAGATCCCCTGGAGAAAATGGCTGCTTTTCTTTGGGGGGGGGAACTTGTGGCATTATACCCTGCTGAGGTTCCTCCCCTCCCCAAACCCTCCCCCCAAATCTCCAGGCATCTCCCAACCCAGAGCCGACAACCCTAGAGAAGGTAGCCTATGAAGAAGGACTTGTTTTGTGTCTGTCATTGCTGGGTCCAAGGTGAACTGGCAAGCATCTTTGTAGTCCGCCATGGCATCATGGGACTTACTTTCACCTTCCTGCCACATTTATGCCACGGCCACATGGATCCAGGACCGGCTGTCACCCTCCTTGGGGCAGGCAGGGGCAGCATGGGAGGATGCCGCTTGGGATCGCACAGTTGGTTGAACAAGCCCAGCAGGGCCATCACCATTGGAGAAAGGGACCACAGTAGGGTTGACAGCCGTCAGGTGGAAGCTGCAGATCTCCTCGGATCACAACGGATCTCCAGAGGACATCCATCACTTATCCAGAGAGTGATTAAAATGTGGAATTCGCTGCCAGAGGATGTCGTGATGGCCACAGACATAAACAGCTTCATGTATTCATGGATTCGATCATTTCATTCTATCAATGGCTCCTAGCCATGGTGACTGAGGGGAACCTCCATATTCAGAGGCACTAGCCCTCTAAATCCAAGAGCCAGGAGGCAACATCAAGGCCTTGGCCTCTCTGCCCTGTTGTTGATCGTCTAGAGGAACTGGTTGTCCACTGTGTCAGACGGGATGCTGGACTAGATAGACCACTGGTCTGGTCCAGCAGGGCTCTTCTGATGTTCTTATGAAGGCCTTGGCCTCTATGCCCTTGTTGTTGGCCATCTAGAGGAACTTGTTGTCCACTGTGTGAAACAGGATGCTGGACTAGATGGACCACCAGTCTGATCCAGCAGGGCTCTTTTTATGCTCTTATGAAGGTCTTCGCCTCTATGCCCTGTTGTTTGCCCTCCAGGGGAACTGCTTGGCCACTGTGTGAGACAGGATGCTGGACCAGATGGACCACTGGTCTGATCCAACAAGGCTCTTCTGATGTTCTTAAAACATTTATTTGACTTCTCCTGGAGGAAATGGCTACCAAAGTCCCTCCCCTCCGTAAACCCCACTCTCCCAGGCTCCATCCTCAAATCTCCAGGTATTTCAAAACCTGGAATTGGGAAAGCTACCATTTCCTCTGGGAGAACTGATCCTTGTAATCTGGAGACTGCTAAGTATGAGACTTCAGTCAACAAGTGATCTCAGCTTTATTAGAACATGACAAACAACAACAACACAGAGCAAGAAGCTCTCTTTTAAACTTTCCAGCCTTGGATAACCACACCCCCTAGTGAGTTAATAACCAATCATAACTCTCGCATAAAGGCCAATGATTGCTGTTCCCTCCAAAACTTCTCCTAGGCTCTGATTGGCCTACTGCGCAGAGCAGCCAATCAGAACGTGTATTTTATGATACCAGCCTTCTATGGAGTCCTGGTTGAAGCTCAGACATTACTGAATGTACGCACAATATATAACAGAGACCATTTGTAATTCTGAGAGATCTGCAGGCCCCACCTTGAAGCTGACAACTGTATAACTCCATATGAAATTACAGTGTTCCCCTGGTTGGGGGAATCCTTCAGTAACATTAACTGTGTGACAGCTCGCCACTGCATTATATCTGGAACTGTCTTGAGAGACAGAGGACAGGGTGCTGAAGTGAGCAACTCAGCACGCCTGGACACTGGGGGGCGCTACATCACTCTAGATGTGTATAGATGTTATCTCTTTGAATGAGATACCTCCCTTTGTCTTAACCTGGGAGCTGCCCTCCCACCCCTCCTCTCTCTCCCTTTATCCTCTCACTGTCTGCACATGACCTTCCATGGAGACATGTGTCTCTATAGCTCTCTCCTGTAAATACAGTGCCTTCATGTTCCCATTAACGTGATGCCAGATTAGCTGACCATTTGTGATAGGGAAAGGTCTCTTTAGATTAGGCTTCTCTGTCTGTCCTTTCGGCTGCAACCTGAATGTGAACTGGATCCACCTGAATAAATGTAAGTTTACCTTTCTCGCAATGGACTTCTGGGGAGATCTATTGACTGCACTCAGTGTCACGCTTCTACGCCTGGACAAAACTCTGCTCTATTAACCAACTATCCCAATACAGGGACCCCTAAAGCATCTTAGCGGGACCATTTTAGGTGGGTGTCAAGGGAATAGGGTTGCCATCCTTCAGGTGGGGCCTGGAGACCCCCCCAGAATCATAACTGATCCCCAGATGACGGAGAATAGTTCCACTGAAGATAACAGCTGCTTTGGAGGACAGACTCTATGGCATTACGTACCTGCTGAGCTCTCTCCCAACCCCAAACCCCACCTCCCTCAGGCTCCACCCCCCGATCTCTAGGAATTTCCCCATCTGGACTTGGCAACCCTGCGACCACTGTTCCCTCTAAGCTGAGCCAGTGTGAGCTAGCTCACAGATTTTTAGCCTCCGGCTCACACAGTTTTGCCTTCGCTCAGGAAGGAGGGCTCCAGAGCAAACTAATTTCTGCAGTAGCCAAAATCGCTCGCTCACAACTTTAATGCCAGTCGCTCACAAAGTAGAATTTTTGCTCACAAGACTCCACAGCTTAGAGGGAACATTGCCTGCGACAAGGGAGAAACATGAGTGTGCGTCAGCTAAGAGCTGATAGGAGAGTTTTCTTCCTCTTTCTGTCCCCCTCTCTCCCTGCCGTGTTATTCAAGGAGGAGACAGCAGTCCCCCCTCCCTCAGCTGTGGGATCTTTAACCACCTCCAGATTGTTCTCCGGCTCCCAGTCCCAAGTGCCAGGAACGACTCGTCTTCTCTCATGGCGCCTACCGAGCCGGCTTGGAAATCCTCCCTGGGTTTATCGCAGCTGGGAGAGCTCCCGTTGGGAGGACTGCGGGGCCTGCCGCTTGTCAACAGGGCACCTTATCTTCTCAAAACATTGACTTAACCCTTTGTCTTGCTGCTCTCACGGAACCCTGCGGCGTGGGGGGGCCTCGGTGGAGGCACGGCCTGCCAGACGGAAGGGCTGCCTCCTGGGAATCCTTACGCCTTAAGAGCAGCACACAACTTCGAGGCCTAGGCGGAACCGACATTGTTTTTGAAGTAACCCCTGAACGTATTTATTTCTTGTGTTTCTTTCATACATTCTAATGCCGCCTTTCCACTCGATCAGGGACACCAAGATGGTGAACATGGGGTTGCCAACCTCCAAGTGGGGATTGGAGATCCCCCCTCCCCCGCCAGGATTACAACTCATCTCCATGCTACAGAAATCAGTTCCCCTCAAGGAAAAGGATGGTTTGGAGGGTGGATGGAATGGCAGTGCCCCCTGCAGAGGTCTGTTCCCTCCCCAGGCCCCACCTTCAAATCTCCAGGGATCTCCCAACCTAGAACTTGTGACCATAGACAAACATGGGAACACTGAAACGTCTCAACAATTAAAAACATGTAAGATAATAAAACAATTCAATAAAGACACATGAATGTACAACACCAGAGCCAGGGAGAAGAGCCAATAATCACTGGGGGTATGCCTAGGTTTGCCATTCCCCTGTTGGGGGTGGGGTTTCCCTGATTTCAGGGCCCCCGATCTGCTGCTCACCAGCTGGCCAGTGGGGGGAGCTCCACCCCAGAAAAGCCTCATCCTGCCTGATGTGCCATTGCGTGGGGGACGCTCTAGCATTTGAGCAAAACTCTATGGTGACCATAGAGTTTTTTGCCGAAATGCTAGAACATCCCACCTGATGCAACAAGACTCCCGGGAGAGGACTAGAACCTCTCCCCCCCGCCAAAAGCCAGGTAAGACCTGGCAGCCCTAGGTATGCCAAAGGGGGAAAAAAAGTCTCCTTTTGGAAGACACTAACAGAGGGAGACAGACACATCTCCTTGGGGAGGGAATTCCAAAGTTTTGGTGCCAAAGTAAGAGAAAGCAATTTTTTGGGTTGCTATGTGTATAGCCTCAAATGATGGATGAAACCAAAGCAGGGCCTCCAAAGATGACCAGAATGAACAGGTAGGTCCATGTGGGAGAAGGTGGCACTGTTAGGGCTGCCAGCTCCAGGTTGGGGAATACCTGGGGATTTTGCGAGCCTGAGGAGGGTGGAGTTTGGGGAGGGGAGGGACTTCAAGGGGGTTTAATGCCATAGAGTCCACCTTCTAGAGTGGCCGTTTTCGCCAGGTGAACTGACCTCTGTTGCCTGCAGATCAGTTGCAATGCCAGGAGATCTCCAGCCATCACCTGGAGGTTGGCAACCCTATTCAAGGTATGTTGATCTCAGACCATACAGGGCTTCAAAATCTAACACCAGCCCCTTGATTGGAGCCCAGAAGCAAACTGGAAGCCAGTGGAACAAGACTGGAGCGATATGGTCCCTACGACCTACGTCAGTCAACACTCCGGCCGCAGCTTTCTGTACCAACTCTTGCTTTGTATCAATGATTCGAAGCACCAACAGCTGGATACATAAGAGGAGCACAGCCTACAATTTATTTCTTTGCTTTATTTATAGGGTTGCCAAGCCTCCAGGTGGCATCTGGAGATCTCCTGGAATTACGGCTGATCTCCAGACTGCAGAGATCAGTTTCCCTGGAGGAAAGGGCTGCTTTGGAGGGTGGACATTATATAATGGCATTATAACCTGCTCAGGTCCTTCCCCAAACCCTGCCTTCTGCAGGCTCCACCCCCAAACCTCCAGGAATTCCTGAAGCCAGAGTTGGCAACCTCATTCATTCATTCATTCATTCATTCATTCATTCATTCATATTGCCCCTATATAAATCAATGGTGTGACCTTATTTGGAGTACTGTGTACAGTTCTGGTCACCACACCTCAAAAAGGATATTATAGCTTTGGAAAAAGAGCAGAAGAGGGCAACTAGAATGATAAAAGGGTTGGAAGAAAGGTTAAAGCACTTGGGACTCTTTAGCTTGGAGAAACAACGGCTGAGGGGTGACACGATCAAGGTTTATAAGATTATGCATGGGATAGAGCAGGTAGAGAAAGAAGTACTTTCCTCCCTTTCTCACAATACAAGAACTTGTGGGCACTCAATGAAACTGCTGGGCAGTTGGGTTAGAACGGATAAAAGGAAGTACTTCTTCACTCAAAGAGTGATTAACATGTGGAATTCACTGCCACAGGAGGTGGTGGCAGCTACAAGCATGGATGGCTTCAAGAGGGAATTAGATAAACATTTGGAGCAGAGGTCCATCGGTGGTTATTAGCCATAAGGTATAGATAGGGACTCTGGGGCAAGTGATGCTCTGTATTCTTGGTGCTTGGGGGGGGGCAACAGTGGGAGGGCTTCTAGTGTCCTGGCCCCACTGGAGGACCTCCTGATGGCACCTGGTATTTTTGGTCACTATGTGACAGGGTGTTGGACTGGATGGGCCGTTGGCCTGATGCAACATTGGCTTCTCTTATGTTCTTATCACCCTTTCTTGCTGAGACCCAAAGCCTGATTACAAGTTTTGTTTTCCCCCCAGTCATCCCTGGTTAGTGCAACCTGGTGGGTATTGTAAATTCATGCTGCGAACTCAATTCCTGAATGCACAGAAGCCCAATTTGGATAGGGACAGCTGTGCACCAGGAGAAAGGGCTTCAACTTTTCTTGCCTCCAGTGCCTTTCTGCCCAATATGAACTGTTCTTGGGTGGGTACCGTTTGCCCCATTGGGGCTCTATGTGTACTGAGATTTCTTGTGGGGCAAATAAAGTCCTCCTAGGAAAACTGTGTGGGGAAGAAGGATGGAGTTCCCTCTCCTCGCATGCTGCTTTCTCAGTTTGAATTAGGGGGCCACGTATCTGGGAACAAAGTTCTCATCACAGACCCCCCCAGAATGTCTGCTCACATGTCCTAGGGAAGAACTGGGGAAATGTAATATGTATTTCAGCCCATTCCTTCTAAGCTGTGGGGTCTTGTGAGCAAAAATTCTGCTCTGTGAGCTACTGGGATTAAAGTTATGAGCAAGCGAATTGGCTACTGCATAAATTAGTTTGCTCTGGAGCCATCCTTCTGGAGCAAAGACAAAAATGTGTGAGCCGGAGGCTAAAAAACTGTGAGCTAGCTCACACTAACTCAGCTTAGAGGGAACACAGTGGCTCCTGTATATGCCAGTGCATTGCTTACAATGTCATTACATTGCCCGTGAGGCCCCACTTTGAGAGGTGAGCTCCTGCTGGTCGCCAGCCTTGTGATGGCAACCTGACACGTAAGTTTTCCCAATAGGACAAATAAATGGCTCCTTGAATCTGTATCAGATAAGGAAAGTGATGCAAGGGGAAAGGTTTAAGCCCTATCTCTCCAGGTACTATGGCCCTGACTAGAATTGGGACCATGCTGTCTGATAATTATGTTCCGGGCATGGAATTCTCAGAACACAGTCTGACTGAATGATATATGGTAGCAACAGGGGCTTTTCTGCATTCTTATTTTCATAGCTTGTAAGTTCCTGTTTCTTCGGGGGTTTTCCCCCTGTTCCAAATGTGTTTTGTTCCCTCTTGTGGTCAATTTGATATTACATCAGGTTATGTCAGGCATATCTCTTCGCAGTTTTAAACTTCAGGTTTTTATGCTGGACTTAAACAGATGTAATATCAAATTGACCATTAGAGGGAGCAAAACTCGTGCAGAGTAGGCCCCCCCCCGGAAGAAACAGGAACTTACAAGCGAGGAAGATGAGAATGTGAAATGATAAAATGGTTCAAAAGTTGTATAAATTCTTAATAGAGGAGTATATGTTAGATGAAGCAGTTAAACCTTCCATGATTGCTTGGATGAAGGATATAGGCAACAATCTTGATACAGAGGCATGGGCAAAAATCTAGAAAACAACTAAAATCATGATGGCGATATCCTATAAAGAAAATGTTTTTAAGATGTTTCATAGATGGTACTGGTCGACAGAAAAAATAGTAAGATGTTATAAAAATAGCTCGGATAAATACTGGAAATGTAAACTCAGTATGGGTATGTTCTACCATATGTGGTGGTGGTGTGGCAAAATACAAAAATATTGGCGAAAAGTCCAGAAAATAATTCTAGAAAGTGTGAACGTGAATTTACATTTAGTACCAGAATGTTACTTACTTAATTTGATCCCTGAAAATGTAAATCCCCAAGACAGGTATGTGGTGATACTGTTATTAACTTCTGCCAGAATCCTATTGGCAAAATATTGGAAATCAGAGAAAACTCCCACTAGGAAAGAAATAATTGACTGCTGAATTTAGCAGAGATGGATAAACTGAACTTATTACAAAGTAAAGATGACGAAATGTTTATGAAAAGATGGTTGAGAGTTTAGAAATGGTTAAATAAAGATGTAGAATGATAGACTCATTATGTAAAGTACTGAGATTTTGAGCTATGTATCTGTAAAATCTAATAAAGTTGTAAAAAAAGAGAGAGAGAGAATACGAAAAGCCCAAGGACTTGTGAATCAGTCCTTAAAGCTGCTTATGTCTGTATGACAACTTAGTTCACATTCTTAGCACTCCAGTTTACTCACGACAAAACAACAACAATATATAGTATTTGTAGGTCTGAGAGCTGTAGTTAGGAGAGTCGGGTCTGCTCATTAGAGCAGCGGGGAAAAACTGGTGGGAAAATCTGTATTGTGGGAACATGGCAATGCTCAAGGTGACGCTCTAGGATTTATCGGAAACTCTGTGTAAACCATAGAATTTCAGGTGAATCATAAAGAGTGTCACCTCGACGGACTTCCAGGTTTCACACCAGAAGTGATGTTATGGCATTGCCATGATGCTGTTTGACAGGACTCAGCCCAACATATCTCCCAGGGTCAACCCTAGAAGTATCAGTTAATGGATTTACACTAGGTAATCCCTTGTTCAAAGGTTTACCTTTCATCTGTGAAGCGCAGGTGAGTCTGACCTTGCACCGATCACTCTCCCTCAGACTGATTTACTTCACAGGATTATTGTGAAGATAAACGGGCGGGGGGGAGGGGAGAGGCCATGTAAGCTGCCCTGAGCTCCTTGGCCTCCGCCAGCCATCTTAACAATTGGGATAATAACACTACTGAAAGAGTTTTTGAGATAAGGTACGAAAGGTCCTTTAGACACTCTGAAGTGTTATATAAATGTTACGGGTTAAGGTTGCCAAACTTCAGGTGGGGACGGAAGAGCTCTTGGAATTAGAACTGATGTCCGAGTGACAGAGATCAGTTTCCCCCGGAGAAAAGGACTGCTTTGGAGGCTGGGCTGTATGGCTTCCTGCCCTGCTGAGGGTCCTTCCCGAAATCCCTCCCTCCCCAGGTCCCACCCCCTAAAATCTCCGGATATTTCCCAACCACATTTGGAACCTTTCATTACAGGCCCCATCCAGTCAAACATGAGCCCCTTTAAGTCCCACTGGTTCTAGCGGGAGAATTCAGGGATGATAACATTTAAACTGATCCTTCTAGCTGGCCTTTTAATATCAGTTTGATCTGCAGCAAATAAGAGAAGAGGAAGAGGAAGCGGAAGAGGAAGAGGAAGAGGAAGAGGAGGAGACTGGATTTATATCCCACCCTTCACTCAGAGTCTCAGAGTGGTTTATGCTCTCCTTCCCTTCCTCTCGCCACAACAGACACCCTGTGAGGTAGGTGGGGCTGAGAGAGCTCTTTTGAGAACTGCCCTTGAGAGACGAGCTCTGACAGAACTATGGCTTGCCCAAGGTCATCCAGCAGCTGCATGTGGAGGAGTGGGGAAATCAAACCCGCTTCTCCCAGGTTAGCGTCTGCACTCCTAACCACTACACTAAACTGGCTCCGTTCCCTCTAAGCTGAGTTAGTGTGAGCTAACTCATAGTTTTTTAGCCTCCGGCTCACACCTTTTTGTCTTAGCTCGGGAAGGATGGCTCCAGAGCAAACTAATTTATGCAGTAGCCAAATCGCTCGCTCACAACTTTAGTGCCAGTAGCTCACAAAGTAGAATTTTTGCTCACAAGACTCCACAGCTTAGAGGGAACATAACCACTGCACCAGACTGGCTGTCATTACCAGGTAATGCTATTTTCCTCCATGCCACGGAAAACTAAAGGGACAGGACGTTTTCCTCTTCCTGGCCTGTTGGGAACACTAACGTGTGACTGAGCTAGGTTTGCCAACCTCCAAGTGGCACCTGGAGATCTCTCACGATTACAATTGATCTCCAGATGACCAAGATCGGTTCTTCAGGAGAAAATGGCTGCTCTGGATGGTAGACTCTACGGCATTATGTCCTGATGAGGCCCCTCCCCAAGCCACGCCCTCCCCAGGCTCCACCCCCCAAGTCTCAAGGGATTCCCCAGCCCAGAGCTTGCCTCCCTGGCAGTGAGCCCCCTCCACTGCAATCAATGAGTCTTAATCGTGCTATATAGCGTGTGAATCCAGACAAGGAGAGGATGCTTTTATGGAAGGGGAGGGATCCTATAGCGAGTCAGTCCTGGATGAGGTCAAGTTGTCACTAGCAGGTCATGTTAAGTGCTTTGGCAACTCTTGGATTCAGCCTTGTGCGCTGTGGAATCAGGCTGGTATCTTTGTGGTGCAGGGGCTGGAGTGTTGGAGCAGGAACCATGAGACCTGGTTTCATAAGAAAGCTCACCGGTTGCTCTTGGGTCAGCCATGCGTCTGCAGCCTAACCTACCTCACAGGGCTGTTGTGAGGATAACATGGGGATGGACCAACCATGTAGGTTACTGTCAGCTCCTTGGAGGAAGGGTGAGATGAAAATTTAATAGATAGCTGCTAAGATAGTTTCAATTACATCTTGCTCACAGAATTAGCTGTCTGCTTGGACTCCTCCAACCTAACCGGGTAGTGCTACTGTAACCTCCTGGCTAGACTACTGTCATGTATTTTGTGTGGGGCTGCCCTTGAAGACAGTTCAGAAGCTCTAATTAGCATAGACTGCAGCTGCCCGTTGCATGGCTAGCCGATCTGAAGGTGTTAACCTGTCTTCTGAAAGAAGTCCACTGGCTACTTCAAGGCCCCCTTCAATGTGCTGTTGCTTACTTGTGACTTGAGACATGCGTATCTAAAGGAACACCTGCCTCTTCTTGTATCTTCAAGAGTCTCAAAAGAGAACAGAGCAGGGGTCTCCAGCTTTTTTTCTTGAGCCTCTGAGTACTTTTGGAATATAGCAAGGGAGTAATGATCCCAAAATGGCCACTCCAGGAAGTGGAACCAAAGACAACATGGTTGCCACAGGAGGCAGAGCTAAAGGCAATACCTCCCTCATCGCTTTGGTAGGCTGCCATGAATCCCTGGAGAAAGGCGGGGTGGAAAAAAGAGTTTTAATAACAAAGGCCGTAAATAAAGTGGCTTTCCGAAGTGCCGAGTCTCTCTCACATCAGTCAGTTCCGCGACCCTTACAACACCCCTTTGCAGTAGGACAGCACTATTGCTCCTACTTTGCAGATAGAAAGGGGAGGCTAGCAGGTGACCTGAGGCCACATAGTCAGTTCATTCATGCCAGAGGTGAACTTTGGTTTCATGAAGGCACACCATCTCCGGCCCTTGGCCCCCGCCACCGCATCCTAAAAGACGGGAACCGTGTTGTTTTGACAACCCCCTTCTGTTTCACTTATCCGATACAATGGATTCTCCTGTTTTCTTAACGCTCTCATTTTTTGGAAAACCAAATACCCGGCCTGGCTCCTGATATGAACCAGAGATCCAAGTGGCCGGAATCAGACGCAGGGGTTATTTTGTGTGCAATAGCCAAAAGGCAGCTTGTGAGTCTTATCACCCGAGATAAGAAGCCTGGCTCCCAGCCGCACCCCCCTCCCCCTCTGGATTTGGTTGGCACCATTAAATAGACAAGTCAGCTAAAAGAGAAATGAAAGTGGATTTTCCCTAATTGCTCTCTTGTTTCACAGCTTTTTAAAAAAAAAAATGTGGGAAGGACGCATGAACAGAACAACGGCATGTTCGGGAAAGGTTATAGTTCCGATCTGCTCAGCTCCATGCAGGGGTTTTCTTAGGGTTGCCAGGTCCCCCCTAGCCACTGGCAGGGGATAGGGGGGCATAGGGTTGCCAGCTCCAGGTTGGGAAACTCCTGGAGATTTCGGAATGGAGCCTGGGGAGGACAGGGACCTCACTGCGGTACAATCCATAGAGTCTGTCCTCCAAAGCCTCCATTTTCTCCCGGGGAACCAATCTCTGTAGTCTGGAGATGAACTATATGTTATGTCTTAACTGTGAACGCTGTCTGTTCTTTACCATGTAAAGCTTGATTCTTAGTACGGGATCGTAAGATGTAACATTCCTATTGGCCATTCCCATGGAATTGTATGAAGCAACCAATCACTGTGTAAATATGTATTCTGGAGGGAACAGACCTCATTGGTCTTTATCCTGAGTTTCTTATTGGTTCTTAACTTGTTATGGGTGTGGCTTTGACAGCCCAGCATAGTTTAGAAAGGGAGCTGCACTCCATTGTTTGTTGTGTGCTCCTGAGTTGAAGTTTGCTGTTAAAATAAAGCTGAATCACTTTTTGCTGAAAAGTTGCATACTTAACACTATAATTCCACGGGAATCCCTGGTTTCCACCTGGGCTGGCATCATCCCTGTCTGTCATCGACGGCTCTAGGATGTAGCTTGCCTTTGACATTTTGAGAACAGCCACTTACGACTTGGGAGAGGCCATAGCTCAGTGGAAGAGCATCCGCTTGGCATGCCAAAGGTCCCAGGTTCAATCCTCGGCATCTTCAATTAAGAACCGGGGAGTAGGTGACGGGAAAGACCTCTGTCTGAGACCCTGGAGAGCTGCTGCCAGTCTGAGTAGAAGATACTGGCCTAGATGGACCAAAGGTCTGATTCAGTATAAGGCCAATTCATGTGCTCATGTGACTGTGGAGTGTCTCAGATCTCTTTCAAGAGACGTCATTTCATTAGCTGTTCGCCGCTCTTATGCTGACCGCACGGTGGAGCAGAAACGTGACGGATGTCGTGTTTGTATGATGTGGGGCAGGCTCAGACGATTTGTAGAGTAAACCACAGACTTTCATCTTCAAGGACTATTTGTGAGAGCTTTTTGCTTCCTTGCCCTCTGGGCCCAAGCAACTGGAAACCCGAAGAACGTTTAGTGTTTGCCGTTTCAGTCGAATGGGGGGAAAGACCAGCCGCTATTAACCATGACGCTAAATAACGATAAGGGCTGGGGGCTTTCTCTGGGGCGGTCATCTCGGCTAACGCAAATGGTGTTCCTGCCTTGCTCTCAGTACCGAATGCCTTTCAAATCCCCTGCAACAAGACGGGGGCTATTAAGTTACCATGTGATAGGGAAGTGGGAAAGACATTGTTTGGGGCTGGGGGTTAGCCCTGGTGTGATAAAGTTCCTGTTATTCAATGGAATGTTCCTGAAAATCCGGGTCCATGTGCTTATTTCATGCTGACGTAAGGCTTTCCACTCTGTCACAATCATTCTCGAAGAGCGCAAGGAGAGGGAACTGGGTCAAAAGGAGGCAAGGATGAGTCTTCGTGCTGTTTTCATTCTTTTTGTTGTGTAATAGGGATAATAATACTGGCCCATCTTGCAGACTCCAGACTCTGTAGTCTGGAGACAGTTCAGTGTAGTGGTTAGGAGTGAGGACTCTAATCTGGGAGAACTGAGTTTGATTTCCCCATGCCTCCACTTGCAGCTGCTGGGTGACCTTCGGCAAGCCACAGTTCTCTCAGAGCCGTTCTCTCGAGGGCAGTTCTCTCAGAGCTCTCCCAGCCCCACCTACCTCACAGGGTGTCTGTTGTGGGGAGGGGAAGGGAAAAGCAATTGTAAGTCACTCTGAGACTCCGAGGGAAGGGTGGGGTATAAATCCAATCTCCTCCTCCTCCTCCTCCACTACTACTACTACTACTACTACTACTACTACTACTACTTCTTCTTCTTCTTCTTCTTCTTCTTCTTCTTCTTCTTCTTCTTCTTCTTCTTCTTCTTCTTCTTCTTCTTCTTCTTCTTCTTCTTCTTCTTCTTCTTCTTCTTCTTCTTCTTCTTCTTCTTCTTCTTCTTCTTCTTCTTCTTCTGTAATTCTGGGAGATTCCCAGGCCCTACATCATCCAGTGATATGGAAAAGCTGTAATGGGGCATGACACTTGGAGAGCACAGCAAGGTGTGAGTGGGAGGGGGAAGGGTCCCCCAGGGAAATCTCTGCCCAGGGGTTGTGGAAACTTGGAACTGGTCCTGGCAAGGCATTTTGAAGAGGGTGATGAGGCAGCGACAGCGGTGGAAAAGAAGGGTGAGTTTAGTGCACTCAGATTTAAATTGCTAACAGCAATTTCTCCTAACAACCTACACAAGAAAGATGGGTGGAGTCAACATAGCTGTGACAGCTGCCCAAGCTGACACGTGCCCTAGTCCATAGAAATAAAATGATAAAGTGCCGTCACATGGCAACCCCTTGTGGGATTTTCGGGGTGAGAGATGAGCAGAAGTGGTATGCCACAGACGCCCTAAGAAGAGCCCTGCTGGATCAGACCAGTGGTCCATCTAGCCCATCATCCTGTCTCACACAGTGGCCAACCAGTTCCTCTGGAGGACCAACAACAGGGCATGGAGGCTGACGCCTTCATAAGAACATCAGAAGAGCCCTGCTGGATCAGACCAGTGGTCCATCTAGTCAGCATCCTGTCTCACACAGTGGCCAACCAGTTCCTCTGGAGGACCAACAACAGGGCATGGAGGCTGAGGCCTTCATAAGAACATCAGAAGAGTCCTGCCGGATCAGACCAATAGTCCATCTAGTCCAGCATCCTGTCTCACACAGTGGCCAACCAGTTCCTCTGGAGGGCCAACAACAGGACATAGAGGCTGAGGCCTTCCCTTGATGTCACCTCCTGGCTCTGAATGTGGAGGTCCAACAACAGGGCATAGAGGATGAGGTCTTCATAAGAACGAAGAAGAGCCCTGCTGGATAAGACAATTTTTTGATATCTTTTTTGATATCTTTATCTAGTTCTGCATCCTGTTCTCACACAGTGGCCAACCAGTTCCCCTGGATGGCCAACAACCGGGCAGAGAGGCCGAGGCCGTCCCATGATGTTGCCTCTGAATGTGGAGGTTCCTCTCCGTCACCATGGCTAGCAGCCATTGACAGACTTATCCTCCATGAATCTATCAAATCCTCTTTTAAAGCTGCTTATTCCCATGGCTGTCATGACATCCCCTGGCAGCGAATCCCACATTTTAATCACTTTCTGTGTAAAGTAGTGTTTCCTTTTGTCCGTCCTTCTGCAGGCTTCCTTGACGGTCTCCCATCCAAGTACTAGCTGTGGCCAGCCCTGCTTGGCTTCCGAGTTCTGACAAGATCAGGCTAGCCTGGGGCTGCTCAGGATACCATGACCGTAAAAAGTTATCAAAAAAGAAAACTGGAGTGCCCTTAATGATGAAATTCTTTTCTGTACTGGATGTGCTGAAATAAGAACAGAAGAGAAGCCAGTGCTGGATCAGGCCAATGGCCCATCTAGTCCAACACTCTGTCACACAGCGGCCAAAAATACCAGGGGCCATCAGGAGGTCCAGCAGTGGGGCCAGGACACTAGAAGCCCTCCCACTGTTGACCCCCTCAAGCACCAAGAATAGAGTGCATCACTTGCCCCAGACTGAGAGTTCCTATCTATAGTAAAGGTAAAGGTTCCCTTGCTCAAAAGCCAGTCGAATCCGACTCTAGGGTTGTGGTGCTCATCTCCGTTTCAAAGCCAAAGAGCCAGCGCTATCCGAAGACGTTTCCGTGGTCATGTGGCCAGCACGACTAAACACCATGGCGCATGGAACGCTGTTACCTTCCCACTAGTTGTACCTATTTATCTACTTGCAATTTCTTGCTTTCGAACTGCTAGGTTGGCAGGAGCTGGAACTAAAGACGGGAGCTTGCTCCGTCACCTTGTGGCTAATAGCCACTGATGGACTTCTGCTCCATATGTTTATCTAATTCTCTCTTGAAACTGTCCATGCTTGTAGCTGCCATCACCTCCTGTGGCATTCAACGAATGACCAACATCATCAGACATGACAACAGATTTAGAGTCCAGTGGCACCTTTAATACCAACAAAGGTTTACTCAAGGTATGAGCTTTCGTGGGCACACACATGTTATCAAATACGTTAGACTGGCATGCAAGGTTCAAACTTGTAGCCTGGGAATGAACAGCAAATTAACGTGCAACATGATGATGATCAAGATATGCAACACTACAAGAGAAGAGACTCCACAATCCTATAACCTTACCTTGTTATTTAGTGTCACTTTGCATATCTTGATCATCGTCATGTTGCACGTTCATTTGCTGTTCGTTCTCTGGCTATGAGTTTGAACCTTGCATGCCTGAAATGTTGTGCTCAGGTGAAACGCGAGCTCAGTACATAACAGCGTCATTCTAACGTATTTGATAAAGTGTGCGTGCCCATGAAAGCTCATACCTTGAATAAACCTCTGTTGGTCTTAAAGGTGCCCCACTGGACTCTAAGTTTGTCATACTGCTTTGGATCAACATGGCTGACCAATTGGATCTATCATCAGACATGCTAAAACTATCAAGAGCAGGGAAATAGTTCTTTCTCTGCATCATACATAACCTCGGAATTTTACAAACGACATTGCTGAACCGGCCAGCAAAACGGCTGTCCGGCGGCCCCTGGGCATTGTCATGGCAGTCTGCGCAAGTGGCGTTCCCACACGTCCATCGGCAGTGAAAGACACGACCTCATTGGGAATGTATCCCGAGAGAACTGCAGCAGGGAAAATCCTCTCCAGCTCGGACAATGGCAGGAGGGCACCTGGGAAGGATCACTCAGCACCGCCGGCTCTCACTTCGGTTCAGCGTTACCTTTTAGGCTCGCTGAGATAATGGGAGTTGGCAAGCCTGTTCATTTTAATCAGTTCAAGGCAAGGCTGAGCAATATAAATGACTCTCCGGGGAGAAGACAGGATTCCACATTCCAAATGAGCTTGATCAAATGCATTACTCCTGATTTTAAAAGCAGGGGGGATGTTGTGTGTGTGGGGGAGAGGGCTGCCGGCTTGCTGAACTTTAAAACTAACAGAGATTCGACCCAATTAATCACCGAACGGGTATTTTTTAAAAGAAATCTGAATCTTTTGGAAGGAAAATGGCTAAGCCCACAGTCTTGATATTTGATCTGCGTGCCTTGTGACTTGTCTTTGGTGGTCAAGCGTGGCGTACCCTGTGGTATACGTGGAACATCTGTAGCATGTGTCTAGGGGCTGACAACCTCTGGGTGGGGGGCCTGGATGTCCCCCCGCTGTTACAAATGATCCCCAAACAATAGAGATCAGTTTGCCTGGAGAAAATGGCAGCTTTGGAGAGTGGACTCCCGGGCACTGTACTCTGCTGAGGCCCCTCCCCTCCCCAAGCCCCACCCTCCCCAAGCTCCACCCCCCAAATCTCCAGGTATTTTCCAGTCCAGAGCCGGCAACCATATAGGTGGCCCTGCTCATGCTCTACCACAGCCGGGTGGGTGTAGTATTTTAGTAGTAGTAGTAAGGTTTATCATGTAGCCATTGGTCATTACAATTTAAAACAATATACAAATTAGACAATTTACAGCACTGGAATTTTGAATTAGATTTAAAATACAATAACCTCTAAAAATCTGCACATTCAGTATTTAAACTAATTAAAATCTTAAATCTAGATACCCATCTCCAGAAACACATACGCAGCCACAAACGTTGCCATTCTACATTGCCGTTTTACAGTTCAGTTTCATTTTTCTGTGTTCTTGGCCCTGATTTCACTAGCTTCTAAGGCGAAGAGTGCTACCCTATAGGAAACTGTAGGGTCTGTGTCCGACAGCAGAAATGTTAATTTATCAGTGTCGCTGATAAGCCGCTACCAGTAATGACTAGATACAACAGTGCCTACTAGGTTATACTACGTTCAAACAACTCCCACCCCCTTCAGCAGAAGCCAATGGATACAGTTCATGTGCATGGGAAGCTAAACTGGCTAAGCGGGCTAAGAAGCAAAACATTCTAGGAACCGTTACAATTCCCAGCGAGGCTCCTGCAACTGGAGCAACAAGGTCAGGCTGTGTGAAAAACTTCAGAGGAAAGGAAAGAGGCAGCAGCACTCCTCCCGCATACCATTGACATGACAGGTTTACCTGACATGAGCATTGCTCCTGCCTGATACTTGACTGCAGATGCCAATGGATTGAGCCGGGGACTTTCGGCATGCAGACCAGAGTCTCTTCCGCTGAGCCATGGAATCTCCCCGTATGGATGCCACTTTGGAGATTGCTCCTCTAGTATTTCTGACTCTGGGGATGTTCCTATAGTCTCTGTCTAAGCCCTGCCTGGACCTCAGATCTGTCTCTTGTTGTTGGTGGTCAAGTCAGAAGGCGATGGATATTGCCTCTTCTCCTGAGGAACTACAAGGACCATGGAGTTGTGGTTTTGGCCCTCAATGCAACAGCAAGTCAAAGCATTTACCTAGGGTTGCCAGCTCTGGCTTTGGAAATTCATGAAGATCTGGGGAGCAGAGACTGGGGACGGTGAGGTTTGGGGAGGAGGGGGACTCCAGCAGGGTATAATGCCCTTAGAGTCCACTTTCCCATTCCCAAGCAGCTGTTTTCTCCAGGGGGACTGGTCTCTGCTGTCTGGAGATCAGTTGTGCTAGATATGAGACTCAGGCACCAGCTCTTTAAACAGTGCAGTCAGCTTTATTTACAGAGGTTAGGACAAGATAGGACGACAGCAAAACTAGGGAGCAACAGGCTCCTTTTTAAACAGTCTGGGCTTGCAAAGCCACGCCCATATGCACAGTAAGGACCAATCATATTACAGACATAAAGACATATTTCCCTCCTGCACATATCTTGTTTCTTGATTGGACAACTGTGCAAAGCATCCAATCAGTTTGTGATGTTTAGGATACCAGGTTTCAGTGGGAGCTGGAATCAAGCTCCTTCTATTTATGTATCTCCATACATAACAAGGTGCGATTCCTGGAGATCTCCAGCCCCCATCTGGAGGTTGGCAGCTCTACATTCAGTCCACTCCCGACCAGTGTTCCCTCCAAGTTAGTGTGAGCTAGCTCACATTTTTTTAGCCTCCAGCTCACACATTTTTGTCTTGGCTCAGGAAGGATGGCTCCTAACTAATTTATGCAGTAGCCAAATCGCTCACTCACAACTTTAATGCCAGTAGCTCACAAAGTAGAATTTTTGCTCACAAGACTCCACAGCTTAGAGGGAGCATTTGTTGTTGTTGTTCAGTCGCACAGTCGAGTCCGACTCTTCGCGAACCCATGGACCAGATTACGCCAGGGAGCATTGTCCAAGACCATATTCTGATTTGATTTGGCCCCTTGGCACAAATGTCATATCAAGTGGATTTGGTTTCCTCCTGATTGTTTAATTTAAAGTACCCAAGACTCCGACTGCGTCTGAGTGGAAGCGATGAACAGAAAAGTTTAAGCGGCTTTCCCAGCCAGCCCTTCTTGCCTGTGGACACAGCATATCTACCGCACCCTGTTTAGGGATTAAGAGAAAACCCTGCAGTGGAAAGAGTCACGGGATTCTGCTGGAAGCACAGTTAGCCTCAAAAGATGCCCAGGAGCCTATGTGGGAATGTTAGAGCAGAAAAGCAAAAGGGAGCCATTTTTTAAATTGAATGTAAATAGAAGAAGAAGAAGAAGAAGAAGAGGAGGAGGAGGAGGAGGAGATTGGATTTATACCCCGCCCTTCACTTGGAGTCTCAGAGCGGCTTACACACTCCTTTCCCTTCCCCTCCCCACAACAGATACCCTGTGAGGTAGGTGGGGCTGAGAGAGCTCTGACAGAAACTGCTCTTTTCCAAGAACAGCTGTGCCAGAGCTTGTGACTGACCCAAGGTCACATCAGCAGGTGCAAGTGGAGGAGCGGGGAATCAAACCCAGTCCCCCCAGATTAGAGTCTGCGCTCCTAACCACTACACCAGACTGGCTCTCGCAAATGTAAGTTTTAAAAAGAGCAGTTTGAGTAGCCCAAACTGGCCCGATTTTGCCAGGTCTCGGAAGCTAAGCGGCGTCAGCCACAATTAATACTTGTGTGGGAGACCCCCCCAAGCAAGATGAAGATTGCAGAGGAAAGGCAATAGGCCGCCTTGCCTAGCTTCTGAGATCTGATGAAATCGGGCTCGCCTGGGTAATCCAGGTCAGGGAACTACCCAGAGAAAAACCTCCACGTGGAAGTACCCTCTGTTACAGCTCTAGCACAGAGGGAGAAGGAGCTTATGCAAGGGTTTTCCCCCTCGTTCTAAAAGCAAAACAAAGTCCATTGCAAAAGGTGACCACGGACGTGGGTCTAGCGGTGAACCAACCGCCAACAGCCTGCTGTTTGTGCCTCTCTCTAACCTGGCACGCCTGTTGCAGCTACCGAGGAGGGCCGTTTACGATCTGTCGTGCTACCATAAATAAACCTTAATTTCCTGTTATTAACCTGCAAGGCATCGCTGTTACCCCGATGATAATTAACATGGCTCCCAGTTGGCACTGCACTTTGGTTTACGACGGTGCATTTCGAGTGTGTGCGGAGGGACCTTTGAACCTGTTTCACAGAACCTCCGAAGGACGTTCTTGGAATTCTGAGGATGACGTTTAACCCTCTCGAGAGCACGGCCGCTCGGCCCTTGAGTCTTGTGAGCGAGAGGAGTTGCTCTGCACACTCACACGGGGTTGCCAACCTCCAGGTGATGGCTGGAGATCTGGGGTTACAACTGCTCTTCATGCAATAGAGATTGGTTCCCCTGGAGAAAATGGCTGCTCTGGAGGGCGGGCTCTATGGCATCGTACCCCGCTGCAGTCCCTCCCCTCCCCAAACCCTGCCCCCCTCAGGCTCCACCCCCAAATCTTTGCGTATTTCCTAGCTCAGATCTGGCAGCCCTACACTCCCAGCCAATCCAACCATGTTGGTGCTAATGTGGTACAGTCCTCTCTCAGGAGAAGGACTGCACCACTTCAGAATGCATATGGTAGGAGCCCGTCATTGAATGTACCTCCTGTGTCATGATATGAAAAGCTTCTACCTCAGTGGCAGGGATTTGGTATGTAGTGCAGAATTAAGCCTCATGAAAACAATCAAAAATATGTTTCTAGTCCTCAGGACTGTGAAGATAGGCTTGAAAATGTCTGGGGAAATTTCAGGATGGGGTGGGGGGAGTGGAGAAGACATGCCAGCCCTCTGTTTGGCTTCCCCATCCCCCCCTTACATCTAGCAGAGGCTTTAATGCTCCTGCAGAGTGCAGGGGGTTGGACTAGATGACCTGCAAGGTCCCTTCTAACTCTAATATTCTATGATTATACACATAATAATAAAATATATGCATGTTAACGCCATTTGTGCGACTTGGACAGGGCGTGGAATCCATTTTACAGCAGAAATTTTGGACACTGTGCCCTGTTATCTATCCTATAGAGAGACTTGCAAAAGTTTTCCAAAACTATAGTTGGGGCTTTTGCCAGTTTGATGTAGTAGTTAAGAGTGCGGACTCTAATCTGGGAGAACTGGGTTTGATCCCCCACGCCTCCACATGCAGCTACTGGTGTGACCTTGGGTCAGTCACAAGTTCTCTCAGAACTGTTCTCTCAAGGGCAGTTCTCGAAAGAGCTCTCTCAGCCCCACCTACCTCACTGGGTGTCTGTTGTGGGGAGGGGAAGGGAAAGGAGATTGTAAGACACTCTGAGACTCCTTCGGGTAGTGAAAGGTGGGGTGTAAATCTAATCTCCTCCTCCTCTTCCTCCTCCTCCTTTATTTGTACCCTGACTTTCTCCCCAGGGGGGACCCAGAGCGGCTTACATCACTCTCCTGTCCTCCATTTTTAGCCTCACAACAGCCCGGTGAGGTCGGTTAGGTTGGGAGAGTGTGACTGGCCCAAGTTCACCTAGTGCGTTTCCATGACATGTGTAGGGTCTTCCAGAACCTAGTCTGACCTGGTCTTACAGTTTTCGTTGGGGTTTTGTCTACGGTTGGGGAGAATATTAGAACAGCAACAGGAAAAACAAAGTTCAAATCCACACTTGCCATAAATGTTGTGTCCATTCAGGGCCGGCCCGAGGTTTTTTTGTGCCCTAGCCGGGGGTCCCCAGGACGAGGGAGGGCTCCCCTCCTCCTCCTTCCCCCTTTCGCCCGCTGCCGGCAAGCCGTCCCTTCCATCTGACTGCCGGCTTGCCAGTGTATCCCGTAGCTGCAGGGCATGCCAGCAAGCCAGGGGAAGGGGTGGGGTTTAAACCCCTGTCCCTTCTATCTGAGCACTGGCTTGAGCCAGCTGAGGGGTGTGCCGGCAAGCCAGGGGAAGGGGTGGGGTTTTTTGGCAGGGCTTTTGGTGGGGGGGCGGAGGCCTTTTGGTGCCCCTAAGGGCCGGCGCACTCTAGGTGAACACCTAGTTTGCCTAGTGAGTGAGCCGGCCCTGTGTCTGCTGACCACCACTGGGGGGACAGCAACAGAGCCGGAGCTTGAGTCCCAGATAACAATAGGGACCAGGCTCCTGAACTTTCCTGTGGGGAACCAATGGGAACTGTGGCGGGAAGTTTAAACCAGCCAACGGGACCTAGGGGCATCACCCCGGACTGTTGGCCGGTATTCTGTGTTCTTTTTGTGTCCAGTAAATAACTAGGCTTCACATCACACGGTCTCGTGATCTCTAATGCATTGAGCCCACCACACAACAATAAACTTGCTGGGTAGCCCGTGAAAACTTTTTTGGGACAAGGACGTATTGGAAATTTAAAATCCAGATGCCGAGCATTCGTATACGACTGTTTTTTTTTTTTTTTAAGTGTTATGTCACCTTTCCACCCCATCAACCATTCACAGTACCTTACTATGCATAAAGGCTGCAACAATATAAAACTACGTCGGATATCAGAAGTGCAACAAGATAAAAGCAGCTACATGAGCACAAAATTCATTGTTGTTGTTTTTTAAAAAAACCTACAGCGGCGACTCCGCTCCTGATACTCAACCATCAAAGGCTAGGCTAAACAGGACAGATTTTGCCCGGTGCCTAAAAGATCACACAGATGGCTGCAGGCATACATCCCGCAGGGATGTACAAGACGGTGCCAGAACTTGAAAAAGAAAAGGACTTTGAACTTCAGCACAGGACAGCCGGAGGGTGGATTTTTGTGCGCTTCGGTAATGTGAGGATTCCACTGCAGGAATGGAATCTTTTATTTTTGTGTCCTGACTTTTCTCCAAAGAGTCCAGGGTGGTGCCCAAAGAGTGGCATTTGTATCACCCCAACATCACAGGGATATGTGAAAAGGAGGAGGGGGGGAGGAGGAGGAGGAGGAGAAGAAGGAGAGGAGGAGGAGCAGCAGCAGGAGGAGATTGGATTTATACCCCGCCCTTCACTCAGAGTCTCAGAGTGGTTTACAATCTCCTTTCCCTTCCCCTCCCCACAACATACACCCTGTGAGGTCAGTGGGGCTCAGTTCTCAAGAGAGAACTGCCCTTGAGAGAACAGCTCTGAGAGAACTTGTGAGTGACCCAAGGTCACACCAGCAGGTACATGTGGAGAAGTGGGGCCTCCAACCTGGTTCTCCCAGATTAGAGTCCGTGCTCTTAGCCACTACACCAAACTGATAATGATGGTGATGATGATGATCATCATCATCACTTTTTGGCATTTATTTAACCTGTTATGCTAAAACTTCTGCTGTGCTCCACCTCTGGTTGGTTTCCAGATTTCTAAAGATCAAATCCTATTGCACAGTCTATTGCATGGGTCTCCAACGTGGTGCTTGTGGGCACCACAGCACCCTCTGTTATGCTTTCTGGTGCCCGCCAAGTGTTTTTAGAAAGTGGATGGGGCTAGATGGGGCTACTGGAGACTTGATTGGCTGTGCAGATATATAGCTCTCTCTCTCTCTCTCTCTCTCCATCCATCCATCCATCCATCCATCCATCCCATCCATCCATCCATCCATCCCATCCCATCCCATCCCATCCCATCCCATCCCATCCCATCCCATCCCATCCCATCCCATCCCATCCATCCATCCATCCATCCATCCATTCATCCCATCCCATCCCATCCATCCATCCATCCATCCATCCATCCATCCATTCATCCCATCCCATCCCATCCCATCCCATCCCATCCCTTCCATCCATCCCATCCCATCCCATCCCATCCCATCCCATCCATCCATCCCATCCCATCCCATCCCATCCATTCCATCCATCCATCCCATCCCATCCCATCCCATCCATCCATCCATCCATCCATCCATCCATCCATCCATCCCATCCCATCCATCCATCCATCCATCCATCCCATCCCATCCATCCATCCATCCATCCATCCATCCATCCATCCATCCATCCATCCCATCCCATCCCATCCCATCCCATCCATTCCATCCATCCATCCATCCCATCCCATCCCATCCATCCATCCATCCATCCATCCATCCATCCATTCATCCCATCCCATCCATCCATCCATCCATCCATCCATCCATCCATTCATCCCATCCCATCCCATCCCATCCCATCCCATCCATTCCATCCATCCCATCCCATCCCATCCATCCATCCATCCATCCATCCATCCATCCATCCATTCATCCCATCCCATCCCATCCCATCCCATCCATTCCATCCATCCATCCATCCCATCCATCCATCCATCCATCCATCCATCCATCCATCCATCCCATCCCATCCATCCATCCATCCATCCCAATCCCATCCCAATCCCATCCATCCATCCATCCATCCATCCATCCATCCATCCATCCATCCCATCCCATCCCATCCCATCCCATCCCATCCCATCCCATCCCATCCATTCCATCCATCCATCCATCCCATCCCATCCCATCCCATCCCATCCCATCCCATCCCATCCCATCCCATCCCATCCATTCCATCCATCCATCCATCCATCCATCCATCCATCCATCCATCCATCTAAAATTGCTTTGTGTGCAGGGGCCACCACAGCAGAAGGATATTCACGGTATTATTTCTCTCTTTCCCTCTGGGACTCAAGGAGGATTACACAGAATAAGTCAATACAATCAATAGAGTGGGACACCCAATAGACCAGAGGTCTCCAACCTTTTTGACCGAAAGAGGAAGGGGAGCAGAAGATTTAACCCAAGAAATATGAATTGAGAACGTAAAAGGCTAAATTTTGGACCAAAAGAGCCAATTTCAAATGCACTACACATACCCCATTACTTTTGAAATTGTATCTTTCGAACCAAAATAGGAAGGTGTATTATTGCAGTACCGTCTAATGTATATGTGCAGAAGAAGAAGAAGAAGAAGAGGAGGAGGAGGAGATTGGGTATATACCTCACCCTTCACTCGGAGTCTCAGAGCGGCTTACAATCTCCTTTCCCTTCCCCTCCCCACGACAGACACCCTGTACGGCAGGTGGGGCTGAGAGAGCTCTTTCAAGAACTACCCTTTCAAGTTCAGCTCTTGTCAGAACTGTGGCTTGCCCAAGGTCATCCAGCAGCTGTGAGTGGAGGAGTGGGGAATCAAACCTGGTTCTCCCAGATTAGAGTCTGTATACTTAACCATTACACCAAACTGGACACAAATTGATACCATATAAGGCCTCTATTGTACACCTTAGCCTCAAGCCACTGATAATTATCGCAATATAATTTTCACTTGGTCCGATATTGATTAATACCCTGCTTTATTATTGCAACACTGAGCCTATGTTTATCATTTCTGTTTGACTGCTGAAGAAGGCCAGTTGGCCAAAATGTGTCTGGCTACATAAAGTCCTGTTTGTGAATGCTGTATGATTTTAATTCTTATTGAGGCTACATTTGGGTCTATAACTGTTTTTAAATCATTTGTAATAAATACACATAGTTTTGATAACCTGTATCATTTGTATGTTAATGTTCTATATCTATTGATTTTAAGACTCGGCCCTCCTATTTGTACGTATTTGACCTTTTAGGTTCTCCAACCTTTTTGGGCCTGCAGACATCTTTGGAATTCTGACAAAGTGTCTGCTACCAAATGGCTGTCACAGACGGTGGATCCAGTCACTAAACGGCTGCCAGAACTTACCTTCGGTCACACAGTGAAGATCTTTGTGTTGTAGTACAAATTTAGAGTCCCGTGGCACCTTTAAGACCAACAAAGGTTTATTCAAGGAATGAGCCTTCGCGTGCAAAGCACACGTTTTCAGATATTTGAAAAATATTTGTCGTTTGGTGTAGTGGTTAAGTGCGCCGACTCTAATCTGGGAGAACCGGGTCTGATTCCCCACTCTTCCACTTGCAGCTGCTGGATGACCTTGGGCAAGCCATCGTTCTGCCAGAGCTGTTCTCTCAAGGGCAGTTCTCAAGATAGCTCTCTCGGACCCACCTACCTCGCAGGGTGTCTGTTAAGGGGAGGGGAAGGGAAAGGAGTTTGTAAGCCACTCTGAGACTCTGAGTGAAGGGCGGGGTATAAATCCAATCTCCTCCTCCTCCTCCTCCTCCTCTTCTTCTTCTTCTTCTTCTGACCAATACGACTAACTACGTTGATCTATCTTGTGCTGTAGTGCCAGCTGATGCCAACACAACTTTTTAAAAAGTCCGCACAGCTAACCAAGTCTCCAGTGGCCAATCAGAAGCTTGGTTGGGCAAAAGGGCCACCTGGCCCCGCCCACTTTCTGACTACACTTGGTCGGTGCCAGGACAGGTGTTTGCAAGAAGGCAAGATGCCCACCTATCATCTGTCACACTCATATGTGAGCAAGGAACAGGACCCGTGAACTTTTGCTTCTGGGTAACCATCTGAGCGATGCTATGCCCGGTATGTATGAGAAGGCTCACAGTAAAGCCATCCCGGACGGAGAACAATGTAACTCCGGCGCAAGTCATTACTATGACAAACAGTTATGGCAAGGGAACACTCTCTGCCAGTGTTTTCGTTTTTCTTTTAAGTGCAACACATTTCACTCTAAGTGGCTTGGGGGAGGCCGGAGGAGCCGTTTATAATTAAAACAAGTGGCCCTCCAAAGAAAACAGATGCAATTCCAGGAGGTGTTAGCAGCTTATAGTGATAATAAAGAATCCACAATTAATTGAGCATGCAGATAAATATTACAGGGCCCTTTAATCATCTCTTCACAATGGAGGTGATGACTTTGAAGTGTGTGGGGAGACTGCAAGAGGCAGAACGCTGTCGGGGCCTTTTGGGGTGCAGGGCAGTGGGACCCCCAGAAGACCTACTGGCAAATGGGACCTGGCCTAGTTTCGTAGGAATGGCCATGCCTGCCAACTCTATCTTGAGCAGTGGGAGAATTTCACAATAAATGCAAGCCATGTCCCCTTATCTCTGGATTTCGTGGCAGAGGTGGGTCAATTTGTGAGGTACTTACAGTGCAATCCTTAACCGGAGCCAGTTTGGTGTAGTGGTTAAGAGCCCAGACTCTAATCTGGAAGAACCGGGTTTGGTTCCCCCACTCCTCCACATGCAGCTGCTGGTGTGACCTTGTGTCACTTACAAGTTCTCTCAGAGCTGTTCTCTCAAGAACCGAGCTCTCTCAGCCCCACCTACCTCACAGGGTGTCTGTTGTGGGGAGGGGAGGGGAAGGTGTTGGGAATTCTTAATGAAAATTTACTTTTAAGCAGAGTAAAAAATCGTTAGTCGGCAGAGCAAGTATTGAGAGACTGAGTCCATGGGTACATAGAAGTATAAAAGTTTACTATAACATGGGGAAAAGGTACACAGAATATAAAATAACAACAAGAGCTAGATAATACATCCTTGCACTTAAAGAGATAAGACAGGAATGGCGTCTCCTTCTTCAACAAGAACAAAGCGCAGGAGGGAGAACCCCAATATGCTAAATACCTGATACATTGATTCCCAATCAGAGAGCTAAGGTTCTTACGAACTTCCCGGGCATTCTATTGAGTAAATAGATTGGTTACAAGCAAACACGTGACTTCCTGTTTACCAATACTAACAACATTAACCCTGTAAATAATGAAGTGTTTTAAACTTGTTATATCCAACAGAAGGGAAAGGAGATTGTAAGCTGCTCTGAGACTCCTTCGGGTAGCGAAGGGTGGGGTGTAAATCCAATTTCTCCTCCTCCTCCTCCATCTACTGAAGCCAATGGGCTTTGGAAGGTGTAACTCCGTTTAGGATCGCAGGTTCATTGTCACTTAATAAAGTCTGTGCACCCCATCAGAATTCTCGGACTGCCAAGTCACACCAGTGGGGTAGCCATGTTGGTCTGAAGCAATAGAACAAAGTTTGAATCCAGTGGCACCATTACGGCCAACAAAGTTTCATGCTGGGTATAAGCTTTCATGTGCATGCACGCTTTTTTAGATGCTCCGCACACGCAAAAGCTTATACCCAGAATTAAACTTTGTCAGTCCTAATGGTGCCAACTTGGATCTGTGGAAGAAGAGTCACTGTGAGCTGGGGAATCAATGAAATAGTTAATGTCTTCTGTGGCTCTAGTTCCCACACACAAAGGAAGGCGCCCGCTGTAACGCATGGGGCTTTTTTTGTAGAAAAAGCCCAGCAGGAACTCATTAGCATAACAGGCCACACCCAACAGCAGGAACTCATTAGCATATTAGGCCACACCCCTGACAGCACAGCTCATTGGCATATTAGGCCACACCCCCATGTTACCAGCAGTGTGGCCATCCAGCCACACCCACCTTTTGCTTCTTATTCTGTTTACCTTGTTTGTGGTCAAAACCCCAGGGCTATTTTTGTAGCAGGAACTCCTTTGCATGTTAGGCCACACAGCCCTAATGTAGCCAATCCTAATGAGTTTCTGCTGTTGGGTGTGACCTATTATGCAAATGAGTTCCTGCTGGGCGTGGCCAATTCAGGAACCAGCCAGAACTCCGTTCCTGCCCAAAAATAGCCCTGGCAACGCAATATGCTTTGTCGCTTTTCGCATGCTTCTTCCCCAATCAGCCTCCACTGGAGAGCATAACTCTGCCCTTTCTCCGCATTGTTTGGTCCCTCCTGTGAGGAAGTGGTCATCGTTTTGGATCGACTCGATTCAAGTCCAGTAGCACCCTCATAGAGTCATTAAGGAGCAACAATATGTTGGGGGTGGAAGCATTCCCTGCTGCCGGTGAATTCTGCAACAGAGCAACTTGCTGGCTCCCAGATATATCTCAGACAAATTATCTACACCGACGACATGCCTCATTCGCCATTTGCTGTTTATTTTAGCGCAGCTCAGCTTGGAAAGCGTTGGCTTCACTGGACTCTTAACCAGGGGTCTTTTCGTAGAAGAACAGCTGCAGGAGCTCATTAGCATATGGTATGCTAATGAGCTATTAGGCTATTAGCATATGCCACGCCCCCTGACATCACCGGAAGTGATGTCAGAAGGGGAAGCAAAAGGGGGGAAGCATCTTCAAAAGCCTCCCCTTCCCTTCCCCAGCTGGTCTGGGTGGGGGAGCTAAGAGAGAAGGGGTTTAAAGTTTAAACTCCTTCTCATGAGAGTTGGGCCACAGAAGGAGGGAAACAGGGAAGGAAAGAAAGAGAGTAGAGAGAAGGAAAGAAGGAAGGAAAGAGGGAAAGAAAGAGAGGGAAGAAGGAGGGAAACAGGGAAAGGAGGAAAAAAGAGAAGAGAAGAAGGTGGGAAAGAAAGAAAGAAAGAAAGAAAGAAAGAAAGAAAGAAAGAAAGAAAGAAAGAAAGAAAGAAAGAAAGAAAGAAAGAAAGAAAGAAGAGAAGAATGAGGGAAAGAAAGAAGAGAAGAATGAGGGAAAGAGGAAAAAGAAAGAAGGAAAGGAGGGAATGAAAGAAATTCAGTGGCAATTCAGCCCCATTATACCCTATGGGCCATTGAAGTCAATGGTGAAAACATAGGGTATATTCTGGGGGCTGGAGCGGAGGGAGTTTGAGGGAGAGGCTCCAAGATCACAGTATAGCTGATGGAGCCTCTCCCCAAGATACCAACCAAGTTTCAAGAACATTGGACCAGGGGGTCCAATTCTATGGACCCCCAAACAGGTTGCCCCATTTCCTCCATTGTTCTCTATAGTGGGAAAAAAAGTTTTTTTTTTCCCACCATAGAGAACAATGGAGGGAATAGGGGCAACCTGTTTAGGGGCCCATAGAATTGGACCCCCTGGTCCAATGTTCTTGAAACTTGGTGGGTATCTTGGGGAGAGGCTCCATCAGCTATCCTGTGAGTTTCGAGCCTCTCCCTCAAACCCTCCCCTCCAGCCCCTAGAATATACCCTATGTTTTCACCATTGACTTCAATGGCCCATAGGATATAATGGAGCTGAAATTGACATTCGGCTGCCTGAAAGACTCTCCGGGACGCCGGCTGGGGGTGGGGCTTGGCTCCTGAGCTCCCGGAGCTGCGCTCCGGTGCGCTCCCCCGAAAAGACCCCTGCTCTTAACTGCTCCACTTATTCTGTCTCTCCGCAATACCGTTCCGAAGCAGGCACAAATGTCTTTCATACATTTCTAGAAATGTCCTTCCGGGAAGGGTTTTTAAGTGAAAAGCTGCCTCCCCCACCACTGGGAAATAAACTGCATTGTCTGGTCTGCTCCCCTGCAACTGTGAATGCACCCCCACAGCTACAGTTGCCAACTGCAAGCTGGGAAATTCCTGGGGATTTGGGGGTGAGGCCTGGGGAGTGTAGGGTTTGGGGAGGGGAGGGACCTCAATGGGGTAGGGTTGCCAGCTCTAGGTTGGGAAATACCTGGAGAAATTTTTGGGGGGTGGAGCTTGGAGAGGGCAGGTTTGGGGGAGGGACTTCAGCAGGGTATAATGCCATAGAGTCCACCCTCCAAGGCAGCCATTTTCTCCAGGGGAGCTGATCCTGGACATCTGGTAGGTAAAGGTTCCCTTGCTTGAAAGCCAGTCGAATCCGACTCTAGGGTTGCGGTGCTCATCTCTGTTTCAAAGCCGAAGAGCCAGCGCTGTCCGAAGACGTTTCCGTGGTCATGTGGCCGGCATGACTAAACACCAAGGTGCACAGAACGCTGTTACCTTCCCACCGAAGTGGTACCTATTTATCTACTTGCAATTTCTTACTTTCGAACTGCTAGGTTGGCAGGAGCTGGAACTAGAGACAGGAGCTCACCCCGTCATGCGGCACTCTTGGGTCTTGAACTGATGAACTACTGACCTTCCACAGCCTGCAGTTCAGCATTTTAACCACTTGAGCCACCGCATCTGGAGACTAACTGTAATAGCAGGAGATCTCCAGGGGCTACCTGGAGGTTGGCAACCCTAGGTATAATGCTGTAGCATCCTTCCTCCAACACAGCCCTTTTTTTTTTGCTAGGGGAACTGAACTCTGTCGTCTGGAAATCAGTTGTAATTCCAGGAGATCACCAGGTCCCACCTGGTGGCTGGTGTCCTTAAAGCCTTCAGAACATCTGGAATCCGTGTGATGTAATACAGGAAGCGTTAGAAGGGGAGAGATCCGAGTTCGAATCACAACACTCAAGATCAACATTTTTTATATAAGATTTTTTATTTCAGTAAAGAACAAACATGACAAACAAACACATAATGTTGGGGATCAATACGTTGTTGAAGGCTTTCACAGCTGGAGTTCATTAGCTGCTGTAGATTTTCTGAGCTGTATGGCTGTGGTCTGAGCATTATAGGACCTGATGTTTCGCCAGCAACTGTGACTGGCATCCTCAGAGATATAACACAGAAAGATGGAGTGCTCTCTGTGTCAAGGTGAGAAGAGAAATGGTAGGCAGGTAATTTATATCTGCTCAGGAAGGTGGGGCAGGGGCTGAGTCAATGTCCGTAGGAGTTCCATCCACATCCTTCTTTCCATTTCCATTTCCATCCTTCTTTTTCCACCTAAAGAATGACCTCATAAAATATCTGAGTACATTTTGCTGAATTTTCTATCTAATAATTACCATAAAGATCATTTATGATATATTTAAATGTATGTTTCTTATATTCTTTCATCTCGATTGAACGTCTGTACATTTTAAGTATTTTGATCTTCTGTCCATTTATAAAATCTTGACCAACCTCGTCTGAAATCTCAAGCTGCTTGGCTGCCACACCCAGCATCCTGTTTCCGACTGTGGCTAGTCAAACGCCACCGGGAAGCCTACAAGCTGAGTCCACTGTTGACATCACTTCCTTGCTGGCCATTTTCTAGCCCAGCGTGAAGACCACCACGCCACCTTTTTTTTCCTGTTAGCAACGGACAGAAGTTGTCCTTAAAGGCGGCTAGGCTAGAACTCGTGTTGCTGCTGTTATTGCCTTGTTGGCTTCGTTGGCCAAAGCTAGCCAAAGCTGCAGATATCTCTGGAAAGCTGGCATCAAAGTGAGCCAATCGAATAAATAAATGCACGATGCGCCAAAGGGCAAGCATCCTTCGGAAAAGTTCCGGCCTGACTCAGAAGTGCAAAAACACCAGATGGAACTCATAGGCAGGGTAATGACGGGGCAGCCGCCTCTCTGTCTTTGAGTGTGCGGAAGCGGTAACAAACCCCAGAGTGTGTTTGAACTTGAAGTAATAGCACAGACTGACTCATGACACCAGTGAAAAGACCAGTATTTCCTTGCTCTACAGCAGTGGGAAACTGCTTCTTTTATCTTCCCAGTCTTTCAGAAGCCAGTGCCCACAGGGCATTCCTAGACTGTAGGAAGGAGGCTGGGGACCAGCATGATTTTAAAAAAGTTTATTTTAAATCTTGCTTTATGGTCATGAAGGATGGAGGATCTATGGCACTGAGCATCCACTTGGCATGCAGAAGGTCCCAGGTTCAGTCCCTGGCATCAATGGCGTTGGCTACCCTTCTAAGCTGAGTTTAAGTGAGCTAGCTCACAGTCTTTTAGCCTCCGGCTCGCACATTTTTATCTTTGCTCAGGAAGGATGGCCCCAGAGCAAACTAACTGATGCAGTAAACAAATTGCTTGCTCACAACTTTAATGCCAGTAGCTCACGAAGTAGAACTTTTGCTCACAAGACTCCACAGCTTAGAGGAACATTGCTGCGGCTGGTCAATGATAGAGGGGCTGTGATTCAGTGGAAGAGAGTTTGCTTGGCATGCAGAAGGTCCCAGGTTCAATCCCAGTTAAAAGGTCAAGTAGTAGGTGCTGGGGAAAACCTCCACCTGAGACCCTGGAGAGCTGCTGGTGGTCTGAGGGTGTGGTCACATGGCAAGCTTACCACAATTTGTTCCCACTGTAGATTTGATTGGGAATATTTTTTGGGGGGTTGGGATGACCACATATCCCTTCCTGAACTGCTTGCATCATGCAACGAGGCTCCGGGCACCATTTAGATAGCCGTGCCGCCGCTTGGGCAGCACTACTTTTTTTTTTAAGTTGGCTTTGCGCATGCGCATATACACATGGCCGAATCACCACTCCCACTGGGACTCGCTGTACTCCCTTGTTCTTGCAGGTTCCCCCCGCCCTGGACAGCAAACAAAATTAACCAGTGACGTACAACTGAACGCAGGAGTCTGTATGTGCGCTTGAACATTTATACATTGAATTTATTCAGTGCAGGATTGCTCATGCGCACAACAATGGAAGCTAGTAAAAAAAATTGCAAGAAGGACGTTCAGATGACCTAATTGTGATCATTGTGAGAAATGGCTGTCCAGAACGGCGAAATCACAGATTCAAAGCACAAATATCCGGAAAGTACTTGATTTTTCCGGTGCTGGAAAACTCGCTGGGGAACCGGGAGGATTGCGCGAGTGAGCCCACTTTGGTGCAGGAGACGGATGCGACTGTCTGATCAGCAATTTTAAATGCGAGAGGGAACAGCGGTGACACCCGATCAAAATGACCATCTGACCACGGCCTGAGTATGTAGACAATACTGACCTTGATGGACCAATGGTCTGATTCTGTAGAAGGAGACTTCATGTGTTCTTGTGTCATCATATCTCCAAATGGTTGGAAGTTTTAAGGTCAAAAGAGAGCAACCACAAAGTGACTTCATGATTTAAAAAGGGTGGAGGAACTCAGAGTTGACTGTTTTTATATCTTGGTTTCTATTGTGTTGTGAGCCGCCCTGAGCCCATTTGTGGGGTAGGGCAGGATACAAGTTAAACAAACAAGAAGAGGAAGAAGAAGAAAAAGGAGGAGGAGGAGGAGAAGGAGAAGGAGAAGAAGAGTTCGATTTATATCCTACCCTTCACTCGGAGTCTCGGAGCGGCTTACAGCCTCCTTCCCTGTGAGGCTGGTGGGGTTGAGAGAGCTCTGAAAGAACTGATCTTGAAAGAACAGCTCTGAGAGAACTGTGAATGACCCAAGGTCACCCAGCTGGCTTCAAGTGAAGGAGTGGGGAATCCAACCTGGTTCTCCAGATTAGGGTTGTTGTGCAGATAAAATGGAGGAGAGGGGAATGATGTAGGCTTCTTTTTGGGGAGAAAGGCAGGGCAGAAATGAATCAGATCAATAAATAACAGAGAACTGAGCTGTTTCACTGAAGTGGAGAGCCTGCGGGGCACTGGACGAGGTGCAGTGTGACCGTGTGGTGGGCATGGCCACAAAAGGCCTGCCGCAGGAGCCAGAGCTCACCAAAGCTTAACTCCAGCCACACAGTTAAGGTCTTTGTGCTGCCAAAACAACATTCCCAAAAATCTACACAGCCAGTCCAATCTGCAATGGCCAGTCAGAAGGCTTGCTGGAAAAAGCCTTACCTGGTTCCAGACACTTTCTAAAAATACTGGGTGGGCACCAGAAAAGATGCCAGCAGGCACCATGGCACCTATGGGCACTACAGTCACCCCTGCTCGGAGTCTTTATTTCTGTGCTCTTTTTATTTCCTTGCGCCAATTTCCCCTGTTACACTGAAACAGATTTTTCCTGTTATTGATGTGTTAATTCCGCATAAATGGTGTATCTAAGTGCTGTAAAAATAAGTTGGGAACACCAGCTATGATATGGGCATAAGTTTAAAAGTTCACAGTGGCAAGACGGGGGGGGGGGGGAACCTAGGGTGGGGGAAGCCTCCAAACCGCCTCCCTCAGGCGCGTTGAGAAAGTTTCCTCCTCATTTTGCTCGGAGCGCTTTCCTAGGCAGCCAGCAGAGGGCGCCTCGCACTGTTTGTCTACGTTCCGGAAGCTCCGGCTCCCTGATGCTGAAAGTGGCCGCACAGTTTCAGGGCTGAGATGTCGAAACACCCAAAGGTTGTTTTTCTTCCCCACTGTGAAGGCTGCAGGCTCAAAGGAGCGGGAGGCCAGTCGAGTTCTGCCGCCTCCCCACTGGTGTCAGCCCACTGCGAAGCAGGACTTCTCTGAACTGAGCCCATCTCCTCTGAAATGGTCTGGTGATGGTTGGTGGGAAAAGCTGTCCAATCATAGCCGACTTATGGAGACCCCCCGTAGGGTTTCCAGGGTAAGGGAGGAACAGAGGTGGTTTGCCATTGCCTGCCCCTCTGCCTAGCAGCTCTGGACTTTGGTGGTTTCCCACCCAAGAAGAAGAAGAAGAAGAAGAAGAAGAAGAAGAAGAAGAAGAAGAAGAAGAAGAAGAAGAAGAAGAAGAAGAAGAAGAAGAAGAAGAGATTGGATTTATACCTCGCCGTTCACTTGGAGTCTCAGATCGACTTACAAACTCCCTTCCCCTCCCCACAACAGACACCCTGTGAGGTAGGTGGGGCTGAGAGAACTTCTGACAGAAACGGCTCTTTTTCAAGAACAGCTGTGCCAGAGCTTGTGACTAACCCAAAGTCACATCAGCAGGTGCAAGTGGAGGAGTGGGGAATCAAACCCAGTTCTCCCAGATGAGAGTCCGCACACTTAACCACTACACCAAACTGGCTCTGAGAAGATCAAGCTGGCTTGGACCATCCAGGTCATCCTCTTCTTTTGAAGAGTCACCTGAACCTTACTGTACGCCCACACTCTCAGAAATGCTCCCTCCTCCCCAGAACTGTGTCTTTAAATTCTTTCCCCAAGCTTTTATTTTGCATCAGAATTCTTCCCCAGCTTTGCCTCCTCTCATATTTTATTCATCTTGCTACTTCTGCCCCTAGGAAAACCCACCACAAGGAAAACAATCAAGTCCTGGGCCTCTGTGTTATATGTAGCCCATACATTCCATCCAGGGCCGGTCTGAGAGTTTGACAGACTGCAGTAGGCTTGCCAAACTTCAGATGGTGCAAACCAAAGAGAGAGATCACGGGATGGAAGTTGAGAAGAAGCAAACAACCATGACGTATTATGCCGAAAAAGTCTCCAAGGACTAGACATTTCTTTTCCCAATATTCACTTTACTGGAATGCCATCAACACCAACGGGCCATGCATATTATATCTCATTTCATATAACTTTATCAAAGTGGGTGGCGTTGAAATACCTATATAATATTAATCCGTTTGGCAAACACTCTATTCATATCCCATAGTAACACTCATCAGATCCATTTCTATTCCTTGAGACTTTTTTGGCATAATACACCACGGTCGTTTGCTTCTTTTCAAACTCCAGATGGTGCCTGGAGAACTCTTGGAGTTACAGTTTACCTGTGGACTACAGAGATCAGTTCCCCTGGAGAAAATGGCTACTTTGGATGGTAAACTCTATGGCATTATACCCTGCTGAGGTCCCTCCCCTCCCCAAACCCCGTAGTCTCCAGGATATGCCCCCAAATCTCCAGGAATTTTCCCACCCAGAATTGGGAACTCTAAACTAAAGTTATGAAAGCCACAACACCGGGTTATTCTCCTCTCTGGCCACAGAGGACTTCCTAGATCAGTTGCTCTACTGGCTAACCCTCTCCATGGTTTGTCTACCTGATCTGACACAATTGCGTGGGGGTCTTTGTTCAGGGGAAGTGCCTACTGACTGCTTAGGCATGATCCATACAGCCAAGCAAACAACTGTGACATTCAGTTTAAATCTAACTCTGGGCATTTCAGCATTCTCAATTTCGGCAGGTAGGGAGATTTTCCGGACGCAAAGAGATATAATATTGAATTGACCACTAGAGGGAGCAAAACACATGCAGAACAGAACCTCTGCGGTTGGGCCCAGTTGCTCACTTTCAGTCTCTCCCTCATCCTAACCTACTGCTCAGGATATTGTGAGGATAAGATGAAAGAGGAATGGTGGGGTAAAAAAATATTTTTTTCATACGGCTGCCAACCTCCAGGTAGGGACTGGAGATCTCCTGGAATGACAATGATCTCCAAGCTGCTGAGGTCAGTTCCCCTGGAGAAAATGGCTCAATTGGAGGGTGGACTCTGTGGCATTATACCTGGCGGAGGCCCCTCCCCTCCCCAAACCCCACTATCCACAGGCTCCACCCCCAAATCTCCGGGAATCTCCCGATTTGGGGATTGCAGCCCTATTCTTGGAAGTGTCCCCTTCCAAGAAGCCCAAGAAACGCCTGTCCAGCAAAGTGGGATATCACGGCAGCCTGAGGACCTGCTGTAGAAAGCTTTTCTCAGTGGGACCAAGCATTGAGCCTTATTCAGAAACACATACAAGCTACCTAGCTTCATAACCTAAAAATAATCCCTCTTCCACACAGACAACCAGCCACCCCCAGTTACTCTCCTCACTTTGACTATATTTAACTTCTCCATCTACCAAGCCCAGATGCATTATTGGCAAATTCCTGTCACAGGGATATTTTTAGCTGCGATTGTCTGCTTGGACATTGTGGCATGGACTGGGATGTGCGGAGTCCTGTCAGGCTTTTACGATTAATTGCTTTTAAGTAGGAAATCCTGGGGGGGGGATGTGAATAGAAAGAGGGTTTTTTTTGTTTGTTTGTTTGAGTTCTGTTTGGGGAGTTGGGTCCTTCCCAGGGAGGTATTGAGAACGTTGTTGTGTATTAACTGGAATAAGATGGCCGACACGGGGTGGCCCGACCATGCGGTCCAACATACCTCAGAGCTTCGCTCCAAAGACAACAGCCACTTCGGATCCGAAGGTAGTCCTATGAGCTCGCCCAGATCCGAAAGTAGCCCTATTGAATTGTAGATGTGTAAATAAGGCCAATCATGGGTGATGGGTGTGTGTGTGGGTGTGGTATGGGGCACGCATATAAGCCAGGCACTTACTGGCCCGTTTATCTTTCGTTCCTGATGTAACCTAATAAACAAGAGCTGATTCACTATGCTGAGTCTCCGGCCTCAGTACATTTCAAACGTTGCATGGTCTTTATAGTAAATACATAACAATTTCCATAAAATAATATCTTAGTAATTATATCACGGTTATTTGTACAGTTTGCAGGGCTCTTTTTGTAGCAGGAACTCCTTTGCATATTAGGCCACACACCCCTGCTGTAGCCAATCCTCCAAGAGCTTACAGAGCTCTTCTTACAGGGGTTACTGTAAGCTCTTGGAGGATTGGCTACATCAGAGGTGTGTGGCCTAATATGCAAAGGAGTTCCTGCTACGAAAAGAGCCCTGACAGTTTGTATTGGTTGTTCAGCTTCCTGGAATGACAACTAATCTCCAGGCTCCACTGGAGTTCCTCTGGGGGGAAATGTCAGATTCAATTCCAGCAGCACCTTCGAAACCTGATCTCCAAGGTATAAGCTTCCCAGAGTCAACCCTCCCTTCCTCAGATATGAGCAGTTTTATAGTTTGCTCTTATATTTGAAATCAGGCCTGTAGCTACAGCGGGGCATTTCGGGGCCTGGCCCCCTGACTTCCATCCAGCCCCCAGGCCCCCTGACTCTCTGGAGGACTCCCCACCGCTGCCCCTTCCCCAAGTGTTGCTTGCTTCCCCATGTAGGCAAGCAGAGTGCGAATGCAGCAAAAGTGAGTTTTATTTTATTTTTTTAATTTTGTGACGTCAATGCGCCCTGACTTATTTCAAGGCCCCCTGAATTACAAAGTCTACAAGCCTGTTTGAAAGATGTAATATATTTGGTAATACATCTGATTTTACTTGTTGTATGTAAGGATTCATAATACTTTACAAATCTGATGGATCTATATTTCTCCCCTACCCCTTTTTGTCCTTCTGTATCCCACCCTTTTAAGAGAAAATAATAATAATAAATTATTTACAAGATATGAGCAGTGGCAGGGCTATTTTTGGGCAGGAATGCACCAGAATGGAGTTCTGGCTGGCTCCCGAGTTGGCCACGCCCAGCAGGAACTCATTAGCATAATCGGCCACACCCAGCAGCGGAAATTCATTAGGACTGGCTACATTAGGGGTGTGAGGCCTAACATGCAAAGGAGTTCCTGCTACAACCCCCCCCCGGGTTTTGACAACAAACAAGGTAAACAGAATAAGAAGCAAAAGGTGGGTGTGGCTGGATGACCACACTTCTGGCAACACGGGGGTGTGGCCTAATATGCTAATGAGTTCTCTGTTGGGCTTGTTCTACAAAAAAGCCCTGAGCAGGGGCCAGGCAGTAGACGGGAGAAAATGGCTGCCTGCTAAGGTCCTCCCGCCCCGCAAAACCTGCCCTCCCCAGGTTCCACCCTCATATCTCCAGGAATTTCCCAGCCTGGAGTTGGCAACCCTAAAATTAGCAGAACTTGGGATCTTCTTCCCTGATTTCCTGGAATTTCACTGAATTCCCGCCTTGGTAAGAAAGAAAAGGTAGGGGGAAATGAATTTGTGTTTCTGAAGCACAGAAAGAGCCATACCTCATCTGCCTTGGCTTGTGCCAACGGGGCTCAAAACTTCTTTTTGGAAAAAGTTTGACTTTCTCAGTGCAACCCAGGAGGGGTAATTGCATGTTCTGGGAAATGCAGCCAGAGCGTCGGGGCCTGACCCCGGAGGCAGAACCCACCTCCTTTTGCGCGCATAAGTCACTGGCGGCCAATGGGACGGGAAAAGACTTTGAAACCGTCCCTTTACATAAATAAGGCTATATGTCAAAGTGTTGTGTTTGGACACGGGGCTGAAATATCGCGTGCCAAATGACGAGCTTATAAACATTAAAGCCATATGCGCCGGGCGAGGAGCGCCGCAGCCAAACCGCTCGGCAGGCCCCGCAGAAGCCTCATTTATCCGCCAAGCTCGGCTGGAGATTTGGCAGGGAGAGCGGAGGAGCGAACCCAGGCTGACCCCGTTGCGGGGAGCACGCCGAGCCCAGGGGCTGGAGAAAAGGAAATCCAGACCATTTACACGGGCCTGCGGATATTTATCATCCCGTAATCTGTTTGGCTCAAGTGGAGCCATTTCACATGTCAGTCACGGCTGCCTCACTGTAGGGATGCCTGAGATACTGCGAGAGAACTTCCAGGAAGGCTGACGGATGGGATGGAGGGGGGATCCTTCGCCAGTGGATAATTTAATTTTAAATTAGCACAGCGCCTTGAAATAGGGTTGCCAGCTCCCGGGTATGAAAATCCTGGAGATTTGGGGGGGGGGACACCTGGGGGGTAGGGTTTGAGGAGGGGAGGAACCTCCCAGGGGTATAATGCTATAGAGTCCACCCTCCAAAGCAGCCATTTTCTCCGGGGGGCAAAGTAATGTGTGGGCCAAATAGTCTGGAGATCAGTGTTTATTCCAGGAGAGCTCCAGGCCTGACCTGGAGTTTGGCAACCATAACCTGGAACCAAACCAGAATAGAAAGTTTTGATAAGACTTTATACTACACCTACTACTACTAACAACAACAACAATGATAGTTTTATACCTTGCTTTTCTCTACCCTAAGGAGTCTCAAATCCCTTCCTCTCCACTCAACAGTTTAAAAGAACGGGAATCTAGTAGCACCTTAAAGACTAACAAAATTGGTGGCAGGGTATGAACTTTGGTGAGTCACAGCTCACTTCTTCAGATACATAAGAACATAAGAACATAAGAGAAGCCAATGCTGAATCAGGCCAATGGCCCATCTAGTCCAACACTCTGTGGCCAAAATATACCGGGTGCCATCAGGAGGTCCGGCAGTGGGGCCAGGACACTAGAAGCCCTCCCACTGCCGCCCCCTCCAGCACCAAGAATAGAGTGCATCACCTGCCCCAGACTGAGAGTTCCCATCTATACCCTGTGGCTAATAGCCACTGATGGACTTCTGCTCCATATGCTTATCTAATTCCCTCTTGAAGCTGTCCATGCTTGCAGCTGCCACCACCTCCTGTGGCAGTGAATTCCATGTGTTAATCACATCTGAAGAAGTGAGCAGTGACTCACGAAAGCTCATGCCCTACCACCAATTTTTTTTAGTCTTTAAGGTGCTACAAACAGACTAACCCGGCCACCCATCTTGATCTATCTCCCTGCAATAGGCACCTTGTGAGGCAGGTGGGGCTGAGAGAGTTCTGAGAGAACGGTGACTGGCCCGAGGTCACCCAGCTGGCTTCATGAGTGGGGAAATCAAACCCTGGAGCATAATAAAAACAACAGCAGCAGCAGCTGCAGCAGCAACCACAATAATAATCAAACATGGCACTGTTAAGAAAGCTGAAACCAAGGAGTATTACCACAGGGTTAAAAAGATATTGCAAACAAAATTAAATGGAGGCAACACGGTAAGGGCAATTGACACGTGGGCAGTCCCAGTTCTAAGATAACATAGCTGGCGTTATCGACTGGAAACAAGCAGAATTAGAAGCAAAATTCGCAAGGTAATGACGATGCACCACTCACTACACCTTAGAAGTGATGTTGTTCATCTGTACTTACCAAGAAAATTAGGTGGAAGAGGTCTCTTGAAAGTTAAGCAGGCAGTGGAAGAAGAAAAATGAGCACTGAATGACTACATCAAGAAGAACAAAGTGAAGCTTCGAATCTAGTGGAAGTGTACAAGGCAGATTTATTTAGGTTACAAAAACCAAAGGAGAATACACAAAACTAAAACTCATTTTGACATCTGGAAACAAAAGCACCTCTATGGGCAATATTTGAAAGACATAGAGAATAAAGTTAAAAACAAAAACATCTAGAAGTGTCTCCAAAATGGGCACTTGAGAAAGAAATGGAAGGACTCATTCTAGCTGCACAAGAGACACCTGACATGAAAAGTATGAAAGTCAAGATTCAGAAGACCAGTGATGACAGTGAATGTCAACTTTGCAAGACAGTGGATGAAATAGTTGAGCACATGGTCAGTGCCTGCAGTAAAACTGCTCAAACTGACTATAAGGAACATCATGACAGAGTTCAAGCTATGTTGCACAGGAATCTTTGCAAGAAGTATGGCTTACCACAGTCAGAAATTCATGGGAGCACAAACCAGACAAGCTCATGGAGAATTATGAAACAAAGATTCTTGGGGACTTCTGACGGTAAACAGATAAACACCTGGAGCATATCAAATTGTAGGGAAAAAAACAGAGAAACAGGGTTTGGATCATTGTCATTGCAATCCCAAGAGACAGCAGAATAGAAAAGAAAGAACAGGGGAAGATCACAAAATACCAAGACCTACAAATAGAGTTAGGGCACCTCTGGGAGAAGAAGGTTACCATAGTGCCAGTTGTCCTTTGAGCCCTTGAAGCAGTGCCTAGAAGTCTCAAGAAACTCCTGGGCATTCGGAGCACTGAGCAAATATCAGCTCAGCTCTGGAAGACAGTGTGGCTTCGAACAGCAAGAATCCTGCAAAGATACATCCGCAGTCCCCCAAAACTTGGCTAGATGTCAAATTGCAGAACACCATCTACCAGTCAAATGGCTGACTGTGACAATTCATACTACTACTACTACTACTACTACTACTACTACTACTACTACTACTACTACTAATGCGCAGTCATGTCACACTCGACTCATAGTGACCCCTGAACCATGGGATTTTCAAGGCAAGAGATGTTCAGAGGTGGTTTGCCATTGCCTTCCTCTGCATAGCAACCCTACTCTTTCTTGGTGGTCTCCCATCCAAGTAGTAACCATGGCTGATCCCTGTTAGTTTCTGAGATGTGATGAGCTTGGGAGAGAGAGACACACACATAGAGAGCATGCACATAATAGGGCTGATAGCTAAACAAGCATACAATTTGTTGACACGTACATCCGTCATGCAAATTGTGAAGCTAGGAAAAAGGTGCCTACAGTGACTTCTCTTTCTATGTTATGGCTCATCACCTCTCCCGAGAATCTTCAGTAATTATCTGCTGTACTGTGGCATTTATTAAACTCCACAATATTTTGTCCTGAAGCAAGGAATTTTAGCTGACGGTAATTTCCTGTCTGACCACACAGTGGACTTGCTTGTATCTGAGATACAGTAACTGGAATTCTGATGCATTTGCTGTCTTGGAGAGGTAGAGGTGGGGGAGGGAAGCGATGCATTTGGGATCGATGTGTGTGTATTAACATTTATCCATACTAGGTCCAGAGGCATTTGCCCTGTACTCACAGGGGCGACTTTTGCAGGAAGCTGGGAAAGGCCCTTTAAACCTGAAGCTCATGTGTGCCCACTCAAATGTGTGTGTGTGTATTAATAAGACCCTCATTAATAAGTCCATCATCCCTCAAAACCACGCTAGACACATTGTTTTGAACAGGGACCAGAAGTAGCAGGTGGTTGTGGAAAGTGCCGTCAAGTTGCAGCCAACTCACAGTGACCCCCACTGAGTTTCCAAGGCAAGAGACATTGTCATGACCCCAGCGGGTTGCCACCTTCAGCTGCCACCACTCTGGACTTAGGGTCCCTTGGGAAGGCCCAGAATACCCTCCCAAGCCCAACCAGAATGCCCCTTTTTAAGCCGAGAACTATAGGCATGATGATCAGGCAGAGAACAATTAAACAAATGGTTTATTAATACAGTACTGGGGCAGGGAAAACAAGACATGGTGCTTCAAAATATATAACAGTGTTTAAAGGAAAAATAAACAAATCTAACGCGACTACCTATTTCTTCTTAACTGGTTACTACTTCAAGGCTCACAGCCCTCTTATACCAGGCCTGTGCCTATACTCACTCTGTCCCAAGTGAGGGATCTTTCTCTCAGACCAGATTGTCCCCTTAGTTTAACTCTGTGTGAGGAAAGAATGCAGAAGAGAAAAGAACACAGTTCCACAGTTCACAAAGCTTAAGTTACAATCTCCTCACACAATCCCTGCACCCCGATTGGTTACAACCATCGCTAAGCATTGTGGGGATTGTAGGCTTCCTGCTTTCCACTCCCACACAGGTCTCCTGGGGCCTAGGCCTCTAGGCCTTGTCTCTCAATCTTACACAGATCATGACAGACATACAGAGGCTGTTGTACTTTGATCACATCATGAGAAGACAGGAGTCACTGGAAAAAAACAATCATGCTAGGGAAAGTGGAAGGCAGCAGGGACTGATGAAGACCCAATCTGAGATGGACTGAATCAAGGAAGATAATTTGATATAGTGGTTAGAAGCGCAAGACTCTAGTCTGGGAGAACCGGGTTCTCCTTCACATGCAGCTGCTGGTGTGACCTTGGGTCAGTCACAAGTTCCTGCAGAGCTGTTCTTTCATGAATAGTTCTCGAAAGAGCTCTCTCAGCCCCACCTACCTCAAAGGGTGTCTGTTGTGGAGAGGGGAAGGGGTTTGTAAGCTGCTCTGAGTCTCCTTTGGGTAGTGAAGTGTGGGGTATATATGATCCAATCTCCCCCTCCTCTTCCTCCTTCTTTTTGCAAGACCTGAACATGGCTGTTAATGAAAGGACACTTCGGAGGTCCTTAATTCATAGGGTCACCATGAGTTGGAAGTGACTAGATGGCAGTTAACACCCCCCCATATGGCTGCACTTTCAGGTGGGTAGTCATGTTGGTCTGCAGTTATCAACATCATCATCTGGCACTGTGTGTAGTATAGTCAGGAGATCCTAAGACTGTCTGGCAGCCAGAAGTTCTAGCTCTTTTTGAGTTATGCATCACCAGTTGGTGAGCTAGACTTGTTTTTTTTTTTGAATAAACTCTCCTAAAGAGGAGAGAATTTTATTACTTTTTATAAAAAGAAAAGGGGAAGGTATATAGATGGATTAAGAAAAAGGGTGGAGTGAATTTTTTCCTGTTAAAAGATTAGTTTTAGTTAGTATAATTACAAATTTTGGCAACCACCACGGTTGGAAGATCTTCTTTTCATCTTACAAAAGTCCAAAATAACTCTGTTAGTAAAGTTAGTAAAGTCCATTGGGGTTAGATATTAATCAGCTCCTTTCTGACGTTCCACGAACTACTTCTTTGGGTGTCTTCCTTTTACGTCTCTCAAGTTGTAAGATGGGCCCTCTTTAGGCTTCTTGTCTCCCACTCCAGCACTTCCCTCTTCCGGATCGCTGTCTTCTTCGCTGCTTGAATCGGTCCAAATTGCGAGTGCTGCATCTTCCTCTGTACTGGCGTGTCTCTTCAGAAATTCTTGTGCTTTGAAGACGGAGTCTATCTTCTCTCTTTTATCGTTATATTTAAAAATTAGTCCTTCGGGAATGCACCATCTGTAAATTGTCTGATGTCTTTGTAAGAACGTGGTCAATCCTTTATATGCTTTTCTTTTCATACGGATTTCATAGGGAACATCTTTCAAAGTTCTAACGGTCTGCTCCCCAATTTTCAAGGGCACCACTGAAACTGAACGCAGAATTTGATCTCTAGTACGCTGCTTTGTAAACTTGACAACCACTTCTGCTGGCAGATTATTTTTCTTTGTAAAGGTTGAATAGGCTCTGTAGGCCATATCCATCTCTTCTTTCAATTCCAACGCTTCTCTGCCAGTTAGAGGTGCCAAGGCATTCGCCAATGTAGTTCTGAGATCCTCTTTTTCCTCTTCTTTGATGCCCTGAAAGCAGAGAGTCCGATTTGATTTTTCCATCTGTAACATTAAAATTCTTTTTTCTTGCATATCCTGATGTTTTTCTAATTTATTGACCTTTTTCTTTATTTTCTTGGTGTCTTCCGTTGAGACCAAACACTTTTGCGCAATCTCCTCCATCTTCTTTGATGTTTCTGTTAATTGTTTTTGTTGACTGTTGAGAACACTTTCCATGTTACACAAAGTTTCGCTGATTTTCTGCATTTGATCCAGCAGAGGGCGCAGTGACTCGCTTTTCTGTTGATTGACAGCTAGCTCCGGTGGGGGGGTGCTCAGACCGGAAGTCCCTCCCCCCTTCTTTTCCGGTTTCTGCGAGACCTTTTTCAATGCGGACATCTTTTTAATTGTTTACTTTATCAAAGTTCGTGCCGCGCCACTCAGGAGACTAACAAACTCTTAATCTTCAGTATTTCCCCAAGGGTATTTTCACCAACTCTTTTTTTCCCCTTTACCCACCTCCGCTTTTCTTTTATAAGTCCCGTTTCTCAAGGGGGGTGGGGAATCCTCCCTCCTCCCATCCGCTTATACGCTTGCGGGGGGTTTCAGATTTTTGCTTCAAAATAGATCTCCAACTCACGGTTCGATGCCAGATCTTTCCGTTTGACTTTAATTCAATCGCTTTGTTCACTCCTGGAAGTCGGTGGCGTTGCTAAGTCCCATTACGGGCACAACGCAGCGGGGCCGATTGGGGCGGGGAGAAAGCCTCAATTTCCCGGCTGTTTGCCGGCAAAGAGGCTACTCCCCAAGCGCCCCCGGTTCGGAGCCTTTGCCTAAGGCTCACTAGGGTCTTTCGCATAAGTGAAGACCCCCCCAAACTGCGTGTGGGCTAACCATCTCCAGGAGCGTCCCGAGAGGTGGCCGCCATTTGCTCCGCCGAAACCGAAAGTGAGCTAGACTTGTTTTAAGCAAGAGATGTTTCAGAGGTGGTTTGCCATTGCCTGCCTCTGCGTCACAACCCTGATATTCCTTTAGGGTTGCCCATACACATAGTAGCCAAGGCCAACCCTGGTTAGCTTCCAAGATCTGATTCAGGCTAGCCTGTGCTCTCCAGGTCAGGGCTGGTCTGCATTAGAAGAGCAAGATTCAAATCCAGTAGTGTCTTAAAGACCAACAAGATTTCCAGGGTAGAAGCTTTCAAGAGTCAAAGCTCCTTATGTCACATACAAGTAGGAATAGAGATCTCTGAACCCAGACAGAAGGTGGGAGGGTTGTTGCAAAGAAGGGAATCAGGATGCAAAGGTCCAATGCAAAATGCAGGGGAGAAATCCAGTCAGTCACATATGAGTTATGGTCACCCTGTGGGGGTTCTCCAGGCAAGAGACGTTCAGAGGTGGTTTGCCATTGCTTGGCTCTGCATCGGTGGGTGGGAAGGAGAGAAAGAAGCAGGGAAAGGTGAGGATATGGGGGTTGCCAGGAGGAAGGAAATTGGAAATAGTTTGGGGAGGATGATACAGAGGGAAACAAAGTGCCCTACAAAAAGGGGGTTGGACTAGATGACCCTCGAGGTCCCTTCCACCTCTATAGTTCTATGATTCTATGACCACTGCTTAGCTTCTGAGATCTGACAAGATCAGTCTATTCTGGGCTCTCCAGGTCAGGATGAGAAATGTTTAGGGGCAGAAAAGATGGCTACAATAAATTCAGCTCTTTGTCCCCCTCTAGAGATGAGCCCGGGAAGTGCAGCTTTGCAATAAGAACTCCCCCAGATGATACCCACCGATATTTGACAGTGTTTTCCCCCGGTGAACAAAGCTGAAAGCCTTGCATTTTACCTTGGAGGCTCCCCTGGGATCTCAGTCAGCAGTATGTAAAGGTTCTTGGCACCGTAAATCACCTTTAAAGCCTTCCTTCAAGAGCAGCAGGGAAATTTAAAAGGGCAGTGAGCTCCTAGCATGGAGCTATAGAACTTTATTTGGGTGTTTCGTTTCCTCCTTCGTTCATAAAATAAACATTGCTGATTTATCTGAATGAGGCTCACTCCGTGTTTTCTTAAAGGACTGGATCGCGGCCGAGCGCAGAGAAAACGCTTTTCGAGAGCTTGACCCAGGCAAGCTTAAATTATGCCCATTCAGGAAACGGTTGAATCCAACGCTCGAGACGGGAAGGTTAAAATGTTTGCGCTGAATTGTATTAAATCTTTCTACAGTAAATCCTGGAGGAAGCCAGACCCTGAAAGGAACCCACTTATTCTCGGTGTCTCGAAACGCCTCCTGTACTTTCAAAGGGGAAGTGGTCATTAATCAGGCGGGACAAGCGGCCAGCTAATAAAAGCCACCGCGAAATTGGAACAAGTTTTCCATTTTTAGTCTGTTGTAAGGCCTGATCTATTAATACGAGGCAATCGGTGACCCTTTCTTATCCTCCATCCAGCGAGGATCTCAGGGGGGAAATAGTACACAGTGAAAGGCCAGCTGCATTCACATTTGTGCGGGGTGTTAAAATGAGAGGCAGGGGGCAACTTTAAGAAGTGCTTTGCTCCATCAGAACACGGGTCATCTAGTTCATTTCCAGTTGTGGCCATCCAAGTTTCTCAATAGGTATGTGTGTGATGTCAAGTTGCAACCAACTTCGAACAACCCAGCAAGGGGCTTTCAAGGTAAGCGAGGAGCAGAAGTGGTTGGCCATTGCCTTCCTCTGCAAAGTGTCCCATCCAAGTACTGTTACTTTGGCTCTAGCAGCCCAAAATAGACTACTTCTGAACGGGAAGGCTCTATTTAGGAACTGTGGCTGATGGCCACTGATAGACCGATCAGCCTTGTAGATGTCTCATCTCCGTAGCAGCAAATTCCACAAATTGGCTAAATGGCTTTTCTTTCTGCCCTGAGAACTTCAGCCCCACCAGAAAAAAAATTGCCCCATAAGCCACAAAATCCTGGCCACGGGCCTGACCACCTTTTTCTTCCCTCGTTTTTCTGCATCGGAAGATCAGCCCTAGATCATCATGACCCCCATTTTACAGGCAGTAACTGAGGCAGACAATGGCAAACCACCTCTGAAGGACTCGAAATCCCCTATGGGGTCATTGTAAATCAGCTGTGACCTGACGACAACGACAACACACAACTGAGGATGGACTCGGATTCCAGGGAGCAGGGCTCTTTTTGTAGCAGGAACTCCTTTGCATATTAGGGTTGCGGTGCTCATCTCCGTTTCAAAGCCAAAGAGCCAGCGCTGTCCGAAGACATTTCCGTGGTCATGTGGCTGGCATGACTAAACACCAAGGTGCATGGAACGCTGTTACCTTCCCACCGAAGTGGTACCTATTTATCTACTTGCAATTTCTTGCTTTCGAATTGCTAGGTTGGCAGGAGCTGGAACTAGAGACGGGAGCTCACTCCGTCATGCGGCACTCTCGGGTCTTGAACTGCTGAACTACTGACCTTCCATAGCCTGCAGTTCAGCGTCTTAACCACTTGAGCCACCGCAGTTCCTTTCAAAATGTATAGATTTATTTTTGCAGGGCAACAACTGATAATGCAATCCTCATTTACAATTTTAGCATTTCCATAGCAATTTATGGGCCCTTCAAACTGAGAGCCAGTTTGGTGTAGTGGCTAAGTGCGTGGACGATAATCTGGGAGAACTGGGTTTGATTCCCTACTCCTCTACTCGCACCTGCTGGATGACCTTGGGCAAGCCATCGTTCTGTCAGAGCTGTTCTTGAAAAAGAGCAGTTTCTGTCAGAGCTCTCTCAGCCCCATCTTCCTCACAGGATGTCTGTTGTGGGGAGGGGAAGGGAAAGGAGTTTGTAAGCTGCTCTGAGACTCCTTTGGGTAGTGAAGGGCGAGGTATAAATCCAGTCTCTTCTTCTTCATGAATACTGTCTTTACCAACAGCCCTTAAATAAATCAGCATTTACCATCCACAGGGCTCTTTTGTAGCAGGAACTCCTTTGCATATTAGGTGACACACCCCTAATATAGCCAATCCTCCAAGAGCTTACAGAGCTCTTCTTACAGGGGCTGCTGTAAGCTCTTGGAGGATTGGCTACGTTAGGGGTGTGTCGCCTAATATGCAAAGGAGTTCCTGCTACAAAAAGAGCCCTGCCAGGGAGGTTACTGTTGTGGTCTTGTGCAGCAGCAAGGACTCTTCCAGTAGCACTTTAAAGACTAACAGTGGTTGTCGTGGTCAGAGCGCTTAGATTTAGGAGAACGTTGCATGTTGAGAGTCTGTATAGTGGTTAGAGTTAATGGAGTCAGCGGAATAGCCTCCACTTTGCATGCAGAAGGCCCCAGGTTCAATCCTTGGCATCTGCAGTTAAAAGGATCAGGCAAGAGGTGATATAAAGGACCTCTGCCTGTGACCCTGGAGAGCCGCTGCCAGTCTGTGTAACAACACTGACCTTGATGGAGCAGTGGTCTGGTTCAGGATAAGGCAGCCAAGAGCCAGCGTGGTGTAGTGGTTAGGAGTGGCAGACTCTAATCTGGAGAACCGGGTTCAATTCCACACTCTTCCACATAAAACCAACTGGGTGACCTTGGGTCAGTCACACCTCTCAGAGCTCTCTCAGCCCCGCAAAATAAGTCGAGCTCACCACTTACTGGGGCATAATGCTAAAAGAGCTAGAACTTACGGCTGCCAGACAGTCTTCGGATCTCCTGGATATGTCACACACAACGGCATATGATAATTACTAATTATTTTTGTAAGGCAGCTGCATGTGAGTGTCAGACTAGGGTCTGGGAAGACCCAGGTTCGAATCTCTACTCTGCCATGGTGGAAGCTTGCTGGATGACCTTGAACTTGTCAGTCGCACACGCTCAGGCTAACCTCCCTCACCGGGCTGTTGTGTGGGCGAAGTCGAAAAGTGTTCTGTGCCACTTTGGGCCCACATTGGGGAGAAAACAAAGAGGTATAAGTGCAGTAAATAAACAAATCAGTTGTAGGATTTGTCTTTGTTGCCTGGAACCCATTCTACAAAAATACCCACCAGCATGGAGAACAATCTAGGGGGAAGTTCTCCAGCACAAGCCTTGCTGAAATGGACAGCATGTTCCTGTGTAGGTCTTTTTCATTCCTATTAGAAGAGAAGAAGATGATGAAGAAGAGATTGGCTTACAATCTCCTTTCCCTTCCCCTCCCCACAACAGACAACATGTGAGGTAGGTGGGGCTGGGAGAGCTCTCTTGAGAACTGCCGTTGAGAGAACAGCTCCGAAAGAACTTATGACTGACCCAAGGTCACACCAGCAGCTGCATGTGGAGGAGTGGGGGATCAAACCCGTTTCTCCCAGCTAAGAGTCCGCACTCTTAACCACTTAGAACAGATAAAAGGAAATACTTCTTCACCCAAAGAGTGATTAACACATGGAATTCACTGCCACAGGAGGTGGTGGCAGCTACAAGCATGGACAGTTGCAAGAGGGAATTAGACAAACATATGGAGCAGAAGTCCATCAGGGGCTATTAGCCACAGGGTATAGATGGGAATTCTCAGTCTGGGGCAGGTGATGCACTCTATACTTGGTGCTGGAGGGGGCAGCAGTGGGAGGGCTTCCAGTGTCCTGGCCCCACTGCTGGACCTCCTGATAGCACGTGGTACTTTTGGCCGCTGTGTGACAGAGTGTTGGACTAGATGGGCCATTGGCCTGATTCAACATTGGCTTCTCTTATGTTCTTACTGCACCAAACTGGCTCTCAGTTGTGCAGGAGAGCTTTGAGGTGGACCATGCCCCACTCACTCAGCTGCTCTGTCTGTCTGTCTCTCTCTGTGTCAAAACTCGCCAACGGCAGGGCTGTGTCTGCAGAGAATTCAAGAGGAGGGATGGAGGCTTGCTCCGGGCTACTTGACCAGTCCCTTCCTGTGCTGGGATTCGAGTGCAGACTTCCCAGACGCAAACATCGCCTTTTCTGCCAAGAGCGGTCCAACATTCTCAAGTCAAAAACGCAAATTCCAACAACCCCCCCCCAACACCTGGCCCAAGGTCATCCTGCTGCCCACCCTGGGATTCTTTTCCCCAAGGCCGTAGCCTTGTGCTTTTCTCATTCCACATTGTTCTCCTGCCATTCCTACAACTTGTCAAGGGCGAAAAGGGTGAGCCTGAACGGGAAAGCCGACTGCTGCAGGGCAAAGCCTTTGACCAGCTTGCAACGCTGTGATTAAAACACGAGGCGCGGCGATAAATGAGTTATTAATATTTCATGCCCCAAAGAGGCTAAGCCCTTTCTAATCACATTTTAATCCCAGGGAAAAAAGGTACAGAGTTGGAAAGTAAGGATCATACCTCTCTAACCCTCCCCACCCCTTACAGGCTGGGGACAAAACTCGGAGGGAAGAAAGGATGGAGGCGATGGCTGGGATCAGATGAAGCCGCAAGAAGGAATAACGGCTCTCGGGAGAAAGAACAATATTCATTCATTTGATTTGATTTGATTTACTTTATAAATAAATATCCTGCCTTTCTCCTTTATATATATAAACATCCTACCTTTCTCCCCAGTTGAGGACCTATGTTCCCTCTATCCCCCCCCCCACTGAGCACAGCAGTTCACATCCTCACCAGAAGATAACTGTGGTAATCTTGAAATGGGCAATGGGCAGTGCAAGACCCTGTGCGGCTCCAGATTGCTGCTGAGCGGGGCTTCCTGTGTTAATGAGCGACCACTCGTGTGCAGATCAATGGTCAGCTAAGGCAGCTCCATATGTTCACTTGCAAAAGAGATGAGGAGCAAGCGGTATCTGTGGGAGAAGACCTGTTAGGTTAAAGGATGGTAACCCCAAGACACCTTAGGAACATAAGAGAAGCCAGGTTAAAGGATGGTACACCCAAGACACCTTAAGAACATAAGAGAAGCCAATGTTGGATCAGGCCAATGGCCCATCCAGTCCAACACTCTGTCACACAGTGGCCAAAAATACCAGGTGCCATCAGGAGGTCCACCAGTGGGGCCAGGACACTAGAAGCCCTCCCACTGTTCTCCCCCCCCCAAGCACCAAGAATACAGAGCATCACTTGCCCCCAACTGAGAGTTCCTATCTATACCTTGTTGCTAATATCCAGTGGTGGACTTCTGCTCCATGTGCCTATCTAATTCCCTCTTGAAGTCATCCATGCTTGTAGCCGCCCCCACCTCCTATGGCAGTGAATTCCATGTGTTCATCATCACTCTTTGGGTGAAGAAATACTTCCTTTTATCTGTTCTAACCCAACTGCTCAGCAATTGAGTGCCCACAAGTTCTTGTATCATGAGAAAGGGAGAAAAGCACTTCTTTCTCAACCTGCTCTATCCCATGCATAATCTTATAAACCTCGATCATATCACCCCTCAGCCTTTGTTGTCCCACAACTTTGGTAACGTATTTCTTGGACACTCTCTCAATGTCAAGTAAGTTCCAAGATCTTGGTCAACTGTCGTTTCTCCAAGCTAAAGAGCCCCAAGCGTTTTAACCTTTCTTCATCAGGAAAGTTTTCCAACCCTTTTATCATTCTAGTTGTCCTTTTCTGTACTTTTCCCAATGCTACAGTATCCTTTTTGAGGTGTGGTGACCAGAACTGTACACAGAACTGTACATGAGCAGAACGTTGGCCATAAAGGGCATCCTTCAAAGGTATGTGATGCTACAGTTAATCAGGCCAGGGACTCGTCGCTGCCTAAGGAGGTGAGTTCCCAGAAGCCCTAGGTACACTGCCTTGACGTCCATAGTGGGCTATACATGATAAAGCTAATGTATAGCTTATCTATGGGTGGGCAGGTCCTGACCTGGATGACCAGATCTTGGAAGCTAAGCAGGTTCGGCCCTGGCTCTCACTAGGATCAGAGACCACCAAGCAAGAAGAAGAGAAGAGATAAGAGATTGGATTTATACCCCACCCTTCACTCGGAATCTCAGAGCAGCTTACAATCTCCTTTCCCTTCCTCTCCCCACAACAGACACCCTGTGAGGTAGCTGGGGCTGAGAGAGCTCTTTCAAGAACTGCTGTTGAGAGAAAAGCTCTGAGATAACTTGTGGCTGACCCAAGGTCACACCAGCAGTTGCATGTGGAGGAGTGGGGACTCAAACCCGGTTCTCCCAGATTTGAGTCTGCCACTCTTAACCGCGACACCAAACTGGGACTCAGGTCCAGGGCTATTAACACGGAGGAGTCAGTGGCAATCTACCTCTAAACATCTCTTGCCTCGAAGACCTTTCGGGGTCGCTGTGACTTGGGTGCACGTTCCACTGCCACAGTTGCCAGAATGTGCATATAGGAAGAGTTCCCCAGTAGAAGGATAAGAAAACTTAGAATTTGGAGTGTATTTCTGGGCATGGGGAGCAGGGAATTCCATTTCATGTAGAATTTCCCTTAATGAAGAAGGGCCACCAAGTCTCTTGAATGATAAGATTTGCTGTCACTTCCCCAGTGTCGGGAGGTGGTGGTGGCTACAAGCACCGACAGCTTCAAGAGGGAACTGGATAAGCATATGGAGCAGAGGTCCATCAGTGGCTATTAGCCACAAGGGATAGATAGGAACTCTCAGTCTGGGGCAAGTGATGTTCTGTATTCTTGGTGCTTGGAGGGGGGCAACAGTGGGAGGGCCTCTGGTGCCCTGGCCCCACTGCTGGACCTCCTGATGGCACCTGGTATTTTTGGCCACTGTGTGACAGAGTGTTGGACCGGATGGGCCCTTGGCCTGATCCGACATGGGCTTCTCTTATGTTCTTATGTTAAACTGGCTGGCAAGTTGTTCCACTCCCTGCAAAGGAGACTTCCAATGATCTTGTGGCCAAAACAAAACAAGGCTTATTGCCCCCTAATCTAGAATGATAGAATGCATTTTAAATGCCTTCTGACAGCCCCCAAACAAACTTACAGACTTCTGAGTAAATTCCCATGTAAGCTGTCAGGCTAAGAGAAACACTATCATTTGTTTTTAAATGTCTAATGACATTAACAACAGTCTACCGTGGAAATTCTTCCCTTCAGTTTGTGGCCAGAGAGTTATTAATCAAAAGAGCAAAGATGACAAGGTCAAAGACGGACGCTTCATTCACATGGCACACCTCATTGTATGAAGAATCACAGCTCCTATGCATCAGGCAGGGCAGGATCGGTGCATGAAGAGAGTTGCAAAGTATATGCCAGATTAACAGCCACGATGCCCTCAGGGGGCCTTGGCTGGCAAGAAATTATGACATGGAAAACCCTGATTTTCCCTCCTTGTTCCCATACTATGGATCAGACCGTTGGATACTGTAACTCTGCATGCAGGAGGATCTGGGAGGGAAAGGGTCAAGAGAATTCTCTCTCTCTCTCTGGTATACTTGGCAGTCAGCCTCACCCTCCTATCGGGGTGTCAAACATGTGGCCCGGGGAACCAGATTAGGCCCCCTGAGGGCTTCTGTCAGGCCCGCAGTGGAACTGGCTGCCTTCTGCGTCTTCTTCCAGTTCTGCTGCTGCTGCTGCGTCATCGTAGGTTTGCAGCCTACAGATACACACCAGAACAGCATACTCAAGTTTGCAACCGCACAGACATTTTGATGTAATAATTCAGAGTAAGAAGTATCAGTTATCAGACACTGTTAAAGAAACAAAATGTTGCAAGGGTGCTAATGTTTTAAGCATGTTTTTATTTTAAGAAAAAAAAACCCTAACCCTTTGTGTTTGTGTCCTTTATAAAGTTTATATCTCCGCTACCTGGCATTACATTTGATGACACACACGGCCCGGCCCAACAAGGTCTCATTTAGGTCAGATCTGGCCCTCATCGCAAATGAGTTCGACACCCTTGGGTTAGATGTTGAGCTGTCTTTAGCCCTTGTTTGCCTTCTGTTTTCATCTTATTTCTCTCTTCTTCTCTCTCTTACCTGGGCTTGGAGCTGTTGCAAGTTAACCTCTTGGGAAGTTAATCTGTTCACAATAAGTTAAATGTGCCCACATGAATATGTCCTGTAAGCTGTGCTTCTATTTTTGGTAAGTAAAATTTCTTTTTCTTGTTACCATTGGAGTTAGATCATCATGGGCCCCGGTCATAAGGGCCAAAAAATGCGGGGGGGGGAGGCGTGGCTGTTCGCCCCGGAGTAAAATAAAGCAGGGTAGCCCGATCACATGGTCCCCTGAGTTGCCATGCCCTGGCTGTTAGCGCCGATCACACGGTGATGCTGAAGCGTGGCAAAAAAGCGGTGCAGCGCGATCACACAAGCCGCACTGTTTGTATGTGCGCATGTGCCGTTGGGGGTGGGTGGGCTGCTGTTGGTGTCTTGTTTGTGCGAATGCGCCATTTGGCATTGGTGCGCATCCTATGGAAACTTACAACATCCGGTTTGCTCAGGGACATGGGCGGCGCTGGATGCCATGGGACACTGGCGCTCCTGCGATCAGACGCCCGCCTTTGCCCCGCATTTTCCAGAAACTAGTGCTCCCTCCTTGGTAGTTTTTTACTCCGCATCTTTGGCAGGAAGCCACGCGTTGGCCACAGGAGTGCTACACCTCCCAGATGTGCCGGCGGGGCAAATGCTCCGTGTGACCGGGGCCTTTGTAATTTGTTTGAACAGTATTTCCTCCCTTAACTGGGAAACGTGGGGATTGAGGATACTGCATAAAGCTTCTGTGGTTCCAAGGCAAATTATGTTATTTTTTTTTAGGTACAGCTACCATCCAGTCATAACACCCTTTAATGACCCATGCAGCCCCTCGCTTTCTGACTCTAGAGGTCTGCATTTTTATCTGGGAGAACTGCGTTTGATTCCCCATTCCTCCACTTGCACCTGCTGGATGACCTTGGGCAAGCCATAGTTCTGGCACAGCTGTTCTTGAAAAAGAGCCGTTTCTGTCAGAGCTCTCTCAGCCCCACCTCCCTCACAGGGTGTCTGTTGTGGGGAGGGGAAGGGAAAGGAGTTTGTAAGCCGCTCTGAGACTCAAAAGTGAAGGGCAGGGTATAAATCCAATCTCTTCTTCTCTTCTCTCTACGCCAGATGTGCTATTTCAGTACTTCCAAGTGGGGCTGAGAGAACTCTAGCACAAACTTCTCTTTCAGGAACAGCTGTGCCAGAGCTTGTGACTGACCCAAGGTCACATCAGCAGGTGCAAGTGGAGGAGTGGGGAATCAAACCTGGTTCTCCCAGATTAGAGTCCGGACACTTAACCACTACACCAAACTGGCTCTCAGAGTGTAGAGAGAAGCAAGAAGCCCTTCTGTGCTGATCCTGCCAAAATCAGCCGAGCTGTGGAAGACCACGCTAGTGCTTCATGCCCTCTTTTTAACAAGACAGCCCACCCCAAGTCTTCTAACTCTGAGCTGCATGGAGAAAAGTCTGAGTCCAGCAGCACCTTTAAGACAAACAAAGTTCAATTCTGGGTATAAGCTTTTGTGTGCACGCACACCATGTATCTGATGAAGTGGGGATGCACACGAAAGCTTCTACCCAGAATGAAACTTTGTTGGTCTTAAAGGGGCCACTGGGCTCAAACTTTGCCCCGTTGCTTCAGACCAACACGGCTACCCGCCTGAATCTGAGCTGCATGGATCACTTCGAAAGTGCAAAGGTACCAGGTTGGCACTGAAATTGCAATTCTCGTTTTTCCATGCCTGGGGATGGTAAATATATATATATTTTAAAGTCAGCCTGACAGGTTACTGCAGGATTTATTGCACCGTTAATGTGCCCATAAACATGAACAACCTGTGTTGATACAGACGCCAGTGCTTCATTACCCGACTTGCTGACTTGGTGAAAATTCAGAGGCGTCGGTATAAAGGGCAGGATGAATGGATCGCCGCAGTTAGGTCGTAAAACCATCTGTGCGGGTGGCCTTTGGACAGCGGCAACTGATAGCCCAAAGGCGGCTGTGCAACCATGGCAAAGAGAATGGCTATGCATGCAGGACGGCCAGAGCACATGGATGCAGTTGCACGGGGTGCCTTCACGCTCTGTGCTTTCGGTGAAAGGGGGGAATAGCGGCACACCTCTGAATCCTTAAGTCAGGGCCCCCATTCTTTCTGAGCCTGCGGGCACCTTGGAATTCTGCTACGGTGCGGTGGGTGCAGCCACAAAAATGGCTGCCACAACATGGCTTATCTTCAGCCATGCAGAGCATCACCTGCCCCAGACTGAGAGTTCCCATCTATACCTTGTGGTTAATGGCCACTGATGGACCTCTGCTCCATATGCTTATCCAATTCCCTCTTGAAGCCGTCCATGCTTGTCGCTGCCACCACCTCCTGTGGCAGTGAATTCCATGTGTTAATCATGTGAAGATAAAAATGGAAGACGGGAATATTATGTAGTGGGTTGGACGCATAATGAAACCATGGACACCGATGTAGTGATCAGCATGTTTCGCTATTACACAACAAAGACCATGTTACCTGGCCAGGTGGCCACTATATACAAGCGTAGGGGAACACCCCCTGGTGCCATTGGTGGGTTTGAATTCCTGCCGCCGTTCCCATTGGTTCCCCTAAGCTGGAGCCAGGAGCCCCCGTCCCATTGTTCCCCGGGACTCAAGCTCAGGCTCCGACGCTGATGTCCCCAAGCAGTCAGCAGACACAACAATGGGAAATCGATTGTGTAAGCTGCCTTGGGTCCCAACCTTGGGAGCAAAGCAAGGTACAAACAAACAAACAAACAAACAAACAAACAAACAAACAAACAAGGATTTCCTCTGGCTTTTCTAGTGCAAGCCAGTGTGGTGCAGTGGTTAAAGTATTGGACTAAGACCTGGGAGCCCCAGGTTTGAATCCCCGTAATCTGATGGAAGTTAGCTCGGTGATCTTGGGCCGCTCGTTCTTATCTCATTCTAACCTCCAGGGCTGTTTCTGCAAAGGCAAAATAGGAGAAGGGAGTCCAACGGTGTAAGCCACTCTGGGTAGTTGAGGATCAAAGCGAGGCATAAATATCCAAATGACTAAATGAAATTACCTGCTAGCAGCCCTGCCGCACAACATGGGGCCATTCCGAATGGCAATGTGGGGCAAAAGAAATGGGATTTTCAGGCAGGGGAATGTCCCCACATCTTGTTGGAAGTTCCAGGTGCGATTGCACTGCCTCGGCGTCCAGACTTTGTGGCAAGAGAGACTAGATAGCTAGAGAGGCTCCCTGACCCTTCTTCCTGTGCTTACTCTTCTGCCTACTGTATGTGGACTGTGTTCCCAGGGACCAATTTCCTTCCTTCTGTTCTCTCTCTCAGATGATACCGAACTGTCTCCCTGCAGACACCAAGAGGTATTTCTCTGTTAAACTTGCAACATGGCTCTGTGTAGCTCTGTAAGCTGAGTCACCTGGTCAAGTGACTCTGCTTAGGGTTCCCAAGTACTTACTGTCTGCGGGCGGGGGACGAATGCTCCCCGGCTGGGCCAGTCTTCCTGGTAACGCACCATGCCGTCGCCAGGAAGTGATACCAGGCGACGCTCTGGCAATGGGGCTGAAAACTCGATGGTACCATCGAGTTTCCAGCCCCATTGCCAGAGCGTCGCCTACCGTCCCTTCCTGGCGACGGCATGGTGCTCCGCGCCTCTCCTTCCCCTGGGGATGGTCCTGCGACGATGTATCCATCCCCCGCCGGCACGCGGTAAGTTCTTGGGAAGCCTAACTCTGCTGCATTTGTACCTTTGTTTAGAGCCCTCTGCTAACTAGTGGGAACTGGGCTAACCACACCCGTGAACCCCAATACATTTCTCCTGCCCCAGTCTGTCGGATGCCTGCCATGGGTTAATTGGGTGATGTATGTGTGTGCAGGAATGTGCTTTGCCTTGCAGCTGTAATGTCTCCGCAGCCTCCCTTATCTTCCCCTGGCCTTGGCTGCTTAGTCTGTTAGGCACGAAGCGCCCCAATCTCCCGTGCGCCTCCGAACCGTTAGATGCCTCTCTGCCGTTTTCCCAGCTCACCCATTGGTTCCCAGGTGTCAGAGGGGCATGTATGAATCCCCTGTAATTGTAATAGCCATTTTGTAGCTTTCATTCCTGACACTAAGGTTATCGACTGCTTCACTTGACTCTAATCAAAATAAAGCTTTACCTGTTTAAGGACCTGCTGTTGAACTGAGTTATTGGAGTGCCTGGCACAGTCCTCCTGGTGCCATCCCTCCCAGTTTGGTGTAGTGGGAGAACCGGGTTTGGTTCCCCACTCCTCTACGTGCACCTGCTGGATGACCTTGGGCAAGCCATAGTTCGTCAGGGCTGCTCTTGAAAAAGAGCAGTTTCTGTCAAGTGCTCTCTCAGCAGCCCCACTTACCTCACAGGGTGTCTGTTGTGGGGAGGGGAAGGGAAAGGAGTTTGTAAGCCGCTCTGAGACTCCCTTGGGTAGTGAAGGGTGGGGTATAAATCCAATATCCTCTTCTCTCCTTTTTCTCTCTTTTCCCACTGGGGATGAGCTTTCTGAGGGTTTCTCCCAGTTATGGACATAGCGATATAGCTTTATATTGGTGGGACATTGGCAGTGAAAATGGCTGCCGCTTGAGCAGGACTGAGGAAATCCAAACTCTTCCCCACAGCAGCCATGCAGGCTTTACTGTGATGTTTCCCAAGACTTTGCCGCAAAGAAAGTTTGGGAAAGATCAAAGAAAAGCCGGAGGGAAAACCGGGAGGTACAGGAGTGCACCACCTGGATGCGGGCCAGGGGGGAACCCCCCCGCTTTCCAACAGCACCGAACCCAAGGCAAATAACCCATGTGGGAAATGTCACGTTCATCCGACCTACACCAACCTTGTACTGGCATGAGGGAGCCAGGGGGAGGTTTTCCTCTCCTCACATTCTGAGCATGAGATTTCTATCCTGTCTGTGTGGAAAGCCTGGGGGGGGTGTTGTGGTTAGTTGTCATTTGAACTGTATAAGAAGATAGAAGCAAGTTTGATGTAGTGGTTAAGTGAGCGGACTCTAATCTGGGAGAACCAGGTTTGATTCCCGACTTCTCCACTTGCAGCTGCTGGATGACCTTGGGCAAGCCATAGTTATCTCAGAGCTGTTCTTGAAAAAGAGCAGTTTCTCTCAGAGCTCTCTCAGCCCCACCTACCTCACAGGGTGTCTGTTGTGGGGAGGGGAAGGGAAAGGAGTTTGTAAGCCGCTCTGAGACACCCTTGGGTAGTGAAGGGCAGGGTATAAATCCAATCTCCTCCTCTTCCTCCTCCTCTTCTTCTTCTTGTGTAATTTGTACAGTGTGACAGACTATTCCCTTGACTCCCGCTCTTACAGCTGGTCTCCAGGCGACAGAGATCAGTTCCTCTAGAGAAAATGGCTACTTTGGAGGGTGGACTCTTATGACTTACACCCCACTGAAGTCCCTCCCCTCCCCATACCCCCCCCCGGGGCTCCACCCCCCAAATCTCCAGGTATTTCCCATCCCAACCCAGACCTGGCATCCCTATTGCCCTGTTAACTCCCTTCCCGACGACTCAGCGGCAGGTCAGAAGTGCAGCGCGACTCCTTCCTCTCTGGCCCCGCTGTCTCTTTGGCCGAGCCGCTGCGAGCTTGTGGACTCCGTTTACTGTCAGCCTATAAATAACCCGACTGGAGCCATCGGTGTCGGGCTCTTGGCAGAGTTTTCCGTCTCTGCGCCCGGCTTGGGAAAGGAGGCATGCCATCGGGGTCGCGCACACCGCATCAAGAACACGTGGCTATGCGTGGACGTCATCTTGCTACGGCCTTGGCCAGATTGGGGGGGTATAAATAACTCTTCCGGAGTTGTGCATTTGACTTTTGGCTTGGTTGGCTTTTTGCTGGCGTGCGGGCGTTTCCACGGAGCACCATACCGCTCGCCTCTCTTGCTTCTTGTGCTGGCAAAGAGGCGTTTCCACCAGGAAATCCTAGCCAGGATTTTTTAATTCGGGGGGGCCTTTAAATGTCAGGGGGCACCCTACCCACACCCCCTGTACACGCCACCAAGGGAGCGCCTGGGCTGGATGGGAAGTGGGGGGGGGCTTGGTAGTAAGTCAGGGGGCTGGGCCCCAAGATGCCCTACTGGAAAGATGGGCCTCATTTCCACATAGGGTTGCCAATCTCCAAGTGGTGCCGGGAGAGAGCAGGATCTGACCTCTAAAGCCCTTCCTTGGACTCGCTTGTTTGAAGACATGGGTCTGCCAAGTCGGTCTGAAAATTCCTGGAGGTTTGGGGGTGGAGCCTGGGGGGAGGCAGAGTTTGGAGAGTGGAGGGAAAACAGCAGAAACGTAATGCCAGAGAATCCACCCTGTGAAGCTGCCATTCTTGGCAGGTGGGGCTGCCAACCTCCAGGTGGCTCCTGGAAATCTCCAAGAATTGAAAACTGATCTCCAGGCTACAGGGATCGGTTCCCCTGGAGGAAGTGGCTGCTCTGGAGGGCGGACTCTATGCTGTTCCATCTCTGCTGAGCTCCATTCCCCTCTGCACGCCCTGCCCTCCCCAGATGCCACCCCTAAATCACCAGGAATTTCAAAACCCAGAGATGGCAACCTTACCGCCAGAGGAATCGATCCCGATCGTCTGCAGATCAGCTGTAATGCCAATAGAGCTCCAGGCCCCAACTGGAAGCTGGCAACCCGATTAGGGCGTCCCCTTTTATGGGCCTCTGGGAGCTCCGTCTCGTGTTCAGTTCTTCCCCTGTCTTGCTCATTTGGCCCACAACAGAAACCAGGCCTGCAGCTTGTCCTTTTGATGTCAGGGGCTCCCAGCCTTTTTGAGCTCATGGGCACCTCTGGAATTCAGACACGGTGGAGTGCGCAGCCACAAAATGGCTGCGGAAGAAGAAGAGGAGGAGGAGGAGGAAGAGGAAGGAGTAGGAGGAATCATAGAATCATAGAGTTGGAAGGAACCTCCAGGGTCATCTAGTCCAACCTCCTGCACAATGCAAGGAATTCACAAATACCCCCCCCCATGCCCCCAGTGGCCCCTGATCCATGCCCAGAAGATGATGAAAAACCTCCAGGATCCCCGGCCAAACTGGCCTGGAGAAAAATTGCTTCCTGACACCAAAGTGGCGATCAGCATTTCCCTGGTCGTGTAAGACAGGGCCACAAGAACTAAGCACAGAGGCAACCCTTCCTGCCCTCCCTTCTCCTGACCTGCCTAAATTCACCGAATCTGTATTGCTGTCAAATGGCCATCTATCCTCTGTTTGAAAACCTCCAGAGAAGGAGAGCCCACCAGCTCCCGAGGAAGCCTGTTCCACTGAAGAACCACTCTGTCAGGAAGTTCTTTCTAATGTTTAGCCGAAAACTCTTCTGATTTAATTTCAACCCACTGATTCTGGTCCAACCTTCTGGGGCAACAGAAAACAACTCCGTACCTTACAAGTGGTTGGATTTATATCCTGCCCTTCACTCTGAGTCTCAGAGCGGCTTACAATCTCCTTCCTTTCCCCTCCCCACAACGGACAACCCGGGAGGTAGGTGGGGCTGAGAGAGAGCTCTTGAGAGAACAGCTCTGAGAGAGCTGTGACTGGCCCAAGGTCACCCAGCTGGCTGCATTTGGAGGAGAGGGGAATCAACCCCGATTCTCCAGATTAGAGTCCGCCACTCTTAACCACTACACCAAACTGTCTTTCAAGGTGGAGCCAGCCACACAATGGCCGCCAAGGTGAAGACCCTTGTACTGCGGTGGCAGCTGCTACCAAAACAATGGTTTTGTTTTTTTTTAAATCTCCACAGCCAATCAAACCTTCAGTGGCCAATTGAAACCCTTGCTGGACAATGTCCCCCAGCCTGGACACAAACATTTTCTAAAAACACTGGTCAAGCAGCAGGGAAGGTGACTGTGGGTGCCGTTGCGCCTGTGGTCACCACGTTGGAGACCCCCTCCTTGTATTTCCCCAGCTCTTGAGGTAGGGTTGCCAGCCTTCAGGTGAGACCTGGAGATCTCCCACTTTTACAACTGATCTCCAGCTGACAGAGACCAGCTCCCCTGGAGAAAATGGCTGCTTCAGAGGGTGGACTCTATGGCATTGTACCCTGCTGAGGCCCCTCCCCTCTCCAAACCCCGCCCTCTCCCGGATCCATCCTCAAAGTCTCCAGGCGTTTTCGAACCCAGACCTGGCAACTATCTTGAGGACTGCCTGACTCAGCGTTTGAAGGCCTTAACTTTCAGGGTGGGTGGGGTGGAAGTCCTGTAAGAGTTTTCTTCCTCCAAGTGCTTTTTGCTGATGAGCTATTGCTATTCTTGAGCAATGCTGGGTTTGTATTTATTGCAGAAGGCAGAAAATATGTGGTCGTTTTTAAAAATTATTTGGTCCACAGTTGTGTTTATGGGCTGGCCTTTTTTTTTTTTTTTAAACTTACATTTGAAGGAGTTTTCTTTGGGGCCTTTATGAAACGGTTTGATTAATGAGGGCTGTCCGCTGCCTCCGGCCCTTCTAGGACAGGCCGGCTTCAAAAAGATCGGTCTCTCAATCAATCGTCCTGCTGTGCCTGCTTCACTTTCCCCTTTCCCCAGGTGTGTCTGCCTTTCCTCCGCACTTTGATCTGCTGCCTGCTCTCCAGTCCGAAGGTCCATCGATTCCTCCGAGGCCCCAGAACCACCCCCCCCCAACTGCCCCACAGATCTGCAATCTGTAAATCAGGGGTGTTAAACACGCGGCCCGGGGGCCAGAACAGGCCCACGGAGGGCTTCTATCAGGCCCACAGTGGAACTGGCTGCCTTCTGCTTCCTCTTCCAGTTCTGCTGCTGCTGCGTCATCGTAGGTTCGCAGCCTACAGATACACACCTGAACAGCAGACTCAAGACTGCAACAGCACAGACATTTTGATGCAATAATTCAGAGCAAGAGGTGCCAGTTATCAGACACGGTTAAATAAACAAAATATTGCAAGAGTGCTAAACGTTTTAAGCATGTTTTTATTTTAAGTTAAAAAAACACCCCTTTGTGTTTGTGTCCTTTATAAAGTTTATCTCTCCGCTACCTGGCGTTACATTTTATGACATGCATGGTCCGGCCCTACAAAGTCTCATTTATGTCAGATCCGGCCCTCCTAACAAATGACTTCCACACCCCTGCTGTAAATCTTATGCGTAGCTCTATCAGGACACACGTAACCCTCAGTTTCTCAGTAGGGCATGGAGCTTCCAAAGGTCTTTCAGGTTGGGAAAACGGGGCAAGGGAGGACTTCGACTCCCTTTCTCCATAGGCCACAGTCCCAAGATGAATTAGGCCCTGACATAAAATTCACATATATATATATATATATTTAAATCACTGATTAGCTCTGAACTAGGAGCTCACAGATAGGGTTGCCACCCCCCCCCCAGGTGGGTCCTGGAGATCTCCCAGAATTACAACTGATCTCCGGATGACAGAGATCCATTTCCTTGGAGGAAACGGCAGCTTCAAAGGGTGGAGTCTATGGCATCATACCCTGCTGAGGCCCCTCCCCAGACTTTGCCTGTCCCTGGCTCCACCCCCAAATCTCCAGGAATTCCCCAGACTGGAGCTGGCAGCCCTTCTCAAAGCCTATGTCGTGGTTTTTGGCCCCAAGGTAGCTCCATGGATAGACCTGGGAACAGTCTATCAAGTAGTTTGGTGTGGCCAGTTTGGTGTAGTGGTTAAGTGCACAGACTCTAATCTGGGAGCACCAGGTTTTGATTCCCCACTCCTCCACTTGCACCTGCTGGATGACCTTGGGCAAGCCGTAGTTCTGGCACAGCTGTCCTTGAAAAAGAGCAGTTTCTGTCAGAGTTCTCTCAGCCCCACCTACCTCACAGGGTGTCTGTTGTGGGGAGGGGGAAGGGTAGTGGCAGATTAACCATTAAGCAGACTAAGCACGTACTTAGGGCACCAGGGCCAAAGGGGGCACCACAAAACTGGGAAAAGGGTGAAAAGAAAAAAAAGAATGAAGATTTGTAAAACATTTTTTTTGATAAAACTAGTGCAAATTGATCATGGTGCACCCTAGGGTTATCTTCTATTTTTTGTTGGCGAGGTGCAGTGTCATAGGCTATGTTTAAAAGTAAAATGCATGTGTTTAAAAGGAGGGGGGCACCAAGATTGGTCAGTGAGCCTTAATCCGCCCCTGGGGAAGGGAAGGGAGTTTGTAAGCCACTCTGAGACTCCTTTTGGTAGTGAAGGGCAGGATATAAATCCAGTCTCCTCCTCCTCTTCCTCCTCCTCTTCTTCTTTGGCCTCCCGATGAAGCGTTGCCTTTGTAGCCTTACCATTAGCCCAGACTCAGCAGGCAAACTCCCCGCCCCGCCCCCCCATTTCCTTCCTCTCACCCAGTGGAGAAGCAGGGGGAAAATGAGGGAGGGGAAGAGGCATAACTGCACGATGCAGTGATGTGACTGCCCAGAAATGATGTCAGATCCTGAGAAGGGAGCCTGCGGGAAGGGTTGCCTCCGTGCTTAGTTCTCGTGGCCCTTTCTTACACACCCAGGGAAATGCCGGTCACCACTTTGGGGTCAGGAAGCAATTTTCCCTCATGCCACTTTGGCTGGAGATCCTGGAGGTTTTTTGTCATCTTCTGGGCATGGAGCAGGGGTCACTGGGTATGTGGGGAGGCAGGTAGTTGTGAATTTCCTGCACTATACAGGAGGTTGGACTAGATGACCTTGGAGGTACCTTCCAACTCTATGATTCTATGATTCTGTGGCTGAGTTCAGACTGGCAGTTTGAAGCGGGAGCCAGTCGTGGCAAAAAGCCCTGGAACAAAATGTTCTGGGTTTTCCCAGTCACACTGCGCCGACTGATGCGGGAACATACCGGGAGGAGGCACACGGGAGCATTCAGACTGCTGGCCCGGAGGCGCGGCTATAAACGGCTTTTCCCTGGTAATTCGGCTATGTGAGCATATGTGCATCTGGCTGATTTGGGGAGGATCCCGTTGCGCCGGCACCGCATTGGGCAGTAGAGCGGAGCACAGCCAATCAGATCGCTGCTGCCTTATGCGCAACGTGGGTTGCTCCCGGCTTTTCGGGTTGGCGTTCGCACTTCCCAGAAGCGGAATGAAGCGGGACAAACGGGCTCTCAGAGATTTGCTACCACTTTCAACAGGTATCTTTTAAACGTGGGAGTGAAGCGGAACAGCACGGGTTGACTATGGGTGGGGAACGCCAGGCAGATGTGCCTGTGTGAACGGCCCCTTTAATCCGCTTGTGAGATGTGGCTGAAATGTGGCAATAGCGGGGCAAACTGCCCGTCTGAACTCAGCCTAGGATTCCCCAGCCCAGACCAAGCTTCCTCCCATATGGCTTCTTGGTGGTGCCTTAAACTCATGGCTCCCTGACTTAACAGGGGCAGAGTTCGCCTGGCCATAACCTTGCTCCTTCAGGACCCTGGGACGTTCTGTACATCCTCCTTCGCAAAACAGATGACTTATTTCTCTTTGACAGGGGAAAGAGCCCGTGCAGGAAGCCCTGTACCAGTTTGTTTCCATAGCAAGCGGGCTTGACGGCTTCCTGGTTATAAATAGCTATTGCTATATCGGAGCACTTCACAATTAATAAAGATGATTTCCTGATACTCCGCCACTCTCTGTTTTTCTCTTGCCGGAGGATTTTCGACAGTATATAAACAAGGATAAACCAACACATTAAGCTTCGTTGTACCAGTTCAGACTGTTGGTCCACCAGTGTCAGTCTTGTCTACTCCGATGGGTGGTGGGTCTCCAGGGTCTTTGGCAGAGGCCTTTCCCAGCACCTACTACCTGATCCTTTTCCCTGGAGATTGAACCTGGGACCTTCTGCATGCTAAGTAGATGCTCTACAGAAGAAGAAGAAGAAGAAGAAGAAGAAGAAGAAGAAGGAGAAGAAGGAGAAGAAGGAGAAGAAGGAGAAGAAGGAGAAGAAGAAGAAGAGGAGGAGGAGGAGGAGGAGGAGATTGGATTTATACCCTGCCCTTTACTTGGAATCTCAGAGTGGCTTTCAATCTCCTTCTCTTCCTCTCCCCACAACAGACACCCTGTGAGGTCGGTGGGGCTGAGAGAACTCTTTCGAGGACTGCTCTCGAGAGGAAAGCTCGTAATCGGAGAGGAACTTGTAATTGACCCAAGGTCACACCAGCAGTTGCATGTGGAAGAGTGGGGAATCCAACCCAGTTCTCCCAGATTAGTCCGCGCTCCTAACCACTACACCACCACTCTCTAAACTAGGGTGTCTTGAGTCTTACTAACAATGCTTCAAAATTTGGGACACTCTCAGACGAATGGCAAAAGGATGCCTAGCCTAAGCCAAGCCTTTACCTCGCCCTTGGCTAAGTATTGTGAGTCACCCGCCTCGTCCCCGTCCCCTTTTCTATCGGGACATCTCAATGCATCCCCTAATCTAGCAGACTGCAACCGATGGGTTGTGAGGACCTATGGCACAGTGATACTCGTTCATCACGGTCTGAGCACGATTCCCCAAGAGGGCACTGGTGCCATCTTTTAGGGAAATGGTCAAGACTCTTGCCCAGCTAGGCACCTTGAAACAGCCACCACTAGAGGAAGAATAATAGAATCATAGAGTTGGAAGGGTCCAAAGAGGCCTTCTAGTCCAACTCCCTGCTCAATGCAGGATCAGCCTAGAGCATCCCTGACATGGGTTCCTCTAGCCGCTGCTTGAAGACTGCCAGCGAAGGGGAGCTCACCACCTCCCCAGACAGCTGATTACACTACTGAACAACTCTTACTGTAAAAAAAAAAATCCCTAATATGCAGCTGATACCTTCCCACCAGTACTTTAAAACCATTCTTGCGAGTCCTCTCTTCTGCTGCCAAGAGGAACAGCTCCCTGCCCTCCTCTAAGGGACAGCCCTTCAAAGACTTCAAGAGGGCAATCCTGTCCCCCCTCAACCTCCATTTCTCCATACTAAACATTCCTAAGTCCCTCGGCCTTTCCTCACAGGGCTTGGTCTCCGGGCCCCTGATCATCTTCGTCCCGCTCCATTCTGCACCCGCTCCATTCTGTCTACATCCTTTTTGAAGTGAGGCCTGACTGATGCAGTGTACAGCGGGACTATGGCATCTTGAGATCTGGATGTTATGCCTCTGTTGGTACACCCCAAGATCACATTAGCCTTTTTTGCCACTGCATCACACTGGCTGCTCGTATTTAACTTACAGTCCACCCTTACCCCAAGATCTTGTTCACCCAAGATCCCAGAAGAGTGTCCCCATCCAGTATGCGTGCTTCTCATTTTTGTTTTGTTACCAGGAAGTAGAACTCCACACACATCCTTGCTGGACTGCATCTTATTCACACCCATCCACCTTTCCAGGGTATTCATTTTTATTCTATCTCTGTCTTCTGGTGTGTTCACCGCTCTAATTTGGTGTCATCTGCAGATTTAATGAGTAGTTCCTCCACCCCCCTCATCCAGAACATTTATAAAAATATTGAAAACCCAGAACCAAGCTCTGTGGCACTCCACTGGATACCTCTCTCCAGTCAGATGGAATGCCACTGACAACCAGGGCTCTTTTTGTAGCAGGAACACCTTTGCATATTAGGCCACACACCCCTGATGTAGCCAATCCTCCAAGAGCTTACAGAGCTCTTCTTACAGGGGCTACTGTAAGCTCTTGGAGGACTGGCTACATTAGGGGTGTGTTGCCTCATATGCAAAGGAGTTCCTGCTACAAAAAGAGCCCTGCTGACAACTACTCTTTGGGTATGGTTCTCCAACCAGTTCCCTATTCACCTAACTATTTTAGAATCCAGTCCTCCAGTTTACCTATCAGAACATCATAGGGAACCCAGTCGAAAACTTTACTGAAATCCAGGTAAGCAACGTTGACAGTGTTCCCATGATGCACTAAGCTCTTCACTCTATCAAAGAAGGAAAAGAGGTTGGTCTGGCAGGACCTGTTGGGGACAAATCCATGCTGACTTCCCTGGATCATCAGGTTGTCCTTCAGATGCACACAGACTGACTCCTTTAAAATCTGCTTTAGTCTCTTCCTTGGGACAGAGGTCAGACTGGCTGGCCTGTAGGTTCCTGGATCATCTTTCCTCTCTTTTTTGAAGACTGGGATAACATTCACCCTCCTCCAATCTTGTGGCACATCTCCCATCCTCCCAGAGATCTTGAAGATGATGGACAAAGGCTCTGCAAGCTAAGAGATAGGCTTTGAGCCTCCTTGAGGTGCTGGTGTCATACCAGGGATGGAAGTCAAAGTGGCTGATTTGGTAGATGGAAGTTATGAACTCAGCAGCTCTGTGGAAGCCATCAGCTGAATACTACTGCTATACTTTTCTCTCTCTTGCAAGGTTCTACTCTGTGGTTGCCAGGCCTCCTGCTAGTAACCTTAATTATCTTTTCCCATTCTCAGTTATGGCAGGAGAGATTTTTTTTTTTAAGTCTGTGTCTTGTGCTGTGATGTCACTTCCAGGCAAACCCCGGAAGTGACATCAGGTATCTCTAGAAATAATCGGAAACTCTACTGTTTTACCATGGAGTTTCCAGAAATTCCTAGTTACCCAATGTCACTTAAGGGTTTTCCCAGATGTGAGACCATGGTTCATGCAATGCCGTGCCCCCCCATCCATGACACCCAGGCTCCCATTGGTGATCTTATTCTGCTACTAGTCTGCATGTATGAGAGCCCTACACCACAGATCTGTCTTCTATATGCAAGCTGAGAGGTCCAGCGTATGTTGAGGCCATTGAATGGTAGAGTGGATTCCCTCACGCTCGTAACCCTAAGTTTGTTCCTCGCTTTTGTATACTTCTTGTTGCTTGGCTTGTGTTTCCTGCTCTCTGGCTTTCTTGGTTTTCTGCCTGGTGTCCTGGTCTTAATAGTGGGGAGGTTATAACTTCCACACCTCCTCTTCCCATCGCATGGCAGTGATATCACATGTTTGCAGTTAGGGAGTCCCATGCTGTGACCTAGGAGTTAAAGCTGGGTACCTGGTCTGGAAAGGAGTGCTCTAAACTGTATCCTGAAACAAAAGATATTTTACATGCCTTCCTCTTTGCCACGCTGCGGCCTTTCAAATGTCCCCTCAGGAGAGGATGAAGTCTCTGAAGCACATTCCTGCTCAGTCAGTCCTTGCTAGCCCAGAGGACTTAGAGAGAAGGCCAGTAGGAGGACAGGCGTATCCTGAGAAACCAGGCAACTGGAGTGGCAACATTTCCTTGTTGCCCTGTGTCTGCAGAAAGTTTAAAGGGCTGGTGCTACTGACTAGACTAAGATCTCGGCATTCAGACATTCCCCATCTCCTAAAGACAGCTGGCCATGATTACTTTATAAGAGCCATTTCCAGAAATCACAGCTCTTTGTTTATGGCATGGTCCAAGCTCCACTGACAGGATTAGCCTGTGTGATTCTGCTGCTGCATCCCATAATATAACAGGGCTTCAGGTGGGCAGTCGTTGGTCTGAAGCAGGGCCGGCTTGCTCACTAGGCGAACTAGGCATTTGCCTAGAGCATGCCAAAAGCCCCCCGCCCCACCAAAACCCCCCGCCCCTTCCCTGGCTTACTGGCGCACCCCGCAGCTGCGGGGCGCACAGGCAAGCCAGCAAGTTTAAACCCCTGCCTCTTCACTGGCTTGCCGGCGCTCAGTGGAAGAGACCAGCTTGTGGCGCCCTCCCTGTCTCCAAACCCCACCGGGAGGTTGGCATTGCTGGGGGGAGGGCGTGGGCACTACAAGCTGGCCTTGCCTAGGGCGCACAGACACCTTGGGCCAGCCCTGGTCTGAAGCAGTTGGTCTGAAGCAGCAGAACAAAGTTTGAGTCCAGTGGCACCTTTAAGAGCAACAAAGTTTTATTCTGGACATAAGCTTTCGTGTGCAGGCAGACTTCTTCAGAATGCACACAAAAGCTTATGCAGGATTTCGGCATGAGCCTTATTTCTAACAGTGATAAATTAAGACACTCTAGAAGTTGGCATGCTATTCGGAGGATTTTTAATATACAACAGCAAATGTTTTATTAAAAAAAACAGGGTTTTTCCTCTCCTCTTTACCCCACCGTCACCAACAAGCGTTAGGAAAGCAACACCATTTACATTTCAATAAAATTAAGTTACTTGGTGCCACATTCTATCGTAGTCTTTATTGGGAAGTGAAGTAAAATTGCACATTGGGGGAGTCATAAAAGGGGGGAGGGGAGGAAATCAGCGTGAATAAAAACAGATTCTGAAATTTATTTCCTTCGAAGGCATCATGGGGAAGAGAGACGCCCCTCTCCCAAAGACAGAAGTCCCCATTTCTCCCGTTTTTCCATTCGTGAGGGTGAGAGTTAAAGCTTGCAGAGAACTGAGTACCAAAAGAGCTGGGTGGGTCAAGAAGAACGCACATGGCCACACTCGATCGATATTTGAGCGGCATGCCTTCCGTGGAGGGAGGGAAAAAAAACAAATCCATCTTTTTTTTAAAAAAGAAGCACTGTGTTGATTACAGACTCAAAGACAAAGGCAGGGGATTCCTTTTGCTCGCTATCCACCGGCAGCCTAAAACAAATCAAAGCTTGTTCCGAAGCACGCTTGTTTCAGCATGGAAGACCATTTTTTTTTAGGCCAATGCCAGGGCACACCATGAGTCTTGGCGAAGAGCAACGCTCAGTCCTGACTGCTGGGGCACGGTGGCCGGAGAGAAGGCATAATCCTCTGGTTCGTACTTGAACTGAGTATGGCCGTCGGCCAGGGCATCCTCAGACTGGCTTGGACCCTACAAGGAGTGACAGCAGAGAAACACATTTGTTGAGGTCATAAGCAAACAGTTATTAGGGTTGCCAGATATATTTGGAGATTTGGGGAGGAGGTGAAACCTGGGGATGGTGGGGTTTGGAGAAGGGAGGGACATCAGCAGTGTATCATGCCATACAGTCCATCTCCCAAAGCAGCCATTTTCTTCAGGGAGAGCAGTTGTAATCCCCTCAGGCTGGCAAGCCTACCAGTTATCTCCAGTGGAAGGCCTGCCAGATCCACTCCAATGGCTCATTGAAGAGGGCATTCAAGTTTTGGTTATGCCCTTTGAGTTAACAGCCATCGGATGACAAACTACTGTTGGGAGGGGCTGTGGCTCAGTGGTAGAGCATCTCCTTGGCATTCAGAAGGTCCTAGGTCCAATGCCCAGCATCTCCAGTTAAAAACAAAAAAAGATCTAGCGGTAGGTGATGTGAAAGACCTCTGCCTGAGATCTTGGAGAGCCGCTGCCAGTCTGGGTAGACAATACTGACTTTGATGGACCAAGAGTATTTTTTAATGGGATTTTACTTAGGAAATCCCCCGCCCCATTGAATAGGGAGACACGGATTATGTAAGCCTGTAGGCCTAAGGGTTCAACAGTTCCTGTTATACTTTACCTGGGAAGTGGACACTATAGATTGTCCCGGATATTGTGATGTCACAGTGGGTTCCGTTTTTAAAGTGACGGTGCTTTCAGAGTTTGTAATGGAAGAAGGGGAATTGGTGGTAGAAGTGGTGGACCCTGAAAGAGGATGGTTTGAAAGGATTTAGACAGCAACAAAGACACAAAGCAAAATCCTATCATCGTTATGGCTAGAATCACCACCATAATTTATTTACTCCCAGATCTTCTCACGCCCCCTGCACGCCCTCAAAAGCCAATCCTCATTCAGGTCTTGCCCCTATTTGCATTTATGCCCAGTGTTCCCTCTAAGGTGAGTTAGTGTGAGTGAGCTCACAGTTCTTTAGCCTATGGCTCACACATTTTTGTCTTTGCTCAGGAAGGGACGGCTCCAGAGCAAACTAATTTATGCAGCTGCCAAATCACTCGCTCACAACTTTAATGCCAGTAGCTCACAAAGTAGAACTTTTGCTCACAAGACTCCACGGCTTAGAGGGAGTATTGCTTATGCCCCGAAGTTTCCATTTTTGTAAATGTTAAAGAATACTGATTGCATGGAACTGCTGACAAAGGTAGTCTGGAAATTTGGGGTGAAGTAGCACTCACATATTGGACGGCGCCCACCTCTAGTCATCCATCTCTGCCAACTTAGTGACATCTGAGCTGACCTGACTTTCTGCTTATGGAGAGGCCGGGGCTCAGTAGTAGAGAATCTGCTTGCATACAGGTTCAGTCCTTGATCTCTCTAGTGAAAGGATCTGGCCATAGGACCTCTGCCTATACAGATCTTAGAAAAATTGAAATTATAGCATGGCGTTGTGTGTGGAATAGCCAGGAGATCCCTGGGGGTTGTAGAGGTGGTTGTTTGGCTGCCGAAGTTGTAGCTCTTCTACAGTTATCTTTAGGTTGAGAGTGCTGTGACTTGCCTAAAGTCACCCAGTTCTCCAGATTAGAGTCCACTGCTCTTAACCACTACACCAAACTAGATCTTGGTGGTGACCCGAGAGAGCGGCTGCCAGTCTGAATAGACAATATTGACCTCGGTGGGAGCCAAAAGGCTTTTAGCCCTTGGCTTGCCGTATGTGGCACTGAATGAGCCAAGCTAGTGGATCCAAGATGAGCCCAAGAGTTGCGTTGCAGTTATATTTTTTGTCTGTTTGTCTAAATTATATTTTTGTATTCCTTTATAATGTGTGGAGAGTCCACACTGGTCGATGGGACCCTAAGAATGGGGACGCAAGTACAGATAAGACATGAAATCGGTCTTATTTTGAGTCAGACTCCTGGACTCTCAAGGTCAGCATTGTCTACTCTGACTGGCAGCAGCTCTCCAGGGTCTCAGGTAGAGTCCTTCACATCACCTGATCCTTTTAACTGGAGATGCCAGGGACTGAACCTGGTGCCAAGCAGATGTCCTACCATTTACGATAGTTCTAATTCCACGTATCAATTTTACTTCTTCACCCAAAGAGTGATTAACACATGGAATTTACTGCCACAGGAGGTGGCGGCGGCTACAAGGATGGACGGCTTCAAGAGGGGATTAGATAAACATATGGAGCAGAAGTCCATCAGTGGCTATTAGCCAGAAGGTATTGATAGGGACTCTGGGACAAGGGATGCTCTGTATTCTTAGTGCTGGGGGGGGGGCAACAGTGGGAGGGCTTCTAGTGCCCTGGCCCCACTGCTGGACCTTCTGATGGCACCTGGTGTTTTTGGCCCCTGTATGACAGAGTGGTGGACTGGATGGGCCGTTGCCCTGATCCAACAGTGGCTTCTCTTATGTTCTTATGTTCTGAACTATTTGGATAGATTCCTTCATTATTCATCTCATACAAATTGCTACAGGGATCCTTCTGGATTACAAGATAGTTCAGCATTTAGGTACAGTGGTCAATACTTTTGGATGGTCCCTCCCTGCTTTCCCTATAGCATTCAATCCCATGCCTTTCCTTTGCCCCGTTTTTGTGACCAGCAGAATCAGATGGCACAAAGGAAACTGCCCGGGAAATTCAGTGGTTTGGTGCAATGGTGTCCTGACCACACAAAGCTCTGCCTTTGGTAGTGGCCAGGGCCCTTTTTGTAGAAAAAGCCCAGCAAGAACTCATTAGCATAATAGGTCACACCCCTGACAGCATGGCTCATTAGCATATTAGGCCACACCCCCGTGTTGCCAGAAGCGTGGTCATCCAGCCACACCCACCTTTTACTTCTTATTCTGTTTACCTTGTTTGTTGTCAAAACCCAGGGCTTTTTTGTAGCAGGAACTCCTTTCCATGTTCAGCCACACACCCCTAATGTAGCCAGTCCTAATGAGTTTCTGCTGTTGGGTGTGGCCTATTATGCTAATGAGTTCCTGCTGGGCATGGCCAACTCCAGAGCCTGGTGGTGGCCAATTAAAGCCATCTCCTGAAAACGGAACTGGTATGGGCATGCCTGCCATAGAATACAAGAGCAGCCCTGTTGGATCAGGTCGTAGTGGTCGTAGTGTAACATTCTGTATCACATAGTGGCCGACCAATTACTCTGGAGGGTCAACAAATAGGGCCTAGAGGTCAAGGCCTCCCCCTGATGTCACCTCCTGGCATTGCTATTCAGAGGTTCCCTTTAGTTATTACAGCTACTTGTAGCCACTGATGGACTTCTCCTCCATTAATTAGTCTAACCTCCTTTTGAAGCTATCTATGCTTGTGGCCATCACTGTCTCCTCTGGCAGTAAGGCTTCCAAGCTCCACTGGGGGCAGGGGAATTCCTTGCCCTGACCCTTGTTGCCACTCTAAACAGAGGTGGAGGGGAGGGATTTCAAAACCTGGCAGCATCACCAGCGAGATGATGTCACTTCCAGGAAACACCCACAAGTGACAGTAGGTAGCTCTAGGAATGCGACAATTCCTAGAGCTACCCGTCATTACTTCCGGTTTCCCCCCATCACACACGGCCTTCCATCATGTCCCTTCCCCCCCCAGCCCTCCCACCAGTTTTCCAGGCTTGGCCTGGCAATCCTATCGAGCAGTGAAGTCCACGGTTTAATTGCTCCTTGAGTCAAGAAGTGGCTGCGCAAGTGCGCCAGCTGTTGAGAGGAAGTCACGAAAATGGCTACCTGTTGAAGATTTGCCTTTGGTTATGTTTTTGGGTTTCCTCTTCCTTGTCTGGATGCTTTCCTTCTTCATGGCCAGAGGCCTTGGCACCTTGATGGGAACAAAGACGAGAGTGATGAGTTAGACCCGGTTTTATTAGCAATTCGATGCCTTTCATTTAGATCTTAGTCGAGACCACCGGATTCTCTTGAGGTACGCTGGAAATGAGCTATGCTTAGCGTAGCTAGGAGGAAATCTCAACAACAGTCAACTGCTGTTGTGACTAGCTCCCTTCTGTCTTATACATAAGCTTGCCAACATCCATGTGGGGCCTGGAGATCTCCCACTGTTGCAATGAGTTCCCCTGGAGAAAATGGCTGCTTTGGAGGCTGCACGCCATGGCCCTATATCCTGCTGAGGCCCCTCCCTGAAACCCACCCTCCTCAGTCTCCACCCCCCAGATCTCCAGGTATTTCCCACCCAGAGTTGGTGACCCTATTTTTACACCTCAGACGTGCACTGAACAAGTCAAAACAAAACTAGGCCTCTAACCAGGGCTTTTTTTTCCCCTGGGGGGACATGCCGGAACAGAGTTCCGGAACCTCCTTAACAAAATTCTTTTAAAAATGTTTCAAAGTTCCCGAGTTTTCAGTATACAGGTCGAAAACGTCATTTCCCTCTTGAGAGTTCTGGCACCTCTTTTTCCAAAAAAACAACTATTCCCAATTTTTCCATGCATCTCTATCTGTCAGCAGAGAATTCTCCACAGATCCCATGAACTCCGTGTGCCGCAGTAAATCTTTAAGGTACCCCAAGTTTCTTTTGCTGGCTCAGATCAGCATTTCTGTACACATGCATTCTCTCCCCTCCTTCTATACAGTGCATTGTTCAAACGACAGGATGTCCTTGTCCTTCGTGGGAGGCTATTTTTCTCAACGGCAGTCCTTGGGTAACAGATGTATGAGACACAATGTTTGGAGAACTTCCTGATAGATGATCTTCGTTTCCTAATCCCCACCCCCACCCCCTCCCTTGTAATGGCTTTGGAGAATTCGCCGTAAAACAAAATTCTCTTCTGTCCCAGAGAGAGATACATCAATGCTCAAATCCAAATTGCCACCACTCCATGTTTTCATGCCTTCCAGTTTTTTAAAAAACGAAGAGGAGTTCAGCTCCCGTCCTCCTCTTTTGAGATTCTTTAATCCCCTCCCCCAAATTGAGAGCAGTGTCAAAGCAACAGCGCTGGAATACCCAAAAAGAATGTGTCCCTGACTTGAGCAACCATCTCAGTGCGACATTTTGCAGACATGACTTCCATGATTAATGATGAATTATATCATGCCCTCAAAGCACACAACACTTTGGGAAAACGTCTCGAAGCAAAAAATATGACAGCAAGGGTCTTAACTGGGCCCTAGGTATATTTCCCTAGGATATCAAGGACATTGGCTGCTGATTTGGTTTCTGAGCACAAATCAAAATGCTCTATTGAACTTTAAAGCCCTAGATGGCTAAGGGCCAGGTACTGGAGGGGTCACTTAAGAGTGCATGATTCTGCTATTAACATGGGATTCATTACCACCGGCCTGCTTCTTTGGCCCACCTAGAAATGGATTGGTGGAACAGTGATTTCTAGCATTTTAGTATTGAAAACAGATCAGCCAATATCAGAATGCCCCTATATAAGCCAATGGTGCGACCTCATTTGGAGTACTGTGTACAGTTCTGGTCACCACACCTTAAAAAGGATATTATAGCTTTGGAAAAAGTGCAGAAAAGGACAACTAGAATGATCAAAGGGTTGGAACACTTTCCCTATGAAGAAAGATTAAAACACTTGGGGCTCTTTTGCTTGGAGAAACAACGGCTGAGGGGTGACATGATCGAGGTTTATAAGATTATGCATGGGATAGAAGAAGTAGAGAAAGAGGTACTTTTCTCCCTTTCTTACAATACAAGAACTCATGGACACTCAATGAAATTGCTGAGCAGTTGGGTCAGAAAGGATTAAAAGAAGTACTTCTTCAACCAAAGAGTGATTAACACATGGAATTCACTGCCACAGGTGGTGGGTACAAGAATGGATGGCTTCAAGAGGGAATTAGATAAACATATGGAGCAGAGGTCCATCAGTGGCTATTAGCCACAAGGTATAGATAGAGACTCTGGGGCAAGGGATGCTCTGTATTCTTGGTGCTTGGAGGAGGCAACAGTGGGAGGAGTTCTAGTGTCTTGGCCCCACTGGTGGACCTCCTGATGGCGCCTGGCATTTTTGGCCACTGTGTGACAGATTGTTGGACTGGATGGCCTGTTGGCCTGATACAACATTGGCTTCTCTTATGTTCTTATGTTCTTATGCCACTCAGCTGTGAAGCTCACTAGCTGACCTTGGACCAGCCATGCATGTGAAGCTGCCTTATACTGAAGAGGGCCTTATACTGTTCCATCAGTCAGTATTGTCTATGCAGACTGGTAGCAGCTCTGCAGGGTCTCAGGAAGAAGTCCTTTTAAACTGGAGATGCCGGGGACGGAACCTGGGACCTTCTGCATGCCAAGCAGAGGCTGTTCCTCTGAGACACAGCCCCTCCCCAGTCTCAACCTATCAAAGCAAAGCCTACTTTAGATTTGAGGTGAGGACAAAATAGGAAAGGGAGCAACACCTATAGTGCTCTGAGCATCTTGGATAAAGAGGTACTAGACAGACAGGCAGGGTTTCCTTGCTCCATGAAGCCAGTACGGCCCCCTCATTCTCAGCCCTTTGGAGATTTGTGAAGGGTGTTTATTAGCTGGAATTCAGATGTATCCTGGTAGTTTTTCTGGTTTTCTCTGATTATACTCACCAGCTCCTGTGTTATCGTCTAGGGGGATGTTACTGTTTCATGGTCAGAACTTCTAGTAAGTAGCTAAGGTCTTACTTCCCTTTTTAATTTTTTCTCCCGGGGCACTACCCCCTTTATAACCCTCCCAGTGGCAGCAACCCAGGCAGAAAAAGCAGGAGTTTGTGAAGTAGCTATCTCCTTACCCCATGGAGTTTCATGTATAATCCACACGCGTTGCACACGGGCTCTCCCTCTGCATTTCGTCTCCAGAGCGTCGTATTGGTGGTGTGACAGTTCGTGCAACAGAGACCCGCACGTCTGGAGGAGGACTGAAAAAAGAAAACAAACAGCCCCCTTAGACGCTATCTGCACACCCGCATGAGGGAGACGGGATGACCAAATCGGATAAAGTGGGAGGATGGCATCGCCGCTTTAAACCCATTTCCTGGAAGATGAAAAATGTCCATTAGACACAAAAGATAACCAGATTCATTTGGACAAAACCACTTTCTGCTGAGATCACTTTTATTTGCAGTTTTTTTTTAAAACACCCGACTGCAACAAAGCTCGGTAATACCCCTTTAATCCCTTCTGCTGAAGTTAAATGGATTTTTGCCAGCAAAAGACATTTCAGAATCTAGGGCAAGAACAGCTAAATAATGTTTTTACTGACAGTGTTACCTAATATTAGATTGCCGGGGGGACATCACTAAGCAGCAGCCAGCGATGGCTTTTTGATTGCATTCCATTTCCCGAAACTGAAAGAGGTAAATTAATTTTCTGGAATGAATAAAGTTGATCAAGTCGCATCGGCAGTGGGGCTTTTGGAATACTAAACACAGAGCGCACTTAATTAGGCACCGGCCATGTGCATTTTCTCAGAGTTCAGGGCCGTTCTAATGGGATATTAACTAATCAAAACCCAAACAGAATGCATCAAATTCCTTTGCCCAGGCATTCTGGGATTATCCAGACATGTTCCATTTATAGATTCAGGTAGGTAGCCGTCTTGGTCTGAAGCAGAAGAACAACAGTTCGAATCCAGTGGCCCCTTTAGGACCAACAAAATTTTATTCAAGGTATAAGTTTTTGTGTGCACGGCACACTTTATGTATGTATGTATGTATGTTTTGGATTTATACCCCAAACTGCCCGCCAAAGCAGGTTCAGGGCAGCTTACATAAATTTTTTAGAACAGTTTTAGAATAATTTAAAACCAATCTAAAAACTAAAGTGCTATACATTCAAGCCAGTTTGGTGTAGTGGTTAAGTGCGCAGACTCTAATCTGGGAGAACTGGGTTTGATTCCCCGCTCCTCCACTTGCACCTGCTGGATGATCATGGGCAAGCCATGGTTCTGGTACAGCTGTCCTTGAAAAAGAGCAGTTTCTGTCAGAGCTCTCTCAGCCCCACCTACCTCACAGGGTGTCTGCTGTGGGGAGGGGAAGGGAAAGGAGTTTGTAAGCCGCTCTGAGACACCTTTGGGTAGTGAAGGGCGGGGTATAGATCCAATCTCTTCTTCTTCTTCTACCTCACAGGGTGTCTGTTGTGGGGAGGGGAAGGGAAAGGAGTGTGTAAGCCGCTCTGAGACTCCTTTGGGTAGTGAAGGGCAGGGTATAAATCCAATGTCGTCGTCTTCTTTTCCTATGCTGCAGCAAATTAGTATACAGCATAACGGAGGTGTTTAACAGATGTGAGGACCAAACTGGGATCACAAGCTTAGTTTATATGGTCACCAATCGTTCTGCTGTATGCTAATTTGCAGCTCATCCTCCACCTATATGTATGGACTGATAACTTCCATTTCAGTGTATCTGAGGAAGTGTGCGCGCACATGAAAGCTTATACCTTGGATAAAACTTTGTTGGTCTTAAAGGGCCAGTTACATGATGCCACGCCAGTCATGCCATGGAAACCATACTGATACCTGACAAGGATTGCCAACAAGGCTGGGGGGGAAGTGCCCTATCCCTTTAATAGAGGATTAATGTATGAAAGCAGGCCGCTGAAGCTTTTTATGGAGAAGGGAATAACTCACTTGGTAAACAATACCCCATTAATCCTCTATTAAAGGATAGGGCCTTTTTTCTCCAAGCAGTTGACACCCTGTATGTGTAACCTTCACTGGAAGTAGGATTCCCAGACCCCCCACCAGGGATGGGGGATTCCTTGGTCTGGAACCCCTCCCCTGGTGCAGATCAGCTGACCGGCAGGTGGACTTACCAGCAACAAACTGAGGACTAGGCTTCTGTCGCTGGTGACATCACTTCTGGCGCACACCAGAAGTGATGTCATCATGCCACCGGCAACGTGGGGACACTGTGGTATTTGGGCAAAAACTCTATGATAAAAACGACTTCTATCAGAGAGTTTTTGCCCTCCTCTATTGTTGCCAGAAAAACACTTCCCCATAAGGGAAAGGCCACCCAGGAGGCCCTCACTCTTGGTATCATGTGCCTCTGATGTAGGGTTGCCAACCTCCAGGTGAGGCCTGGAGATCCCTTGGAATCACAACTGATCACCAGTTGACAGAGACTGTTCCCCCTGGAGAAAATGGCTGCTTTGCAGGGTGGACTCTATGCAATTATATCCTACTGAGGTAGGGTTACCAGTCTCCAGGTGATGGCTGGAGATCACTTGCTATTGCAAATGCTCCCTCTAAGCTGTGGAGTCCTGTGAGCAAAAATCCTCCTTTGTGAGCCACTGGCATTAAAGTTGTGAGCCAGCGATCTGGCTGCTGCATCAGTTAGTTTGCTCTGGAGCCCTCCTTCCTGAGCAAAGACAAAAAAAGTGTGAGCCGGAGGCTAAAGAACTGTGAGCTGGCTCACACTCACTCAGAACGAACACTGAGCAACTGATCTCCAGGTGACAGGGATCAATTCCCCTGGAGAAAATGGCCGCTTTGGAAGGGGGAGCCTCTGGCATTAGACCCCACTGGCATTAGACCCCTCACCAGGTATTTCCCAACCCAGAGCTGGCAACCCTACACTGAGGTCCTTCTCCTCCTCAAATCTCACCCTCCCTGGCTCCACTACCCAAATCTCCAGGAATTTCCGAACTTGGAGTTGGCAACCCTATTCTGATGTATTAGGCAAGGCAAAACGGCCACCAGGGCCCTTTCCCCCATTTGGGAAAGCATAGCCCTACGTGCAGGGGCAATAAAATGCCAGCCAAGTTCAGGAAGAGCCCCAAGGCACCTATGGTCAAGTACCTCCCTTGGATACTCGGTAATGGCTTTAACTCCTCCTCCCTGCCAATACCTGTGAAGGATGCACTCCCCGCCCAGAGTGGTGAACTAATCCGCTGCAGCAGGAATGAAAGCAGGGACCCTGCATTGCTCAGAGTGGCCGGACATTCATTGAGCAGCCAAGCTGGTCCTTCATATTTTCATCTTAATTCAATCAAGTTCCTCACACACCCTGTCAGCCTCTCAGCAGCCCAGTATAAACTGGATTTTTCCCTCCCAAATTCGAACGCCGACTGCCCAACACACACAAAAAGTATTAAGAGGGCTCTTTGATGTAGTGGTTAGGAGCGTGGACTCTAATCTGGGAGAACCGGGTTTGATACCCCACTCCTCCACATGCAGCTGCTGGTGTGACCTTGGGTCAGTCATAAGTTCTTTCAGAGCTGTTGTCTCAAGGGCAGTTCTCAAGAGAGCTCTCTCAGCCCCACCTACCTCACAGGGTGTCTGTTGTGGGGAGGGGAAGAGAAAGGAGATTGTAAGCTGCTCTGAGGCTCTTTTTGGGTAGTGAACGACGGGGTATAAATCCAATCTCTTCTTCTTTTGCTTGGCAGTTTGGATTTGACCACCCTTTGGTCTCAGAGGTCAACCCTGAAGCAGCTACAGTTGCCAGCCCTGGGATGGGAAATACCTGGAGATTTTGGGGGTGGAGCCTGAGGAGGGCGGGGTTTGGGGAGGGGAGGGACTTCAGTGGGGTGTAATGCCAGAGACTCCACCTTCCAAAGTGGCCATTTTCTCCAGGTGAACTCATCTCTGTCACCTGGAAATCAGCAGAAAAGAGCCAGAGTCCAGTTGCACCTTAAAGACTAACCAAATTTGTGGCAGGGTGTGAGCTTCCGTGCTTCACTGCTCTCTTCTTCGGTGACTCATGAAAGCTCCTACCCTGCCACATATTTTGTTAGTCTTTAAGGTGCTGCTGGACTCTTGGTGCTGGGGGGGCAGCAGTGGGGGGCTTCTAATGTCCTGGCCCCACTGCTGGACCTCCTGATGGCACCTGGTATATTTTGGCTGCTGTGTGACAGAGTGTTGGACTAGATGGGCCATTGGCCTGATCCAACATTGGCTTCTCTTATGTTCTTATGTTCTTGCTCTTTTTTACTGCTACAGACAAACACGGCTACCCATCTTGATCTACCTGGAGATGAGTTGTAATAGCAGGAGATCTCCAGCCCCCCCCGGACATTGGCAACCCTAGAACCAGCCACGGACTCTGCCTCACTCTAGGACTGTCTTCTCCTCACAGTCTTCAAGGAATCGCCTTGGAGACAGGTATTCTCTCTAGGCACATCTATACCTATGGCTGCTGCCAAAAACAGCAATCATGTGTTTCTTTCCTCCCCCATTCTTTAGCATGTAGTGAAACAAATGGGGAGTGATGATGTCATCACATGGCAGGTTCCCCCCTCCCCAGTGTGGCAGCCAGCCAAGGACATTAAGGACATCACGTGCTTGGCTTAAATAAGCATTATTGGCGGAGAGGAGGAGGTGGCGACACAGGGCTGCTGATTTCAGCAGCAGCTATGTGTCATCTACAATACGCAGTTCTCAGTTCCATGAACCTGGCTGCCACCCAATTACCTAGTTTATTTTGGATTGTTAAAAGGATTGCCGCAAAGCATATGCTAAGAGAACAGCACTGTCTGAAGCACTACCTGTTTATTAGCCGGGAAGATTTCTCCTTCAAAAAAGTATTGGAGAAGCTGGGCCATTGCATTTTGAGAAGGGCATATTGCAAATCAGGAACTTTTGTAGTCTTGTTCAATAAGGATATGCCAGTGTAGCCAATGCCTGTCTGGAAAGCATATGTTATCATTTGTTGGTCTGTTAACAGCAAAGGCCACAGGAAGACCTCTGCTCTGGTTGCATTCCATTATGTGGATGTGGTTCCTTCATTGGGCAATTCTACATCAAGCATTTGCTCCACATTTTCTCAACAGAGGTCCTTTCCGCACTTGGATCTCATCCCTGGTTTTATCAGAGTTCAACTCATGACACAATACCTTGCGTTGATCCCTGGTTGTAACAACATCCATTTATCCTGGGACAAGTGTGGGGCGAAACTGGGGTGACCTCAATGTAATGTGGAAACAAAAAGATACCCCAGAATAATTACAGGGGTGAATGCGAGTGTAGTGTAGAATGTAAGTTTGGAGACAGGGGTGAACCAGGCTTTAAGATCTACTGCAGAAAGGACCTGGGAGTAAACAGTGCAGCTCAAAACCACATTCAACTACCTTGAGGCAATGCTGTATTGACTGCAAAGTTACCCCTGAATGGGCATAAATCTATGCAGAAGGTACCATAAAACCCACTGATCTGGGCTTTTTTTGTAGAAAAAGACCAGCAGGAACTTATTAGCATAATAGGCCACACCCCTGACAGCAGAAACTCATTAGCATATTAGGCCACGTCCCCATGTTACCAGAAGTGTGGTCATCCAGCCACACCCACCTTTTGCTTCTTATTCTGTTCATCTTTGCTGTCAAAATCCAGGGCTTTTTTTGTAGCAGGAACTCCTTTGCATTTTAGGCTGCACAGCCCTAATGTAGCCAATCCCAATGAGTTTCTGCTGTTGGGTGTGGCCTATTATGCTAATGAGTTCCTGCTGGGTGTGGCCAACTCAGGAGCCAGCTGGAACTACCCAAAAATAGCCCTGCCAATGATCAAAGAAAGCGAAAGCAGCATGCAGTGCAGAGAAGAATTTCTGTTCCAATGAGGGTTTGGTCAAACAGTGGAGGGAAAAGCCAGTGCTGAATTGCCCAGAGATGGGGCTGCAATACGGTTGTGAACCTCCAGGTGGGTTCTGGAATTACAACTGATTTCTAGACTAAAGGTTTCAGTTCCCCATGAGACTATGGCAGCTTTGGTGGGTGGGCTCTCTGGCATCACATCCAGGGGTCTTTTTGTAGAAAAACAGCTGCAGGAACTCATTAGCATATGGTATGCTAATGAGCTATTAGGCTATTAGCATATGCCACACCCTCTGACATCACCGGAAGTGATGTCAGAAGGGGAAGCAAAAGGGGGAGGCATCTTCAAAAGCCTCCCCTTCCCTTCCCCAGCTGGTCTGGGTGGGGGAGCTAAGAGAGAAGGGGGTTAAATTTTAAATTCCTTCTCATGAGAGTTGGGCCACAGAAGGAGGAAAGAGGGAAGGAAAGAGAGAGAGTAGAGAGAAGGAAAGAAGGAAGGAAAGAGGGAAAGAAAGAGAAGGAAAGGGGAGGGAAAGAAATAGAGGGAAGAAGGAGGGAAACAGGGAAAGGAGGAAAAAGAGAAGAGAAGAAGGTGGGAAAGAAAGAAAGAGACAAGAGAAGAAGGAGGGAAAGAGGAAAAAGAGAGAAGGAAAGGAGGAAATGAAAGAAATTTGGCAGCAATTTGGCCCCATTATATCTTATGGGCCATTGAAATCAATGGTGAAAACATAGGGTATATTCTGGGAGCTGGAGGGGAAGGGATTTGAGGGAGAGGCTCCAAACTCACAGAATAGCTGATGGACCCTCTTCCCAAGATACCCACCAAGTTTCAAGAACATTGGATCAGGGGGTCCCATTCTATGGGCCCCCAAACAGGTTGCCCCTATTTCCTCCATTGTTCTCTATGGTGAGAAAAAAAGTTACTTTTTTCCCACCATAGAGAACAATGGAGGGAATAGGGGCAACCTGTTTAGGGCCCATAGAATTGGACCCCTGATCCAATGTTCTTGAAACTTGGTGGGTATCTTGGGGAGAGGCTCCATCAGCTACCCTGTGAGTTTGGAGCCTCTCCCTCAAACCCCTCCCCTCCAGCCCCCAGAATATACCCTATGTTTTCACCATTGACTTCAATGGCCCATAGGATATAATGGAGCTGAAATTGACATTCGGCTGCCTGAAAGACTCCCCGGGACGCCGGCTGGGGGCGGGGCTTGGCTCCTGAGCTCCCGGAGCTGTGCTCCGGTGCGCTCCCCCCCCCCAAAAGACCCCTGATCACATCCATGCTGAACTTCTGCCTTCCAATCTCCAGGAATCTCCAAACACAGAGTTGGCAATCCTAGGCCACCAGCATCAGCCCCTGTTCCTTTGGTGCGTCACATTTAACAGGGGTGACAAAAATCCTTACCGGTTTTCAAGAATTTACGGATTTATTTTTGCAGAGCAACGACTGATAATGCAATCCTCATTTACAAGCTTAGCATTTCCATAGCAATGTATGGGCACTTCAAACTGAGAGCCAGTTTGGTGTAGTGGTTAAGTGCGTGGACTCTAATCGGGGAGAACAGGGTTTGATTCCCCACTCCTCCACTCTCAGCTGCCGAATGACCTTAGACAAGCCATAGTTCTGTCAGAGCTGTTCTTGAAAAAGAGCAGTTTCTGTCAGAGCTCTCTCAGCCCCACCTACCTCACAGGGTGTCTGTTGTGGAGAGGGGAAGGGAAGGGAGTTTGTAAGCTGCTCTGAGACTCCTTTGGGTAGTAAAGGGTGGGGTATAAATCCAATCTCTTCTTCTTCTTCTTCTTCTTCTTCTTCTTCTTCTTCTTCTTCTTCTTCTTCAATACTGTCTTTACCAGCAGCCCTTAAATAAATTAGCATTTACCATCCATGTATGCCAGGTGGGCACAGGCCAACCATGTGGCTTGGCCAAGGCCACTTAAAGGCACTGAGAAGCAGAATATGGGTTAGAGTAGGTGTCTCCAACATGGCATTCATGGGACTTGCTGACACCTTTTCTAGTGCTCACCAAGTGATTTTAGGAAGTGGGCGGGGCCAGGTAGGGCTTTGGCCCAGCAAGGCTTCTGATTGGCTACTGGAGATTTGACTGGCTGTGCAGATTTTCTAAAATGTTGCTTTGGCAGCAGCTGCAGCACACCATGAGGATCTTCATAGTGTGACTGAAGTTAAGCTGCAACAATCATTTTATGGTTGACTCCACCTCCTGCTGCAGCCATTTTAAGGCTGCACCCACCATGCTGTGTTAGAATTCCAAAAAAGTCTCAAAGTGGTTGGAGACCTTTCAGTTAGAGTGTCAGGCTAGGACCTGGGTTCGAATTCCCTTCTCAGGTGTGAAGCTCACAGGGGACCTTGGCAACCATTCAGTCTCAGGTTGCTCAAAGTTTGCAGGGTTTTTATGAGGACAAAAGTGGCAGGGAACTTCCATTGTGCCCCCTGAGATCCATAGAAGAAGGTTAGCATCAAAACGTTGTTATGTCTTAAGGTTTAGCTTAAGCACAGTTCTATTAAAGCAGAGCATTACACGGATTGAAGAAATAACCGCGAACCATTCTCATTGGTTCCAAGCCCTGTGTTCCTATTGGACGTTATCTGTTTATTGGGTGTGGTTTTGCCCATTCAAATCGTATATAAGTCAGTCCGGTTCTATGCATTTTTGTCTTGAGTTGTTATGAGCTGAATAAAATGAAATCACTGTTTAAGAGCTGCCTCGATCTCAGTTCATAATCTCAGTTCATAAAAAATGTATAGACTGATAAGGCACTGCTGCAGAGGCAAAAATCTGAAACAGTTTTCTTGGTTAGCTACTGCATCTTAGCTGCAAAGTATAAGTGAGACTGTTGTGTATTGAGCCTGGGCAGGGCTTTTTGTGTAGAAAAAGCCCAGCAGGAACTTATTACCATAATAGGCCACACCCAACAGCACAAACTCAGCATATTAGGCCACACCCCTGACAGCTCATTATCATATTAGGCCACACACCCATGTTATCAGAAGTGTGGTCATCCAGCCACACCCACCTTTTGCTTCTTATTCTATTTGCCTTGTTTGTTGTCAAAACCCAGGGCTTTTTTGTAGCAGGAACTCCTTTACATGTTAGGCCACACACCCCTAATGTAGCCAATCCTAATGATTTTCTGCTGTTGGGTGTGGCCTGTTATGCTAATGAGTTTCTGGTGGGTGTGGCCAACTCTGGAGCCAGCCGGAACTTCCTGTACATTCTTGTTCAAAAATAGCCCTGAGCCTGGGGCATTCCAGAGCTAGTTACCAGAGACTGGCTGAGCTTGTTGGAAAACTAGTTGAAGGAGAATTGTTGAAACTTTATTTCAGTGAGTATGTATGTGCTGACAACTGGGGATGCAGTAAATATGTTGTAATATAGTGGATGTGACACAGAAGTATATTTTCAGTTTCACAGCTAAAGAGTACCAGCTATGGGAAGAAGCAAAACATGAACAGGACAGTGAAGCCAGCCCTGTATAGCTGCTGCTCATGCAAGAGGTAGAACCTTTGCTCTCCTGAAGTTTTTTTTTATACAAAGGATTTGTGGACTTCATTTCAGTTTTCCCTTTGTATCAAGTACTTTTTGATCCTAGCTCTTTAAGAATATATAAAGGTTTGCTTTAACAAAGATTTAAAACTGTTTGAATTGCTTTGCACAATATAATCTTTCTGCTTTTGTTCCTAATTCATTCAAGAGTGTCTTTATATTGATACAACCACTTGGAGGTTGGCAAGCCTAATTAAGGGATGAAGCTACTCTCCAAACGGCAGAGGAAAACTTTACATTGCTTCTCTCTAATATTGGACGCTGAAGGAAAAAGCTGCCGAAGTTCCACCCATTTTCAAAAGGGGAAAATGAATTGCTGCCTCTTCCTGTCCCTGCCCGCTGCTTCCAGAGAGTTTTGACCTTGCCTAGGAAGTTGTTGACTTCAACAATGTGCCTCCTCCAGTGTTTGTTTATACAAAACGGGCCCGGGCCCTTCAACAGCCAGGGCCTTTGACAGCCAAATGCAGCTGATAAGCCATCGGCAGAGTGGACTTCAATGCATTTATGCAAAACGTGTCAGAGAAGTGTCGCAGACCCGAAGCGCCATAAACCCAAAGAGCTGTCTCTTCCAGTTATCACTAGCCCGCAAATGACATGGGACGGCCCCGTGCGCAATTCTCGGCTGCGACCATTTGCTGTTTCTACCCTTGCAAAGCAGCTTTGGAGGCTGTTAACAGAAAGGGGTGGGGCGACGGTGTTTAACCCTTTCTCTTCCTGCTCGTTGTCTCCTCAGAATGACCTTTGTTTTCCCACTGGTATCTTTTATCTCCCAGAAGGAGTCAAAGAGGGAAAGGGTTAAAACGGTTCCTTTTCTCGTCCCCCTTCCTGCTCTACTGCGCATCGAGGGCCACTTTAGGTTTCTTTTTTAAAGGAAACCATTGTGCGTGGAGGGGGGTTGAGATGAATTAAGGTTGCTAGCTCTGGGTTGGGAAATCCTTGGAGATTTTGGAGGTAGAGGCTGGGGTTTGGGGAGGGAAAGGACTTCAGCGGGGCAAGTAAAGGTAAAAGTTCCCTTGTTCGAAAGCCAGTCGAATCCAACTCTAGGGTTGCAGTGCTCATCTCTGTTTCAAAGCTGAAGAGCCAGCGCTGTCGGAAGACGTTTCTGTGGTCATGTGGCCAGCATGACTAACACCAAGGCGCACGGAACGCTGTTAGTGGGGTATAATGCTATAAAGTTAGGGCCAGCAAAAAATAAGAACTGTGCAATATAATGTGCTTAAGAAGAAGGAAACAATTTTTTTTTACAAATGTGTGTGAAATTCTATTTGTGTGCTGAAGTACATATTACAAAATATACCTTACAAAAAATCCAATAGACAATATAGAAGAATTCTACAGTTTCCTATAGGACAGCACTCTTCGCCTTAGCGGCTAGTAGAATCAGGGCCAAGAACACAGAAAAATGAAATTGGACAATGTAAAATGGTAATGTTTGAGGCTGTGTATGTGTTTCTGGGTATCTAAGATTTTAATTAATTTAAATACTGAAGGTGCAGATTTTTAGAGGTTGTAATAATTTAAATTCACATCCCAGTGCTGTAAATTCTCTAATTGCCTAAATTGTCTAATCAGTTCACCCTGGAGAAAGGGGCCAGTTTGGAAGGTGGAATCTCTGGCATTACACCCCATTGAAGTCCCTCCCCTCCCCAAACCCTGCCCTCCTCAGGCTCCACCCCCCCCCCCAAATCTCCAGGTGTTTCATAACCCAGAGCTGGCAACACCCTGCTTGCACCTTCATTTTGTACCAAGCCTAGAAACAGAAGACCTTCTCTTGCCTGACCACCCTAAAAGTCCATCTAGCACAGCACACTAGACAGACACAGGCTTCTAGAAAACCCACACAGCTGTGGAGTCCCTCTTCTATTTTTCCTCAGTAAGAAGCAGGGCTATTTTGGGGCAGGAAGCACAGGAAGGGAGTTCCAGCTGGCTCCCGAGTTGGCCAGGCCCACCATAAACTCATTAGCATAACAGGCCACACCCAATAGCAGAAACTCATTAGGATTGGCTACATTAGGGGTGTGTGGCCTAACATGCAAAGGAGTTCCTGCTGCAAAAAAAGCCCTGGGGTTTTGAGAACAAACAAGGTAAACAGAATAAGAAGCAAAAGGTGGGTGTGGCTGGATGACCACACTTCTGGTATCATAGGGGTGTGGCCTAATATACTAATGAGCTCTGCTGTCATGGGGTGTGGCCTAATAGGCTAATGAGGTTTTTCTGTTGGGTGTGGCCTATTATGCTAATAAGTTCCTGCTGGGCTTTTTCTACAAAAAAAATGCCCTGGTAAGTAGGATCCACAGCAGCACTGCCTCTGAAACACAGATGTTCCACTTAGACTACCTAGTTGATAGTGGGGAAGAGACAAATGAGACATAGGCATGAGACCACCAGAAGATAGGGTTGCCAGTTCTGTGTTTGGAAATACCTGGAAATTTGGGGGAGGGGGTGGAGCCTGAGGAGGGAAATGTTTGGGGATGTCTGTGGAGTATGATACCACAGACACCATCTTCCAGACTGGCCATTTTCTCCAGGGGAACTGATCTCTGTCGCCTGGAGATTGGTTGTAATCCCAGGAGATGTCCAGCCACCAGCCGGAGGTTGGCAACCCTGCCGGAAGACCAGCCCGGCCCAGCAGAACTCAAACAAAGAACATCCTAGTGAAATGCAAATCTTCTGGAAGACTTGAGAAATAGAACCAAACCACATGGAAAAGGTGAAATGAAAAACTGCTACCCGAACAAAAAAGAACAGGAGAGAGCTTGGGGAATTGAATAATACCCTCCCGGGTATTATTAGCTCTTAGGGCTAATTTACCCACCCCTGTTAACTGATTTTTCATCTGTTTACAACCTGTTTTAAAATTGTCATTTTTATGGTTTTTAATCTCTGGTTTTAATTGTTCTAATGATTTTTTGTTGGGTCCCCCCCTTGTAATTCTTTTTTTTTTTTAAATAAATTTTATTTTCAACATATAACAGTAAAGAACATAACAATAACATGATAAAAAGGACAACGTTGGTTTTGATACATTAATACAGCCTACTGACATTATTTAAATAACAGAAGAGGCATTATTATGCACGTGAACACGTCATATAGCTAACAGCTTACATCAGCTCATAAACAGGTGAGTAGCGTTACTAAAAAGAAAAAAAGGTTTTAATGGCTTTAAAAGGTGATTTGATTTGTTAGCTGCCTTGATGTTCCCTGTGAAGGCAGGAAGGTGGGGTATAAATTCATTAAATAAACAATACATAAAGTCTAATGTCTCTTGGAGGATATTCAGTCTTCCTCCAGCCCTCCTTTCAGCTCATTCACGGAGTCATATTTTTCCGCATGCCACCGAAGTCCTATAGTGAGTCCCTTGTCTATGGGCAGCCAGCTTCCACTGGTTTTATGATCAGAGAGACCATTTTTCATTTTACAAGTAGCCAGGGGTTTTTCTTTGGAAAAAGAGGCCCTGGAACTTGGGTCACCAGCCTCCAGGTGGGGCCTGGGGATCTCCCGCTTTTACAACTGATCTCCAGCTGACAGAGTTCAGCTCCCCTGGAGAAAATGGCTGCTTTGGAGGGTGGTCTCTGTGGCACTGTACCATGCTGAGGCCCCTCCCCTCCCCAAACCCGCCCTCACCCAGCTCCACCCCCAAAGTCTCCAGGTATTTTCCAACCCAAACCTGGCAACCCTAGCTGGAGCTCTCAAGATGTAAATGAAGTTTCCAATCTGTTTACTGAAAACCTATGAACTTTTAAACATTTTTAAAAGAATTCCGTCAAAGAGCTTCTGGAACTCCGTTCTGGCACATTCCCCCAGGGAAAAAAACACTGCAAGTAGCCATGTTTGGTATGCACAGGGACTTAGTTTCAATATCTGGCATCTCTGGCCAAGGGAAACCTTGGGAAGAGACCCTGGAGAGCCACTACCAGTCAGAGGAGACGGACCAATGGTCAGACGCCATAAAAGGCATCTGAGTCCATAATGGACCAATGGTCTGACTCTATAAATGGTCTGACTCCATATGGAGATGGACCAATGGTCTGACTCCATAAAAGACATATTACCAGGACCCTGGCCTGAATGGCCCAGGCTAGCCTGATCTAGTCAGATCTCAGAAGCTAAGTAGGATCAATCGTGGTTTGTACATGGATGAGAGACCGCCAAGGAATACACAGACGCAGGCAATGGCAAACCACCTCTGAACATCTCTTGCCTTGAAGACCCTATGGGGTTGTCAAAAGTCAGCTGCAGCTCAACAGCGCTTTCCACCAACACACTGCCAAGAGGCTCACAAGACAAGAGAAGAGATTGGATTTATATCCTGCCCTTCACTACCCAAAGGAGTCTCAGAGCGGCTTACAAACTCCTTTCCCTTCCCCTCTCCACAACAGACACCCTGTGAGGTAGGTGGGGCTGAGAGAGCTTTGACAGAAACTGCTCTTTTTCAACAACAGCTCTGACAGAACTGTGGCTTGCCCAAGGTCATCCAGCAGGTACAAGTGGAGGAGTGGGGAATCAAACCCGGTTCTCCCAGATTAGAGTCCGCGCACTTAACCACTACACCAAACTTGGGCCAGTTACACTCTCTGTAGCTTACTCCACATTCTGTAGGGTTATGAGAATAAAATAAGACCACATCTCCTGCCCTAAACTCCTTGGAAGAATGACAAGATAAGAGTGTACTAGACAAGTAGTTGTGTATACTCATAAAAAATCAGTGCAGGATTGTTGCCCCACTTGATTGTAAGGTAAGGAAGAAACCTTTTCTCTCCCCTTTGACCCCAGACATGATGATCAGACAAGACAGCCCATGAATTCAACAGGTTTTCTAGATTGGAGTTATGTATTGCTATACATAAATACATGAGCTTGAATCTACCTCCTATTCAAGTCTGGTATCATAAACCATGCAAGCTGATTGGATACTCTGCGCAGCAGTCCAATCAGGATACAAGAAAGGTGCCAGAGGGAGATGACTTGATTGGTTGTTATGTGTATAGTTTGATTGGTTCTTATTGCAACTAAGGGCGTGGCCTACCAAGCCCGGACACTTTAAAAAAGAGCCTGTTGTTCTCCTGTGTGTGTTCATTCCTATCTTGTAAATAAAGCTGAATCACTTATTATGAGCTGCTGCCTTAAGTCTCATACTTAACAATTGGTCTATAGGAAAAGCATTTTGTCAGCCTTACCAGTCTTTTCTGTGGTTTGATGAGGGGCCGGTTAATGCCATTCATTTTGTGATAGAGCCCACAGGCATTACACAGGTAGTGCCCGGTGCCATCCTTCCTCCAGAGTGGGGTGGACATTGCCCCACAGTTGACACATTCTCTGCCATCACCTGGGAATTCTTCCAAAAACTCTGAAATGGAAAAATACAAGAAGAGGAAGGATTTTGTTAAGGGCTTGGTGTTCAAGTAGAGACCTTATTTAGCAGTGAGAAGCACAGAAATATTTATAAGTTACTGAACTTCTACTCTGGATTGCTAACCTTCACAACACACCCTTTCCTCTCTGTCTCCATGGTGAAAACCCCAGTTCAAGCTATGAGCTCTTCTTGTCTTGACTACTGCAACCACATCATTGTTGGAATCTGTTTGTGGTGGTCATTCCTTCATCCTTAACCAGTACTCTGCTGCCAAAGCTACCTCTTGTCATCTTGAGGTGTTCCATGTTCTTGAATTCTCGTGTTGTCTTTCTGTCTGTTCTCAGATCCAGCATGAATATCTCATTCCTACTTTTGAAGGACCTCCATGGCTTTGCTTCCCTTCCTCTCCTTGCTTTCCTAGCATGGTATTTCCCTTCCTGTGATCTTCACCCTCCATCTCCACCATCTTCAATGAACATCGCATCCTTACTTTTCAAGGACCTGTAGAGTTTGCCTCTCTGTATCTCTCCACATTTGTGTCCTAATGTTTCCTTAACAGTGAACTTCACGCTCTATCTTCCATGAACATCTCATTCTTACCTTTTGAGGACCTCTTTGGCTTTGCCTTTCTCTCTCTACTTTTGCATCCTGAAGTTTCCCTTCCTGTGATCTTCACCCTCTGCCATCTTCCATGAACATCTCATTCTTACCTTTTCAAGGGCCTGTATGGCTTTGCCTCCCTTTCTCTCCCTGCTTCCATAGCCTAATATTTCCCTGCCTGTGGTCTTCACCCTTCATCTCCACCATCTTTGACTTCCTATTTTCTCATGTCACCATCCTTTCCCCTGTACTGCTCCTTATGCCTGGAATTGCCTCCAAGAATACCTGCACAATGCTATCTTTGTCACGATCTCCAAAACCCTTGTTTTCTTTGATGCAAGAAAATGTGCTTGTGTGGATCTCAAAGTTCCAGAAAAGCCAAGCAATTGAACCACTGAGGGGATAACATACATACGTGTCACCGACTATATGGTATAAAGATCAGAAGATGAAAGTGCCAAGAGATTGATGAGCTTCATTTTGAAATCATTTTGTGCTAGGGCCTCAATGAATAATATTAAGACAACCACAATGTCAAGAGACCAAAGAGAACAGCACTTAACAAGCCATCAACAGGGGGTCTCCCCACATTTTTCTTCAATCAAACTTGGAGACGTGCTTTTCCATGCATTCACAGAAATATTTGATTTATTTACACAATCTCTGTGCCGCCTGTCCAGCGAACATACCATGGGGTTCTCAAGGCAGCAAACCATCATAAACGTTAAAGCCAGCTTAAAAATACATATATGTAAGCCAATTAAGAACCACGACTGAACAGAACACAGAAAGGAATGAGAATCATTGAGGGAACACCGGCCAACCAGGCCAGATGAATCCCCCTGTGGTGAATCCTTCAGTGTTCAGATGGACTCTGAATGGGGGGGAAATCCAGCAAGTGAAGGAGTTTTCATACTTGAGTATCCTTTTCTCATCTAATCTAAAATGGGGGCCACTTCAGTCACCAATAAGGAGAAAAACAAAAACCTGTGCTGACAGTATATTAAACTTTTTCCAAAATGGAAGTGTAGGGTTACCAGCACCTAGGTCCTAGCAGGGTTCCCCCCTTTGGGGGGCTTTGATCCGCCCCCAGCCAGCTGGCCAGTGGGGAAAACCCCACCCCCAAACAGGGACGTGATTGTGCCATGCTCTCAACGTGATGATGTCACTTCCAGGTGACATCATCATGCCAGGGATGTCATGCAATGGTGCTCTGATTTGGGGGCAAACTCTATGGTTCTGAAGCCAAAAAACCATAGAGTTTTGCCCTCAAACCAGAGCAACATCATCGACGTGATGACATCACTTCTGGGTGACATCATTGTATTGGGGACATTGTGCGTAATGTCCTGCCCACCCCCCGAATGCCCCCCAAATCCCCCCGCCGTAACGATGAGGGGACCTGACAACCCTATGCAGATGGGAACTATGTTCCGGGTGCTGTTCAAATCTTTCAGCTAAAAGTCATTCCTATTATCTTTTACTGAGTAGCCATAAGGATTATCTCAGTAAATGAAAACATTGGCTATCTTCTTTTATATTTTCTGTGAAAATTATTAAACATTCCTCGCTGTGTGGCCGGTGTGGCTCTCCCTTCAGAACTGGGCCAACCTTCCCTTCAGGTAAGGGCTTGGTTACAAGCATTTAGACCAGGGGTGTCGAACTCATTTGTTATGAGGGCTGGATCTGACATAAATGAGACCTTGTCGGGCCGGGCCACGTGTGTCATAAAATGTAATGCCAGGTAGCGGAGATATAAATTTTATAAAGGACAATAAAATAAAAATATGCATAAAACATTAGCTCTGCAAGCTGCAAACCTACTTTTGATTTATTGACATTCACCACAAAAATCTCATGCTCAGAGTCTAGGACCCAGGTTGAAACATGAAATGGCTGAGTGATTAAGAGAGTCTGGCGAAGCAAGTGATGATGCAGCAGCAGTAGCAGAACTGGAAGCAGGAGACGGCCAGTTCCACCGTCTGGAACTGATGGAAGCCCTCCGGGGGCCTGATCCATCCCCTGGGCCACATGTTTGACACCCCTGATTTAGACTGTTCCTCAAGTTATACTTGAGAAGCAAGGGCTACCTGACACTCCTGAAAGAAGACTCTCATAGGTCAATGTGGTTTAAGACTGTTTCTGAGGAACTGTTGGCTCTTGATGTGAACCTGGTTAGAAACTGTGTAAAATCAACCCATCACCAAAGCTCTGCCTTTAGAGCACGCCGCACCCGTCATCCCAATTTTTGGGCATTCCACCTGCAAAATCTCTTCCCTCCTACCCCTGTTTGTTGTCTTCCCAGAGCCTGATAAGGGTGTTCATTCTGGCCAGACTAAGTGCTCACTCCTCCGCAGTCATGAGGGGTAGGTTCATGTGTTTACCTTGTTCAAAATGAACCTGCCCCTGACCCTTAGGTAAGATTGACACAATAGCTCATATTCTTCTAGGGTATCCCTTGTATGCAAATCTCAGGAGGCGTCATATTTCACTGTGTTTGCAAGCTCATTCTGACGTATATTCCAATGACCTAGTTTCCTTTTTACTTGCAGGCACAACACCCCTCCCCCAAAAAACCCCCTCAGTTGACCACTGTTCCCTCTAAGCTGAGTTAGTGTGAGCTAGCTCACAGCTTTTTAGCCTCCAGCTCACACCTTTTTGTCTTCGCTCAGGAAGGATGGCTCTGGAACAAACTAATTTATGCAGCAGCCAAATCGCTCGCTCACAACCTTAATGCCGGTAGCTCACAAAGTAGAATTTTTGCTCACAAGACTCCACAGCTTAGGGGGAATATTGCAGTTGACAATTGGGTGATAAATAATTAACAATAACTATTCACTGCTCAAGAGCAATGTATCACGGAGCTTTTATTGCATAAAGGAAAGGGGGGGGAAGGAAAGGTGTCTCCCTGTGTCGGAAATTCCATCATTCTGGTGCCACAACTATGAAGACCCGTTTCTCAGATTGCCACCTGTCTCATATGCATTGCGTGCATTTTTCATGGAACTCCCAGCACAACGGGCAAGCAGTCTACTTGCCAAAGCAAGAGAGTCTGGTCCATATCGCTTGCCTGGCAGGGGAGACACCCTGATCGTGGAGGAGGTTTTCCCAGGGTGAGGCTCACCCATTGGACTCTGGGTGTGCTGATCCCCCGTGATTTCCCCAAATGCACGACAGCCAGCGTGGTGTGGAGGTTAAGAGTGGCGGACTCTAATCTGGAGAACCGGGTTTGATTCCGCTCTCCTTCACATGAAGCCAGCTGGGCGACCTTGGATCAGTCACAGCTCTCACAGAACTCTCTCAGCCCCCCCAAATAAGTCTAGCTCACCACCTGGTGGTGCATAATGCTAAAAGGGCTAGAACTTGGAAGAGGAAGAGGAAGAGGAAGAGGAAGAAGAAGAGGAGGAGGAGATTGGGTTTATACCCCACCCTTCACTCGGAGTCTCAGAGCGGCTTACAAACTCCTTTCTTGGGTTATAAATCGAAAATAATAAATAAATAAATTTATATAACAGATCAACAACTGGAAGTTTGCCTCGACATGTATCCTAGGCATATAAACCTGCTTCTGTCCTCTTTCTCAAAGCTGTGTCTCCCTTTTCCATTGTGGAGATCAAAACTCAAGTCGGAACCAACGCTCTAGGAAATCTCTTTCAACCAGTAGCCTCCCGGCCATCGAGCGCTTCAGTGGAGCATACCAGCTTTTGACTTGATCTTAAATATTTTTGGAGTTCTTATAAAAAAAACTTTGAGACTATACAGCCATTTGGTATTTCAAAATATTTATTTAAAGGCATTGATATAAGACTTGTTAATTGCATTTGCAGCGTTGGTTTATTTTTGATGCATTGGCGCACTGTGTTTCCCCCTTGTTTTGTCTACATAAACCTCCAGGCTGGAGATCTCCCACTATTACAACTGGTCTCCAGCAACGCTTCCTCTAAGCTGTGGAGTCTTGGGAGCAAAAATTCTATTTTGTGAGCTACTGGCATTCAAGTTGTGAGCAAGTGATTTGGCTACTCCATAAATGAACTTGCTCTGGAGCCATCCCTTCCTGAGCGGAGACAAAAATCCTGTGAGCTGGAGGCTAAAAAACTGTGAGCTAGCTCACACTAACTCAGCTTAGAGGGAACACTGTTTGTGAGCTACTGGCATTAAAATTGTGAGTGAGCAATTTGGCTACTGCATCAGTTTGCTCTGGAGCCATCCCTTCCAGAGCTAAGACAAAAATGTGTGAGCCGGAGGCTAAAAAACTGTGAGCTAGCTCACACTAACTCGGCCTAGAGGGAACACTAGACTCTCCAGGCAACTGAGACCAGTTCACCTGGAGAAAGTGGCCACTGCTGCAGCCCATTGGGAGATTGACACTTCCATTGAGCTATCCACTATGACCCCCAAGATCTTTTTCCCTCTTGGACTCAGCAAGTTCAGACCCCATTAGCTTATACTTGAAGGTGGGATTTTTTTTGTCCCAACGTGCATTGCCTTCTCTGGGGTTTGAGGCAGAGAAAAGGCTCTCACATCACATGCCACCTGATCCTTACCAGAGATGCTGGGGATTGAACCTGGGAACTTCTGCATGCCAAGCAGATAGTCTACCACTGAGCCATGGCCCTTCCCCTTAACATTTGGAATTCACTGCCACAGGAGGTGGTGGCAGCTACAAGCATGGACAGTTTCAAGAGGGAATTAGATAAACCTATGGAGCAGAAGTCCATCAGTGGCTATTAGCCACAGGGTATAGATGGGAATTCTCAGTCTGGGGCAGGTGATGCACTCTATTCTTGGTGCTGGAGGGGCAGCAGTGGGAGGGCTTCTCGTGTCCTGGCCCCACTGCTGGACCTCCTGATAGCACGTGGTATTTTTGGCCGCTGTGTGACAAAGTGTTGGACTAGATGGGCCATTGGCCTGATTCAACATTGGCTTCTCTTATGTTCTTATGTTCTTATGGGATCTGATCCAGTTTTCCCTCTAAGCTGAGTTGGTGTGAGTTAGCTCACAGTTTTTTAGTCTCCGGCTCAAAAATTTTATCTCAGCTCAGGAAGGAGGGCTCCAGAGCAAACTAATGTATGTAGGAGCCAAATCGCTGGCTCACAACTTGAATGCCAGTAGCTCACAAAGTAGAATTTTTGCTCACAAGACACCACAGCTTAGAGGGAGCATTGGTCTGATCCTGTGCAGTAGCAGATTTGCTCCCTTTCTCTAGTGCTTATTCTGTATCAATATGCTGATGGACCCCTTTGATGCTGCTGTAGCCATCCTGAGCCAATGCCTGGCTTGCTTTTTGGTTGCTGTTGTTCAGCCGCACAGTCAAGTCCAACTCTTCACGACCCCATGGACCACATCATGCCAGTCTCTCCTGTCCTCCACTGCCCTCCAGAGCCTGCTCAACTCCATGCTCATTGCATCAATAACACCATCTAACCATCTCATCCCCTTCTTCTTTGACCTTCAGTCTTTTCCAGCATCAGGGTCTTCTCCCGTGAATGCTCCCTTCTCATTTGGTGGCCAAAGTATTTGAGCTTCAATTATCTGTCCTTCCAGGCTACTGTGGTTAAATGGCTAAGGGGAAACAGGCTGAAACTGAATCCTGACAAGACAGCGGCAGTGCTGGTGGGGAACCTGGCTTCCAGACCACCTACCTTCAAGGAATATTTCCCATATTAACTTGTCCAAGAAGTTTAATCCATTTCCGGCTGGGAAACCTATTCACACCAACAGCGAAAGGTCCACTCATCCAGGACTAGATTGCTAATAAAAGGAGCCTATTTTAATAACAGGCATTGAGCCTGATTTCTTTGATATTGCGGCACAATATCAATCATTTATACAAGCAACTTTGTAAAATCCTTTAGTACAGTGCAGCCCTATTACCTGTGCAGAAAAGCCCTCTTGAATAGTTCAGTTTTGCATAGTTTGTGGAAAGCCAGAAGATTGGGAAAGCCAGCCAGAGGCACATAATTTCACCCGGTCAAAACAAAAACAAGCAAGCAAAACTCGGTCCTCAGCCACCTGCTATTCTCGATGCAAAGTCGCAGATCGGAGGGTGCCATAGAAATTGTCATGCTTTGTAGACTCCAGAAGGCTGTTCCAGAATATTTTATCCACAACCTGGGGAAGCCCAGTTTTGAGTCAAAACAAATCAGCTACCTCAGGGGTGTCAAACTCATTTGTTATGGAGGGCCGGACCTGACATAAATGAGACCTTGTTGGGCCGGGCCACGTGTGGCATAAAATGTAATGCCAGGTAGCGGAGATATACACTTTTTAAAGGACACAAACACAAAGAGGTTTTTTTACTTAAAATAAAGACATGCTTAAAACATCAGCCCTCTTGCAATGTTTTATTTATTTAACAGTGTCCGATAACTGCCACCTCTTATTCTGAATTATTGCATCAAAATGTCTGTGCTGCTGCCATCTTGAGTCTGCTGTTCAGGTGTGTATCCCTAAGCTGCAAACCTACGATGACGCAGCAGCAGCAGAACTGGAAGAAGAAGCAGAAGACAGCCAGTTCCACCACGAGCCTGACAGAAGCCCTCCGGGGGCTTGATCCGGCCCCTGGGGCACATGCTTGACACCCCTGAGCTACCTAATGCGACCGCGTAGCTAAGAGTGATTCTTCTTTGCTTACTTTATTTTTAACACCACCTTTCTTCCCAATGGGGACCCGAATAAATCTTTTTGTTTATTTAGTTCATTTAGCTCCTACTCGTCTCCCCAGTAGGGACCCCAAAGCAGCTTACATCATTCTCCTCGCCTCCATTTTCTCTTTCACAACAGCCCTGTGAGGTAGGTTTGGCTGAGAGGGTGCCACTAGCTCAAGGTCCCCCAGCCAGCTTCTGTGGCCAAGTGGGGATTTGAATCAAGAGTCTCCCAGATCCTGGTCTGACATTCTGAAGCACCAGAGCACACAGGCTTTGGAAGGTAGGTTTAAGAACATTAAGAACATAAGAGAACATAAGCCTGGGGAGGACAGGGACCTCACTGGGGTGTAATGCAATAGACTCCATCCTCCAATGCATCCACTTTCTGAAGGGAAACTGATCTCTGTAGTATGAAGATGAGCTGAAATTCCCAGGTCATACGTGGAGACAAACCAGTTCTCCTATCTCTTCAAGATCCTACGGATTCTTCAGGTCAACCATGGTCTAAAACAAGATGTTCTATCACGGGGAGGCCAAACTTGCTTAATGTAAGAGCCACATAGAACAAACATCATATGTCTGAGAGCCACAAGACATGAGCAAATATTACGCACATGTTTTTATTGGAAAACACGCATTTTTGCTTTTTATTAACATTAAATGAGACTGCCAAAAATAAAAACAAAAGGAGTAAAAGAACAAATACTGATATCTCTTTGTCCAGTGATATTTCTTTGTTTGCTAATGATATTTATTTGTCTAAGAGAGAGAGAGAAAGAGAGAGAGGTGGAAAGAATTAAAGAGGTGGAAAGAGAGCGAGAGAGAAACAAAGAAAGCAAACTGATGAGTGAGAGAGGGGGAAAGAAGAAAGGAAGGAAGGAAAAGAGAAAGGTGGAAAGAAAGCAAATTAATGGGGAGGGAGGGAAGGAGAGATGGAAAGAAAGCAACATTAACCTTTAATGTGTTCTCCTACCCCACCTCACCCCACCCCATGCTGCCACACCAGCTGGCTTGGCTTGGAGAAGGGATTTCAAGAGACAAATGCCTTCTCCAAGCCAGCTGGCGAGGGGGGAGCTTTGAGAATGCTTTTAAAGTTAAAGTTGCTTTCTTTCTCTGCCCCCCCCACTTCAAGCCTACCCAGGAAGGGGACCACCAATCAGGGAGGCATGCCTCCCCTTCGCTTCCCCAGCTGTCCTGCCGGGAGTCACACAATATGCATGAAAGAGCCGCATGGGGCTCCCGAGGCACAGTTTGGCCACCCCTGTTCTATCACTCCCCACTTAGATGAGAAGCTTTTTAAAAAATTGACAAGACTTGGAAGCTAGAGACAAAAAAGGCCAATAAAAGGAGAAGCCTGTCTACTGGATACATACAGGAGAGTTAACTATTTATGCATAGCGGTCTATCTACATTTTGCCAGCGGCATTGCCTAGGGTTAAATAACCATGAAGTCATCTTAGAGGGCACTTTAGTATTTTTTTACTTCTAAACATAATTGCCCCAAGAACCTGGGATAGAGTAGACCACTACACAAAATAATCCTGTAATCTAGTCCTCTAAACACAGGAGATAAGATCCAGAGAAGCTGCACATATGCACAAAAGGGAGACCCATCCCTACATCCAGGGCTTGCTTGTAGCTCCTGTTACAGAAGAGACAAGCCTCCATCTAACTAAACAGTGGCTTGCCTCTTTTGCTACTGGCAAGGCTGCTATGAAAACAATCTGCTTTGTCTCACCTGCATGCAGGGCTATTTTTGGCAGGAATGCACAGGAATGGAGTTCTGGCTGGCTCCTGACTTGGCCACGCCCAGCAGGAACTCATTAACATAACAGGCCACACCCAACAGCAGAAACTCATTAGGACTGGCTACATTGGGGGTGTGTGGCCTAACATGCAAAGGAGTTCCTGCTACCAAAAAAGCCCTGGGTTTTGGCAACAAACAAGGTTAACAGCATAAGAAGCAAAAGGTGGGTGTGGCTGGATGACCACACTTCTGGTAACATGGGGGTGTGGCCTAATAGGCCAGTGAGCTGTGCTGTCAGGGTGTGTGGCTTAATATGCTAGTGAGTTTCTGCTGTTGGGTGTGGCCTATTATGCTAATGAGTCCCTGCTGGGCTTTTTCTACAAAAAGAGCCCTGCCTGCATGTATGTACAGCCTTGCAGCCACCAAGCAGAAATAAAAGCCATTCAGGATACTGGGGTGGCCTCCAAACAGGTACAACCCCCGTCCCCCAGATGCGACATTTGGTCCACTGACACCTGTGCTCCAATCAAAAACTGTCAGTACACCTGCCTTCTCTGTTATGGCTCCTATCTTATGAAACAGCTTGTACACTCAGGAGATCTCCAGCCATTCTTCTGAGAAGAATGAAGACTACCAAGAGGAATGAAACCAATGTTCCCTCTAAGCTGTGGAGTCTTGTGAGCAAAAATTCTACTTTGTGAGCTACTGGCGTTAAAGTTGTGAGCGAGCGATTTGGCTACTGCATATATTAGTTTGCTCTGGAGCCCTCCTTCCTGAGTGAAGACAAAAATGTGTGAGCCAGAGGCTAAAAAATGGTGAGCTAGCTAACAGCGTTCCGTGCACCTTGGTGTTTAGTCATGCCGGCCACATGACCATGGAAACATCTTCGGACAGTGCTGGCTCTTTGGCTTTGAAACGGAGATGAGCACCGTAACCCTAGAGTCGGATTTGACTGGCTTTCAAGCAAGAGAACCTTTAGCTCACACTAACTCAGCTTAGAGGGAACACTGAATGAAACATGTGTAGATCTCACCCAGCGGATGAATCTTTCCATAAAGATACTGAATTCCTTATATCCCTTTGGTCTCCTTCCGCTGTGTTTTAAAGAGGTAGTTATCTCTCTCTTCTCCCCCAGCCTTCCTGAACCAGACACCTAAGAAAATGTCCTCCCACACACTAATTTTTAAATCAATTTACTCTTAAATCAGGAATGATAAATGCCTGGGCCACTGATGAGGCAGGAACGGAAACGGCCACTGACTTCTCTGGAGGCTTCGGCCTGGCTAAATTTATCCCTCCGAACCACTTCAGCCAGGCCGAGGAAGCGCAGCCCAGAACGGTTGTAAAAATAAATGATCGGGATGATGTTATTGTAAGATGATAAAAGAGGCGGTGGGGGAGGATCAGGAGACTTCCCTGATTTCAATCAAACAGGGCTGCTTGTTGACTGGTGGCGACAGGCAGACTGGGCCAGGCCGGTTGGAATGTCTTTGGCTGATGGAGAAGGTTGGGGAGGGGGATAGAGCCGGGCCAGTTATCAATCACGCCGACAGCTCCGAGCTGACAAACGACAGACTCACAGCGGAGAAAAGGGGTTGCCCCCCCCCCGAGTCAATTTTACGGCTTTAGCTTCGGCCAAACCCTGACCCCATCAAAGACTCAGAACTTGAACACAGAGTTGGGAGAGAAGAGCAGAAGTAAATATATGTCGTTGCCATCTTCTGTAGGAAGCATTAAGACTGCACACGCGGTGAGTCGGCCAGATCTCTCAAAGGGAGATTTGTTTGGTTGGCGCATTTGAGAGCTGTATGCCAAGGACACACGCATCTGTTTCTCCTTGACATGATGCTCTGGAACCAAGAGAATCAAAAGACATATATGCCTGCTGAGGAGCTCAGGAAGGCGCCCACTTCCCGGGCTTTCCGCAAACTGTGCAAAACTGAACAAAGTTTGATTCCAGTGGCACCTTTAAGATCAACAATGTTTTATTCAAGGCATCAGGACACACAAAAGGGGCACCTCCAAGACAAGCTTTATTCAAGGCATAAGCTTTCGCAAGAAAACTTATATCTTGAATAAACCTTTGTTGGCCTTAAAGGTGACACTGGGCTCGAGCTTTGTTCCACTGCTTCAGACCAGCACGGCTGGATCTATGCAGAACTGCATTATTCAAGAGGGCTTTCTATGCGGACAATAGAGTAGCACTGGTCAAAGGGTTTCACAAGGTTACTTGGATAAATTATTGGGGACTGTGGTCTGTACCAGTGTTCCCTCTAAGCTGAGTTAGTGTGAGCTAGCTCACAGTTTCTTAGCCTCCGGCTCACGCATTTTTGTCTCAGCTCAGGAAGGATGGCTCCCAAGCAGACTAATTGATGCAGTAGTCGAATCGCTCACTCACAACTTTCATGCCAGCAGCTCACAAAGTAGAGTTTTTGCTCACAAGACTCCACAGCTTAGAAGGAGCATTGGTCTGTACTGCTGGGGAGAACTTGCTGTGGGGTTGGATCCCCTTGTGTAACTTTGCATCATTTAATGGATTATGTTAACACCTATGCTTTGCCTCAGTTCTGTGTTTTAAACTTCTGGTTGGTTCTACAGTCCAAATCCTAGCTCATCGTTCTGTTGAATGTCCCATCTTGTTGATTATATTGACTAAGTCTCTGTAATCTGCCTTGAATCCCAGTGAAAAAGTGGACTAAAAACAACATACATATACTCATATATACATGTACATAACTGCAGGGCTATTTTTGGGCGAGAACGCACGGGAACTGAGTTCCGGCTGGCTCCCAAGTTGGCCACGCCCAGCAGGAACTCATTAGCACAATAGGCCACACCCAACAGCAGGAACTCATTAGGATTGGCTACATTAGGGGTGTGTGGCCTAACATGCAAAGGAGTTCCTGCTACAAAAAAAGCCCTGGGGTTTTGACAACAAGCAAGGTAAACAGAATAAGAAGCAAAAGGTGGGTGTGGCTGGATGACCACACCTCTGGCAACACGGGGTGTGTGGCCTAATATGCTAATGAGTCTCTGCTGTCAGGGGTGTGGCCTAATATGCTAATAAATCTCTGCTGTCAGGGGTGTGGCCTAATATGCTACTGAGCCTCTGCTGTTGGGTGTGACCTATTATGCTAAGGAGTTCCTGCTGGGCTTTTTCTACAAAAAAAGCCCTGCATAATTGCGCGCGTGCGCGCGCACACACACACACACACACACACACACATACACACCCACCGCCTTTTCCCTTCTGAGAAGGAAGCTCTAACTGCAATTTCACTTAATTAAAACCTTTATATCCTGCCTTCCCTCATGGTTCAAAATTGACTGGTTTCTCATGCGCCCACATTTCAAAATAGCGCAGACCTTATTTTGCATCCGGTAACACCCAGATCTTTTGACATTTGATGGATTTTTTTTTAAAAAATATGTCCTATTAACCCTCCTTGTCAGAAATCTAGTACAGAAATACTGCTAATTTGGTGGTGCCTGCCATTCAGAACATTCCACAAAGACTCATGTGCAGCTTGGAAAATTTTTACCTTGGAATAGCCCCCCACACCCTGCTCTTAACTAACTTGGAAACATTAGAAGCCGGCTGTATGTGTATCAGGTAGTACCTTAATACAGTTCAACCAAACAGTATAGATCCTCTCTTTGCAAGTGCTCTGCAGTTCACTACAGATTGATAGACATCAAACATGCATTTTTAGATACTCATATATATCCATGTGGGACCCTTCGTTCAATTAGGTTCTCTAGATACGCTTGTCCATGCATTCTGAGTTTCCAGTTGGGCCACTGACATCCCTCACAGCCTACCTCACAGGGCTATTGTTAGGAGAAAATGGAGGACAGCAAAGTAAGATATTTCGGGTCCCCATTAGGGAGAAAGGAAGAGTGTCAATGAAGAAAAGTAAATATTTACATGTAATTATAATGTGTAGAACAGTTTTTTAGTTTCTTTTCCCCAGACTGGCCTCATTTAGGGTTGGTAAAGGGTATCTCCTTCCATGACATTAAAAGATACATAGGTATTTGCAGAAGTATGTCGCCATTAAAACTATGAAAAGTATATAATTATCTGGAGGCCAAGAAGGTATTATTAACTGATGGGACAAAATGCCAACTCAATGGCAATTTAACTTCAGTTATCGGCTGCTTTCTCTTGAAAGCAGGGAGCCTGAAGGGCCTGGGGGAAAAATGCAAAACCAACAACTGCCTGCCTTCTCTGTGTTGGCCCCACCATGTGCAATGGCCTTCCTGAGGAGGTCAGGAAGGCTCCCTCCCTGCTGGCTTTCTGCAAACGATACGAAACTGTTTGTTGCTGTGGATTTTCCAATACAAGAGGGCTTTTCTGTGCAGGTAATAGAGTTGCATTGTGCTAAACGATTCACAAAGTTAGTTGGATTAATTGTTAGGGACTGTGGTTTACACTGATGTGCATGGTTTGCTAAAATTAGGACCCTACTATGGAATTTTTTGCGTCATTTAATGTGTCATATTAACACTTATGCTTTGTTTCGGTTCTGGTTGTGGACTTCTCATCGGTTCAACAACCCAAAACCTATTGCGTTGTTTATTGCAGGTCCCATCCTTGACTGTATCATCATCATCATCATTCTTTATCATTAAATATTATTATTATTATCATTAATTATCAGTTGTTATCAGTTATTATTATTATTATTATTATTATCGTTATCATCGTTATCATCATCATCATCATTATCATTATCATTATTTCTGAATTGCCCCATCCTTGAGTACACAGTGCTCTGGGCAATTTACAACAGATTAAGACATACAAAAATACAAATGAAAATCAAATCAAGTAATCTCATAATCTCCAGTTGGAATCTATTGACTCACTCTGTGTAACCCACCTTGAGTCCAAGTGAAAAAGGTGGACTTGGGGGTACTGCTGGGCTCTAGCTTCATTTTCACATCTTTTTGCTAACTCTTGCATTTATGTGCCAATTTGCTGCCATCCATTGATCTTATCAGCCACCTGATCCAATTTCAGCTCTGCAGTATGCATCTAGGCTCTGAGTAGCCCCGCACCCTCTTTTTTCCTGTAAGTAGCCCCCAAGGAGATTTTATTCCAATTTGTCTGATGAAGCATGCTTTGCACATGCAAGCTTACGCCTTGAATAAAACTTTGTTGGTCTTAAAGGTGCCAGCGGACTCAAGATCTCTTCTGCTGCTTCAGACCAACACAGCTACCCACCTGAATTTATAAATAACATTATTATTAATAATATAAAGTTGTTTACCTTGTTATCATAAACTGCTTGTTCCAACTCATTAAGTCTCTCTTCTAGTGACAGGACCTCCCCGCATACCTGGGCCAGTGTGTGTGGGGGTTAAAGCCAGATAGCAAGAGGATGGCTTCTGCTGAGAAGACACTGGATGCTACACAATAATAGACCAAACTCAGCTCCCTGGAAGAGCTAGGGAAGAGGATCCCCTCACTCTGAAGGACCCTTCTGAAATGGACCCTCAATCCAGAGGTATAAGAACATCAGAGAAACCATGTTGGTTCAGACCAATGGCCCATCCAGTCCAACACTCTGTGTCCCACAGTGGCCAAAACCCAGGTGCCATCAGGAGGTCCACGAGTAGGGTCAGAACTCCAGAAGCCCTCCCACTGTTGCCCCCAAAGCACCAAGAATATTTAGCACCACTGCCCCAGACATAAGAACATAAGAGAAGCCATGTGGGATCAAGCCAATGGCTCATCCAGTCCAACACTCTGTGTCACACAGTGGCCAAAAATACAAGGTGCCATCAGGCGGTCCACCAGTGGGGCCAGAACTCCAGAACCCATCCCATTCTTGCCCCCCAAGCACCAAGAATACAGAGCATCACTGCCCCAGACAGAGACTGATTTCCCACAAGCAGCTGTGCCACCCTTGCTCTTCCCTTCCCCCTCCATTGTATTTGTCAATTTCCCACTACATGCTGTGCGGCCGCATCTTGACCCACAGCTGCAGCATCCCCCCGATTTCCACCGCATCTTCTCAATCTCAAAAAACAAGGATCTATACCTTGTGGCTAATTGCCCCTGATGGACCTCTGCTCCAGATATTTCTCCAATCCCCTCTTGAAGCTGTCTTAGGTTTAGCAGACGGAGAATCATTCAGAAAGGTGTCCTTGGTCACCCAAGGAGGGAATCCTTCAGGGACGAAGCAGATCCCATTTACAGACTTCCCTACATCAGAAGGCTGTTCGGTGCAGAAGGGCACCCTCAATCCCACCTAAAAACCATCAGGACAGAATCTGTCAAAACCGAGACACATCGGTTTCAAGTTGAACGCAGTAGCCATCTATTAAGACACATTCTATATCAGAAGACAGATGAGCTCTGAAATGTCATGAAGGTAGCAAGCTAAGACCAGAACCAACCTAGGTGAGCTTGAGGGCCACTTGGAAACCAAGTGGGCACACATGAGAGGGAACTAAAAAGCTCAAGATGGCAGTCACATACACATAGATTTGGGGAGGCGGCCTCATTGAGCACCAGAGGATTTAATTCTGAGTAAACACGGGTTGAGCTGCACAGGCAAGCTCATCAGTGGAATCGTCAGCCAAGGAACATATCGAACTAAATTCCAAAAAAAGATTTCTTTTTTCTTGGCACACGCAGATAGAGGCTGGGGATGCTAAGACCTTAATGGTGAACTCGGGAAACGTATACAAAATTAGAAACAAACAACCCATGCTTTGAGAGATGAGTAAGTGCCTGGAAAGTGTTACTGACAGTTTACAAAACAAAGCTGGCTCTCTAGAGCAGGGGTGTCCAACTCCCACTGTTGCCCCAAGCACCAAGAATACAGAGCATCACTGCCCCAGACAGAGACCGATGAGGGCCGGATCTGACATAAATGAGACCTTGTTGGACCGGGCTATGCATGTCAAAAAATGTAATGCCGGGTAGTGGAGATACAAACTTTATAAAGGACACAAACACAGAGGGTTTTTTTACTTAAATAATAGCATGCTTATAACATTAGCATCCTTGCATTATTTTGCTTATTGAACAGTGTCTGATAACTGACACCTCTTGCTCTGAATTATTCCATCAAAATGTCGGTGCTGTTGCAATCTTGAGTAAGCTGTTCAGGTGTGTATCTGTAAGCTGCAAACCTACGATGACGCAGCAGCAGCAGAACTGGAAGAAGAAGCAGAAGACCTCCAGTTCCACTGCAGGCCTGACAGAAGCCCTCCGGGGGCCTGATGCAGCCTCCGAGCCGCATGTTTGACACCACTGCTGTAAAGAATGCTACTGTATGAACTGCCCGGTGTATGAACATACATTTCTGCAAACTATGCAGAACTGAATTATTCAAGAGGTCTTTTCTATGCACGCAATAGCATTGCATTGTACTAAAATCCACAAAGATACTTGAAAAAAATTATTAGGGACTGTGGTCCACCATTCTACTGTGTGTGTACAGCTAACTGAAACTAGGACCCTGCTATTTAATTTTTACATCGTTTAATGTGTCATATTAACACTGAAGCCTCGCTTCAGTTCTGCGGGTATTTTTTTAAAGACTTCTGATCGGTTCTACAGCCCTAATCCTATCTCATTGTTCACTGAATGTCCCCTCCTGCCAATTTCTGTGCAAATGTTCCTTGAGCCCGAGTGAGAAAGGCGGACTGCAAATAATGTGCATAAACAAATATATTTGGATGGCAGACGAATTCTAAGGATGCTTTCCAAGCTGGCCCCATTCTGCTGAAGTCCAACTTAGTTCACGAATAGGATTTCTGGTTTAATTGCATTTGGATCTCGTCTTTGCAGAACTTTTAAAAGAAATAACACACACACCCCCGCCCCAATCTGTAGGATGCTGTCTTGAATTTTTCAGCTTAAAAAATTAGACAAGATAAAATGCTACCCAAGTTCTTAACAATTACAAGGAACTCGGGTGTAGAGTGAGTGTGCCGATGGGACCACACCTTAAAGGTAAAGGTAAAGGTTCCCTTGCTCGAAAGCCAGTCGAATCCGACTCTAGGGTTGCGGTGCTCATCTCCGTTTCAAAGCCGAAGAGCCAGCGCTGTCCGAAGACGTTTCCGTGGTCATGTGGCCAGCATGACTAAACACCAAGGCGCACGGAACGCTGTTACCTTCCCACCGAAGTGGTACCTATTTATCTACTTGCAATTTCTTGCTTTCGAACTGCTAGGTTGGCAGGAGCTGGAACTAGAGACAGGGACCACACCTTATTGCGTCACTAATATAGCTTGCTTTTAAGTAGGTCCCTTATAGAGAAGTGTGCATGCTAAGACATTTCAGTAAATTTCTTATCAGCAATTAGTTGGGGGGGGTTGATGTATTGTAACCCCTGCTCCCCATTGGTCAGCCTAAACAGGAGCTACGATTTTCAGGAAATCTTAAAGCGAAAGCAGCAGGCTGGGCAAACCGACCTTCTGCTCTTTTTACTCCAAAGTAAATTCAGTTGGTCGCTTTCCTCCGAAGCAATGGGAGCCTCAGTCTCCCCTTCAAACTCAAAGAATCACACCACCGTTTTATTAAGATCACAAGCTGAATCATTCAAGCAACCCAAGTAGCGTCAATCCACTTTCGATGCATTTCAGGGATTCTTTGGTAGCGGGTTTTGCCGTTTCACAGAGTCAGATCCAGTTGTAAAGCGCATCCAAAGGGAACTGAAGGTAGGTTAATTCAGCACGGGTGAAAGCGCAGCGACAAGAAATCTTCCCTCCGCAGGAAAGACTGATCCCAGACGGGCTGCGGAGGTCCAGGGAGCGGACAGGCAGGCGGGAAAGTCGTATCTCATGAAGCCGCTTTGACCGTGCCTGGCGGGACTTCCGACAGAAACCGAGCCGATCACGCGGGTGGGAGAGCCAAGCCGGGACGCGCGACTCCGAAGGCAATTCAGCCGCAGCCCTTCTAACCGAACAAGCCCTCCTATTGACGGCAACGGGTCTACTTAAGGCCCCGTTTCTTTTCTTTTCTTTAAAAAAATACTACTATGAGGCTCTTCACCGCGGTTTGACAGCAGAAAAGATTAGGCGTGGGGGGCGCTTCGTTCTTGTTTATAAAGATAAGAGATTTCGGGGCGGGCGGGCGGGAGGGAGGGAAGGCCATCGACCGGACTAACGAAAAGTGAGATGGCTTCATTAATTTTTTTTAAAAAAATTAAGGAAAGGAAAGGAAGAAAGAAAGAAACCCAGAGAGAAAGAAAGAAACCCAGAGAGAGAGAGAGAGAGAGAGAGAGAGAGAGAGAGAGAGAGAGAAAGAAAGAAAGAAAGAAAGAAAGAAAGGAAAGAAACCCACCCAGCAAGCAAGCAACCCAGAAAGAAAGAAGAAAGAAAGAAACCCAGCAAGCAAGCAAGCAAGCAACCCAGAAAGAAAGAAGGAAGGAAGGAAGGAAGGAAGGAAGGAAGGAAGGAAGGAAGGAAGGAAGGAAGGAAGGAAGGAAAGACGGAAAGAAAGAAACCCAAAAACCCGGAAAGAAGGTGTGAAACTCTGTTCCATAAGCAAAATCGATTTTATTACATGTATTTAATATTAGCCAGAAGAGAACTTCGGGAATTACTACGGTTATTTTCGAGAGGATAACAAGATTTTTTTTTGGCGAGTGGGGTGGGGTATAAGCTTTCGAGAGTCAACGCTCCCTTCTGTCGGACCGGGTAGGAATTCCATCCGCCCGGGCCGATTCGGGTTGAAAAGGCAGAGTGTGTGAACCGAAAGCGAAGCGGCCTTTGATGGGCGCTTTGGAGTGTCTCCCTTGATGGATGCCATAGCCGGCTCCCCCCCCCCCCCCGGGGGGGGGGGGGGGGGGGAGGGGTTGATTTGTTTGGGCGAAGGCGAATGCGGAGCCCCCGGAGACTCTCTGCGGACCGAAATTCATTTGCCGCCATAAATTACTTTTAAAAGCGACCCGGGCCATAAATCTGCCCGCCTCGTTTAAACACCAGCCTCGCTATTGAAACCCAGGACAACGTGGACATTGTCGGGCGGGGGAGGCAGGTACGGCGGGGAAGGGGGCGAATTTCACAGGAGGAGAATTTTGAGTCGGGGGAAAGAGAAATTACCCCTCTTTGTAATTTGTTCTGGAGGTCTCTTACCAGGAATATGGTTAATATAGAAACTGCATTCAGTCTTGGGAAGTCAAAAGAAAGAAAGACAGAAAGACAGAAAGACAGAAAGAAAAAGAAAGAAAAAGAAAGAAAAAGAAAGAAAAAAGATTTTTAGTCTAGTAGCACCTTTAAGACCAACAAAAATTTTATTCTGGGCATAAACTTTCTTGTGCATGCAGACAAAATACCCAGAATAAAGCTTTGGTCTTAAAGGTTTCGCTGGACTTAAGCTTTGCTCTGCGTCTTCAGACCAACATGTCTACCCAATCTAAACCAACAAACATTTTAACCTCCCCAGGACATTCAGTTGCTGACCTAAGAGTAGCAGTTATCTTACAAAGGAATTTCAAAGGGAGCTAGAAAGACTGCTGAATTGCAATTGATAATGAAGCTCAAGACAACGCATCCTCCTGGACCAAATCAAGACCTAGGTTTCCTATCTCATTACCAATGCTGATTTCTCCACACCTAACTACCCCTCTGCATATCACGCCTGCTATTGTCACTTGGCATCTGATATCACTCCACTTCCTAAGATATAAGAACAGATGGACTCACATTCTAGCTGTACCTGAAGAAGTGAGCAGTGACTCAAGAAAGCTCATCCCCTGCCACAAATTCTGTTAGTCTTTAAAGTTGCTACTGGACTCTTGCTCCTTTCTCCTGCTGCAGACAAACACAGCTACCCATCTTAAACAAACATTCCCCCTTCTTAACTTCGCAGGAAAATGCTATTTTAAAAGCATCCAAAATGGCCATTTCTTTGGAAAAACCCCCCCATGGATTAAAACCCCAAGAAATATGATTGCAGTAAAAGATTGGAGTGCAGTCCTAGACACCCTTACTTGAGTGTAAGCTCCATTGAACTTGAGAGGATTAGATTTACTCTGTGCATAGGTTTCATAGCTGAAAGAGACTAAAGTTTTAGCCTGTTCAAAGGGGAGGGACACCAGATGAACTAGAAAAACCTTGAGGACTAGCACCTCCTTCTAGGATTGCCAGTCTTCCCCTCCTGAAATAATTTCCCCACCCCACAGATCACAAGCCTCAAAAAAAGAGATGTAGGGAAAAATATATATATATACCAGCTGACACCCCCCCCCCAATAGAAGCTAGCAAAAAGGAAAACACAAAGCAGATCTCTTTTACACGAAAGATTCCCTTAAACCGGAGAATCCCTTCTGATTGTCTGATTATCTGCAGTAGGCCCTGAATGTATTTCAAGAAACGAGAGGCTGTTCTATTTTTATTAGGCCTGTTAGAAGATTTTAAAAGAACAGCACAGGTTCTATATTTATATTACAACCTGGACCTGATGGGTGGCTGACAGCCCCGGCTGAGAAATTAAGTGTTACGGGGAAGCTAAAAACCTCTCCCAGGACTCTCCCAACCACCCTCCCCTCCAGAAAGAAATCAATTGCCATCTCAGTCGCATTCGAAACCTGTAGAAGTGTGTGGCAGTGTTCCTTCCAGGCTGAGTTAGTGTGAGCTAGCTTGTAGTTTTTTAGCCTCCGGCTCACACATTTTTGCCTCAGCTCAGGAAGGGTGGCTCCAGAGCAAGCTAATTTATGCCGTAGCCAAATCACTTGCTCACAACTTTAACGCCAGTAGTTCACAAAGTAGAATTTTTGCTCACAAGACTCTACAGCTTAGAGGGAGCATTGGTATTTGAAGAAGTGGGCGTGTGCGCAGAAAAGCTTATACCGTGAATGTTATTGGTCTTAAAAGTGCCACTGGACTCAAACTTGGTTCCCTCTGAAACCTGATTTAGATGCAGTACTTGGGCTAAAACAGGGCTTTTTTTTGTAGAAAAAGCCCAGCAGGAACTCATTAGCATATTAGGTCACACCAATGACAGCACAGCTCATTAGCATATTAGGCCACACCCCCATGTTACCAGAAGTGTGGTCATCCAGCCACATCCACCTTTTGCTTCTTATTCTGTTTACCTTCTTTGTTGTCAAAACCCAGGGCTTTTTTTGTAGCAGGAACTCCTTCGCATGTTAGGCCACACAGCCCTCATGTAGCCAATCCTAATGAGTTTCTGCTGTTGGGTGTGGCCTGTTATGCTAATGAGTTTCTGTTGGGTGTGGCCAACTCGGGAGCCAGCCGGAACTCTGTTCCTCTGCGTTCCTGCCCCAAAATAGCCCTGTGCTAAAATATTGATAAGGTCCTGCAGCCAGCTGAGCTGGGACTATAAAAGTTCCAAAGGTGCTAGTCCTCTTGACTTCTGCCTCCATTGTCATTGTAAAAAGTAATTTTTTTTAAAAAAAATGACTGATGGGAGGTCACTAAAATACGGAAGTATCTCTTTGCCTGCCTGTGAGCAGTTCCTCTCCCCCAAACAGAGAGCAAGGCCAAACTCCTGCCCCCATTCCAAAATTTGATCCCCCAACATTCCTTCCTGTTTGCTTGCTATCAAAGTTCTGAAGACATGCGCTGATGAGGCAGCATGGAAGAGATGCTGAGCCCACAGATCTTTTCCTGGCTGAGCGCGTGCATCTAACAAGGGAGCCTGTCTCATTAACATTGAGAAAAACAAAAAATTAGCACGCATGTAGCAACTGTTCTTTCAGGGAGAGCGCTGGTCGGACAGGCCTGCTGGAAGGGATTACTAAAATAATGTCGATATACTGGAAATGGGCTATAGTAAACACATGCTGCCTTATACTGAATCAGACACTCTGTCCATCAAAGTGAGCATTATCTACCCAGATGGGCAGTGGCTCTCCGAGGTCTCAGGCAAAGGTTTTTCACATCACCTACTGCCAGATCCTTTAACTGGATAGGTGGGGATCAATGCCCCGTCTAAGCTGTGAAGTCTTGTGAACAAAAATTCTACTTTGTGAGCTACTGGCATTAAAGTTGTGGCAAGCGATTTGGCTACGGCATAAATTGGTTTGCTCTGGAGCCATCCTTCCAGAGCTAAGGCAAAAATGTGTGAGCCAGAGGCTAAAAAACTGTGAGCTAGCTCACACTAACTCAGCTTAGAGGGAACACTGTTTGTGAGCTACTGGCATTAAAGTTGTGAGCAAGCGATTTGGCTACTGCATACATTGGTTTGCTCTGGAACCGTCTTTCCTGAGCTAAGACAAAAATGTGTGAGCTGGAGGCTAAAAAACTGTGAGCTAGCTCACACTAACTCACCTTAGAGGGAACACTGGTGGGAATTGAACCTGGGACCTTCAGCACACCAAACAGATGCTCTGGCAATGCACTCGCTGTGAGGACCTTCTGCATGCCAAGCAGATGCTCCGCCTCTGAGCTACAGCCTGTCCCCATTAAAATGCTAGATGTTCTTATTAAAAGCCCTCCTTTCTGTTAAGGTCCTGTCACAAATTATTCCCTTCCACCCCCCACAGGCACCCTGCACACACCCATGTATTTGCCTACATATCTGCTTCATTGGGAAGCTATGCTCAGCCACGGTATCCCAGGGAACAATGCTTAAGCGTGTACAGTCATTGCATCAAATAAGCTCCATGCAGGTTCCACCAAATTCCTTGCTTGGTAGACAATGGAAATCATACCTACATTCCCCCCCCCACACACACACTACCATCCTCTTTCCACCAGAATCCAGGCAATTTTTAAACCCACAGTCAGGTAGATCATCCCTGAGTGTTCTGGGGCATGGGTGAGTTCTGTAGAAAGGACACTCGGTTGACTGCATAGCTGTGAGCAAACCAAGGACCATTCCCGTGCATGCCTTCCATTCCTGAAAGGTCTCCAGTTCAGTATTCCATCCAGGTTGAATTAGTGTGAGCTAGCTCACAGTTTTTTTTAGCCTCCGGCTCACACACATTTGTCTCAGCTCAGGAAGGAGGGCTCCGGAGTAAACCGATTTATGAAGCAGCCAAATCTCCGACTCACAACTTTCATGCCAGTATCTTACAAAGTAGAATTTTTGCTCACAAGCAGGGCTATTTTGGGGCAGGAATGCACAGAAACGGAGTTCCGGCTGGCTTCCAAGTTGGCCGTGCCTACAGCACCCCCCCCCAGGTTCCCCAGGTGCCTCATAAGCCATGAGGTGCCTGGGGAAGCCAATCTGATCCAGGGAGGCTGGCCCATAGCTAACATGGGGCCCATGGGGCCCGGCCCCCTCGTGTTTCCTCTGGGCCCCCTCCCTCCTGGGCTGCCCCCAAAGTGCTCCAACTTATCCCCTGCACTGTACTTTCATTTAATTAGCTGGCGAGCCCCACCGAGGTCCCCTCCCAAAGAATTCCATAGCTACGGGGCTGCAGGGAGGGGAGGCAGTTTAAGTTGCCTCCCCTTCTTGGGTTCCCCAGGCACCCCGCAAGCCACGGGGCACCTGGGGAAGCCAATCCTGGGAGGGAGCTGTGCTGCCAGGGGGTGTGGCCTAATAGGCTAATGAGTTCCTGATGTTGGGTGTGGCCTGTTATGCTAATGAGTTCCTGCTGGGCTTTTCCTACAAAAAAACCCTGCTCACAGGACTCCACAGCTTAGAGGGAGCACTGCCCCAGTTGTGTGTGTTTTTAAAAGAGCACTCGGTTAACATGATGGCAGCCAGGGTGGAAGGGACTTCTGACAGTGAAGGCCAGAAGTTCTCCAGCTCCAGCTCTGGGACCTTAGAGGCTTCCCCTCCCTCTTCAACCAACTAGGCTCAAGTACCTGGTCTTGAGTCCAGCTGCTCTACTGTAGACCAACATGGCGGCCCGCTGAAAGCCCGCCTTCTTCAAGTACACTGTTTGGCACATGTCTCGAGCACCCAGCCTCATCTCCGCGCAGAAGCAGCCCCAAGGGGAGACAACTGGGTTGTCCATTCAGGTGCTACAAAAAACCAGGCCCGCGGCTCCAGTGGGGCATCTCGGGGCTAGGCCCCCCCAACTTCCTGGCAAGGCCCCACGACTTCCCATTCAGCTTGGGGCCCCTGAGTGGCAGCGGGCGCAGGGAAGGAGCTGGGTATTCCTGCACAGCTGTCTGGCACGAGGGGGCAGAGTAAATTACCTTTATCTAGATTAGCCAGTGCCCCCCAAGAAATGTAAAAAACCCTCATCAGTTAGGGCTGAGCCAGCTGCAACCGATAGTTTGAAGTTACAGTTTCGTACCCAAACCTCTAAGCTGAGTTAGCGTGAACCAGCTCACAGTTTTTTCGCCTCCGGCTCAAACATTTGTGTCTCAGCTCAGGAAGGGTGGCTCCAGAGCAAACTAATCGATGCAGTAGCCAAATCACTCACTCACTCACAACTTCAATGCCACTTCAATGCCAATTTTTGCTCACAAGGCTCTACAGGCTTAGAGGGAGTACTGCATGCAGTACCATATGCATTCTGACTTAACTGTTTGGTGCAGCCAGTTTGGTGTAGTGGTTAAGTGCGCGGACTCTAATCTGGGAGAACCGGGTCTGATTCCCCACTCCTCCACTTGCACCTGGCTGGATGACCTTGGGCAAGCCGTGGTTCTTTGTTCTGATAAGAACTGTTCTTGAAAAAAGAGCAGTTTCTGTCAAGAGCTCTCTCAGCCCCGCCTACCTCAGCCCCACCTACCTGTCTGTTGTGGGGAGGGGGAGGGAAAGGAGTTTGTAAGCCGCTCTGAGACACTTTGGGGTAGTAAAGCGTGGGGTATAAATCCCATCTCTTCTCTTCTTCTCTTCTAACCGGGATTTGATCTGACAGTGTGGGTTATTGTGACATCTGGCTTGAGTTTATTCACAAGTTTAGAACAATGGATAAGTCTATCAGTAGTTACTAGCCATGGTGAGAGAGGGGAACCTCCACCTTCAGGGGCACTAATCCTTTGAACCTCATAGCCAGGAGGCAACATCATAAGAACATAAGAACATAAGAGAAGCCAATGTTGAATCAGGCCAATGGCCCATCTAGTCCAACACTCTGTCACACAGCGGCCAAAATATACCAGGTGCCATCCGGAGGTCCAGCAGTGGGGCCAGGGCACCAGAAGCCCTCCCACTGCTGCCCCCTCCAGCACCAAGAATAGAGTGCATCACCTGCCCCAGACTGAGAGTTCCCATCCATACCCTGTGGCTAATAGCCACTGGTGGACTTCTGCTCCATATGTTTATCTAATTTCCTCTTGAAACTGTCCATGCTTGCAGCTGCCACGACCTCCTGTGGCAGTGAATTCCATATGTTAATCACTCTTTGGGTGAAGAAGTATTTCCTTTTATCTGTTTTAACCCGACTGCTCAGCAATTTCATAGAGTGCCCACGAGTTCTTGTATTGTGAGAAAGGGAGAAAAGTACTTCTTTCTCAACCTGCTCAACCTAAGTAAGCTCAATAGTCATGGGATAAAAGGACAAGTCCTCTTGTGGATCAAAAACTGGCTTATAAGTAGGAAACAGAGAGTGAGTATAAATGGGAAACTTTCTCAGTGGAGGGACTTGTAAACCATCAGGGACTTGTAAACCACTGGGAGACCCCTTCGGGTAGTAAGGGGGCAGGGTATAAATCCAATATTTTCTTCTTGTTAGTCTCTAAGATACTACTGGACTTGAATGTAACCAAATGCCAGGGTAAAGTCTGAGTCCAGTGGCACCTTTGAAAGCAACTAAGTTTTATTCTGGGTATAAACCTCCATATGCATGCCCACTTCTTCACAGATGCGTTGAAACAGAAGTCACCAACCAGGACTATTTTTGGGCAGGAACGCACAGGAACGGAGTTCCGGCTGGCTCCCGAGTTGGCCACGCCCAGCAGGAACTCATTAGCATAACAGGCCACACCCAACAGCAGAAACTCATTAGGATTGGCTACATTAGGGGTGTGTGGCCTAACATGGAAAGGAGTTCCTGCTACCAAAAAAAGCCCCTGGGTTTTGACAACAAACAAGGCAAACAGAATAAGAAGCAAAAGGTGGGTGTGGCTGGATGACCACACGTCTGGCAACATGGGGGTGTGGCTTACATGCTAATGAGCTGTGCTATCAGGGGTGTTGCCTAATATGCTAATAAGTTTCTGCTGTTGAGTATGGCCTATTATGCTAATGAGTTCCTGCTGGATTTATTCTACCAAAAAAGCCCTGTCACCAACCATTACGTATAGACAACAGGAGAGGATGAATGTTAAAGTGGCTGTTTGTGAGGGTTCTAATAATTATTTGCTAGAGATCCCAAGCCTTCCCATCTTCTTAAGACTGTCTAAATTCTTAACTGCGTATCCCGCTTTCTGACCCATTGAAAGAACTCAAAGTAGCATTGGGTGGAGTATGGCTGCTGGTTGAAATGGACTCATAAGACCTATGCTGCACATGACAACCTTTTGAGGGATTCCAGTGAATTTGTAGAATTTTCCAAGTTGTGGAAGTTAAGAGATGGCCTCGCTTGTGGAAAACGGAGGCTGGAGGGCTGTTGTTCCCCCGCCAAGAAAGAGTCCACAAGAATTTAACATGGTTTGAGAGGCAACAGGACTTCTAGGGAGCGTCTTCATATCACAACATATTAGACACATTTTTTTGACAGAGCTTCAAAAACAACAACAAAAACAAAACACAAAACCCTGCCATGCCTATGACTAGAAACAATACTAACTGAAAGGCACGGGCAATATAACTTCTATCATATCGAAAGGGGGTAGAAGGATTCACGGAGGATTGGTCTATCAGTGGCTACTACTAAAGGGAACCCAGAACAAACTCTCAGTCCAGTGTCAAAGACCAACAAGCTTTAATTCTGGGTTTAAGCTTGAAGAAGTGGGCATTCACACAATTATTTATTTATTTATTATTTGTATTTACAGCCCACCCATCCTGCAAGTGGGCTCGGGGCAGGTACCATCATAAAAACAGAAAATGTAAACAATAATAAACATTAAAACTCAATCATACTTCTGACTGTCATTGGTTGCACAGTTCCTTAGCACGTTATTTGGAATAATAGATGGATAGGTGATCACCACCTCAGGGAGGCCATATAGAGATATCCGCTGCCTCAGCCAAAGGCCTGATGGAACAGCTCTGTCTTACAGGCCCTGTGGAATTGAAGAAGAAGATCGCACAGCAGGGCCCTAATCTCAACTGGGAGCATGTTCCATCAGGCAGGGGCCAGGGCAGAAAAGGCCCTGTTCCTGGTCGAGGCAAGATGGAGATCCTTTGGGTCGGGGACAATCAGGAGATGTTGGTCCATAGAGCGTAATGCTCTTCGGGGCATATATGGGAAGAGGCGGTCCCTCAGATATGTGGGTCCCAGGCTGTATAAGGCTTTGAAGGTAATTACCAGCACCTTGAAGCAAATCCAGAAGTCAACTGGTAACCAGTGCACAAGAGCTTATACCCCAAATTGGACTTTGTTGGTCTTAAAGGTGCCACACTGGACTCCAACTTTGTTCTGTTGCTTCAGACCAACATGGCTACCCACCTGGATCTATCTTCATGGAGGGCGCCACATTTAGCCACACAAAGGGAACCCAGATATTCGGAGGCAGCCAACCACTGAATCGCAGTGCCAAGAGGCAACAAAGGAGGAAGGCCTTGGCCTCTATGCCCTGCTGTTGGCCCTTCAGAGTAACTGGCTGGCCACTGTCTGAGATGGGACCCTGGACAAGATGGACCAATGATCTGACCCACCATGGCTCTTCTAACATTGTTCATCTCTGAAGCTCTGAAAACCCAGGGGTCATTCTCTAGCCTATGATCCCTGAGCCAGTTTGGTGTAGTGGTTAAGGGCGTGGACTCTCATCTGGGAGAACTGGGTTTGATTCCCCACTCCTCCACTTGCACCTGCTGGATGACCTTGGGCAAGCCATAGTTCTGGCACAGCTGTTCTTGAAAAAGAGCAGTTTCTGTCAGAGCTCTCTCAGCCCCACCTACCTCACAGGGTGTCTGTTGTGGGGAGGGGAAGGGAAAGGAGTTTGTAAGCCGCTCTGAGACTCCCTTGGGTAGTGAAGGGCAGGGTATAAATCCAATCTCTTCTCTTCTTCTTCTGATAGGCTAGACTAAAGAAAGAAGCTGGAATAACTTTTATCAAGGAGGGCCAGTACATACCAAATGTGGATCTCCTGCATTCTCTAGCCTATGATCCCTGATAGGTTAGAATAAAGAAAGAAGCTGGAATAACTTCTATCGAGGAGGACTGTTACATACCAAATGTGGATCTCCTGCCAGGCAAGGTCCCCTGCCGCGTCTGGAGGCTGTGCAAGACACTGCTTTCAAAGTGGCCCGCAGTCCAAGATGGCGGCATCTCCGCAGGGCTGACGTAGGCGCCAGGGTAAGCACTGGAATAGGATCCATTGACGGAGCGCACCAGGGTGTTGCCATACTGGTCACGACCACTGGCACCGAGTAGCAGCGGGCTCTGGTAACCCCCATCCCGTCCAGCGTTGCCACCAACCGGGGGACTGTGAGAGTAGGAGAAGCTCGACGGGGGATGAGGGCTGTTGGCATTGAAGTGGGATGTGTCGGCCCCGGCTGCCTGGGCCCAGCCCGGGTGGCTGCTCAGGGGATGGCTCTGGTGGGCAGGTTCACAACTCTGCAGGTAAGGCAGACTCGGCAGCATGGAGGGCACCCGGCTGGTGGGCACATAGACAGCCGGACTTGGCGGCGAATGCAGGAAGTTGCTTGAATCATGGGAGTACGCCGACTGGCCGGGGTTAGGGGCAAGAGCTAGACTCTGGTACATTTTATATCCTTCGAGGTAGGGGTGGGTGGGGTGAAGCTGCAGCTGCCAGGGTGTGATCAGGGCGAGTCCGGGAAGCGGGACATCGAGAGCTCAGCGGGTTGTCAGGAGCGGTTGTAGTGGAGGCCACTTTCAAGCACCTGAAAACAGGAGAGCAGAGAAATAAGGTTCTGAGCTAGAGGGGTCCTCCTCCAAAAGACATGTCTCTTGTTCATAAAACTCTGAAGAAGAAGAACATGCCATTGAGTCACAACCGATTCATGGTGTCCCCAATCACAGAATGTTCAAGGCAAGAGACATTCAGAGGTGGTTCTCCATTGCCTCCCTCTGCCTTTCCTAGGTGGTCTTCCATCCAACCACCAACCGAGGCCAATTCTGCTTAGCTTCCAAGATCTGACTGGAAAAGGGGGTCACAGATGGGAGGAGCAGCAGGAGGTTTGAAGACTGACTCCCTTTTTAATGCAGCCAGCTGCTATCTGCTCTGCCCCATACTCTTCCTGGCAGGAGATCAAGCAATAGGAAATGTTCTCCTAGCTTAATTTTTCCATGCAAAAACAAGCAGAGGCACCAGTCCCAATGCTGTTTGGATGTCATGATCCATTACGTTTCCCACCTTTCTTTTCAAGGAACTCAGGAGTAATCCTGTTTTATCTTCCTCAGAACCCCGTGAGGTAGGTTAAGAAGAAGAAGAAGAAGAAGAGATTGGATTTATATCCCACCCTTTATTACCCAAAGGAGCCTCAGAGCAGCTTACAAACTCCCTTCCCTTCCCCTCCCCACAACAGACACCCTGTGAGGTAGGCGGGGCTGAGAGATTTCTGACAGAAACTGCTCTTTTTCAAGGACAGCTCTTATCAGAACTATAGCTTGCCCAAGGTCATCCAGCTAGGTACAAGTGGAGGAGTGGAGAATCAAACCCGGTTCTCCCAGATTACAGTCTGCACACTTAACCACTGCACCAAACTGAGACAACATGCCTTGGTTCTAAACCCAAGCACTCAGCTTCATGGCTGAGGACAGTTTTGAAGACAGACCTGTTCAGTTCCAAATCCAGGTCTGGCAATCTTCTTCCCACTATGCCACAGTGTCCCACAATGCCACACTTCCCACAATGCCACACATACAAACTCCTTCTGGTAAGAAGACAAAGGGAGCCCCTAGACTCTTTCCCAAACTTTACTCCCTTGTAAAGTACATGTTCTTGGAAGCATGCTACACTGGCTTCCAAGGAGATCTGGTAATTCTGGCATCAAATTTCTCCTGGAGGATTTTTATTACTTATTTTGTTATTTATTATTAGGGACTGTGGTCTAGACTACGAAGTACAATTTGCTGAAACGAGGACCCTATGGAATTTTGCATCATTTAATGTGTCACAATAGGACTTATGCTTTGCTTCAGTTCTATTTTCAGACTTCTGGCTGGTTCTGCAACTTCAGTCCTATTCAATGTTCCCTCTAAGCTGTGGAGTCTTGTGAGCAAAAATCCCACTTTGTGAGCTACTGGCACTAAAGTTGTGAGCAAGCGATTTGGCTACGGCATAAATTAGTTTGCTCTGGAGCCGTCCTTCCTGAGCTAAGACAAAAATGTGTGCGCTGGAGGCTAAAAAACTGTGAGCTGACTCACACTAACTCAGCTTAGAGGGAACACTGGTCCTATTCCATTGTTTATTGACTGCCCCCCACCTTTTTGACTTTATCACCTCACTCGGTGTAATCTGCCCAGTCCCTGTGAGAAAGGTGGACTCTAAATCATGTAAACGAATACAGCTCATCACTAAGCACACCAGGGTTGTGTTCCAGGGTTACAGTCACAGCTACAACTGCAAGTAGAGCAAAGAATATCCCTGCAATTTTCTGCACCATTAAAAAAACAAACAAGCTTCCTGTGGACATTAGCAGAATCCACATAGATTGTACGTAGCAGTCCAGTTTTACACAGGATTATCCAGAAGACTCAGAGAATCAGGGAAATCAGAAGAGCGGACGGGCAGATCAATCAGTCAGCCTGACGAACCCACAACAGTTAAAAGCCTAAAAGATTTATTGCGGGGTGGGCAATCAGATCCTTGTCTCTGCTGCAATAGAGACAAACCCCTCTGGAATATGTCATCAAGTTTCCTGGCAGGGGGTACCTCCTATAAAACACAGCCAGGAGGATCACAGCAGAAAGCCAGGGACTTTAAAAACATACTTCTCTGAAAAGAAGCACTATTTAAAATAGCAGGACTTTATTCCAAGGGAGCGTCCTTGGGACACCAAGGTCGAATTGCTTTTTTAAAAAAGGATATGTGACTCCAAAATCCAGTTATTTGGGAACTGGTTCTACTGGGCCCCTGATAAGAAAGAAACATCATTTGGGTGTTTAAACATCTTTGCTATAACGCAGGCAGAACTTGCAGGATAGAACAGGGCTAGGGCATATGTTCATAATACCACATGCCAGTGTGGTACAGTAAGAGTGTCCAAACAGGATGGGAAGGGGGCAAGTTCCAATCCTGACTTGCGCCACGGAAGCTTGGTGGGAGACCTTGGGCCAGTCACGCTCTCTGAGCCTCACAGCGTTGCTGTGGAGATAACATGAAGGAGAGGGGAATCATGTGAGCCAATTCGTGTCCCCCACTGGGTACAAATGAAGTCAATAAAGAAATAAATTTAGCCTTCACTCCATTACAATCCGGACTGGCACAGAGGAATGCTTTACACACCACAGAATACACTGCCCAGTAGCAGCGGTGGATAATAGTTATTGTCTTAGACCCATGTTTTTTAAAAAGACTGGGCACATCCCAAGGAAGGTAGGGTCCTCAGTGGTGATCGGCCACCAGAGGGAAATGGAACCTCCAGTTCCAGAAGCTGCGTACCTCTGAAGGAAAGGGAAAGAGTAGGACGAAAGGCCTTCCTGTTTAGGAGCAGGGGTAGAAAATGCCTTCCAGTTACTCTAGAGGTAACCAGGTCCCAATAAAACTCTGGAACAACACATCATTCTTGTGGTTTCTGTCTGGATAGTGCAGATATTCCCAAGCCCAAGGGTTTTATTTTTTTAATTATTTATTAATTCATTCAATTTATTCCCCGCCCTCCCCCGCCAAAGCAGGTTCAGGAAAGCGGATCTGCTGTCCAACCGAAATTCGTTTAAACACGAAATTCGTTTAGGCATCTGAAATTCGTTTAGCCATTCCCCGCGTCTCTGCAGCGTTAAGGCAAGGAGGAACGTGCATTTGGAAGCGAAGGGCTGGGCAGCGAGTTAATCCGAAACTCCAGACGGCCACAGGCCGCTGGCTTCCCCCATTTCGACGGATGAAAAGGCTCTGAATTGTGACCGAATAACAACGGGGCAAATGAAATGTGAAGCCCGCCTGCCTTCGGTGGGTCGGGCCGCAGCCCCAAAACGCAGGGGAGACCGCTTCCCCGCAGGTAGACGCGGTCTGGAATCGCGACCTAAAAAGCATCGGGGACTCTCTGCGAGTTGAAGACCGGCCCCGAATTCCAGTTTTTAAAATAATGAGCCTAGGACTACTTCACGGCCCGCTCCTAGGTATGTCTACGCGGAAGTAATAAGCAATCTAAATGTCCCGAGGGCTGCGATCCCTAACATTCTTACTAGGAAGTAAACGCTTTGAATTCGGTGGTCTTTGTTTCGAAGTAAATGGGTGAGGATAGAAGGAAAAGCAAACTAAAAAACGAAATTGAGCTACGCCTTTTTCCTTTACAATATGCCGGAAATTTTCTCCTGCGGTCCTACAGACGGTTCGGATCCCCGAAGAAGCGCATTCCCGAGATCTCCGCTTCAATAATAACCTTCTGTTTTCAATAGAACCCAGAAACGGGCGGTCAAGTCAGACCACCAAGAACAAAAACTTCCAACCCTCCCCCCAACCTCTTTCCAGCCGGCCCAAGCCACCCTCCGACAGAAGAGTAGCCAAAGCCGACGTGGATAGGGAAGGCCCGGGTTCGAATCCCGCTCAGCCTTGGACCGCTCACCCCCTTCCAGGCGTAGCCTATCCCAGCGGGTTGTTTGAAGGACTATTGGAGCCGGGGGAAGAGAAGACCGGGGCCGCGGTGGAAATTCGGGATGACAAACTTATCCACCAAGATCGATGCAGACGTCTTTCGTTTTTTAAAAAAGACATTCGAAATGGCAAAGGAACCAAGAAAGAGATCAGTTCCAGGTCGCCCTGAACGAAGTATTCGAACTGAGTCGCGATCTATAATCCTGCAAGAAAGATTCGTACTTCCAAGAAACTTTTGACTTTAGGCTGCATTTGAAAAGGCGTTCGCTTCGGTCTCTCCAGAAAGTCTGTCAATTTTACTTCCGAGAAATAGCCAAAGGTCTCCGCGCCAGGATCAGAGAGTGAAAGACTGGGATCGGGGCCGGCGGGCGGGTCCTCGGAGCTGCCTGCTTAGTCGGCGCGCGGCCTTTAATGGGCTCTTACTCGGAAGTAAACTGTCTCATCTGCGGCATCCCCCCCCCCAGGGGCTGCGACGGTACTCCTATGACCCGGGGTGCCCAGGGCAGCTGATATATAAACGCCCACCTGGTCCAAGTCGGTGGTCTTCGGAGAGGAAAGGCTGTAGCCCTGTGCGCGGCTAAAGAGTACCTTAATGGATGTTTACCTCCAAGGAAACAGCAAGAACCGAAACAGATTTTACGGCCTGATCTTAACGGCCCGATCTCTGAGAATAAGTTCTCCGGAACAGCTTACCAGCAAATCGCATTGAATGTACAATCTTCCACGGAAACATGTTTCGGATCCAACCGCATGTTTATGGGGAAAGAAAAAAATTCCCTTTGAAATCCCCTGGTGGGAAAACTTTTTAGAGAAATCAGGGTTGTTTTCTTTAGGGGGGGGAAGCTGTACAATTACTTGGGAGTAAACCCACAATAAAGACTTGCATGTTCCGACCAGTGTTCCCTCTAAGATGAGTTAGTGCGAGCAAACTGACAGTTTTTTAGCCTCCGGCTCACACATTTTTTTTTGTCTTCGCTCAGGAAGGAGGGCTCCAGGGCAAACTAATTTCTGCAGAAGCCAAATCGCTCGCTCACAACTTCAATGCCAGGAGCTCGCAAAGTAGGATTTTTTGCTCACAAGACTCCACAGCTTAGAGGGACCATTGGTTCCCACATGTTTTCCAACAAAGAAAAAGGCTACAGTCCTAAACGACATTCTGGAAAGAAAAGCCCTTCTCAAGATAATAGCGCTCAGCTCTGGCTTGTAAGATCTGGGTATAGAAGAGAGAGTTCTTTCAGAAAAGGTTTTTAAAAATAAAAATAATTTTGTAAGATCTCTTTGATGCAATAGGAAGTAACTTCATAGAAGGGGGGGTTGTGTGTGAGAAGAGAACCTCCCCCGTTTTGCCAACATAATCTGCAAAGATTACAGTTTGAATCAAGCGGTACCTTTAAGACCAACGAAGTTTTATTCTGGGAATAAGCGTTCGTCTGCGTGCACGCAAAAACTTACGCCCAGAATTAAACTTTACTAGTCTTAAAGGTACCACTGGGGACTCCCAACTTTGTTCTACTGCTTCAGACCAACCCACCTGAATCTATCAGAAAAAGAGATTGTTTTTTTAAAAGGGAGGGAGGGATTTAAATCAGCCGACCCTTGAAATCACAGGACCGGTTTATCAATCGCTGGGGCTTCGGAAAGCTAATCGAATCTCTCTCTCCCCGCCGCGCCTCGCCTCCCAAGCGGGTCATTATCTAGCCAGATAAACCCGGCTGGGAGAGAGATAAATTCGCAACACGACACACACACACACTCACAGATATAGACATACTTACGTCGCAACGGGCGAGCAGAGAAGTCTCGCATGGTGAGGCGGGTCGAGTTTTGTTTTTTTTAAAAATTCCCAACCAGAAAATCCAAGCAAAAAAAAAAAAAGGGAGGGGGGAGAGAGTGGATTCCCAGCCAACCCCCCCAAGCCAAAGCTTTTAAGGGCCAAAACCCGCCCTTTGAAGCCGAAGCGCCGCGGCGGGGCTCCTGCGCCCTGTTATCTCCGAGTCCCCCCCCCCCTTTAGATAGCTCCTTTTGACCCGGCTCTCCTATCTGGTCTTAACTAGCTCCTCTCTCGCCTAATCTCGGCCTTAAAGTGATCCCCTTCATCTGTGGCTCGGCCCCTTTACCGCGGAGGGGGGGGAAGAGAGAGAAGGGAATAGGGCTGCGTCACGTGATCCCTCTCCCTTCCCGGCAAGGCTGGGTGGCTACGAGAAGGGAGGGGCCGGAGTCTAAGGAGCCCTGGGGCGGCCCCCCATCGAGGGAAGGAGGGCTGCGATTCTCTGGTTTTCCTGTTTCTTTTCTTCCCTCGGCCGATCGCTTCGTTCGGAGCCCTTTTCATCCGGGGGGGGGGGATGTGGTTAATGATTAGAACGGGCTGCCAATCAGAAACGGCCTTTCACTTCCACGGCTTCTGAAGGGCCCCGCGTAGACGCTTTTGCGAAAGGATCGCAGGCGGCCGCGTCCTTCCCGGGTTCGATTTATGATGACCCGCGCGTTCTCTTAAAAAAAAATCTCCGAGCTGGAGGCGATCGAAGACTGCGCTCCTCCGATGTGTCCTTACTTGGAAATAAGTCGTGCTCAAATCAGCAGGGTTGACCGCTGATATACACAGGATCAGACTGCGCTTAGAGTCGCGTTAGCGTGGATGGGATTCGGGGCTAGGATCGGGCGCAAACCTTTCTTTCTTTCTTTCTTTCTTTCTTTCTTTCTTTCTTTCTTTCTTTCTTTCTTTCTTTCTTTCTTTCTTTCTTTCTTTCTTTCTTTCTTTCTTTCTTTCTTTCTTTCTTTCTTTCTTTCTTTCTTGCACCCGCCCTCCCGCTCCTTCGAAGGTTTTCTTTTCAATGTTTTCCTTTCATCCTTTTTGCCAGATTTCTTCTTAATCCCATCGGTCCAAGAGTTGAAAATGGCGAGGTTTGTTCCAAAAGTTTTGTTTTGTGAAGAAAAAACCCCAACTCCGTCTCTTCAAATGCTCTTAGAAACAATTAACCGTTTGATTTGTTTTCCACTCACTGAAAGTAAAACTTGAAATCGTTTTAATAGCCAAGAGAAGAACTGTATTTCTGCGAACATATATGTATGGCCATCTCGTACATAAAGTTTATGATATTTCCTTACGGGAATGAATCAAGTCAGCCTTGATACGTGATACGGCTGATTGGATATTTAAAATTGTTATTATTTAATAGAAAATATCAAACGGTCGACTCTGATGTTTTATTTTTAACGTTAGCGGACTTTTCCTCAGCTAGACATCCTGGATCCATATTTCCTATTTTACCAGCTGGTGATAATCTTCCCTCTTTGCAGGAACATCCTTGTCATACTTAAAAAAAAATATTTTAAGAAATAAAAATTTGGTGTGCATCACTGAAAGCCCCCCTTCCCCTGGAAATCCTGACCCGATGCGCTGTGGCAACGCTCAAGGGCGACGAAAAGAACGTGTCAATTTCAAAAGAACGTGTCATTTTCAGTCCGCATGGAAATTGCTTTTCCGGGCTTCCAGCTTTGGAACCGGGACCGATCAAGGACCGACTTTGGGAGCTGTGGAAGAACCTCTTTCTCCTTTTAAACGCCCAGAGGCCCGAAGTGGCCAGCTCTCTCCTTTCGAACAGCGGTGCGAAGATTATAATTATTTTTTAAAGCATCACTTTAGTCCCTCTAAAGAGAGTTGCCCTATACTGAATGATTCTAAAAGTTACTTGGAAGAAAATTATTACGGACTGTGATCCATGCTCAGGTGTATAGCTTGCCGAAACACGGATCCTACTACGGAGTTCTGCATCATTTCATTGTGTCATTTAAATACATTAATCCTAACTAAATATTCTAAGTATCGGTCTATATGACCGTGTCTAGTTTGCTGTAATTTTGGATCCTGTTGTGTAGTTTCGCATCATTTAATGTGTCATGTTAATAATACTCATGCCTTGCTTCAAGTTCTGTTTTTAGACCTCTAGTTGGTTCTACGACCCTAACCCTATTGCGCTGCTAATTGAATATCCCCTCCAGTGGGCTGCATTGACTCACTCTTTATAATCCGCCTTGAGTCCGAGTGAGAAAGGTGGACTATAAATAACGTAAATAAATGAACAAGATGTTGTTGAAGGCTGGAGTTCATTAGTTGTTGTAGATTTTCCGGGCTGTCTGGCTGTGGTCTCGGCCTTGTAGGACCTGACGTTTCGCCAGCAGCTGTGACTGGTATCCTCAAAGGTATGACACAGGAAGATGGAGTACTCTCTGTGTCAATGAAGGAGATTTCACTAAATGAGTGCAGCCCATTGGTTTCAAGGGGTTGAAATCCGAAGACTTTGACCACAATGGGTTGGCCGCAGCAGAGACAGGATTCACTACTTACTTAAAAGAAAAGTAAAAGAAAATCCCCTTTCCCTTTATAAACAAGGAAGAAGAGTCAGATCGACCCAGGCCATCATGCCATTAGTATTTATTATGATTAACTGCCCGTGTCAAGTTTATATCATCGTTTATGATTTTATGTTATACTGTTCGCCTTGCCTCCTAATTAAAAACACGCTGGAAAGGACTTCGGAACGGACCTGATTCCGAGGAGACAGCCTTTCGCTGCCCGCTCCGATAAGAGGCACGTTGGCTTGGAGTTAAACCCAGCTGAATTCGACGAGGGTGGGGGTTACTCTTCAAGAAGTAACAGGGCTGCCAACTCCGGCCTGCAAAAAACCGGGAGGTTTTTGCAGTGTTCCCTCTAAGCTGAGTTAGTGTGAGCTAGATCACAGTTTTTTAGCCTCCGGCTCACACATTTTTTCTGTCTTAGCTCAGGAAGGAGGGCTCCAGAGCAAACTAATCGATGCAGCAGCCAAATTGCTCGCTCACAACTTTAATGCCAGTAGCTCACAAAGGAGGATTTTTGCTCATAAGACTCCACAGTTTAGAGGGGGCGTTGGTTTTGAAGAGGGAGGGTGGGGTTTGGGGAGGGGAGGCGAGGGACCCCAACGGGGTCTAATGCCACAGAGGTTCACCTTCCCAAGCAGCCATTTTCTCCAGGGGAACTGATCCCTGTCGTCTGGAGATCAGTTGGAGTTCCAGGGGATCTCCAGGCCCCACCTGGAGGCTGGCTACCGATCTCAAGGGAAGAGAAAGGAGTTTGTAAGGCGCTCTGAGACTCCAAGTGAAGGGCGGGGTATAAATCCAATCTCCTCCTCCTCCTCCTAAGGCAAGAATGGGGAATTCGGGGGGGGGGGGCAAAAGCTTGAAGCACTTGAACAGCGAGACTGTTACACTCCTGTGCATTCCTCCTCAGAAGTAACTCTCACTTCATTCAACGGTGGTTTTCTTGTTGGGGGGGCCTCAAGTCACACAGTTGACTTATGGTGACCCCACGGGGACTTTAAGGCAAGAGACGTTCAGAGGCGGTTTGCCACTGCCTGCCTCTGCGTCACCAACCTGGTATTCCTCGGCGGTCTCCCATCCAAGTACTAACCAGGACTGCCCCTGCTTAGGTTCCGTGATCTGACCAGATCGGGCTAGCCTGGGCTATTCAGTTCAGGGCTCAACGAGGTCTACCGCGAGGAAACCGGATTACAGCATTCATCTTCGTCCGATCCAGGCAGCAGGCGGGCTTCTTCAGATAAGGCGCGGAAGCTTGTGCCCCGAATTAAACTTTGTTGGTTTTCAGGGTGCCACTGGACTCGGCCTTCGTCTCCCAATCGTCTAGTTGCGGATTGCAGACCCTACAGTCAAGCGTCTCTTCCACACAAGAGGTTTAAACACACGTCGCGTCGTCCCCCTTGATTCCCTCCACAGCAACGTGCATTGAGACCGCTCCGACCCAGTTGCCTCCGTCCTCGACCGGAAATAAAAGACGGCTGTAAACCGGATCACCGTCTTGCAGAGACGACGCCTTTCAGCTTTGAATCTTTCTCATCCAAAAAGGAGGTGGGGAAGGAAGAGAGTCGGCGGGGCGACTTGTCTGGCAGGGACCAGCCGGGTGCTGGCTCTGAAGAACACAATATTTCGCTTTCCAAAAGGGGGGAGAGGATAGATCTGGCGCAGCAGCAGCATAGTCTTGGCCCGATCGTGTGAGATCTCAGCTAAGCAGGATGGGCGCTGGTCAGCATTTGGACGGCGGAACTCCAAGGAATACCAGGGCTGCAACGCAGAATATCTAATTCACTGTTGCAGGGGGTGGTGGCAGCTACAAGCATGGACAGTTTCAAGAGGGAATTAGATAAGCATATGGAGCAGAAGTCCATCAGTGGCTATTAGCCACAAGGTATAGCTAGGAACTCTCAGTCTGGGGCAGGTGATGCACTCTATTCTTGGTGCTGGGGGGGGGGGCAGCAGTGGGAGGGCTTCTAGTCCTGGCCCCACTGCTGGACCTCCTGATGGCCCCTGGTATTTTTGGCCACTGTGTGACAGAGTGTTGGACTAGATGGGCCATTGGCCTGATCCAACATTGGCTTCTCTTGTGTTCTCTTATGTTCTAAAAGTGACGTGAAAGACCTCTGCCAAAGCTTATTACGAAAATTGGTCTCATAAACAACATCAAGAACAGCCTGGAGTGCTCTGACCTGGATCTCAGAAGCTAAGCAGGGCAGGCTAGGACAAGTACTTGGATGGGAGACCTCCTTGGAATACCAGCAGTTGGGAGATGGGGGCAGGCTTTATTCAGCCACCGGAATAGCCTCCAGGCCCCCAGTAGGGATCAGTCACCGGAGGTCTCCATGACTTCCAGGTGCACACACACACATGCTTGCACATATGAAAAATACCAAACCCCCAATTAAAAAATTAAAAAGAACAGCCTGAAACACCTTGCCCCACAAAGGGGTATTCATCCTATACTGGTAGTCCCTGGCTTCCTTCATCGAGTCAATCTATCTCATGCTCGGTCTTTCCAAGCTGCCTTCAACTTTTCCTAGTGTTATTATCTTTTCCAGTGACCAGTCTTCTCATACAATGACCGCTGGCCAAGGTTGTGAGCTGATGTGACAGGACACATGCCTCTAAGAAATCTACCTACTTCTTTGGTTGGCAACAACTGGAATTCATCCAAGCAAATGCCAGTTGACTGTGCCCTCATTAGGGCTGCCAGGAGGCCTGGAAATAAATGACCCTTTCTCCCATAGAGGCTGAATGGTATGTTATTTTCCAGCTGATGTTGTTTACCTACAAGCCATAAAAAGCTTGAAGGAGGAGGAGATTGGATTTATACTCTGCCCTCTGCTCAGGGCAGGCCCCAGGTGTCTGGGCACCCTAGGCAGGAGAGTCTGGGGCGCCCACCCCACCAGGGATGCCAACCTCCCGGTGGGGCCTGGAGATGGCCCAGCGCCGTTTTCCTGGGTGCCTTGCAGCTGCGAGGCACCCAGGAAAGCCGGGGAAGGGGCAGAGTTAGAACCCTTGCCCCTTCCCTCCCAGTGGCGGTGCCAGCTTTTCTGGGTGCCTCACAGCTGCGAGGCGCCCAGGAGAGCCGGGGCTGCCAGTGCTGGGTGGGAAGGGGGCTTTTCACGGGGGGGGCGGGGGCATTTTGGCACCCCTGCAGGGCTGGTGCCCTAGGCAAGTGCCTAGCTCGCCTAGTGGGCGAGCCGGCCCTGCCTCCGCTCAGAGTGGCTTATAATCTCCTTTCCCTTCCCGTCCCCACAACAGACACCCTGTGAGGGAGGTGTGGCTGAGAGAGCTTTCTCTCGAGAACTGCTCTTGAGAGAACAGCCTTGACAAAACTATGGCTTGCCCAAGGTCGTCCAGCAGCTGCAAGTGGAGGAGTGGGGAATGAAACCTGGTTCTCCCAGATTAGAATCTGCTGCTCTTAACCACTACACCAAACTGTTAAAGAGGCTGGACTTTTCTCTCCAGGCCTGCTGGCAACCTTACCCTATCCTTCCCCCTTCCATCAAGTCACGGTTGACTTATGACAACCTGTTAGGTTTAACAGGTTAAAACACTTCAGTAATTATAGAGTTAACTTTGTTTATTTGGTCAACAGGAAGTGACAGGCGTTTACTGTATCCAATCTGTCACTGAGTAGGAAAAGCCCATGAATCTTGTAGGAGGTCCTAGTTAAATAACCTGACCTTTAGCTCTATGATTGGAAATCAAAGTATTGGCTATTTAGCACATTAGGGTATCTTCCTCCCTTTGTTTCTTCATGAAGAAGAGGCCCTATTCCTTCTAGTAATCTTCTAGCAGTTGACATGTGGGATCTAATGTCTGCTGTTTTTGTACCCCGTTTACCTTTCCCTCCTTGTTAGCCCTAGTAAAGTTATTTTCTCCCCCCCCCAAAAAAAATATACATGGACTCAGACTCTCACTCATTGCTCTGCTGATTTTATTTCTGCTCAAATATATTTTTCTAAGAATACCTATCAAAACTGCCCCACTGGGTTTTCAAGGCAAGAGACTTCAGAGGTGGCTTGCCATATGGAGCAGAGGTCCATCAGTGGCTATTAGCCGCAAGGTGTAGATAGGAACTCTCGCTCTGGGGCAAGTGATGCCCTGTATTCTTGGTGCTTTGGGGGGGGGGGTAACAGTGGGAGGGTTTCTAGTGTTCTGGCCCACTGCTGGACCTCCTGAGGGCCCCTGGTATTTTTGGCCACTGTGTGACAGAGTGTTGGACCTGGATGGGCCACTGGCCTGATCCAACATTGGCTTCTCTTACGTTATTATGTTTTTATTGCCTGCCTAGGCCCAGGCTTCCTTGGAGGTCTCCCATCCAAATACTAACCAGGGTCAACCCTGCTTAGCATCCAGAGGTCAGGCTAGCCTGGGCTAACCAGGTCCGGCCACCCTCTCCTTATAACTGCCTCATTTAGCTTCTATTGCCTCTTTGTTTGCTGTATCAGCCAAAGCCACTATCCAGGTTTACCAATTCAAGGACTCCCAATTATTTTCTTGACTTTGGCTGTCTGCCTTAGGAGAGTCCTTTGTTAACTGCAGAACAGAGCTTGAGCCCAGTGGCACTTTTAAGGCCAACAAAGTTTTATTCATGGTATGTATGAGCTTTCATGAGCATGCACACTTAAGAACATAAGAACATAAGAGAAGCCAATGCTGAATCAGACCAATGGCCCATCTAGTCCAACACTCTGTCACACAGCGGCCAAAATATACCAGGTGCCATCAGGAGGTCCAGCAGTGGGGCCAGGACACCAGAAGCCCCCTCCCACTGCTGCCCCCCCCAGCATCAAGAATAGAGTGCATCACCTGCCCCAGACTGAGAGTTCCCATCTATACCCTGTGGCTAATAGCCACTGGTGGACTTCTGTTCCATATGTTTATCTAATTCCCTCTTGAAACTGTCCATGCTTGTAGCTGCCACCACCTCCTGTGGCAGTGAATTCCACACTTCTTCAGATACGATGCATGCACATGAAAGCTTATACCTTGGATAAAACTTTGTTGGCCTTAAAGGTGACACTGGGCTCGAGCTTTGGTCTGCTGCTCCAGACCAACACAACACGGCTACTCACCCGGATCTTTGTTACTCCAGCTAGCAAGAGAGAGATCCGAATTACTGCTGCCCTTTACATTTTTGTAGGGAGGGCAACTCTTGCCTCTCTGCACTAAGACTATTCTGTGCAGCCATACATAATTTTTACATGCTCTAATATATGTCCACATTTTTTTTTTTTGCTATCAAGTCAGAGCTGACTTGTGGTGACCTCCAGAGGGTTCTCAAGGCAAGAGACATTCAGGGGTGGTTTGCCGTTGCCTGCCTCTGCCTCATGACCCTGGTATTCCTTGATGGTCTCTGTTCCAAAAACTTGCCAGGGCTGAGCTGCTTACCTTCTGAGATCTGACAAGATTATTTATTTAGTGGATATATATCACACTCTCCCCAACCAAGCAGGCGCTGGGTGGCTTACATTAAATTGTTAAAACAATTTAAAACATATAAAATCTAAAGTGCAATACAAGATTAGGCCAGCCGGGTCCATCCAGGTTGGGGGGAGTCCACATTACTGTTCCAATGTGAAAACTGCTGCAGTGTGTAAAGGTAGGCTTCCCTTCAGGCCACTAACACCACCACTACCATGACTGAGAGCGAGTTTGGTGTAGTGGTCAAGTGTGTGGACTCTAATCTGGGAGAACCAGGTTTGATTCCCCACTCCTCCACTTGCAGCTGCCGGATGACCTTGGGCAAGCCATAGTTCTCTCAGAGCTGTTCTTGAAAGAGCTCTCCCAGCCCTGCCTAGGGGTGTCTGTTGTGTGGGGAGGGGAAGGGAAAGGAGTTTGTAAGTCACTCTGAGACTCTGAGAGAAGGGTGTGGTATATAAATCCCTTCTTCTTCTTCTTCTTCTTCTTCTTCTTCTTCTTCTTCTTCTTCTTCTTCTTCTTCTTCTTCTTCTTCTTCTTCTTCTTCTTCTTCTTCTTCTTCTTCTTCTTCTTCTTCTTCTTCTTCTTCTTCACCATTTTAGTTGTCTTAGCTGAATAAGTAAACATTCACTGTGAAGAAGAATTTTGTTGAACCCAGGAGTTTGCTAGCTACTCTGGGATACTGTTATCCTAAGGTTGCCCCCCCTCTTCTTTAGCTGCCAGTGCCTCGGTCCTGGGACAGAAACCAACACTAGTGGTGAACAGAGGAGGCTTTTTAAATGGGAGTGCTCCTGGATTGACAAGCTTGTGGATCCAGCTTTTGTTCTGTTTCTCAACTGACTCATTGTTTGGTGCAGCGGTTAAGAGCACAGACTGCAATCTGGGAGAACTGGGTTTGTTTCCCTGCTTCTCCACATGCAGCTGCTGGTGTAACCTTGGGTCAGTCACAAGCTCTCTCAAGGGCAGTTCTCTCAAGAGCTCTCTTAGCCCCACCTACCTCCCAGGGTGCCTGTTGTGGGGACAGGAAGGGAAAGGAGATTGTAAACCACTCTGAGACCCCGAGTGAAGGGCGGGTTATAAATCCAATCTCTTCTTCTTCTTTTCTTGGTGACCCCAAGACCATTCGCCTCTGCCTTCCTTTGCATAGCAGCCCTGGACTTCCTTGGGGGGGTCTCCCATCCTTGCATGAAGATAGACTCAGGTGGGTCTCGAAAGCTTATACCCAGAAGTAAACTCTCCAAAGGTGACCCTGGACTCACACTTTGTTCTGCTTCCCAGATCGAAATGAAATGAATTCTCCTTCTCTCCCCAGAGGGTCCGGGTGGTGGTGGTGGAAATCTGCGGATGTTTTAGGCAATAGAACTCTTTCGGGAAGAAAGGGGGAGGGAGGACTCCCTCAGCGACCCGGGCGAGGGGGACCAAAGTCTTCGGCAGAATTAAAGGGGGATGCGTCCCCCTCCTTATATTCTGACAGGCACGCGACGCCTTTAGCAGATGCGGGACAGGCCGGGATTCAACCGGTGTTGCTTCGCACGGCCTGGAACGGTCTGGCTATAAGGCGACAGCCTAGAGCCTCGGGAGCGACCAGCAAGCCCGCATCCGGCAACAACTCTGGGACACAAAATCACTCTCTCACCCCGGTCGTTTGGTGGATTGCTCCCCCATTCAAATCAGCCTGCTCGGTACACGGGAAACGGCATTCGAAGTCCTTCCCCAAAACACTTCTCTCTTTTTAAAAACAATTCCGTCGTCATGTTCCTACGCAGAGATATATTTTTTTTAAAATCCGTTGCAGTGAACATATAACGGAAGACAAGGGGCCGTGGCAGCAAGTTTCTTTCCAGTCCGGCAGTTACTTGGGAATATGCCCCGCAGAATATACTCTCGAGCGAGCGAGCAGGGCGAGCGATATGCGCGGCTGCAATAGTGCTGCGACCAATAATTCATTTATTCGGAACAAACCCCACAGAAAACCAATCGGGGCTGATCGGTCAAATTCGGGCCACCGGGAGAGAGTCAGGACTCAGGAACCCAGCATTAATGAATATTATTAGGAGCCCTTATCATTTGATATCAAGAACGGTCAACACTAATAGGCTGGTATAATATGCTGTTTCGAATATCTGATTTCGACGTAGATTATTTGAAAACAAAGATCAATATTTGTGTACTGCCGAATGTTCCGCACTTCTTCGCCATTCCATAATAGACCGGACTCGGTAAACGAGGTTTGATTGTATATATTTGCCTTCCTGTAAAGTCCCCTTTAACTCAGAGCACTCGCATTAGATTGAAAAGTATTTTTAAGTTACCGGCGCCCCCTCCTCCGCCAAGGAGGGTCGCATCGAAGTTACAGTAGGGTTGAAAAGCACTAAAAAGAACCGATCACCATTAAAAAACAAACAAACAAACAAAAAACCCGTAGACATAAAAGGGGGAAAAAGTCTCTTGGGTCCTCCAGTGTCTTGCGATTCTCGGAGAGCAATTACCACCTAGAACTCCCGGGAGATTCTCCGATCTGAACATACCCGCGCCGCATCAATTTCCCTTCTGCCAAATAAGCGCCTTCGACAAGACGCTGGCTCTGTGCTAGACTCGCAGACCGACCCTCCGCAAATTGTCCCCGGAGTCATTCTGTAAATCCCCACCTCAAACGCGCCTTATCCTAATCACGGTTGTCAAAAAGCTCAGTCGTTTAAACGTATAAAAAACGAGCCCCCCCCCCCCCCGAGCATCTGCAGAGTGTCTAATCCTCCCCTTCAGGGTCGCAAGAGCCAGTTTCTCGCCGTCTCCCCAGCCCGGGAAGTGTGCATGCAGACGAAAGAACATAAGAGAAGCCAATGTTTATAGTCCACCCTTATCACAATGGCCCATCCAGTCCAACACTCTGTCACACAGGGGCCAAAAATACCGATTCTTGGGTTTTTAGAGGTTATCTTTTCTTTCTTCTGTAGTATGTAGTTCCCTACCCTCGATTTTTCTGTTGTAGTTTTGTAGTATATAGAAAATGCAATAAAAAATCCCCTTGGGGGGGCCAAAAAACCACACCAGGTGCCATCAGGAGGTCCAGCAGTGGGGCCAGGACACTAGAAGCCCTCCCACTGCTGCCCACCCCCCAAAGCACCCAGAATACAGAGCATCACTTGCCCCAGCCTGAGAGTTCCTATCTATACCTTGTGTCTAATGGCCACTGATGGACTTCTGCTCCATATGCTTATACTCAGAATAAAACTTTGGTCTTAAAGGTACCCCTGGACTCAAATTTTGTTCTCCCGTTTCAGAAACGTTTTTCCCATCCCGATTAATTCTGCCTTTCCGCAAACGACGCAAAACTGAAAAATCCAAGAGGGCTTTTCGACGCAGGCTGCACTAAATGCTTGGCAAAGCTACTCGAATAAATTATCAGGGGACGGCGGTCTTTGCTACGGGGCATGGTTTGCCGTAAGCAGGACCCCTCCACTGTAATTTCTGCACCGTTTAATGTGTCGTGTTGAGACTTATGATTTGCTTCAGTCCTGTTTTTAGATTTTCGGTGGGTTCTACAACCTTAACCCTATCGTATTATTGCTCACCGAATGTCCCATCCTGTCGACTGCGTTGACTCACTGATCCGCCTTGAGCCCGAGTGATGAAGGCGGACTACAATGTTCCCTCTAAACTGTGCAGTCTTGTGAGCAAAAATTCTACTTTGTGAGCTTCTGGCATTAAAAGTTGTGAGCAAACGATTTGGCTCCTGGGTAAATTAGTTTGATCTGGAGCCCTCCAGGCCAAAAAACTATGAGCTCGCTCACACCAACTCAGCTTAGAGAGAACACTGGTGGACTATAAGTAACGTAAATAAATGTAATTTTTTTTTAAAATCCAAAATGGAATTTAAGAGGAGAAAGCCACCTTTGCTCAGCAAGCCCTGCCGATTTCAGTGGGACACTTTTCTTCTGAGAGATCAAGACGGGTAGCCGTGTTAGTCTTGTCTGCAACCTCAGAACAGAGCAAGGGAGTCCAGTGGCACCTGAAGGACTAACAAAATTCATGTCAGGGGATGAGCTTTCGTGAGTCACCGCTCACTTTTTCAGAGAAATTCTCCAGTTCCTTGCAGAAGGGAGGAGCGACTCGGGGAAACTGCCCCCCTGTCGCGGCGCAACCTCGAGGCAGCTGTAGTGGGAAATCAGCTCTTTTTAAAATGCTACTGGACTCTCTTGCCCTTTGCTGTTTCTTCCGAGTAACCCCGCCTAGGATCCCACCGTCAATTGCACAAAAGCCAGCTCATAAATTTGCAGGACGGGCCACATTCAAACCGGGGGACTTTCCGGATCTTGGTTTCTATTGCAGTTCGAGCCCAGTTCAGGGTTACTCAGAAAGAAGCCACACCTAATCCAATGAAATTTGCTCCTACCTGAGTGTAACCGTAGTCACCACGCTATACCCGGGATACGGCAGACGCCCGCTTCGAGTCATGTGTGACTGCAGCCCCCCAGAGGTTTCTAAATACTCAGTTTTGATAGCTTAAAATAAATAAATAAATCGCATTGGAAGTCGCGGGCAAAGAACTCCAAGCGCAGGACTGGTTCTCTGGAATGGATTAAACAGGCTGGCCCGATCTCGTCAGATCTCGGAAGCTAAGCAGAGTCGGCCGCGGTTAGTGCTTGGATGGGAGACCTCCACAGAATACCGCCAGGGTGGTGAGTGACAAGGAGGCAGGCGGTGGCAAAACCCACCTTTGAACATCTCTTGCCTGGCAAATGAGGTCGCCATGTAACTGGACTGGCACTTCCCACCACCATTAAACAGAAAAACTCTGCAGGCAGAATCTAAGAAGTCCGGGCCTCATATTAAAAGTCAATTCAACCTCCAGCGTGTTGGGAGAAAGGCAGCATACCAATATTAGAGAAGCCAATGTTGGATCAGGCCGATGGCCCATCTAGTCCAACACTCTGTCACACAGTGGCCAAAAATACCAGGTGCCATCAGGTGGTCCAGCAGTGGGGCCAGGACACTAGAAGCCCTCCCACTGTTGCCCCCCCCCAGCACCAAGAATACAGAGCATCACTTGCCCCAGAGTCCCTATCTATACCTTGTGGCTAATAACCACCTATGGACCTCTGCTCCATATGCTTATCTAATTCCCCCTGAAGCCGTCCATGCTTGTAGCCACCATGGGTTCATCACTCTTTGGGTGAAGAAGGACTTCCTTTTATCCGTTCTAACCAGACTGCTCAGCAATTTCATGGAGTGCCCACGAGTCCTTGTATTGTGAGAAAGGGGGAAAGTACTTCTTTCTCTACCTGCTCTATCCCATGCATAATCTTATAAACCTCGCTCATGTCACCCCTCAGCTGTCGTTTCTCCAAGCTAAAGAGTCCCAAGCGCTTTAATCTTTCTTCACAGGGAAAGTTTTCCAACCCTTTTATCATTCTAGTCGCCCTCTTCTGCACTTTTCCCAAAGCTATAATATCCTTTTAAGGTGTGGTGGCCAGAACTGTACACAGTACTCCAAATGTGGTTGCACCATTGATTTATACAGGGGCATTATGATATTGGCTGATCTGTTTTTTCCTAATAATCCCCAGCATAGCATTGGCCTTCTTTATTGCAGTTGCACACTGTCTCGACATTTTCAGTGAGTTATCTACTACAACTCCAAGATCTCTCTCAAACCCCATCAACGGGTATTTATAGTTAGGATTTTTGGCTCCAATGTGCATCACCTTGCACTTGGCCACATTGAACCCCATTTGCCACGTTAATGTGGAGAGTGCTTTTTTCATAGAGAAAGCCCAAACTCCATCTCCAACTCTGTCTCCAAAGGAAACTCCTCTCATTTCTAAAAGAGACTCCCTCATAGGTTGAAAGTGGTCTGGGACTTCCCAGTTTAGAAAAGAGGAGACTGGGGAGGGGAAACATGATAGAGGTTTACAAAATTATGCATGGGGTGGAGAGAGTGGACAAAGTGATTTTTTTTTTCTCCCTCTTCCCAAATACTAGAACTCAGGGGCATCCAATGAAGCTGATGGGCAGTAGGTTCAGGATGGACAAAAGGAAATACTTCTTTACACAGAGAGGGATTAAAATGTGGGATTTGCTGCCAGAGGATGTGGTGATGGGCACAGGAATAAACAGTTTTAAAAAGGGTTTAGATAGATTCCTGGAGGAGAAGTCTATCAATTGCTACTAACCATGGTGACTGAGAGGAACCTCCACATTCAGAGGCAGTAAACCTCTGAATCCCAGAGCCAGGAGGCAATACCAGGGGAAGGTCTTGGCTCTATGTCCTGTTGTTGGCCATCCAGATGAACTGATTGGACACTGTGAGAGACAGGATGCTGGACTTGATGGACCACTGGCAGGGTGGTTTTGCACACTAGGCAGGGACACCTTCTGGTGCCCCCCCCGCTGTTTCCTTGTCAAGGGCCAAGGAAGGGAAGGAGGTGTGCCGGCAAGTCAGGGAAGGGGCGGGGGTTTAAACCCCTGTCCCTTTCGTCTGAGTGCCGGCTTGCCTGCATGCCTCGCAACTGCAGGGCACATGGGCAAGCCACGGAAGGGAAGGGCCACCTGCCGGCCTCTGCCACCCCCCTTCCCGGTGCCCCTCCCACCACGCCGCCCTCTTGTTGGCCCTATGTGCATGGCAGGAGCTTTTGGCGGGGGCGAGGGGCTTTTGGTGGTGGGGGGGGTGCAATTTGGCACCCCTAAGGGTCGGTGCGCTCTAGGCAAATGCCTAGTTTGCCTAGTGAGTGAGCTGGCCCTGATCACTGGTCTGATCCAGTAGGGCTCTTCTGATGTTCTTATGAAGGCCTCGGCCTCTATGCCCTGTTGTTGGCTGTCCAGAGGAAGTGGTTGGCCACTATGTGAGACAGGATGCTGGACTAAATGGACCACCAATCTTATCCAGCAAGGTTCTTCTTACGTTCTCATGAAGGCCTCGGCCTCTATTGTTACCTCAGATGCTATATCTGTGCCCTGTTGTTGGCCATCCAGAGGAACTGGCTGGCCACTGCCTGAAACAGGATGCTGGACTAGACCACTGGTCTGATCCGGCAGAGCTCTCCTTATGTTTTTATGAAATCCCTTTCCAGAAATAAAAGCAAGGACAAATAAAATTGGACAGATGGTCTGGATCCGAAGCTCCCCTCTTGGCTTCTTCTTAGAAGACCCGGGGCCATTCAGTCTCTGCTAACCTGCTTAACACCCCACGAAAAGTGTTCCTCCCCCCCCTTTTAACATTGATCCTGGTGAAGAATTTTGGAGAACTGCTTGATTTGTGTTGTTTTGGCTGGTTTTAGTAATGGTAAAAAGAATATTAATAACATTTGTTTTTTGGACGTTCGTTCCTTTTTTAAAAAACACAGGAGCATAAACTTCTAGAGGAATTCTTGGAGCTTTAGATGGCCAGCTTTCGGTTTGGAATCAGGTCCCTTAGTGGTCCTCCAGGAGCTGTTCAAAGTGCCAGCCTTAAAGTATATCCACAGACCAATGGGTCCCTCTCTGCACTTGGGTCTCATCCCAGGTTTTATCAGAGTTCAACTCGCGACACAGTACCTTGCATTTATCCCGAGTTATAACAGCATCCGCTTATCCTGGGACAAGTGTGGGGTGAAACCAGGGTGACCTCACTGTAATGTGGAAACAAAAAATACCCCGAGATAATTACAGGGGTGAACTCAAGTGTAGTGTAGAATGTATGCTCGGGGACAAGGCTGAACCAGGATTTAAGGTCTAGTGTGGAATCACTCCAAGTGAAATACAGTAAAGAGAGAGAATGAGAAATCCAGAACATGTCCCATTAATGCCAATGGTGTAATTCTTACATTGTTTGCTATATCGAGAGAGCCACAGTTATAGACCTCAGTAGTTCAGCAGTTCGAGACCTGAGAGTGCCGCATGACGGAGTGAGCTCCCGTCTCCTGCCAACCTAGCAGTTCGAAAGCAAGAAATTGCAAGTAGATAAATAGGTACCACTTAGGTGGGAAGGTAACAGCGTTCCGTGTGCCTTGGTGTTTAGTCATGCCGCCCATATGACCACGGAAACGTCTTCGGACAGCGCTGGCTCTTCGGCTTTGAAATGGAGATGAGCACCGCAACTGTAGAGTTGGATTCGACTGGCTTTTGAGCAAGGGAACCTTTACCTGATATCCCCTTCCTAAACATGGTCACTCGAAAAGTAATTCCCATTTGTGCCATCAAGGTATATATGCAGGATCTATACTGAGGAATTTGGCACTTCAGATGGTTATAACCACTTTGTATCAGACTCAGTCAATACACCCAAAGAATTAATCAATGAGATAACTTTTCTACTCTTAACCCAAAATTCAGAACTGAGGGATCTTGATACAAATTACGGCATTGGCCAGCATTGACTTTGCAGCTCAGCCTGTGGACATCGGCTGAAGTAGTTTCTTCTGGGGTTTTCTCCCAGATTGGCAGGGGCGATGCTGCATCGAAGAAACATTGAGCTCCAATTGATTCCATCAGGAACATTATAACTAGGGTTGCCAGCAACCTGGACAGAAAAAAGTGTCCTGTTCCTTTAAGAGAGGTTTAATGCCTGGAAATGGATGGTGGAAGCTTTTCCCTGACATAAAGTTAATCCATTCAGCCTCCATTAAAGGAATAGGACATTTCTTGCAATTCTAGTTATATTTATTTACTTCACCTGTACCCCACCAGTTTGGTGTAGTGGTTAAGAGCAGCGGACTCTAATCTGGGAGAACCGGGTTTGATCCTCCCTTCCTCCACATGCAGCTGCTGGTGTGACCTTGGGTCAGTTGCAAGTTCTTCCAGAGCTGTTCTCTTGAGAGCAGTCCTCGAGAGAGCTCTCTCGGCCCCACCTACCTCACAGGGTGTCTGTTGTGGGGAGGGGAAGGGAAGGGAGTTTGTAAGCCGCTCTGAGACTCCTTTGGGTAGTGAAGAGCAGAGTATAAATCCAATCTCTTCTCTCTTCTTTTTTCTCTCCAATGGGAACCCAAAGTGGCTTACACCATTCTCCTCTCCTCCACTTTAACCAGTAAATGCAAAGAAACTTCAGGAAGAAGGTTTTTACAATGTCATTTGCTCCCTAGTTTTTGGTGTTTAAAGGTATACTGCCCCTGCCCATGGAGGCTCCATGTAGTTACCATGGCTAATACAGCCAATGTCGTATACTGGTTAGAGAATCAGAGTACAACCTTGGAGCCCAGGGGCCAAATCACATTTGATCAAGATGTTACATGGCTACCTTGGGCCAGTTGCTCTCCATCTAATTTAGCTCCTGTCGTTGTTGCCAGGACCAAATATTTGCCACCATTCTGCTTTACAGAGCTCAAGCTCAAGGTGGTTTACAATACAGATAAAATACATAAAACTCAAAATTTAAAACCTCAATTTAGGACTGATAATAACTTGACCTGGGCAGTCATTTCTATTCACCCTCTATGGAGAAGGAGGAGGAGGAGATTGGATTTATACCCCCTTCTTCACTCAGAGTCTCAGAGCGGCTTACAAACTCCTTTCCCTTCCCCTCCCCACAACCAACATCTCTGTACGCTCTTGGAGGATTGGCTACATTATGGGTGTGTCGCCTAATATGCAAAAAGAGCCCTGAAACTGGCTTCAATTGAAGGTCGGCAGGGAAGGGGCCAGGCATTCCACGTGAGGGAGGTTTTCCATAGCTGTGGAGCTGCCACTGAAAAATCCCTCTTCTGTGGGAACAGTCATGGGTTAAGAATGTTAAAATGACCAAAGCTGTGTCATATAAACAGAATATGTATAAGATGTTTTATAGATGGTATGTTACACCTGACAGACTGGCCAAGCAAAATGACAAATGTTCAGATAAATGTCAGAAATGTAAAAGCAAGAGGGGCACATTTTTCCATATGTGGTGGCTGTGCGAGGTAACAGAAGGATATTGGAGGTGGACACATGAAATAATGCAAAAAATAATAAGGGGCAGAATTCCCTTTTCTCCCCCCCCTTTTTTTGACAAGAATGATAGATATTTGATAGTACATCTTTCAACAGCAGCACGGATATTCTATGCAAAATATTGGAAGACGATGGAAGTCCCGAAGAAACAAGAATACATAAATAAACTTTTTGAGACGGCAGAGAATGATAAACTGACATTGTTAATGAGAGGTACATCGAACGTGATTTTTGAAAAGACTTGGAAAAGATTTTATGACTGGTATATTATAAACTCATAAGCTAGAATGGAGAAACTTTAGACAATATGCTTATGGTTGTAATAAGAATTTCAGGAAGCTAGGAGTTAGAAAAGATGGCAGAACTTGTATAGACAGATAACGGTGGAACAATAATTAAGTATATAAGCATTAAATAATGTGGTTGGTCTCCCTGTATATATTTTATGTGTGTGTAATAGTATTGTCTTTGTGAAAATCAATAAAAGTGTACTTTTGGGTACTTAAAAAAAATCCCTCTCTTCTGTACGCACTAAAGATGGTTCTTTGAACGACAGTAGGGAGGGCCTCTCCCTGTGATCTTGGAGGAATAATTATATTAAATCGATAGCGGTGCTTGAAGGTAGATATAGAAGGGTCCCGTTTGACCAGAGACTCTGCCAGTGTGATTCTGGGGAGGTAGAAACCATTGAAGATATGACGTTTAGATGCAACTGGTATAATAAGGTCCAAGATCAATATATCACAACTTCTGTAAAAGAAACATCTGGCCAGACTGGGAGCGCTCTAACCGACTGTTATCTAACGAAAATCGGATTATTACTGAATCTGTGGCTCAGTTTTGGGCAGCATGCTCTCGCATTAGAAATGTATGGCTAAATTTATACAACTGTTTCTGCCTTTTATATTTCTTACTGGATGTGACATACATTTTTATGGTTTGATATACATTCAGGGCTATTTTGGGGCAGGAACGCACAGGAACGGAGTTCTGGCTGGCTTCAGAGTTGGCCACACCCACTACAGCCAAAACCTCTCCACTCGGAGACTTCGAGGCTAACCTTAACCCAAACCCTAACCCTAATATGCTAATGAGCGGTGCTGTTAGGGGTGTGGCCTAATATGCTAATAAGTTTCTGCTGTTGACTGTGGCCTGTTATGCTAATGAGTTTTTCTACAAAAAAAAAGCCCTGTATATATTTATTGCATTTTACCTAGATATTTTATAATTCTATATCCAAACATGTCTTGGTTAATGTTTGGTGTGATGCCGCAATAAACATACTAATAAACATACTACTAACATCTTAGAAAGCCACAGAGGAAGGCAAAGGAAAATCACTTTTGCTCATCTCTTGCCTTGAAAACCCCAAGAGATGGGACTTTGCAGGCTTGCCGTGAGTCCACTATGGCTCAAGGGCACATTCGCCATTTCTGGCAGTAGCAAATCCCCCTAAGCTTCATTCAACAAGAAAGCCAGTTTCTCAGTTTGGTGTAGTGGTTAACAGCCTGGACTCTAATCTGGGAGAACCGGGTCTGATTCCCCACTCCTCCATGTGCAGCTGCTGGTGTGACCTTGGGTCAGTCATAAGTTCTTTCAGAGCTGTTCTCTCAAGAGCACTTCTCTCAGAGCTCTCTCAGCCCCACCAACCTCAGAGGGTTTCTGTTGTGGGTGGGAAAGGGAAAGAGATTGTAAGCTGCTCTGAGAGTCCTTTGGGTAGTGAAGGGCAGGGTATAAATCCAATCTCCTCCTCCTCCTCCTAATAAATGTTAGGACATCAGTTGGTTCAGACATGCAAGTTCCTCACTTGAGGATAGCTTGCATTTGGGAATTGGGCTATCAGGGATCGAATCATCATGCCTTGTCCCATCTCCTCCATGTAGCTTCAGATGTTGTGCTGTCAGTCATCTCATTTACTGCAGTGCAGGGAAATCAAATGAGATTCACGCATGTGTGAACCAATGCTCCCTCTAAGCCGTGGAGTCTTGTGAGCAAAAATTGTACTTTGTGAGCAATAAAGTTGTGAGTGAGCAATTTGGCTACTGCATAAATTAGTCTGCTCTGGAGACATCCTTCCTGAGCTGAGACAAAAATGTGTGAGTTGGAGGCTAGAAAACTGTGAGCTAGCTCACACTTAAATCATCTTAGAGGGAACATTGTCAGGCTGTGATAATTCCAATTGACCCGAGCAGAAATCTGTTTCTGAGTTGTTTTGTAGAATGGCAGACCCCCGTTCCTGCAGCACCAAGTGTCCCTTTGACTCGAATACAGTTTCTCTGGAGTAAATGGATTCCAGCCTTTCTCACTTCTTTTACAATCTGCCAGCCCTCCTCCACCATGCAAAAATGTTTCTCTCTTCACTCGTGTCTCGCCATCTATCTGTCAAGTGAAAATCACACTTCATACATCTGACAGAGGGTTCTAGCCCAAGGGAGTTTTTACAGACACAATCAACCGGTTATGAAGGTGCCCGCAGACCCTTGTATCCAAATTAAAGGGCCCAGCCTTAAAATAGCTAAATATAGAACATAAATATATATCCATTTTATAAAAAAATACATGCATTTAGTACAAAGTAGTTTAAAAACATTTACAGCCCCGAACAGCCCCCGCCTGGTGGAATGAGCAACCCTGTGAGATCAGGGCCCTGTGGGACTTATTGCAGTTCCGCAGGGCCTGTAAGACGGAGCTCTTCCACTGGGCATTTGGTTGAGGCAGTGGACGTCCGCCACCCCCAGCTTTTCAGCCAATCATCCTCTAGTGGCCTGGTCCTAACTGGACACCTGATTAGATACTGCATTGTGTTAACACCTGATTCCCATTGTTTACATGGGATTTTATGATATGATATCATTATGTGCAAACTATTATTTTAACATTGTTTTAATTGTATTATTTTTAATGGTTGTACACCGCCCTGAGCCTGGTTGGGGAGAGCGGTATATACATCTAATAAAATAAAATAACAAATAAATAAAAACGTAGCCTCGGTTCAGATTAAAAACGTACAATAACCTCAAACATTGACCGTCTGCGGCCCTGACAAATGTGTGTTTCGGCCTTATGGCCGTCTTCACTGGTTAAGCGCGGTTATCACACATTAGCTCCAGACACTGCAATAATATGACAATAATTAGTCTATGCAGGACCAAACTGGGACTGTGATCTAATCAATATCTGTGACTCATGGCAGAGATGTACTTAAGAGGCCTCATTTGAATTCACCTTCTGCCCTAGTCAGGGACACGCATCTGGAGTGGTAATTCAATTGTGTACCTTCCTATTCTGGCCCAAAGAAAATCAATTCGAAGTGCAGTATACACTACCACATTCCCTCAACTCCGTACTGTAAGTGATTTCAAATGAGGCCTCTTAAGTACATCTCTGCCATGAGTCAGATATTGATTAGACCACAATTCCAACTTGGTCCTACATTGACTAATTATTCTACTGTTATTGCAGTGTCTGGAGTTAATGTGTAATAACTATGCTTGATCGGTGAAGAAGGCCATAAAGCTGAAACGCATTTGGTCAGGGGTCACCTAAGGTCTATATCTGAGATTACTGTATGATTTTAATCTGAATTGAGGCTATATTTGGGGCTGTGTTTTTAAACTATTTTGTAATAAATATGCGTATTTTTGTATGATCGATATATCTTTATGTTCTATATTTAGCTGTTTTAATGCTGGGCCCTTTAATTTGGATCGATTTAACCTTCTAGGTTCTTAATCGATTCTTTTTGGGGTAAGTGTTCTTTCCCCCTCTTTTCTGGTCCTTTTTAGGCTTATATATCCTCCAACCCTCTTGAGAAGTATCCTCAGACAGCTCTACAAGATTCCTTCAATTCCATCAAGAATATTTCATTGCTCCACAACTTATTCTTTACTTCATTTATGCACCACCTTCCTCCCTGATGGAGACCTCAAAGTGGCTTGCATTGTTCTCCTCTCTCCCATTTTTTATCTTCACAACCACCCTGTGAGGTAGGTTAGACTGCAAATGTCTGACTGGCCCAGGAGTACCCAACAAGCTTCCATAGTAGAGCAGGAATCGAAACTCAGCTCTCCGAGATCCTAGGCTGACACTCTAACCACTATACCACACTGAAGGTGCCTGAAAATGAATCAGACCAGTGGTCCACCTATCTCCATCTATTAAGTGCATGCTGCTCTCTCTGTACCAGAAAGTTTTATATCAGATCTGCCAGGGATGGAAGAAGAAGAGATTGGACTTATACCCTGCCCTTCATTTGGAGTCTCAGAGCGGCTTACAAACTCCTTTCCCTTCCCCTCCCCACAATGGACACCCTGTGAGGTCGGTGGGGCTGAGAGAGCTCTTTTGAGAACTGCTCTTGAGAGAACAGCCCTGAGAGAACTGTGACTGACCAAGGTCACCCAGCTGGCTGCATGTGGAGAGGTGGGGAATCAAACCCCATTCTCCAGATTAGAATCTGCCACTCTCCACCACTATACCAAACTGGTTCTCAACACACCAAACCGGAATCCAAGGCCATCTTCTTGCAATACACACAGAACAGACTCTGTTCCTGTGCCTTTAGGAACATTCCTAAAAAACCATTTTGCTCCATGCTAGGGAAGACTTCACCCACTAAAATTTCTGCATATGAGACCCAAGATCAGAGCTATTGGATAAGCATATGGAGGACTGAATACACATATGGAGCAGAGGTCCATCAGTGGCTATTAACTACAAGGTATAGAGGGAACACTATGTCTGGGGCAGTGCTTGGGGGGCAACAGTGGGAAGGCTTCTGGAGTATTGGCCCCACTGGTGGACCTCCTGATGGCACCTGGAGTTTGGCCACTGTGTGGCAGAGTGTTGAACTGGGTGGATCACTGGTGTTCTTACCAAAAACAGTCGAATATATGTCCTGCCCCCTTAATAGAGGTTCAATGCGCTGTTATTGACCAGGCAATGTTAATTAACACCATGCCATGAAAAGCTCTAGCTGCCCATTTCCAAACATTTGTTGTTGTTCAGTCACACAGTCCAGTCCGACTCTTTGTGACTTTATGGACTACATCACACCAGGCCCTCCTGTCTTCTACCATTCTCTGGAATTTGCTTAATTTTATGTTTGTTGCTTTGGTAACTCTGTCTAACCATCTCATCCTTTGCTGTCCCCTTCTTCTTTTATCATCAGTCTTTCCCAGCATCAGGGTCTTCTCCAGTGAGTGCTCCCTTCTCATTTGGTGGCCAAAGTATTTGAGCTTCAGCTTCAGTATCTGGCCTTCCAGGGAACAGTCAAGGTTGATTTCTTTTAGGATGGACTGATCTGATCTCCTTGCAGTCCAAGGGACTCTCAAGAGTCTTCTCCAGCACCATAGTTCAAAAGTATCTATTCTTCACTGCTCAGCCTTCCTTATGGTCCAACTCTTGCAGCCATACAGTACTACTGGGAATACCATTGCTTTGACCATGTGGACTTTTGTTGGCAGGGTGATGTCTCCACTTTTTATTATGCTGTCTAGGTTTGCCGTCGCTTTCCTCCCAAGGAGCAGGCGTTTTTTAATTTCATGGCCACAGTCACCATCTGCAGTGATCCTGGATCCCAGGAATGGGAAGTCTGTCACTGCTTCCATGACTTCCCCTTCTATTTGCCGAGGAGTGATGGGGCCGGATGCCATGATCTTAGTTTTTCTGAAGTTGAGTTTCAAGCCAACTTCCAAACATCACACCTCTATTAAGGGGACAGAATGTTTTCTCTCCAGATTGCTGGCAGCCTTGGTTGACATCCATACCAGGAGGTTGACATAACCCTGATGTTGTGTCCTATTAGGCATCTGGGACAACCAGCATGAACTATCTTCTCTTAAGAGAGAATCACTCATAACGTTTATCTTGAGATGTGCATTTAGCATAGTCAATCTCCCTTCCTGGGCAGCCACCAGACTTGAGAAAAGAAGTTCTGTCTCTTTGATAGATGCTCAATGTGTGGAAATGGGCAGTGGAAACTTTTCAAGGCATCCAGAGGTATGTGTGAAAAGGCTAGGACATTTTTTCCTACCCTGCACATCTCTCCAGTCTCTTGCAGTACCCGAGCCTGGAGTATCAAGCTGTCTATCAAAGTGACAGTTCATTTGTCAGTCATCACCAGGTGCAGAAGAAGCATCTGGACTGTTCACTTGGTTGCCTGGGGAGGGAGTTACGTGATAGAGTGCTTCTGCGTGCTTCATTTAGAGTCCGTCTGTCTTATGGAAAATCAAAGACAATTACAAAACTTCGCAGCCAACAAGAAAGACAACAAAATACAGTAAATAAAGTCTTCATCAGGCTTTAAAAAAGACATAGAGCCCCCTCCAGAAGAATTCCAGTTTGCATATTTTACAGAAGGGCGCCATAGCCCGGCCCTGGCCTGGATAGCACAGGCTAGGCTGATGTCGTCAGATCTTGGAAGCTAAGCAGGGTTGGTCCTGGTTAGTCCTTGGATGGGAGACCACCAAGGAGGTCTAAGATTGCTATGCAGAGACAGGCAACAGCAACACACTCTGGTTGTTTCTTGCTTTGAAAACCCTATTGGGTCACCATAAGTTGACTGAGACTTGATAACTCTTTCTACCACCACCATATTAGAACTAAGAAGAAGAAGAAGAAGAAGAGGAGGAGATTGGATCTCAAGGCGGTTTACAAATTCCTTTCCCTTCCCCACAACAGACACCCTGTGAGGTAGGTGGGGCTGAGAGAGCTCTTTCCAGAACCTGTCCTTGAGAGAACAGCTCTGACAGAACTATGGCTTGCCCAAGGTCATCCAGCAGCTGCAAGTGGAGGAATGGGGAATCAAACCCGGTTCCCCCAGATTAGAGTCCACGCACTTAACCACTACAACCTAAAGACTTCCTGACCTCATCAAGTAGGTTAATCTATCAGATGAAGACCAGAACAGAGAATGCTGAGGTTCAAGGAGTTCCTCTTTGGTAGGCGGAACTTTCCAAAGGCCTTCCTCAAATGAGCAAAGGTCTCCCAGCAGAGCATCTTGGGAGATGTAGTCCTGCAGATCTGTGGTTGTCCCAGGCCAGGAGAGACTTTATAGGTCATATCCCAGTAGCTTGAACAGAACCAGAAACTAATTGGCAGTCAATGAAACCGTGGTAGAATACACTTCCTATGCTAAGTCTGCCCAGTTCCTGATAGCATTTGAGCTGTGCCAATGCCTACCAGCCCCTGTATAGGAAAAAGGAAACCTCCGCTCATAGAAACATAGGATATCAGGAAGAATGTAAGCAGGCAGAAGGGCAAGCCTCCTGAACTAGTATAGCTCAAACAAAGGTTTAGCAGTCCAATGAGAAGCTGAGTGAAGCACAGGTTGGCTTAGAATATATATCCATTAACATGTTGGGTGGAGGTTGGACTAGATGACCTTATAGGTCCCTTCCAGCTCTATGATTCTGTGATTCTATGCGGTGGAGTGGAAGAAAGTTTGAGTCCAGTGGCACCGTTAAGACCAACAAAGTTTTATTCTGGGTCTCAGCTTTCATGTGCAGGCACACTTATTGAAAGCTTATATCCAGAACGGAACTTCATTGGTCTTAAAGGTGCCACTCTGGACTCAAACTTCGTTCTGCTGCTTCAGACCAACACGGCTACTCCTGTGAATCCATGTGATGGAGCAGTCAAGCTAGGACTCTACCATGGAAGCTCAGTAGGTGACTTTGGGCCAGTCACACACTCTTGGCCTAACCTACCTCACTAGGTTGTTGTGAGGATTAAAGTCAGAAGAGAGTAAAGTAAACCTTGGAGAGAAATGGAAGTAAAGAACATAACGGAAGTAAAGAAATAAGCAGATAAACAAATCTACCCTGATCCAAAGCACTATGGAAGAATGCCCCCATTAGCTTCTGTGGTGTTTACAACATATTGATAGGCTCAATCCGGTGGGAAATCCTACATTTTAAATGCCACTGAAACAAGGTTTGTGTAATAACACAGCTGTTCTTACAGCATGGTGGAGTAACTTTCCCCTGTTGTTTGCCCCAGTTTGTGGTATTCAGAGGTACATTGCCTCTGAACACAGAGGTTCTGTTCTTAGGTATTGGGTGGTTGAAGTAGTCATAGACCTATTTCCTGTGAATTTCTGTTTGTACGGTGACCATCAATTCCAAGTTGACTTACTCTGACTCACAGTAAAGTCACTCTCAAATCTCAAATGCTTAAGTGAGAAGAAAGGAGTTCTGGGTATCTTAGAATCATAGTCTTGGAAGGGATCTTCAGGGTCATCTAGCCCAACCCCTGCACAATGCAGGAAATTCACAATGACCTCCCCTCCCCACACCCCCAGTGACCCCTGCTCCATGCCCAGAAGATCTTGTGATTGTTATTTCCCCAAATGCCCAATGGACAGCCAGTGTGATGTAGTAGTTAGCAGTGTCGGAAGAGTATCTGGGAGATCAGGGTTCGAATCCCCACTTGTGCCCTGGAAGCTCACTGGGTGATTTTGGGCCAGTCACACTCTCTCAGCCTAGCCTACCTCACTGGGTTGTCGTGAGGATAAAATGGAGGAGAGGAGAACCAGGCAAGCCACTTTTGGGTCCCGAGGACAGTGAGGACAGGTATGCATGAATTAAATAAATAACCCTTTGCTCTATTGTGCATACATAAACAGAGAGAGTATATCAATGGGCTGAACCTAATTTCAGTAAATCTGGTTTAAAGCGGCAGTGAACCAGATTTATTTTGTCTTGTACATATTTTATTTATATCAAAAACTGCTTGGAGCTCCATGAGAAATGTTTCAAATAAAACAAATTTAAAAGCGTTGTTAGGCTCTCTGCTCAAGAAGAAGAAGAAACATTTCTGATTTTCTGCTGCCCGCTTTGTAAAATCTCTGGAGATTAGGATTGCTTTAGCCTCGGGGAAATTTGCCAGACTTCTGTCTCACTCTTAAAGGGACAGAAGAGAAAATTGCATCAGGAGTGGTCTCGTCATGAGAACAAGTACTGTGCAATTCTTAAAGATACAGTCACACTCAACAACAGCCCACACTACCCTTGTCCCCCGCCCTGTTTACCGTTTCCCCAGGAATTCTGCTTCCCGCACTCTGGATCAGGCCAAAGTCCATCATTTCCAGTGCAAACAAACAGATTATCCTAGAAAGGGCATGCTGAAGCCCCGCCCTGCCTCCCGTTTATAATCCGTGTGTGTTATTCAGAGATGGACTACCTCTGCACATGGAGGTTCTGTTCTTTGTTAGGGTTAACCTCCTCGCCTTAAACAACTTCCCACTCACAATGGCCTTCCTAACACGGACCCTGGGACCAGGGCCTGTTACCAAACCAGGATGCCAATTCTGTCCCCATATTCCCTCTGACAGCATTATCACTGGACCTAAGAATACCAGAGAGCCATACCATCTCAGGGTCATTCACTGGTTCATGTCCCAATGTTATATATACTATCAAGTATCAACAATGCCCTTCCATTTTGTATGTTGGACAACCAGGTCATCCCCTATGCAAAAGAACAGGTAAAGGTAAAGGTTTCCCTTGTGCAAAAGCCAGTCAAATCAGACTCTACGGTTGCGGTGCTCATCTCCGTTTCTGAGCCAAAGAGCCAGCGCTGTCCGAAGACATTTCCATGGTCATGTGGCCGGCATGACTAAACACCAAGGCACATGGAACACTGTTACCTTCCCACCGAAGCAGTACCTATTTATCTACTTGCAATTTCTTGCTTTCGAACTGCTAGGTTGGCAGGAGCTGGGGCCAGAGATGGGAGCTCACTTCGTCATGCAGCACTTGGGTCTTGAACTGCTGAACTACCGACCTTCCAGCCTGCAGTTCAGTGTCTGATATTAAAAAGTACCTCAGTCAAAACCCAGTGGGGAACATTTCATTCTTCCAGGTCATTCATTCTCTTGCTGAGCTAAGAGTGACAGCCCTGGAGCACAGAAGCCTCAAGGGGAGATTACAATGTGAGACGCTGAAACTCAGCTCATTCACAGGTTCAGAACAATGGACCTCCCCGCCCCCAGGGCTGAATGGGGATATAGGATTCTTGTTGTTGTTGTTCAGTCGCACAGTCGAGTCCGACTCTTCGCGACCCCATGGACCAGATCACGCCAGGCCCTCCTGTCTTCCGCTGTCCGCTGAAGTTTGCTCAATTTCATGTTCGTTGCATCGATGACACTGTCTAACCATCTCATCCTTTGCCGTCCCCTTCTTCTTTGACCTTCAATCTTTCCCAGCATCAGGGTCTTCTCCAGTGAGCGCTCCCTTCTCATTTGGTGGCCAAAGTATTTGAGCTTCAGCTTCAGGATCTGGCCTTCCAGGGAACAGTCAGGGTTGATTTCTTTTAGGATTGACTGATTTGATCTCCTTGCAGTCCAAGGGACTCTCAAGAGTCTTCTCCAGCACCACAGTTCAAAAGAATCTATTCTTCGGCGCTCGGCCTTCCTTATAGTCCAACTCTCACAGCCATACATTACTACAGGGAATACCATTGCTTTGACCATGCGGACTTTTGTTGGCAAGGTGATGTCTCTGCTTTTTATCATGCTGTTTAGGTTTGCCATCGCTTTCCTCCCAAGGAGCAGGCGTCTTTTAATTTCATGGCTGCAATCACCATCTGCAGTGATCTGGGATCCTAGGAATGTGAAGTCTGTCACTACTTCTACGACTTCCCCTTCTATTTGCCAAGGAGTGATGGAGCCAGATGCCATGATCTTAGTTTTTTTTGATGTTGAGCTTCAAGCCCACTTTTGCGCTCTCCTCTTTCACGCTGAGCAAGAGGCTCTTGAGGTCCTCTTCACTTTCTGCCATCAGAGTGGTATCGTCTGCATATCTGAGGTTATTGATCTTTTCCCCAGCAATCTTAACTCCAGCTTGTGATTCATCCAGGCCAGCATTTCGCATGATGTACTCTGCATATAAATTAAATAAGCAAGGTGACAATATACATCCTTGTCGTACTCCTTTTCCTATGCTAAACCAATCAGTTGTTCCATATCCGGTTCTAACTGTTGCTTCTTGACCCTTATACAGGTTTCTCAGGAGACATGTGAGGTGGTCCGGTACTCCCATCTCTTTAAGAACCTGCCATAATTTATTGTGATCCACACAATCAAAGGCTTTAGCATAGTCAATGAAGCAGAAGTAGATGTTTTTCTGGTACTCTCTTGCTTTCTCCATAATCCAGCGAATGTTGGCAATTTGATCTCTAGTTCCTCTACCTCTTCGAAACCCAGCTTGTACTTCTGGCAGTTCTCTGTCCACGTACTGTTGGAGCCTAGCTTGTAGGATTTTGAGCATGACCTTGCTAGCGTGTGAAATGAGTGCAATTGTGCGATAGTTTGAACATTCCTTGACGTTGCCCTTCTTTGGGATTGGAATGTAAACTGACCTTTTCCAATCCTGTGGCCACTGTTGTGTTTTCCAAATTTGTTGGCAAATTGAGTGCAGCACTTTAACAGCATCTTCTTTTAAGACTTTGAATAACTCAGGATTCTTATCTCACCACAGATGCTAATTTTCTTCCCCTAAGCAATTTGCCTCTGCTCCAATTGAGTTGATTACATTTGGCATCGTACTTCTCCATCCTGACTCCTTGCTTTGCAAGGACCCATCCCACAAACAACCTGGGTTAGAGGGACCCAGAGACTTACATTCCAATTGGTATCTGATCTTTTCAAATTTGATGTGGAGGAAAAAAAGAGTATTATATATATATTTTAAAAGCCTCCCCCCTCCCACCAGTGGTTCACTTATGTAGAGTTATGGCCAGAGAAGGGGCTGCAATTACCGTAAATCTCCATCCGGCGGCCCCACCAAATATTCTCAGCTCTAGGTATTAATACTCCACAGCTGGGCAGCCTAAATGCACGGCGGGGAGTGGGGCGGGTGGATTTAGGAGGCTGACTCGTCCAGGTGAGTTTCCTTCCAGGCCCCGAGGAGAGACACGGCGGCGCCCTTAGGCGCCCCCTGGTTAATCCTCCCTCTTTCCCCTTTTGATTTGTAGACCTTTTCGTCTCTCCCCATGGCGCCCTAAAGGGGCAGCTTTGGGACTCCGGATCGAGGGCGGGGGAAGAGGCCCTGGACACTCCTTTGCAAGAGAGCGCAGAGTATAAAGGCAGGGAGTGCTAGGGTTGTTCTTGAAAAACCACGTTTAGGAACGGATTATTGATTAAATCAAGAGGTGTCCTGGGTTTAAACGCTGTCTATGCCAGAGACAAAGAGGAATTAAAACGTGGCATTCACTGCCGCAGGAAGTGGTGGTAGCAGCTACAGGCACAAGAGCTTCAAGAGGGGACTGGACAAATTTATGGAGCAAAGGTCCACCAGTGGCTATTAGCCACAAAGTACATGGGGAACACTGTGTCTGGGGCAGTGATGCTCTGCATGCTTGGTGCTTGGGGGGCAACAGTGGGAGGGCTTCTGGAGTTCTGGCCCCGCTGGTGGACCTCCTGATGGCACCTGGGTTTTGGCCACGGTGTGACACAGAGTGTTGGACTGGATGGGCCATGGGCCTGATCCAACGTGGCTCTTCTTCTGTTCTGCAGGGGAAACGCCCCTTCCCGCACGCTGTTTCCCCTCCATGACATTGAAGCAGGAACTTTCCGAAGAAGAAACTGGCAGAGAAGCCAAGCGAAGGCACTGCGGGGCCCACCCCAGCAGTAGTTTTTAACCGGGTCCTCGCGGGGAAGTAATTAGTTAATTATCCTATGACAGTGGATGTAGTGTAGCCAGGAGACCCGAAGATTGTCTGGCAGCCTCTAGCTCTTTTTTGTGGTGAGCTAAGTTTTTTTTTTTGGGGGGGGGCTGACGGAAACTGTGGTCACCCAGCTGGCTTCAGGCGGAGGGGTGGGGACTCGAACCCGGTTCTCTAGATTACAGCCCGCAGCTCTTAACCACTACACCAAACTGGCTCTCAGCGGAGAAGTAAGAGAGAGTTTCTCTGCGCATGATCTGTTGACAGTCTGCCCCCCCCCCATTCACGAACCAACAGACCCGGTTCAGATTGGGGGCTCAGACTTGAGCTCCCTGATTGGCTTCTACCAGCGTTGCCACCTCCGGTTTGGGACATTACTGAAGATTTGGGGGTGGCGCCCAGGCGGGGCACCGCAAGAGAGCATAATGCCATACAGTCCCTCCTCCCAAGCTCCCCTTTTCTTCCCGGGGAACTGATCTCTGCAACCTGGAGATCAGTTTGTAATTTCGGGATCTCTCCAGGCCCCGCCTGGAGCTTGGTAACCCTAGTTGATCACTACTCTTAAAAAAACCCTAGTTGATCACTACTCTTAACTTAAGGCCCGGAGAGAGAGGAACTCTTTAAGCTTCCCAGCTGGGGTGGGTAGTTTACTTCCGAGGAGACATGCCCCAAATCGCTACAGAGAAGTACGAAGGACGGGACGCGGTCGAGCCCTTCACGGGCCGCGATTCTAAACGCCGGAAGGGCTGAGTGGGGAATCTCGTAACGGGCTGATCTCCCGTGACGCGCTTTAAAAGCGCGCTACAAGTGCTTCGGGTGGGTTTGAATCGTGTCCTTAACGGCGCCCCCCCGATGTTACCCAAAGCGCCCTGGGCTCCAGGACCCCTCGCCTGGATGCTGCCAGGGCGATGCCCACCTCGACGAACTTTTTTCGAATTCACAAAATGCTGGATTAATAGCTGATAATCACAACTTGAACCTCTGACACCCCGCAGGCGCCCTCTCACGTCACTTCCCTGCCAGGAGAAGGAGGAGGAGGAGGAAACAGTAACAACAACAACAACAACTCAGAGATTAATAAAAAGCGCAAAAGGCATACTAGGGGTTATATGTGATTCCTACTCGATAATAGGGATTACACGTATCATCAATTGCTAGCTGGCTTGGTGGCCCGTGGAAAGGCAGCAATGGGGGATACAAATTTGGTAAATAAAGAAAAATAAAATGGGAATTATATCTATGTATCCTAGAAGATATCTGTCTATCTAGCTATCATCTATCGATACATATTTATTTATTACATCCTAGTAATTACATAGATATAGATATAAAATTCCCAAGAATTACAGAGATAAAATTCCCACTATCTCCATTTATTTATAAAGGAATGTCTGTCTGTCTACCTACTTAGAATCCAAGACGAGTCCACCCCACAAATGTGCTATCAAGAAATAGGGTAGCATATGAATTGCAATTATGTCCAGTAATCAAAGTGTGTGTGTGTGAATATTATCCATCCATCTACTTCTTTTTCTTCATCATCATCTTCGTATATATTCGTACACTATTCATAAGAGTCCTAAAATCATAGCGTTGGAAGGGGCCATACAGACCATCTAGTCCAACCCCCCTGCTCCACATGCAGAACCAGCCATTCCTACTTCACGTCTTCTTAAATATCTAGCCTGCCATCCGCTTCTATTTGCTGGCGGTGGAAAGCGCCGTCAAGTCACGGCTGATTTATGGCGACCCCGGAGGGTTTTCCAGAGACGCTCAGAGGTGGTTTGACGCTGCCTGCCTCTGCCCCGCGACCCTGGTATTCCTTGGAGGTCTCCCATCCCGTTGCTAACCGGGGCCGGCCCTGCTTAGCTTCCGAGAATCGGGCTTGGCTCGGCTCTCCAGATCAGGGGTTATTTACATAAGCACAGTTTCAAAGGCAGGAGGTTAAAAGAACTGGGGTTTTTTTTTTGGAGGGGGGACCTAATGTAAAATAAAAAGAGGAACTGCTGGGTATTACGAATACGTCCTGAAATGGAGAAATGAGAAGGGCAGTTGAGCAGCCTCGCACTCTGACTGGGGCGTTCACGGGATCCTTCCCCAGCGAAGAAGTCCGCGGGGTTTGCTTTGCTAAGTCCGGAGCCAGCTCACCTAGTCGAGGTACACGAAGAACTCCCCGGACTTTGCGAAGTTGTTCCGTGCAAATCGCCGTTGCGACGACCGCCGTTTCCCCAGTGCATCCTTCCCAGCAGGGTTTGCGCGGGAGATCTTCCGCCAGCTCCTCGAGAAAGCCCACGGGGCCCCACGCATTTACGCCTTTGTAAAATGTCCCGCAAGCACGACAACTCTCGCGCACTGACCCGGGAGCCAACCCCGTCGAACACACGAAGGCTGCCTCGTGATCAGAGTTGCACAGGAGCTGGACGCGATCCTACCAGTCCCTAATCCTAGACTTGCAGGGCAGCCCCTGATTAGGCAGTAGTCAAGCCAAGGCGTTCGGGCCATGCCCAGAGGCAACTTCCAGTTAAAACTCACAAGGCATTCCCAGAGTGCTTTACGGACTTCATATTCATTCTCTCCAGAGAGTGTTGCCAAGTGCCCTTCGGGAAAAAAACGACTTGTCCTTTGAACAGAGTATTACTGGGAGCAGTGTTCCCTCTAAGCTGAGTTAGTGTGAGCCTGCTCACAGTTTTTTAGCCTCTGGCTCACGCATTTTTGTCTTCGCTCAGGGAGGATGGCTCCAGAGCTTTCTGCAGGAGCCAAATCGCGTGCTCACAACTTAACACCAGTAGCTCGCAAAGCAGAATTTTTGCTCACAAGACTCCGCAGCTTAGAGGGAGCATGGATTGGGAGGTTATTGGCCAGACCGTCTCCACGCCAGGAAATCTTCACTGCCCATTTCCACGCACCAAGCTTCTATGAAAGAGATAGGGCCTTTTTCTCCAGGCCTGTTGGCAACCCTACATACTTCAACCGTGGGGCTGAGAGTCTTGAACGGAGCCCCCCCCCGCTTCCTTTCACTCACTTTTGAGAAACCGCTCGGCTTTGCCTTCCTCGACGGGATTTCTCACTCCCTTTGGAGCAGGCGAGATCAGCCCCAGATGCGAGCCGGCTGGGTCCTTTTGCCTTCTGCCAAGTCAGTGAGGTTCCCACCCCAGCCAAAGCCGAACGGGCGCTTTCAAGCCTGATCGATTTCCAGGGGAGCGTAAAGTCTCGCCCGTCGAGCCCCCCGAGGAATGCTGGACTTTGGCTGTGAGCGCTGCTGTGAACGCGTTCGGTTCTCTCCTCCGAATGGGTTCCGCGGTAGGGAAAGGGATCGGGCTGGCCTGCCTTCCAGGGCTGTTTGTAAGGATTATTTATTATTATTATGTATTTACTACTTTCCATTTATATCCCGCCTTGCCTGCGCAAGCAGGCTCAAGGCGGCGTACAACAGGTTAGAACAATAAAACACGGATGCAAAAAGCAATACAATAAAATTCATATAAACAAGCAACACAAAAACAAAGTGCGGTTGAGTGCAGATGGCGATTGCTGTAAGGAGGTCCGAGGCAGGTATGGAAAGGCTCCGTATTTTGGGTCTGGGTAGAAGTCGGATCTACATGGATCCTAATGAATTCATATGATTTTTTCCGTATTTTGAAGAAGTGTGCATGGCATGCGCAGGAACCCTTGTACCCAGAATTAAGCTTCGTTGGTCTTAAAGGCGCCGCTGGACTCCGACTTTGTCCGGCTGTTTGAGGCCAACCCGGCTCCCCAACTCCATATTCTTACTGAACTGGACACTCAGCAGTTCTTTGAGCGCCCAAGCGACGGAGGGATCGCTTCCAGAGTGGATCCCCGGCCTCTGGAACTCCGGTGACCAGTTGCAACAAGGGTGGACGGGAGATCTGGTGTGCCTGTGTTGTACCCCCCCCCCCCAAATTCACACGTGCCACTTTAAGCGCCTGCCTGGTCAACCTCCCCCGTGCAATGTCCCCGAGATCTGAAATCTACGGAACTGAGATGTTATCCAGACTCCAGCCCCATCGAATTGCATTTCCTTTCCAAAGAAACGTGTCCCACAGATGGGCGTCAAGTTTTCACCTCTGTTCCCGAGATTCACAGCTGTCAGATTGAGTCCGGTGGTGCTGCCTTTAAGAGCAACGAAGTTTAATTCTGGGTATAAGCTTTCGTGTGCATGCACACTGCTGCGTGCACACGAAAGCTTATACACCCAGAATTAAACTTTGTTGCTCTTAAAGGCGACACCGGACTCAAACTTGTGTTCTGCTCAGCCGTCTGATTATGTTTACTGTATTTACCTAAAATCTAAGACTAGCCTCCCCCCAACATGCCGTAAAAGGGAGGTTGTCGTACATTCGCATGCAAGTTGCGATTATGTCCGGTACAATGCTCCCTCTAAGCTGCGGAGTCTTGTGAGCAAAGCCTCTACTTGGTGAGCTACTGGCATTAAAGCTGTGAGCCAGTGATTTGGCTATTGCATAAATTAGTTTGCTCTGGAGCAGTGTTTCCTCTAAGCTGAGTTAGTGTGAGCTCGCTCACAGATTTTTAGCCTCCGGCTCACACATTTTTTTGGTCTTAGCTCACAACTTTAATGCCAGTAGCTCACAAAGTAGAATTCTTGCTCATGAGATCCCGCGGCTTAGAGGGAGCATGGTTCCGGAGCCACCCTTCCTGAGCTGAGTCAAACATGTGTGAGCCAGAGGCTAAAAAACTGTGAGCTACCTCACAGTAACTCAGCCTTAGAGGGAACAGTGGTCCGGTAATCACTGTCTGTCTGTCTGTCATCAAGGTTCCCTCTAAGCCGTGGAATCTTGTGAGCAAAAAATTCTACTTTGTGAGCTACTGGTCTGGCATTAAAGTTGTGTGCAAGTAATTTGGCTACTGCATCAATTAGTTTCCTCTGGAGCCGTCCTTCCTGAGCTGAGCCAAAAATGTATGAGCTGGAGGCTAAAAAACTGTGAGCTAACTCACACTAACTCCGCGTAGAGGGAACACTGTCTGTCATGTTAGGGTGGTCGTTTTATATTCGAGGTCGTCTTCCTTTCGAGTGAATACGGTATTTATGCGATGCCGACCGATTCCCCAGCCTTTGAGCCCCTGCCTAGAGGCCCGCGTTAATGGACGCCCGCCAGAGTCTGCCTCCATGGACCTGTGGCATACATTGAAATCCCATGAACCTGTGGCATACATTGAAATCCCCGCTCTGCTGCCCGGGGGAGGCATTTGGCAGGCCGGAGCTGGATGTTGCTTTAGATAGTCGAAACTCTTCTTCGATTCTTGCTGCGGCCCCTTGTGCAGGTCTGAAGCGGGACCACCTCCCCAAATCCCTGGCAGTCGGAGTTCATCGCTGAACTGCCAATAACTGGGAGCTGGAGGGTCATCGTCGCTGAGCAGTCAAGCAAGGGCGCGCTCTTTTGGTTTTGTCCACAGCCGGGAAAGACTGGCCTTCGGGGCTCCCGTCCCAACCCAGGAGATCAACCGTCCTGCCAAAGAGGAGCACTGCCGGATCCCATTCCTTTTAAAGGGAACCGGATCTCTTTCAGACGGCAGCCCTGTTGATCGGCTGTTAAAACGGTTAGATGCGAGCGGTGTTCCCTCTAAGCTGAGTCAGTGTGAGCTAGCTCACAGTGTTTTTTAGCCTCCAGCTCACAGATTTCTGTCTTGGCTTAGGAAGGACGGCCCCGGAGCAAACTAACTGATGCAGCAGCCAAATCCCTTGCCCACAAGTTTAAGGCCAGGAGCTCAGAAAGCAATTTTTTTGCTCACAAGATTCCACCGCTTAGAGGGAGCATTGGATGCGAGACCAGAGACCGACAAAGTTTAATCCCGGGTGTAAGGCCTGCTGTGCGTGCACACTTCATCGGATGCAATGAAACCGAAGTCACCAGCTAGTGACTCTCGAAAGCTTGTATCGTACCCTGAAATGCTTGATGATCTCTACGGTGCAAGTCCAGTATTCCCTCTAAGCTGAGTTAGTGTGAGCTAGCTCACAGGGTTGGTTTTTTTAGCCTCCAGCTCACACGTTTTTGTCTTAGCTCGGGAAGGATGGCTCCAGAGCAAACTGATTGATGTCCACTCTCACAATTTGAATGCCAGTAGTTCACAAAGCAGAATTTCTGCTCACAAGACCCTGCAGTTTAGAGGGAGCATTGGGTGCATGCGGACCGGAACCCCGCAGGTTCCAAGGTGGGCGCTGCTCTTCTAAACATTTGTCCGGAAGGTTAAATCTCCCCCTGGAGTTTTAATACGGTTAACTCCCAAGTAATCGAGCGTGGAATCAGCGTTCCCTCTAAGATGAGTTAGTGTGAACTAGCTCACAGTTTTTTTTAGCCTCCGGCTCCCACATTTCTGTCTTAGCTCAGGAAGAGATGGCTCCGGGGGGGGGGAGGAAACAGTAGCCAATCGCTTGCTCAGAACTTTACTGTCAGTAGCTCACAAAGTAGAAATTTTGCTCACAAGACTCCACAGCTTAGAGGGAGCATTGCATGGAAGCTGTGGACTTCACAGTGCTCCACTCCGGGTCCTGCTCCCCCCCCCCTTCTTGTTTCTGAAGCTTCCAGGCCCGCTCGCCAAAGGAGAACCTCTTGACGCGCAGGCTGGCTGCTGAAAACCAACCAGCAAACGCCGAACAGCTGCGATTCACTCTGGGCGCTGAAAATTCACCGGGAACCTCAAAGAACCCATTTAAATCCTCGAGGGTTCCCCCCCCCTTCCAGATTTTTTTTTCCTAACTGCGGCGCGTAGTTTTGGATTTTAAAACCGTGAGCAAAGAAATCTCTCCCTCTCCAATGCATTCTTTCCTGGCCTTATTTGTAGACACTGTTAGAGTGGGCTTGTCCATTGGCTTTCTGCAAGCCACGCGAAACAACGATTCAAGGGGGGTCTTTCTATGCAGGCGATAGGGTTGCACTGTGCAAAATTATTCCCTAAGTGACTCGGATAAATTATTATTAGGGACTGTGGTTTATCCTACTGTGCATGCGTCGCTTTAAGTTGGCTCCTACTATATAAATTGGCATCATTTAAATGTGTGGTGTTATAAGACTTACGTGTTAAGGGAATTTTGCTTCGGTTCTGCTAAAAAAACACACGCTGGTTGTTTCTACAACCCCAGTCCTACATCATTGTTTATTAAATATCTCAGCCTGTCGATTTTAATGACTCGCTGTGTGTCGTCCGCCTTGCGCCCGAGGGGAAAAGACGGACTATTAATCCCGTAAATAAATAGATCTGTAATATTCTATGAAACAGAATTTGAGTCCTTTAGGACCAATAAAGTTTGGATCTGGGGATAAACTTTCGTGTGTGCATGTACACTTCAGATACATTGACAACTCAGTTTAATTCTGGGCATAAACTTTCGCGTGCCTGCACATTTCCGGGAGTCACAGATTGCTTGCATTCACGGGTTAGTCTTACCGTATTCTGAAAAGCAAAAAAAAAAAAAGACGGCGCATTTCCCGACCGACTACTTCAGACAAGTGTCCGCCGCGATGACAAATCTCATTTTAAATACCCCTCCTGTTTAAAGCTGTGATCGTTGCTACCAACCAGGGATATGTCCGACCTTCCAACCCCCAAAGAGGACATTTTCATCCGTTTTTTTTTAAAAAAAAGGAGCCCAAAAGAATGTGGATACCAAAAAAAAAGAGAGAGGACACATGTCTTCTAAAAAGAAGACATCTGGTATTCACGGGTCGTATTGGGGGAAAATAATTGTAGCACAGGTATATAAATACATAGTATATTGTTCAGTACACAATTCTGAGTCAAGGGCGCCTTTAAGACCAACGAAGTTTCATTCTGGGTATAAGTTTCCCTGTGTATGAAGAAGTCTACCTGCGCACGAAATCTTATACCCAGAATTACTCTTCGTTGGCCGTAAAGGTGCCATCGGACGCAGACTTTGTTTCGTTTTTTCAGACCAACACGGCTCCCCACCTGAATCTATGCCCAATACACAGTTATAGTAGCAGGAGACTATTTTGACCGCCTCCTCCCCTGAGCCCCACACATCAGGAAGCGACCACAGATCAAGTTATAGGAGGCTTCCAAGCAGTGTTCCCTCTAAGCTGAGTGAGTGTGCGCTAGCTCACGGTTTTTTAGCCTCTGGCTCGCACATTTTTGTCTCAGCTCAGGAAGGAGGGCTCCGGAGCGAACTAATTGATGCAGCAGCCAAATCGCTGCCTCACAACTTTAACGCCAGGAGCTCACAAAGTAGATTTTTTTTGCTCACAAGACTCCGCGACTTAGAGGGAGCATTGCTTGCAAGCCCACGCTGGGAATGAACGTCGTCAGAACGGGAAAGGTTCCCGGACTTCTGTGTTGCCTTTCTCAAGCAGTTACCGTCGTGGCTTCAAACAAGTGAGGGTGGCCTGTTGCTTAATTTGGGGGGTCGTTGTGTAACCTGACCCCGAAAAGTGAAATTATCTTCTTATATAAACGATGCTTTTAACGCCTTCATCTAGATTTTTTTTTTTTTTTTTTAAAAATAGAATTGGGGAATATTATGCGCGCCACGTCCCAGCGTTTGCAGATGTCAAGGGGGGAATGAGATACAAGAGACCGTGCCAATCGAAGAAACGATTACAAATTATTATTATTTACAAGGTCAGCCAAAAGTCACACAGAAACCCAAACAGCGAGGGGGCTGCCTTTTAGCATTTCTCCAGCGCCTCCTTCTCGGCCCGGATCGAGGCAACCGTTCCGCATTTCGCCGTCCATTTCCAAGTCCCCCGATTGGACTGAAACCCCCATTCATTACTTTAAGAACCGCATAGCAGAGCTCTGTGATCACATTTCTGTCTTGTCTGTCATTATGCCCGTCTATCTAACCGCCTAGTTGTTAAACAGATTTATATGGATTAGAGTTTTCCATCAAAAACACAAAAGACAAACGTGAAATGTCGAATTTGTAAACATAGCAGACCAGAGGGGGTTTATCAAGCCCCCGTAGCCCCTGGCTTTACTACTACCACTACCACCACCACCACCACCACTACTATAACTATCATTACCAGCACTATTGCTACTAGATTTGGCTCCATAAGGGGCTACTGGACATGAATCGAGCTATTTTGCTGCCGACCAACACGGCCATCTGTGAAACTACCGTTACTACCACTGCTACTATTACTAGTAGTACCAATGCTCCCTCTAAGCTGTGGAGTCCTGTGAGCAAAAATCCTACTTTGTGAGCTACTGGCATCGAAGTGGTGAGCAAGCGATTTGGGTACTGCATAAAGTAGTTGGCTCTGGAGTCCTCCTCCCTGAGCGAAGACAAAACTCTGTGAGCCGGAGGCTAAAAAAATGTGAGCCAGCTCACACTAGCTCAGCTTAGAGGGAGCACTCACCCCCCCCCATTACTGCTAGATTCGAGTCTCTAAGGCTCTACTGGACTTGAATCTACTGCGGACTAACACAGCTACCCTCTGAGACTGCTGCTACTACTACTACTACTAGTAAGAATACTGTTGAAGGTCGGTTTAAAAAGACGCGTCTCACGTCACTCGTGGTTCCGAAGGGGCTGCTGCTCGCAGGGTGGGCCGAACTGCCCAATTTCTCTGCTGCGAAGCCGGCAGAAGAAGAAGAACCTCCCGGAAGGCTATCCAGGCGGGGATTCCCGAGGCAGCCGGATCCGCAGCTCGGAGAAGCGGAAGGCCCCGGGCGGCCCCAGCGGGAAGGCCGGGCATCAAACCGGCGCGAAGGCACTTAATCCGGTTTAGCGAGGAAAGGTGTCTTTGGCTGCCCAGGGAAGAGCCGGTGGACGTTTGAAGGCCGGCTCTTGCCTCCTTGCCTCTGAGGGGTCATCCGAGCGGATCAAACCAAAGGCCGGGCAGGGAAAGCGCCTTCTCCCCGAACCTCTTAAGCCCTCGCAAGGGAATACCGACCTGGCCCGCGCTTGCCCGGAGCTGCTCGGAATTTGGACTGGAACCCCTTGCGGGATAACCTCCCTCCGCTTCCACCGCCTCTCCCCGTGAAATTGACCAGTGTTCCCTCTAAACTGAGCGAGTGTGAGCTAGCTGACAGTTTCTTAGCCTCCGGCTCACACATTTTTTGTCTTCGCTCAGGAAGGACGCCTCCAGAGCAAACTCATTTATGCCGCAGCCAGATCGCTCGCTTACAGGTTTTAATGCCACTAGCTCACAAAGCAGAATTTTTGCTCACAAAACCCCGCAGCTTAGAGCGAACCACTCCGGCTGGCCAAAGGATTAGTCCTGGAAGCCCCCTCTTCCACCCCCCGGCCTTAGAAAACATTACCTTTTCCTCTTCTACCTGTCCAAAGCCGTTCTCCCAGGAATTGGCGCTCGGGAGGTCCTGAATTCAGGTGTCCCTGGGACTGGAAAGCGCGAGGAGGCGAGTCCCGCCAGGCGAAGGAAAGCAAGGAGATTGTCAGAAAACCAGAGAGAGAGTGAGAGAGAGAGAGAGAGAGAGAGAGAGAGAGAGAGAGAGAGAGAGAGAGAGAGAGAGAGAGAGAGAGAGAGAGAGAGAGAGAGAGATGTGGTGATGGCAGTAGTGTTCCCTCTAAGCTGAGTCAGTGTGAGCTGACTCACAGTTTTTTAGCCTCCAGCTCACAGATTTTTTTGTCTTGGCTCAGGACGGACGGCCCCAGAGCAAACTAATTGATGCAGTCGCCAGATCGCTCGCTCGCTCGCTTGCTCGCTCGCTCGCAACTTTAATGCCAGTAGCTCGCAAAGTACAGTTTTTGCTTCCAAAAAGACTCCCCAGCTTAGAGGGAGCATGGGTTGTTTGGTGGTTGGAAGGGAGAGATTAAAAAAAATGGAAGAAGAAGACGAAGGAGAAGAAGACGGAGAGGCGGGAGAGCGAGAGGAGGCAGGGGGGGAAGGAAGGCGTCCGACGGAGGGCGAGGGGAACCGGCCTCCCGGCTCGGCGGGGGCGATAACAGGGCCGCTGGCGCGGAGGAGAAGGCGCCGGGCCAGCCGGAGAGATCTCTCCTGGGGACGGGTTAAACAAACAGATCGCCCAGCGGGGCAATATTGATCTTGGGAGCGCCCTGGAGGGGCCGTCCGGGAGCAGGAGGGATCCGGGGTCGGGGGCCAGCGAGGTAGCCCTGATGGCGAGGGGGGCCTCGATCCGGAGCGTGCGGATGGGGAGCTGGAGGTGGCGAGGCTATGAGGCGCGCTTCCCCGGCAGAGTCTCGCCGAGGGGCCCCCTACTCGCGAGTAAGCGCGGGGGATCCGGCCCCACAACCAGTTCCGCGCGGACGTTTTCGGTCACTCGTTTGTACCCTTTGCTTCAGGGTCTCCCCCCCCCCCCAATCAATGTTCCGTCTAAGCTGTAGAGTCGTGTGAGCAAAAATTCTACTTTGTGAGCTACCGGCATTAAAGTTGTGAGCCAGCGATTTGGCTGCTGCATAAATTAGCTTGCTCTGGAGCCCTCCTCCCTGAGCTAAGACAAAAAAATGTGTGAGCCGGAGGCTAAAAACCAGTGAGCTGGCTCACACTAACTCAGCTTAGAGGGAACGCTGCCCCCAATGTGTTTCGCCCTCTCTAGTAGTCCCAGAGGGAGCAAAGGACATGTGGAAAAGGGGGGGGGACACCCAAAGCAAAAGGGACGAACGAGTGACGAAAATGTCAGTGAGGGGGATTTAAAGCGCGACTTCGCCTTCTCGGGGCTCAGGGGTCTGGACTGTTGCAGGTCCCGCGGAAAAGGTGCTCTCTCGCCTACAGCGTACGGGGGTGCGTGTTGAGACACTTATTTATTGGGAAACGATTGATCCAAAGGCACACATCGATCCTCAACTTCAATTTAAGCTCGAACACTAAGCTCAAACTTCACTGGGTTCTTCAAATCCAAGCGGGGCCCGACTGTCATCCTGGACTGTTACCTGGGGCATGAGACCCCCTCGGATTTAGCGGACGGACGGAAACCAGAGAAGTTCAAACAGGCGCTTAGATGGCTCTTCGTGAGTTTCATCGGATTCTTTAAAAAATAATGTTTTATTTTCGCTGGATGATGTCAAGAAGCAAAATATTTTGACCAATAAGATGTCACTATTTCCAAAGAATTATGGGTTTAAACTTTCTTTCTTTCTTTCTTTCTTTCTTTCTTTCTTTCTTTCTTTCTTTCTTTCTTTCTTTCTTTCTTTCTTTCTTTCTTTCTTTCTTTCTTGCTTGCTTGCTTGCTTGCTTGCTTGCTTGCTTGCTTGCTTTCTCTCTTTCTCTCTTTCTCTTTCTTTCTTTCTCTCTTTCTTTCTCTCTTTCTTTCTCTCTCTCTCTTTCTTTCTTTCTTTCTTTCTTTCTTTCTTTCTTTCTTTCTTTCTTTCTTTCTTTCTTTCTTTCTTTCTTTCTTTCTTTCTTTCTTTCTTTCTTTCTTTCTTTGTCTGTCTGTCTGTCTGTCTGTCTGTCTGTCTGTCTGTCTGTCTGTCTGTCTTCTTGCCTGTCCACCTAAAAGAATTTCTGAAAGTTCCAAAACCGACACCAAACCTCTGAAAGCTGAGCCTCGCCTCAAGAGAGCGAGTAAATGCCAACCGACATACTTAAGGCTGACTTTTCACGTCACTTCAAATTCAAGGACTTCCATTTTATTGTAAGGGAAGGTTATTGGAAAGAGCTGAATAAGGAGTCCTGAGTTAGAGCGGTGAACCAGGAAGGAAAGGGCAGGGGTAACTGGGCACCTTGATAAAAAAATTCCACTCCTGTTTCTGATTCACTTGGGACTGTCTGAATGGACTCTGGGGGGACTTATTTGAAGTGATAGAATCTATGCCACATCAAAATTCGATTTAGTCTGCTAGACCTTAACAGTGAATATAGTGAATATTTACCGTGAATATATGAATCTAACCCCTATGCTCCTATTTATGAAAACTTTGCAAAATTGAATTATTCAAGTGTGCTTTTTTTTTTAGAATCATTTGCTTTGGAAGCACAGAAGCTTTATGCGGTATCCCCAGTTCTCCATGTTTTCTGGTTAAGGGGAAAATGCTGTTCAAACAAATTACAAAGATGATCTGATTCCAGTGGTAACAAGAGAAAGAAATTTTACTTACAAAAACAGAAGCACATCTTAGGTGCCAGCGCTCCCTCTTAAGCTGTGGAGTCTTGTGAGCAAAAATTCTACTATGTGAGCTACTGGCACTAAAGTTGTGAGTGAGCGATTTGACTACTGCGTCAATTAGTTTGCTCTGGAGCCTTCCTTCCTGAGCTAAGACCAAAAGGTGTGAGCCGGAGGCTTAAAAAACTGTGAGCTAGCTCACACTCACTCAGCTCAGAGGGAACACCGCTTACATGACATGTTCATGTAGGTACATTTAACTTACTGAGAACAGATTAACTTCAAAAAGGTTCACTTGCTACAGCTTCAAGCCCAGGTAAGAGAGAGAAGGTCTGATATAAGATGAAAAACAGAAGGCAAGCAAGGGTGGGGCCAGCTGCCAAGTGTCCCTGAATGAGAGAATTCTCTTAACCCTTTCCCTCTCAGATCCTCTTGCATGCAGAGTTACAATATCCAACATTTTCTACCCAGGCAATAGGGTAGCAGTGCACAAAGGGCTTCACAAAGTTACTTGGATAAACTATTGGGGACTGTGGTCTGTACTATTTATTTATTTATTTGATTTATATACCGCCTTCCCTGCAAAGGGTGGTTTATATCAATCTTAATATAATACAATTAAAGCAAGTTTAACTTGCTTTACTACTGAGTGCTGAGTAATATTACTACTGGGTACACTTGGTATAATTTGCTGCGGGCTGGATCCCATTCTGTAACTCTGCATCATTTCATGTGTCATGTTCTGTTTGCCAAGACCACGGCCACACAACCCGGAAAATCTACAGCCTCTCCTGCTTGGCTTCAGTTCTGTTCTTGAGACTACTCAGAATGCAAACAAAATAAATAAAACAAAAGATTTTTTATTATTGACGTTTTAATGCATTTAACGGCATTTCATAAATGGTTCTCATCGGCCGCATTAAACGCAGAATGTCACTGAGGGTGGACTTCAGTATGGAGCTCATCGGATTCTAGCCGTGTAGAAACCAGCTTTGTTGGGAGGTCACAGTCGCCACCCTCAGCTCAGTAACTGTGGACAATTTGTACTCACACATCCACAGAGGCACAGCATGCCTTTCTTTTGTAAAAAGCTTTGGGAAACTATATGAGGCATTAGAACAATGTTTGAGTCAAGGGGCACCTTTAAGACCAACAAAGTTTTCTTCAAGGTATGAGCTTTCGTGTGCACGCACCCTTCTCCAAATACAGTGAAACAGAAAGGACCAGTCCATACATATAGGTAGAGGGTCTCGGTTAATTCCTCTTAGCATTCCACAAGGATACATCTGCCCATCAGTCTCTAATTTTGACATATTTATTTCCTTCACTATGTTCCTCCCCTGTGGAATTAAACCCAAACAAACGATAACCTTATAAACGAAACTTCTTATTCATGTTTGGTCTTTTAATTTGTTGAGAAGGAGAAGAAGGAGAAGGAGGAGGAGGAGGAGGAGGAGGAGGAGGAGGAGGAGAAGAAGAAGAAGAAGAAGAAGAAGAGGAGGAGGAGGAGGAGGAGGAGGAGGAGGAGGAGGAGGAGGAGGAGGAGATTGGATTTATACCCCGCCCTTCACTTGGAGTCTCCGAGCGGCTTACAAACTCCTTTCCCTTCCCCTCCCCACAACAGACACCCTGTGAGGTCGGTGGGGCTGAGAGAGCTCTGACAGAAATGGCTCTTTTTCAAGAACAGCTGTGCCAGATCTTGTGACTGACCCAAGGTCACATCAGCAGGTGCAAGTGGAGGAGAGGGGAATCAAACCCGGTTCTCCCAGCTTAGAGTCCGCGCACTTCACCGCTACACCAAACATCTTCATTATGTTGTACACTAATTTACTGCTCACTCTCTACCTATATGTATGGATTGGTTAAATTCCATTTCACAGTTATCTGAAGAAGTATAGAACTTTGTTGGTCTTAAAGGTGCTACTGGACTCACACTTTGTCCTTCTGCTTCAGACCAACGTGACCAACCACCTGACTCTGTATGGGGCATTATCTGGCTGAAGTGAAAACAAGTTCTTACACCTCTCCGAATGAAATCTGAAAGGACTGAGCCCGTTCACCCCTCTTCCCATTTTGAGAAAAATAGGAAATATGGTATCTTTCAAGGGCTACCACTGTATGCGGGCCAGTTTACCAGATCTTGTTCACCGGGAACATTTTTCATAGTAAAGGCTTCTGCACACATTACAGTTTCAGGGTAGTACTTAAAATGACTTAAATGGCCACTTAAAATGTAAAACATGAATGTGGCCAGGGTGGGTTTGCGAACAGGTCTGTTGGACGAAAACACGTTTGTTCCAGTGGCTGAGACGGGCTGTGGCCCCATCTCAAGTGTAGATTGATTGGTAAAACTTGGGTTCGCCCCCATACAGTGTGGAACAGCGTGTAATTTACATATAACCCAGTCCAAGGCAGTCCATTGATTATTTAGAACATTATTGAATGCCTTTCTACCTTGTAGGAACTCAAGGCAGGGAGAGCCAGTTTAGTGTAGTGGTTAAGTGCGTAGCTCAAGTGGTTAAGACGCTGAACTGCAGGCTGTGGAAGGTCAGTAGTTCAGCAGTTCGAGACCCGGGTGCCGCATGACGGAGTGAGCTCCCGTCTCTAGTTCCAGCTCCTGCCAACCTAGCAGTTCGAAAGCAAGAAACTGCAAGTAGATAAATAGGTACCACTTTGGTGGGAAGGTAACAGTGTTCCGTGCGCCTCGGTGTTTAGTCATGCCGGCCACATGACCACGGAAACGTCTTCGGACAGCGCTGGCTCTTTGGCTTTGAAACGGAGATGAGCACCGCAACCCTAGAGTCGGATTCGACTGGCTTTCGAGCAAGGGAACCTTTACCTTTACCTAAGTGCGTGGACTCTAATCTGGGAGGACCAGATTTGATTCCCCACTCCTCCCCTTGCACCTGGCTGGATGACCTTGGGCAAGCCATAGTTCTGATAAGAGCTGTCCTTGAAAAAGAGCAGTTTCTGTCAGAGCTCTCTCAGCCCCACCTACCTCACAGGGTGTCTGTTGTGGGGAGGGGAAGGGAAAGGAGTTTGTCAGCTGCAAGGGGGGTATAAATCCAATCTCTTCTTCTTCATTTGCCTTTTTTGCAGCCAAGCTGCAGCCAACCTATGGCAAACCTGTCGAGTTTTCTAGGCAAGAGACTGACAAAAAGGTGGTTTGCCATTGCCTGCCTCTGCACAGCAACCCTGGACTTCCTTGGTGGTCCAAGTCCCAACCAGAGCTGACCCTGATTCACTTCTGAGATTTTTTGAGATCAGGCTAGCCTGGGCTATCTAGGTCAAGACAAGCGACATTCGGAGGTGGGTTGCCACTGACTGCCCCTGCGTAGCAACCCTAAACTTCCTTGGGGGTCTCACATCCAAATACCAACCAGGGCCTACGCAGCTTAGCTTCTGAGTTCTGAGGAAGCTGAGGTATCTATTGGGTCAAATGTGAAAAAGAGTTGCCTTGGAAGCACAGAAGCTTTACACAGTATCTCTGATCTGTCACATTTCCCAGTTAAGGGGAAAATGCTATTCAAACAAATTACAGAGACGACCTGACTCCAATGGTAACAAGAGAAAGAAATTTTACTTACATAAGAACATAAGAGAACATAAGAGAAGCCAATGTTGGATCAGGCCAATGGCTCATCTAGTCCAACACTCTGTCACACAGTGGCCAAAAATACCAGGGGCCATCAGGAGGTCCAGCAATGGGGCCAGGGCACTAGAAGCCCCCTCCCACTGTTGCCCCCCACCAGCACCAAGAATAGAGTGCATCACCTGTCCCAAACTGAGAGTCCCCAGACTGATGGACTTTTGCTCCATATGTTTATTTAATTCCCTCTTGAAACTGTCCGTGCTTGTAGCTGCCGCCACCTCCTGTGGCAGCGAATTCCATGTGTTAATCACTCTTTGGGTGAAGGACTTCCTTTTATCTGTTCTAACCTGACTGCTCAGCAATTTCATGGAGTGCCCACGAGTTCTTACATTGTGAGAAAGGGAGAAAAGTCCTTCTTTCTCAACCTGCTCCATCCCATGCATAATCTTATAAACCTCGATCATGTCACCCCTCAGCCGTCGTTTCTCCAAGCTAAAGAGCCCCAAGCGTTTTAACCTTTCTTCATAGGGAAAGTGTTCCAACCCTTTTATCATTCTAGTTGCCCTTCTCTGCACTTTTCCCAATGCTATAATATCCTTTTTGAGGAGAACTAGTTATCCTTTTTTACATAACGAGAAGCACATCTGACATGACATATCCAGGTAGGCACATTTAGCTTATTGTGAACAGATTAACTTCAGGGAGATAGATGAAGACCAGGGTTGTTATGCAGAGGCAGGCAATGGCATATTCCCTCCATTTATAGAAGAGATTGGATTTATATCCCACCCCTTCACTTGGAGTCTCAGAGCGGTTTATAATCTCCTTCCCCTCCTGACAACAGACACCCTGTGAGGTAGATGGGGCTGAGAGAGCTCTGAGAGAAACTGCTCTTGAGAGAACAGCTCTGAAAGAACTTGTCACTGACCCAAGGATGCCCAGCTGGCTGCATGTGGAGGAGTGGGGAATCGAACCCGGTTCTTCAGATTAGAGTCCGCTGCTCTTGACCACTACACCAAGCTGGCTTTTGCATTGAACGCCCTTTGGGGTAGCTTTATGTCACTTCCCACCACCACAGGGGAGGGGCCATGGCTCAGTGGCAGAGCAGAGCACCTGCTTGGCATGTAGAAGACGCCATGTTCAATCTCTGGCATCTCTAGTGAAAAGATCAAGTAGTAGGTGGTGTGAAAGAGCCAGCTTGGTGTAGTGGGTTGGGAGCAGTGTTCCCTCTAAGCTGAGTTAGTGTGAGGCCAGCTCACAGTTTTTTAGTCTCTGGCTCACACATTTTTGCCTTAGCTCAGGAAGGGATGGCTCCGGAACTAACTAATTTATGCAGTAGCCAAATCACTCACTCACACCTTTAATGCCAGTAGCTTACAAAGTAGAATTTTTGCTCACAAGACTCCACAGCTTAGAGGGAGCATTGGTTAGGAGCATGGACTCTAATCTGGGAGAACCGGGTTTGAGTCCCCACTCCTCCACATGCAGCTGCTGGTTATAAGTTCTTTCAGAGTTGTTCTCTCAAGAGCAGTTCTTGAGAGAGCTCTCTCAGCCCCACCGACCTCACGGGGTGTCTGTTGTGGGGAGGGGAGGGGGAAGGAGATTGTAAGCCGCTTTGAGACTCCTTTGGGTAGTGAAGGGCGGGGTATAAATCCAATCTCTTCTTCTTCTTCTTCTTCTTCTTCTTCTTCTTCTTCTTCAGCCTGAGGCCCTAGAGAGTGGCTGCTGGTCAGAGTAGATTCTGCTACCCTTGATGGACTGATGGTTTAATTCCATATAAGGCAGTTTCATATGTTCATATGTGCACGCATGTGTTCTGAATCAGACCACTGATCTTCCAAAGACAGTATTGTCTCCTTTGACCGGTAGCAGCATTCTTGAGTAGGGATCTTTCATGAGGCCTCCTGCCTCATCCTTTTAACAGCAATTGCTGGGGATTGAACCTGGGACCTCCTGCACGCCAAGCAGATGCTCTGCCATTGAGCCACGGCCCCGTTCTTGAAGAGAGACAGAACTGATTTCAGCATAAGCCATCATGAGTCAGAGCTCAGCTCTTCAGATGCCTGAAGGGCACCAGTTGATGCTGGCATAAACTTTTGTTAGTCTTTAAAGTACCACCCTGCTTCTGGTTTATCTCTTTGCTACAACAGACAAACATGGATCCAGCCTTTGACAGTTACTGGTCCGTAAACATTGCTAAAAGCTGGTTTGCTGGCTAGTGTTGCCAGATCCCCTCTGGCCTCCGGCAGGGGATAGAGGGGTAGGGTTGCCAGATCCAGGTTGGGAAATTCCTGGAGATTTGGGGGTGGAGCCTGGGGAGGACAGGGACCCCAGTGGGGCACAATGCCATAGAGTCCACCCTCCAAAGCATCCGTTTTCTCCAGGGGAACTGATCTCTGTAGCCTGGAGATGAGCTGTAATTCCTGGATATCCCCAGGTCCCACCTGGAGGCTGGCATCCCTAGCACACATGAAAACATATTAGCCTCCTGAAACTGAAAGCATGCGTGCTCTCTCTCTCTCAGGAATTCTTTTGTCAGTTTAGAAAACCTTTTCTCCCTGGTGAATTTTCGCCCATTATAGTAACACAGAAGTAATGCACATGTTCTATAAGTTGTCGAATCCTGTTGACATGGGTTCGGGAAACTGGGCCTGAACTTTATTACCGCTTTATGTTCCAGGAGACCCTTGACCAGCAACTACAATGCCATAAACTACTTTATAAACTACTTTGAACATTTGACGAAAAACCACATTCAGACAGCCTTCGTATGAGCTGCTGTTCTCTGAGGTACCTTGGTAGCTTCTGGGTCATCCATTTGAGAAAACCAAAATGTGGTGTTGGAGGAGAGTTTTATGAATCCTGTGGACTGCCAGAAAGACAAATCAGTGGGTTCTGGATCAAATGAAGCTTGACTCTCCCTAGAAACTAAAATGACTAAACTGAGTCTATTGTACTTTGGCCCCACCATGAGAAGACAAGAGTCCCTGGAAAAGAGAATCATATTAGGAAAAGTTGAAGGTGGCAGGAGGAGGAGGAGAAGGAGGAGGAGAAGAGTAGTAGTAGTAGTAGTAGTAGTAGTAGTAGTAGGAGATTAGATTTATACCCCACCCTTTACTACCCCAAGGAGTCTTAGAGCAGCTTACAATCTCCTTTCCCTTTCCCTCCCCACAACAGACACCCTGTTAGGTAGGTGGGGCTGAGAGAGCTCCTTTGAGAACTGCCCTTGAGGGAACAGCTCTGAAAAAACTTATGACTGACCCAAGGTCACACCAGCAGCTGCATGTGGAAGTATGTGGAGTGGAGAATCAAACCTGGTTGTCTCAGATTAGAGTTTGCACTCCCAACCATTACACTAGACTACTACACCAAGATGAGATGGGTTGACTCTACTAAGGAAGCAACGGCCCTCAGTTTGTAAGACCTGAGCGAGGCTGTTAATGATAGGGCATTTTGAAGGTCATTAATTCATGGGGCCACCATAACTCAGAAGTGACTTGATGGCACTTAACACACCTAACACATTTTGTTCACAAGTTACAGGGCATGCCCATACAATTTGTGTACAGCATACGCTTGATTTTTCTTTATATGTGCATTGAGTAATTCTCACGTTGCCTTCCGTGCATGTACAGCTGGACATGTGAGTGAAATCACACGTATATCCAGACATTATTCTCCATTTTCACTTGTAAAGTGGATGCATGTCAGCTGTTTTTTACAAACAGGTGTATGTATGTACGGGCAGGACATGTGTGTGTTCATTGTAACACGTGAACAGGGCTGAAGGGTCATCAGGTACGCATATGAGGCAAACCAAGCAGCAGAGGACCCTTGTAAGGACTCAGAATATCCTCTCGCTGTGGTGACTTTCCCCACACATCTGGGGGAAACATGTGGCAAAATGTCTGATGAAGGGATCATCTGAACGACCCCTTGTAGCAGATCAATGTGGTCATAGGCAATGCTCCCTCTAAGCTGGGGAGTCTTGTGAGCAAAAATCCTACTTTGTGAGTGACTGGCATTGAAGTTGTGAGCAGGCAATTTGGCTACTGCAGAAATTGGCTTGCTCTGGAGCCATCCTTCCTGAGCTAAGACAAAAATGTGTGCGCTGGAGGCTAAAAAACTGTGAGCCAGCTCACACTAACTCAGCTTAGAGGGAACACTGGTTGTATGAACAGGCACAGGAATGGCAGGGTGGATACTGGTAATTCAAATGGGTCTACTGAATGTAATCAGTGGAGGAAAAAAATTAAAACCACCAGTGTGTGTGTGGCGGAGAAGGTTCCCCCCATAATGTCTAGCTCAGTGCTGGTGCTAATATTTTATACCTTGTTTTTTTATTCACCCCTTTCCTCCAAAGAGCTCAAGAGCAGGTTCTCCATTCTTCCCATCTAAGTTTTATCCTCACCGCAACCATGTGAGGCAGGTGAAGCTGAAAGAGAGGAATTGGCCCGAGCTCAGTCTATGAGCTTTATGTCTATGTGAGGATCAGGGCTGGCCCCAGGTGTCTGGGCGCCCTAGGCAGGACAGCCTGGGGCGCCCACCCCACCGGGGATGCCAACCTCCCGGTGGGGCCTGGAGATGGCCCAGCGCCGTTGTCCTGGGTGCCTCGCAGTTGTGAGGCGCCCAGGAGAGCCGGGGAAGGGGCGGGCTTAGAACGCCTGCCCCTTCCCTCCCAGCGGCGGCTTTTCTGGGCGCCTCGCAGCCACAAGACACCTAGGAAAGCCGGGGCTGTCGGCACTGGGTGGGAAGGGGGGCTTTTCACGGGGGGCATTTTGGCACCCCTGCAGGGCCGGCGCCCTAGGCGAGCGCCTAGCTCGCCTAGTGGGCGAGCCAGCCCTGGTAAGGATCTGAACCCAAGTCTCTCCCACCTCTCACACTCTTACCATTATGCCAGACTGCCTCTATAAGCCACTCTTCAGTTGCTGAAATCAGTCTGACCTTTGGAGAGGCCGGCTTAGATGTCTGTTAGTACAATTCGACTAGGTAATTCCTGCATCATTCAACATGGTTTGTTCACAGCTCATTTTGGATTTCTGCTCGCTTCCAGATTTCGTCCAGCCAGATCCAATTGCTCTGTTTATCGGATGGCCCCACCCTGTCGATTACACCGTATCATTTGCCTTGAGTCTCAGCGCGAAGGCAAGCTATAAATAATATAAATAAACAATTTTGGGGTTTATTTAAAAAAATTTTTTTGAAAGCTTTTCCAGAAGAGCTGAGTTTCCACTGACTATTGCTGGATATGTGTGTGTGTGAAATGCCCCCAAGTTAACTTCCGACTTCTGGTGACCCTGTGAATTAATGACCTCCAAAACATCCCATCATTAACAGCCTTGTTCAGGTCTTGCAGGGCTGCATCTTCTTTGACTGAGTCAGTCCATCTCTTGTTCAGTCTTTCTCTTTTCCTGCGGCCTTCAGCTTTTCCTGGCATGAATGTCTTTTCCAGTAAAGTCTTGTCTTTTCATAAGGTGACCAAAGTACAATAGCCACAGTTGAGTCATTTGAGCTTCTAAGGAGAGTTCAGGCTTGATTTGATCTAAAGGTAAAGGTTTCCCTTGCTTGAAAGCCAGTCAGATCTGACTCTAGGGGGCGGTGCTCACCTCTGTTTCCAAGCCGAAGAGCCAGCGCTGTCCGAAGACATTTCCATGGTCATGTGACTGGCATGACTAAACACCAAGGTGCACGGAATGCTGTTACCTTCCCACCGAAGCGGTACCTATTTATCTACTTGCAATTTCTTGCTTTCGAAATGCTAGGGTGGCAGGAGCTGGGGCCAGAGACGGGAGCTCACTCCGTCACATGGCACTCGGGTCTTGAACTACAGACCTTCCAAGGCTGCAGCTCAGCCTCTTAACCACTGAACCACCGGGGCTCCTCTGATTTGGTCTAGAACCCCTCTATTTGTCTTTTTGGCAGTCCACGGTAAAACTCTCCTCCGGCACCGCATTTCAAATGAATAAACTTTCTTCCTGTCTGCATTCCCCCCCCCAAGAAAAAAGTCAGTAAAGGCGGGTGGGGGGGAAAGAAGAGGCTCTTTCGGTTTATTAACCTCCTTGTGGCCAGGTGAAAGGTTAAATGCACATGATTCATGGGAGGCCCGGAGACAGGGCTTTGTTGCTAGGCGTTTGGGGAATGCGGAGGGCTCCGGCGAAGGAGTCTGTCTAATCTGGGAGGCTGAGGGCCAGGCTCCTGTCTGACGGCGGCAGGCCCAGCGGCTCTGCCTTTCGTTTCGGACTGTCATCCTCCTATCTCTCGGCTCCTTCCCCCCCCCCTGCGTTTTTGCCAGATCCTGGGAACTGTGGGCTCCGGCAAATTTATAGAGGGAGGGCAGGCAGGCGTGTGGGTGGGGGGGAGCAGCGGCTCAGCTGGCGATGGTTCAGCTGGGCCCCAGGAAAAAGTGGCGGGTGGTTGGTCGAGGTGCAAATTGTATGTGTCTGTTCCTGCCAACCTAGCAGTTCGAAAGCAAGAAACTGCAAGTAGATAAATAGGTACCACTTTGGTGGGAAGGTAACAGCGTTCCGTGCACCTTGGAGTTTAGTCATGCTGGCCACATGACCACGGAAATGTCTTCGGACAGCGCTGGCTCTTCAGCTTTGAAACGGAGATGAGCACCACAACCCTAGAGTCGGATTCGACTGGCTTTCGAGCAAGGGAAACTTTACCTTTACTATTTCAGTTATACCTCGCCTTTCCCAAGAAGAAGAAGAAGAAGAAGAAGAAGAAGAAGAAGAAGAAGAAGAAGAAGAAGAAGAAGAAGAAGAAGAAGAAGAAGAAGAAGAAGAGATTGGAGTTATACCCTACCTTTCACTCGGAGTCTCAGAGTCAGGGTTGCCAGCCTCCAGGTGGGGCCTGGAGATCTCCCGCTTTTACAAGGGATCTCCAGCTGACAGAGACCAGCTCCCCTGGAGAAAATGGCTGCTTTGAAGGGTGGACTCCGTGGCATTGGACCCTGCTGATATATAACATTGTTATATAACCAGGAGATGTACCTAGGAACTAGGATTTTCTTATGATTTGTTTATTGTGCCGTAGCACTTCAGGCTGTAATACGTAGCAAGCATTTTCTTTGCAAGTCTTGTCGACTGCTTGATTTGTGGATCAGACTCTCGCGACTGGAAAACTCGTTCTCTGACTAGGTCATGTTTGTCCATATTTGCCTGATTCAGTATAAGCAGAAATTCATCAGTGGCTATTAGCCACAGGGTATAGATAGGAACTCTAAGTCTGGGGCAGGTGATGCACTCTATTCTTGGTGCTTGGGGGAGACAGCAGTGGGAGGGCTTCTAGTGTCCTGGCCCCACTGCTGGACCTCCTGATGGTCCCTGGTATATTTTGGCCACTGTGTGACAGAGTGTTGGACTAGATGGGCCATTGGCCTGATTCAACATTGGCTTCTCTTATGTTCTTAAGGCAGCAGTTTCATACCTGAGGCAGCAGCCAACAACACTGTATCTTACAGCAGTGAGTTCCACACATCCAGCTCCTCGCTGTGTGATGTAGCCCTTCATTTTGTCTGTCTCGGATCCACTGCCAATCCATTTTGCAGGGTGGCCCCAGTTCTAGTATTAGGGGAGAGTGAGAAAAGTTCCTGCTGCCATCTCTACACCTTGCACTGTTTTCTCGACCTCTGCGATGACCTCAATGAATGCTGCTCCCATTCTGAATCTGAAGAATGGCTCAGCTTATAATTTATCGGTCGGAATGTTCAGACCTGCTAATTGAGGAAGAGGAAGGGAGATGTTAGCTGTCAGTGTCACAATGACCTGTAGCGCTGCATCTAGATAGTGTCTTTTTTTGTGAGGTGGTGGTGGAGAGGCCTGCTGGCTTGCAGGTTTCGGGGCCTTGACGATGTAAGATAATTAACTCATGTGGATGTGATCTAAACTATTTTTTGTTTGGTGTCGACCAGTCATAGCTGACATATGGCAACCCTGTAAGGTTTTAAAAACAAGAGTTGTTCAGAGGTGGTTTGCCACTGCCTGCTTCTGCAGCATGACCCTGGTATTCGTTGGAGGTCTCCCATCCAAACACTAGCCAGGGCCAATCCCGCTTAGCTTCCAAGAATTGACAAGATCAGGCTATACAACCCGGACCTGGATAGCCCAGGCAAGCCCGATCTCATCAGATCTCAGAAGCTAAGCAGGGTCGACTCTGGCAACTACTTGAATGGGAGACCTCCAAGGAATACCAGCAGTTGGGAGGTGGGGGCAGGCTTTCTTCAGCCACCTCTCTGAATATCCTCCAGGCCCCCAGTAGGGGTCAGTCACCAGAGGTCGCCACAACTTCCCAATGCAGACACGCTCACATTCACACATCCAAACACACACACACACACACGAAAAATAAAACAAACCAACCAACAAACAAAAACCAGGCTATACCATGTTATCCAATTTGGTGTAGTGGTTAGGAGGACAGACTCTAATTTGGGAGAACTGGGTTTGAGTCCCCACTCCTCCACATGCAGCTGTTGGTGTGACCTTGGGTCAGTCATAAGTTCTTTCTGAGCTGTTCTCTCAAGGGCAGTTCTTGAGAGAGCTCTCTCAGCCCCATCTACCATCACAGGGTGTCTGTTGTGTGGAGGGGAAGGGAAAGGAGATTGTAAGCTACTCTGAGAGTCCTTCTGGTAGTGAAGGGTGGGGCATAAATCCAATCTCTTCTCTTCTCTTCTCTTCTCTTCTCTTCTCTTCTCTTCTCTTCTCTTCTCTTCTCTTCTCTTCTCTTCTCTTCTCTTCTCTTCTCTTCTCTTCTCTTCTCTTCTCTTCTCTTCTCTTCTCTTCTCTTCTCTTCTCTTCTGCACACCCTAACTACTGCACTGCAAATGCTCAATCAATTGCATGCCCTGATATTACTGCGATGTGTTTCCAACTCCCCATGAGCGACAGTTTATGATGTGCCGCAGAGGTGAGGAAACACACCTTGTAGAATGACATTCATGGTGCAGCCGCTCTGCTCAGCAACAGCCCTGCATTCTTGAGTTCTGTCCTAAAACTTTCTCTTTGCTGTGCCGGTTTCTCACATGCAGGGAGCGCTGACTTCTCAATGAAACCCGTTTCCACGTCCATGAGCTAAGACGGTCTACCTTTGAAGATGAAGCGAAAGAGTGCTTTCCAAGTGGCATTTAACCACCCGGCTCTCATCCTCGGGGCCATCTTCTCCCCCAGCATTGTTTCTGGATTGCCGTGCTTTCCTTTGCTGTAAAAACTCCCAGCGGCGGCTGGATGAAAATATGACTTTTCATTTATTATTGATAGTTCGGCATCCATCTGTTCCCCTGAGTGCCTCTTCCTTGCCTTTATTCCAACCCCCCTGTGCACAATTATTTAATAAAAAACACTGATGTGATAAACACTGAAATATCCATGAAGTTAAGGCAATCACTTTATCTTCTGGCGCTGATGCTGTACATGAGTGGTCTTCAAATGTGTGGTTCCCTCTTATCCTGGGTTCCTCCTTTAGTTGTCGAGAGCCTCGTTTCCTCTGCTCATCTATTATGGGTATAATAATCTTCCCCGTGAAGGAGATGCATAAGAGACCATCAAAAATCTTTATGAGTAATGCAATAGAATGACATTTTCGATATATATGCAGCATCTGCTCCCATCAAGGGAAGCCATATACTGAATAACACACACACACACACACACACACAAACACAAACATATAACTTTTCATGCTTCTAGAATTATATATATTCCAGGATTGTTGTTCTTTAACACAGATGCTTGAGCGAGAATGCAGGTCAGTTGGGAACTGCCCTCCCAGTGAGGTCTTCCACAGTTGCCCGGACTCTACAGTGGTGGAAAGCAATGTCAAATGGCAGCCAATTTATGGTGACCCCATAAGGTTTTCAAGGTGAGAGAGGAACAGAGGTAGTTTCCCATAAGAACGTAAGATGGCCCATCCAGTCCAACACTTTGTGTCAGACAGTGGCCAAAACCCAGGTGCCATCAGGAGGTCCACCAGTGGGGCTAGAACTCCAGAAGTCCTCCCACTGTTGCCCTCCAAGCACCAAGAAGACAGAGCATCACTGCCCCAGACAGTGTTCCAGCTAAAACTTGTGGCAAATGGCCACTGATGGACCTCTGCTCCAGATCTTTCTCCAATCCCCTCTGGAAGCTGTCTATGCTTGTAGCTGCCTCCACTTCCTGTGGCAGTGAATTCCATGTGTTAATTCCTCTTTGGGTGAAGAAGGACTTCCTTTGATCTGTTCTAAACCTACTGCTCATTCATTTCATTGAGTGCCCATGAGTTCTTGTATTGTTCTTGTATGAGGAAAGGCTGAAAGAGTTGGGTATGTTTAGCCTGGGAAAGAGAAGGCTTAAAGGCGACATGATTGCAGTCTTCAAGTATCTGAAGGGCTGTCATGTAGAAGATGGAGCAGATCTATTCTCTCTTGCTCCGGATTGCAAGACTAGATCTAATGGCTGGAAATAACAAGGGAGTCATTACTGGCTAAATTTCAGGAGAAACTTCCTAACTGTAAGAGTGGTTGAGCTGTGGAACAGACTGCCTTGGGAGGTGGTGGATGCTCCTTCGCTGGACATTTTCAAGTGGAGGCTGGACGACCACCTTTTGGGTATGTTGTAGGTATGTAGGGCTATCTTTCGGCTACGCTCCTGCGGAGTGCAGGGGGTTGGACTAGATGACCTGCAAGGTCCCTTCCAACTCCAACATTCGATGATTCTCTGTGTAGTGACCAAAGTATCCTTTGGTGGTCTCCCATTCAAGTACTAACCAGGGCCGATCCTGCTTAGCTTCTGTGTTCTGATGAGACTGGGCCAGCTTGAGCCATCCTCATTCCGCACCTCTCCCTTTTCTTGCAGAAAAACTCCCTTTCTTAACAGCCAGTGGTGAGCGGGTGGAAGGAGGACAGAAAAGAGTCGTTTGTTGCATCTCCAACTGCTGCTGTGACTCGGCCTTTCCTTCCAACCAGCCAGCTTGATTTATACCCCTTGGCTGTGGTTAGTACTTGGAAGGGTGACCTCCAAGGAATACCAGGGGCATGACGCAAAGGCAGGCAACGGCAAACCACCTCTGAAACAGCTCTTGGCTCAAAAACAAGTGTAGCTCACCACCTAGTGGTGCATAATACTGAAAGAGCTAGAACTTCTGGCTGCCAGGCAACCTTAGGCTCTCCTGGCTATACTACACACAATGCCATGGGATAATTAATTAATTATTGCTGATAAAAGAAATACATGAAGAAGTCACAGCAAAATTTATTTATTTGCACTATTTATTCTCATTTGGACTCAAGGTGGATTACACAGAGTGAGCCAATACAACTGAGTGAACAGTGCAAGAGGGTTAGGGTTGTAGAACCTGCTATTGTCATAGAATCATAGAGTTGGAAGGGACCTCCAGGATCATCTAGTCCAATCCCCTGCACAATGCAGGGAATTCACAAATACCTCCCCCTCCACACCCCCAGGGACTCCCGTTCCATGCCCAGAAGATGACAAAAAACCTCCAGGATCTCCAGCCAAACTGGCCTGGAGAAAAATTGCTTCCTAACCAATGTTTCCTTTAAGCTGTGGAGCCTTGTGAGCAAAAATTCTACTTTGTGAGCTACTGGCATTAAACTTCTGAGCAAGTGATTTGGCTACTGCATAAAGTAGTTTGCTCTGGAGCCCTCCTTCCTGAGCTAAGACAAAAATCTGTGAGTTGGAGGCTAAAAAACTGTGAGCTAGCTCACACTAACTCAGCTTAGAGGGAACACTGTTCCTAACCCCAAAATCATGATCAGCCTTTCCCTGGGCGTGTAAGAAAGGGCCACAAGAACTAAGCCCTGAGGCAACCCTTCTTGCCCTTCCCTCTCGTGATCTGCCTAAGTTCACAGAATCCACACTGCTGTCAGATGGCCATCTAGCCTCTGCTTGAAAACCTCCAAAGAAGGAGAGCCCGCCACCTCCCGAGGAAGCCCGTTCCACTGCAGTACCGTTCTAACTGTCAGGAAGTTCTTCCTAATGTTTAGCCAAAAACTCTTCTGATTTAATTTCCACCCATTGGTTCTGGCCCGACCTTCTGGGGCAACAGACCTCCTGGGGCAGTGGTGAGGGGGCTGGGTGTCTGAAATCGCTCCGCTCTCCAAGATAAAAGGACAGGCAGATGGACTCACATCCTAGTTGTATCTGAAGAAGCGAGCAGTGACTCATGAAAGCTCATCCCCTGCCACTGGACTCCTGCTCTTTTCTACCACTACAGAAATCTAAAAAAGCAAACCCAGAACTGAAGGGAAGCATAAGTGTTAACATGAAACATCAAACGATGCAAGGTTACTGTTATGTCCGCGGACCACCACTAGGCGCCAGCGGCAGGCAACCCGAGCTTGGTTCCAAAGACAATAGGGGCCAAGGATCCAACCCCCCCTAGGAGGCACCTATAGGAAATGTGGCGGGAAGTTTAAACCCTCCAATGGGACCCGTGGGTGGGCCTCAGGGACTGTGCATAGTTGGCCGTTTCGGCCGGTCGTTGGCGTGTGTGTTGTGCACCAATAAACCATGAGCTGTTAATCACATAGCGTCCAACTTCTCCATGCGTCGAACCCAGTACGCAACAGTTACCTAGTAGGATCCAACGTACTGCAGACTTTACACGGCAGCATAGACTGCAGCCCCTACTAATTTGTCCAAGTCACTTTGTGATTCATTTTGCGTCGTGCAACTCGTATTGCCTGCATAGAAAAGCCCTCTTGAATCATTCAGTTTTGCTTAGTTTGTGGAGAGCCGGGAGAGTGGGTATCTTCCTGGCTTCCTTGGGCAACCATTCCACAAGATGGGGGCCACGGTGAAGAAGGCACTGCATGGGCAGTTGGTGGTTTTGGGACAAAGAAGGGGTGGGGGACTTAACCCTGAAACCTGGGATCCAGAACCTAAAATGGTAAGTGCAACAGAATAGAGGGCTAACGATACGAACTTAATTATATAGTATGAAAAAGATACATGTATTCAGGGCTTTTTTTTTTGTAGAAAAAGCCTGGCAGGAACATATTAGCATAATAGGCCACACCCAACAGCAGAAACTCATTAGCATATCAGGCCACACCCCTGACAGCACAGCTAATTAGCATATTAGGCCACACCCCCATGTTACCAGAAGTGTGGTCATCCAGCCACACCCAACTTTTGCTTCTTATTCTGTTTATCTTGTTTGTTGTCAAAACCCAGGGCTTTTTTTTTGTAGAGGAATTCCTTTGCACGTTAGGCCACACAGCCCTAATGTAGCCAATCCTAATGAGTTGCTGCTGTTGGGTGTGGCCTATTATGCTAATGAGTTCCTGCTGGGTGTGGCCAACTTGGGAGCCAGCCGGAACTCCGTTCCTGTGCGTTTCTGCCCAAAAAGAGCCCTGCATGTATTTATTAACAAAAAAATAAATTAAAAAGCATATAAGGGCCCACTCACACCTCATGTAAAAATGCCAAAATTTAGCCATTTGCTTAAGGGCAATTTTACTGAGGATGCTTTGGCTATACATTCTTTAGAAGGCACTTTCTGGACCAGGAATTATTATCAGTGAAACATCATTTGGCAAGTAATTGTACCTTTGGAGGCCTCATTTGTACTTTTATTCTGTGCCTAGGGGTTTCACTTTGGAGCAATTCCTTTCTGGTCCATCTTGTATCTATGCTACATAATTGTATGATTGTATTGCACTACGATATAAGCCCATATGCTCTTCATTGTGTTTGACCTCTGAAGGAGGCCTATACAGGCCGAAACGCATCAGGTCAAGTCCATTGGCCCTTGTGTCCTAAATTTTGGCATTTTTACATGTGGTGTGATTGGGCCCTTATATGCTTTGTAAATTCTTTGTTAATAAAGACATGTGTTAGTTGCAGTAGACTTTCTGGGTTGTGTGGCTGTGGTCTTGGCACTGTAGGACCTGACGTTTCGTCAGTAGCTGTGATTGGCATCCTCGGAGGTATAACACAGAAAGACAGAGTACTCTCTGTGTCAAGGTGAGAAGAAAAATGGTAGGCAGGTAATTTATATCTACTCAGGAAGGCTGAGTCAATTATCTTGTGTAGTTCTCCAGGCTATGAACATGCTAATGGAGGAGCTTTCCTGAGAAGGTTCTAAGAAGGTTCTCCAGGTTCTAAGAACCTCCTCAGGAAAGCTCCTCCATCAGCATGTTCATAGCCTGGAGAACTACACAAGATTTGACTCAGCCCTACCCCACCTTCCAGGGTAGAAATAAATTACCACCTTGACACAGAGAGTACTCCGTCTTTCTGTGTTATACCTCTGAGGATGCCAGTCACAGCTACTGGCGAAATGTCAGGTCCTACAATGCCAAGACCACGGTCCACACAACCTGGAAAATCTACAGCAACTAATGAACTCCGGCCGTGAAAGCCTTCAACAACATATTAAATACATGTATCTTTTTCATACTATATAATTAAGTCTGGACTTACCTTTTTGGTTGGTGGTTTTGCCCATTTGCCCATTGTTACCTGAACAGCTGATGAGATCGGGCTAGCCTGGGCCATCCAGGTCAGGGAAACAATGCAGACCGCTCCCATTTTTTGTTTGCCATCAAGTCCCGTCTGACTTATGCTAACCCCTGGTGGGGTTTTCAAGGCAAGAGATGCCCAGAGGTAGTTTTCCATTGCCTGCCTCTGCATCATGCCTCTAGTATTCCTTGGAGGTCTCCCATCCAAATCCTAGCCAGGGCTGACCCTGCTTAGCTTCCGAGATCTGATGAGATCGGACTGGCCTGGGCTACCCAGGTCAGGTCTTAAAAAGGGGCTAGAAAGATTGATGGAGGGAAGGTCTATCAGTGGCTCCTGATAGCCATGGAGACTAAAGGGACCCTCCACATTTAGAGGCAGTAAACCTCTGAATAGCCTGACCTGATGGGCTGAGACTATCCTGATCTTGTCAGATCTCGGAAGCTAAGCAGGGTCGGCCCTGGGTAGTACTTGGATGGGAGACCACCAAGGAAGTCCAGGGTTGTTACACAGAGGCTGGCAATGGCAAACCATAACTGTTTCTCCCTTGCCTTGAAACTCCTGTGGGGTCACCATAAGTCATCTATGACTTGAGGGCACCTTCCACCCCCCCCAACCTCTGAAAAGCACTGCCAGAAAGCAATATCAGGGGGAGGTCTTGGCCTCTGTGCCCTATTGTTGGACCTCCAGAGGAAGTGTTTGGTCACTGTGTGAGACAGAATGGACCAGTGGTCTGATCCAACAGAGCTCTTCTTAATGTTATTACGTTCTTGAAGAGGCAGAGCCTATCAGAGGAGACAATATTGAGCCCGATGGACCTCTAGTCTGACTTGGTACAAGGCAACCTCACGTGTTCGTTATATGTCACAGACACATCACAGGCACACGAAGCCGCCTTATACTGAATCAGACCACTGATCCACCACAGTCAGTGCTCTCTACTCAAACTGGTAGCAGCTCTGCAGGGTCTCAGACAGAGGTCCTTTACATCACCTACTGCCAGATTCTTTAACTGGAGATGCTGGGGATTGAACCTAGGGCCTTCCGCATGCCAAACAGATGCTCTGCCATTGAGCCATGACCAATGTTCCCTCTAAGCTATGGAGTCTTGTGAGCAAAAATTCTGCTTGTGAGCTCCTGGCATTAAAGTTGTGAGCGAGCGATTTGGCTACTGCATAAATTAGTTGGCTCTGGAGCCATCCTTCCTGAGCTGAGACAAAAATCTGTGAGCTGGAGGCTAAAAACCTGTGAGCTAGCTCACACTAACTCAGCTTAGAGGGAACATTGGCCATGACCACCAAGAGCAGCACAAAAAAGCCATTTGGTAGGGTCCGTCCTTGCAGGGGGGGACACCTGCTAATGACCATCCACTCAATGGATTAAACACAGTGTATAAATGACAGAGGGGGATATGGAATGGGATACTATATAGCCTTATCTTATCAGATCTTGACAGCTAAGCAGGTTGGTACTTGGATGGGAGATTACCGAGGAGGACTCTGCAGAGGAAGGCAATGAGAAACCACCGTTGCTTTCTCACTTGCCTTTAAAGCCCCTTGTTTGGGTCACCATAAGTCAATTGCAATTTGACAGCACTTTACACACATGTAAATGACAAGACAGGAGTGATGTTCCCTCTAAGCTTTGGAGTCTTGTGAGCAAAAATTCTACTTTGTGAGCTACTGGCATTAAAGTTGTGAGTGAGCGATTTGGCTGCTGCATAGATTAGTTTGCTCTGGAGCCATCCTTTCTGAGCTAGGACAAAAATGTGTGAGCCGGAGGCTAAAAAACTGTGAGCTAGCCCACACTAACTCAGCTTAGAGGGAACACTGGACAGGAGTGAAGGTTCTAAGGCTGTGCCGTGCTAGAATGGTGTTCAGTGCAGGAGCATGCCATGTCGGCGCCCAGTTCACTTTCTTGATGCAAGCATGTTTCTGTAATTCTTAAAATATTTTCATATAAAAAAAGCTTCTGCCAGATTAGAGGGAATACATGTGTTTTTATTTGCTTCTATATGGCAGGAATAAATACACTTTTACAATTCCTGGCATGCAAATTTATTGTCATGGATGACAGGGATAAATCAGGCATGCAAATGATGGATCGTAGTCATGAAATCGGCTATAAAAGCCATAAAAATAAAGTATTCAAATATGAATACTCGAGAAGGGTGTGTGTGTGTGAGAGAGAGAGATAGAGGGAGAGAGAGAGAGAGAGAGAGAGAGAGAGAGATCCTTCTTGCCTAGGTGCCATTTGCTCCAGAGCTGGCCTTGAGGGTTAGAAGAGAAGAAGAAGAGATTGGATTTATACCCTGCCCTTCACTTGGAGTCTCAGAGTCTCCTTTCCCTTTCCCTTCCCCTCCCTACAACAGACACCCTGTGAGGTAGGTGGGGCTGAGAGAGCTCTTTCAAGGACTGCTCTTGAGAGAACAGGTCTGAAATAACCTGTGACTGACCCAAGGTCACACCAGCAGCTGCATGTGGAGGAGTGGGAAATCAAACCCACTTCTCCTAGGTTAGAGTTCACGCTCCTAACCACTACACCAAACTGGCTGTCATAGACACATGAAGCTGGCTTACACTGAATTAGACCCTTGGTCCCTCAACGTTAGCATTGTCTACTCAGACCGGCAGCTGCACTCCAAGGCCTTGGGCAGACTCAAAGAAGGGAACTGCAGGCAATTCAAGATGGGACAGCTGCTAATTTTTACAGCCACCAAGAAGTCTTCTGGGCCAGGGTATCAGATGACATTGGAGAGCCAATCATGAGCTTCTGTCCCACATTTATTGATCCATTTTAGATTTTCATGTCCTGTGCTGGTATGAAGCTGCCAGAACTGCTGCACTCCTTCTGTTTAGGACAGTTCTTGTTGAGGGAGGTGTTTGGGTCCATCTCAAGACCACCTAGATTTCAACATGGGTCCATAGCCATACAGGGTTTATGTTGAACCCAGTTGATCCCCTTGGTCGGTTGCTTGACCAGTTTTGTTCATGCCCAGCCCAAGGCTGCTGAAATCGACTCCTCCCGACACCTCCCCTGATCTGCCCTGTAGGCCACTTCCTGAGTTGAAGTCGAGGTCACCGCCGAATAGCCATGCTGCCGAGCAGCTTGTTGACCGAACAGAATTTGCCAGCGGAGACGGATATTGACAGGTCCGGCGTGGCTTTTGACAGGGTGAACGTCGCAATGATTTACAGTCCAGGTGTGTTGTAAAAAGAAAGATATTTGCCAGAGATTCAGAGAGAAGTTAAATTTTAATCCTTGAAGCAGTTTGCCACAGCGGTTCTTTGGACATCGCAATCCACCCTGCCACGTTTCTTTCCCCTGTGGTCATCCACTACCAGTGTTCCCTCTAAGGCAAGTTAGTGTGAGCTAGCTCACAGTTTTTTAGCCTCCGGCTCACCCATTTTTGTCTTAGCTCAGGAAGGGTAGCTCTGGAGCAAACTAATTTATGTGGCAGCCAAATTGCTGGCTCACAACTTTAATGCCGGTAGCTCAGAAAGCAGAATTTTTGCTCACAAGACGCCACAGTTTAGAGGGAACATTGTCCACTACGGTGGAGAGGGTATTTTTTTTTCCCTAAACAAAGCAGAACAGGTTCCAGGTGAGCAAGAGAAAGAGTTGTATGGCAACATAAAGGGATTATTTAAAAAATTGTGCAGTTTTGATTGCCTCGTTTGAAAAGAGATGAAGATGGGTAGCTGTGTCGGGCCATTCCACTCATGGCGTGCCAAGCACACGACTGCTAATATGTCCCTGGGCCCAGATCTGATCAGGGCTCATCTCTGATCGTTATCTCCGCTTAACTGCACGAGCTTGTTGTTTCCACGACCTAAAATAGCGACAAATTTCCTGTCTCGCTTTGGTGGCATATTTATTGCAGTCTCTGCGTTATCTTAATAAATCTCACCAATCATGCGGCAAGAAGACACAGTACATTGAGTACAATGAATATTTAAAGATCAATTCAAATATATATTGCACGTTTCAAAAAAAAATATTGTACGGCGATAGCATCTATTCGCTGATTTGTCATCTGGTTTTTAATCACTTAATGGATTACGTACTCATACGTTTGCATAGCTAGACTTTTGGAGTCTAATTTGGTGGGAAACCTTACAGCGAAATAATTTTTTTAAAAATTCCTCATTTTTAGACGGAAAGGCCATCTTTACATCGTGAATCTGGAATACGGGATATTTCCTCCTGCAGCTAACAGTCCACAGCCAATGTGGTTGCAAATATGGACAAGATCAAGACACATCAGGAATGTGGAAGACACAGGTCTTCATTTTTTCATGGTTATTTCAGCTGAGCAGCTACTGGCATCAGTTGCCTGTGGCTCATGTTGGGAAAAGAGAGTCCTAATGGCAGTTGGAAGTGACTTGACGGCACACACACACATTTCGCCTGGAAATAAAACATACTGGGAAACTCCTACAAGATAATGACTCAGCCCTCCTCCACCTTCCTGAGTAGATATAAATTACCTGCCTACCATTTTTCTTCTCCCTTTGACACAGAGAGTACTCCATCTTTCTGTGTTATACCTCTGAGGATGCCAGTCACAGCTGCTGGCAAAACGTCAGGTCCTACAATGCCGAGACCACGGCCAGACACCTCAGAAAATCCACAACAACCAGGGCTCTTTTCGTAGCAGGAACTCCTTTGCATATTAGGCCACACACCCCTAATGTAGCCAATCCCCCAAAGAGCTTACAGAGCTCTTCTTCCAGGAGCTACTGTAAGCTCTAGGAGGATTAGCTACATAAGGCGTGTGTCGCCTAATATGCAAAGGAGTTCCTGCTACAAAAAGAGCCCTGACAACAACTAACTGATACTGAAGCTCTGTTCATACATTAAAGTGAGTTCACGTACATCCTACCTGTACAGGTGTACATCTGTTTGTACGGAAGAGCCAACATGGATTTACTTTGCAAATGAAATCAGGGACTTGGATATCACATGTTCAGCTGTTATGTGCATTGACTAATGACATGAGAATGACTCAGCGCTTATACAAAGAACAATCAAGAGTACACACAGAGTGAGTGTATGTGGGTTCACCGTAAGTAGTGAACAACAGGGCTTGAGAGCCAATGTGGTGTAAGGGTTTGAATGCTGGAATAGGAACTGGGCCAGACCCTTAGTCTATCTCCGGGGTCTCCAGCATGGTGCCAGTGGGTGCCAATTGCCATGGCACCTGCCAAGTGTTTTTAGAAAGTGGGGCTTTTGCCCAGCAGCAGGGCTTCCGATTGCCCATTGCAGATCTGATTGTCAGCACAGACTTTAAAAAAAATTGCTCTGGCAGTTGCTGCTTCTGCAGTTCAAGTATCTTCACTGTGTGATTGAAGCAGCTGTTTTGTGGACGGCTCTGCCTGCTTCACCAGCTATTTTATGGAAGCCATTTTGTGGCTGTGCCTACCACACTGTGTCAGAATTCCAAAGGTGCCTGCAGGCTCAAAGAGCTTGGGGATCCCTGGTCCATCCAGATCAGTGACGTCTGTTTGGACTGGCAGCTGCTCCGAGGGTTCTTGGAGAGAGGTCCTTCAAATCTCTTACTACTTGATCCTTTGAACGGGGGATACCAGGGGTTGAACCTGCCACTGAACCCTGTTCCCTCCTGACCTGTATCAGTGCATGTATGTTTCCCCATTTGGGGCAAATTGAAGCTTTTTGGGTAGGGCTGCCAACTCCAGGTGGGGCCTGGAGATCTGGAATCACAACTGGTCACTACAAGAAGATTAGTTCCCTTGGCGAAAATGGTTTTTTCAGAGGGTGGACTCTAAGGCAGGCATGGCCAACTTCAAACAGGTAATGATCTATTTTTTTCCGGCCAAAAGTGCTGGTGATCTACCACCATGAAAATAAAGTTTCAAATTAGTTTCAAATTAGATTTTAACCAACTAAAGTTGGGTTCCACCGCTCCCCCCCATTTATAATGCACCTTCTGCACTGGGGTGCTAGGTTAGTATAAACACTGGCTGAATCTGGTCCAAAATTGTCACTGTCCCAAAGTATTAAAGATCAACAGGAACTGAAGACCTCTGGATGATGCCAAAACCACACATGCAGTTCTAAAAGTAAAAATAAGAATCCATCATACTGGCACCAATAATCAAATGCCACCAAACAATCATCGAAAAAACCCAAACACCTGTCCAGCAAACCAGGAGACCAAGTGGGGCTGATGATCTACCTCTGACCCCTCCGCGATCTACTGGTAGATCATGATCTACCTGCTGGACATACCTACTCTAGGGCATTATATGCTGCTGAGCTTCCTCCACAACCCCCCCCAGGCTCTACCCCCAAATTTCCAATCCTAGGCTATGAGGGGAAAGGTTCAACTTGTCTCCCCTCATTCTGTGGTCTTGATCAGAACTGGGTTCCTCTGTGTGTGTATAAAGTGCTGACAAGTCACAGCTGACACATGGTGACCCCACAGGGCTTTCAAGGCAAGAGACAAACAGAGGAGGCTTGTAGTGATGGACAAGAACTGGGAAAATGTGGTTCATGTCAGTTCATGGTTTGTGGCATGCCTGGTTCGCGAGCCATGAATCGTCATGAACTTTTAGGAGCTCAACAGACCAGTTCAGTTTATGAGGTTTGTGATGTGGTCGAATGCCCACCCCCATGTGCTAGAGACATTAAACTTGCAGGGGACCTCTCCTCTACCTGCCCTTAAAGTTTGGTGAGGATTGGATTTACAGGATCTGAGTTAACCTCCCCACCCAGTAAAGTGCTTTTTAAGGATGACAGGTGCTGATTCAGGAGGTTCAGGAGTGTATAGAACAAACCCTGTGCAAGCTAGACACATCAGACTCACAGGGGACCTCCCCCTGATGGTCCTCTACACGCCCCCCAAGTTTGGTATCTCTAGCTAGCATAGGAAGCCAGAGGTCATTTTGACAGGTGCAGGTTCAAGAGGTTCAGGAGTGTATACAACAGACTCTGTACAAGCTAGAGACATCAAACTCACCAGGGACCTCCCCATGATGCTCCTGTACACGCCCTCCAAGTTATGAGCAGATTGGACTTTGGGGCTCTGAGTTATGGAACCCCAAAGAAGATGCCCCCAGGAAAGTACTTTTGGGGGAAATGTCAGGTGCAGGTTGAAAAGTGCATAGAATGGACCCCCTGCAAGGTACACACATCAAATGCACAGGGAACCTCACCCTGCCTTTAAAGTTGGGTAAACATTTTGATTGAGCAGAAACAGATCCCAGAAATGCATCCATTCACAACCACCACGAACGGGCTTGAAAGTTCATGGAAAGTTCGTGCCCGTTGACCTGCCACAAACTTCAGTTCGCAAACGACGAACTTGGCAAAATTTGTCACAAACTTTAGTTCGTGAGCTGCTTCATGCTTTGTGGTTTGCCATTATCTTCCTCTGCATAGTGACCCTGGAATTCCTTGGTGGTATTCCATCCAAATACTAACCAGGGCCGACCCTGCTAAGCTTCTGAGAACTGTAGAGATCAGGTTAGCCTGGGCCCCTCTATGCCTGATAAACTCAATTAGTCCAACTCATATTACAAAATTCTTGTGTCCATCACATTTCCTGTTGACAGATGTGTTCTGGGAGTTTCGTACTTGGAATTTACTTCCCAGGTGCATGCAAGCCCAGTCTGGAGTAGGATCATAGCATGTGGGGAAGAAGAACCAGCAGCAGAAGAGATTGGGTTTATACCCCGCCCTTCACTACCCAAAGGCTTCCAAACTCCTTTCCCTTCCCCTCCCCACAACAGACACCCTGGGAGGTAGGTGGGGCTGAGAGAGCTCTTTTTCAAGAACAGCTGTGCCAGAACTGAGTGTGATTAACACATGGAATTCACTACAAGCATGGACAGTTTCAAGAGGGAATTAGATAAACATATGGAGCAGAAGTCCATCAGTGGCTATTAGCCACAGGGTATAGATGGGAACTCTCAGTCTGGGGCAGGTGATGCACTCTATTCTTGGTGCTGGAGGGGGCAGCAGTGGGAGGGCTTCTAGTGTCCTGGCCCCACTGGTGGACCTCCTGATGGCACCTGGTATATTTTGGCCGCTGTGTGACAGAGTGTTGGACTAGATGGGCCATTGGCCTGATTCAACATTGGCTTCTCTTATATTATGTTCTTATGTTAACTATGGCTTGCCCAAGGTCATCCAGCCAGGTGCAAGTGGAGGAGTGGGGAATCAAACCCGGTTCTCCCAGATTGGAGTCCGCGCACTTAACCACTACAGCAAACTGGCTCTCTTCATTGCTTTCCTTGCCTCAAATGCTCTAAAGAGCTGCTGTTGATCTCATTGGGGAAACTTTCATGTAGCCCATCAGTACATCCAAGTAAGAAGCTTCCCAGGGGCTGTTTCTGGTTGGGAAAGTGGTCTTGGGGGAGGGGAGGCTTCCAGGTCACTATCCCTGTGAGCCGTGGTCCCTCTCTGAATCAGGGCCCTGCACACCTGGTAATTAAATTCTGAGCATTGAACTTCCAGAGCCGATTCCCACCTCACATAGTCCAATGGACTGAGGACCTTAGTACCTTCTCAACATCTGAATGTATGGCATACAGATGACAATTGCATATGGACATATTTTTAGATATTTGGACACCATTTAAAGATCCACGTATGTAGACTTGCCAACAACAGTGTTTTTTTGATGCTTGTAATTATTAAGCAATTAATTGAATAACAAGGTTTTTTTAAAAAAGAACTTCCAGAGCACATCTGGCTGTCCTGTGGCAGACACACAGATTTTGTAATATGTGGCCATTTAAGTGGATCCAGGCAGGAAGTACTTCTTCACCCAAAGAGTAATTAACATGTGGAATTCACTGCCGTAGAAAGTGGTGGCAGCTACAAGCATAGACAGTTTCAAGGGGGGATTGGATCAACATATGGAGCTGAGGTCCATCAGTGGCTCTTAGCCAAAAGTATAGATGGGACACTATATGTCTGGGGCAGTGATGCTCTGTATTCTTGGTGCTTGGGGGGCAAAAGTGGGAGGGCTTCTAGAATTCTGGCCCCACTGGTGGACCTCCTGACGGCACCTGGGTTTTGGCTACTGTGTGACATAGAGTGTTGGATTGGATGGGCCATTGGCCTGATCCAACATGGCTTCTCTTATGTTCTTGGAGTTTTGGTATCCTTGGGAAAAGAATGCCTGAAGCCTTATTTTCTGGGGGCAAATCTCCCAACCAGAGTTCTCCGTCTGTACAATGGGGCTCTTCATGACCTTCCACACAGGATGATTGATAACGGTTTTAAAGTTGTTTGCAGACTGAGAATGCTTTCCGAATGACTGATTAAAAACGATACAAGAAAAGACACCATGAGGTTGCCAAGTTCACCTTTTTGAACGCTCTTCTCTTTGCAGATTTCTCCTGATCTTCTTGGGCGAGACGGTGAAAAGAACCGCAGCCTCAAAGTGCGGAGGATGTTCAGCGAGCCGCCTCCGGGATTCCTTCCTCCGATCTATTAGCTGTAAATTATTTTAACATGAGTGACATCACACTTGACTCTTAGTAAAACAGTGTTAAGTTAGTGGGTAATAAAACAGCTTGACGCTAATGATGGGGTCCGCTTGATAAATGACTGTCAGGGATCAGATAAGGGTTCTCGAGAGCGACCTTGAACCAAATCTGTTTTGTTGCCACATCTTACGTGTGGCATTCTGGCTCCCCTCTGAGAAAACAAAGTGCCGAGGACTCGATCCGGCAAAATGCAGCATCGGTAAAGAAAGGCAGGCGAGAATGCTTTTGATCACGAATGCTGTTGTTCCTTTTATTTGTTGCTCATGCTAAGGTATGACGTGTCAAAGAAGTGTGGGCAGGGACGAATTGTACATTCTGGATTGGCTTAGAGAAGTTTTACTTATTTACTTCACTGATATATCCTGCATTTCTCCTCAGTGAGGACCCAAAGTGGCGTGCATTGTTCTTCTGTTTCTCAATTTTATCCACACAGCAGCCCTGCGAGGTAGGGTAACTGAAGAAGGAGGAGGAGGAGAAGAGGAGGAGGAGGAAGATTGGATTTATACCCTGCCCTTCACACAGAGTCTCGGAGTGGCTTACAATCTCCTCCCCTTCCACTCCGCACAACGGACACCCTGTGAGGTAGGTGGGGCTGAGAGAACTCTCTCGAGAACTGCTCTTGAAAGATCAGCTCTGAGAGAACTATGACTGACCCAAGGTCACACCAGCAGCTGCACGTGGAAGAATGGGGAATCAAACCCGGTTCTCCCAGATTAGAGTCTGCGCTCTTAACCACTACACCAAACTGGCCTGAGGTCACCCAACAAGCCTCCATGGCACCCTGAGGATTCCAGGCTGGGTCTTCCAGAACCTAGGCCGACACTCTAACAACTAAACAGCACTGAGTCTCTAAAATATAGAGCACAGGTCTTCAAACCTTTCGAGTCTAAGAAACTTCAAGTGCAGTGGCACCTTTAACACCACCAACATAGTTTTCTTCCAGGTATAAGCATTCATGTGCACACACACGAGGTGCAACCAGACACACAATGGCTTCTGCATCTTACCTTCAACCACACAGCAGAGATCCTTTTGCTGTGGTGGCAGTTGCTGCCCAAAGCAATATTTTTTAAAAACATTTGCAAAGCCAATCAAACCTCTAATGGCCAATCAGAAGCCTCGCTGGGCAAAAGCCCCACCTGGCCCCACCTGCTTTCTAAAAACACTTGGTGGGCACCAGGAAAGGTGTTCCTGGGTGCCCACGGGCACTGCGTTGGGGACCTCTGATGTAGAGGAACACCATCCTTCCCTCCTGGCCTTGGACCAGGTCTTTTGAAAGAAGTCCATAGATATTAAGCAGAGGAAACTTTTCTTGGCATAATGACAAGCGGATGGGAGAAAGCCAACTGGCTTGATTTCTACCTGCGAGGTTGGTGGCAGTAGAACGGGTGCAGGGCCGCTACCAAGGAAGCTGGTCACAAACAGGATTGCATCGATCCATCCCCAAAGAAGCAAAGAAAGAAACTTTCACTGAAAGCTTCCATATCAAGATCATCCAGATTCTTCCAAGTGAAGGTACATTCCGCGCCATGTACACTTGTAAATTTTGCAGCTGATTCCTTATTTTTAATCATTTGGCTTGCTGCAAGTCACAGAGAAGAGGTAGTCACCCCACTGGGTGAGACTTTAACTGCAACTGGGGCTGCAGTTCAGCAGGAGAACCACTGCTTTGCATGCAGAAGGTCCCAGATTCAATCTCCACCATCTCCATTTTAAAAGGACAAGGTAGTAGGTGATGCGAAAGACCTCAGCCTGAGACCTGGAGAGCCACTGCCAGTCTTTGTAGACAATACTGGCCTTGATGGACCAAGGGTCTGATTCAGTATAAGGCAGTATTGTGTGTGTTAAGAGAAGCCAGTGTTGGATCAGGCCAATGGCCCATTGGTCCAACACTCTGTCACACAGTGGCCAAAAACACCAGGTGCCATCAGGAGGTCCAGCAGTGGAGCCAGGACACTAGAAGCCCTCCCACTGCTGCCCCCTCCAGCACCAAGAATAGAGTGCATCACCTGCCCCAGACTGAGAGTTCCTATCTATACCTTGTGGCTAATAGCCACTGATGGACTTCTGCTCCATATGTTTATCTAATTCCCTCTTGAAGCCGTCCATGCTTGTAGCCGCCACCACCTCCTGTGGCAGTGAATTCCATGCGTTAATCACTCTTTGGGTGAAGAAGTGTCCCTGAGTGACATCCAATGGCAGTCTTGATCCTCTTTCTTATCTATGCTTCTTTCGCAAGGCATTGCTCTTGTTAAGGACTAGAAATATTTTTTTAAGAACAGAGGGATTCTTAGGATGCCGAACTTGATAGCCAAAATGCCAAGTCCTGTATTTGCACGGTGCTTGCACAGAATGGATGGCCACAAAGACATGATATGTTCACATGAGACGTTCTACAGGCTGTTGGTCTGATGAACACGTGAAGCTGCCTTATACTGAATCAGAACGCTGGCCTTTCGAGGTGAGTCTTTTCTTCTTGGGCTGCCAGTGGCTCTCCAGGGTCTCAGCAACAGGTCCTTCACATCTTCTACTACCTGATCCTTTGGTGTAGCCAGTCTGGTGTAGTGGTTAAGAGCACGGATTCTAATCTGGAGAACCAGGGTTTGATTCTCCACTCCTCCACATGCAGCTGCTGGTGTGACTTTGGGGCAGTTACAAGTTCTTTCAGAGCTGTTCTCTCAAGTTCTTTCAGAGCCAATACTTCCTCTGGGTAGTAAATCCAATCTCCTCCTCCTCCTAACATAAGAACATGAGAACATAAGAGAAGCCAATGTTGAATCAGGCCAATGGCCCATCTAGTCCAACACTCTGTCACACAGCGGCCAAAATATACCAGGTGCCATCAGGAGGTCCAGCAGTGGGGCCAGGACACCAGAAGCCCTCCCACTGCTGCCCCCTCCAGCACCAAGAATAGAGTGCATCACCTGCCCCAGACTGAGAGTTCCCATCTATACCCTGTGGCTAATAGCCACTGATGGACTTCTGCTCCATATGTTTATCTAATTCCCTCTTGAAACTGTCCATGCTTGCAGCTGCCACCACCTCCTGTGGCAGTGAATTCCATATGTTAATCACTCTTTAACCTCCTCCTCCTCCTCCTCCCTCTTCCTCTTCTTTTTCTTCTTTGCTAGAGATTCCAGGGATTGAGCCTGGGACCTCCTGTATGCCCAGTAGATGCTCTACCACTGAGCCACACCCCTTATGATGCCTGAATGTCACAGCAGAAGTATGGGAAGCAGGAACCCTACCCTCTTAAGGCAGCCCAGAGGAGCGACATTTACTCATGAAGACTCTGGATTGGATCATATGAGTTGGAGGTTTGCAGCTACCTTGCCAAAGGAACCTCTTCTCATGACAGAAAGGTGGACAAGGAAGATGGAGATGGCATCATCTGGTTCCCCCTCCTCACTGCAGCCTCCCTGGCTGTATGACTCTTTTGTCCACATCCTCCCGTGACCTCCAGCATCAGTTTTTTGAAGTCTCAGGGGTTTCTAACGGAAGTGGAAATCTCACAGACCACATCTACTTTGGTTGCAGCCTAGTCCCTGTATGCTAGAAATTGCCTGTGAAGGGATTGCGTGTGTGCATAAAATGCCTTCCAGTTGCAGTCAACATATGGCGACCCCAGCAAGGGTCTTTCAAGGCAAGTGAGAAGCAGAGGTGGTTTGCCATTGCCTTCCTCTGCAGAGTCTTCCTTGGTGGTCTCCCTTCCAAGTACCAATTTTGGTTAGCTTCTGAGATCTGATGAGTTTGGGCTATACCATGCTGCCTTCCCTACCATGAAGAGGTCTAATTATTAAAAGAGAAAATTGTGTCTGCTTTTCCACATTTATTCTCAAGGAAGACCCGGCTTCTTGAACAAGGTAGTAGGCTGTGGTCACACGGGCATTTTGATCAGGTTTCACCGCTGTTCCTTCTCGCATTTAAAATTGCTGATCAGATGCCCACATTCATCTCCCAAACCGAAGTGGGCTCACTCGTGTGATTCTCCTGGTTCCCTAGCGAGTTTTCTGACACTGGGAAAATCAAGTACTCTCTAGGTATTTGGCTTTGAATCCACAATTTTGCCGATCTGGACAGCCATCTCTCTCAATGATTGTGATTAGGCCATCTGAACGTCCTTCTTCTGGTAGGGTTTTTTTTTTGTGACTTTCACCATTGGGTGGCGTGGCTGTGATCATCTGAACCCGCTTAAAAATATCCCCAATCATAGAATCATAGAATCATAGAGTTGGAAGGGACCTTGCAGGCCATCTAGTCCAACCCCCTGCACTCTGCAGGAACACAGCCGAAACCCCTACATACCTACAACATACCCAAAAGATGGTTGCCCAGTCTCCTCTTGAAAACGTCCAGCGAAGGAGCATCCACCACCTCCCAAGGCAGTCTGTTCCACTGCTCAACCACTCTTGCAGTCAGGAAGTTTCTCCTGATATTAAGCCGGTAACGACTCCCTTGTAATTTCCACCCATTAGATCTAGTCTTGCAATCCGGAGCAAGAGAGAATAGATCCGCTCCATCTTCTACATGACAGCCCTTCAAATACTTGAAGACTGCAATCAAATCTACAGCAAGAGCAAATCATGGTACGCTTGCCGTGAGACCACAGCCGTAGACAATATGAGAGAAAGTTACATTTTGCATTTGGTAAGTTAAAAAAAAAATCATTTAATTGACTCAAACCAAAGGTCAGTCTGATCCAGTATTCTGGTCCTGCAGTAACTAGCTGGTTGTGTCCTCAACCCTAGAACGATATTGGAGGAAACAAATAAATGGGAACGTCTCTGGCCACATTCACGTCTATCCAAGATATAAAACGTGATTCAGAATGTACGGTATCACTCGATCTGTCCAAGGTCCACCTTCTCTTTGGCATAGAAGGCAGCCAGAAGAAGTTCACAAACAGAGCATGGAGATGACTTCCCCTCCACTTGTTTTCAGCGTAGAGGTACACTGCTTCTGAATGTGGAAGTTCCATTTGGTCAGGGTTTTCTTTGCAGAAAAAGCCCAGCGGGAACTCATTAGCACAACAGGCCACACCAATACCAGAAACTCATTAGCATAATAGGCCACACCTTTACAGCACAGCTCATTCGCATATTAGGCCACACCCTCATGTTACCAGAAGTGTGGTCATCCAGCCACACCCACCTTTTGCTTCTTATTCTCTTTACCTTGTTTGTTGTCAAAAACCAGGGCTTTTTTGTAGCAGGAACTCCTTTGCATGTTAGGCCACCCCCCCAATGTAGCCAATCCTAATGAATTTCTGCTGTTGGGTGTGGCCAACTCGGGAGCCAGCCAGAACTCCCTTCCTGTGCGTCCCTGCCCAAAAATAGTGCTGCCCTCCACAAAGGCTATTAAATACCTTCTAAGCTACAGACCATCCGCTCAGTGGGGGATTCTACAATCATGAATTTATTCATTTAAATTGTTTATACCCTGCTTTTCTTCCCAGTGGGAAAGCACCACACAGCCTATGTTACTGTCCTTCCCTACATTTTCCACCCACAGGAGCAGCCCTGTGAGGTAGGTTGGGCTGTGAGTGTGTGACAAGACCACCATTACCCAGCAGGCCTCAACGACAGCAAGGGGATCTGTGTTTGTTAAAGCAGTGTTTTTCAACCACTGTGCCGTGGCACACTAGTGTGCCGTGAGATATTGTCTGGTGTGTCGTGGGAAAAATTCCAATTTCATCCGTAACATATGAACAATTATAAAATAAAGTATTATTATTTCATAATAAAGTAATTATAAAATAATTTCTTTGTGTTTATTTGATTCCTATTCAAGAGAATTACTTTATATATAGTCAATATAGGCACAGAGTTAAATTTTTTTAACATTTTCTAATGGTGGTGTGCCTCGTGATTTTTTTCATGAAAAAAGTGTGCCTTTGCACAAAAAGGTTGAAAAACACTGTGTTAAAGAACGATAGCTTGGATCACAGGCCGTAAGAGAACAGCGGTGTTCACAACAGGGAACTTCCCGGCTTCTCCCTCCTATTCCAACTGCTGGCCTGCTGTTGTGTTAATTAAGCAGAGGGAAGAAAGAAACAAGAGCCACGCTGTGTGTGTTTGAGCATTCAGGTAAAAGTAAGCTTTATCTAGAAAAGGAACATAAGAACATAAGAGAAGCCAATCATGGATCAGGCCAATGGCCCATCCAGTTCAACACTCTGGGTCACGCAGTGGCCAGAAACACCAGGTGCCATCAGGAGGTCCACCAGTGGGGCCAGGACACTAGAAGCCCTCCCACTGTTGACCCCCCTCAAGCACCAAGAATACAGAGCATCACTTGCCTCAGAGTCCCTATCTATACCTTGTGGCTGATAGCCACTGATGGACCTCTGCTCCATATCTATATATCTAATTCCCAAGTGCCCCCCTACATGTGGATATCTAAATCTGCACATCGGGGGCACCTGGGGGCAGGGAGATTTTCCTGTGTACGTGGAGCAGTTCCCATGTGTGCAGAAAAATTTTAAAAGTTTTTAAAAGTGTAGGGGGGATATGCGCAGGGAACGGTCTGGGAACTCTGCGGCGGCTGGCGGCTGAAAGCCGCTCAGTCCTTGCCACCGGAGTGAGGGGGAAGAGGAGATCAGCGGAGGAGGAGGATCGCTGGAGCCGAGGGGGGGGAGGAGATCAGTGGGCCCGGCGGCTGGAAGAAACTCAGGCCTCGCCTCCGGAGCCGGGGGGGGGGGGAGGAGGAGATCAGTGGTGGCGGAGGAGGGGACATCACCGGAGCCGGGTGGAGGAGGAGGAGATCAGCGGCGGCAGAGGAGGGGGACATAGCTGGAGCTGGATGGGGGAAGGGAGGAGATCGGCGGTGGCGGCAGAGGAGATTGCTGGAGCCGGGGGGGGGGGGAGAGACGAGATCAGCGGGCCCCATGGCTGGAAGTTGCTTGGGTACCGCAGCTGGGGCCGGGGAGGGAGGAGGTGATCACCGGAGCTGGGGGGGGAAGAGGGCATTGCTGGAGCTTCCCCCGTGAATATCACGGGTCCCTCTTCTTGTGTTTATCTAATTCCCTCTTGAAGCTGTCCATGCTTGTAGCCGCCACCACCTCCTGTGGCAGTGAATTCCATGTGTACATGGAAGGGTATACATTTGGAGAAAAATAAGAAAGATACATTCCAGCTCTCTAGAGCTACATCTTAAAAGTTGCATGGCTAAAGGCTAAAGATGGCAATTCCACCTTTGCTCACAACTCTCAGAACAAAGACAGGAAATTCTGCCATAAAAGATGAAACGAATGCATGCATGACCAAAAGCACATCTTCAAACCAATATATTGGTATTTTTGTTGCATTTTTAAAAATATGTGCACGTGTGTGTACGTCCGTGTGCACCTGGAAGTCACGGAAACCTCTGGCGACTGACCCCTACTGGGGGCCTGGAGGGTATTTGGAGAGGGGGTGGAATAAAACCTGCCCCCGCCTCCCGACTGCTGGTATCCCAAGGGGGTCTCCCATCGAAGTACTTGCCAGAGTCGACCCTACTTAGTTTCCGAGATCTGATGAGATCCAGCTTGCCTGGGCTATCCAGTTCAGGGCTTCAAACCAATATACTGATCAGCCAATGGCGAGACTAAAGATCACTTCAGTTATACTAAGTACCACCCACTAAAGCCCGGGAAACTTTCTCTACTTCTAATTGGTTACAGCTTAGGTAGGTAACATCCTGTTTACACACAACCTCAGTTTAACTCTATCACGACTGAAAGTGTTGACCTCTTGCAAACATTCCGACACCCGGCGCACACAGATATCCTGCCATTGGAATTGGGTCGATCCCAGGAACTTTGAGACGATACAAGGTGGTGGTGGTGGTGGGGGGGGGGGGGAGTCCGCAGTGGTAGTGAAGCAAAAAGAGCTCCTCCCTTCGGCAAATGTCTAATGGAATTAATATCCAAACCTATTTATTTGTTTAGGTATTTATACCCTGCTTTTCTCCTCGACGGGGATCCCAGCGGCTTACAACATTCTCCCTTTCTCCATTTTATCCTCACAACAGCCCTGTGAGGTAGGTTAGGCTGAGAGAGAGTGGCCCAGGTGGTGTTGCCAGCACTGCCTTGGCAAATGCTGAGATATTTTTGAGGATGGTGCCTGGGGATTGTGGGGTCCGGGGAGGACGTGACATTATATTTAGGTGACGCTCTAGGAATTTCCTCTAATCTCTGTGGTAAAGACCAGAGAGTGGGGAAGGGAAATTCCTAGAGCATAATTATGAAGGCCATTTTTTGACCTCTTTTTTTCCTTTGCTCCTCAAGTTCTCAAGGGTGGGGACTGGAGGCCAAGGGTGGGGGGTTCACTTGCAGTGGGCGGGTAAATGGCAAGACGAGGCCCAAGGTCCCCCAGCAAGCTTCAAGGTGCGGTAGAGATTTGAACCTGAGTCTCTCAGACCCGAGCCCAACATCCTAACCATTGTATTTCTTGCATACTGCCAGCTAGGGTTGTTCCCGATTCTGTTTCTATTTGAGTTCATTTATATTCCTGTGAATGTTTTTGTTTCTCTACCTTTCTCTGTTGTGTTTGCATATTCCTTTGTACTGCTGATACCTGGGGTGTAGCTTATATACACATTTCATAGTGTAATCATACATAAAATGCATGTCACTTTTTTTTTTTTTTGCTGTAGGTCACAGCCGACCTCGTAGGGTTTTTCAGGGCAAGAGACATTCAGAGGCGGTTTGCCATTGTCTGCCTGCACGTCATGACCCTGGTATTCCTTGGAGGTCTCCCATCCAAATAGTTGCCAGGGTTGACTCGGCTTAGCCTCTGAGATCTGACGAGATTGGACTAGCCTGGGCTATCCAGGTCAGCAGGGCCGCATTACGACTTTCTTGGGCCCTTAGGCACTCTTGTCTTCGTGGGTCCCTCCCACCATCGTAATTTCAGTATTAAAAGTATTCTTGAGATAACTTTTAAATACTTCGACATTTTTTTTCTGTTTTAGGCAAAGTTTAAGAGATTTTTGTGAGCCCTAACATCTCATTTTTTAATGATGTGAGTTCTGAACTGCAGCGGGCTATGCCGATCGGGTGTCTCTGCACCAAGTTCGGCATCAACCCGCAAAGTTCATTCTTTGGGGGGAGGGTGGGGTACAAGTTTGCGGGGAGGGCGGGGTACAAATTAAATAAATAAAATAGATTCCCCCCATTTCTGATTTTAAAAGAAACCAGGGCTTTTTTTTCTGGAGGGACACTCTGGAACGGAGCCCCAGACCTACTTCTACAGAATTCTTTTAAAGATGTTTAAAAGTTCATGAGTTTTCGGTATACCGACTGAAAACTTCATTTCTCTCTTGAGAGTTCCAACATCTCTCTCTCTCTCTCTCTTTTCTAAAAAGGCCCTGAAAGAAATTAAAACCTTTTCATGGCCCCCTAAAAGTATCATGGGCCCTAGGCACTGTGCTTACTGTGGCTGATTGATAAGTTGACCCTAATTGTCAGGGCACAGAGGAAGGTAGACCATAATAAGGCATTAGCACCCTCATATTAGAGACAGCGTGAACACCGACAGAGAGAAAAATGGTACTCCAGAGTGTATGGTGGGATGTGCCATCCAGTCGCGGACTTGCAGCCAACTTCTGGTGGCCCTGTAGGGTTTTCAAGGCAAGAGACGTTCCGCGGTGGTTTGCTGTTGCCTGCCTCTGCGCCGTGACCCTGGTATTCCTTGGAGGTTGCCCTTCCGAATACTTGCCAGGGCCAACCCTGCTTAACTTCCAAGATCTGATGAGATCAGGCTAGCCTGGGCTTATAATATTCATTGTTGTTGTTGTTCAGTCGCACAGTCGAGTCTGACTCTTCGCGACCCCATGGACCAGATCACGCCAGGCCCTCCTGTCTTCCGCTGTCCGCTGAAGTTTGCTCAATTTCATGTTCGTTGCATCGATGACACTGTCTAACCATCTCATCCTTTGCCGTCCCCTTCTTCTTTGACCTTCAATCTTTCCCAGCATCAGGGTCTTCTCCAGGGAGTGCTCCCTTCTCATTTGGTGGCCAAAGTATTTCAGTTTCAGCTTCAGGATCTGGCCTTCCAGGGAACAGTCAGGGTTGATTTCTTTTAGGATGGACTGATTTGATCTCCTTGCAGTCCAAGGGACTCTCAAGAGTCTTCTCCAGTACCATAGTTCAAAAGAATCTATTCTTTGGCGCTCGACCTTCCTTATAGTCCAACTCTCATAAAACGCTCATAAAAATGCTGATTTCTTTGTACGCAAAGAATGTCACAAATGTACAGATTTTCTGAAGAAAATTCAGTATGAAGGACAAGAAAAGAGCACAGAATTGCAGAAGGAAGGGTTTGATTTGCTCAAGGGAGAATCAACGGTCCTTTCTGCACTAGACCTTAAATCCTGGTTCAACCCTGTTCCTGAACTTATATTCCACACTATACGCGAGTTCACCCCTGTAATTATCTCGGAGGTATTTTTTGTTTCCACATTACATTGAGGTCACCCAGGTTTCACCCCACACTTGTCCCGGGATAAACAGATGCTGTTATAACCGGGAATAAATGCAAGGTATTGTGTTGTGAGTTGAACTCTGATAAAACCAGGGATGAGATCCAAGTGCGGAGAAGGACCAGAATCAAAATACGCTTTGCAGGCTGAAGCAGCAGGGTTGAGAAATCGGCAACCGTTCTTCGTTCCAAGTGCCATTCTTACGTGAGCCCGAATGTAATGTATCCACCAGCGAACATGTGCCCAGGACAGCCATGTGCTCGGACTGGTTCCAACCGGTCCGACATGCGGCCAGGCGAAGGGCCTGAGCTTCGCTCCCAAAGACAATGGACTGTAGGATCCTAGCTCCCTCCCAATCAGGGAGCTGGAATCCTAGGAAATAACTCAATCACTGTAAATAGCCCAATCACGGGGTGTGATGTGTATTGGGGTGTGGGTTCCCTTGGGAATAAAAGCTGGCCTGCGAGCCGGCTTCTCTTGTCTTGTTCTTCAACTAATAAAGTATGTGAGAGCTGAAATCACTTGTCAGTCTCAGTACTTTTCACTGAATGCTTCGTATCTTGGAAGGGTAAGGGGAGAAAGAGTCTTCTCTCTCCAAACAAACCTTGCAATAAAGCAGAGAGGTTCTTAATATCCTTTGTATGTGTGTGTTTGGGGGGGAAGGGGAGCAACGAAAGCAACGTTAATATTCCTGGACCGCAGGCCTTTGCAGACTGTACTGGACCCAGCGATGTAAGCCGAAGGCAAGGAGATAACCTCTTTCCCAACCGTTTTATTTATTTCTGTAAAGTAATTTGTATGATTTATCTCGCGGGCTGAAGGCTGATGGCTCACTTTGACCTCCAGGTTCTTCCCTCTGCGACTGCCGTCTTGAGCCCCCCGGACGGGTAAGTGATGGCCTGACCTGCCGAGCAAGATGAAAGCGAGAGGCTGAAAAAAAACAAGGAAAGGCTTCTGGGGTTTAGCTCGGATTCGGCTGTTTCCATTCTCCAGGGATGTCGCTGGGTTACGTTCCCTTCCCCCTTTGGAGGCCCTCCTGGTGATATATTTCCCCCGTGTTGCAGAGTGGTTAGCCGAATGGTCCCATGTTTCAAAAGCTGCCATCCTTAATGGAAAGATCATGCTGGAACAGGATAACGCAAAGCCCGCTGGGCTGATTGGACGTTAAGGGTTTCCTTATTCTCCATAAGAGGATTCCCACGCACATTTTCTCCCTCTCCCAAAAGACTAGAACTTGAGGGCATCTGATGAAACTGGTGGGCAGGAGATTCAGGGCAGACAAAGGGAAATACTACTTTACACAGAGAGTAATTAAAATGTGGGATTCACTGCCAGAGGATGTAGTGACGGCCACAGACATGGGCAGCTTGAAAAAGGGATTTGATAGATTTGTGGAGGATGTCTTATCAGTGGCTACTAGCCGTGGTGACTGAGGGGAACCTCCACATTCAGAGGGGCTAAGGCTCTGAATCCAGAGCCAGGAGGCAACATCAGGGGAAGGCCTCGACCTCTATGCCCTGTCGATGGCTGTCCAGAGAAACCGGTTGGTCACTGTGTGAGATAGGATGCTGGACTCGATGGACCATTGGCCTGATTCAGAAGGGTTCTTCATATGTTCTTATGAACACATAAAACTGCCTTATACTGAATCAGACCCTCAGTTCAGCAAGGTCTGTATTGTCTACTCTGACTGGCAGAGTCTCTCCAGAGTCTCAAGAAGAGGACTTTCATATCACCTTCTGCCTGGTCCTTTTAACCAGAGATCCCTGGGATTGAACCTGGGACCTTCTGCATGCCAAGTAGATGCTCTACCACTGAGCCACGGACCCTCCCATGAAACCATGGACAGTAGCTGCCAATCAGAGTGGATGATGTTGAACTTGAGAGCCTAGTGGTAGAGTGTCCAGAGGAGGGTGACCAGGATGGTGAGAGGGTTTGAATCCAAGTCTTATGAGGAAAGGCTGAAAGAGTTGGGTATGTTTAGCCTGGGAAAGAGAAGTCTTAGAGGGGACATGATGGCAGTCTTCAAGTATTTGAAGGGCTGTCATGTAAAAGATGAAGCAGATCTATTCTCTCTTGCTCCGGATTGCAAGACTAGATCTAATGGGTGGAAATTACAAGGGAGTCGTTACCGGCTAGATATTAGGAGAAACTTCCTAACTGTAAGAGTGGTTGAGCAGAGGAATAGTCTGCCTCGGGAGGTGGTGGATGCTCCTTTGCTGGACGTTTCCAAGCGGAGGCTGGATCTTTTGGGTATATTGTAGGTATGTAGAGCTATCTTTTGGCTATGCTCCTGCAGAGTGCAGGGGGCTGGACTAGATGACCTTGCAAGGTCCCTTCCAAGTTTAACATTCTCTGATTCTATGACTGTGATCTGTGCTGAAGGACAAGATTTAGACACTCAAACATAATTTGATCTCAAAACCAATGACTTCTTGGCTCCTCATTTCAGGCAGGGAGTTCCAGGGATAGCTGCCACCGCATGGTAGGCAACTAGAAAACCAGGGATTCCAGCTTTCAGGGATTTCTCCTATGGCCGACAGCAGACCCATCAACCCCCCCAGATACACTCTTTTGCTGTTAAGCACATTCAACTAGATATGACCCAGGGAACTGTGAAGGGAGATCTCACTTTTTTTTAAAAAGGGTGTAAAGCAATGCTCCCTCTAAGCCGTGGAGTCTTGGGAGCAAAAATCCCACTTTGTGAGCTACTGGCATTAAAGCTGCGAGCGAGCGATTTGTCTGCTGCGTCAGTTAGTTTGCTCTGGAGCCATCCCTTCCTGAGCTGAGACAAAAACATGTGAGCTGGAGGCTAAAAAACTGTGAGCTAGCTTACACTAACTCAGCTTAGAGGGAATACTGGTGTGGAGGAGGGATTCCACTTGGAGCTTGGTACACGATGGCAGTTATTAAGCAGACTGGAGAAAGGGGTGAAAGGAGTCCCTGCCTGCGTCTCAGTGGATTCTCGCAATATATATGGGTTGCGTCTGGGGTGCGGTTGCCAGGCAGTGCCTGGGTTGTGGGGAGAACTGTTGGAGGGGGCATGTCAGGAGGAAACTTTTTACAAGAAAAATAAGGTCTCATCTACTAACAGGAAGTTCTTACCATAGAGTTCCTGACAATTCCAAAAGCTACCTGGAAGTGAAAGGGGTAGCTCTAGGAATAATCAGAAACTCATGGTAAAAAAAACCGAGTAAGAGTCCAGTAGCACCTTAAAGACTATCAAAATTTGTGGTAGGGCATGCGCTCTCATGAGTCACTGCTCACTTCTTCAGACACAGCTTGAATTCTAGATCCAGAGGAGTTAGCTGTGTTCGTTTGTCATTACAAAATAGTAAAAAGCCCAGTAGCACCTTTAAGACTAACAAATTTTACTGTAGCATAAGCTTTCGAGAAACACAGCTCTCTTCGTCAGATACCACTGACAAAGAGAGCTGTGTTTCTCAAAAACTTATGCTACATTAAAGTTTGTTAGTTTTAAGGTGCTACTGAGCTTTTTACTAGCTTGAATTCTAGGAGTCCGTACATGGGGATTTCTCGTTAGGTATTCCTTTGCAAGCAGAATTGTCTTTCAGTTGTTGTAGATTTTCCGGGCTGTATGGCCATGGTCTTGGCATTGTAGGACCTGACGTTTCACCACCAGCTGTGACTGGCATCCTCAGAGGTATAACACAGAAAGATGGAGTACTCTCGGTGTCAAGGTTAGAAGAAAAATGGTAGGCATTGTAAGACGTAGTGCATTTTGTGTTCAAGCAGGACACAGTATCTCATTCCAAAACACTGGAAGGCTGGACAACACATCCAATTGCCATGTCAGATTGCACAGGGCAGCCATTGAAAGTCATAAACATAAACACAATTTCAACAGGAAAGAAGAGAGTTTAAAAATAAATAGGGCATGGTTTCCTGTCCTGAAAAACACAAAATGCTCTACATCTTACAATAGTGCTACAGATAAGATTAGAATCTCAACAGCCAATCCATATGCAAAAGAACCTCCTCAGGAAAGCTCCTCCATTAGCATGTCACAGCCTGGGGAACTCCTGCAAGATAATGACACAGCCCTACCCCACCTTCCTGAGTAGATATAAATTACCTGCCTACCATTTTTCCTCTCACCTTGACACAGAGAGTACTCCACGTTTCTGTGTTATATCTCTGAGGATGCCAGTCACAGCTGCTGGTGAAACATCAGGTCCTACAATGCCAAGACCACGGCCATACAGCCCGGAAAATCCACAACAGCTGATGGACTCCGACCGTGAAAGCCTTCAGCAGCAGAATTGTCTTTATACATAGAGCTCCATGTCTACATTAGTGCTCCCAGAACCACTAGTTCTTTTTTTAATGAACCATTTCAATCTCTGTAGAGTATTCACGGTGATGAGGAAAGGGATGAGATCCAAGAATCTGCCTTGTAACTTTTATGTTGTAAGGAAGGAAGAGATCACTGAGTTGGTCTTGCCATCAAGACTAATCTGCTTTAATAAACATGTGCTTATTGGTCATATCCACTTTGTTTCCAGACATCGTCCAAAGAGCTCTGCAGAGGCAGTAGATCAGTGGCAGAAGGATCTCCTTGGCATGCAGAAGGCCCCAGGTTCAGTCCTGGGCGTCTCCATTCAAAAGGCTCAGGTGATGTGGAAGACCTCTGCCTGGGACCTTGGAGAGCCGCTGCCAGTCTGAAGACAATACTGACCTTGATGGACCAAAGGTTGATTCAATGTGAAGCAACATCTTGTGTTCATGTTTGGGGTTAACCTTTATAGTCTGGGACTAGAGCATATGCAAGGCTGCCTTCTCCCGTGTGAGTCCATCCACATTTGAGACAATCCTGGGAGGGCCTTTCTCAGGTGACCTCACCTTTGGAAGTCAGTTAGGTGTCCGCAGGACAGAAGGCCTTTGCTGCAGTTGCCCTGGGAAGATGGAAGCTGTGTCTGTCGTCTTTTAGATCAGGGGTCCCCAACCTTTTCGATCCTGGGGACACCTTTGGAGTTCTGACACAGCATTGTGAGCAAAGCCGCAAAACGATTGCCACAGGAGGCGGGGCCAGCCACAAAGCGGCTGCCACAGTTTTATGAGCCAGTCGGGTGTCTTGGTGAGGAGCGAGGACTCTAATCTGGGAGAACCGGGTTTGATTCCCCACTCCTCTCCATGCAGCACCTGGGAGATCATGGGCAAGCCACAGTTCCACTTTTTTGATGGCCCCTGGTATATTTTGGCCACTGTGTGACAGAGTGTTGGACTAGATGGGCCATTGGCCTGATTCAACATTGGCTTCTCTTATGTTCTTATGTTCTTATGTTCCCTCGGAGCTGTTCTCTTAAGAGCATAAGAACATAAGAGAAGCCAATGTTGAATCAGGCCAATGGCCCATCTAGTCCAACACTCTGTCACACAGTGGCCAAAATATACCAGGTACCAGAAGCAGTTCTTCAAAGAGCTCTCTCAGCCCCACCTGCCTCACAGGGTGTCTGTTGCTCTCTCAGCCCCACCTGCCTCACAAGGTAGAGGAAGGGAAAGGAGATTGTAAGCCGCTCTGAGGCTCCAAGTGAAGGGCAGGGTATAGATCCAAATTCTTCTCGTCTTCAGTCCTACTGTGAAGATCCTTGTGTTGTGGTGGCATCTGCTGCCAAAGCAACATTTAAAAAAATCCGCACAGGTGTTGGTGGGTACCACATTGGAAATCCCTGTTCTGGATATCAGTCAAAGGCTTACCGGCCTTTTGGAGCAATCCTAGGTAGAACCAGGGCTCTTTTTGTAGCAGGAACTCCTTTGCATATTAGGTGACACACCCCTAAGGTAGACAATCCTCCAAGAGCTTACAGAGCTCTTCTTACAGGGGCTACTGTAAGCTCTGGGAGGATTGGCTACATTAGGGGGGGGTGTCGGCAGGAGTTCCTGCTACAAAAAGAGCCCTGGGTTGAACTACTCCATCCTGAAACCAGTGGGCTTAGACTGGAGTGATTATGCATAGGATTGCACTGGGTGTTTCCTCCTTGGGGCTATGGTGATGGTCGACTTTGGTGTAACCATAGAATCATAGAATCATAGAATGTTAGAGTTTGAAGGGATCTCGCAGGTCATCTAGTCCAACCCCCTGCACTCTGCAGGAGCATAGCTGAAAGATAGCCCAACATACCTACATGCCTACAACATACCCGAAAGATGGTTGTGTTGACCCTTGTGTTATAATGTTGCCCGGGTCATGGGAGAAAGGCAGCATATACACCAATAAATCACAACTAGAAGGGCCATCCCAAGATCCCAGTTGGGGATGACCTGATAGGCCGGGCTGAGTTTATCTCCGGTTGTGTGATCTGCCAAAGAGTGGGGTCAAGCAAAGGTCGGTCGGGTAGCAGAGGTCAGAGATGGCCTCGGTGCTTATCTGTTGACTCCCTAGGTGTGGGGGGTCAGCCTGGGGAAGGTGGCTCTCAAGGACAGGGCTTGATAAGGTCACTGTTGGGTTACGAGCGATTGGAGGGACTGCCTAGCAGAAACCAGATCTTAACATGGAATCGAAACATGATTGGTGTTCCCTGTTGTTGGCAAGGAATTTTTGTTCCTTTCTCAGGTCTGACAGGTTCCTCCTGGCCACCGGCAGGTGATGGGTGGGCAGGCTTTCCAGATTGAGGTTGGGAAACTCCTGGAGATTTGGGGATGGTGCCTGGGGAGGACAGGGACCTCAGTGGGGTAATCTCTAAAGCATCCATCGTACACAGGAGAGTTGGTCTCTGTAGTCTGGAGATGAGCTGGAATTCCCGGGGATCCCCAGGTCCCACCTGGAGGCTGGCCTCTCTAGGTCCTTTTTTATATATGCACATGGATAAAGAGTGACTAACATCTTGATAATATAGAATGCCCTTTATTTATCCAATTATGATGTCATTTCTTTCTCTTGATTTGGAAGTGAGAACTAGTGTGATGTAGGAGTTAGTGCCAGATTAGGAAAGCCAGTGTGGTGTAGTGGTTAGGAGCAACAGACTCTAATCTGGAGAACTAGGTTTGATTCCCCACTCCACATGAAGCCTGCTGGGTGACCTTGGGCCAGTCACAGTTCTCTCAGAGCTCTCCCAGAACCCCCTACCATACAAGTTGCCTGTTGTAGGGAAAGGAAGGGAAGGAGACTGCTTTGAGACTCCTTAAAGGTAGAGATTTGGAGTTGGGAGTAAACACTGAAGTGGCTACTTTGCGGATGACACGAAATTGTTCAGGGTGGCGAAAACCAGGGAGGATTGTGAGGCACTCCAAAGGGAACTGCTGAAGATGGGCGAGTGGGTGACAATGTGGCAAACTGGGTTCAGTGTGGCCAAGTGCAAAGTGATGCACATTGGAGCCAAAAAATCCTAACTATAAAAAAAGACAAGTGGAGTCCAAAATTCAACTCCTCCTTCTCCTCTTCCTCCTCCTCCTCCTTCTTCTCCTTCTCCTTCTCCTTCTCCTTCTCCTTCTCCTTCTCCTTCTCCTTCTCCTTCTCCTTCTCCTTCTCCTTCTCCTTCTCCTTCTTCTTTCCCAGGGCAAATCCCCACTTTGTCATGGAAGCTTGTGGGGTGTTTAAAAAAACAATGGAGAAGTTGAGAACAATGTAAGCTGCTTTGGGGGAAAAGGCAGGGTAAGTAAATAAAAATAAAATGTGGCTTTCAGAAAATAGATCTCGGATATGCATGACATGACTCTGAACACTTTGACTTTCCCATATAAAGACTAGTAGGACTAGTTGGCTGATTCATAGCACTCTCCTATTGATTAGGTTCTTCCCACCACAAGCAGTAAGCTGAAATTTCAAACTAGTGTGGTCCAAGATATCTGAGAAAGCCAAGAAAAGAAGAAGAAAATGCCAAATCCGCTCAGGCTTGATCCAGACCCTTTTCACATCCACACTGACGTGCTCTGAACAGGGAGAAGCGTTTTGTGTCGACAGCGGATGGCTAGCACAGAGTAGCCATGCACAGGAACACCCCCCTAGGCATTTATATGTCACATTATTTCTATGTGCAAAAGTTTCAGGAGTGGGTTGTGGGTCTTTTCACTTCGACAATACTGCAGGAAGAAGTACAGAATATGATTTTGCATTCCCTATAGTCCAAAAATAATATCTAAATTTTTCCAAGCAGGTGGTATTAAGTATGTAAAGTCCCAATATACAGGACACCCACAGTCCTACTAGCAGGCTGCTGATTCTTGGGTAAAAAGAAATGTATCAGCCAGGGATGTGTATTCCTCGCCATTGGTACATATTGGGCCTGGCATTCCCCCAGTGGGGGGCATCTCCTGCCCTCTGCTTCTGTTGCCTGCCACTGCTCTGAGCGGCGGCAAGGGAAAAGTTCACAAAACCAACTGGCGTCCTCCTGTGTCACTACATCGGTTCTGGGGGAAATCCGGAAGTTACGAAGGGTGCCTCTAGGAATCACCGGAAACTCTCTGGCAAACCCATAGAGTTTCCAGTAATTCCTAGAGCTACCCTCCACCAGTTCTAGCCTTTTCCTGGAAGTGACATAGTGCAGAAGAAGAAGACAAAGTGATTGGATTTATACCCCGGTCTTCACTCGGAGTCTCAGAGCAGCTTACAAAGTCATTTCCTGTCCCCTCCCCACAACAGACACCCTGTGAGGTAGGTGGGGCTGAGAGAGCTCTTTTGAGAACTGCTCTGGAGGGAACGGCTCTGACAGCAGAACTATGGCTTGCCCGAGGTCATCCGGCAGCTGCAAATGGAAGAGTGGGGAATCAAACCCGGTTCTCCCAGATTAGGGTCCGTGCACTTAACCACTGTCATGTGCCCCCAGTTCCTCACCTACAACTTCCCACCCAGGATTGCCAACCTCCAGGTGGAACCTGGAGATTGCTTAGAATTAGAACTGATCTCCAGGTGACAGAGATCCGTTCCACTGGAGAAAATGGCTGCTTTGGAGGGTGCACTCTATGGTGTTATACCTCCCTGAGATCCCTCCACAACCCATACCCCCAGGCTCCATCTATCCCCCAAATCTCCAGGTATTTCCCCAACCCATAGTTGGCAACCCTACCAGGTTGCTGATAGCTAAGCTTTCAGGGCATGAGAGAAAAGAGCAGCAAAAGCTATCTGGAACTTTTTCTTCGCCAGTTCAATTTGAAATCACTGGGTGCTGTACCAAAGCAGATCCATGCTCTTGTACAGCTGCTATTTCAAACAGGCTTGGGGACTGTAGGATTGCTCTGCCACAGTTAGCTAGAAGTAAAATTGAAACTTGGTCTCTAAATGCTACTGCATATGGCACTGTATGCCTCACAGCAATCTTTTAATGACCATCTCCATAAGCCAGAACATATTTTGTGTTTACTTGGAAGGAAGTCCCATTCAGCAAAGGTCTCTCTGTTCTCAATAGCTTCCCCTTTGTTTCTTCTGTTTCCAGCTTTATTAATTACTTCCTGTATTCTCCTGTAGCAGACAATGGCATAAATTATCAGTTCTTATTTTTTTTGGGGGGGGGTAGGAGAAATTAGCTACTGCTTTTCACTTTTCATACCAAACTACTGTCCATTTTTAAAAACTTTATGTTTTATCATAATTTTGTAATGACCCTATATAAAAAATAAAATTGAAAAGGAAAGAGGCTTTTTCTCCCTAACAAATACTGAATATCAGCTATTAGTCCATGAATTTCTTTTTCTTGTCTGCTAGAGGAAACAAAGAGTAATTAAGCTAGAAATAAAAAAACTGGAAAATACAACACGACGCCGCAGTTTCATTTCATGTTTAAGGAAATCACCACAAATCAGGTTTGATAAAAGTCAGAAAGACGGAGGGGGAAACACAGGAATGCAACAGCCACCAATAGCATCATCTGGATTTTCAATTCCAGACTAAATAGATAATTTAAAAGAAAACCTCTTGTTTAAAAGAAAATCGAGATGCATCAGGCCCAGTCTCTCTCCTCTGTCTTTCTCTTTCTCCCTCCCCCCAATGAAACTGCATTAAAAAAATTCCATTCACGCTCTCCCAAGCTGCCTTGTCTTCCAAATATTTAAAACAAACTTTTGCAAATAGTGTCTCCTTAACGGCTCTGGTGGGGCTGATAACTCCCTTGAAACAACAAGCTGAGACATTAGGGTTCCGTTGACTCAAGGAGTTTAACATTTCAGAAGGAGATAAGGAAAGAGAAAAGTGTTGGGGCGAGAACAGTGCTCTCAAGTGCAAGGTAAAACCAGGGGACATGTGCAGAGGGAACAGACGGGGAAGGGAAACCCGGTTTGAAGTATTTGTTATCCTTCCGTGGGATACTTTCCGTGTTGGTTTTTACTTTCAGCCAAATATACACTGCTCTCCATGGCTTAACAATTTCCTTCCCCCTCCCAAGAGCTTATCTTTATGAACGTTGCCCTGGGCCCGAGCTCCATGCTTGTTCTGATGCGTGCCCAGAGTTCGCGTTCACGTTGGCTGCCCCGTTCACTTCTATGGAGGAATAAGCTCCATATGTACAACAGATCAGGAGTGTGGGATGAAAGGCCTGAAGGTTACTTCTGGGCTCTCAGGAAACAGGTCCAGCAAGGTCCACTGCTCTGTTGACCAGTTGACGGGCAGATGGCCAAATTCTTGGCACTGGTACAAGACCCGGTCAATTGAGAGCCCTCACACTGCCTCTCCGTTACAGGGCCCGCTGTTGCTCACCTCTGTTTCCTCCTGTGTCTCCAGAGACCACTGTGGCTTTAGCACGTAGAGTTCCACATGACAATACACAGTCCAAAACAACTTCTAATATCCTTTATTCTTTCTCCCTCTACAGGTTCCCAGTGAACTTGTGGAAAGAGAAAGAACAAAGGATGTTATAGTCCTGAGAAGTGGGTTTGGACTGTATATCATTGAGTGGGACTCAGGACCGTAGCTACAGTAGGGCATTTCGGGGCCCGGCCCCCTGACTTAATGCCAAGGCTCCCTGACTTACCATCTGGCCCAGGCGCTCCCTTGGGGGTGGGGGTGTAGGGTGTGTAGGGGAGTGCCCCCTGACATTTAAAGGCTTATTAAAAAATCCTGGCTACAGGCCTGGTGGGACTGCTGCTATAGTTCAATACGGTTGTGAACTCAATTTTGTAATTGCCTTTCGCATGGCAAGGTGAATATTGTGACATGTGCTATGCAGCTTATGAAGCGGAGGGTCACCTGTATGGTTATTAATCTAAGGAAACATTAAAGATATTATTGATGTAAGGAGACTTTGTAACAAATAAGAGTCAAAACAATCATATACTTATTATTAAGTAATTATCTTATTTAATTGACAATTGTGAAGAGAGGAGCCTTTTTCCACAGAGTTTTTTTTGTTCACATTTGGCATATTGTGCTGTGAGCCTTCTTGCCACGAGTATTTAGCACATACAGGCCACGGAAGTTCCAGGTTCAAGTTCTGAAGATCCTGACACACCCAGTTTGGTGTAGTGGTTAAGTGCACGGGCTCTAATCTGGGAGAACCGGGTTTGATTCCCCACTCCTCCACTTGCACCTGGCTGGATGACCTTGGGCAAGCCATAGTTCTGGCACAGCTGTTCTTGAGAAAGAGCAGTTTCTGTCAGAGCTCTCTCAGCCCCACCTCCCTCACAGGGTGTCTGTTGTGGGAGGGGAAGGGAAAGGAGTTTGTAAGCCACTCTGAGACGCCTTTGGGCAGTGAAGGGTGGGGTTTAAATCCAACCTCCTCCTCCTCCTCCTCCTCCTCCTCCTCCTCCTCCTCCTCCTCCTCCTCCTCCTCCTCCTTCTTCTTCTTCTTCTTCTTCTTCTTCTTCTTCTTCTTCTTCTTCTTCTTCTTCTTCTTCTTCTTCTTCTTCTTCTTCTTCTTCTTCTTCTTCCTCTTCTTCCTCTTCTTCCTCTTCTCCTCCTCCTCCTCCTCCTCCTCCTCCTCCTCTAGATTCAAGTACTATAGCCCCTTAGAGACACACAAGATTTCTGGACCAGTATCTAAGCTTTGACTCTCAAAAGCTTCTACCCTCCAAATCTGGCTGGTGTCGAAGGTGCTCTTGGAGTCAAATGTCGCTGTTCCACTGCAGGCCAACATGGCTACCCTCTGAAACCCAGCTGCCCATAAACATGAAGTTGGAAACCCTGGCAGACGGGACCCAAGCTTGAGATCTATCTGTGGCTAACAGCCACAAGGTACAGAGGGAACACTATAATGGCTGTGGTCACACGCACTAAATAATCAACTTTCAATCAACTTTCAATGCACTTTACAATACACTTTACAATCCACTTTCAATGCACTTTACAATACACTTTACAATCCACTTTCAATGCACTTTACAACTTCCAGAAATATTCTTGTTGAATATCTTACCTGAAGACTGTTAGAAAATGACAGCTATTTTATATTGTATTTGACTACAACTGCCAGAATACTCTATACTAAATATTGGAGAAGAACAGAAACACTGTCGGGAGAAGAAATGGTAAACAGAATTCTGGAAACAGCGGGAATGGACAAACTAACTTTAATTTTGACAGGACAAACCAGAAAATAAATTCGAAAATACATGATCAGGATTTTATAAGTGGTTTGAAGACTATACTAAGTAAACAAAGCAGTCATTTAAAACTGGTTAAGGACATATAAAATATAGACTTGACATATTTGCAAGTGATATTTTTAATGTTATAAGGTGAAATACATAAACATATGATAAATGAGGCATGAGTTTGTCAAAGAAGGAACTGAAAGAAAAACTCCCCCCCCCATGTATGTTTGTTATGTCTTTAAAAATAAAAATATTGAAAGCAACAACAACAACAACTGGATTTTACGGTGTGAACCGGCAAAACCCAATTTGAAAATGCACTGAAAGTGGATTGAAAGTGGATTATTTCGTGTGTGTGATCACAGCCACATCTGGGGCAGTGATGCTCTGTCTTCTTGGTGCTGAGAGGGGGGCAACAGTGGCTGGCTGGAAATCTCTCCTGGGATTACAATTGACATCCTGCCTGGAGAAAACAGCCACTTTGGAAGGTGGATTCGGTGGCATTGTGTCGCACTGAACTCCTCCCTTCCTCAAACCCCGCCCTCCTCAGGCTCCACCCCCCCAAAGCTCCAGGTACTTCCCAAGCCGGAGTTGGCAACCCTGCATCCATGGCAAGTCATGCGAATCGCAGGGCTAGAAACCTTGGCAGTTTCCACTGACACGCAGGGCTCTGTGTATTCTGCAACGAGACTGTTGACTTTCGCAAAGGCTTTGTTTGAGCCCGGTCTCATTAGGGCTAAGCCACTTTTCCATGCCAGAGGTCAGTCTCGGAACATACCGAACAACTAACAATGGAGGCCCTTGTGGCAGGTACATGGTGTGCCCTCCTGTCACCCCAACCAGGCCCCATACCTTTGTATTTAAAGGACAGGGCTTTCATAAGCAGCCTGAAGGATGCCCCCAGGCATCTAAGGCTCTACAAAGGGAATTTCTTTCCCGGGACAGAGTTCTGGTGTTCCAAAAAAGGAGCAGCTTGCCGAAACAAGAGTGGCTCCCGCTACTCATTTTCCATTTCTGATGTACTTTGCAAAATAGGGAGATATAGGGCCCAGTCCCTTCCTCCACAGACAACAAATATTCAGGTGATTTTCACCTGACTGGTAGGAGAAAACTAGGGTTGCCAGGTGCCCCCTGCCCCCCCGGTAGGAGATGGAGGGTAAGGTTGCCAGATCTGGGTTGGAAACTCTTGGAGATTTGGGGCATGGAGCCTGGGGAGGACCGGGACCTCAGTGGGGAACAATGCCATAGAGTCTACCCTCCAAAGCATCCATTTTCTCCAGGGGAACTGATCTCTCTGGATATGAGCTGTCATTCTGGGGGATCCCCAGGTCCTACCTGGAGGCTGGCATCCCCTAGAAGAAAATGGGGCCAAATTGGGGTGGGGGGGCATAATCATCCTGGGTAGGGAAAGGAAAACAAGGCTTCATCTACTTGCAGGAAGTTCTGACCACAGACCTTTTTGTAATTCCTAGAGCTACCCTTCCCACTCCCAGGTAGCTCTAGGAATCACTAGGATCTCTATGGTCAGAACATCCTTTAAATGAGGGATGTCAAACATGTGGCCCGGGAGCCGGATGAGGTCCTTGAAGGGCTGTAATCCGACCCACAAGGCCCTGGCTGTTTCCTGCTTCCTTTTCCAGTTCTGCTGCTGCTGCTACATCCCAGCTTAAATTACCAGATTCTTTCAATCGCGCAGGAGAGATAGATAGGCAAGCCCCTCCTGTGCAGTTGAGAGAGTCTGGTAAAGCACTGGCTGAGGCTCCTCCCCCTCCTCCTCCCGGGGGGGAGCCAATCAGAGGTCACTTCCTGGCCAGGCTGTCTCAGTCCTATACAGGAGACAAAGGGAAGCCTTTCTTTCCTTCCATTGACTGAGGCTCCTCCATGAAGGCAGGGAGGGAGGGAATGAGGGAGAGCTTGCTTTGCTGGGCTGCCTCAGCCACAGGGCAGAAATACCAGGCATCTTTAAGACCAACACATTTTTGTTCAAGGTATGAGCTTCTGTGTGCCTCACTACAGTGTGTGTGTATTCTGTTGGGCCCTTTATGCTGTGTGTGTGTTTTGTTGGGCTCCTTATGCCAGGGCTCTCCTGGGCAGGGCTGGCTCACTCACTAGGCAGACTAGGTGTTTGCCTAGAGCGCGCCGGCCCTTAGGGGTGCCAAAAGCCCCCTGCCCCCACCAAAAACCCCCGCCCCTTCCCTGGCTTGCAGTTCGCCCGCCATTCCCCTCCTGGGTGGGAGAGGAGTGGGGGCGGCATGGTGGGTCTCCAGGCCCCACCGGGAGGTTGGCATCTACGTCCCGCCTAGGGTGCAGAAAAACCTCAAGCCAGCCCTGCTCCTGGGTGCAACTGGGTTTCCTCCCCCTTTTCACTGTGTTCATGCCTTCATGATCCAGTCTTTCTCAGTAAGAAAGCAATGTGAAAGTTAATTGCATTTGTCTGTGTCCTTTATAAAGTTTATATGTCCGTTACCTGGCATTACATTTTATGACACACATGGCCTGGCCTCATAACAAATGAGTTCGACACACCTGCTCTAAACAGACACGGCCTTGTTTTTCTTTTTAATTTTACTCCTGGGATGCCACTGGAGGTCCTGCCAGAGAAGGTCCTATGCTTGCGGTCATCATGTGCTGATACGGTTGCCAGGTCCCTATCTTTTGCCAGCAGGGGGACAAGGCTTCCCATCTGGGATCTTCTGGTGCATGCGCATAGTGCGCATAGTGTGTGCACCACAATGGCATCACCCAGAAGTGATGTCATTGAACTAGGCATGTCTTCAGGGGGACACTCTAGCATTTGGCCAGAAACTCTATGGTACCATAGAGTTTTTTGGTCGAGTGCTACAGCGTCCCACTGGTGATGTGCCTGGCACGATGATGTCACCTGCAGATGGCAGATCAGGGGCCCTAAAAGTGGGCAAACCCCTGCCCCCCTGGGGGAATGGAAAGCCGAGGTGCTGAGTGCCGCATGGCTGAATGCAATCTGTAGACTATTGGGCATTTGAGCTGGCATAAAAAATGAGTCAACACAGGATCTACCAGAAACAACCTTGCCAGCCTCTCAGTGCATGCAGTGCAACTCCATGACTGCTGGCTGTTTTCCACCAACAGCTCTGTGGAACTCTGCGCCGTGCAGATTGGGTGGCTGGGCCATAAAGAATCTCGTCTGCAAACCCTTCTATATATTGCTTCAGAAGCAGGGCGGCCGAGCCACAAATTGTATGTAATTCTGCAAGTCCCATATCAGTTGCAACATTTGCAACAGCTTTAAGAGGAGATTGGATCAACATACGGAGCAGAGGCCCGTCAGTGGCTATTAGCTCTAAGGTGTAGATGGAGCACTCTGTCTGGGGCAGTGATGCTCTGTATTCTTGGTGCTTGGGGGGCAAGAGCGGGAGGGCTTCTGGAGTTCTGGTCCCTCTGGTGGACCTCCCGATGGCATCTGGGTTTTGGCCATTGTGTGACATGGACTTGATAGGCCATTGGCGTGATCCAACATAGCGTCTCTTATGTTCTAAATTAGGTTGCCAATCTCCAGGCGGGGCCTGGAGTTCTCCCCAAATTGCAACTACAGAGATCAGTTCTCCTGGAGAAAATGGTGGCTCTGGAAAGTGGACTCTACGGCATTATACCCCACTGAGGTCCCTCTCCTCCCCGAACCCCACCCTCTCCAGGCTGTACCCGCAAATCTCCAGGAATTTTGCTTCCAGTAATTAACAACCCTAGTCTGAATCAGTCCTAAATCAGAGACCCGCTAGGTGGTCCTGAACAGAATTACACCCTTCTAGCCCTGTTGACTTAAATGGACTTAGAAAGATGTAACTCTGTATAGATTGCGATGTCTGCAGGGCTATTTTTGGGCAGGAACGCACAGGAACGGAGTTCAGGCTGGCTCCTGAGTTGGCCACGCCCGGCAGGAACTCATTAGCATAATAGGCCACACAGAACAGCAGAAATTCTTTAGGATTGGCTACATTAGGGGTGTGTGGCCTAACATGCAAAGGAGTTCCTGCTCCAAAAAAAGCCCTGGGTTTTGACAGCAAACAAGGTAAGCAGAATAAGAAGCAAAAGGTGGGTGTGGCTGGATGACCACACTTCTGGCAACATGGGGGTGTGGCCTAATATGCTAATGAGCTGCTCTGTCAAGGGTGTGGCCTATTATGCTAGTGAGTTTCTGCTGTTGGGTGTGGCCTATTATGCTAATGAGTTCCTGCTGGGCTTTTTCTGCAAAAAAAAGCCCTGGATGTCTGTATACTGTGATGATGTCATGTCACTGGCAGAAGCCTCATTTCAGTCACAATCTCGTCCAATAGCGTTAACGCTTCTTGTTTCTCAGCCACAGCACCTCCCTTCTCCATAAGCATTATAGACATAATCATACCAGTTTTCCCTAAAGGGGTGTTATGAGGATTATTAGGATGAACAAAGCAATCTTAAACATATATATTCAGAAGGAAGTTCCACTGAATTCAATGGAATTTATTCCTTAATAAGTGGTGTTTAAGGACTGCAGCCCATATCAGTGAAGCATTCTGACTTTTAAGGCATGGTGTAAATGCTAAGTGAACACAGGAAACTGCTTTGTACTGTATCAGATCCTTGGTCCATCAAGGTCAGTGTTGTCTACTAGGACTGGCAGTGTCTCTTCAAGGTCTCAGACAAAGGTCTTCCGCAAAGCATGGGAGACGCCAGGGATTGAACCTGGGACCTTCTGCATGCCAAAAAGATGCTCTACCACTGAGTCATGCCCCCCTCCCTATTGTTATGGTAGAAAGGGGGAAATGGTGCCTTTCCTTGCTGAGAAACTCCCATAGACCAAGGGTTCCTTGGAAAGTACCCTGGTAGCCAATGGCCACCACTCAGGACCTCCTGGGAACACATAAGAACATCAGAAGAGCCCTGCTGGATCAGACAAATAGTCCATCTAGTCCAGCATCCTATCCCACTAAGTGGGCAACCAATTCCTCTGGATGGCGAACAACAGGGCACAGAGGCCAAGGACTTCACAGAACATAAGAAGAGCCCTGCTGGATCAGACCAGTGGTCCACCTAGTCCAGCATCCTGTCTCACACAGTGGCCAACCAGTTCCTCTGGAAGGCCAAGAACAGGGCATAAATATAGCATTTGAGGTAACAATAGAAGCTGGGGCCTTCATGAGAACATAAGAAGAGCCCTGCTGGAACAGACTAGTGATCTATCTAGTCCAGCATCCTGTCTTACACAGTGGCCACCCAGTTCCTCTGGAGGGCCAACGACAGGGCACAGGGTCCAAGGCCTTCCCCTGATGTTGCCTCCTCCTGGCTCTGGGATTCAGAGGCTTAGTGCCTCTGTATGTGGAGGTCCCCCTCAGTCGCCATAACGATGAGACTGACCCCTTGAGGAGATATTCTTTCAGCACAGTACCAGAGAAATAACAAAGTGGCAGGGAAGAAACCCTAACAAATACCTTATAATCAACCAGGGAGCACCTGTGCAGTCTTAGCACGTGGGGAAGAGATTGAGAGAGGAGAGCAGAATGATGTAACGATGTAAAGATGTAGAAGAAGAAGATGATGATGATGAAGAAGAAGATGATGATGAAGAAGAAGATGATGAAGAATAAGAAAAGGAGGAGGAGAAGAGGAGGAGGAGGAGGAAGAGGAGAAGAAGAAGAAGAAGAGGAGGAGGAGGAGGAGGAGGAGGAGGAGATTGGATTTATACCCCGTCCTTCACTACCCAAAGGAGTCTCAGAGCAGTTTACAATCCCTTTCCCTTCCCTTTCCCCTCCCCACAACAGACACCCTGTGAGGTAGGTGGGGCTGAGAGAGAACAGCTCTGAAAGAACTTATGACTGACCCAAGGTCATGCCAGCAGCTTCATGTGCAGGAGTGGGGAATCAGACCAGTTCTCCCAGACTGCTCTTAACCACTACACCAAACCGGCTCTTTGTTAAGTTGCTTCAGGTCCCCATTGGTGAGAAAGTTGGGATATCAATAAAGTGAACAATAAAAAAATAATTTAACAGCTTTGGGGAGTTTCCTATGCTTTCCTTTTGAAAACCCACCAGAAATGATTCAGCGCCCGATCGACATACAAATCCATCTGCAGCAACGACAGCCAGACTTTGGACTATAGGGCAGGCGAGTCCAGGAGAGGGAAAGAAAAAAAGGGGTGTTTTGAGAAACTCCCAATTAAACTCTAGCCCTCTGTCAGCCTCTTCTGCCTTGCGGTGAAACATGGCAGGGGCAAAGAGCTGGCCTCAGCAACGGCAAATAAGTCAGCCAGAGCCCTGCGTGGTACTGCCAGTCACGGGGAAGGCTGACTCACGGTCCCGTGTGAGTCATAACCTGGCAGAGGACAGGGTAAATTGCAGCCACGGAGGGGCCGGGGAGGGAGGGAGGGATGGGCCCTCTGCAAGAGGCTCCAAGAGAATTGGCATCTGGTGGATATTGCTGTTCCTCACGTCCATCCCTGGGCAAAATAAATCCTCCGCAGATCAAAGCCGAGCTGGGAAGTGGCTTCCTTCTTCCGCTCGAACTGTGTCTGCTGACCTCTCCTTCTAGAGAGCCCTCCCGGCTAAACTACTCCTCATCCCGCAGTGTAAACAAAAGGAAGATTGGGGTGTGTGTGGGGGAATCTCTAAAGACCAAGAATTATGATGATGATGGGAAGAAGGAAGGAGACCCGTGAAATGTCATCTAGGGCCGTGTTATGTATTGAGCTGTGAATCAAGCCTATTCTTTCCTATGTTAAGCTTGATTCCGGAATGTGGATTCTAAGCTGTCGCATTCGTATTGGTCGGTTTCTGCGAAACTAGTGTAAATAGCCAATCACTGTGTGATAATGTATCGAAGCGGGAACAGTTGTGATTGGACCTTAGCTCTGCATTGCTATTGGTCCTTAACTATTTCTGGGTGTGGCTTTGACAGCCCAGGAGAGTTTAAAAGGAGCTGTGCTCCACTGTTTGTGTTATGTGTTCCTGAGTTGGTGTTTGTCATTAATAAAGCTGAAATCACTTGTTGAGCTTACTTCGTTGTTGAGTCTCATACTTAACAGGCCGGTCTCTCAGTCTGGATAAAGGGTCAAGTCCAGCTCCGTATATCCTGGCACGTTATCTACGGAGGCCCAGGTGGCTGCAGTCGCCGGATCTGCATTTTTCCATCGCAGGCAGACCAGACTATTGAAGCCCCATCTCTCCCTCCCAGGACGTAGCTACGGTGACCCACACAATGGTCACTTCCAGGCTTGACTACTGCAACTCGATCTACGCGGGCTTACCCTCGAAGCTGCTCCGGAAATTACAGTTGGTGCAAAATGCGGCGGGGCGCCTGCTGACATCAATGCCTGTGCGGGCCCACGTTCGGCATGTGCTCTGTCAGCTGCATTGGTTGCCTGTTGAGTACCGGATTTGCTTCAAGGTGTTGGTAATTACCTTTAAAGCCTTATACAGCTTAGGACCAACATACCTAAGGGACCGCCTCTTCCCATACATACCTCAGAGAGCGTTACGCTGTGAGAGTCATCATCTCCTGATAATCCCTGGTCCAAAGGATGTCCGCCTAGCCTCGACCAGGGCCAGGGCTTTTTCTGCCTTGGCCCCCACCTGGCAGAACATGCTCCCTATTGAAATCAGGGCCCTACAGGATCTTATGCAGTTCCGCAGGGCCTGCAAGACGGAGCTGTTCTGCCAGGCCTTTGGCTGAGGCAGCAGGCATCCTCATATGGCTCCCTCGAGGTTGCGATCTCCCACCTACTGATAACAGGCCATACTCAGTTACATCAATGGGCCGGATTCTCCCTACAGCAAGCATGATTACTGTTTTTATATGTTTTAATGTGTTTTAAATTTTATTGTATTTATTAAAATGTTGTAACCCACCCTGAGCCCATTGACAGGATGGACAGGAAATAAATACGAAAAATAAATAAATAAATAAATAAATAAATAAATAAATAAAAGTTAAATTTCAGTAAAGCTGACAAAGTTTCTCAGATTTCAGTAAAGCATTTGACAAAGTTTCTCATGATATCCTTGAGGATAAGCTGGTTAAGTGTGGGCTGGATGGTGCAACCGTTGGATGGATTCATGGTTGGTTGAAAAATTGTACCCAACGAGTGCTCGTAAATGGCTCTGTGTCTACGTGGAGGGAAGTCTCGAGTGGAGTGCCGCAGGGCTCTGTCCTAGGCCCGGTGTTGTTCAATGTTTTTATAAATGACCTAGAGGAAGACATAGAGGGGATGCTTATCAAATCTGCAGATGACACGAAGCTGGGTGGGATTGCTAATTCTGAAGAAGACAGAGTCAGGATTCAAAATGATCTAGATAGGCTGGAACAGTGGGCTGAGGCAAATAAAATGAATTTCAATAGAGATAAGTGCAAAGTCCTACACCTGGGCACAAAAATCAAAGGGACAGATCTAGAATGGGAGGGACTTGGCTTGACAGCAGCACATGTGAAAGGGATCTAGGTGTTCTAGTTGATCACAAGCTGAACATGAGCCTGCAGTGTGATGTGGCTGTGAAGAAAGCTAATGCAATCTTAGGATGCATTAACAGAAGCATTGTGTCCAGATCACGGGAGGTGGTAGTTCCGCTGTATTCTGCTATGGTCAGGCCTCATGTGGAATACTGTGTCCAGTTTTGGGCACCACATTTTAGGAAGGATGTTGACAAGTTCGAGCGTGTCCAGAAGAGGGCAACCAGGATGGTAAGAGGGTTGGAATCCAAGGCCGATTTCCCACAAGCGCTGTTCCATGCTTGCTCTTCCCTTTTGCCTTGATGGTACATGTCAATTTCACACAAACTGCTGTGCAGCCACATTTTGCCTTGCAGCTTCGCATGATTTCCCCCGCAACCACTCAGTCCTGTTTTTTGAGGACTGAGTAGATGCAGGGAAAATCATGCGAAGCTGCAGGGCAAAATGTGGCCACGCAGCAGCTTGTGTGAAATTGACACATACCATCAGGCCAAGAGGGAAGAGCAAGCACAGAGCAGCGCTTGTGGGAAATCAGCCCAAGTCTTATGAGGAACAGCTGAAAGAGTTGGGTATGTTGAGCCTGGGAAAAAGAAGGCTTAGAGTGGACATGATCACAGTCTTGAAATATTTGAAGGGCTGTCATGTAGAAGATGGAGGAGATCTATTCTCTCTTGCTCTGGATTGCAAGACTGGATCTATTGGATGGAAATTACAAAGAAGTCGATAACGGCTAAATATCAGGAGGAACTTCCTAACTGTAAGAGTGGTGGAGCAGTGGAACAGAATGCCTTCTTGGGAGGTGGTGGATGCTCCTTCACTGGACATTTTTAAGTGGAGACTGGACGGCCATCTTTCGGGTATGCTCCTGCAGAGTGCAGGGGGTTGGACGAGATGACCTGCAAGGTCCCTTCCAACTCTAACATTCTATGATTCTATGTTAGGAAGGGGAGGTTTTTGGACAAGGGAGAAGCCAGAGTGTCTCTGTGTGTGGGACCTTTACACTGATTTCTCTGGCTAAACTATAATTCCATCTCTTTATTTGTTTGTTCATTTAGTAATGAATTGATTTATACGGCACCTTTCACCCCGATGGGGACCCAAGGTGGCTTAATCAGTGGTCCCCAACCTTTTCGGGTATGGTGGCTCACAAGTCCAAATTTACTTGGTAGGTTCAGGGGGGGTAGCAGTGTTGGTCTGAAGCTGCAGAACAATGTTTGACTCCAGTGGCACCTCTTGGTGCCAGTTTGGTGTAGTGGTTAGGAACATGGACTCTAATCCGGGAGAACCGGGTTTGATTCCCTACTCCTCCACATGCAGCTGCTGGTATGACCCTGGGTCAATCATAAGTTCTCTCAGAGCTGTTCTCTCAAGGGCAGTTCTCAAGAGAGCTCTCTCAGCCCCACCTATCTCACAGGGTGCCTGTTGTGGGGAGGGGAAGGGAAGGAGATTGTAAGCTGCTCTGAGACTCCTTTGGGTAGTGAAAGGTGGGGTATAAATCCAATCTCTTCCTCTTCCTCCTCCTATTCCTCTTCTTGTTCTTCTTCTTGACCAACCAAGTTTTATTGTGCACATGGAAGCTTATACCTTGAATAAAACTTTATTGGTCTTAAAGTTGCCACTGGGCTCACAGTTCCTTGGCTGCTCCAGGGTTTTTGGAGCCCCAGGCAAACAATGACCTTGACACCCATCTGGTTCAGCATTATATAGCGTCCAACCAGCATTCTTATGTTCTTACCTAGTTTGGAAGATAGTTACAGTGGTAGGAAGCCGTTTGGCAGTTCGGGTGGCCAGGTCCTCTGGTGGACGATGGATCCCCCAGTTTCTGGAGCTCCCGCTCCCAGCACTGGCCAGTTGGCTGTCAGGGGAGAGTGACTGCCCCAAACACGATATGGCTATGTCATCCAGAAGTGACATAGCCATGTTGGTGACACTCTGGTTTTTGGGCAAAACTCTGTGGTAGAATTAGCTTCGAACCATAGAGTTTTGCCCCAAAACCAGAGTGTCACCCCCCGACATCACCGATGCGCCTACGTCACCCAGAGGTGATGTAGGCATGGCATGCTTCTCCCTTCCCCTTTCCAAGAGTGTCTCGGTAAGTCCCCCACCAGCTTGTCTTTCGGACCTGGCAATGCTAATGGTAGTCTAGGCCACAGTCCCTACCCCTTAACTAATGCAACTTCCCGAACCATTTCGCTACACTACAGTCTTGTTTAGCTGTACCAAAAATGCCCTCTTGAATAATTCCTTTTTTGCATAGTTTGACCGAGAGCCTTCCCGACCCCACAGGCCGGCCGTTCCATAAGCCATCTAAGACTGCTCAGCATTTGGAGTATAGCTAAACCCAGTAAGCACGCAAAGTACATCTTCCAGTGGGTGTGGAGCCCGGAATTAGTGGACATTCCAACCGAGTTGCAACCCCCTCACTTCTCCGTCATTTCAAGCCAAAATATGTTCCAGAGAAGGGCCTCCACCAAGACCCTTCTTGTCTAAACCAATGACTTGCTGAAATTTTTCTGACAATTAGCACCCTTCCCCCATGAAACCTGGCACTGATCCTAGGAATTCCCCGGCACTAAAAGTTAAGCCGAGGGTGAATTAAAAGGTAAGTGTCTCTGTAAACCTTGAAGTCCAAGCCAACTGCCGGCTCCAGGTATCTCTATAATTAATAAAGCCCGATTTAAGCTGGTTGTGCGTCTGACATTTTACAGATGCATGGGAAAGGAAACTTGACTTCTGATCTGGCGGAGGGGTGAACCATGCTCTTAAGTAGTCTTGTAACTTTTTTTTAAAGGGGTAGGTGAGAAATCACGTCTCGCCGTCACTCAGCTCTTTGTCATTATTAAGGTGCAGAGAGAAGACGAGCTGCTGTTTCAGATTTTTAAACTGTTTCCCTGACTCTGTCACGAAATATATGAGCAACAGACAAGAATTCATCTGTTGAGTCAGACATATGGGGGAGAGAGGTGGCCTGTGAAGTTGCCAGATGGTGCCACTAGGGGGTGCTGAAGGTATTGGGGGTGGGCAAGCCTGCTATCGGTTGCTCCTGCAGAATGGTCTCCAGTATCCAACAAGAGAACATCATCCATTCCCATCGCATGCATCTGAGGTCCCCAACGTGGTGCCCATGGGCTCAGTTGTGTTCACTGATGCCTTTCCCGGTAACCACCAGGTGCTTTTAGAAAATGGGTGGAGACAGGTGGAGGTTTTGCCCACCACGGCTTCTGATTGGCCACTAGGGATTTGATTGGTTTTACAGATATTTTAAAATGTTGACTTTGGCCCACGCTGCCACCACAGCACAAAGATCTTCATTGTATTATTGAAAGTAAGCGGTGGCAGCCATTTTGGGACTCTCTCCACCTCCTGAAGCGGCCATTTTGTGGCAGCCATTTTGGGACTATGCCCACCATGCTGTGTCAGGATCTCAAAGATGCCCACAGGTCCTAAAAGGCTGCCATATTGCATCTGTACACAAAGATGGCACCACCCTTCCCTCCATTGCCACCTAGTGGCCTCCTCTCTTATTACACAGACTACCCTCCCGCCCCTCACCATGTCAGCATTCGATTGATGTGATCATAGAATCATAGAATCATAAAATGTTAGAGTTGGAAGGGACCTTGCAGGCCATCTAGTCCAACCCCCTGCACTCTGCAGGAACACAGCCGAAACCCCTACATACCTAATGATGTTGGTTGTCCTTACCAGTTGCCACCAAAGTCTATATTTCGTGTGCTTTCCTAATCTTTTTTAAAAAATTATACCAGCGGGTCAGTGCATACCTTGTGGCAAATGGTTCCATATTATAACGATGTGCTGAGTGAAGGAGCATTTAAAATGGTTTTTGGTCTTAAACTTTGTATTACTTTCAGTGGACTGCAATCTTTTTGTTTGGTTATTTGGGTGGCTGTAACGAATGTCTCCTGTTCACATTCTCCATCTCTCTCTCTGATGCATCAGTCAGCCGAAACGGGGCACCCACAGGGGCCTACCGGATTAAAAACGTCCAGGCTTTTTTTGGTTAGATATGTCCAGTGCTGCTTCTATCATCACACTCGAGGTGGATTACATTTATAGAGGGCCTCCGGGAGAACTCTCTTCCTGGCACTGAGAACTTGCTCCAGCATCAAGGGCCTCCCAACGATATCCTGGGAGTTGTCTTCCAATAGCAAATATGAGTCATGGTTTCATCGAACAATGCCAGCTGCCTCTCTCCTCCTTTGAGAAGCGCCACATGTTTAAGCCTTTCCGATACTTAAACAGTCAAACACGTGAAGCTGCCTTATACAGAGTCAGAGGCTTGGTCCATCTTGGTTTTTTTTTGCTGCTGGCTATAGCTGGCAATAGTGGTCCAGGGACACTGGTCGAGAAAGGTCTTTGCTAACATCTGCCTATGGAGTTTCTTTTAATAGGTGATAAAAGGTAAAGTTTTCCCTTGCTCGAAAGCCAGTCGAATCCAACTCTAGGGGGCGGTGCTCGTCTCCATTTCCAAGCCAAAGAGCCAGCGCTGTCTGAAGACTTCTCTGTGGTCATGTGGCCAGCATGACTAAACGTCGGGGTGCACGGAATGCTCTTACCTTCCCACCGAAGCGGTACCTATTTATCTACTTTCAGTTTCTTGCTTTCGAACTGCTAGGTTGGCAGGAGCTGGAACTAGAGACGGGAGCTCACTCGGTTCTCGAACTGCCGAGCTACTGACCTTCTGGTCTGCAGCTCAGCGTCTTAACCTCTGAGCCACCACGGCTCCCTTTAACAGGTGACACTGGAGATCAAGCCTGTGTTCACGCAAACCATGTCTCCCACGGCCCTGTCTCCTTAAAATCCTGTAACATGCAGTCTCTTCCTTCAGCCAGTTCGGTGTAGTGGCTTACAACTGCCTTCCCTTCCTCTCCCCACAACAGGCACCCTGTGAGGTTGGTGGGGCTGAGAGAGCTCTGAGAGAACAGTGACTGGCTTAAGGTCACCCAGCTGGCTGCATGTGGAGGAGTGGGGAATCAAGCCTGGTTCTCCCAGATTAGAGTCTGCTGCTCTTAACCACTACACCAAGCTGGCTGAAAGGGAGTTTGGGTCTACTTCTTATAAAGAAGAGATGAAAGAAAGCGGTGTCTGGGCCAATGTTCCCTCTAAGCTGTAAAGTCTTGTGAGCAAAAATTCTATTTTGTGAGCTACTGGCATTAAAGTTGTGAGTGAGTGATTTGACTGCTGCATAAATTAGTTTGCTCTGGAGCCATCCTTCCTGAGCTAAGACAAAAATGTATGAGCTGGAGGCTAAAAAAGTGTGAGCTAGCTCACACTAACTCGGCTTAGAGGGAACACTGGTCTGGGCTGTCCCATTTCTGTCCTCAGCTGGAGAAAGACTCAAATGGTTTGATGCTCCTCCATATGAAACGAATATCCCTGCAGACAGAAAATTAGAGAGAAGGGCCTGACTTGCTACGTACAGGGATTTTATTCATTTATTTAGGTATGGAAGAATCCGGTGATAAGCATATCACTTCCCTTTTGCAAGGTTTCATTTTTCCTTATGGAAATGAATAAAATTGAAAAAAAGAAAGAATAGTAAGGACTAGAGGTATGCATTTGGCTATATCCAAGCGGAAAAAATATCCGAAAAACATCTTATTGGTATTTTCCGGCTATTCTTTCAGCCAGATATAGATTTTGGTATTTTTCCAACTATCCAAAATGGCCAGGCCCCCCAAGTCCCAAAAATATTCAGGATTTTTTGGGACCACCAGATAGTCGAAGTTAAAGGGCACTTAAAGGGAATGCAGTCCCTTTAAATGTCTTCTGGGTGAACTCACCACTTGGAGAAGGTGTTTAAAAGGACTGTAAGCCCTTTAAACACTTTCAGAGTTCACTTGTAGCTTGGAGAAGGCATTTAAAAATCCCTTTAAATGCTTTCCCCCCTCCATTGGAACCAATGGAGGATGGGGCACCTTCTTTGGGGACCTGAATTGGACCCCCTGGTTCAGTCTTTTTGAAACTTGGGGGTTTTTTCGAGGAGAGGTCCCAGTAGCTATGCTGTAAATTTGGTGCCTGTACCTAAAAAACCCCCCAGCCCCCCAGAGCCCCAGATACCCCCAATAAATTCTCTATGGCCCTCATAGGTTATAATGGAGCTGGAAAAAAATTGGGATTTCTGAAAAATCACAAATCTGAATACTATACTGGTATCTGGGAATCAGGAATATCAGGAAATACTGATATTTTGGGGGTTCAAAACCCGCAAAATACCATTTTTTTTTTGCACGCCCCTAGTAAGGACTGAAAGAATGTCAGGTGATTTCTCCATCCTTAACAAAGAGAGAGGGCCGTGGCCGTGGTGGAAGAGCATCTGCTTGGCATGTAGAAGGTCCCTGGTTCACTTGCCAGCATCTCCAGTTGAGCAGGGGAGGAACCTCAACAGGATATAATGCCATATAGCCCACCCTCCAAAGCAGCCATTTTCTCCAGGGGAACTGATTTATGTGGTCTGGAGATAAATTGTTATTCTGGAGGATCTCCAGGCTCCATCTGGAGGTTGGCAAAATTATAGCTTTGAAGAAGAAGACGAGGAGGAGGAGAAGGAGGTTGGATTTATACTGTGCCCTTCACTACCCAAAGGAATCTGAGAGCGGCTTACAATCTCCTTTCCCGTCCTCTCCCCACAACAGGTGAGGTAGGTGGGGCCGAGAGAGCTCTGAGAGAAATGCTCTTGAGAGAACAGCTCTGAGAGAATTGTGACTGACCCAAGGTCACACAAGCAGCTGCATATGGCGGCGTGGGGAATCAAGCCCGGTTCTCCCAGATTAGAGTCCATGCTCCTACACCTAACTGGCTCTCCATGTTCAAGAAGCATGCTACAAAAAATGCCCTCCAACTCTATTCCTCCCTCTTTCTCCATGTAATTCACTGATCAACTCTGCTCAGTGTGAGGTAATTCCAGAGGTATGTGCCACTGACTGGAACGGGGCCGTGGTAGGGGCTGTGGCCTCTTCCTTGCAATTTTTCCATGTTGTGCATTCCTGGTGTGGTGTGAGACGCAGCCCCAGGGAAAGGGGCAAGCTCATCACTCCAGTAACCCATTAACTGGGCCATTGAACACTGTCGGCAGTTCTGGCCGCCTTAATGTTCAAAGTGGGAGGAGGAAAAATCAAATTAGGCCGGACTCCATTTGTCCTGTGGGCCATTCACCCTCTTCAGGGATGTAATGACTTGGTAAACTCTCTGCTAACAAACTTGGATTAGGTACTCACACACTGACATCATTACCGAGGGTTATCAATCATTACCAAGAAGAGGGTTACTATAGAATAGCTATAAAGTTACTATAAATAGGGGAGAAAAACATGAATGGACATGGCTTTAGGCATGACACATCTTTCAGAAAGTTTCCAGACACCCTTCTTCAGTAATTATGTGCACTTTCTCACTAGAGGGAAGTGAGAAGGCAAGCCCAGCAGAGCACATCTAGATTCAAGGCAAGCCCAGCAGAGCACATTTGGATTCAAGGCAAGCCCAGCAGAGCACATTTGGATTCTTTAGGATGGGGTCCCCAACGTGGTTCCCATGGGCACCATAATGCCCACTGCCACTTTTCAGGTGCCGGCTGTATTTTAGGAAGGCTGGTGGGGCCATGTAGTGCTTTTGCCCAGCAAGTTTTTTAAGGGGCCATCGCAGATTTGATTGGCTGTGTAGATTTTTAGAAATGTTGCTTTGGTAGCGGCTGCCACCACAGTACAAGGATCTGAATTGTGTGACCACAGGTAAGCTACAGCAGCCATTTTGTGGCTGGCTCCGCCTCCTGCGGCAGCCATTTTGTGGCTGGCTCCACCTCTTGCAGCAGCCTTTTTGTGACTGGCTCCGCCTCCTGCAGCAGTCATTTTGTGGCTGGGCCTAACATGCTGTATCAGACTTCTAAAGGTGCTCGCAGGCTCAAAAAGGTTGGGGAACCGTGCTCAAGGCAAACTTAGGCCAGACCTGGGCTACTGAGCCTGTAAGACGGAGAGAGCGCAGAGACAGGCACTGGGAAAGACAGATTCTTGGGACTTCAGCTGCTGGAATAAGAGGAAGTGAGTGCCTTTGTAGTGCCTGTCTGTCCCAGCCCTAGTTCCATTAACAATAGGGTCTGGGTTATTCCCATCGAGCTTGTTTGGTGTAGTGGTTAGGAACACAGACTCTAATCTGGGAGAACTGGATTCAGTCCCCCACTTCTCCACATGCAGCTGCTGGTGTGACCTTGGGTCAGTCACAAGCTCTTTCAGAGCTGTTCTCTGAAGGTCAGTTCTCAAGAAAGCTCTCTCAGTCCCACCTACCTCACAGGGTGTCTGTTGGGGGGACAGGAAGGGAACGGAGCTTATAAACCGCTCTGAGACTCCTTTGGGTAGTGAAGGACAGGACATAAATCCCATCTCCTCCTCTTCTTCCTCTTCTTCTTCTTCTTCTTCCTTTTCCCCCCTCCTCCTCTTCTTCCTCCTCTTCTTCTTCTGACTGTACTACAAATTCAACAGCTCTTTGAAAAATCTGCATGCCCTCCCAGCATCAGACCATGTCCACTATAGAATAGCTCCTCACTACATTTTCACTTTCTGTTCCACGAAATCAAGAGATCAGGAACATATATAAGGACATGCTGAATACAGGGTTGCCATCTTCTAGATGGTGGCTGGAGATCTCCTGGGATTACAGCTGGTCTCCAGGCAACAGAGGTCAATTCACCTGGAGAAAATGGCTGCCTTGGAAGGTGGATTCGATGACGTTATTCCCTTACTGATGTCCCTCCCCTCCCCAAGCCCCACCCTCCTTAAGCTCCACCCCAAAAATCTCCAGCTGTTTCCCAACCCAGAAATGGCCATCCTAGATGAAGACCTTTTTGGACCTAGCTGGATGTGAGGTGAGAAGATCGAAGTGGAGGTCTACCACCAAAGTCCTGGAGCAAGTGATTTAAAGCACAGCATGGGTGAGTGTGAGAAGGCATCGGGAACGGCATCGGTCGACATATATAAGCCGCTTGAGGTTTGCCATTGGAGAGAAATTTGGGGGCATAGATGAAATAAAACAAGTCAGCTTTCACGAGAGTGAAGCATGATTCCGGGTGGAAATAACAGATTGGCGGGGGCGGAGGGAGTTCAGTTCCAATTCTGAGAGCCAGTTTGGTGTAGTGGTTAAGAGTGGCAGGACTCTCATCTGGAGAATTCCTCCACATGCGGTCAGTTGGGTGACCTTGGGTCAGTCACAGTTCTCTTAGAGCTCTCTCAGCCTCACCTGCCTCACAGGTTGTCTGTTGTGGGGAGAGGACGGGAAAGTGATTGTAAGCTGCTCCGAGACTTCTTTAGGTAGTGAAGAGCGGGGTTTAAAACCACCACCACCACCTCCTCCTCTTCCTCCTCCTTCTCCTTCTTCATCTTCTCCTTCTTCCCCTTCATCTTCTCCTCCTTCTTCTTCTCATCCCTGTCTGCCCAAGCTGCCCTTTCAACCTCCCCCCTCCCTTTTATCCTTCTTTTATTTGTTTTTAGTTTCTTTTATTCATACCCTGCTTTTCTCCCCAGTGGGGGACCTGAAGCGGCTGACATCATTCTCCTCTCCTCCATTTTATCCTCACAACAGCCCTCTGAGGTAGGCTAGGCTGGAAGAAAGAGTGACTGGCCCAGGGTCACCCAGCAAGCTTCCTTGGCACGAGTGGGAATTTGACCCTGGGTCTCCCAGATATTAGTCCCGCACTCTTAACCACTACACCCACGCTGGCTTCTCTTTTAAAATATGACACTGGTGCTGTCGGACGTAGTTGAAGATTTAGAGACTGTTTTCTGGAAAGGGTTTTTTATTTTGGTAACAGACAAAAGGGAGTCGTTGACGGCTGATTTATCTTGCTTGTGTTGATAATAGTTTTGTTTTCTGTTTTAAAATAGAAACAATTAATTTAGAGGAGGAGGAGGAGGAGGAGGAGGAGGAGGAGGAGGAGGAGGAGGAGGAGGAGGAGAAGAAGAAGAAGAAGAAGAAGAAGAAGAAGAAGAAGAAGAAGAAGAAGAAGAAGAGATTTATACCCCGCCCTTCACTACCGGAAGGAGTCTCAGAGCGGCTGACAAACTCCTTTCCCTTCCCCTCCACAGAACAGACACCCTGTGAGGTAGGTGGGGCTGAGAGAGCTCTTTCGAGAACTGCTTCCAAGAGAACAGCTCTGAAGTAACTTGTAAGCAGGCCCGTAGCTACAGTGGGGCATATCGGGGCTAGGCCCCCCCAACTTGCTGACAAGGCCCTCTGACTTCACACCCAGCGTCATGGCCTTCTCCCCTGGATTAATTTGATTAGCCAGTGCCCCCTAAGAAATTTAAATCCCCCTGACTTTAAAAATCCTGGCTACGGGCCTGCTTGTAAGTGACCCAAGGTCACACCAGCGGCTGCCTGAGGAGGAGTGGGGAATCGAACCCAGGTCTTCCAGATCAGAGTCCGCATCCCTAACCACTACACCAAACTGGAAAACAGAGGAATACAGAGACCCCGGTTAGGGCCTGCCTTCCCTCCTAATTCATTTGGGGTCTGCTTTTCTGCAAAGCCCACAGTGACCTCTACTGCTTTCTCTCTGGTATTCCCTGATCTGCTAGTCGAAGGTACAGAGGCGTGAATTTTTTATGAACAGCATGAACTTTCAGTTTATGGCTCTCCGGCAGCCTCACCCACTGGCGCACAGAGATTCTGGGGTTGCAGCTCTCACGGACGGACATTCTCCAGTGCCATCTTCAGGCCAAGCGATGGCACTGCAGCTGCCTTCAAAGGACAGAACTGGATGTTCTCCTAAAGGAAAGCTCTTGAAGGTCCAAGAGGTGCTGCCTGGAAAGGCCGTGTCCAGGAAATTCTGGTTGGACAGAACTTGGAAGAATGGAAGGAAACCTTTCAGCGGTCGTTTCTCAGCTAGGGATGCCAGCCTCCAGATGGGACCTGGGGATCCCCTGGAATTATAGCTGATTTCCAGACTACAGAGATCAGTTCCTCTGGAGAAAAGGGCTGCTTCAGAGGGCAGACTCTATGGCATTGTACCCCACTGAGGTCCCTGTCCTCCCCAGGCACCATTTCCAAATCTCCAGGAGTTGCTCAACCTGGATCAGCCAACCCTACCTCCAATTCCTCTCCGGTGCCCAGGAGGGACCTGGCAACCCTATTTCTCACCTAGCTTGCTGTTTTTATATATATATTGTCACAATCTGTGTAGGCCTGGAAGAAAGGCCTAGCGCCTGTGTGGGAGTGGAAAGTAGCCTACAATCCCCATAAGGTTTAGCAGGGCTATTTTTGGGCAGGAATGCACAGGATCGGAATTCTGGCTGGCTCCCAAGTTGGCCACGCCCAGCAGGAACTCATTAGCATAATAGGCCACACCCAACAGCAGGAACTCATTAGGACTGGCTACATGAGGGGTGTGTGGCCTAACATGCAAAGGAGTTCCTGCTCCAAAAAAGCCCTGTGTTTTGACAACAAACAAAGTAAACAGAATAAGAAGCAAAAGGTGGGTGTGGCTGGATGACCAGACTTCTGGTAACTATTATGCTAATGAGTTCCTGCTGGGCTTTTTCTACAAAAAAAGCCCTGAGGCTTAGCAATGGTTGTAGCCAATCAGTGTCCAGGGATCCTGTTTGAAAGGGAACTTAAGCTCTGAGGGCTGAGGACAGGGCCGGTCTGAGGTGTCTGGGTGCCCTAGGCAGGCCAGTTTGTGGCGCCCGCCAGCAATGCCAACCTCCCAGGGGGCCTGGAGACAGGGGACAGCGGTGCTGGCAAGCCAGGGAAGGGGTGGGGGTTTAAACCCCTGTCTCTTCCTCTGAGTGTGGTTTGCCTGCATGCCCTGCACCTGCGGGGCATGCCAGCAAGCCAGGGAAGGGGCCGGGGTTTAAACCCCTGCCTGTTTCCTTTGAGCGCTGGCTTGCAAGCCAGGGATGGGGTGGAGGTTTAAACCCCCGCCTCTTCCCTTTGAGTGCTGGCTTACAAGCCAGGGAAGGGGTGGAGGTTTAAACCCCCATCTCTTCCCTTTGAGCGCTGGCTTGCCTGCATGCCCCACAACTGCAGGGTGTGCTGGCAAGCCAGGGAATGAGTGGGGGTTTTAACCCCCGCCTCTTCCCTTTGAGCACCAGCTTGCAAGCCAGGGAAGGGGCGGGGGTTTAACCCCCCACCTCTTCCCTTTGAGCGCCAGCTTGCCTTTGACCACCCGCCGGGGTGCTCTTCGTTGGCGGCGCTGGCTGCCACCCCTGTGTTCTCTCCCCCCGAGAGGAAGGGGGAGGGCGGGCAAGCTCCACCTCCTCCTCCTGAGCCCTGCTGGGGCACTCTTCACTGGCAGTGGCGGTGGGGAGGCAGCGGCGGTGGGGGGTGTTTTGTGGGGGGGCAGGGTGCAGTTTGGCACCCCTGCAGTTGGTGCGCTCTAGGCGAGCGCCTAGCTCGCCTAGTGGGCAAGCCGGCCCTGGCTGTGGAAATTGTGTTCTTGTCTCTCTGTGGTCTTCCCTCACTGAGTCACACTGAGGGAACAGGCTGGTCTGAGAGGAAAAGATCCCTCATTCGAGCCAGAGTGAGTACAGGGACAGGCCTGGTAAGAAGGCTGTAAGCCTTGAGTAGTAACTAGTCAAGTGAACTAGGTAGCCGCGTTAGATTCATTTATTTTGCCTTTAAATACTGTTATATATATTCTAAAGTGCCTTGTCTGGTTTTCCTTGCCCCATTACTGTGTTAATAAACCATTTGTTTAATTGTTCTCTGCCTGGTCATCACGCCTATATGTTTTCGGCTTAAAAAGGGGCATTTTGGTTGGGCTTGGGAGGGTACTGTAGGCCTTCTCAAGGGACCCTAAGTCCAGAGTGGTGGCAGCGGAAGGTGGCGACCCACTGGGGTCATCACACACACACACACACACACACACACACATGTTCTGTAAGCCGGCCTGAGCCTGTCTGCGCAGGGAGGGTGGGATATAAATTTATTATTATTATTATTATTATTATTATTATTATTATTATTATTATTATTATTATTATTATTGATGATGATGATGATGATGATGATGATGATGATGATGATAATAGCTGTGAATAATCACAGTAGCCCTGCTCAAGAACACCATAGGCCTATAAGGATCCTTGTTGTTCGTACGACATGTTCTGTGTTCAGATTCACAGCCATCATGTCAGAATTCCTAACAGCTGCCCTCTGAGGTATGCCAGATTTATGACTGGCTCTTCATCTAACATGTTCATCCTAACTGTGTGTTAGGGATTATTAGGAAAGGGATTGAAAATAAAGCAGCTGATATTATAATGCCCCCTGTATTGATCAACGGTGAGGCCTCATTAGGAATACGGTGTACAGTTCTGGTCACCGTTTCGCAAAAAAAGACATCGCAGAGCTGGGAAAAGTTCAGAGGAGGGCAACCAAGATGATTTGGGGGTTGGAGCACCTCCCCTATGAGGAAAGGCTGAAGAGTCTGGAACTTCTCAGTTTAGAAAAGAGACCACCAAGGGTCCAAATACTAGTGAGGGCCGACCCTGCTTAGCTTCCGATGAGATCGGGCTAGCCAGGGCTAAAGTAAAGGTAAAGGTACAGGTTTCCCTTGCTCGAAAGCCAGTCAAATCCGACTCTAGGGATGCGGTGCTCATCTCTGTTTCTAAGCTGAAGAGCCAGCGCTGTCCAAAGACACTTCCGTGATCATGTGGCCGACTAGATTGCACCTATTATCCTATCCTAGTTGTATGACAGGGAAGGAGTCCCGCCCTTCCTTTCCTCAGTTCTTGATTGATCCCAAGATGCTGAAATGGAAAGGAAAGATGAAGAAGTCAATCCGGCACATCTCCCCCCCCAATCCTGCTGGTGGCAGAAAATCCCCATAAACCAAGCAGCGCAGTTGGGATAGGGTGGAGATACAGCAGGGGGCTGCATTGGGTTTGCAGTGGAAAAAACCTCTACGGAATGGAATCTGCAGGGTGCTTCAGTGTTTTGAGCTTGTGTGACTGTAGTAGCATGTGTGCACACCAAAGCTTATACCTTGAATGAAAACTTGGTTGGTTTTAAAGGTGCCACTGGACTCAGACTTTGTCCTGTAGAAGGCAGGGATCAACATACTCTAAAAATTAGTCACGTTTTGGAAATTTTGTAAACCCATCCTTTGAAAAAGTATGACATTTTTTTCCACTCTCTAGCTCTGTCCTGGAAATGATTCCATGGTCTGTCTTCTTTCTTTCTTTCTTTCTTTCTTTCTTTCTTTCTTTCTTTCTTTCTTTCTTTCTTTCTTTCTTTCTTTCTTTCTTTCTTTCTTTCTTTCTTTCTTTCTTTCTTTCTTTCTTTCTTTCTTTCTTTCTTTCTTTCCTTCCTTCCTTCCTTCCTTCCTTCCTTCCTTCCTTCCTTCCTTCCTTCCTTCCTTCCTTCCTTCCTTCCTTCCTTCCTTCCTTCCTTCCTTCCTTCCTTCCTTCCTTCCTTCCTTCCTTCCTTCCTTCCTTCCTTTCTTTCTTTCTTTCTTTCTTTCTTTCTTTCTTTCTTTCTTTCTTTCTTTCTTTCTTTCTTTCTTTCTTTCTTTCTTTCTTTCTTTCTTTCTTTCTTTCTTTCTTTCTTTCTTTCTTTCTTTCTTTCTTTCTTTCTTTCTTTCTTTCCCCCCCCTCCCTCCCTGTTTGTACATTTGGTTTATGCAGGGCTCTTTTTGTAGCAGGAACTCCTTTGCATATTAGGCGACACACCCCTAATGTAGCCAATCCTCCAAGAGCTTACAGAGCTCTTCTTACAGGGACTACTGTAAGCTGTTGGAGGATTGGCCACATTAGGGGTGTGTCGCCTAATATGCAAAGGAGCTGAGAAAGAGCCTGGCAGAAAGCAGTGGCTTTTAGGACCTCTTCTCTTGAAAATGAGGGAGGGCGGGAGGGGGAGAGAGAATTTTGTCTAACTAATAATAGAAGCGTAGTGTGATGCTGACCTTTAGCAGTCTCCCTGACAGGCTAGATTATTGCATGTCAGCAAACTTGAAGGTATAAACTGCACTTCTCTCTGATGAGGGCTTTACAGACTATTTAATAGGCAGAAATTAAGCCAAGGTTCCCCCCCACACACACACCCAAAGAAACCAACAAAGCACCAAGATGTTTGTCCCATTGTGCATGGCATCAGGAGAGCCACATGCGAAATGAGGCACGGTGCCTCCTTATCAGCAAAATGTGCCATGGAACCCAAATAAACACCGATAGGATAGGAACAGCAATCCCCTGCCTTGAATACTGATGTCTGGTCAGTTTCAACGGTAGCCTTGTCAATTTCAGCCAACCACTTCTCTCTGGGGAGTGGTGAAACTGAGAAGCTGGGGTGGGGGAAAGGGGGGACTGTGCTCCAGTTTGGGCCCCCTCAACAATTTTTGTGGGCAGTAGGATCATTACCGCTGGTTCCCCATCCTGCGACTCATTCAAAAGCTTTCTCCTTTGGCACTCGCAGCCTGTGAAATGGGCTTCCATATAATAAAATCAAGGAGATCTGAATGCAGGTCTCCTGGTTTTCCATTCAGCAGTCTGACTTCTGTATTACACTGAACGACCGGAAGGACAGTGCCAGGTTTTCTCCTCAATGGAGACTTGGAAGTGGGTTTCACCATGGTTCTTCCTTCTGTTTTATCCTCACAACAACCCTGTGAGGTAGATTAGGCAGAGACAGCATGCTCACCCCAAGGTCACCCAGCAACAGAAGAGCGAGATTTGAATCCAAATCCTACTGCGCCACTAACCATTATACCATATTTACTGTCAGCTGGGGCCAAAGGCACAGAAATGCTTCATATGGTTGTGGAACAACACAGCACATATTCCTTTGAATTGTCGGTCTCGTGCTGTTACTGTACACTTTGTTTTTAAATGTTATTCATTCACTTCATTTATACCCCACCTTCTCCCCCAGCAGGGACCAAAAGCAGCTTACACCGTTCGCCTCTCTTCCATCTTATCCTCACAGCAACCCTGTGAGGTAGGTTAGGCTACGAGTGCACGAGTGGCCCAAGATCATCCAGCAATTTTCCATTGCAGCATGGAGATTTGAACCCAGCTCTCTTAGATTCTTGTCTGAAACTCTTACCCCTACCCTACACTGAGGGATGGGGAAGTAGATTTGTAGGACTCGGGAAGCCTGGGTTCAGCATCTCATCTGAGTGACTCACTTGAGTGACTTTGGGCCAGTCTTGGCTGAACTTACTTCACAGGGCTGTTGTGTGGATAGAAATGGAGGAAGGGAGAATAAGAGCATCAGGGCATAAGAGAAGCCATGTTGGATCAGGGCAATGGCCCATCCAGTCCAACACTCTGTTTCACACAGTGGCCAAAACTCAGGTGCCATCAGGAGGTACCATAAGAACACCAGAAGGGCCCTGCTGGATCAGACCAATAGTCCATCTGGTCCAGCATCCTGTCTCACACAGTGGCCAACCAGTTCCTCTGGAGGGCCAACCACAGGGCACAGAGGCCAAGGCCTTCATAAGAACATCAGAAGAATCCTACTGGATCAGACCAGTGGCCCATCTAATCCAGCATCCTGTCTCACACGGTGGCCAACCAGTTCCTCTGGAGGGCCAACCACAGGGCGCAGAGGCCAAGGCCTTCATAAGAACATCAGAAGAATCCTACTGGATCAGACCAGTGGCCCTTCTAGTCCAGCATCCTGTCTCACACAGTGGCCTACCAGTTCCTCTGGAGGGCTAATCACCACAGCGCACAGAGGCCAAGGCCTTCATAAGAACATCAGAAGAATCCTACTGGATCAGACCACTGGCCCATCTTGTCCAGCATCTTGTCTCACACAGTGGCCAACCAGTTCCTCTGGAGGGCCAACAACAGGGCATAGAAGCCAAGGTCCTCATAAGAATATCAGAAGGACCCTGCTGGATCAGACCAATAGTCCATCTAGTCCAGCATTTTGTCTCACATAATGGCCAACGAGTTCCTCTGGACGACCAACAACAGGGCATCGAGGCCGAGGCCACCCCCTGATGTTACCTCCTAGGTCTGGGATTCAGAAGTTGACTGCCTCTGAATATAGAAGGACAAGAAGAAGAAGAAGAAGAGATTGGATTTATACCCCACCCTTCACTTGTAGTCTCAGAGCGACTTACAAACTCCTTTCCCTTCCCCTCCCCACAACAATCACCCTGTGAGGTAGGTGGGGCTGAGAGAACGTCTGACACAAACTGCTCTTTCAGGAACAGCTGTGCCAGAGCTTGTGACTGACCCAAGGTCACATCAGCAGGTGCAAGTGGAGGAGTGGGGAATCAAACCCGGTTCTCCCAGATTAGAGTCTGCGCACTTAACCACCACACCAAACTGGCTCCCTTTCGAGGTTCCTTTTAATCACCATGGCTAGTAGCCCTTGATAGACTGATCCTTCATGAATCTGTCTAATCCCCCTTTAAAGCTGTTTATTACTGTGGCCATCGCTATATCCTCTGGCAGCGAATTTCAATGAATCTTGTGCCACAGGAGGAAATGATTACGAATAAGGACAAGAATTTGGTACAGAAAATGAAGGACGGGGGTCGCTAATGTTGTTAAGCCTGCGGGCTTCTCCTTTATAAAGCACCGGGTTTTACTGTTTGAACATGACACTGTGGTTTTTAAAATAGGAACCTGAAATCCTGCACGTCTTCCAGGTCTCCCCCCCCCTTTCAAACAGAGGCTGTTGGGGATAAAGGATTAAAAAGTCATTGCTTTTTGGAATCACCATGCTAAATAAAGCACAAGTTGCTTGCTTCCAGTTACCTATTATTCTAATTGTCTAATCGTTAAAGCTAAATGAAAGTGGAATGTCTGCTAAAAAGCCTCTGCAGTCCTTACTTGAATGCAAATTGGAGTCATTATAGCCGGTGGCAACAGCACAGTGGAAGCCAAGGGAAAACAGGACGGCAGGCAGCTGGACTTTAAACCAGGGAAAGAAAACGCGGCCTGAACCGGAGAATCCGGCGTAACCATTTCGAAAGCGACTCAGGGGCCTAACTACATGTAACGTTGTTTACAGGTCTGTCTCATGGCCTCCCTGGGTCTTGCTAAACAGATGTGTGCTGGGAGTTCCCTGTTGAAGAAGAAGAAGAAGAAGTAGAAGAAGAAGAAGAAGAAGAAGAAGAAGAGGAGGAGGAGGAAAAGGAGGAGGAGGAGGAAAAGGAGGAGGAGAATGGATTTATACTCGCCCTTCACATGGAGTCTCAGAGTGGCTTATGATCCCTTCCTTCCCCACAACAGACACCCTGTGAGGTAGGCGGGGCTGAGAGACCTCTTTGAGAACTGCTCCAGAGAACAGCTCTGAGAGAATTGTGACTGACCCAAGGTCACCCAGCTGCCTTCATGTGGAGGAGTGAGGTGTCAAACCCTGTTCTCCCAGATTAGAGTCTGTGTTCTTGCACCAAAGTGGCTCTTCGATTCCCTGGTTTGGGGGGACCATCTCAGATCAGGCCTGTGGCACATGGGAGTAGCCAGTAGGGTGTAGGTCATAGTGTGGTGTTTAGGGGGTAGTGTTCAGAGTGTCAGAATAGGATCTGGGAGACCCAGGCTAGAAACCCTGTTCTGCTGTGGAAGCTTGCTGGGTGACCTTGGGTGTCCACATAATCTCAGCCTACCTCACAGGGTCTTTGTTCCCTCATGGTTCTGTTTGTTTAATACGCTGGTAGCAACCAAGACTTTAGTGGTTAGGCACTGGAAAAATAGTAAAAAACTCTCATCAATTATGTGGTTTAATAAATTATGGGAATACTTGGTCATGGGCAAAATATCAGAAGTTATATCCTTGGTAGAGAATCCAGAGTTTCATTCAGATTTTTTGGAACACTGGTTTCCTTTCTTGAATATGTGGAAAGACATAATGAGCTGAAAAGGGCACTTCCAGATAATTTGAAGGTTATAGCTGTATATTGAATAGCTGTTTGGTTTTATTGCTCTTGTGTTTTTTGTGTTTTTAATTATGTTTTTATTGCAGTGGATTCCTAATAGTATGTGCTACTGTAAATTGTTGCTATCTCTCCTATATAATTATTCTGTTTTGGAATGGCAACATTCCATGTGCTCCCAAATCAGTTGGCTGCTTGACCTGCCAATCACAAAGTGTTCCCATTCACTGGCTGCGTTGCCTGAGTCCTGCCCACAGAACCGGCACCGGCCACAAATTCCCTCAGAAGAAAGTTGCTTCCCCTCCCCAAAGGACCTCGGCAGTTCACAAGCCAGGCATTGAGCACTGAAGCCGCCAACTGAAAAAACAGAAACGAGTCTGGAGCCCTCACCGGATGGAGACAAAGGCCTCTGCAGCGGGACCCGTGGGCCCCGTGGTTAAAGAGCCGCACAATGGGCTGCTGCAGACCGGCCATGCAGCAAGGCTGGCAGCCCGTCTGTTTCTCCAATCACCACCAGCTCAAGTACCATTAGAATGCCCCACTTCATCCATGCCTGGATCCTGCCCTTCCTCCCTCCCTCCAAGGGGCTCAGGGGCAGAGCCGGCCACCCTTCCCCACTCTGCTTTGGGCCCCGCACCCATTGCAGAGAGAGTCGAGCTGGGGGTGCTGGGCCCTCGCCCGGCAGCTCCACCGTGCCCTTGCCCAGCAGGCACATACCCCTCCTCGGTGCCTCCTTGCAAGCACCCTGCCGTGGCTCCCCCACACACTAGCCCTGCCGTGGTGCTCCGTGCCGAGGCAGCCCCATCCCCTCCTAGCCGGCACCCACCCAGCCTGGGAAGCGCCGTGCTTGGCTCCTTTCAGTCCTGTCGTCCTGGTTGGCAGGTGCTGGCTTCAAAGCCATTCGCAGCCCGAGGCCACTGCTGCTTCATCTCCCCGCTGTGTGGGCCCTCCTCCTCCTCCTCGGGGCAGACAGCTAGGAAGGGTCGTCGCGCTGAGCAGGGCAGTCTGCATCGGTCTCCCCCGTCCCAGGCTCTTCTTCTGCTGCTGCTGCTTGCCAGAAAGCCACCGGCAACACCGAGCTGCCTCTCCTCACAGCAGTTTTTAATTTCTTTGCTTGATTTGTATCCCGCCTTTCTGCCAGTGGGGGCCCAAAGCAGCCTGCCGCATTCTCCTCGCCTCCCTTTTATTCTCACGACAACCGTGCGAGGCTGGTTAGGCCAAGAGTATCTGACTGGCCCAAGGTTGCCCAGCAGGCTACCAGGGCAGAGTGGAGATTCGCATTTGGGTGTCCCAGTCTAGCACTTCAACCTCCGCAGCACCACATTGGCTCTCGGCAGGATTGTTGTTTGCATTGCCAATAGGTTGCCTGGTCCCTCATGGCTATGGCGGGGGGGGGGGCTGGGGGGTGTAGGATTGCCAAATCCAGGTGGGGAAACTCCTGGGTATTTGGGGGAGGAGCAAAAGAGGGCAGGGACCGCAGGGGGTGCCATACAGCCCATCCTCCAAAGCAGCCATCTTCTTCTCCAGGGAAACTGACCTCTGTACTCTGGAGATGAGCTTTAGCTCTGGGGGACAAGACCTCTCTCTCCTTATATATAATTCTGTTTTGGGGTGGCCGGGAAGCTCTGGCTGCAGAAAGAGAGGCGCCACCGGCGCTCTCAAGGATGGAGGAGTGCCAGGTTATGTGCCAGGTGACGCTGCTCCCCTGTTTGCTGCGGCTTGCTCAGAAGAGGCCAAGCCTGGCTGGGGGTGGCGGTGGCGGCCCCGCAGGCATGCTGTGGCTGGGAGGATCCTGTGCACCGTCCCCAGGTGCCTCCCCTTTAGAAAATGCTGGGAGCAGAAGATCTGGGGCCTCCCAGGATCCTGTCTCACTGGGACGCTGGTCATGAGCTTCTTCGGTTTTGCTAAGCGATTTGCACTCTGACTCCTGAATGCAGCAAAGATGCCCTTGACTCATCGGGATGCCGTCCAGTTACCTTTGAAACCAACAGTTCCGCACGGTGGGGGTGGGGACGTGCATCCCCCTCTTGGACTAGTCGGCAAAGCCTGACCAGAGCTGGATCGGGGCCAAGATATTTAAAGCTTGAACCAAAGCTCTCTGGAGTCTAGAATGATAAAAGGGTTGGAACACCTTCCCTATGAAGAAAGGTTAAAAGGCTTGGGGCTCTTTAGCTTGGAGAAACGACGGCTGAGGGGTGACATGATCGAGGTTTATAAAATTATGAATGGGATTGAGCAGGTTGAGAAAGAAGTACTTTTCTCCCTTTCTCACAATACAAGAACTCGTGGGCATTCCATGAAATTGCTGAGCAGTCGGGTTAGAACAGATAAAAGGAAATACTTCTTCAACCAAAGAGTGATTAACATATGGAGTTCACTGCCACAGGAGGTGGTGGCAGCTGCAAGCATGGACAGCTTCAAGAGGGGATTAGATAAACATCTGGAGCAGAAGTCCATCAGTGGCTATTAGCCACAGGGTATAGATGGGAACTCTCAGTCTGGGGCAGGTGATGCACTCTATTCTTGGTGCTGGAGGGGGCAGCAGTGGGAGGGCTTCTGGTGCCCTGGCCCCACTGCTGGACCTCCTGATGGCACCTGGGATATTTTGGCCGCTGTGCGACAGAGTGTTGGACTAGATGGGCCATTGGCCTGATTCAACATTGGTTTCTCTTATGTTCTTGTGTTCTTATGAGTGAACCCCACATGCCAGTCATGGGGCCAAAGAAGAAGAAAACGAGAAGTCTCAGAGCGGCTTACAAACGCCTTTCCCTTCCCCTCCCCACAACAGACACCTTGTGAAGTAGGTGGGGCTGAGAGAGCTCTTTCAAGAACTGCCCTTTCAAGGACAGCTCTTGTCAGAACTATGGCTTGCCCAAGGTCATCCAGCAGCTTCAAGCGGTAGAGTGGGGAATCAAACCTGGTCCTCCCAGATTAGAGTCCGCTCACTTAACCACTACACCAAACCAAAGTCCCTCCAAAAGCCATTCTAAACCCCACATTCTGCAATATCCAGAGAACATTTCCCCTCCTGTTTTGACCGACAGATATGATCACCCGACCCCTAAACAGGCCTGATTTATACGGAAAATTCATCAGTTTAGAGCTGACAATTTAAGGGTTTAGACTCCAGCACCGCAGCGGCGCTTTAGTCATCAAGGAATACGGTCATAATGTTTTATTGAAACGCTCCGTGCCTTCTTCCGCGGGTACCTACCCTCCTCCTGCTGCTACCCGTGTGAAATACACACGGCTCCGGCTTCAAGAAGTCCTCGCACATTGAGCCATAAAGGCAAACCTGAGTGATCTTGTATCTTCTGGGGGCTTTATGGCGTTATAAAATATGTTTTATGTCCCAATCAGTGGCAACAATTTATGAACAGAGAGGCTCCGAAAAGATGTAACACCCGACTATGTATTTTAATACAGTTTGAGCGAACGGTAAAGCGCGGAATGACATTTGCTCTCTCCGCGCACAGAAAATGAATAGTAATGCCGGGTGATTGATGGCTTCTTCCATCAGGAAGGGGTTTCCGGAGAGATGTGTTTTATGAGCAATGCAGACAATAACTAGTTGGCTTAAAGGACAGGATTGATTGGACCATGCGGTTGCCTTCTCCGGGAAGGTGCTTCCCCCCCCGCTTCGTTTGTGCAATTTTGGTGCCTAACAATTCCGAGCCGTTTTTTTAAATTATTTTATTTATACAGATAGATATCGTTAGCTCTACTGATGGGTACCGATGTCTAAATGCCCCCTTCTCCTTTACACGGATGCGCCGGCTGTGAAAGTGCATCGCGGGGTAATCGTGAAACGATGCCGTTTCACGGGCAGCTTCCTTTTGAAATTAAAACGAAAACGCCTTTGGAGGCCAAAAGGAGAACGGAGTTCGACGAGAACGGAAGCTCGTGTGTGCCGCATGTTATCAGTCACATTTAAGCATCTCGCGCTACACGGGGGACGACAGTCTCTTTCCGGCAATACCCTTTTGACTTTCATTCTGAAGTGGAAAGGACCGCAGACAATCCCCCCCCGGTGTGTGAGCATTGTGCTTCTCTGTGGACCGACCCTGATTGGCCAGCCTTGTTTCTCTTGCCTCACACCCTGCAGCATGTAGGCCTAGGCAATCAGTTGTTTTCTGTCGCCCCAGAAGGCTGGACCAGAACCAATGGGCTGAAATTAAATCAGAAGAGTTTTTGGCTAAACATGAGGAAGAACTTCCTGACTGTTAGAGCGGTTCCTCGGCGGGACAGGCTTCCTCGGGAGGTGGTGGGCTCTCCTTCTTTGGAGGTATTTAAACAGAGGTTGGATGGCCATCGGACAGCAATGCGGATTCTGTGAACTGAGGCAGATCATGAGAAGGGGGGGCAGGAAAGGTTGCCTCAGAGCTTAGTCCTCGTGGCCCTTTCTTACACGCCCAGGGAAATGCTGATCACCACTTCGGGGTCAGGAAGCAATTCTTCTCCAGACCACTTTGGCTGGAGATCCTGGAGGTCTTTTGTCATCTTCTGGGCATGGAGCAGGGGTCACTAGGGGTATGGGGGGTATTTGTGAATTTCCTGCATTGTGTAGGGGGTTGGACTAGATGACCCTGGAGGTCCCTTCCAACTCTATGATTCCATATGGTCATTGAGATGCTACTGTCCTTTCACGGCCTTCCAAAATATGCTGTTTGAGAGGGACACCTTGCTGTGCCTAATGGCCGGGCCAGTTCTGCCCCCGTGGCAGCCATTTTGGCCTTCGGCGACAAAAGTGAATGCAAAAGTTGTGCCGTGACACCCTCCCTTTAGCCCGTCCCACCTTGCAGGGCTGTTGTTCTGAGGATAAAATGGAAGAGGGGAGAATGGCGTTGTGCACTGCTTTGGTTCCTCCCGGGGAGAAAGATGGGGTATAATTCAATAGAAATATAAGAACAGCTCCGCTGAATCAGACCAAAGATCTATCTAGCCCAGTTCATTTTTATCCCCCCTTCCCCCCCCAGGGCAGCAGAGATGGTTTCTCTCTTCCTCTAGTTTATCGTCACAAAAACCATGTCAGGGAGCCTAGGCCAGGAGAAACAGACTGGCCTAGATGTCAAGTCCAGTAGCCCCTGAGCTTTCAGGGGATGAGCTTACAAGAGAGAGAGAGAGACAAAGCTCTCTTCATCAGCTCTGAGGACAAGAAGAAGGAGAAGAGGAGGAGGAGATTGGATTTAGACCAGCTCAGAGCAGTTTATAATCCCTTTCCCTTCCCCTCCCCGCAACAGACACCCTGGGAGGTAGGTGGGGCTGAGAGAGCTCAGAGAGAATGGCTCTGAAATAACTTGCAACTGACCCAAAGTCACACCAGCAGCTGCCTGTGGAGGAGTGGGGAATCAAACCCAGTTCTCCCAGATTAGAGTCCGCGCTCCTAACCACTACACCAAACTGGGTCTCAAGAGAGAACATTGACTCTTGAAAGCTCCTACCCTGATCATCTTGTTCTCAGGTGCTAACCAGACTCAGATCTAGCTCTTCTATGGCAGATCAACACAGTCCCCTTCTGAAACAGACTGACCTAAAGTCACCCAGGGAGGGCAACAGATATGGCTTTTCTCTTCTCGTTTATCCTCAGAACAACCCTGCGAGGCAGGCAAGGCGGAGAGAAACAGACTGATTTCAGCTCTTTGTATCTGTCTGGAATATAAGGGCTCGGGGATCTCCAATTCCTGCTTGTATCTTATGTGTGGGGAAAAGCGAAGGACTATATGCTGTCTTCTGTCTCAGACTTCAGGAGGTCACCATAGATTTAGTCAGATAGACAGGTCAGGACACACACAACATCCCTTCCTTCCTGTTATCTGAGAGCCAGTTTGGTGTAATGGTTAAGAGCATCTAATCTGGAGAACTGGGTTTGATTCCCCACTCCTCCACATGGGTCAGTCACAATTTCTCTCAAAGCTGTTCTCTCAAGAGCAGTTCTCGAAAGAGTTCTCTCAGTCCCACCTACCTCACAGGGTATCTGTTGTGGGGAAAGGAAGGGAAGGAAATAGTAAGCCACTCTGAGACTCCGAGTGAAGGGCAGGGTATAAATCCAACCCACCCTCCCCTCCCTCCTCCTCCTCCTCCTCCTCCTTCCACTGTCTTTCATCTATACTGTCTAGAATGGAGTTCCATATAATAAAGAACTCTTATTCATTTTGACTTTTGACTACTGGCTCTGTGTAACTTTATAAGTCTCCTCGGACACTCAGGACCTAAGCTCTGCTGCGTGGAAATGCCTGCCACACTCTGCTACATGAATAGTAATTCCCGGTTGCTGTAGGTTTTCCGGGTTGCCTGGCCGTGGTCTTGGCATTGTAGGACCTGACGTTTCGCCAGTAGCTGTGACTGGCATAGCTGTGACTGACGTTTCATACCGGCAAAACGTCAGTTCCTACAATGCCAAGACCGCGGCCAGGCAACTCGGAAAATCTACAGCAGCTAATGAACTCCGGCCATGAAAGCCTTCGATGGCAGCTAGTAATTCCTGGCTCTGATAAAACCGGAGGCAGGCCAGGCAGAGAGAAACAAAGTGATTTACGCCCTTTGTATGTGACTGAAATATAAGGGCTCAGGGACCTCCAGTTCCTACTTGTATCTTATGAAGGGAGCTTTGATTCTTGAACATTTATACCCTGGAAATCTTGTTGGTCTTCAGCGTCACACTGGACTCAAAACTTGCTCTTCTGCGGCAGATCAAAGCGACTCCCCACTTGAAATGGAGCACATCCCGTGAGGGCAACAGAAATGGCATTTCTCTTCTTCTAGTTTATCCTCACAACAGTCATGCAAAGTAGGCTAGGCGGAGAGGAACAAATGGACCTAAAGTCATCCAGTGAAGGCATCATATACGGCTTTTCTTTTCCTCTAGTTTATCCTCACAACAACCCTGTCAGGTAGGCTATATGGTAAGAAACAGACTGACCTAAAGCCACCCAGTGAGCTTCATGGCTGAGCAGAGATTTGCACCTTGATCTTCCCACTCCTTTGGTGGGAAGGTAACAGCGTTCTGTGCACCTTGGCGTTTAGTCATGCCGGCCACACGACCACAGAAACGTCTTCGGACAGCGCTGGCTCTTCAGCTTGGAAATGGAGATGAGCGCCGCAACCCTAGAATCGGATTTGACTGCCTTTCAAGCAAGGGAACCTTTACCTTTTAAGCAAGGGAACCCACTCCCTGCAACAGCCAACCAGGTGCCCTTCTGAGAAGCCCATGCGCAGGGCGTGAGCCCTTCAAAGGAAGGATGAGGAGGATGAGGAAACTGGATTTATACCCCACCCTTCACTACCTGAAAGAATCTCAGAGCATTTTACAGTCCCCTTTTCCTTCCCCACAACAGACACCCTGTGAGGTAGGAGAGGCTGAGAAAGTTCTTTTGAGGGTTGCCCTTGAGAGAACAGCTCTGAGAGAACTTGTGACTGACTCAAGGTCACGCCAGCAGCTGCTTGTGGACGACTGGGGAATCAAACCCAGATCTCCCAGATTAGAGTCCGCGCTCCTAACCACTACACCAAATTGGCTTTCTGGATCCCGGCTTTGACGTGTAATACAATCTTATCAAAGACTTACCTACTGGGAAGTGTTAGAAAGAAATCTTTATTGCCAGGCAAAAAGGAGCCCCCCCCCCCACACTGATTTAGGGAATGCGATTCACAGGGTAATTTCCTCAGCACCTTCGGAATCACTACCAACTGCAAAGTGATCAGGGGAAGGCGGCAAAACGAGATGCAAAATCACCGTGATAACATCAATCACGGCCGGCCGGCCCGGGCGGCGTTCATAACCCTTAAGCCGTGTGTACGTCTGAGGGAATTGCTTTGTGAGGCGGCATCAACGCACCATTATTTTAAAGCGTTACTCGACTTGAAAGAGGAAATGGGATTCTTTATACGATGTCAAGATCGGCAGAGTGGGTTGGGGGGAAATGTCAGACAGATGGGGATTTCTAGCATCGTGGAAAAAAGACCTGGGTTGGGTTGCTTCCCTCGTTGCTTTTCCTTCCATTGGCAGTCTTTCCACAGAGCCTTAGGACTGACCAGGAGGGCTCAGGGGATGTTAGGCCGGCCGTGGACTAAACTGGCAATTTCCAGGGATTCCCCCTTTCAGCTGCAGACCCTCCTCATGGCATTCCGCAGGGTCTCCTATTTCCCACAAACACAATTTTTTGTGCTGATCACTGGGCTACAGTGTGGGGGGGGGTGGAGGTAGAAAACTCCCAGTCTTTGTGTGTATTAAAGTAAAGGTTCCCTTGCTTGAAAGCCAGTCGAATCCGACTCTAGGGTTGCGGTGCTCATCTCCGTTTCGAAGCCAAAGAGCCAGCGCTGTCCGAAGACGTTTCCGTGGTCATGTGGCCGGCATGACTAAACACCAAGGCGCACGGAACGCTGTTACCTTCCCACCGAAGTGGTACCTATTTATCTACTTGCAATTTCTTGCTTTCGAGCTGCTAGGTTGGCAGGAGCTGGAACTAGAGACGGGAGCTCACTCCGTCATGCGGCACTCTCGGGTCTCGAACTGCTGAACTACTGACCTTCCACAGCCTGCAGTTCAGCATCTTAACCACTTGAGCCACCGCAGCTCCTTTTTGTATATTAAGTCCTTTTTGTGCATTAAGTGCCCTCAAATTGCTTCCCACTTTTGGCGACCCTATGAATGGATGACCTCCAAAATGTCCTCTCGTTACCAGCCTTGCTCGGGTCTTGCAAACGGAGGGTCCTTGTGGCTCCCTTGATTGAGTCAGTCCATCTCACGTTGGGCCTTCCTCTTTTCCCGCTGCCTTCCACTTCTCCAAGCATTACTGCTTTTCCGTCGACTCTTCTCATAAAGTGACCAAAGTACGATCATCACTTCAGCTGAGTCATTTTAGCTTCTAGGGAGAGTTCCGACTTGACTTGATCGAGAACCCACCAACTTGACTTTTTGGCAGTCCACGGCACTGCCGGCTCGCCCACTAGGCGAGCTAGGCGCTCGCCTAGGGCGCTGGGGCCCACAGGGGCGCCAAAGCGCCCCGGCCCCACCCCCGGTGAAGCCGGCGCTCCACCCCCTGTCTCCAGCCGGCGCTGGGACTGGGAGGAAGGGGCGGCCGGCGCTCCACCCGCGGCTCCCCCCCAAGCCCTTGGGGGGGGTGGAGAGGTGGGGCGGTATGGCGGCGGATGGCCAGCGGGGACTCTCCCCGCTGCCGCCGCCCCGCCAGTCTGAGCGCCCTTCCGGGGCGCTTCAGAAGCCCTTGGGGGGTGGAGAGGTGGGGCGGCATGGCGGCAGCTGGCCAGCGGGGACAGACCCCGCTCGCTGGCCGCCGCCAGTCTGAGCGCCCGTCCGCTGGGAGGGAAGGGGCGGGCGTTCCAAGGCCGCCCCTTCCCCGGCTCTTCCCGGGCCCCTCGCACCTGCGAGGGGCCCGGGAGAACCGTGCCACCCGTTCCCCGGCGCCCCGCAGCTGCAAGGGGGCCGGGAGAGCCGCCCGCCCGTTCCCCGGCTCTCCCCGGCGCCCCGCGGCTGCGAGGGGCCCAGGAGAGCCGCCCGCCCGTTCCCCGGCTCTCCCCGGCGCCCCGCGGCTGCGAGGGGCCCGGGAGAGCCACCCACCCGTTCCCCGGCTCTCCCCGGCGCCCCGCGGCTGCGAGGGGCCCGGGAGAGCCGCCCGCCCGTTCCCCGGCTCTCCCCGGCGCCCCGCGGCTGCGAGGGGCCCGGGAGAGCCGCCCGCTTGTTCCCCGGCTTTCCCCGGCGCCCCGCGGCTGCGAGGGGGCCGGGAGAGCCGCCCGCCCGTTCCCCGGCTCTCCCCGGTGCCCCGTGGCTGCGAGGGGGCCGGGAGAGCCGCCCGCCCGTTCCCCGGCTCTCCCCGGTGCCCCGCGGCTGCGAGCGGCCCGGGAGAGCCGCGCCGCCCCTTCCCCGGTTCTCCAGGCCCCACCGGGAGGTTGGCATCTCCGGTGGGGTGGGCGCCCCAGGCTTTCCTGCCTAGGGCGCCCAGACACCTGGGGCCGGCCCTGGTCCACGGTGTTTGTCAAACTCTCCTCCAACACCTCCCTTCAACACCACTTTCTTCCTGTCAGCTTTCTCCATTGTCCAACTTTCACATGCCTACATATAGTAATGGGAATGCTATGATGTGGCTCTTTCACACATATTGTGCAGCTCCCAGCAGGGCAGCTGGGGAAGTGAAGGGGAGGCATGCTTTTCCTTCCTTCCTTCCTTCCTTCCTTCCTTCCTTCCTTCCTTCCTTCCTTCCTTCCTTCCTTCCTTCCTTCCTTCCTTCCTTCCTTCCTTCCTTCCTTCCTCCCTTCCTCCCTTCCTCCCTTCCTCCCTTCCTTCCTCCCTTCCTTCCTTCCTTCCTTCCTTCCTTCCACCCTTCCACCCTTCCACCCTTCCACTGTTCCTTCTGCCCTTCCACCTTTCCTCCTGCCGTCCCGCCCTTCCATCTATTTGCTTTCTTTGTTTCTAGGGCTGTTCTAGGATTTGGGAGACCCAAGAGAGGAGAATGATGCAAGTATCCTGTGCTGATTTCTATCACAAGTTATACATCCCAGGCCAGAAATTCCTCATTTAAGGTGATCTAAAACTATTGATGACCACACATTGATTTCAATGCTGCACTAATAGCTTTTGTCCTACAATAATCTAGGTTTGGAAGGGGTTTTTTTTGGAAGCATCACAGAAATCTAGAAAAACTTTCTGACCACAGATGTGAGTGGAAGAAGTAGGTTTCAATCCCCCTCCCTCAGTGATGTATGGAGCAGGGGAAAAATGGCACTGATGATGGCACTCTAGGAATTTTTCCTACTCTCTACAGTCTTTACCCTCCCTCATGGAACACTGCCTTGTCGTGGCGAGGGGGCTTGCGTGGTTCGATGAGGCTGTGGGCTATGCCGTGGAGGGCCACCCAGGACGGACAGGCCACAGCAGAGAACTCAGACCAAGCGTGATCCCCTGGAGAAGGAAATGGCAACCCACTCCAGTATCTTTGCCAAGAAAACCCCATGGACAGTAACAAAAGGCTAAAAGATATGACGCCGGAAGATGAGCCCCTCAGGTTGGAAGGTGTCCAATATGCTACTGAGGAAGAGCAGAGGGCAAGTACGAGTAACCCCAGAAAGAGTGAAGCGGCTGGGCCAAAGCCGAAAGGACGCTCAGTTGTGGATGTGTCTGACGGTGAAAGGAAAGTTCGATGCTGCAAAGAACAATACTGCATAGGAACCTGGAATGTAAGATCTATGAATCAAGGTAAGCTTGACGTGGTCAAAAATGAGATGGCAAGAATGAACATCGACATCTTGGGAATCAGTGAACTAAAGTGGACAGGAATGGGCGAATTTAACTCAGAAGACCATTATATCTACTACTGTGGCCAGGAATCCCGTAGAAAAAATGGTGTGGCCTTTATAGTCAACAAGAGAGTGAGAAAGGCAGTATTGGGATACAATCTCAAAAATGACAGAATGATCTCGGTCCGAATCCAAGGCAAACCATTCATCATCACAGTAATCCAAGTCTATGCCCCAACCACTGCTGCAGAAGAGGCTGAAGTGGACCAGTTCTACGAAGACCTACAACAGCTCGTAGAACTAACACCAAAAAATGATGTCCTCATCATCATAGGGGACTGAAATGCTAAAGTAGGAAATCAAAAGGTAACCGGAATAACAGACAAGTTTGGCCTTGGAGAACAAAATGAAGCAGGGCAAAGGCTAACAGAGTTTTGTCAAGAGAACACGCTGGTCATAGCAAACACCCTTTTCCAACAACCTAAGAGGCGTCTCTACACATGGACATCACCAGATGGGCAACACCGAAATCAGATTGACTATATAATTTGCAGTCAAAGATGGAGAAGCTCTATCCAGTCAGTAAAAACAAGACCTGGAGCTGACTGTGGCTCAGATCATGAGCTACTCATTGCAAAATTCAGACTTAAATTGAAGAAAGTTGGGAAAACCACTCGGCCATTCAGATTTGACCTAGATCGCATCCCCGATGAATATACAGTAGAGGTGAAGAATAGGTTTAAGGGACTAGATTTGATAGACAGAGTGCCTGAAGAACTATGGACAGAGGTCCGTGACATTGTAAAGGAGGCAGCACTCACCGCCATCCCAAAGAAAAAGAAATGCAAAAAAGAAAAGTGGCTGTCTGATGAGGCTTTGCACATAGCAGAGGAAAGAAGGAAAGCTAAAGGCAATGGGGAAAAGGAAAGATTTGCCCAACTGAATGCAGATTTCCAGAGAACAGCAAGGAGAGATAAGGAGGCTTTCCTGAATGAACAATGCAAAGTAATAGAGGAAAACAATAGATTGGGAAGGACTAGAGATCTCTTCAAGAAAATTGGAGAAATCAAGGGAACGTTCCATGCAAAGCTGGCCATGATAAAGGACAAAAACGGTAGGGATCTAACAGAAGCAGAAGAGATTAGGAAAAGATGGCAAGAATACACAGAAGAACTATACAAGAAGGACCTCGATGTCCTTGACAACCACGATGGTATAATCACTGACCTTGAGCCAGACATCCTGGAAAGCGAAGTTAAATGGGCCTTAGAAAGCATTACTAACAACAAAGCTAGTGGAGGTGATGGTATCCCAGCTGAGTTATTCAAAGTCTTAAAAGAAGATGCTGTTAAAGTGCTGCACTCAATTTGCCAACAAATTTGGAAAACACAACAGTGGCCACAGGATTGGAAAAGGTCAGTTTACATTCCAATCCCAAAGAAGGGCAACGTCAAGGAATGTTCAAACTATTGCACAATTGCACTCATTTCACACGCTAGCAAGGTCATGCTCAAAATCCTACAAGCTAGGCTCCAACAGTACGTGGATAGAGAATTGCCAGAAGTACAAGCTGGGTTTAGAAGAGGTAGAGGAACTAGAGATCAAATTGCCAACATTCTCTGGATTATGGAGAAAGCAAGAGAATACCAGAAAAACATCTACTTCTGCTTCATTGACTATGCTAAAGCCTTTGATTGTGTGGATCACAATAAATTATGGCAGGTTCTTAAAGAGATGGGAGTACCAGACCACCTCATATGTCTCCTGAGAAACCTGTATAAGGGTCAAGAAGCAACAGTTAGAACCGGATATGGAACAACTGATTGGTTTAGCATAGGAAAAGGAGTACGACAAGGATGTATACTGTCACCTTGCTTATTTAATTTATATGCAGAGTACATCATGCGAAATGCTGGCCTGGATGAATCACAAGCTGGAGTTAAGATTGCTGGGGAAAAGATCAATAACCTCAGATATGCAGACGATACCACTCTGATGGCAGAAAGTGAAGAGGACCTAAAGAGCCTCTTGCTCAGGGTGAAAGAGGAGAGTGCAAAAGTGGGCTTGAAGCTCAACATCAAAAAAACTAAGATCATGGCATCTGGCCCCATCACTCCTTGGCAAATAGAAGGGGAAGTCGTAGAAGTAGTGACAGACTTCACGTTCCTAGGATCCCAGATCACTGCAGATGGTGACTGCAGCCATGAAATTAAAAGACGCCTGCTCCTTGGGAGGAAAGCGATGGCAAACCTAAACAGCATGATAAAAAGCAGAGACATCACCTTGCCAACAAAAGTCCGCATGGTCAAAGCAATGGTATTCCCCGTAGTAATGTATGGCTGTGAGAGTTGGACTATAAGGAAGGCCGAGCGCCGAAGAATAGATTCTTTTGAACTATGGTGCTGGAGAAGACTCTTGAGAGTCCCTTGGACTGCAAGGAGATCAAATCAGTCAATCCTAAAAGAAATCAACCCTGACTGTTCCCTGGAAGGCCAGATCCTGAAGCTGAAGCTCAAATACTTTGGCCACCAAATGAGAAGGGAGCATTCACTGGAGAAGACCCCGATGCTGGGAAAGATTGAAGGTCAAAGAAGAAGGGGACGGCAAAGAATGAGATGGTTAGACAGTGTCATCGATGCAACGAACATGAAATTGAGCAAACTTCAGCGGACAGCGGAAGACAGGAGGGCCTGGCGTAATCTGGTCCATGGGGTCGCGAAGAGTCGGACTCGACTGTGCGACTGAACAACAACAACAACAGTCTTTACCATAGAGATTAGGGGGAATTCCTAGAACATCACACCCACCTGAAAATTCGTCTTCCCCAGGCACTGGTATTGGCTGACACAGGGCTGGGAACCCTAGATGAAAGAACCTTTACCTGATAGCAAACAATACAAGATACCCATCTAAGACCATGAGGAGATACTGCAAATCAGAGTAGATAATAGTAAGCTTGATAGATCACTGGTCTTCACGGGGCCCAGTCAGCTGCAAACATATGACAGGAAGCCAGTTGCCATTTGAATCACGTGGCATAAAGAGGAGGTACTGGCTGTGATCTCACTGGTGGGGAGAGGGCTTCTGTATTCAGTGTTCCCTCTAAGCTGAGTCATTGTAAGCTAGCTCACTGTTTTTTAGCCTCCGGCTCACACATTTTTGTCTTGGGTCAGGAAGGATGGCTCCAGAGCAAACTAATTTATGCAGTAGCCAAATCGCTCACTCACAAATTTAATGCCAGCAGCTCACAAAGCAGAACTTTTGCTCACAAGACTCCACAGCTTAGAGGGACCATTGATGGAGGATCAGCTGGTGTTGTTGGGATGGGAGAGAACCAGGCTAGGTGAAGAATGAGAAGAAAGGGAGAGCTTTTGCTGGGACAGCTGCCTGTGGGATCCTTCCCACCCATGAATGACATGACCTTACCATGTTTAATGTTTTAATGTTTCTTTTCATACTGTTGGTACATCTATTTGATGGTTGGTCTCCTTTAGCTTTGATTTGTTGCTGAGAATGTGATGGTCTTTGGCTAATAGGCACTATTTGATTTGGACCTTACCATGGTATTCTACTGTCCCTCTCTGTGGGCATGCAAGGAGCCAGGTGGTGTGTTCTCATTCCCCCTATGCATGCGCACTAGAGGCAAGTCCGTCAACAAAACAGAAAACATAAGAACATCAGAAGAGCCCTGCTGGGTCAGACCAGTGGTCCATCTGGTCAAGCATCCTGTCTCACACATTAGCCAACCAGTTCCTCTGGATGGCTAACAACAGGCCATAGAGGCTGAGGCCTTCATAAGAACATCAGAAGAGCCCTGCTGGATCAGACCAGTGGTCTATTCGGTCTAGCATCGTGTCTCACAAACTGGCCAACCAGTCCCTCTGGACGGCCAACAACAGGGCACAGAGGCCAAGGCCTTCCCCTGATGTGGCCTCCTGGCTCTGGGATTCAAAGGCTCAGTGCCTCTGAATGTGGAGGTTCCCCACAGCCACCATGACTAGTAGCCATTGAGGGACTTCTCCTCCATGAATCTCGCAAAATGACATAGAATAACAGAGCCAACACAGGATGCACAAACAATTCCAGTGCTCAGAGCGGACTACGCAAAACGCAAGCTACCATCGTTGTCAAAAAGAAGAAGAAAAGAGATCAGACCCCAGCTGGCCAGTGTGGCCATGGTCTAAGCCCACTCAATCCCTCTTTCTCACATCTTTAGTGCCTTTTAATTAGAACTCCCTGAGAAGATTCTCTGGGGCCCATCAGCAGATAAAAGGCAGATGCAGCACTTAGGGTAAAAAATGCCAGTGCGTGTCTTCTTAGAATAACGGAGCCCAAAGGAATCCCTCCAATCACTACAAATTACAAAGGAGTCTGAAATCCCTTTCATTAAAGCAACGGATGCAGGAAATCTTCACCTCCAGAAAACGACGGGTGCACCAGTCTGTTCAGTTCACTTGATTCAAGGCCAATTTGGCTTTGCTTGGTCCTAAAAGCATGGCTGAGCTGTGAAATAAACAAGAGGTCGGCCCAGCAAGTAGCCCTGGGGAGCCAAGTACTCTCCTGGCACCGGCGCTCTAGGGAGGGAGGAGGGCTGTGACGTCACAACTGCCCGCCAATCAGTACTATGCTACGCCCAGTTGGCTTCTGCATCAAACCCAACAGAGCTCGTTTTCTCAGGCTGGGATATGAATGTGCTGAACAGACTTTGAGAGTGCAATAAATTCTTTTTGTTAACTTACATTCAGATGCATTCTCAGTCTGTCAATACAAAATTTGCTTTAAGAAGCAACCTCTGCAGTTCCCAAGGACAAGTAGTACAACAGATATTTCTGCACACTTGCATGCAGAAATGACATTTCCCCTTTGAAATATACATATGGGTGAGCTGGAAAGATCAATTCCCATATATTTGAAAGAGAAACTCTTGTATACGTGGGCTCCTTTCATAACTGGCATGCTACTTGGGCATTTAGCATACCCCAGTTTTATAAATACAAAAAGGAATAGCCTTGGTATTGATGCAAGGTTCCCCAATGTGACTTACAAAAGGCAGCTTTGACTCTTAGAATCATAATGACAGAGTTGGAAGGGACCTTGCAGGACATCTAGTCCAACCCCCTGCACTCTGCTGCAGGAGCATAGCTGAAAGATAAGAATATAAGAGAAGCCAATGTTGAATCAGGCCAATGGCCCATCTAGTCCAACACTCTGTCACACAGCGGCCAAAAATACCACGTGCTATCAGGAGGTCCAGCAGTGGGGCCAGGACACTAGAAACCCTCCCACTGCTGCCCCCTCCAGCACCAAGAATAGAGTGCATCACCTGCCCCAGACTGAGAATTCCCATCTATACCCTGTGGCTAATAGCCACTGATGGACTTCTGCTCCATATGTTTATCTAATTCCCTCTTGAAACTGTCCATGCTTGTAGCTGCCACCACCTCCTGTGGCAGTGATAGCCCTACAACATAACTGAAAGATGGCCATCCAGTTCAACGAAGGAGCATCCACCACCTCCCGAGGCAGACCGCTGCTCAACCACTCTTACAGTTAGGAAGTTACTCCTGATATTTAGCCGGTATCGACTCCCTTGTAATATCCAGTCATTAGATATAGTCTTGCAATCCGGAGCAAGAGAAAATAGATATGCTCCATCTTCTCCATGACAGCTCTTCATATATCTGAAGACTGCAATCTTCTCTTCCCCAGGCTAAACATACCCAACTCTTTCAGCCTTTCCTCATAAGACTTGGATTCAAACCCTCTCACCATCCTGGTCGCCCTCTTCTGGACACGCTCGAGCTTGTCAACATCCTTCCTAAAATGCAGTTCCCAAAACTAGACACAATACTCCAGGTGAGGCCTGACCAGAGCAGAACAGAGTGGAACTACCACCTCCTGTGATCTGGACACAATACTTCTGTTAATGCATCCTAGGATTGCATTAGCTTTCTTTGCAGTCACATCACATTACAGGCTCATGTTTAGCTTGTGATCAACCAAAACACCTAGATCCCTTTCACGTGTGCTGCTGTCAAGCTAAGTCCCTCCCATTCTATATCTGTGCCTTTGATTTTTTGTACCTAAGTGTAGGACTTTGTACTTATCTCTATTGAAATTCATTTTATTTATCTCAGTCCACTCTTGAATCTTGTTGGTCTCTAAGGTGCTACTGGATTCATACCTAGCTATTCTAATTCAGACCAACATGTTGGGTACCCCCTGAAACCAAGGTTTCACAAAATGGAAATGCTGGTCACCACTTTAGGGTCAGGAAGCAATTTTTCTCCAGGCCAATTTGGCTGGAGATCCTGGAGGTTTTTTGGTCATCTTCTGGGCATGGAACAGGGGTCACCGGGGGTGGGGTGGGGAGGTATTTGTGAATTTCCTGCATTGTGCAGGGGGTCGATGACCCTGGAGGTCCCTTCCAACTCTATGATGCTGTGATTCTATGTCTGGAAGGAAAGGCTTGGTCCTGGGTTGGCTAGTTATCTAGATTTAAGTTAGCTAGATTCAAGTCCAGTAGCACCTTAGAGACCAAGAAGATTTTTTGGGGGTATGAGCTTTTGAGATTAAAATCTCTCTTCATCAGATAGGCACAGGAAGTGAGATCCCTGAGTCCTCCTTATATCCCAGTCTGAAGGGTATTGCAAAGAAAGGAGTCATGATGAAAAGGGTTCAATACAAAATGTAACCAACTTGATTAGAGCAGGGGACAAATGCTTGCCCCCACCCCAAAGTTAGCATTTATAGTGAGATAAGAGTCCAATGTCCCTATTCAGTCCTGGGGGGTCCACTGTGTTGGTCTATAAAGTGCTACTGAACTCAAATATAGCCAATTGAGAATAAAATGGCTGATATTGTAATGCCCCTGTATAGATCTATAGAAGAGTACAGTTCTGGTCACTGTGTCGCAAAAAAGATGTTGCAGAGATGGGAAAAGGACACAGGAGGGCAACCAAGATGATTTATGGGTTGGAGCACATTCCCTATGAGGAAAGACTGAGACTCTGGGATTTTTTCCATTTAGAAAAGAGACAACTAAGGGGGAATATGATAGAAATTTATACAATTATGGATGGGGTGGAGAGAGTTGACCAAGAGAAATTTTTCTCCATCCTCCTAAAATACTAGAACTCAAGGGCATCCAATGAAACTGATGAACAGTTGGTTCAGGATGGACAAAAGGAAATACTTCTTAACACAGAGAGTGAATGAAATGTGGAATTCACTGCCAGAGGATGTCATGATGGCCACAGGAATAAAGAGCTTGAAAAGGTGATTAGATAGATTCATGGAGGAGAAGTCTTACCAATGGCTACTAGCCATGGTGACTGAGGGGAACCTCCACATTTGGAGGCACTAAGCCTCTGAATCCCATAGCCAGGAGGTAACATCAGGGGAAGGCCTCAGCTTCTATGCCCTGTTGTTGACCATCCAGAGGAACCGGTTGACCACTCTGTGAGACAGGATGCTGGACTAGATGGACCATTGGCCTGATCCAGCAGGGCTCTTCGGATATTCTTATGTTCTCTTCTACTGGAGACCAACAAGGCCGCCTTCTGAAACCGGATGGGAAGGGCTTTTGCTTGGAGTCTCAAAGGTCTTTTCATACATTCGCTGGCTGAGTTCAGACTGGCAGTTTGAAGCGGGAGCGAGTCATGGCAAAAAAGCCCTGAAACAAACTGTTCCGGGTTCTCCCGGTCACATTGCACTGACTGATGCGGGAGCATACCAGGGAGGAGGTGCGAGGGAGCATGCAGACTGCTGGCCTGGAGGCGTGGTTGTAAACAGCTTTTTCCTGGTAATTCAGCTATGTGCGCATGTACGCATATGCGCTCATGCGCATGAGTGCATCAGGGCAATTTGGGGAGGATCCTGTCTCGCCGGCACCGCATTGGGCGGTAGAGCGGAGCACATCCAATCATATCGCTGCTGCCTCTCCAGGGCAATCAAGTGTACCTTGTGCAGAAACACCCGGCAGACATTATTACTGTGGGTTGTTCCCGGCTTTTCGGGTTAGCATTCACACTTCATCCCAGAATGAAGCGAGATGAACGCGCTCTCCGGGAACGCGCTCTACCACTTTCACCAGGTATCTTTTAAACGTGGGAGCGAAGCCGTAGACGATGGGTTGACTATGGGTGGGGAACGCCAGACAGATGTGCCTGTGTGAACGCCCCCTTTAATCCGGTTGTGAAACTTTGCTGAAACATGCCTATCTCAGGGCAAACTGCCAGTCTGAACTCAGCCGTGCCTGTAGAGGAAGAGTAGGATTATGCCCATGACACCTGTTAAGTATGAGACTCAACAAAGGATTCAGCTTCAAGTGATTTCAGCTTTCTTAAACAGCAACTGTAAGTCAGGAACACACGACGACAAGGGGAGCACGGCTCCTTCTTTTAAACTCTCCCGGGCTTTCAGAGCCACACCCATAACAAGTTAAAGACCAATCAGAATACAGGGATAAAGGCCAATCAGGACCGTTCCCTCTTTGCAACAATATCACTCAGTGATTGGGTCATTACACAGGTTTCGCAGAAAGCGACCAATAGCAATGCGACATCTGAAGAGCCACGTTCAGACTCAAGCTTAACATGTGAATAGATAGGAGCGATTCACATTGAGTACATAACAACACCTGACTTCCAGGCTGCTTAGTGGGAGGTGTGATGGAATCCATGCACATGCCGACTGTGTGAGTCTCTCGCCTTGAGAACCCTCTGGGGTCACCATAAGTTGGCTGGGACTTGACAGCACTTTCCACCAAGGAGGACAGGGTAGTGTACATAGTTCTTTTCATTGTTTTAAAATCATTACAGCAACCTTGTGAGGTAGGCTGAGGTAAGAGAGAAAATGGTTGGCCCAAGGTTACCCGGTGAGCCACATTTGAGTTCCAGTAGCGCCTTAGAGACCAACAAGATTTTTGGGGTATAGGTTTTTGAGAATCAGAGCTCCCTTTGTCAGATATGTGTGTATCTGATGAAAGGAGACCTGACTCACAGAAACTTATTCCCCCAAAATCTTGTTGGTCTCTAAGGTGCTACTGGAACGCGCATCTGGCTCTTCTACTCCAGACCAACATGGCTGCCGTCTGAAATGATCTCTTTTCATGGCAGAATGAAGATTTAATCTTGGACCTTCCCAGTTCTGGCATATAAGGAGTAGATTTGGAACCCGATCGGATCATAGTTTGATAGGGCTTTAATTTTTTTTAAAAAAATGGAGAAAAATGCATACAGAGTGGATCTGGAGTCCTGACCACCTGCTTGGTCTTATGAAGACTAATAAACTGTGAACAGTGCATTTTATTTTTTTTTATTGACTTCGTCCTTATCCCACCGTCCTCCCCAACAGGGGACCCAGGTGACTTCCATCCTTCTCCTCTGATTTATCCTCACAACAACCCTGTGTGGTAGGTCAGGCTGAGGGTGTGGCTGATTTCCCACTACCGCTGCCTCGGTGTTGCGCCGCCATTTGCCCCGACACTATTGCTCAGTTTCACACCTGAAGCCGCAGGGCTGCATTTTGACCCACGGCTTCGCCCGATTTCCCCTGCAGTTTCGTGATCCTGTTTTTTGAGGATCATGAAACTGCAGGGGAAATTGGGTGAAGCCGCGGGTCAAATGCAGCCCCATGGCTTCGGGTGTGAAATTGACTAATAGTATTGGGGCAAATGGCGGTGCAACACCGAGGCAGCTGTAGTGGGAAATCAGCCAGAGTGACTGGCCCAAGGTCACCCAGCGAGCTCCCATGCCACAACTCGGGATTCGAACCTGGACCTCCCTGGTCTGACACTCTAACCACTACACCACTCTGGCTCTCAATTTTTTTTTTTTTGACATATTGACAACATTTTGGATATGTTGACTTCTTTGGAATTTCTCTACAATAGCTGGTTATTTTTCAATATATATATTTTTAATTGTCCTATTAATCTTATGACAACCAGTGTGGTGTAGTGGGAGACCCAGGTTCGAATCCCCACTCTGCCATGTTAGCTCGCTGGGTGACCCTGGGGCCAGCCACGCTCTCTCAGCCAAACCTACCTCACTGGGTTGTTGTTATGGGTATAAAATGGAGGAGAATGCTATAAATGGCCAAGAGTCCCCATGGGGGACAGTGGTCGGGTACAAATGAATTAAATAATACTAATAAACAACAATGAATTGGTCAGTTATTCATTGGAAGTGTGAGCTCTTGGGGTTCCCTGTTTTTCGCTCCCCTCGTGTCTTCTTCAGAGTTGCCGCAAGCTACAAAAGAAAGTATTTCCCCCAGGCTAGTGGTCGCCAGTCTTCTTGGTACGGTGAGCTGCTTGAAAACAAAATGAAACAAAACAAAAAAGCACAGAGCACGAGCAAACAAAACTTCAAGAGCCTCGTCCCAACCTGGATAACCCAGGCAAGACCAATCTCATTAGAGCTTGGAAGCTAAGCAGGGTGAACCCTGGCAAGGACTTGGTAGGGAGACCTCCAAGGAATACCAGGGCCAGGATGCAGAGGCAGGCAATCAAGGCTCCTCTCTGAAATGTTCAAGCCCCACTAGGAGTCGGCAGAAGTCGCCGTGACTTCCAGGCATGCGAGCACACACACAGACACAAAACCCACACAGACAAAAAAACACCCCTTCAGGAGCCTTGGGCCCACTTTCACAGACTTTGCAACCTACTTTTGGGTTGGAATCCATGGGATGGGACACGTCGCCCCAAATACAATCCTTAGAGCCAAATCCTTAGAGTTAGCAATCATATTGGCATTGTAGGTGTCTGAAACAAAAATATAATTTCCATAACCGTAAGAACTTCAGGAGATCCCTACTGGATCAGAGCAGCAGTCTGTCTAGTCCAGCATCCTGTCTCACATGGGGCCAACCAGTTCCTCTGCAGGACCAATAACAGGGTGTAGAGACCGAGGCCTTCCTCCTAGCTCTGGGATTCAGAGGTTGACTGCCTCTGAACACAGAGGCTCCCTTTAGTCCCCATGGATAGTAGCCACTGATTGATGTATCCTCCATGAATCTGTATAATCCTCTTTCAAAGCTGTTTATACCTGTGGCCATCACTACATCCTCTGGCAGCAAGCTTCACATTTTAATCACTCGCTGTGTAAAGAAGTGTTTCCTTTTGTCTCTCCTGAACCTACTGCCCGTCGGCTTCATTGGATGCCTTCGAGTGCTGGTATTTGGGGAGAGGGAGAGAAAGTTCTCCTGGTCCAGTCTCTCTACCAACCTGTGCATAATTTTATAAACCTCTCTCATGTCCCTCCCCTTCCCCCCTCCTGATCTTGGTAGCCGATCTCATCAGACCTCAGAAGTTCAGCAAAGCTGGCCTTGGGTGGTATTTGTATGGGAGACCTCCAAGCAAGGCTCCCTCTAACTGTGGAGTCTTGTGAGCAAGAATTCTGCTTTGTGAGCTCCTGGCATTAAAGTTGTGAGCGAGCTCTGGAGCCATCCTTCCTGGGCGCTGGCAAAAACGTGTGAGCCAGAGGCTAAAAAACTGTGAGCTAGCTCACACTAACTCAGCTGAGAGGGAACACTGCCTCCAAGGAAGACCAGGGTCATGGCACAGATGCCGGCAGTGGCAAACCACCTCTGAACATCCCTAGTCTTGAAAACCCACAGGGTCACCGTAAGTCAGGTGTGACTTGATGTCATCTTCCACCACCATCATGCCAGATCCGTAGCCAGGATTCTGAGGCTTGTGGGACAATTCCCCCCCCACATGTGGCTGAATTTCTCAGTGCAGAAAGAAAAGCCGTTTAGCCAATAGAAAGCTGTTAACAGGATAGATCTCCAAACTGCAAGCTGTCAACCACTTTAGATCCCAGTTCCCAGATGCTGCAAATTAATCACTTCTGCCAGCCAAAGCAACAATTCTGAGAACAAGCCTGCAGGTGGGGGCGATGACTTGTATAGCCAAGAAAGCTAACACTTAGGCAGAAAAGCTCTCTTAAAGGAGACCAGTTTCTTGACACAGAGTTTGAAGGGGTCCTAGAGGTCACCTACTCCAACCCCCTGGCCCAGTGCAGGAATTAGTCAGCGACAGCACCCCTCTCTGCTTAAAGGAACACACGGCTTTAGAAATGTTTTTAAAGGATTGTAAAAAACATTTACAGGAGACATTCTTGTGGGGCTGTGCCTTTAAGAAAGGGGGCAAAGCCCCCCAAAGCCCCACCATAGCTATGGTCCTGATCATGTCCCCCCCTTAATTGTAACTTTTCTATACTGAAGCCAGAGCCTCTTCGGCCTTTCCTCATAGGGAAGGTGCTCCAATCCCCTAATCACCGGTTGCCCTATCCCCAATGTCCTGTTGCAGATTTGAAAAACACCATTTTGAAATTTTGATTCCCTCCCCCCCCACATTCAAAATCTGAGAATCCGAGCAAATCTTCCCTGATCCTCCTCTCCCAATCCATCTCGGCCTCGGCACGCGTTCTATCCGTCACCACCGGCCCAAGGAGGACGGAAGACTGTATTTCCAGCTGATTAACGGGCCGAGCCGATGTCATCTCCGTTATTCCTATTGACAGATCTATGAAATACTCGCAAAACCAACAGCCGTCATAAAAGCGGTGGCAGCGGCGCAGTGCCGCCATAAAGCCGGAACGGCTGCCGGAGTCTCCCGCAATCAGGGCTTTAAAAACCTAATTACCTCTCGGTGACATCAGTTATCTATTACGCCCATCTAAAAATTTCACTGGCATGTGACTGCCTGGTAGGATAAAGGAAACAAATGAGGCCCTGTAATAAGGGAGACGGGAGCGATGGCTTTGATTCCGCAAGCAAGCATGGGCCGATGAAGCTTAATACAGCTTGTTAAATTCCCTAATAAGCGAAGTTGTGATTAAGGAGGGTAGTCTTGCCGTGGGGAGAAAGAGATTCTCTCCACCGGGTAGGGAAGGAGGAGAATTGGCTCTCACTCTGGAAGGAGCTGCGTGTGGAGCAATCTCTAATGAACTGAGTCTGCATTGAGCCATAAAGGTTTAGAAGGAACTGCGTTTTAAAAAATGATCCCCTTCTCATATTTTACCAGAGAGGATTAAAAACCCACTCTTTTGAAAAGGGAATTAAAGGAGAGAAATTGCCGCCGTTTGATCACCTAGGGCGGGGGTAGCATCAATGGCTTAATCGGGAGCCCCCTGAGAAGAAGAGGACTCACTAGTGGTAGCCTAGCCCGGCAGCGAAGAGGTTCAGCATGGACACTATCAAGACCCAGGTTCGAATCCCGCCTCTGCCATCCAGTCAGTACCTCTCGGGACTGTTCCGGGAGGTTTCTGGAGACTGTTTAGGGACTGAACGAAGCAAGATGCAGGAGACGCATGGTCAGAATTTCCCATTGTGTTTCAAGGTTAAAGCAGTCGGCTTAAAGGGGAGGGGGCTGATTTGGGTCAGACTTGCAATTGTGAGGCAGGGGTTTTAAACTCTTTTTCCATGTTCAAAAGAAGAGAAGAAGAGAAGAGGGTCCGACGGTCAGATTTAGAAGAAGGCACTTCTTCACCCAAAGAGTGATTAACACATGGAATTCACTGCCACAGGAGGTGGTGGCAGCTACAAGCATGGACAGTTTCAAGAGGGAATTAGATAAACATATGGAGCAGAGGTCCATCAGTGGCTATTAGCCACAGGGTATAGATGGGAACTCTCAGTCTGGGGCAGGTGATGCACTCTATTCTTGGTGCTGGAGGGGGCAGCAGTGGGAGGGCTTCTAGTGTCCTGGCCCCACTGCTGGACCTCCTGATGGCACCTGGTATATTTTGGCCGCTGTGTGACAGAGTGTTGGACTAGATGGGCCATTGGCCTGATTCAACATTGGCTTCTCTTATGTCCTTATGTGATTTCTCCTTTCCCTGACTACTTGTAAGCCCTCCCACTTGGGGTTGTCGGCTCTGGGGTGGGACATACCTGGAGATTTGAGGGGCGGAGACTGGGGAGTGACCTTCACAAGGTACAATGCCATGGAGGCCACCCTCCAAAGCAGCCATTTTCTCCAGGGGAACTGATCTCTGGTGTCTGGAGATCAGTTGTGATAGCAAGAGATCTCCAGGCCCCTACTGGAGACTGGCAACATTACACTGCCCACGCTTAGAGCCACCTGCACCCCCTGATGGCACTGGGCAGTGTGTGCAGCTCAGAGCATGGGTGGTGGAGCACTCATAAGTGAGCAGGCAGGGAAAGGGCATGTTCAGAGGTCAGCAGTGGTGGGAAGAAGAAGAGGAGGAGAAGGAAGATGAAGAAGAGAAGGAGGAAATTGGATTTATACCCCGCCCTTCACTCGGAGTCTCAGAGCGGCTTACAAACTCCTTTCCCTTCCCCTCCCCACCACAGACACCCTGTGAGGTAGGTGCGGCTGAGGGAGCTCTTTCCAGAACTGCCCTTGAGAGAACAGCTCTGACAGAACTATGACTTGTCCAAGGTCATCCAGCAGCTGCAGGTGGAGGAGTGGGGACTCAAACCCAGCTCTCCCAGATTAGAGTCCGCGCTCCTAACCCCTACACCAAACTGGCTCTGAGCCCCAGCAACTGCCCCTAGGGTTGCCAGGTCTCCCTTTGCCACTGATGGGGGATGGGGGGTCGGGTTGCCAGCTCCAGGTTGGGAAACGCCAGGAGATTTGGGGGTGGAGCCTGGAGAGTTCAGGGACCTCAGCGGGGTACAGTACCATAGTGTCCACCCTCCAAAGCACCCATTTCCTCCAGGGGAACTGATCTCCATAGTCTGGAGATAAGCTAGAATTCCAAGGGATCCCCTGGTCCCACCTGGAGGTTGGCACCCCTAGGAAGACAGGGACCTCAGCAGCATACAATGCCATAGAGTCCTCCCTCCAAAGCATCCATTTTCTCCAGGGGAACTGATCTCTGTAGTTTGGAGATGAGCTGTAGTTCTGGGGGGGTCCCCAGGTCCCACCCGGAAACTGGCACCCCTAACCCCACCTGACTATATGCTGATGCCGGCCCTCCATGTACCTGTTGGATGTCAAGGGTTCGCACACACATGTTTGTCATATCTGGAGGAGTCCACTTGGCCAGAAAGAAGTAGATAAAAGAAAAGTCATAGGTGCAGTCACACCCTTTGGAGAAATCCGGAGGGGTTCCCACTGCCCACGCAAAAGGGACTCTCCCCACCCCCAAAACCAATTTGATCGATTTCGCACTGAGATTAAGAGCAAAGCGGCCATTCGCTTCGAGGGGCACAGGTCACTCCCAGACGGGGAGAAAGATCCAAGTCAGCAGCCTGCGTCTCCCATCCACAATCCCTTTCCGTGGCTCTGACAGACGGATTCTTCGGAAGTGACCTTCTTATCCAAAGACTAGCTGCTCCTAACAATGCACTGCCCGCCCTCTCCGGAGAGCTCTGCAGAGACCCTGCATTGCAGTGACTGCGTTGGGAACAATTGCCGTCGCAACCGTTTCTGCATTCTGCCCTGACCCCGTGACCCAAAGGTGGATGCGTCGCCGGCTAAGTTGTGTGCACCAACTCCGGCAGTGATCAGTCAAGTGTGGCGTAATTACAAGCCACGGACAGTGTTCGGGTAACTGGAAACAATGCTGCCTTCCGTTTCTCTAAGTCTGCGAAAGACAGGTTACGTGGAGGGCTGTGCCGCGTAGGCTGCGTTTCCTCACAAGGGCAGAGAAAATGTCACTTATGCGTAAGACTCTTAGTTTCCCTTTTTTAAAAAAAGAAAGAAGAAAAAGTTCCTAGTCCTTATGGTTGTGAAGACGTGTTTGGAAGTGAGTGAGCTATACCTGGGGAACATTCCGAAGCCAAATGCTGTATTTATTCTCCTAGTGCTGTCTCCTGGGGATACAGGAGAATATAGGAAGCAAAATAAGCAAAAGTGAACAGATATCATCAGGGGGTTTTTTGTAGAAAAAGCCCAGCAGGAACTCATTAGCATAATAGGCCACACCCAACAACAGGGACTCATGAGCATATTAGGCCACACCCCTGACAGCACAGCTCATTGGCATATCAGGCCACACCCCCATGTTACCAGAAGTGTGACCATCCAGCCACACCCACCTTTTGCTTCTTATTCTCTTTCCCTTGTTTGTTGTCAAAACCCCAGGGCTTTTTTTGGAGCAGGAACTCCTTTGCGTGTTAGGCCACACGCCATCTCTTGCCTTGAAAGCTCCATAGCATCGGCATTAGTTGGCTGTGACCAGAGAGCACTTTCCACCACCCCATCCTCCAGCCCGGCTGTTATTTTACATTATTTATTATTTCAATTTATTTAAACATTTATACCCCATCTTTCCTCATGGTTCAAGGAAGTGCCAAAAAGCAACTTGGGGAGGGGATATATCTTGGGGAGGGGATATGTCTCTGACAGCCAATCTGGTGTAGCGAGAGCCAGTTTGGTGTAGTGGTTAAGTGTGCAGACCCTAACCTGGGAGAACCAGGTTTGATTCCCCACTCCTCCACTCGCAACTGTTGGAAGACCTTGGGCAAGCCATAGTTCTGTCAGATGTGTTCTTGAAAAAGAGCAGTTTCTGTCAGAGTTCTCTCAGCCCCACCTACCTCACAGGGTGTCTGCTGCGGGGAGGGGAAGGAAAAGGAGTTTGTAAGCCGCTCTGAGACTCCCTCGGGTAGTGAAGGGTGGGGTATAAATCCAATCTCTTCTTCTTCTTCCTCTGAACAGCCAACAACAGGGCATAGAGGCTGAGGCCTTCATAGGGAGAGAGCCAGTCTGGTGTAGTGGTTAGGAGTGTGGACTCTAACCTGGGTCTGATTCCCCACTCCTCCATGTGCAGCTGCTGGTGTGACCTTGGGTCAGTTACAAGTTATTTCAGAGCTGTTCTCTCAGGAGCAGTTCTGGAAAGAGCTCTCTCAGGCCCACCTATCTCACAGGGTGTCTGCTGTGGGGAAGGGAAGGGAAAGTAGATTGTAAGATGCTCTGAGACTCCTTCAGGTAGTGAAGGGTGGGGTATAAATCCAATCTCCTGCTCTTCTTCTTCTCTTCTTCAGAGAAGCCATGTTGGATCAGGCCAATGGCCCATCCAGTCCAACACTCTGTGCCCCACAGTGGCCGAAACCCAGGTGCCATCAGGAGGTCCACCGGTGGGGCCAGAACTCCACAAGCCCTCCCACTGTTGCCCTCCACGGACCAAGAATACAGAGCTTCACTGCCCCAGACAGAATGTTCCCTCTATACCAGGGGTGGCCAAACTGTGGCTTGGGAGCCGCATGTGGCTCTTTCACACATATTGTGCGGCTCCCGGCCGGGCGGCTGGGGAAGCTAAATATCACTAGCAAACAAATTATCATTGGACCAATAAATATAATGATAAATAGCTACTTTGTTATTGTTTTTGGCAGTCTAATTAAAAAAGCAGATTTGCATATTTTCCAATAAAAACATGCGTGCAATATTTGTCCATGTCTTGCAACTCTCAGACATCTGAAGTTTATTCTATGTGGCTCTTACGTTAAGCGAGTGTGGCCACCCTTGCTCTATAAAGGTAAAGGTTCCCTGGCTCGAAAGCCAGTTGAATCCGACTCTAGGGTTGCGGTGCTCATCTCCGTTTCAGAGCCGAAGAGCCAGCGCTGTCCGAAGACGTTTCCGTGGTCATGTGGCCGGCATGACTAAACACCAAGGCGCACGGAACGCTGTTACCTTCCCACTGAAGTGGTACCTATTTATCTACTTGCAATTTCTTGCTTTCGAACTGCTAGGTTGGCAGGAGCTGGAACTAGAGATGGGAGCTCACCCCGTCATGCGGCACTCTCGGGTCTCGAACTGCTGAACTACTGACCTTCCACAGCCTACAGTTCAGCGTCTTAACCGCTTGAGCCACCGCAGCTCCTTGCTCTATACCTTGTGGCTAATAGCCACCGATGGACCTCCACTCCTGCTTGGATCTCCCAGGGCAGCAGCATCGTCAGAGGAATCATGGGCCAGCTAAGGCAGGCTGAAGAAAGAGCCAATTCCTCTGAGCATACCTGGGATCCTGCTGGCACACGGTCACTCGTTTGAGCTGGCTCTGAGCTGGGCTGTGTTGTTGCCCAAAATCACCTTTAAGGAAAAGCTCTTTCCCTGTGCAACACTTTGGGATATATTCAGAGCCTCTCAAGGGACCTCTCTGAATTTTAAAAATGTTCCAGCAGCCCAGCAAGGGACTGATCTAAGCAGACCCCCCATCGCTCCCCTTAAAGCACGAAAGCAACCCAAAACTGCTCTGTCGGCTGGTCGCATTTGGAGTGCTCCCTCCGCAGAGATGATTCTCCAGGCGCGCTCCTGGATTGCTCAGGCTTCCAGGGTGGCTCTCCCATTTGGAATCATAGAATCACAGAGTTGGAAGGGGCCCTAGAGGCCACCTAGTCCAACCCCCTGCTCAGTGCAGGATCAGCCTAGAGCTTCCCTGATAAGGGTTTGCCCAGGGAACGGGAGCTCACCACCTCCCCAGGCAGCTGATTCCACTGCTGAACAACTCTGTCAAAAAGTTTTTCCTAATACCCAGCCCGTACCTTCCAGCCCTTTAATTTAAACCCATGATTGCAAGTCCTCTCCTCTGTTGCCAAGAGCAGGGGTGGGCAAACTGCGGCTCGGGAGCCACATGCGGCTCTTTCACACATATTGTGTGGCTCCCAGCAGGGCAACTGGGGAAGTGAAGGGGAGGCATACATTTGATCCCTTCCTCCCTCCCTCCCTCCCTCCCCCATCCCTCCTATCTATTTGCTTTCTTTGTTTCTCTCTCTCTCTCTCTCTTTCTTTCCACCTCTTTCATTCTTTCTTTCCACCTTCCCCTCTTTCTCTCTCTCTTAGACAAATAAATATCATTGGACAAATAAATATCATCATCAATATCTGTTTTTACCCCTTTTGTTTTTATTTTTGGCAGTCTCATTTAATGGTAATAAAAAGCAAATCTGCACATTTTCTAAATAAAAATGTGCGCATGATATTTGTTCATGTCTTGCGGCTCTCAACCATCTGAAATTTATTCTATGTGGCTCTTAAGTTGAGCAAGTTTGCCCACCCCTGGCCAAGAGGAACAGCTCCCTGCCCTCCTCTAAGGGACAGCCTGTCAAATACTTCAAGAGAGCCATCATGTGTCCCCCCCCACAGCCTCCTCTTCTCCAGGCTAAACATTCCCAAGTCCCTCAGCCTTTCGTCATGGGGCTTGGTCTCCAGCCCCCTGATCATCCTCGTCGCTCTCCTCTGCACCTGCTCCATTCCGTCCACATCCTTTCTGAAGTGAGGCCTCCAGAACTGCACACATAATACTTCAGGTACGGCCTGACCAATGCAATGTACAGCGGGACTATGACATCTTGAGATCTGGATTTCTTCTGCTCCTTCTCCTTATTGGGAGATCTGATTAATATAGCAGAGTTTGCCCAGTCATAGAAGCGTGATACAGAGTACAGTAAATAAAACTCTCAAGAAGTATGGTAAACTTATGTTTATTCAATTTTTTAAAAATAATTCTTTATTGTTTTATTTCATAAAACACATCCATCACCCACACCACCCATGTGCGACCTCCAGGTAGTAGATACATAAATAAGATTCCTTACATGTTGACTGCAACTTGCTTGGCTTTGATCAGGAGAAAGCATCAAACAGGCATCTGCTTGGTCGTGCCGCTTGGGCAGCCAGGTCAAAGCTACAGCCAGTTCAGCTGTTAAGAGATCCTATGGGTCTTGTATTCCAGTTCCACCACTCCCCCATCAGAATATGCTCCATCCTTAATATGTACCTTATAGTTAGTTTCTAACTTCCATAAAATCAGCAACACAATACTTATTGCAGCGTTTCTAGACTGCTAAGAACATAAGAACATCAGAAGAGCCCTGCTGGATCAGACCAGTCCAGCATCCTGTCTCACACAGGGGCCAACCAGTTCCTCTGGAGAGTCAACAACAAGGCATAGAGGCCAAGGCCTTCATGAGAACATCAGAACAGCCCTGCTGGATCAGACCAGTGGTCCATCTAGTCCAGCATCCTGTCTCACACAGGGGCCAACCAGTTCCCCTGGAGGTTCAACAACAGAACATAGAGGCCAAGGCCTTCATTTGAACATCAGAAAAGCCCTGCTGGATCAGACCAATAGTCCATCTAGTCCAGCATCCTGTCTCACACAGGGGCCAACCAGTTCCTCTGGAGGGCCAACAACAGGGCATAGAGGCCAAGGCCTTCATTTGAACATCAGAAGAGCCCTGCTGGATCAGACCAATAGTCCATCTAGTCCAGCATCCTGTCTCACACAGGGGCAAACCAGTTCCTCCAGAGAGCCAACAACAGGACATAGAGGCCGAAGCCTTCCCCTTAGGTTGCTCCTGGCTCTGGGATTCAGAGATTGACTGCCTCTGAATGTGGAGATTCCCCTCCATCACCATGGCTAATAGCCACCGCTACATCCTCTGGCAGCAAATTCTGTTTCTCTACACTGGGACCTGAACTGGCTTACAATTTGGAAAATTCCACAACTCAATGACAAATTATGCAATACAATTTGATGAAGGAACAAAACATGAAAAATATCCCGGGCAGGTCCTGGTCTCCTGAGTTGCCTAACCCCACCCTCAAATCTCCAGGTATTTCAGAACAGAGTTGGCAACCCTATTTTGCATTGTGAAAAGAGCTGCAATTGTACCGTCCTGCTTCTCTGAGCCACCTTTTATGTTAACCCACACTTGTTTCCTCCTTGCTTCTGTTCTCGCCACCTCCCCCCCCCTTTTCACCTTTTCAATGACTTAAAATAACTGTAGACATGATTTTAGACACCTCCGTCCATAATTCTGGGATCCAGTCAGCTACCTGAATGATAAAATGACCATTACCATGCCTGAAAATAGCTGCAGATGCATAACTGCGACCACAATTCTTGGTGTCTGGGAGATGAGGTCGCGGCAAAAGGTCAGGAATCAAAAACACCGCCGGTTGCTTGGTCAGCCTTTTGTGGAGTTAGCGCACGTGCTCGAAGGACCCCTCCCCACCCAGTCTGCAGAGACCCTGTTAGGCAGTGTCGTTCCTGTCTAATGCCAGGATTTCGGGAGGTTTTAGCTGGAGTAACTCTCCATTAGATTGCAATAACCTATTATTAGAACGTCAACGTGGAATGTTTCCTTCAAGAGATGATAAGTAGTAATTGATAAGAACTGTGATTGCTACACGCTCAGATAAGGCAAATATTGTGAAACGAATTGTTTACATTGCGCAGCATTCGTTAGCACGTGAGCAATAATAGAAGGGAATTTTCTACAGGATTACTACAGTAAATGTTTTTGCAACATATCTTTATTGAGTCTTCCTTATTCTTGTCACGGATTTCGTTGTTGGATTTCTGCTTCCTCCCGTGATCTCTCATTTTTAGTCCACAGGTGGTGGCTGGAGAACTCCTGGAATTACAACTGGTCTCCAGGTGACGGAGATCAGTTCCCCTGGAGAAAATGGCTGCTTTGGAAGGTGGACTCGAGGGCATTATAACCCACTGAGGCCCCTCCCACCCTTCCCAAACCCCTCCATCTAAAGGCTCTACCCCCTAAAACTCCAGGAATTTCCTTACCCAGACCTGGCAACCCTACTCAGGGCAGCCAGCAGAGGATGGGGGTGGGCGGGCTTACTCGGAGCGGGAAATTCCACTGCATGTTTCAGCGACGTGCCCAGGTGACTTCCAACTTGACCTGGAAGTGATATACACACATCGAGGATATCAGGGTGACGCTCAGGTTTTGGAGCAAAAGCTCTATGGTAGAATTAGCTTCTACCCTAGAGTTTTTGCCCCAAAACCATAGTGTTGCACCAGCGTCCCCAATATGCCTACATTACTTCCAAGTCATGTTGAAGTTACATAGTACATGAAGTGACATAATCTCAATCTCATGTTCTGGTGATGCCATTTTAGCGGCATCCCCGCGTTCCTTGTAATCCAGAGCTCCGCCTTAAGATATCTAAAGCCCAAACCTTTTGCTCAGAATATTCCAGAGCCAACTGGCCATTTGATCATTCTTGCCTCATTTCCCTCTGTTCACTGGCGGCTTCCGATGGACACCGAAAGCAGAATGGTTGTTTTCCACCCTAGCATTTGCCTTGTAAGTGTGAGGATGTATGTGTGTGGGTGTGTATGCAGTATAAGTGAATATATCTTGGCAAGGAGGGGAAAAAAGGAAGAAATATGGCATTCAAATATGCAGATCTGGGCTGAACGTCTCTCTCGCATCCAGGGGAAAGCATGATTTAAGTGCCTTCCATTTTTAATCTTTAATAAAAACTATAATTCAGGACGCAAAACGGAGGCATTGGGCACTGAAACTTGGATCGGAGAGAGAGAGAGAGAGAGAGAGAGAGAGAGAGAGAGAGAGAGAGAGAGAGAGAGAGAGAGAGAGAGAGAGAGAGAGAGAGAGAGAGAGAGAGAGAGAACATCCATCCCCCCCCCTTAAAGTAGCTCAGCTTTAAGGCATTTGTCTCCAGGCCTACATTTGCTTTGAAATGCAATTTTTCTTGTATGAAAAGACATCGATACCCGCAACCATTATATGTTATCAATGAAGTTCAGCTCAACCCCCTCCCCCCAGGGACTCCAGCTTCTGTAATGTTTATGGATATGGGTCTTCCCACAATCATTTTGTCCCCTAAAGGGATAACTGGGTAAAGGAACCTTGCTCATGTAGCGCTTAGGAGCTGATCTGTCTCCCGCAGAGAAAAATCAGGGGTGAGGAAGGAAAAGACAGCCACGCAACGGGACTTGTGCAGTCTTCCCTCTAAGCTGAGTTAGTGTGAGCTAGCTCACAGTTTTTTAGCCTCCGGCTCGCACATCTTTGTCTTAGCTCAGGGAGGAGGGCTCCAGGGCAAACTAATTGATGCAGCAGCCAAATCCCTCACTCGCAAACTTGGATGCTGGTCACTCCCAAAGTGGAATTTTTGCTCACAGCTTAGAGAGAGAGCACTAGAAACTTGGTTATTTTTAAAACGGTCAGGCCGGCCCGGGCCATCCTGGGCAAGGCGTGTACATTTATAAATCCCCTGTCTAAATATAAAAAGCTAAATGAGAACCAAGCAGGAAAACCAGTGTAGGAAAGTTACTCCTAAGGTCATCAGGATGCATACCAGAGTCGTGGACCAAAATAATCACCGACTCATGAGATTATAAAAATGATACCTCCTGTTCCTGTTCCACTGATATACATTATATAACAATAGGCTGTCAGTCAAGAGTGATTAACATATGGAATTCACTGCCACAGGAGGTGGTGGCAGCTACAAGCATGGACAGTTTCAAGAGGGAATTGGATAAACATATGGAGCAGAAGTCCATCAGTGGCTATTAGCCACAGGGTATAGATGGGAACTCTCACTCTGGGGCAGGTGATGCACTCTATTCTTGGTGCTGGGGGGGCAGCAGCGGGAGGGCTTCTAGTGTCCTGGCCTCACTGCTGGACCTCCTGATGGCACCTGGTATTTTTGGCCACTGTGTGACAGAGTGTTGGGCTAGATGGGCCATTGGCCTGATTCAACATTGGCTTCTCTTATGTTATGTTCTCTTAAGTTCAAGCATCTCAGGGAAATCGTCCTTTAGATAGTGGCCCAATCAGAAGAGATCAGGACTTCTTCCATGCTTGCCAGTGCACTGAATAAAAGGATCTCTCATCTCAGTGAGACAGTCCCAGTGAGTTATAGCAGAACCTGGACTCTTTCTTCACAGATATATATGCCATGATGGCATGGAATGGTGATAAACATTCCAACTGTTCAGGACAAAAGGTGTGCCAGGATTCAAGTCTATCAATGGGTCATGGCAGGCAGAAATTTCTCTGCTAAACAAGGAGATGACAAGTCAGACCTGAAAAGACTTTTTGAAAACCCAAAGTCCTCTGCATGTCAGAGAACAAAGCCTGACCCGTTGTAGAGTTTCCAGATCAAGTCAGATATTTGGGCTTAACCAACAAAGATAATACTTTAAAGCAAAATGGGTTCAGACGTCATACTGCCTGTCGCCAAAGCTTTGCTTGACACCTTTTTGTCTCAAAGGTGGGAAAGCTACCATAAGCAGGTCTCCAAGAAAGGAGCATAAAATTCTCTGAATAAATAACAGTGGGCATAGGAGTTACTGGGTGCTGATGGGAAGAAAGGGTTAGGAGAGACTGCCATTCTAGGCTGCCATCATATGCACAATTAGACCCAACGTAGGTGCAAATGCTGGGAGGATTTAAAGGGCGCAATCAGGCGACATCTGGGAAGTGCCCCGCAGCCGTTGGCAGCCCGTTCTGCTCTGTTGCAGAAGGAGAGTTAAAAGATACTGGGTTGTGATGGGCCACGGAGGGACTTTCCTGTGCCTGATCGCTCCAGCACACTCTCATGACATCGGGATGGTCTGATTAGGCCATCCTGACTCCATGCTCTTGTCCCCCCCCCTCGCCTGTCTCAGTATGCGCATCATCGCAAACTCCATTCATCGATCCTTCGGTTAAGCACATTGGAAACAAATGGCAACCCCCCCCCGATTCACCCCCGATTGCATCTGATCATATTTAATTAATTAATTAATTAATTCAATGTGTACCCTGCCCTCCCCGCACTATGCTTCTAACACAGTGGTTGCTCTCAACTCATTCTCGATCCAAGCCATGCACACTGGTATCATTTAGGGTTGCCAGGTGAGGCTGACAAGCCACTGGGGGACTTTCCAAAGCCTCCGGAAGAAAGGGGAGGGAAGAAGCATGATTGAACTCCAAAGAGAGTTCTGGCCGCCACATTTAAAGGGACCATCTTCCTTTTAAATACTTTCCCTCCACTGGAAATCATGGAGAATGGGGGCACCTTCTTTTGGGGCTCATAGAATTGGACCCCCTAGTCCAATCTTTTTGAAACTTGGGGGGTTAGGGTTAGGCACCAGGTGCTATACTCTACCTCAAAAAACAGCCCCCGCCGAATCCCAGATACCTATGGATCGATTCTCCATTATACCCTATGGGGACTAGTCTCCATAGGGTAGAATGGAGCACCCAGCGGACATCCCCCCACCCCACTTTCTGATAACCCTGAAGTGGGGGAGAGCCTCCAAGCCAGGGGATCCCCTGCCCCCAACTGGGGACTGGCAACCCTAGACTCCTACCATAAAGTTTTTGCACAAATACCAGAGTGTCGCCCGACGTCCCCGACACGATGACAATCATGACATCACTTCCGGGACGTGTTGCTCTTTGGGGGAGTAAGTTCCCCCCTCCAGCCAGCTGATAGGCAGCAGGGCAATAGAACCTGGTAATGGGGTACCCCCGCCTCTACCAGGGGGTCTGGCAACCCTATTCCCAACTCAGAGTTGGCAACTCTGCTGAGAACCGGGGGCTAACGCTTCACCCTGTGTGCCATTCTCCTGATCAAAACTGCCCCCTTGGGGCTAGATTTTAAACCCAGGAAAAAAGGTAGGCCTAAGTTTCCCTTTAAACCCAGGGGAAAAAAAAACTTGGTCCAAAAAGGAGGGGGGGAGATTAAAAACTGGATGTTTAAACCATTTGAGGGTTTAAGCCAGTTAGAGTTATTATCTCAGGATAAGAGATTTTATAAACCATTCATTCTTTTGATTTAAAAGGCAGGATTAAGCCTGGTTGGTTGGTTTTTTTGAAAGTAAAATGGGAAAGAGAGTGGTTGGGAATGAGCCTAATTGTTCGGCTAACCTTTAAAATTTCTTGGAAGAGCTTCCAATCAGAGTCTTTACCTCAGGTTACAGATTGGAAGTAATGGGGGGCCATTAAAACCTCATGAAAGTATATCTGTAACATTTAATACAAAGTTTCACTGAGTGATGGCCTCCACAGCGGAAGAGGAGGTTCTGTTCTACGGCCTGTCTTTGGGGCAGAAACGAGCCGGGGCGGGTCAGATTTGCCCTGCTCTTTCTACTTTTATCGGTTTTACCGGGGGGGGGGAAATTGCACCATTTTGTGCCCCCAGATCATCCTAGAATGTAAACTGGGAACCTTTCCAATGGTTTTTGCCACTGGCCAATACTAATCTGAGGATTCAGGTGTTAACGGTTTTTATTGTACTCATTCATTCATTCATTCATTCCTGCAGGAGCTTCAGAAGGCAAACGAGCTCAAATTCTTAAACAGGAAGGGGAAATAGGTGGAACTTTGTCAGGAAGGAGCCCCGAGAATGATTACAAACTAGGGTTGCCAATCTCCAGATGGAGGTTGGAGATCCCCCACTATTTCAGCTGATCTCTGAACAGAGATCAGTTCCCCTGGAGAAAATGGCTGCTTTGGAAGGTAGACTCTATGGCATTACACCCCATTGAAGAAGAAGAAGAAGAGGAGATTGGATTTATACCCCGCCCTTCACTACCCAAAGGAGTCTCAGAGTGGCTTACAAACTCCTCTTCCTTCCCCTCCCCACAACAGACACCCTGTGAGGTAGGTGGGGCTGAGAGAGCTCTGATAGAAACTGCTTTTTCAAGAACAGCTCTTGTCAGAACTATGGCTTGCCCAAGGTCATCCAGCCAGGTGCAAGCGGAGGAGTGGGGAATCAAACCTGGTTCTCCCAGATTAGAGTCTGCACACTTAACCACTACACCAAACTGGTTGAAGTCCCTCCCTTCCCCAAATGTCACCCTCCTCAGGCTCCACCCCCCCCAAATCTCCAAGTATTTCCCATCCCTGAGCTGGCGACCCTATCACAACCACAGATACTGTGCTGAAGGAAAGCCAACCTGCTCTAGGCATCATAATTTGAACTCAGTACTATGGGCCTGTGCTTTGAAATCCTTCCAGTGCTTCAGAAGCTGAGGAACACAGAACCTTCTGGATCTTACTAACCTTTAGATTGATAAGCCAAATTCGGCCTGCCTCCCAGGGTTGCCAAGTATGGCTTGGCAATTCCTAGAGATATGGGGGCAGTTCTTGGAGAGGGGGCTCAGCAGGGGTATAAATTATAGAACCTGCTCTCCAAAGCTGCTATTTCCTCTAGGGGAACGTATTAAGTATGAGACTCAACAACGAAGTAAGCTCAACAAGTGATTTCAGCTTTATTAACGACAAACACCAACTCAGGAACACACAACACAAACAGTGGAGCACAGCTCCTTTTTAAACTCTCCCGGGCTGTCAAAGCCACACCCAGAAATAGTTAAGGACCAATAGAAATACAGAGATAAGGTCCAATCACAACTGTTCCCGCTTTGATACATTATCACACAGTGATTGGCTATTTACACTGGTTTCGTAGAAACCGACCAATACGAATGCGACAACTTAGAATCCACATTCCAGAATCAAGCTTAACATAGAAAAGAATAGGCTTGATTCACAGCTCAATACATAACAGAACGGATCTTTGAAGTCTGAAGATCAGTTGTAATTCCAGAGTGGCAGGCCTCACCCAAAGGCTGGCAACCCTACTGTTTGGCGTAGTGATTAGGAGTGTGGACTCTAATCTGGGAGGACCAGGTTTGATTCCCCACTCTTCCACATGCTGCTGCTGGTGTGCCCTTGGGTCAGTCACAAGTTCTCTCAGAGCTGTTCTCTCAAGGGCAGTTCTTGAGAGAGATCTCTCAGCCCTGCCCACCTCACTGGGTGTCTGTTGTGGGGAAGGGAAGGGAAAGGAGTTTGCAAGGCGCTCTGAGATTCCTTTGGGTACTGAAGGGTGGGGTATAAATCCAATCTCTTCTTCTTCTTCTTACTGCGTCCCCATCATTTCTGTGGTGTCTCTGGTCCACAGTCTTCACACATTCATTTCCTACCCATCCACAGGATTGCCAGCCTCCAAATGGGAGCTGGAATTCTCTCAGAATTACAACTGCTCTCCACACCACATAGGGTGGATTTTATAGGATCCCCATCTTCGTATTTTGGTTCCCTTTCCTCCCCAAGCTCCGCCTTCCCCAAATACCACCCCCCAATGCTCCAGGGATGTCTGATGCTGGAATTAGCAACCCTGCCTGTCCAGAGTACAAAATGTCTTCTAGGACCTCTTTTTTTTGTTCAGCCTACCAATATCTTTTCTTCCTGTGCACACACACAAACACAGTTCCTTCGATTTTCCACCTGCTGAACATTTCTTTGAGCTGCACTGCCTCTGTTCTCTGCTTCCCAGGCATCAGTCCCACTCAGGGCTTAAACAGATAATACAAAGACACTGCCCCCCCCCATGAAATTCAAATTTCACTTGTAGTCCAGCCTCCATTTGCCTCAAGGCTGTGCAAGGAACGGCAGAAGGTGTTTAACCCTTCAGTATCCAGTCAGTTTCTCTATTTGAAACCAGTCTCCATTCTTGTTTGGTAGCATTTTAAAAGAGAAAAGACGTGTCACTTTAAAGACGGGCACTTCCCTCCTTGAAAATGCTTACAGCCAAGCAGGTAGCCCAACTCCAATAGCAAAACCCAGTGGAGACTGAAGGGTTAAATCCCTCTCCCTTACCTGCACGGCTCTGAGGCAAACCGAGGCTATATATATGCTGCAATTTGCATTTTACAGATGGGACAAGATGCATGATCTTCATCTCATCTATTTGAGCTTTCTGTTTTCCAGTTTCTCACCGTGCCTAGGGTTATGATTACATGTGCCAGAAAAAACAGGAGGGGGGGGAGTGAGGCTATTTCCTCCGGAGGAATCTGACCCGCAGTTGCGTGATCACACAGTCCTTGGAAGCTGCAGGCACAGCCCACCACTGCATGATGTCACATCCTTGCTCCTGGCTCCACCCCCAAAGTCCCCAGATATTTCCTGAATTGGACCCGACAACCCTATAGAAGTCCAATTCACCATTGCGTTTTTGTCCAAATAACAGAGCGTTGCTCGACGTCACTGTGTGATGACATCACTTCCGGGTCATGTTGGAAGTGGCAGGGGCTCGTTGCTGCAGCCTTGGCTGGGCCTCCCTCCTGCTGCCAGTAAGTGTTACGACGGAGCCGGTGGGGCAAGGCAGAGAGTGAGAGTTCAAAGTCCAGTCCGAGGGTCAAAGCCAGAAAGAGCAGGATACTGGAGCATCAAAGTCCCAATACACAAAAACAAATGTGTACTCAAGGTTTTACCGAAGGTCTGAGTTTAGTTCACCGGGAGTCAGAATCGAGGTGCAGAGCTGGAGGTCGAGAGCCAGGAGAACGCCAAAACATGGACCGGAGTCAGGAACCGGGAAGTCAACCGATAGCAGGATGCCAGGAACTGGGAGATGAAGGATCCAAGGTGCAAAGCCTTTGGTCCAAAAGGGCTAGTTGCCAGCACGAACTGGGGATTCCAGAGAGCCACCCTAAAAGCCTGACTTGCTCGTTAGCTAATTACCAGCTGTTCTCGGAGTCCTGGCTCCTGTTAGTACTCCGGGCTGAGAGAACGCCGACCTCACATGCGTACCTCCTTGCATCGTGTTCCCAAGTCCCGGCGACTTAGATCTCTCAGTCTAGTCACAGCTGGAGGAGAATCAGGAGGCATGGTGCCCGTGCTTGGCTCTGCAGGAATGGCTCTAGGTGTGAATTCTCCTGTTAACTGGTGCCCATCCTCTGCAGGACTTAGGCTGGTTTCTTCCAAGGGTACAGGGAGCTCGCTCTCAGGCATTAAAGGTGCAGAATCCCCAGGATCAGGATCCACAGAATTGGGCAGCATGGTGGGCATGACAGTAAGTCATCCCCCTCCACCCCCACCCCCATTTGCCAGGAATGTCCTGGGAACCCCAGTTGGGACAGCCCTGGAGATTTGAAGGTGGAGCCTGTGGAAGGGGAAGGGATTGGGGAGGGGATGAATCCCAGTTGAGTGTAATGCCACAAAGTCCACCTCCCCGAAGCTGCTGTTTTCTCCAGGGGAGCTACTCTCTGTCACCTGGAGAGTAGTTGTAATTCTGGCAGGTCTCCAGCCACCACCTGGAGTTGGCATCCCTCTCCCCAGTGGTCGAGCCCTGATCCACACTGCTCTGCCTGTGTTTCATGGCCAAACAGTAGTTCTAGATTTCCACGCTCCTAGTGTAGTAGAGCTCATAGGCAATCACCTATGACAGTTCGGTGTAGTGGTTAGAAGCACGGACTCTAATCTGGGAGAACCGGGTTTGATTCCCCCACTCTTCCACATGCAGCTGCTGGTGTGACTTTAGGTCAGTCACAAGTTCTTTTGGAGCTGTTCTCTCAAGAGCAGTCTTCGAAAGAGCTCCCTCAGCCCCACCTACCTCACAGGGTGCCTGTTGTGGGGAGGGGAAGGGAAAGGAGATTGTAAGTCATTCTGAGAGTCCTTCGGATGGTGAAGGATAAACCCAGTCTTTTCTTCTTCTCCTTCTCCTTGGCCCTTTAGGAGATGGAAGGGGGTAGAGTTGCCAGACCCCTTGGTGGAAATGGAGGTCCCCTGCTGCCAGGTCCCACCCCCTGCCACCAATAAGCTGACTGGTGTGTGGGATACTTACCAGGAAAGAGAAGGAGGCCTAGGGTACATTACTGGTGAAGTGGTGACTTCACTTCTGGCATGCTCCGGAAGTGATGTCATCATGTCAGCAACATCCAGGTGACGCTGTGGTATTTGGGGGGGAAATACAATAGAAGCCATAGAGTGGCAGAAGGATGCAGAGGAAAAGTTCTGTGTTGGAACAAACAGAATGACCATTAAGGAGTTTGTGAGAAATGTTTTTTTTTTTTTTTAAATCGGAGAGATCCTTATCATTTTAAGACCTGCCTTAAATGGGCTGAGAGGAGAATGGATGTTTCTGTTAATAATTCTGATTAAAACAAAGAGTTTCTGGATCCATGCGAATGAATTACTTGATTAAAAAGCTGGCAGCCGTGGAGGAGGGGGAAAAAAAAGGATGAATTGATGCTATTGATGAAATTACTTTGGCTTGGTCTGAGGAGAGATGGGGAGATTGGCTCATTGATGAACTGAACCTGGCTTTAATTGACTGAAATTTATTAGTTGCCTAACATTAATTTTTTTTGGGTTAGAAAAATACAAAGTCAAGCAAAGAATGGAATAGTTAATCACAGCATCGGGTATCAGAAAACACAATCAAATTCCTGCTTTAACTTTTGGCGGGATCTTCTTCACGTAGAAATAGTGCACAGCAGGGCTTTTTTTTGTAGAAAAAGCCTAGCAGGAACTCATTAGCATAATAGGCCACACCCAACTTCAGAAACTCATTAGCATATTAGGTCACACCCCTGACAGCACAGCTCATTAGCTTATTATGCCACACCCCCGTGTTCCCAGAAGTGTGGTCATCCAGCCACACCCACCTTTTGCTTCTTATTCTGTTTACCTTGTCTGTTGTCAAAACCCAGGGCTTTTTTGGCAGCAGGAACTCCTTTGCATGTTAGGCCACACACCCCTAATGTAGCCAATCCTAATGAGTTTCTGCTGCTGGGTGTGGCCTATCATGTTAATGAGTTCCTGCTGGGCGTGACCAACTTGGGAGCCAGCCGGAATTCCGTTTCTGTGCATTCCTGCCCAAAAATATCCCTGGTGCACAGTATACAGAGAATTCTGGAACTGGAGCCCATTATGTGTGGGAGATTGCTGGAATCAGGGTGGTGTTGTCTTTGCAAAGACTTGGAGGGAGGGTCGCTAGCTTCAGGTTGGGAAATGCCTGGAGATTTTGGGGGTGGAGCCTGAAGACGGCAGGGTCTGGGGAGGGGCCTCAGATGGTTATAATGCCGTAGAGTCCATCTTCCAATGTGGCCATTTCCTCCAGGGGAACTGATGTATGTCACCTGGAGGTTGGTCGTAATCCCAGGAGCTCTCCAGGCACCACCTGGAGGTTGGCAAATTTAGCTGGAGGTGCTAAGTGACCTCTTGTGGAGCTGTCTTCTTCTGGAGTTGGTTGGAGCCTTCTCAGTATTTGTCTGACAATCTAACCGCTGTTCCAATCCTGGCTTCTCGTCAGACCCACGAAGCAATGGAGATACTGGAAGCCACACCAAACTTCTGGCCATGTCTACTATAAATACAATCAAATTCCTTCCCACTCATTAAAATCCCTTTGCAGGTGGTTTCTTCTCCCCGCCAGCATTCTCGAATGCGGTCCCTCCCAGCTAAGGAACCAACTACACTCTGGGATTTATAGGACTCCAGAACTTGCTATGCTTGAGAGCAGAGGTGTCAAACTCATTTGTTATGAAGGCCAGATCTGACATAAATGTCACTTTGTTAGGCCTTGTGTGCCATAAAATGTAATGCCAGGTACCAGAGAGATAAACTTTATAAAGAACACAAGTAAATCCAATTAACATCATTATTTTTTCCTCGAAATACAAACAGGCTTAAAACATTAATACTCTTACTGTAATTCCTTACAGTATCTCCCTGATACCCACCTTCCCACTTCCGCCACCTGTTACTCAATAGCCCTGGGACAGTGTACAGGGACGTAATGCACAGCCTCTCATCTTGCAATAAAGTTGCTTGCGGGCCAGATTTATTTTATTTACATTTATTTATTATTTCAATTTGTCTACCGCCCTTCCCTGCATTCACAGAGCTCAGGGCGGTTGACAACAAAAATATGCAATATAAAATCCAAGAATAAATAGTTAAAAGTAAAAAAAAAAAACACACACGCCATCAGATGGCGTCAAGATCAATGCAGTATGCATAACTGACTTGCAGGAGGGAGAGAAAGCAGGGTGGGGGAGGGGAAGGGAGTACCAGATAAGGTGGAACCCGTTGCTGTCCTCAGACAAAGGCCTGGCGGACCATCTGTGCCTTATACACCATGCGGAACTGCCTCCAAACCACAGGATCCCTTGCCCCCAACTGGGGATTGCTATAACCAGAGTTCTACAGAAGTGGTTACAGCAGTTCTCTTACTCCGTTGTCCCAACTGGGGATCGGCAACCCTAGACTTTGGTAGAGCGTTCCACCAAGTGGGAGCCTGAAAAGGCCCTGGCTTTGGACGAGGACAACCAGATATCGTTAGAGTTAGAGATTGCCAGGGATTGCCAGTAGATTCTCATTATTGGTTGAGATTCAGGTGGTGTAGCTGTGTTGGTCTGAAAGCAGCAGAACAAAGTTTGAGTCCAGGGGCACCTTTAAGACCCACAAAGTTTTATTCCTGGGGTAACCTTTTGCACACACACATCCTTCTTCAGATGCAATGAAATGGAAGCGACCAGTCCGTACATATAGGTAGAGGGTGAGCAGTAAATTAACATACAGCATAATGGAGATGTTTAACAGGTCCAAGGACCAAACAGGAATAAAAAAGCTGTTTGGGAAGATACCAGATAAGAGCCTTGGACATGCCACTTCCAGCCTGTTGACCACATGTTTGACACCCCTGCTTTAGAGGCATTTGAAGACCCATTTCTTTCTTTCCCCAGGCCTTCTTATGCTGATGATGTGATTATGGTTTGCTAACTATAGATCTGTTGATCCCCAGTTTAAATTGCACTGCCAATTTTTGTGTTGCTTTGCTTTTCCTTGATTGCTGTCATTTGCTTTGCAAACGGCGTGTGTCCAAAAATGAGCCATCAGCCTTCTAAGAAAGAAATACAGTTTGAAGAAGAAGAAGAGATTAGATTTATACCTCACCCTTCACTACCCGAAGGGGTCTCAGAGTGGCTTACAGTCTCCTTTCCCTGCCCCTCCCCACAACAGACGCCCTGTGAGGTAGGTGGGGATGAGAGAGCTCTTTGAGGTGGTAGTTCCACTCTATTCTGCTATGGTCAGGCCTCACGTGGAGTACTGTGTCCAGTTTTGGGCACCACACTTTAGGAAGGATGTGGACAAGCTCGAGCATGTTCAGAGGAAGGCAACCAGGATGGTGAGAGGGTTTGAATCCAAGTCTTATGAGGAAAGGCTGAAAGAGTTGGGCATGTTCATCCTGGAAAAGATAAGGCTTAGAGGGGACATGATTGCAGTCTTCAAGTATTTGAAGGGCTGTCATGTAAAAGATGGAGCAGATCTATTCTCTCTTGCTCCGGATTGCAAGACTAGATCTAATGGGTGGAAGTTACAAGGGAGTCATTACCGGCTAGATATCAGGAGAAACTTCCTAACTATAAGAGTAGTTGAGCAGTGAAACAGTCTGCCTCGGGAGGTGGCGGATGCTCCTTCCCTGGATGTTTTCAATGGAGGCTGGACGACCATCTTTTGGGTATGTTGTAGTTATGTAGGGCTATCTTTCGGGTACGCTCCTGCAGAGTGCAGGGGATTGGACTAGATGACCTGCAAGGTCCCTTCCAACTCTAACATTCTATGATTCTATGATTCCCCACTCCTCCACTTGCAGCTGCTGGGTGACCTTGGGCAAGCCATAGTTCTGCCAGAGCTGTCCTTGAAAGGGCAGTTCTGGAAAGAGCTCTATCAACCCCACCCACCTCACAGGGTGTCTGTTGTAGGGAGCGGAAGGGAAAGGAGTGTGTAAGCCGCTCTGAGACTCCAAGTGAAGGGCGGGCTATAAATCCAATCTCCTCCTCCTCCTCCAAATCTCCAGGACTTTCCCAACCTGGATCTGGCAACAGTCCCTTTCCATTCCCCCACCGGTGGCTAGGAGGGACCTGGCAACCCCAGCAGCAGCTATTTTCTTCAGGAGAAGTGGCTGAAACGTATTAAATAAACAAATAATACACAAATAAGCCATCCGTATAGTTGGCAACTCCTGCCAACCTAGCAGTTCGAAAGCAAGAAATTGCAAGTAGATAAATAGGTACCACTTTGGTGGGAAGGTAACAGTGTTCCGTGCGCCTTGGTGTTTAGTCATGCCGGCCACATGACCACGGAAACGTCTTCGGACAGCGCTGGCTCTTTGGCTTTGAAACGGAGATGAGCACCGCAACCCTAGAGTCGGATTCGACTGGCTTTCGAGCAAGGGAACCTTTACCTTTAATATAGTTGGCAAATCAGTTGTAACCCTGGGAGATCTCCAGCTTTACCCTGAGATGGACTGAAGTTGTGTAATAGAATTGTACAAACAGGTTTGACAGGCTAGGTCTGACTGCCGGGTTGACCTGAAAAAGGATGGACAGAAACTGGGATCTTTCGCTGGCCCACTGGAAGCCTTGACAGTTGCTACACTTGGACTAAACATGCACGAGAAGAAACTGATAAGGAAAGAACCAGAACTGAACTCTGGCAGGCCGGTAACCAGGATTTTTTAAATTTGGGGGGCCTTTAAATAAGCCGGGGGGCACCATGCACCCCCCCCAAAGGAGCGCCTGGGCTGGATGTGAAGCCGGGGGACCTTGGCGGTAAGTCAGGGGACTGGGCCCCAGGCTGCCGCACTGTAGCTATTGGCCTGAACTTTGGCCAGAGTACTTTATTTATTTAAAACGCGTATCCATTATAACCTTGCGGCGCCAGGGCTCTTTTTGTAGCAGGGACTCCTTTGCATATTAGGCCACACCCCCCCTAATGTAGCCAATCCTCCAAGAGCTTACAGTAGCCCCTGGAAGAAGAGCCCTGTAAGCTCATGGAGGACTGGCTACATTAGGAGTGTGTTGCCTAATACGCAAGGGAGTTCCTGCTACAAATAGAGTCTTGCCTTGCTTGTATATGTTTATACAAATATGTTTGGCAAAACAATATAATTGACTTCTACAATGTTACACTGAGTCATAATATCACGGCTGTATTTGGGCTCTTCCCACCTGGAGGTTGGCAACTCTGCACTCTGGCTTGGGAGGGGCTGTGTGGCTCATCTGACCCCCCCCACCCTGAGCTGCTCGCTGGGCAAGACGAGTTGCTGACCAGAGCTCATCGAGGCCAGCCAGCTGACAAATTTTGCGCAGACAGACCGCGCGCAGCGACTGGAAGAAGAGTTACAGCGCTGCCACTCGCCATTCGTATCGGCGGTTTGGTTTTCAGGCATGCGGGCGTAATAAAGTGCCGCCTGTCTGCTTTAATCACAGCTGGAAGGTGCTGCGATCACCTGGTTGGAGACTCAGCATTCTTTGCAGGTGGTCCATCACCATTCTTTTTGATATATATATTTTAAACTCTCATCACTGGGGCCCGCTCCCACCGCAACGGAAAACTGATGAACCAGAGCTCTCTCTTTCTTTCTTTCTTTCTTTCTTTCTTTCTTTCTTTCTTTCTTTCTTTCTTTCTTTCTTCCTTCCTTCCTTCCTTCCTTCCTTCCTTCCTTCCTTCCTTCCTTCCTTCCTTCCTTCCTTCCTTCCTTCCTTCCTTCCTTCCTTCCTTCCTTCCTTCCTTCCTTCCTTTCTCTCCCTCCCTCCCTCCCTCCCTCCCTCCCTCCCTTCTTTCTTTCTTTCTTTCTTTCTTTCTTTCTTTCTTTCTTTCTTTCTTTCTTTCTTTCTTTCTTTCTTTCTTTCTTTCTTTCTTTCTTTCTTTCTTTCTTTCTTTCTTTCTTTCTTTCTTTCTTTCTTTCTTTCTTTCGTATTGTCTTCTTGGGATGAAGTGTAGTACATTGAGAAGTTTCTTTTGAAAAGATCCATTTTATGTGTCTGATGAATCCCTTCCTGCTTCAGAAGAGGGGGTTGCCAGCTTTGGGCTGGGAAATTCCTGGAGGTTAGGGGTGGAGCCTTGGGAAGGCAGGGCTTGGGGAGGGGAGGGCCTTCAGCAGGGTGTAATGCCAGAGAGTGCACAAGAAGAACAAGAGGAGGAGGTGGAGGTAGAGGAGATTGGATTTATACTCTGCCCGGGGCCTTCACTACCCAAAGGAGTCTCAGAGCATTTTACAATCTCCTTTCCCTCCCCCTCCCCACAACAGACACCCTGTGAGGTAGGTGAGGCTGAGAGAGCTCTTTTGAGAACTGCTCTTGAGAGAACAGCTCTGAGAGAAATTGTGACTGACCCAGAGTCACCCAGCTGGCTGCATGTGGAGGAGTGGGGAATCAAACCAGGTCCTCCCAGATTAGAGTCTGTGTTCCTAAATACCCAGGAAACTGATCTCTGTAGATTGGAAATTGATTGTAATTCCAGGAAATCTCCAGGCCCCACCTGGAGGTTGGCAAACCTACAAAGGGGAGACATTTAATTTTGTTGAGTGTCTATTAACCAGTGTTTTCATTTTTCCTGAATTAGGAAGGGCAAAGTTGTTTTACCGGGAACGCTCATTATAATTGCAAAATTGATAACCAAGATGTGAGCATTTACATCTATGCTCATAAAAAAGTAATTTCTCTGCCTGCGTCTGCATTATGGCTTCCAAAACTAAGCGTGCTCAAGTACAATTTAGGATAAGCTAGTTTGCTGCCAGGTTTTGAGTTTCTCTGCTTTATGGCCCCCTTTCAAATGCAGAGCATACTTTTTGAGAAAAATACACATTTAGCCATTTGCGTATGCATATGTTTGCCTGTAGTAAGTAACCTCTCATACAAAGGTCAGCATCTAACTATAACCAGGGACATTAAGATGGGGTGAGCTGAAGGGCAATTTCACTGTAGAATATTTCTAACATTAGCCCTGTGTTGGTTGGGGGGGGATTAAAAATCAACAGTAATGAAACACTTTTTAAAAATCAGGGCCAGCCAAACTACCATAAAATGAAGAAGAAGAGAAGAAGAGATTGGATTTGTACCCCACCCTTCACTACCCAAAGGAGTCTCAGACCGACTTGCAAACTCCTTTCCTTTCCCCTCCCCACAACAGACACCCTGTGAGGTAGAAGAAGAAGAAGAAGAAGAGATTGGATTTATACCATGCCCTTCACTACCCAAGGGAGTCTCAGAGTGGCTTACAAATTCCTTTCCTTTCCCCTCCCCACAACAGACGCCCTGTGAGGTAGAAGAAGAAGAAGAGACTGGATTCATACCCCGCCCTTCACTACCCAAAGGAGTCTCAGACCGACTTACAAACTCATTTCCCTTCCCTTCCCCACAACAGACACCCTGTGAGGTAGAAGAAGAAGAAGTGATTGGATTTATACCCCGCCCTTCACTACCCAAAGGAGTCTCAGAGTGGCTTACAAACTCCTTTCCCTTCCCCTCCCCACAACAGACACCCTGTGAGGTAGAAGAAGAAGAAGAGATTGGATTTATACCCTGCCCTTCATTACCCGAAGGAGTCTCAGAGTGGCTTACAAACTCCTTTCCCTTCCCCTCCCCACAACAGACACCCTGTGAGGTAGGTGGGGCTGAGAGAGCTCTGACAGAAAGTGCTCTTTTTCAAGAACAGCTCTGACAGAACTATGGCTTAACTATGGGTCATCCAGCAGGTGCAAGTGGAGGAGTGGGGAATCAAACCCGGTCCTCCCAGATTAGAGTCCATGCACTTAACCACCACAGCAAACTGAATGCAGGCTTTCAGTCACCATAGAACTCTTCATCTGACTGGACAGCAACAGTTTCCAGTGTCCAGGAGACACCTGGAGATCCCACCACTTATTACAACTGATTTCCAGCTGACCTAGATCAGTTCCCCTGGAGAAAATGGCTGCTTCTGAAGGGTGGACATATACTCTGCTGAGTTCCCACCCCTCCCAAAACCCTGCCCCCTGACTCCATCTCCCAAATTGCCAGGTATTTCCCAACCCAGAGCTGGCAACCCTAGATATTAATCACAGAAAACAAAAATAATAAAAAGGTATGTGTGTGGGGGGAGAGTGAAAGATGTTGCAGGCTTATTGCATACATTTGCATGTATTTATTTACATCCTGCTCTACCCCCCCCACAGTTGGAACACAAAGTGGGTTAGAACATTGTTCTCCCCTTCTCTGTTTTCTCGCAACAACCCTGTGAAGTAGACCAGGCTGAGAGATTGTGGCAGGCTCAGGGTGACCCAGCCTGTCTTCCATGATAGAAGTGGGGATTTGAACCCGTGTCATCCGGGATCCTAGTCCACCACTCTGTGCACTACACCACACTCTTGGGGGTGTGGAGGGGGGAGGTATTTGTGAATTTCCTGCAGGGGGTTGGGCTAGATGACCCTGGGGGTCCCTCCCAGCTCCACGATTCTATGATTCTTAACTGCAAAGCGCAAAGTCTGTCTGCCATTTGCAACTTTCTGCTGCAGGTGTCACTGGGTTCCATGGCAATGGGTGCAAACCAGATTTGAAATTGTCCCCAAGTCTCCAGAGAAGAGGCAAAAAATTGAGTTCGTCACAGCTTGCCAATCTGTAATGTTAGAAAGAAACATTTTCTCCATTGACTTATGCTGATATTGCTGGCCTCTAGGTCCTGGGCCATGGTCTGTGCATCACGGAAATGCAAACACAGCAGCCTACTACTCTACACAGAAGGGTGATTAAAACGTGGAATTCGACACCAGGGGATGTAGTGATGGCCATAGAAATAAAACAGTTTTAAAAGGGGATTGGATAGATTCACGGAAGATGAGTCTATCAATGGCTACTAGCCACGGTGACTGAGGGGAACCTCCACCTTCGGAGGCATGAAGCCTCTGGATCCCAGAGCCAGGAGGCAACGTCAGGGGAAGGCCTCAGGCTCCGTGCCCTGTTGTTGGCTGTTCCAAGGAATCTGTTGAGGCCACTGTGTGAGACAGGATACTGGACTAGATGGGCTATTGGTCTGATCCAGCAGGGCTCTTCTCATGTTCTTCTCAGGGGAAGGCCTCAGGCTCCGTGCCCTGTTGTTGGCTGTTCCAAGGAACTTGTTGAGGCCACTGTGTGAGACAGGATGCTGGACTAGATGGGCTATTGGTCTGATCCAGCAGGGCTCTTCTCATGTTCTTCTCAGGGGAAGGCCTCAGGCTCCGTGCCCTGTTGTTGGCTGTTCCAAGGAACTTGTTGAGGCCACTGTGTGAGACAGGATGCTGGACTAGATGGGCTATTGGTCTGATCCAGCAGGGCTCTTCTCATGTTCTTCTCAGGGGAAGGCCTCAGGCTCCGTGCCCTGTTGTTGGCTGTTCCAAGGAATTTGTTGAGGCCACTGTGTGAGACAGGATGCTGGACTAGATGGGCTATTGGTCTGATCCAGCAGGGCTCTTCTCATGTTCTTCTCAGGGGAAGGCCTCAGGCTCCGTGCCCTGTTGTTGGCTGTTCCAAGGAATTTGTTGAGGCCACTGTGTGAGACAGGATGCTGGACTAGATGGGCTATTGGTCTGATCCAGCAGGGCTCTTCTCATGTTCTTCTCAGGGGAAGGCCTCAGGCTCCGTGCCCTGTTGTTGGCTGTTCCAAGGAATTTGTTGAGGCCACTGTGTGAGACAGGATGCTGGACTAGATGGGCTATTGGTCTGATCCAGCAGGGCTCTTCTCATGTTCTTCTCAGGGGAAGGCCTCAGGCTCCGTGCCCTGTTGTTGGCTGTTCCAAGGAACTTGTTGAGGCCACTGTGTGAGACAGGATACTGGACTAGATGGGCTATTGGTCTGATCCAGCAGGGCTCTTCTCATGTTCTTCTCAGGGGAAGGCCTCAGGCTCCGTGCCCTGTTGTTGGCTGTTCCAAGGAATTTGTTGAGGCCACTGTGTGAGACAGGATGCTGGACTAGATGGGCTATTGGTCTGATCCAGCAGGGCTCTTCTCATGTTCTTCTCAGGGGAAGGCCTCAGGCTCCGTGCCCTGTTGTTGGCTGTTCCAAGGAATTTGTTGAGGCCACTGTATGAGACAGGATGCTGGACGAGATGGGCTATTGGTCTGATCCAGCAGGGCTCTTCTCATGTTCTTCTCAGGGGAAGGCCTCAGGCTCCGTGCCCTGTTGTTGGCTGTTCCAAGGAACTTGTTGAGGCCACTGTGTGAGACAGGATGCTGGACTAGATGGGCTATTGGTCTGATCCAGCAGGGCTCTTCTCATGTTCTTCTCAGGGGAAGGCCTCAGGCTCCGTGCCCTGTTGTTGGCTGTTCCAAGGAATTTGTTGAGGCCACTGTATGAGACAGGATGCTGGACTAGATGGGCTATTGGTCTGATCCAGCAGGGCTCTTCTCATGTTCTTCTCAGGGGAAGGCCTCAGGCTCCGTGCCCTGTTGTTGGCTGTTCCAAGGAACTTGTTGAGGCCACTGTGTGAGACAGGATGCTGGACTAGATGGGCTATTGGTCTGATCCAGAAGGGCTCTTCTCATGTTCTTCTCAGGGGAAGGCCTCAGGCTCCGTGCCCTGTTGTTGGCTGTTCCAAGGAACTTGTTGAGGCCACTGTGTGAGACAGGATGCTGGACTAGATGGACTATTGGTCTGAGCCAGCAGGGCTCTTCTCATGTTCTTCTCAGGGGAAGGCCTCAGGCTCCGTGCCCTGTTGTTGGCTGTTCCAAGGAACTTGTTGAGGCCACTGTGTGAGACAGGATACTGGACTAGATGGGCTATTGGTCTGATCCAGCAGGGCTCTTCTCATGTTCTTCTCAGGGGAAGGCCTCAGGCTTCATGCCCTGTTGTTGGCTGTTCCAAGGAACTTGTTGAGGCCACTGTGTGAGACAGGATGCTGGACTAGATGGGCTATTGGTCTGATCCAGCAGGGCTGTTCTCATGTTCTTCTCAGGGGAAGGCCTCAGGCTCCGTGCCCTCTTGTTGGCTGTTCCAAGGAATTTGTTGAGGCCACTGTGTGAGACAGGATGCTGGACTAGATGGGCTATTGGTCTGATCCAGCAGGGCTCTTCTCATGTTCTTCTCAGGGGAAGGCCTCAGGCTTCGTGCCCTGTTGTTGGCTGTTCAGAGGAACTGGTTGAGGCCACTGTGTGAGACAGGATGCTGGACTAGATGGGCTACTGGTCTGATCCAGCAGGGCTCTTCTCATGTTCTTCTCAGGGGAAGGCCTCAGGCTCCGTGCCCTGTTGTTGGCTGTTCCGAGGAACTGGTTGAGGCCACTGTGTGAGACAGGATGCTGGACTAGATGGGCTATTGGTCTGATCCAGCAGGGCTCTTCTCATGTTCTTCTCAGGGGAAGGCCTCAGGCTTCATGCCCTGTTGTTGGCTGTTCCAAGGAACTTGTTGAGGCCACTGTGTGAGACAGGATGCTGGACTAGATGGACTATTGGTCTGATCCAGCAGGGCTCTTCTCATGTTCTTCTCAGGGGAAGGCCTCAGGCTCCGTGCCCTGTTGTTGGCTGTTCCGAGGAACTGGTTGAGGCCACTGTGTGAGACAAGATACTGGACTAGATGGGCTATTGGTCTGATCCAGCAGGGCTCTTCTCATGTTCTTCTCAGGGGAAGGCCTCATGCTTCATGCCCTGTTGTTGGCTGTTCAGAGGAACTGGTTTAGGCCACTGTGTGAGACAGGATGCTGGACTAGATGGACCACTGTTCTGATCCAGGCAGAATCATGTGCATGTTCTTATGTATACCGGGGTTCCCTAATTCATTCTATGCCCTAAGGGTACTTCAGGAGCTTTGAGACTAGGGAATAGGCACCATGCTGACCTGGATGGTCCGAACTAGTCTGATCTCCTCAGATCTCAGAAGCTAAGCAGGGTCGCCCTGGTTACTACTTGGGTGGGAGGTCAGCAAGGAAGTCAAGGGCAGGCAGGGAAGTCACGGAGGCAGGCGAGGGCGAACCATCTCTGAACGTCTCTTGCCTTGAAACTCCTATGGGGTTGCCATAAGACGGCTGCAACTTGACGGCATTTCCCCCCCTCGCACCACCAATGGGCACCAACAAAAAGTGGCTGCCTTGGGAGATGGGGCCAATTACATGCTGAGAGGCGGAAAGCCGAGCCTCCTTCTAAATGGAGGCCATTTCTGAATGGTTGCTCCTTGGAGACAAAGTCATAGAGTCATAGAGTGTGGAAGGGACCTCCAGGGTCATCTAGTCCAACCCCAGGCACAATGTAGGAAATTCACAATTTCCTTCTCCCCACACTCCCAGTGACCCCTGCTCCATGCCCAGGAGATGAAGGGAGAAAAAACCCCTCCAGGATCCCTGGCCAACTTGGCCTGGAGAAAAATTGCTTCCTGACCCCAAAGTGGCAGTTTGGTGTAGTGGTCAGGGCTATTTTTGGGCAGGAATGCACAGGAACGGAGTTCCGGCTGGCTCCAGAGTTGGCCACGCCCAGCAGGAACTCATTAGCATAATAGGCCACACCCAAAAGCAGAAACTCATTAGGGTTGGCTACATTAGGGGTGTGTGGCCTAACATGCAAAGGAGTTCCTGCTCCAAAAAAAGCCCTGGGTTTTGACTACAAACAAGGTAAACAGAAGAAGAAGCAAAAGGTGGGTGTGACTGGATGACCACACTTCTGGTAGCACAGGGGTGTGGCCTAATATGCTAATGAGCTGTGCTGTCATAAGTGTGGCTTAATATGCTAATGAGTTTCTGCTGTTGGGTGTGGCCTATTATGCTAATGAGTTCCTGCTGGGATTTTTCTACAAAAAACGCCCTGGTAGTGGTTAAGTGTGTGGACTCTAATCTGGGAGAACCGGGTTTGTTTCCCCACTCCTCCACTTGCACCTGCTGGATGGCCTTGGCCAAGCCGTAGTTCTGGCACAGCTGTTCTTGAAAAACAGCAGTTTCTCTCAGAGCTCTCTCAGACCCACCTACCTCACAGGGTGTCTGTTGTGGGGAGGGGGAAGGAAAGGAGTTTGTAAGCTGCTCTGAGACCCCTTGGGTAGTGAAAGGCAGGGTATAAATCCAATCTCTTCTTCTTCTTCAATTGGCATTTCCTTGGGCTTGTAGAAAACAACTTGTGACTGACCCAAGGTCACCCCAGCAGCTGTATGTGGAGGAGTGGGGAATCAAACCCGGTTCTCCCAGAATAGAGTCTGCGCTCCTAACCACTATGCCAAACTTGTCAGGAATACTGCTTTATGAGTACAGCAAGAGTCCAGTAGTACCCTAAAGGCTAACAAAATTTGTGGCAGGGTATGGGCTTTTCTGAGTCACTGCTCACTTCTTCAGATTTTGTTAGTCTTTAAGGGGCTGCGGTGGCTCAAGTGGTTAAGACACTGAACTGCAGGCTGTGGAAGGTCAGTAGTTCAGCAGTTTGAGACCCGTGAGTGCCACATGACGGAGTGAGCTCCCGTCTCTAGTTCCAGCTCCTGCCAACCTAGCAGTTCGAAAGCAAGAAATTGCAAGTAGATAAATAGGTACCACTTCAGTGGGAAGGTAACAGTGTTCCATGCGCCTTGGTGTTTAGTCATGCCGGCCACATGACCACGGAAACGTCTTCGGACAGCGCTGGCTCTTCGGCTTCGAAACGGAGATGAGCACCGCAACCCTAGAGTCGGATTCGACTGGCTTTCGAGCAAGGGAACCTTTACCTTTACCTTTAAGGTGCTACGGGACTTCTGCACCTTTTTACAGAGAAACACGGCTATCCATCTTGATCTTGTTTTATGAATGTTCCTGACCACAGGAATGACACCTATATACAGAAGCGGAGGAGGAGGAGGAGGAGGAGGAGATTGGGTTATACCCCGCCCTTCACTCAGAGTCTCAGAGTGGCTTATAATCTTCTTCCCTTCCTTTCTCCCCAACAGACACCCTGTGAGGTAGGTAAGGCTGAGAGAGTTCTTCAAGAACTGCTCTTGAGAGAACAGCTCTGAGAGAACTGTGACTGAACCAAGGCCGCCCAGTTGGCTGCGTGTGGAGGAGTGGGGAATCAAACCTGGTTCTCCCAGATTAGAGTCTCTGCTCCTAGCCACTACATCAAACTGGCTCTCAAATTATACCAAACTGCATGCTCATGAGCCAGAAATCATGTTGGAGGCATGGTCAGCATGCTTGTGCCTGCCCTTCCTCTTGGCACATTGCCTTGAATGCAGGAAGAGGTTGTGCGTAGAGGGCTCATGTGTTTACAGAGTCATGCCGCCCCGTCTAAGGTTACAATCCCTAATGCAAATCCGAGATCTCACCTCATTCTTAAACATGCCTTCTTGTCGCTCGGCCTCCTTGTCATTCTTTAGGGAGGGGTGTGGCTCAGTGGTAGAGCATCTGCTTGGCATGCAGAAGGTCCCAGGTTCAATCCTCGTTGTCTCCAGTTTAAAGGATGAGGTAATTTGTGATATGAAAGACCTCTTCCTAAGACCTTGGAGGGCCACAGCCAGTCTGAGTAGATAATACTGACCGTAATGGACCACAATGGCCTGATTCGGTGTACAGCCACTTTGTGTGTCCATGTGTAGTTGTCCTAAGAGTGAGTATGACCAGGTAGTCAAAGGCTGCAGTCACACCCCCTAAACTATCCACTTTCAATCCACTTTTGAACTGGATTTTACTGTGTGAACTGGCAACATCCAGTTGGAAAGTGCGTCAAAAGTGGATTGTTTGGTGTGTGTGTGACCGCAGCCAAAGAGTGTTGAGAAGTAACAAGCCGCACGGTTTGCTCTTGAGGGTATGACCTTCCATGCATAAGATGACAGAACAGATGTGTCTCCTTTTACAATCATTATCTGCACATTCATTCTTTCTTCTTCTTCTCCCCCCCTTTAATTTCAAATAGGCCGCAGCCATAAAAAAAAGACTAAATCACCTTCACCCTCCGCTTAGTAAACCATGTAATGATTGTGTTTTATTCCATTATGCGCCCTCCTTCGTGGGATCTTGCTCTCTCGATCTGGGCTAGTTTATTAAAGATAATTGCAGTGTAAGTTTCTGTGCTTGGACGAGCATAATGCGGAACTGCCGGCCAGGGTGTGAAGGCGAACGTTATCTTTACCTGATGTATTAATATCCTGGTTTGGGTTGCTGCTGCAGAACATCGGAGAGTTCTCCCCGCCCCCCCCCGAAGGAACCGATCCACCCTCTTCAGATATTTTTCCTGACTGCTCATTTAGTAGCGGAGACGTCTTCCTTTCCCATCTCTGTTTCTGTCTGTTTCTCTCTCTCTCAGCCTGTACTAAAGTGAGAGACGAGAAGATGAAGAAAAAAGGCATTGATTCACCTCGGGGAATACGTTGGCGAGATTAAAAAAAAAGTGCTGTAGCGCAAGCTGTTTCCTGTGGGAGGGGCACAGCGGGGCAATCAATCCAGGAATGCACTGTAAAATCAATGCGCTGTATAATTAGGGCACTCCAAGGGTAAACACACACACACAATGGAAAACCTCTTCTCCGAGGCATAACAGGCCTCCTCGAATGCAAGAGGACTGACATGACTCTGAATGAACACATCTGGAATCCAGTGTTCCCTCTAAGCTGAGTTAGAGTGAGCTAGCTCACAGTTTTTTAGCCTCCAGCTCACACATGTTTGTCTTAGCTCAGGAAGGATGGCTCCAGAGCAAACTAATTTATGCAGTAGCCAAATTGCTCGCTCACAGTATTAATGCCAGCAACTCGCAAAGTAGAATTTTTGCTCACAAGACCCCACAGCTTAGAGGGAACATTGCTGGAATCTAGTCCACAGGCAGAACTTGGTGGGTTTGGTTCAGAAAGAAGAAGAAGAGAAGAGATTGGATTTATACCCTGCCTTTCACTACTCAAGGGAGTCTCAGAGCGACTTACAAACTCCTTTCCCTTCCCCTCCCCACAACAGACACCCTGTGAGGCAGGTGGGACTGAGAGAACTTCTGACAGAAACTGCTCTTTTCCAAGAACAGTTGTGCCAGAACGGTGGCTTGCCCAAGGTCATCCAGCCAGGTGCAAGTGAAGGAGTGGGGAATCGAACCTGGTTCTCCCAGATTAGGGTCCACACACTTAACCACTACACCAAACTGGCTTGCAAAATTATTGAATGATTCCAAGGAGCGTGTTGTCACCAGAAACTCCCTGCTGAGCAAGCATGGTGCAGGACTAATTTATGAGCAGGTAGGGTCACCACCTCCTGTTTTGGGGAAATTCCTGGAGATTTGTGGGTGGGGCCCGGGGAGGGTGGAGCTTGAGGAGGGGCGTGACCTCAGCAGGGCATAATGCCCTAGACCAGGGGTGGCCAAACTTGCTCAACTTAAGAGCCACATAGAATAAACATCAAACTTTTGAGAGCCGCAAGACATGAACAAATATTACATGGTTTTTTTATTTTAAAATATGCAAAAATTAAACGAGACTGCCAAGAATAAAAACGGTAAAAACAGATATCGATGACGATATTTATCTGTTCGATTATATTTATTTGTTTGCTAATGATATTTATTTATCTAAGAGAGAGAAAAGAGAGAGAGGTGGAAAGAAAGCTTGTTCAGAGGTGGAAAGAGAGAGAGAGAGAGAAACAAAGAAAGCAAATAGGTGGGAGGGAGGGGGAAGGGAGGGTGGGAGAAAAAGTCTGCCTCCCCTTCTCTTCCCCAGCTGCCCTGCTAGGAGCCGCACAATATGCGTGAAAGTGCAGCATGCGGCTCCCAAGCCACAGTTTGGTCACCCCTGCCATAGACTCTACCCACCAAAGCTGCAGTTTCCTCCAGGGGAACTGATCTCTGTAGTCTGGAGTTGTAATTCCAGGAGATCTCCAGGTTCTGCCTAGAAGTTGGCAACTCTATGGGCAGGACAGTTGCCAGTGTCTGGTCATTCAAGGTGGGCCTCTCCGTCCTAATCCACGTGGGCTGTGGTCACACAAACTAAATAATGTCAATGCACTTTAAAATTGGATTTTGCCCATTCACACAGGCCCATTTGGGATCTAGCATTCTCTCCGCTGTTTTTCCAAACCTGCGTTGGAACAGAGATTCCCCTCGGCATTGCATGCCACTTTCGCTCTCTTTGATTGTTGGATTTTATGGCCACCTCCACACTGTTTGCTGCTTTGACTTCCTTTGGTCTCCTGGTTTTATGGTAGTGTCTGCATAGATTTATGGCCATTTTATGGCCGTTTGGGAGTGACGGTGTTGGCCCGGGATATTTGAATGTGGTTTTGAGCTGCATCTTTTTCTGTTCCAGTCTGAGTTTGGTAAAACAAAGGCGTGAATGCTAGATGCAGAATGGGCCCATGTAATATTCAATGTTGTTGATGCAACAAACGTGAAATTAAGCAAACTCACGATGAAGGACAGCAGAGCCTGGCATGATGTGGTCCATGGGGTCGCAAAGAGTCGGACTTGACTGTGCGATTGAATAACAACAACAAAGTGCATTAAAGTGCACTCGCAGGCCAGTTTATATGCTCCGTGAACCCACTCCCCAAACACCCCCCCACTCAGTGATAGGCTATATACAGTGGCCAAGAGTTCCATGGGTCCCGACCAGAAACCTAACCCTCTGATTGGTGTGAGCCAGAATCCATTCGGGCTATTGTCTCCCAGAATGAAGCTCGGAGGTTTCGCCTGACCGCGTGGAGACTCACCTCGCACGTGGTCGGGTTTCGATACATTACAAAGCCACTCTGAGACTCTGAGTGAAGGGTGGGGTATAAAACCAATCTCCTCCTCCTCCTCCTCTTCTTCCTCCTCCTCCTCCTCCTTTGTTGACAGCTTCCCTTCTCTGGAACCCGTGAAGCTGCTTTGGAGTCCATCAAAGTGGGTTTCTGTTCTGACTGGCAGCAGCCCTTCAGGGCTTTGCGCAGAGGTCTTTCACGTTGCCCGTTACCTGATCCTTTTAACTGGAGATATCGGAATCGAGGATTGAACCTGGCATCGGACCTCCTGCATACTAAGCAGAAGATCTACCACTGAGCCATGGCCCCTCTTGACATCAGCGCCTTTATTTACCCTTCTTGTCAATATCCTAGGATTCTTTCTATGAGCTATGTTTTACTCCGCAAAGCAGGCCTTTCGCTTCCATTTCAGAAGTGATGCTGTTTCCGGCGGTTGTCATACTATGGACTGATACTCCTGATCTCAGAGCCACAGGGAATGAAACGTTTTTAGCAGAAAGGGGATTGAACCCGTGCTAGGAATGCCAGACATCCCCCTCACCTGGTGGGCTTCTCTTTACTGAGCTTATTGTTGTTTTGCTTGGTTAGGGGTTTGTTGCCTCGACCAGCTCTGGAGAGGCAGTGTAGAAATTTTCTGAATGGATGAATGAATGATCTCTGCACTTGCCTTCCCATGTGAAGCCACCCTAAGACCTGAGGGCTGGCTCTGAGACAGCAGGGCAAAAATATGCTCTATTTGCATAATTTATTTTGTTCTTAACCCTTGCTCTGCTGGCTGATGGGGACAGACCTACATTTTCTACATAGGCAGCTGCAGAGTTGGCAAGTCCCCACCCCCACTCACCAGTGGAGGATGGGGAGGGGAGGGTTTCCAGACCCAGGCTGGGAAACTCCTGGAGATTTGGAGATGGAGCCTGGAGAGGACAGGGACCTCAGTGGAGTACAGTGCCAGGAATCCACCCTCCAAAGCATCCATTTTCTCCAGGAGAACTGATCACTGTAGTCTGGAGATGAGCTGCAATTTCAGGGGATCCCCAGGTCCCACCTGGAACCTGGCATCCCTAGACAACAGGGTTGCACTGTACAAAATGGTTTGCAAAGTGACTTGGGTAAATGAGAAGGGACTGTAGTGTATAAGGTGCTTGGGGAGCAACTGAAGGAGGGCGTCTGGAGTTCTGGCCCCAGTGGTGGACCTCCTGATGGCACCTGGGTTTTGGCCACTGTAAGCCAGTTTGGTGTAGTGGTTAAGTGTGTGGACTCTAATCTGGGAGAACAGGGTTTGATTCCTCACTCCTCCACTTGCAGCTGCTGGATGGCCTTGGCCAAGCCATAGTTCTGTCAGAGCTTGAAAGAGCAGTTCTCTCAGAGCTCTCTCAGCCCCACCTACCTCACAGGGTGCCTGTTGTGGGGAAGGGAAGGGAGAGGAGTTTGTAAGCCGCTCTGAGGCTCCGAGTGGAAGGCGGGATATAAATCCAACCTCTTCTTCTCTTCTTCTTCTGTGTGACACAGAGTTTTAGACTGGATGGGCCACTGGCCTGATCCAACATGGCTTCTATTATGTCCTTATGTCCTCTTATGGTATATACTACCGTGTAAAGCGTACTGTAAGAAGCATCCGATGATGGAATTTTTGCGCTGTCTGATGTGTCATGTGAATACTTATACCAGATGTGTCGAACTCCTTTGCTTTGAAGGCCGGATCTGACATTAATGAGACCTTGTCGGGCCGGGCCATGCGTGTCATAAAATGTAATGCCAGGTGGCGGAGATATAAACTTTATAAAGGACACAAACACAAAGGTGTTTTTTTTTTACTTAAAATAAAAACGTGCTTAAAACATCAGCACTCTTGCAATATTTAACAGTGTCTGATAACTGACACCCCTTGCTCTGGATTACTGCATCAAAATGTCTGTGCTGTTGCGGTCTTGAGTATGCTGTTCAGGTGTGTATCTGTAAGCTGCAATCCTACGATGACGCAGCAGCAGCGGAACTGGAAGAAGAAGCAGAAGACCTCCAGTTCCACTGCGAGCCTGACGGAAGCCCTCTGGGGGCCTGATCCAGCCCCCCCGGCCGCATGTTTGACATGCTTCAGTCCAGTTCTTTAGATTTCTGGTTGGTTCCAAACTTCTACAATCCTAATCCTATTGCTTTGCGCATCGGGAGTCCCCTAGCGCTGATAGTATTGACTCGCTCTGTGTAATCTGCTTTGAGTCCCCGCGAGAAAAGGAAGACTATAACGGATGTAAGTAAAATTTTGCTCAGTCATCTTCCTCGTACTCGTAGAATCCTGACCTCCAGCTCTGGGATGCTGACAACTCTGGATATGGATTATTTGAGCTACGGCTTGGACGGGATTGCCCTCGAAAGGAGCCACGTTGTCCCAATTCCCTGCTGCCGCTTCAGCTCCAAGTGCTCTCAGAAGCAGTGGGACGTAGCAGGGAAGATGCCAGATTTAAATCCCAACGCGGCGATTAAGTGTGCTGGCCCAGCCACTCCTCGCAGACTAACCCTCCTCATTGTTGTTGTTCAGTCGCACAGTCGAGTCCGACTCTTCGCGACCCCATGGACCAGATCACCGCCAGGCCCTCCTGTCTTCGCTGTCTGCTGAAGTTTGCTCAATTTCATGTCCGTTGCATCGAGACACTGTCTAACCATCTCGTCCTTTGCCGTCCCCTTCTTCTAAAAGGGAGCGGTGGCGCAGGCAGTAAAGGAATGCCTGTCTTAACATCTGTTCGAACAGCTTCGGCTGTTCGAATCCCGCCGCGGTCAGGGTGAGCTCCTGGCCCTTGTCCCAGCTCCCGCTCACCCAGCAGTTCGAAAGCCCGTTAAAGGGCGATTAGATAAAAGGGGTACCTGCTATTAGAGCAGGGGGGCACCTGCCCCTGTAGCAGCGACAGCGGAGAGGAATGGATGGCAGAGGCAATGGACGGTGGAGGAGATATGGCGGCTGGCGAAGTGAGGCGGCGAGGCGAGGAGTCGTAGGAAGGAGACCGGACCAACGAGGCGCAGAGGCGAAGCAACGCAGCAGGCCAGAGCCTGACGTGGACAGAGGCCGCTGCGAAGCAGGCGCGAAAGTCCGGAGTGGATCCGGCCTGGAGGTGGATTTGCAAGGGCCAGGAAGGTGGAACTCCATAACAAAGACCAGCGCCGGAGAGAGAGGTCGCCGCCGGACTGTCCCCTTCGCAACAGAAGATCTGCTACAGAATAGGGGTGCCTGGTAGGATATCCACCTCCCCCTGCACATATGTGGCCCTAGGCTAGGAATGTTGGACCTAATATATATGTAAGCTGCTCAGAGCCCTTAGGGGGTGAGCAGGATAGAAAGTCGAATAAATAAATAAATAAACAAACAAACAAACAAATAAATAAATAAATAAATAAATAAATAAATAAATATTCTTTGACCTTCAATCTTTCCCAGCATCAGGGTCTTCTCCAGGGAGTGCTCCCCTCTCATTTGGTGGCCAAAGTATTTGAGCTTCAACTTCAGGATCTGGCCTTCCAGGGAACAGTCAGGGTTGATTTCTTTTAGGACTGAATGATTTGAATGACCTACCTCATAGGGTTTATTTATTTATTTATTACTTTCGATTTATATCCCGCCTAGCCGGAAGCTGGCTCGAGGTGGCGTACAATAGTTAAAATGTCATAAAACAATAAATACAGTACATACCATTGTTGTGAGATTCTAATTAACAATGGGAAACTCACCCAAGCTCCTTGGAGACAGGGCAAGGTCAAGACGGGATGGAATGTGATAGAAAAATTCCAGTGCAGATTTTGGCTCCTGGTGCCCTCTCCAGTTAGAATAATGGAATCATCGAGTTGGAAGGGATCTCCAGGGTCATCTAGTCCAACCCCCTGCACGAGGCAGGAAATTCACAAATGCCTCCACCCAAACCCCAGGTGACCGCTGTTCCATGCCCAGAAGATGACAAAAAACCTCCAGGATCCCCGGCCAAACTGGCCTGGAGAAAAATTGGTTCCTGACCCCAGTGTGGCGATCAGCATCTCCCTGGGCGAGTAAGAAAGGGCCACAAGAACTAAGCACTGAAGCAATCCTTCTGGTCCTCCCTTCCTGTGATCTGCCTAAGTTCACAGAATTATTGCTGTTAGATGGCCACCTAGCCTCTGTTTGAAAAATGGAACCCATCACCTCCTGAGGTGGTTATTAGCCAAGTGGCTATTAGCCACAAGGTATAGTTAGGAACTCTCAGTCTGGGGCAGGTGATGCACTGTATTCTTGGTGCTGGGGGGGGGGCAGCAGTGGGAGGGCTTCTAGTGCCCTGGCCCCACTGCTGGACCTCCTGATGGCACCTGGTATTTTTGGCCGCTGTGTGACAGAGTGTTGGACTGGATGGGCCATTGGCCTGATTCAACATTGGCTTCTCTTATGCTCTTATGAGGAAGCCTGTTCCACTGAGGAACCGCTTTAACTGCCAGGCAGTTCTTCCTGTTCCGGTTTTCCTTCCCCTGTCCATTATGCTTAGTGGTGGCTGGAGATCTCCTGGGATTACAACTGATCTCCCGGTGACAGAGATGAGTTCGCCTGGAGCAAATGGCAGCTCTGGAATGTGGATGCTAGGGCATTATACCCCACAATGCTCCCTCTAAGCTGTGGAGTCTTGTGAGCAAAAATTCTACTTTGTGAGCGACTGGCATTAAAGTTATGAGCGTGCAATTCGGCTACTGTAAAAATTAGTCTGCTCTGGAGCCATCCTTCCTGAGCAAAGACAAAACGGTGTGAGCCGGAGGCTAAAAGGACTGTGAGCCTGCTCACACTAACTCAGCTTAGAGGGAACACTGCACTGAAGCCCCTCCCCAAACCCCGCCTTCCTCAAGCTCCTCCCCCAAAACCTCAAGGTATTTCCCAGTTTGGCAACCCTAATTTTGTGCTGTTCCGCCAACCTCCTCAATGCTAACTTCATTCCTCCTTCAAAGCTCCTATTTCGAACCCCCCCCTTCCCCGGATGTCGCAAGTGCCATAAATTATGCATTTCAAGTACAGGGAGGCAAAATGGGATCTTTCCACGGAATGAATTCTTAATGCAGAGCGTGTGGATTGTTTTGTTGGGCGGACAGAGATCCAGCTTGCTGCGGGGCGGGGTGGGGGGATGGAGCTGCAGCGGAACCTGGATCACCGATGTCTGCTGTGACCATATAATTGTGTAAAATACGAGCCAGGCACTCCCGGTTAAAATTGCCGACTCCGGAGAGCCGGCGCAAAGAACTCTATATTCATGCGGTTGTTATGCAAGGAGTTGGGGGGGGACGGGGACGGGACAGGCAGATTGATAGCAGTCAGGCCTTTGAAACACTCAGTAACCATGCTGAGAATTATACCCCTCGCCTCATTGGTATTCTCCCTGGTAAATAACAGTGATTTCCTGGAGGTCGGTGATGGAGGGCCCTGGTTCGGTGCATGCAGATTCCTGAGCTTTATAAGTAGATTGAGAGCCTGGTGGAAATGCTACTGTTGATCTCCCAGCACCACCATCACCACTTAGCTGAGCAGTCTTGGGACAGGACGGGTTGCCAACCTCCAGGTGGTGGCTGGAGACCTCCTAGGATCGCAACTGATTTCCAGGCGACAGAGATCGGTTCAACCTGGAGAAAAATGGCTGTTCTGGAAGGTGAACTTTATGGCCTCCTACCCAAGGCTCAAGTGGTTAAGACACTGAACTGCAGGCTGTGGAAGGTCAGTAGTTCAGCAGTTCGAGACCTGAGAGCGCTGCATGACGGAGTGAGCTCCCGTCTCTAGTTCCAGCTCCTGCCAACCTAGCAGTTCAAAAGCAAGAAATTGCAAGTAGATAAATAGGTACCACTTTGGTGGGAAGGTAACAGCGTTCCGTGCACCTGGGTGTTTAGTCATGCCGGCCACATGACCACGGAAACGTCTTCGGACAGCGCTGGCTCTTCGGCTTCGAAACGGAGATGAGCACCGCAACCCTAGAGTCGGATTCGACTGGCTTTCGAGCAAGGGAGCCTTTACCTTTACCTTACCCCATTGAAGTCTCCCCCCCAAACCCTACCTTCTTCGGGCTCCATCCCCCAAATCTCCAGGGATTTCCTAACCAGTGTTCCCTCTAAGCTGAGTGAGTGTGAGCTAGCTCAGTTTTTTTAGCCGCCGGCTCACATGTTTTTGTCTCCACTCAGGAAGGATGGCTCCAGAGCAAACTAATTGGTGCAGCGGCCCAATCGCTCGCTCGCAACTTCAATGCCAGCAGCTCGCAAAGTAGAATTTTTGCTCACAAGTCCCCACAGCTTAGAGGGAGCATTCCTCCGGAGCGAATTGATTTATGCAGTGGCCAAATCGCTCGCTCACAACTTCAATGCCAGCAGCTCACAAAAGTAGAATTTTTGCTCACCTTGTTCCTAACCCAGAACTGGCACCCCTAAGCAGCAACGACAGGATTTTGTTTCCTTGGGATGACAAAGTGCTGCAGAATTATTTCCACTGACCTATAAGTCCTGCCTTTCCTCCGAGGAGACCAGCGCATCACAGATCCAGAGGCTTTGCATTGACAGGCCACTTTGTGCATCCCCTCCCCCGCCTCCCCTGACCACCTGTATATCTCTGGCCAGTTTCTTCGTATCTTCCATGCGGCTGACAAAGGGAGCTGTGTTTCTCGGAAGCTTAGGCTACCATAAAGCTCGTTAGTCTTTAAGGTGCTACGGGGCTTTTTTACTATTTTTCAGAGCGTCACGGATATTTCTCCCTTCCCCCGTTTATTCTCAGAACACAACTGGGAGGCGTGTTCGGCTGAGAGACTGGCGAGCCTTTACGGCAGGGCGGAGATCTGAACTCGGGACTCCCAATTCCTAATCTAGCACTCTGTCCACCACATCGCAGTGGATCTCATGTGGCAGCAATGCAAGGTTGGTGTGTCTTGATAATATGCATATATATATTTTTGAAAAGATGCCCTGACATGGATGACCGAGGCTAGCCCGCTTTCATCAGATCTCAGAAGCAAAGCAGGGTCAGCCCCGGTTAGCACTTGGATGGGAAACCACCAAGGAAGTCCAGGGTTGCTACGCAGAGGCAGGCAATGGCAAGCCATCTTGGACTGTCAGCAACGCTCCCTCTAAGCTGTGGAGTCTTGTGGGCAAAAATCCTACTTTGTGAGCTACTGGCATTAAAGCTGTGAGCCTGCGATTTGGCTCCTGCATGAATTAGTTTGCTCTCTGGAGCCCTCCTTCCTGAGCGAAGACAAAAATGTGTGAGCCGGAGGCTAAAAAACTGTCAGCTGGCTCACACAAACTCAGCTTAAGGGGAACACTGAACATCAGTGGCCTTGAAAACTCTACAGGGGCCCCGGTCATACGGGCCGGATAACACGGGGGGAGGCGGGGCTATTTGCGGCGCTGCAATCAGAGCCACCAGAACGCGATCCCACGCATTGGTGTCATGCCATGGTTCTCTCCCTCCGCACCTGTGCGTCAACGAGGGGCCGGAGGGAAAAGCCGCACTCCAGCGCGATCACACCGAGGGAGTCCGGAGGCAGCCTGTGGCAAACCATTTGCCAGTACCTTCAAGGAGGTAGTTGTTTACTCCTCATCTTCGGCGGGAAGCTGCGGGTTGGCCACCGGAGTGCTACGCCTCCCAGATGTTGCAGTGTGATCACGCCTGGAAACCCCGCCATTCAATCGTGGCTCTCCCGCGGCAAATTCGGCGTGTGACTGGGGCCAGGGTTGCCTTAACTTGGCTGTGACTTGACAGCATTTCTCCACCAAAAAGCGATAAAGACTCTTGTGTCCCTTTAAACCGGTAGACTGTAGCATAAGGCTTTGTGAGCCCGGCTCCCTTGGTCAGGTGTGTGAACTGTAGTACTTGTTTTACTTACAAATGCACATGGAGAGCCTATTGGAAGAAGGAGGAGGAGGAGGAGGAGGAGGAGGAGAGGTCGGATTTATACCCTGCCCTTCACTTGGAGTCTCAGAGCGGCTTACAATTACAATCTCCTCCCCCTTAGGAGACTGAAGTTGGTTCCTTATTCGCAGTTCCTTATTCATTCCTTATCCGTGGAATCCTGCAGAAACACTGAGGAGAGTTGGAAAGCTCTGAACCCCAGCATAAAGTCTGCACTTTGGAGCAGCTGGCGCAAGACCCATGCTTTGGACCAGGAAACAGGATATATCTTCTTGAAGGGGAGAGTCCCCTGAACCTGGGGGTATATGATATGTGCTGTTCCAGACTTTATGCTGGGGTTCAGAGCTTTCCAACTCTCCTCAGTGTTTCTGCATGAGTCCACAAATAAGTCACGGATAACGAATGAATAAGGAACTGCGAATAAGGAACCAACTTCAGTCTCCTCTTCCCCTTCCTCTTCCCAAAACAGACACCTTATAAGCAATGTTCCCTCTAAACTATGGAGTCTTGTGAGCAAAAATTCTACTTTGTGAGCTACTGGCATCAATGTTGTGAGAGAGCAATTTGGCTGCTGCATAAATTAGTTTCCTCTGGAGCCACCCTTCCTGAGCTGAGACAGAAATCTGTGAGCCTGAGGCTAAAAAAACTGCGAGCTAGCTCACACTAACTCAGCACAGAGGGAACACTGCTTTGTGAGACAGGCGGGGCTGAGAGTGCTCTGAGAGAACTGTTCCCAAGAGAATCGCTCTGACAGAACTTGTGACTGACCCAAGGTCACACCAGCAGCTGCATGTGGAGGAGTGGGGGAATCAAACCCAGTTCTCTCAGATTAGAGCCCGGGCTCTAAACTGGAAGCAAACAGACACTCCAACTACATGCAGTAAAGCTGCCAGTCCAGTGTCAGACTCCACAAGACAGCCCCAGAACATACCATCAGGCAATTCATCCCGTTCCCAAACTCTTTCTCTGTCTGGTTCATTCTGTTGGGCTTCCTTTATAGGAGAGGAACATTTCTGATTTATTTTTATTTTTTTTTTAGTTTTGCCTTTTCAACCACAGGGACTGGAATGCCCCCTTAGACAACTGCGATTCTCTGGATTTCATTAATAAGCCGATTCCGTGCTTGAAGCTACAGCCTACAGCAGGCGCCCACGCCGTCCCCCTTGCCCGACGTTAAACTGCAAATGGGGGAAACAAAGCGGAGTCCAGCTTCTGAAGCTCATCAGGAAAGCAATACGAGAGCCCAGTGGCGCTACATGAGCAAGCTAATAAGGATGCATATATCAAGATTTTGGCTCTAGCCTACCGTTTTTGTCGGGTTAATTTTGGAGAGAGACTGGCTGCTGGCCAAAGATTGTTACCCCGTCTATAAATAAATGGATATGTTGGTCCGAAGAGATGGCATGTTTGGATTTAATTTGCTATAGTTCATAAGTGCTGTGCTTTGCGATATTGCTCTCAAATGTGCATATTCATGCCTGGTCCCAAACAAAAACTCCAGTGAACTTTCGATCTCTGCACCCTTTGCAAACACCCAGCAGTAGAACATTAGGTCATTCGGGCAACCCAGAGGAGCCGGGTCTCCAGGGCTGCTCCAGTTATGGTCTGGAGATCTCCTGGAATGGTCACTGATCTCCAGAGGAGAGAGATCAGCTTCCCGGGAGGGAAGGGCTGCTTTGCGGGTTGGACTCTGTGGAATTTCCCCCTGCTGAGCTCCTTCCCTCCAGGATCCACCCACAAAACCTCCAGGAATGAGGGATGCCAACTTCGCGTTTGGAAATACCTGGGAAATTTGGGATTGGAGTCTGAAGAGGATGGGATTTGGGGAGGGGAAGGACATTATGCCCTTTCTCCATTGCCCAGAACCAGTATAAGCTGGGATAGGGTGATTAACAAAGCAAATTATTATTGTTATTGTTACTGTTATTTGTAATGGTTAACTGCGCGGACTCTAACCTGGGAGAACTGGGTTTGATTCCCCACTCCTCCACTTGCAGCTGCTGGATGACCTTGGGCAAGGCATAGTTCTGTCAGAGCTGTTCTCTCAAGGACAGTTCCGGAAAGAGCTCTCGCAGCCCCACCTTCCTCACAGGGTGTCTGTTGTGGGGAGGGGAAGGGAAAGGAGTTTGTAAGCTGCTCTGAGACTCTGAGTGAAGGGTGGGGTATAAATCCAATCCCCTCCTCCTCCTCCTCCTCTTCTTCTTCCTCTTCCTCTTCCTCTTCCTCTTCCTCTTCCTCTTCCTCTCCTTCTCCTTCTCCTTCTCCTTCTCCTTCTCCTCCTCCTCCTCCTCCTCCTTCTTCTCCTTCTCCTTCTCCTTCTCCTTCTCCTTCTCCTTCTCCTTCTTCTTCTTCTTCTTCTTCTTCTTCTTCTTCTTCTTCTTCTTCCAGTAATAACAATGTGGGGTATGATGCCATAGAGTCTGTAGCCTAGAGATTAGTTGTAATCCCTGGAGATCTCCAGCTACCACCTGAAGGTTGGCAATCCTACTGGGAATCTTCCAGCCTGCAGTTGGCAACCGTTCTCTGACATGCCACCCAAATTCTTAGCATGGCAATGATACAGTGATGCTCAGCTCATTTCTGGGGATTGCAGGAGGTATCACAGGATGCCTCTTGGACCAGTACCACTGTTGGCCAGGTGGTGCTGTTGCATGGGATTAGCTTTGACCCGGTTGATACTGACAGTGACAGTCTACCAAACACTTATGATGGCCCATCAGGGACTCTGTCAAACTTGTGCGGTTTCTGATTGGCTGGGACAGCTGGACTACAAGCCTAGGGGATTTGCAGAGCACCTGGCAGACCTCAAGATGTGGCTGATGTGTGTTTACCTTGATGGGCCACAATTTATTCCAGCCTTCCCTAGAACAAGGGCTGTGGGCAACACTAGGGATGTGTTTGTTCCAACGTTTGGGGTCTAATCCTAAAATCAAAAGAGGAGCACAGAGGATGGGAGTGGAGCCCTCCCACTTTACCTCCCTGTGGATTGTCCCCTGACCATAATACCTCCACGGGCCAAACCAAAAGCGAGCCAGGATGAACAAATGTACTGATTTAAACCAGTGCCGAACAGTTTAAGTGCTTTCTGTTCTGACTGGTCTGTGGTCTCAGGGAGAAGTCTTTCACGTCACGCTCTACCTGGTCCTTCCTTTGGAGATGCCTGGGACTGAACCTGGAACCTTTTGCATGCAAAGCGGGTGCTCTCAGCCCCGAGGTTAAGAGAAAAGTGGCTGGAGAAATGGACTGCAGAGAGGAAACACGGCGGAAGACTCAGAGCCATAACCCCCTTTTGATGTTAGACTCTCACCTCTCTTTGAAACCTTTCGATTTCAATTTATTTCGATTTATGAGATGAGAATGAGGCAGATTCATGAACAACAAAAAAAGGGGTGTAGGATTTTCTGCCTTTGGGGGAAGGGCCCTAGTTCAGTGGCAGAGCATATGTTTTTTCTGAAGCAAGTCCCAATTAGGGATGGGCACAAACTGGCTCACAAACCTAAGTTCGTGATGAATTTTGGGCGGTTTACGGTTCGCAAACCAAGGTTTGCAAACTGAAGAGCTGCCATGAATTTCCACAAATTTTAAGGCTGTTTTTACCATAAGGGGTTTTACCATAGAGTTTTGCAAATCCTAGAATCATAGAGTTGGAAGGGGCCATTCAGACCATCTAGTCTAACCCCCTGCCCAATGCAGGACCAGCCTAAAGCATCTCTGAGAAATATTTGTCCAGCCTCTTCTTGAAAGCTGTCAGTGAAGGGGAGCTCACCACCTCCCTAGGCAGCTTATTCCACCTTTGGACCACTCTGACCGTGACAGTTTTTTCCTAATATCCAGCCGATACCTTTCTGCATGTAACTTAAACCTGTTGCTTCGGGTCCTCTCCTCTGCTGCCAACTGGAACAGCTCCTTGCCCTCCTCCAAATGATAGCCTTTCAAATATTTAAAGAGAGCAATCATCATGTCCCCCCCCAATCTCCTCTTCTCCAAACTAAACATTCCCAAGGACCTTAGCTTTTCCTCATACGGCTCAGTCTCCAGACCCCTGATCATCCTCGCCGCTCTCTTCTGCACCCTCTTGATTTTGTCCACATCCTTTTTGGAGTGAGGTCTCCAGAACTGCACACAGTACTCCAGGTGCGGCCTGACCAAGGCAGTGTACAGAAGGGGGCTATGACCTCCTGCGATTTTGATGCTACGGCCCTTTTAATACAACCCAAGACTGAATTTGCCTTTTTTTGCCACCACATCACACTGACTGCTCATCTCCTCGAGCATTTCATGATGCCAAATCCTAACGTGTTTCATGATCTTCACTGGGATTGACCACAGCATGCCAGTGTCATGCTGGGCTGCCCTCCCTGGCCCCTAAATGTTCCCGCGGGTTGGCGGCTGCAGCCTGGCAGCCCTATCTCTGAGCCTCGGGGGAAGTGATGTCAGTATCGGTTGTTCTGACGATGCAGGGTTAGTCGGACCAATGAAAGGGCATTTTTGTTCGAGAGAAAGAGAGAGGGAGGTACCACGTCAGTATTCATGAATTATTATTCAGCATAATATGTGCTGCCAAGCTGCAACTGACTCAAGGTGACCCCAAGTAAGGGGCTTTCAAGGCAAGTGATGAAGGAGAGGTGGTCGGCCACTTCCTGCCTCTGCCCTCTCCCATCCAAATACTGATGCTGCTTAGCCTCCAAGATCCGACAAGATCGGGCTGGATCGCGGCACCTTCCCTCCCACCCAGCAGTATAGGTATAGGCATTTGATGCAGAAAGAGCCCCCAAGGAACTTGAAATTAGGGTTGCCAGCCCTGGGTTGGGAAAGACACGGAGATTTTTGGGGGAGTGGAGCACGGGGAGGGCAGGGCTCGGGGTGGGGAGGGGAGAGGAGGGACCTCAACAGGGTATACTGCCACAGGGTCCACCCTCCAAAGTGGCCATGTTCTCTCAAGGGCGGTTCTCGAGAGAGGTCTCTCAGCCCCATCTACCTCACAGGGTGTCTGTTGTGGGGAGGGGAAGGGAAGGAGACTGTAAGCCGCTCTGAGACTCCTTCGGGTAGTGAAGAGCGGGGTATAAATCCAATAAGAACCTCCTCCTCCTCCTCCTCCTCCTCCTCCTCCTCCTCCTCCTCCTCCTCCTCCTCCTCCTCCTCCTCCTCCTCCTCTTCTTCTTCTTCTTCTTCTTCTTCTTCTTCTTCTTCTTCTTCTTCCTCTTCCTCTTCCTCTTCCTCTTCTTCTTCTTCTTCCTCTTCTTCTTCTTCTTCCTCTTCCTCTTCCTCTTCTTCTACTACTACTAACAACAGTAACTACTGTTACCAACAATGACTGTTTTGAGAGATAACGTGTGGGGTGACTGTGCCACAAGGAATTATGCCTCTTTCATGGAGAGTCAATTTGATGTAGTGGTTAGGAGCGCAGACTTTAATCTGGGAGAACCGGGTTTGATCCCCCACTCCTCCACATGCAGCCAGCTGGTGTCACCTTGGGTCAGTCATAAGTTCTTTCAGAGCTGTTCTCTCAAGGGCAGTTCTGGAGAGAGCTCTCTCAGCCCCACCTACCTCACAGGGTGTCTGTTGTGGAGAGGGGAAGGGAAAGGGGATTGTAAGCCGCTCTGTGACTCCTTCAGGTAGTGAAGGGCAGGGTATAAATCCAATCTCCTCCTTCTCCTCCTCCTCCTCCTCCTCCCCCTCCCCCTCTCCTCCTCCTTCTCCTCCTGGAACTGATCTTGGTTGTCTAAAGATTAATTGTAATCGCAGTTCTCCAGGCACCACCTGGAGGATGGCAACCCTGATTCTTGATGGAAATCCGGGGACACAGAGACAGAATAGAATATGCGAGGGACAAGCGGAGGGATCCTTCTTCCCTTGTCTTGCAAGAATGCCAAGATGACAAGAAAAGTTATCCTTCCAATAACTTTTTGCTAATGCAAAGGAAGCGTTGCCTAAGCAAAGCCGCTCGCCGCACCGGCCCCAATGCAGTTAGCAAGACGAGAGGCCAGCCAATCTCCAGGTCCCGATCTGGACACGCCGCTCCTTTGCAACGTCTCAGCATTATTCAGGCCTGAGTCGGCACAAATTCCATCAGAAATCTTGCAATCGCAAGATCTTCGCGCGCTCGTTTTCGGCATTTATCCGCTCCCAGTCTTGGCTGTTGCCCACCACTGCAGATGGAGAGACAAATGGATATCTTTCCCCTCCCCCTTGGTGGAAAAGAAAGAAGGAAACGTTCCAAGGAAGAGAACTGGGCCCCCAAACTAAGCAATGACGAAGGATCAGATCTGAATGGAGCGATTTGATTCCATTCGCAATTCATGAGACGTCATAAGCAAAGATGGCGGAGCTGCAGTGGTTTGGTGTGGCTGGGTCAAGGAAATCCCAAATTCCTGCCCTTACACATCCTCATGTGCATCTACAGGAAGCTGCCTTATATCAAATCAGGCCATCGGCCTATCACAGGGTTGCCAGCTCTTGATTGGGACGTGCCTGGAGATTTTGGGGACTGGAGCCCTTGGAGGGGGAGGGTTGGGCAGGGGAGGAACCTCAGCAGGACATAATGCCATGGGATCCATCCTCCAAAGTAGCTGTTTTCTCCAGGGGAACTGATCTTGGTTATCTGGAGATCACCTGGGTGCATGCACACTACATCACAAAAACTTATATCCAGAATTAAGCTTTGTTGGTCTTAAAGGTACCACTGGACTAAAACTGTGTTCTATAGACGGAAATATACATTACTGACAACTGACATGTTGATTAATCATCCATAAAATATCTGCAGCCCAAACATAGGTTGTAATGAGTTTTTTTTTTTAATTAAGAAGTGGGACATGCAAGGTCCAACGATAAGTCCTGTACGCGGACATACTCTGTGTGACAGTTTAGCACTTTGGCAAAGATTTGTGCCTGGTTTGCACATGGATTGCCAGCACGTTTTCACGTTTATCATTTCCATTTCTCTAGACCATCAAGAAACCCTTTAGCCCCGTCAAAAATCTTTGCCTGCCGTTTCCATCACATACTGGTTCTTCTAGCTAGCATCCCAGTGTCCTCTCCGATGTACTTTAACTTAAAAATTTGAGTTCCCATTTAGAAGAGTCATATTTGGTTCCATAGGTTGCGATCAGATGGGCAGTTACATAAGAACATAAGAGAAGCCAATGTTGAATCAGGCCAACGGCCCATCTAGTTCAACACTCTGTCACACAGCGGCCAAAATATACCAGGTGCCATCAGGAGGTCCAGCAGTGGGGCCAGGACACTAGAAGCCCTCCCACTGCTGCCCCCTCCAGCACCAAGAATAGAGTCCATCACCTGCCCCAGACTGAGAATTCCCATCTATACCCTGTGGCTAATAGCCACTGATGGACTTCTGCTCCATATGTTTATCTAATTCCCTCTTGAAACTGTCCATGCTTGTAGCTGCCACCACCTCCTGTGACAGTGAATTCCATATGTTAATCACTCTCTGGGTGAAGAAGTATTTCCTTTTATCTGTTCTAACCCGACTGCTCAGCAATTTCATGGAGTGCCCATGAGTTCTTGTATTGTGAGAAAGGGAGAAAAGTACTTCTTTCTCAATCTGTTCAATCCCATTCATAATCTTATAAACCTCGATCATGTCACCCCTCAGCCGTCGTTTCTCCAAGCTAAAGAGCCCCAAGCATTTTAACCTTTCTTCATAGGGAAGGTGTTCCAACCCTTTTATCATTCTAGTTGCCCTTCTCTGCACTTTTCCCAATGCTATAATATCCTTTTTGAGATGTGGTGACCAGAACTGTACACAGTATTCCAAATGAAGTGGCACCAATGATTTATACAGGGGCATTATGAATCTGCTGTTGCCCCATCTCTTATAGAGCCAGATTATTTTGTTACAGAGAATCCTGACCAGACTCACCCCTTTTAGCACTCTTCAAAGTGATTTTACTGGCTGTGGAATGATCAGACAGCACCAAGCACGGAGTTTTTTTTAGAAGTTTATTCTAGGAGCATGCCCCCAAGGAGGGATGAGCCTTCTGGGATATGTAGTTCATGGGGCTGTCAGCTATTACTTTAAAAAGTTTTCCCTCTGAGCATGCGCACAAGTGCTTGCTGAGAATGCTGGGATATGGAGTTCCCTGCCGTCCTCCCTCTAATCTTTTCAATCTACCCCTTCCCCAAATGAAATTAAAAAGTTGCAGAACTGGGGTGTCTTTCTTTGAGAGTTTTTCAAAAGAAAACAAGGTTTTGGGCAGCCGCCCTGGGGAGGGAGAGGTGTGTATATACAGTCATGCAGTACTTGCTAACTAGGGGGAGAAATGATGGCTGGAAAACAAGAGATCAGTGAGACCTGCCTGACAGCTTGGGTGTGCAACAGAGTGACTAGATGACAGGAAATCCATTTTGGAAGCGGCTCAGACCAACAGGACTGGACTTTCAGGTATCAAAGAAATACGGGGCAAGGGTAGAGGGGAAAAGAAACTCAGACGACTGGGGCATGACAGACAGATGTTGCTGTCTGATCATGCACTTTAAATCCGTAAGGGAACAGCAAGGGCAACGGATCAAATTGCCCATGTGAACGTGACCATAGTGTTCCCCAGTACTCTGTATGGATGTGAAAGCTAGTCAATGAAGAAAGATGACAGGCAGAAAGTTGATTCAGTTGGAATGTGGCATTGGAGGAGAGGTTTATGGATACCATGGCCAGCCAAAAAGACAAGAAAGTGGGTTCTAGATCAAATCAAGCCCCAGCTCTCCTTAGAAGCTAAAATAACTACACCGAGGCCAAGCCTGTAGCCAAGATCTTGTGGCTTGTAGGACATTTTTTATTCCTGCTGGGGCTGAAGTTCTCAGTGCAGAAAGAAAAGCCATTTAGCCAATACAAAGCTGTTACCAGGATAGATCTCTAAATTGCCAGCTGTCAGCCACTTTAGATGACAGTTCTCAGCTGCTGCAAGTTAATCACTTCTGCCAGCCTAAGCAGCAATTCTGATAACAAGCCAGCAGGTGGGGGTGATGAGTGCTATAGTTAAGAAAGCTAACACTTAGGGAGAAAAACTCTCTTAAAGGAGACTAGTTTCTTGACACAGAGTTAGAAGGGATCCTAGAGATTATCTACTCCAAACCCCTTTCTCAGTGTGGGAATGAGTCAACTATAGCACCCCACTCTGCTTAAAGGAGCACACGCCTTAAAAATGTTTAGAAATGATTGAAAAAAGCATTTACAGGAGAAATTCTTGGGGAGGGCTATGCCTTTAAGACAGGGGGCTGAGCCCCCCCAAGCCCCACTGTAGCTACGGGCCTGACTGAGGCTATTGGACCTTGGTCATGTTATGAGAAGACAAGAGTCACTGGAAAAGTGCCAGGAATAGTTGAAGGCAGCCGGAAAAGAGGAAGACCCAAGAGAGATGGATTGACTCTGTCAAGGAAGCCCATAGTTTGCAAGACCTGAGCTGGGCTGTTAATGAGAGAACGTTTTGGACGTCATTAATTCATAGGGTCACCATAAATTGGAAGTGACTTGATGCCACTTAATACACACAAACATATTTGCCTCCTGATTAGAAGGGAGCTAGAATTCTACAGTCCATTGTCTTTTGGAGCGAAGCTCAGGCCCTTCGCCTGGCTGCATGTCGGACCGGTTGGAACCAGTCTGAGCACATGGCTGTCCTGTGCACATGTTCTCTGGTGAATACATTACACATCTCCCCCCTTCGTCCGAAAGGCACCCACAGACAAAGTCTTTTAAATAAGCTGGAGGCTTTCTGTCCCTTGTCGAGCGGTGGATAGCTGGGGCTGGTGGAGACGCTGGCACCTGGGTTCTGGGCAGGGAGCCTACTGGTGCCGGTGAAAGTAGCGCTGCCGCCGAAGAGTCGTTCAAGGTGGTCGGGGCTTCCGTAGATGGGGTAATGGGTGCCGTGGCTGGGGTCTCTGCTGGGCTGGACAATCTCGGGGGAGGTTGTTGCTCCTCAGCCTCTTGGATTCCAGGCTCCTCGGAGTCGTCTGGCTCTAGTGGCACCACCCTGCGATGGAGTTGTTTGATGTGGCGGTGGAGCACGGTGCCATCTTCACAGGAGACCTCATACAAACGTGGCCCCCTGACCCGTACTACCCGTGCTGGGACCCATGGTGGGCCTGCAGTGTAGCTCCGGGCATACACGGGGTCTTCTGGGAAGAACCCTCGGGCTGCTTCCTGGTCCTCAGTTCCCGGCTCACTCAGACTTGGTCTAAATGCTCACAGGCAATTCAAGGCATAGGGGGGAACATTTCCTTTTAGAAAACCCTCAGTCTTCTGACAATAACTGATGTGCTACAGCAATGTTCAGGCTAACTCCCACAAACTGTCATTTTTTTCATGACTACAAAAATTCTCACAGTTGCAAGGTGGTTTGTTACTCATCTTCTCTGCATTTAGAGCAGCGGATCGGGCTCTTAGTTTGAAGGTACAGGTGGAAATGAAAAATTAATAGATTTCCCAAGAGCCTGAGTTGTGTACATTTTGTGCTACCTCCCCCCCACACACCCCAAGGCCAAATCCTTTCCTGTAGACATGCATAATGACCAGAATCCCAAGCCAAAAGGAGCAGCAGCTATTCCTTGTGATGTTTTCCGTTGAGCTTCTCTCAAGTGCATAATTAGCGATTATACCTATTGTCCGTGCGGAGACGGCTTTCTGGTTCCAGCACAAAGGAAACGGCTTTTGTATTAAAATGAGCACCTCAAAGGGGAACGACCTGTGTTCATGATTCTGTCTGAAAACTTGGCAAGGGCCCCAGTGCTGTGAAAGACAGATAACCCTGAATATTAGGACAGGCAGGTTTTCATCAGCGGGAAATTAGAGATCTCTTGTGAACACCCCAATCATTATCCATCAAGGCATAAATTGGCCCGGCCATCTTTTAACTGGTTGATGGTAACAAAAGCCCTGAAGAAGTGTGACCTTTGGTTTCCAAGCAATGTTCACTTTGTTGGGTATTTAATTCGTTAGATGGATAACAAGGGCTTTCTGGTACACCAGCTTGAGAAGGGATAGGCTCGCAAGCAATGTTCCCATTTGTCTGGGGGCTTAGAAAAGTCCAGCGACTCTCCTAGATCTCTGTGCGGTGAGATGGACCCCTTGCCTTACTCCTGGGAGTAGGCGGGTAGCATTCATTGTGTGGGACCAAAGGCCATTACAATTAGGACCACACAGAAGGGAACATAGACAGAGTGCCACAAAGTCAATAAAATAAAGTGAAAAGCATGTAAAAACGCATTAAAACACATAAGCACCTTCCCTATGTACAAATAAAGTATTTCGGGCTTTGGACACAGCTCTAGTTTGTATTTTCTTAACTGCCTAGGCAAACCGTGTCACTCTATAAGAAACATACTGGTCCAAGTCATAGAGAAGGAAGATTAGTTCGCCATCGCAGAAGGGGTAGGCAGCATTTGTTGTGGGGGGAGGGGGCAAAGGCCATCGCAATTAGGACATACCAAAGAGAACACAGACAAACTGCAGCAGTCTCAACCGTGTCAGCTTGTCTCTTGGAGTCACCACCACCATCGATAAATCTGAAAGACTATCTCCTGCAAGATGGATTTGCACATTTAGCACTCTGTATCTGCATTGCCGTTGAGAGGTTCTGCCGAGTTGCAGCATCTTTGGCTTCACTCCCGCTATCCAGAGTGAGGGTTAACTTTTACACTTATGAGTTATTGCACCCAAAGGAGGGTGAGTTCAACCACTGCCCCTCCCCTTTAGCGCTCTTCGGAAAGTGGGACTGAATAGGCTTGGTGTGGGTACAGAGATCAGGCTTTGGGCGTTCAAAATACCGGAAAGTTTCATACACAAATAAAAAAGAGTCCTTATGGTCTGTACAAGCATCAGGCTGAGCAAAGATATAAAGAAAAGGTGAAAACATGCTATTCTCTAAAGCTCTCTACATGGGGTTGCCTTTGGCGCAGATCCGGAGGCTGCAGCTGGTGCAGAACGCAGCAGCTAGGCTGTTGATGGGTCTCACTAGACGGGACCACATCCAGCTGGTGCTGAAGGCACTGCACTGGCTGCCAATAGCGTACCAGATCTGCTTCAATGTGCTGGTGCTTACCTTTAAAGCCCTATATGGCCAGGGTCTGGCCTACCTGAGGGACCGCCTTTCCCCACATGTTCCCCCAAGAGCACTACAGTCAGGGGGGGCAGCATTTATTGGTCATCCCAGCCCCCAAGGCAGTCAAATATGTGGCGACTAGGGACTTTTCAGTGGCGGCCTCCACCTGGTGGAATGAGCTCCCAGAGGAGATCAGGGCCTGCGGGACCTTATGCAGTTCTGCAGGGCCTGCAAGATGGAGCTCTTCCACCAGGCCTTTGAGTAGGGGCTGCCACCACCTCCATTACCACCTTCATCACCGTCATATCATCTTGGCATTGTCATCTTGAGGCTTACTGGCCCCAGCACAGGATTTCAGTCCCACAGGATATTATGGGTGCAATGAGACATGAATGTATTATAGAGCAGAATGTGACCGCTGTTTTAATTTTTTAGTTTATATCTTATTTATGGTTTTAGTATTTATTCTTGGCATTGCCTCGGTGTTTTAATCTTGATGTTTGGCATTATGCCCTTGTTCGCTGCCCTGAGCCCACGTGGAAGGGCGGAATACAAATCAAATAAAATCAAATAAATAAATAAATAAATAAATAAAATGTTAATCCTAAACAATGTCAAATTAGGTTAGGGTCATAATTCTTGCAGCTGCAGCATTCAAAAGTCCCTCATTACCCTGCTTGTCAGAGATGGGATTTCTCCCCATTCTTCCTCACGGGTTGGTCAAAATGGAGTCCAGATGTGATGGTTTAGTCCTTCGTAGCTAGGGCCAAGAGTTGGTGCAAGAACTAAAAGAGCTTCTTCCTTGTCTCCTGAGAATTTATGATTTCCCCTTGGGAGTTTGCTCCCTTCTGGGATCACTCTCAATCTTCCTCACCCGAGAGGGAGAAATAATTTTGGCTTTCCCTGTCTCTGTTCTTTAGGTTGGATATTCTAGCTAAGGAATCAGATGGTAAACCCTTTGTTCTACTCTGGCCAGGTCCATTAACATAGCAAGCCCTGAAGTATTCTGTGATTTGGGTTTGATGACTCCCTGGCACCTGATTCTTAGGGCCAGCTATGGATTAGCAGGTGGGCTCCAGCATACACAGAGGGTGCAGCCCCAGTTAGTGAAATCTAAATGCAATCTCTAGCGTGGAAGGTATTTCTCCACACAGAGTATACCATATTTATTTCTTCATTGTGATAATTTGGAAACTGCCTCTCCAGAAACTTGCTTGAAGCAGTTCTCTGAGCTAAGGCAAATACAATGAGATCATAAAAAAACAACCACCATGAAAATATCAATAAAAAACCCATAAATGCCTAATATGGTATCCATAAGACAGCCCTCTGGCCAGAAGGGGACTTTAAGCACAGCGTTCAGAGACAGAAGACATGAGTTAAAAGCCCAGATTTTCTGGCCTGGTGCCATTCGGGGCCAGGCAAGCCTAAGAGGGGAGGGCATTCCAAAAGTGCTGAAAAATATCTTGCCTTTGTTTGCCACCTTCCTGATGTCTTTGGGTGGGAATACAGAGAGCGGGGCTTGGGGAGAGGATCTCAGCTAGTGGGTTGGACGGTATGGCCTCCAGCTCCTTAGGTCCTTAACGATAAGAACCAACACTCTGAATCATGACTAGAAACAAACATGGAGACAGTGCAGATCTTTCACTACAGGGATGACATGATCCCCATCTCCAGCCTCGGACAGCCACCTGGCCATTCCTCTCCATACCGTGTTTAAAGGCAGCCTTGCATAGAGTGCATCACAATAATCTAACATGCCTGTGATCAGAGCATGGATCACTGTAGCCAGATCCTGCTTGCTTGAGGAATGGTGGCAGCAGAACTGATAAAAGGTGGGATGGGCCATGGAAGACAGCCTTGAACCAGGCACCAGGACTGAGCCGCACTCTTGGACAGAGCATGACTCCTCCCAGGACAGGCTGAGTCTGCGAGCCCTTGAGTAGCCTTTCTTTCTTTCTTTCTTTCTTTCTTTCTTTCTTTCTTTCTTTCTTTCTTTCTTTCTTTCTTTCTTTCTTTCTTTCTTTCTTTCTTTCTTTCTTTCTCTTCCTTCCTTCCTTCCTTCCTTCCTTCCTTCCTTCCTTCCTTCCTTCCTTCCTTCCTTCCTTCCTTCCTTCCTTCCTTCCTTCCTTCCTTCCTTCCTTCCTTCCTTCCTTCCTTCTTCATCATTATCTACCTACCTACCTACCTACCTATCATCCACCTATCATCTACCTATCTACCATCTTCTTCTTCATCATCATCTATTATCTATCTATCATCTATCTATCTATCTATCTATCTATCTATCTATCTATCTATCTATCTATCTATCTTCTATCTATCTATCTATCTATCTATCTATCATCTATCATCATCTATCTATCTTCTTCTTCTTCATCATCATCATCATTATCATCATCATCTATCATCTATCTATCTGTCTGTCTGTCTGTCTGTCTGTCTGTCTGTCTGTCTGTCTGTCTGTCTATCTATCTATCTATCTATCTATCTATCTATCTATCTATCTATCTATCTATCTATCTATCTATCTATCTATCTATCTATCATCATCATCTATCATCTATCTATCTATCTATCTATCTATCTATCTATCTATCTATCTATCTATCTATCATCTATCTATCTATCTATCATCTATCTATCTATCTATCTATCTATCTATCTATCTATCTATCTATCTATCTATCTATCTATCTATCATCTATCTATCTTCAGCGTCCATCCATCCATCCATCCATCCATCCATCCATCCATCCATCCATCCATCCATCCATCCATCCATCTATCTATCTACCTATCTATCTATCTATCTATCTATCTATCTATCTATCTATCTATCTATCTATCTATCTATCTATCTATCTATCTATCTATCTATCTATCTATCTATCTATCTATCTATCTTCTTAATAATCCACAGTTTATTAATTTTTATAGTGAACAATGATACAAAATATTAATTTTCCAACAGTCCATTATATTATCCACCCCATTTATTAATAGAAAGTGTTCTCTGGCTCATCCGCTAACTCCTATTATACCTAATTACTAAACAAGGATTACCTCCTATTCTGACTTGTGCCTATTCTGCCTATTATCTTGTGCCACCCGTTACGATCCGTCTTTCTTCTTCTTCTTCTTCTTCTTCTTCTTCTTCTTCTTCTTCTTCTTCTTCTTCTTCTTCTTCTTCTTCTTCTTCTTCTTCTTCTTCTTCTCCTCCTCCTCCTCCTCCTCCTCCTCCTCCTCCTCCTCCTCCTCCTCCTCCTCCTCCTCCTCCTCCTCCTCCTCCTCCTCCTCCTTTGTCAATTGATCTATCTATCATCTATTCATCTGTCTATCATCTATCTCTCATCTGTCTGTCTGTCTGACTGACTTTTATCCCGCCCTAACCCACGAGTGGGCACAGGGCGCTTAACAACACATCAGAAATGCAATAACATTAAAACATATAATCTAAAAATTAAATTTAAGATTCAGAACAATCAGAACAAGATGGCCGCTAAAACAAACAACGTCAAGGCAGTCCATGATGCCTCCTGCAGGGCGTTAGTCCGATGATAATCAATAGCACCCCATTTTTTTCTACATAGCTTCTCCATGGACCAGCAGTGCCTTGGTCTTGTCTGAAGTGAGCTTCTCCAGGGCATGTGTTCAGGAGTTCCACTGACCCACTCGCCTTAGCTGTTGAGGAGCATCAGAGCAGGGCGTCATCCATATATAGTTAGCACCTCCCTGCAAATCCCTGGATGATCTCTCCCAGGGGTGTCATGTAGATGTTCAACTGCATGGGGAAACAAGGCACTCGCAGAAAGCCTCGGCATAAATATTGTGGAGGTGAGCAGCTGTTTCCCAGCATCAGCTTCTTCAACTGGTGAGCCAAATAAGAGCCAAAATACCAACGCATGGTGGCTCCTATTTCCAACTCAGCCAGCCTCTCCAGAAGGGATATCATGGTCAATGGTGTCAAAAGCTTCCAAGAGGTCGAAAAGAATCAGCTGAAATACATTACCCCTGTCATTTTCCTGGCAAAGGTTATCATTCAAGATAATCAACATGACCAAGGCTAGTGAGTCTAAATAGTTAAGAACATAAGAACAGCAGGAGAGCCCTGCTGGATCAGACCAGTGGTCCATCTTGGCCTGCATCCTGACTCATACAGCAGCTGACCAGATCCTCTGGAGGGCTAACAACAGGGCATAGAGGCTGAGGCCTCCATAAGAACATCAGAAGAGTTCTGCTGGATCAAGACCAGTGGCCTGTTTAGTCCAGCATCCTGTCTCACATAGTGGCCAACCAGTTCCTCTGGAGAGCCAACAACAGGGTATAGAGGCCGAGGCCTTAGTAAGAACATCCCTGCTGGATCAGACCAGTGCTCCATCTCGGTCTGCAATCTGTCTCACATAGTGCTCAACCAGTCCTCTGGAGGGCCAATAACAGGACATAGAGGCCGAGGCCTTCGTAAGAACATCAGAAAAGTTCTGCTGGATCAAGACCAGTGCTCTGTCTAGCCCAGCGTCCCTTCTCACATAGTAGCCAACCAGATTCTCTGGAGAGTCAACAACGGGGTATAGAATAAGAACATCCCTGCTGGATCAGACCAGTTGTCCATCTAGTCCAGCATCTGTTCTCACACAATGGCCAAACAGTTCTTCTGGAAGGCCAACAATAGGGCCTAGTTCCTATCCTTTGAGATCATGGAAGGTGTGTAGCCACCACCCACACCAGTGTCTTGCCCTATAATGGAATGTTGGCCACCAGGTGATGGCTATTTAAGTCATCTGGATCCAGGAATGCTTTCTTCAGAATGTACTTAACCTTCTTTCAAAGCAATCAGAACTATACCTTCCTATAGGAAGTTTACTACCTCCTGGACTCAGAAAATCCACTTGAACCAGGTAGACCTCTCCCCAGTGGCACAACTCAGGGTGTGGCAGCAGGGAGCATGGGTGGTGCTGTGGTGAAATACTAGCAGGGGAGTGGGCAGGGTGTTCTGGCAGCAGTGGAACCCACCAGAAGTCTTGGCCACCGGCGCCTGCCCAACCTCAGACTATGCTGACGCCAGCCCTGCTATCCTGAGTCCCTAACATCAGTAGGACAGTAGGTAAAAGCTTGCTCCAAAGCTAGTTGAATCCAACTATAGGGGGCAGCAGGGCTCTTTTTGTAGCAGGAACTCCTTTGCATATTAGGCGACACACCCCTAAATGTAGCCAGTCCTCCAAGAGCTTACAGTAGCCCCTGTAAGAAGAGCTCTGTAAGCTCTTGGAGGATTGGCTACATTAGGGGTGTGTGGCCTAATATGCAAAGGAGTTCCTGCTACAAAAAGAGTCCTGGTGGTCAGTGCTTATCTCCATTTCCAAGCCGAAGAGCTAGCGCTGTCCGAAGACTTCTCCGTGGTCATGTGGCTGGCATGACTAAAGGCGGAGGTACACAGTATGCTGTTACCTTCCCACTGAAGTGGCACCTATTTATCTACTTGCAATTTCTTGCTTTCAAACTGCTAGGTTGGCAGGAGCTGGGGCCAGAGACGGGAGCTCACTCCATCATGTGGCACTCGGGTCTCGAACTGCCGAACTACAGACCTTCTGGGCTGTAGCTCAGCATCTTAAACCTCTGAGCCACCACGGCCCCTAGGACAGTAGAACTTTGGGTCATAAAACGTCTAAGGAGTGCCACAAAGGTCTGATAGGCCGTGGTCACTAACCCTGCACGCCCACTAAGCCTTGCAGCACTGGGAAAGTTCAAGAAGGCTAATTCAAGCCACAGTGCAAGTCAGACTTCCTCATCTTGGCGGTGCTTTCTTCCTCTCTAATCTTCCTCTTTTCCATCCATGGTCCTCCTTCAGGTACATTTGAATCTTAACCTTGGGAAGGAAGGCGGCATGGTGCAGCCAGATCTCAGAAGCTAACTAGGGTCAGTATTTGGATGAGAGACCACCAAAGAAGACTCTGCAGGGGAAGGCAGTGGCAGACCACGTCTGCTTCTCCCTTGCCTTGAAAGCCCCTTGCTGGGGTCAGCCTAAGTCGGTTGTGACTCGATGGCTCAAATGTACATCATCTCAACCTTCCCCCAAAGAGCCCATTACTGCAGACACCGGAGGTCCCCTGCCATTTCACTGAGCAGCCTTTTATTTTGTACCTTTTTTCTTTGGGGTAATGCCCTAGATTGTGGTGTAGTGGTTAGAGTGCCGGACTAGAGTCTGGGAGACCCAGGTTCGAATCCCTGCTCAGTCCTGGAAACTTGTTGAGTGACCTGGGGCCCAACTCAGTTTCTCAGCCAAACCTACCTCACACGGTTGTTGTGAGGATAAAACGGAGGAGAGGAGAATGATGTAAGCCCCTTTGCATCTCCATTGGGGAGGAAGGTGAGGTATGAATGACGTAAAGAAGTGTGAGTTTTGTCCTCCCCCCCATCCAAATCAAACTTCCTTTCTTATACTTGGAAGTATTTGTGGCTGGTGGAGGTTGAACAACTAAGCTGGTCTCCCCATGACTGGCACTGCTTGGTGGGGTGGATTGATTTACAGAGCTCAGAGCAAGAAAGAAAAATTCATGTGGAGTTCATAATGCATTAAAGAACTTCTGCACATAGGCGTAAAAACAAAAAAACCCCAAAAAGCATTTGGCTTTCGCTGCCCAGTCTGCAGAACTCTGAATGTGCATGCACAAATTCACATTAAATATTTCAAGGTCAGCCATGGCGCCTGATTTGTCATCTAGCGAAATGTTCAAGAGTCAAAGCTCCCTTTGCTGTCTGGCTTAAATGTCCGAGAGAAAGTGCACATGGAACTCTTGTTGATCTTGATTCGTCATCTAGCTGAATGTTCAAGAGCCATCGAATCATAGAGTTGGGACCTCCAGGATCATCTACTCCAATCCACTGCACGAGGCAGGAAATCCACAAATACCTCCCCCCCCCACCCGCAGTGATCACTGTTCTGTGCCCAGAAGATGGCAAAAAACCTCCAGGATCCCCTGGAGAAAAATTACTTCCTGACCCCAAAGTGGTGATCAACATTTCCCTGGGCATGTAAGAAAGGGCCACAAGAACTAAACTGCCTCTGTCATCTGGCTAAATGTTTGAGAGTCAAAGCTTCGACTCTCAAAAGCTGAAACTTTGGAAATCTTGTTGGTCTTGATTTGTCATCTAGCTAAATGTTCAAGAGTCAAAGCCTTGACTCTCAAGAGCTTCTACCCTGGAAATCTTGTCGGTTTCTAAGGTGGTCCTAGATTGTGGACTCGACTCTGACTTTCCCACCGTGGACCTACCCAGCTACCCATCTGAAACTACCTGAATGTTCAGAGCTGGAAGAACTGAGTTACCAGTGTTGGTGCTTCCCCTATTTTATCTTTTATTTTATTGATGTTACCTGTAGTCCACCTTTCTCACAGGGACTCGAAGGGAATTACAAACAGCAAGTCAGTAGAATTAACAAAATGGGACATCCAATAACCGATGCATTAGGATTTTAAAAATCTGGAACCCTAAGAAGAAGAAGAAGAGGAGGAGGAGGAGGAAGAGGAGGAGGAGATTGGATTTATATCCTGCCCTTCCCTACCCAAAGGTGTCTCAGAGCGGCTTACAAACTCCTTTCCCTTCCCCTCGCCACAACAGACACCCTGTGATGTAGGTGAGGCTGAGAGAGCTCTTGACAGAAACGGCTCTTTTTCAAGAACAGCTCTTATCAGAACTATGGCTTGCCCAAGGTCATCCAGCCAGGTACAAGTGGAGGAGTGGGGAATCAAACCCGGTTCTCCCAGATCAGAGTCCACGCACTTAACCACTACACCAAACTGGCTCTCCTGAAAGAACTGAAGCATAGCCTAAGTATTCACCTGACATGGTAAGCGGTACAGAAATTACATAACTAGGGTCGTACTTACAATAAGCTAAACACAGCGGTATAGACCACACAGTCCCTAATTATTTATCCGAGCAGGTTTGTAAAACTAATTTTTTTTTTGGGCGGGCAACCTTATTACCTGCAATGAAAAGCCCTCCGGAATAGTCCAGTTTTGCATAGTTTTGCATAGTTCACCCAAAGAGTGATGAACATATGGGATTCACTGCCACAGGAGGTGGTGACGGCTACAAGCATGGATGGCTTCAAGGGGGAACTGGATAAACATATGGAGCAGAGGTCCATCAGTGGCCATTAGCCATAAGGTATAGGTAGGAACTCTCGGTCTGGGGCAAGTGATGCTCTGTATTCTTGGTGCTTGGGGGGCTTCTAGTGTTCTGGCCCCACTGCTGGACCTCCTGATGGCACCTGGTATTTTTGGCCACTGCGTGACAGAATGTTGAACTGGATGGACCACTGGCTTCTTGTATGTTCTTCTGTGTATGTTCTTTTCTTCTCATGCCTCTTGGTCCCTTCCTCTTCCAACCTTCTTTAGCTGAGCCCCTCGTTTTTCTTCATTAGGATCCAAGCAGTGGAGCCAAGAGCATTCAGGTATTCTTAGGACCAGAGTAGTCAATTACCAACCAGCAACCTTTACGATCAGTATAGCTCCAAGACCGGAAACCACCTGCCTGCCTGCCTAGCTCCTCCGGGTAGGGTAAGGGAGATAGGTCACTATTGTCTTCTTGTGCTATAGCAGCAGCTCTCTAGGGACTCAGGCTGAGGTCTTCCACATCATCTGTTATAGGGGTCCCCAGCCTTTTCAAGCCTGCGGGCATCTTTGGAATCCTGACACTAGATGTGGGGGGCGCAACCACAAAATGTCTGCTGTAAGAGGTGGGGCTAACTACAAAATGGCCGTTGCAGAAGGCGGAGCCAACTAAAAATGCCAGGAAGTGAGGCCATGCTTAACTCTAATAGCAACCCTTCATCATTTCAGGGAGAAGCCCTGTTTAACAGGACGTCTTTTAACACGAACAACCACAGCAATGCAGTGAAGATCCTTGTCCTGTGGTGGCATCTGTTACTGAAGCAACCTTTTAAAAAAACTCCACAGCCAATCAGAATTCCTGCTGGGCGAAAGCCCCACCTGGCCTCACTCGCTTTCTAAAAACATTTGTCAGGTGCCAGGAAATGTCTCAGCAGGTGCGCACCACACTGGAGGCCCTTGATTTATTACCCAATCCTTTTAACTGGAGATGTGGGGAATCGAACCTGGGACTTTCTGCATGCCAAGCAGATGCTCTGCCACTGGGCCACTGCCCCCCCCCGCAAAGGTAATATAAGGTAGCGTCACATTTAACTGCACTGAAGCGTGCTTTAGCCAGAGGTTTCATCACCATCTCACAGTCCCTGAGCAAATTACAGGGTAGGTTTTAGCAACTGTGTTGGTCTCGTAAAGAGCGAAACAGAGCCCACGAGGCAGGCCATACCTTTTATTGGACAATTCAAACCACACCAATCATAGGGTTGCCAGGTTGTGACCCACAGGACTCTTGTTTGCGATTATTCTCTGGCTTCGACGGGAGTTATTGACCACTGCATCTCCACCTGGCTTCATTCTAGAATTCTGCTGCCGCCTCTGCTTCTTGTGGGGAATATGGAATCGGGGGGAGGATGACAGTACAAGAACTCATGGGCACTCCGTGAAGTTGCTGAGCAGTCGCGTCAGAATTGATGCTCCCTCTAAGCTGCGGAGTGTGGTGAGCAAAAATTCTACTTTGTGAGCTACCGGCATTGAAGTTGTGAGCGAGCGATTTGGCTGCTGTGTAAACTAGTTTGCTCTGGAGCCCTCCCTTCCTGTGCTAAGACAAAAATGTGTGAGCCGGAGGCTAAAAGAACTGTCAGCTAGCCCACACTAACTCGGCTTAGAGGGAACACTGGTCAGAACAGATCAAAGGAAGTACTTCTTCACCCAAAGAGAGATTAACACATGGATTTCCCTGCCACAGGAGGTGGTGGCCAATGTTCCTTCTAAGCTGTGGAATCTGGTGAGCAAAAATTCTACTTTGTGAACTACTGGCATTAAAGTTGTGAGCAAGCAATTTGGCTACTGCATAAATTGGTTTGCTCTGGAGCCCTCCTTCCTGAGCGGAGACAAAAATGTGTGACTTGGAGGCTATAAAACTGTGAGCTAGCTCACACTAACTCAGCTTAGAGGGAACACTGGTGGTGGCAGCTACAAGCATGGAAGGCTTCAAGAGGGAATTGGATAAATATATGGAGCAGAGGTCCATCAGTGGCTATTAGCCACAAGATATACACAGGAACCAGGGGTCTTTTCATAGAAAAACAGCGGCAGGAGCTCATTAGCATATGGTATGCTAATGAGCTATTAGGCTATTAGCATATGCCACAACCCCTGACGTCACCGGAAGTGATGTCAGAGGGGGAAGCAAAAGGGGGAGAGGCATCTTCAAAAGCCTCCCTTTCCTGGTCTGGGTGGCGGAGCTAAGAGAGAAGAGGTTTAAAGTTTAAACTCCTTCTCATGAGAGTTGGGCCACAGAAGGAGGAAAGAGGGAAGGAAAGAGAGAGAGTAGAGAGAAGGAAAGAAGGAAGGAAAGAGGGAAAGAAAGAGAGTTCCCCCCCCCACTATAGAGAACAATGGAGGGAATAGGGGCAACCTATTTAGGGGCCCATAGAATTGGACCCCCTGATCCAATGTTCTTGAAACTTGGTGGGTATCTTGGGGAGAGGCTCCATCAGCTACCCTGTGAGTTTGAAGCCTCTCCCTCAAACCCCTCCCCTCCAGCCCCCAGAATATACCCTATGTTTTCACCATTGACTTCAATGGCCCATAGGATATAATGGAACTGAAATTGATATTTGGCTGCCTGAAAGACTCCCTGGGACTCCGGCTGGGGGCGGAGCTTGGCTCCTGAGCTCCGGGAGCTGCGCTCCGGTGCACTCTCCCCCCAAAAGAGCCCTGACAGGAGCTCTTGGTCCGGGACAAATGAGGCTCTGTATTCTTGGTCCTTGAGGGGAGCAACAGTGGGAGGGCTTCTAGTGTCCTGGCCCCACTGCTGGACCTCCTGATGGCACCTGATATTTTTGGCCACTGAGTGTTGGACTGGATGGGCCATTGGCCTGATCCAACAGTGGCTTCTCTTTTGTCCTTATGTTCCTAAAAGAGACATTTCCCACCTTCTCATTTCAGGCAATGTACTTATTTAAGACAGTGATGCTCACTTCGCGGCTCGGGGGACAGATGGGGCTTTTTGCCATGCCGTTTTACCATAGAATTTCTGGTGAGTCCTAGAACTACTTTACTTGTCACTTCTGTGTTTTTCCCGGAAGTAACGTAGCAGCACTCATGGTGTCTTCTTTAAAAATTTTAGGTGGGCTTCGACAACGGCTGGTGCGAGGCCTTCCTTTGCAGAAGGATGTCTCGTCATCCTATGGGGGGAGGGGAGGTTGCATCTAGGTCTCCCAGATAACTGCACCGCGGGGGCCACTGTTCACTGGCACTTCACCCTGGGTCTGACTTCTTGTAAAAAGGGCTCTCTAGGCCTGTGAGATATGCAGCCCTCCCCCTTTGTGGAAAGAAAGAAAGAAAGACGCCAGCTTGATCATTGTTGATAATGTTTTGGTAGTTATGATGAGCTATTAAAAAAAAATGCTGTTACAACGTTGTTAAAATTCAGCGATGTTCTTGCAGTTTACTCTGGAATTTATCCGAGAGAGCACCATAAAAACCTGGCAGTCTTCCCCCCTCCCACTGGAAAGGTTGCCAGCTTTTCGGTGCGCCCCGCTCTTGTGTCTCTGCCGTGCAGCAACATAACCAAAGATGCTTTCCCTGCTGCATCGCCTCTGCGCCGGCGAAATGCCTTGCCAGCTACATTTCTACATGTCCAGCTGCTTGCCAAACGGGGCCAGTCCCCAAAGCCAGTGACCTCTAACGCAAATGCAGTCTGCGAGGCCATAATTCTTCCCAATGAGAACGGTAATGACCCGTGATGGACCGCCGGATGCCCTCTGGCAGGGCCACGCAGCAGCAGAGGGAGAAAACCTCCAGCAGAGGGCAGTGTTGAGAAACGGCAGCTCTTGCTCCGTGTTCTTGGTTTCCTCCGGCTTCTCCACGGAGCATTCAAACAAAAGCCAATTGTGTAGGCTTTTAACTCCAGTGGGAGCTGTATTGTTTCATTAAACCACCGGCGATGAGTGGTGTCAGCATTTCGGATGGAGGGGGAACAGCGGAGGAATTCATTAGAAAAATGAATCTTTTGACTGCAGCTTAATTCCAAAGGCCGCCATTACTGCTCCGAGTGGCCACCATATCATGAATTCTTAATGTCACGGGCGTGACGTATGGGAGCTACCGTTGGGCGACATATTGTTTCCCTGTCAGCTTCTTCAATTAAAAAGAGAGAGAGGCCTCAGGCCATTGAGGCCGAATGTGAGAGAGGATCATCTTGTATGCTAATTGTCTGTAGGCACTTAAGAAACAGCTTCAAACTCTCAGCGTTTGCCCAGATTGTGAGGGATTTCTCTGACGAGCTGGTGGATAAACGAAGGTCTCCATGGAAGGCGTGAGAGACTGGAACGATGCTTTGGGGAACACCGGGCAAGAGGCAGGCCGGCTGTCACTGTTGGTAGACACAGACGGTGGCTAGTCGGAGCAGAGGTCCTCAGCACTGTGGGGCACTTTTGGGATTTTGAGAAAGGATGGCGGGTGACGCCACAAAATGGCTGCCACGGGGGCAAGTCCAGTCATGAAACGTGGGATATTCCAGTCCCAGACTCCTCCTACAATGGAGGCAGCTGCTTCCCATTGGATACTGTGTAGGGTCACTGCTGAGCATCACAGCAGTGATATGGACAGTTTCAAGAGGGAATTAGATAAACATATGGAGCAGAGGCCCATCAGTGGCTATTAGCCACAGGGTATAGATGGGAACTCTCAGTCTGGGGCAGGTGATGCACTCTATTCTTGGTGCTGGGGGGGCAGCAGTGGGAGGGCTTCTAGTGTCCTGGTCCGGCCGCTGGACCTCCTGATGGCACCTGGTATATTTTGGCCACTGTATGACAGAGTGTTGGACTAGGTGGGCCATTGGCCTGATTCAACATTGGCTTCTCTTATGTTCTTACAGCAAGAGAAATTGGGGGGGGGTCACATCTGAACCTAGGAGTGATGTCACTTCCTGGCGACGCTCTAGGAAACTGCCCAAATCTCTGTGGTGGAGATGATAGAGATGTGGGAGGATTCCAAGAGGGTGATTCATCACTTCTGGGTTAGGTTAGGATGCAACCCTCCCAACTTTATCCTCTCATGACAATCGGCATTGGCGAGCAAGTGAGTGGATTAGTGGGGGGAGGTCCATGGGGCGGGGGTGGGGGGAGGGGCAGATGGCAACCCTAGTACTCTGACAGATTCAGAGCAGTTGCCCGCTGGGATCTTCTGAGGCTCCTCCTGCACAGCCAGAAGAGAGCTGGGCTTGACTTGGTGCTTTGAGGGAGATGTGATGTCTTGGTTCTAGTTTCGGAAGACAGGAGCGGGTTTGCTCCTTCTGCAGCCGCCGGGAGGGAATTCGAAACCCAGAACCTTTACAAGTCCTTGTCTGTGATAGCTTGTAAGGAGCAACCTAAAGTTTCCATCCTTTCTCCTGTTCCATTCAAGACCCTTTGGATCAGGGGTGTCGAACTCACTTGTTATGAGGGCCGGATCGGACATAAATGAGACCTTGTTGGGCCGGGCCATGCGTGCCATAAAATGTAATGCCAGGTAGCGGAGACATAAACTTTATAAAGGACACAAACACAAAGGTGGTTTTTTTTATGCTTAAAATATTAGCACCCTTGCAATATTTTCTTTATTTAACAGTCTCTGATGACTGACACCTCTTGCTCTGAATTACTGCATCAAAATGTCTGTGCTGTTGCAGTCTTGAGTCTGCTGTTCAGCTGTGTGTATCTGTAAGCTGCAAACCTATGATGACGCAGCAGCAGCAGAACTGGAAGCAGAAGCAGAAGACAGCCAGTTCCACTGTGGGCCTGAGAGAAGCCCTCCGGGGGCCTCAACTGGCCCCTGGGCTACATGTTCTTCTTTTCTAATGCTGCATTGGTTACCAGTTTCATTGGTTACCAGTTGAGTACCAGATCTACTTCAAGGTGTTGGTAATAAACTTCAAAGCCTTATACGGCCTGGGACCAACATATCTAAGGGACCGCCTCTTCCTGTATATGCCTCGAAGAGCTTTATGCTCTAGTATTCAACATATCCTGGTGGTCCCTGGCCCAAAAGACCAGGGCCAGGGCCTTTTCTGCCCTGGCCCCTACCTGGTGGAACATGCTCCCCATCGAGATCAGGGCCCTGCGGGATCTTAGTTCTGCAGGGCCTGCAAGACAGAGCTCTTCCACCAGGCTTTTGGTTGAGGCAGCGGGCGTCCACATATGGTCTCCCCGGGGTTGCTGTCCCCTACCTACTGGCCACCCATCTATTGGCAACCGGCCATATCCATCAGTATTAATGGGTCAGACTTTTCACCAGTAGCTATAACTACTAATTTTAAATGTTTATAATATAAATGTTTTATTGTGTTTTAAACCTTACTGCATTATTTAAGATCATGTGCCCACTCAGGATGGGCAGGATACAAATGCGAAAAATAAATAAATAAATAAATAACGTCTGTCTTAGATCCAGTTTGGTGTAGTGGTTAAGTATGCGGACTCTAATCCGGGAGAACCGGGTTTGATTCCCCACTCCTCCACTTGCAGCTGCTGGATGACCTTGGGCAAGCCATAGTTCTGGCGCAGCTGTTCTTGAAAAAGAGCACTTTCTTGTCAGGGCTCTCTCGGCCCCACCTACCTCACAGGGTGTCTGTTGTGGGGAGGGGAAGGGAAAGGAGTTTGTGAGCTGCTCTGAGACTCCTTTGGGTAGTGAAGGGCGGGGTATAAATCAAATCTCTTCTTCTTCTACCTCACAGGGTGTCTGTTGTGGGGAGGGGAAGGGAAGGGAGTTTGTAAGCTGCTCTGAGGCTCCTTTGGGTAGTGAAGGGCGGGGTATAAATCCAATCTCTTCTTCTTCTTCTACCTCACAGGGTGTCTGTTGTGGGGAGGGGAAGGGAAGGGAGTTTGTAAGCTGCTCTGAGACTCCTTTGGGTAGTGAAGGGTGGGGTATAAATCCAATCTCTTCTTCTTCTACCTCACAGGGTGTCTGTTGTGGGGAGGGGAAGGGAGTTTGTAAGCTGCTCTGAGGCTCCTTTGGGTAGTGAAGGGCGGGGTATAAATCCAATCTCTTCTTCTTCTACCTCACAGGGTGTCTGTTGTGGGGAGGGGAAGGGAAGGGAGTTTGTAAGCTGCTCTGAGACTCCTTTGGGTAGTGAAGGGCGGGGTATAAATCCAATCTCTTCTTCTTCTTCTACCTCACAGGGTGTCTGTTGTGGGGAGGGGAAGGGAAAGGAGTTTGTGAGCTGCTCTGAGACTCCTTTGGGTAGTGAAGGGCGGGGTATAAATCCAATCTCTTCTTCTTCTTCTACCTCACAGGGTGTCTGTTGTGGGGAGGGGAAAGGAAGGGAGTTTGTAAGCTGCTCTGAGACTCCTTTGGGTAGTGAAGGACGGGGTATAAATCCAATCTCTTCTTCTTCTTCTACCTCACAGGGTGTCTGTTGTGGGGAGGGGAAGGGAAAGGAGTTTGTGAGCTGCTCTGAGACTCCTTTGGGTAGTGAAGGGCGGGGTATAAATCCAATCTCTTCTTCTTGTTCTACCTCACAGGGTGTCTGTTGTGGGGAGGGGAAGGGAAAGGAGTTTGTGAGCTGCTCTGAGACCCCTTTGGGTAGTAAAAGGTGGGGTATAAATCCATTTTCTTCTTCTTCTTCTTCTACCTCACGGGGTGTCTGTTGTGGGGAGGGGAAGGGAAGGGAGTTTGTAAGCTGCTCTGAGACTCCTTTGGGTAGTGAAGGGCGGGGTATAAATCCAATCTCTTCTCTTCTTCTTCTACAGCCTGTCTGCTTCAAAGGGTGACTCCTGAAGTTTCTCTCTCTCCCCACTTGTTTAATTCATAGACCTCTCTTGTGTCACCCCAAGTCACTGCGGTTCTAAACTAAAAAGCCCCAGATGCTTTCGGCTTCCCTTATAAGACAGGTACTGCAGCCCTGTGATCATTTTGGTTGCTTGTCCTTTCCATCTGACATGCAGACATATTCCGACTCTGTGTCAGGGATGGGTAAAGAGAGAGGAAATGGGAAAACAGGGAGAGAGAAGATGCCACAGGCAGTGCCATGTTAGAAACATGGTTTTAAGGGTTCACAGATCAGGAACGTTTATTGGCTGATCGGGGCGGATCTACTGTGGAACTAATGAAGCTTAAGCTTCAGGGTCTTTAACCCTGGAGGGGCCCTGAAGCAACTTTTTTGGAGTGAATTTTTCAACAAACTTAATGGATTAGTTGCTGTAGATATTCCGGGTTGTGTGGCTGTGGTCTCGGCATTGTAGGACCTGACGTTTTGCCAGTAGCTGTGACTGGCATCCTCAGAGGTATATCACAGAAAGACGGAGTACTCTCTGTGTTAAGGTGAGAAGAAAACTGGTATTTTGGTGTAGAACCAGTCTGGTGTAGTGGTTAAGTGCGCAGACTCTTATCTGGGAGAACCGGGTTTGATTCCCCACTCCTCCACTTGCACCTGCTGATGTGACCTTGGGTCAGTCACAAGCTCTGGCACAGCTGTTCTCTCAAGGACAGTTTGTGTTATAGTTCTCTCAGCCCCACCTACCTCACAGGGTGTCTGTTGTGGGGAGGGGAAGGGAAAGGAGTTTGTAAGCCGCTCTGAGATGCCTTTGGGCAGTGAAGGGCGGGGTATAAATCCAATCTCTTCTTCTTCTTCTACCTCACAGGGTATCTGTTGTGGGGAGGGGAAGGAGTTTGTGAGCCGCTCTGAGACACCTTTGGGCAGTGAAGGGCGGGGTATATATCCAAACTCTTCTTCTTCTTCTTCTTCTTCTTCTTCTTCTTCTTCTTCTTCTTCTTCTTCTTCTTCTATTTCTTTCTGTGTTATACCACTGAGGATGCCAGTCACAGCTGCTGGTGAAACGTCAGGTCCTACAATGCCAAGACCATGGCCACACAACCCGGAAAATCTACAACAGCTAATGAACTCCGGCCGTGAAAGCCTTCGACAACAAACTTGATGGAGTTTTTAAAGTGTTTGTTAGAAAAATAAGGCTATTTTAGTGACAGAATCATTAGTCAGTGGGTTGAAGTGCTTAATATTGACCTTAGAATATGCTCTAATGCCCATTTCATATGACCTCGAAACGTCCCTGTAATTGGTCAAATTTCGAAATTTTCCTGGGGGCTTGCAGCACTGTTCCCCTCTTGTTGCAAGTTGAGAAGGGTCCCCCCCCATAACAGTTCAAACTTCAGGGTCCCAAAAATGCAGGTCTTTGCCACTGTGGCTGACATATGCATGCTCTGCACACTGCCGTGATTTCTGTGCCCCCCCTCCAATCCTCAAACGATCCCAATCCTAGCGCCACTTTAAACTACATGCTATCGCATTTTGTTTGCTTCTGGTATTCATTCCTTTATTTAGAAAACGTATACGCCGTTCTCCAGAGACTTGCTGGAGGCAGCTTGCGACTAATAAAATAAAACCATTAAACACAAGCATTAAAAAAAAAAGCCGTTAAAACGCAAGCATTAAAAAACAAAACCATTAAAAACAAGCGTTAAAGAAAAAGCCGACTCCATCAAAGCCTGAGCGATGAAGAACAAGCCTACGTCATGTAATTCTTCTCGTGCGGTGCTCAAGTCTTCCCTTAGTGACAGACCGCGGTTCTTCCCACTGACTGCTACTGCCATCCCGCAGTTTCTAGGATTTGTCAGTGCCAGTTTGTGCCTTCGCCCTGACTTGGATGGGTCGGGCTAGCCAATCTTGTCAGATCTCGGAATCTAAGCAGGGTCGGCCCTGGTCTGTGCTTAGATGGGAGACCACCAAGGAAGCCCAGGGTTGGTACACAGAGGCTGGTAATGGCAAACTACCTCTGTTCATCTCTCGCCTTGAAAACCCTTGGGGCTCACCATATATTGGCTGCAACTAAACAGTGTAAAAAAACAACAACCCAAACTGTCATTGCCACACAATGGAAAACGACCATGGCACCCACTCTTTCACAATGGCATAAAAAGTTGTGGGATTTATATATTATGGCTAAACTCTCGGACAGTCTTACGCGATTTGATAAGATTCCTACCCCCACCACGTTTGTTTCTACATGGTTTCCCATTTTAGAATATCTCTCTGGACAAAATGATATTCCTAAAGTGATTGACGAGTTATGGTTATGGTGAAATCGATTGGCTAATTCTTGCCCACCAAAAACGTTCTCTGTATATGTGATTACTCTATAAAGTGCATAAGCAGTGTGCGTTTTAACTGTTTAATCTTCATCTACTTTTAGTGTTGTTTAAGCCGTTTGAATGCAAAATGGGCTATCACCAAATGTCTTTTCTTGACTTTGCATATTTCTAACCGGTTAACAGTTCTGTATTAAGTAATTCTTGTCTTTGTTATGGAAAAACGCAATAAAAAGTTTATTGTACAACAACAAACACAACAACCTGGCTTCACAGCCTTTTTTTTTTTTTTTTTTAAAGAGCTAGATGCCCAAACCTTAGCAGAAGAAATCATTCAGATTTGCTTGACTGTCTTGTAGGGTGATGATCGCATCGACTTGTGAGGCAGCTTTTCTCCTTGGGCCGACGGCAACTGGTTATTCCCTCCTGTAGGCCGGTTAGGACACCGGCTGCTAGATCCGGGGCTTTTGCGTTGGCTGCTTCTATATTATGGAGCAGCCTAAATTGACAGGGAAGGTTTCCACTTGGGTCGAGATTCCAAAAATGGTGCAATGTTTGTGTGTGGGGGTATTGTTGTATAGTGGGTTAGACGCATAATGAAACCACGGACAATGGAGTAGTGATCAGCATGGTTCGCTATTATACAACACAAGACAAAGTTACCTGGCCAGGAGGCCAACTATATACAAGCGAAGGGGACGTCCCCTGGTGCCATTGGTGGGTTTGAATTCCCGCCGCCGTTCCTATTGGTTCCCCTACGCGGGAGCCCGGAGCCCCAGTCCCATTGTTCACAGGTACTCAGGCTCAGGCTCCTTCGCTGATGGCCCGTAGTGGTCTGCGGACACAACAGGTATTGAGGAGGGCTTTTGACACTGCCACCTAAATTGTAATTTTGTGTGCCGGGGCATGAACCGGCTTACAGACTGAGGTTCATGATGAATTTTAACTGGTTCATGGTTCCCGAAGTGAAGTTTGTGGCAGGTCAGCCAGCATGAACTTTCCATGAACTTTCAAGCAGTTCGCGGAGGTTCCTGTGGGTTCATGAATGGCGACATTTCTGGGCAGTGTCTCCACTAAAAAAAAAAATGTTTAACAAACTTCAAAGCAACAGGGGGAGGTGGAATTCTCCAGCCTTGGAAACACTTTTGAACACTCTTGTCAGTTTCAAAACAGTCTTGTCAGGTCAAGAGCCCCCCCCCACAACGGTGTAGACTTTCCAATTTCCTGGGGAGGGGGGCTGGGGCTGGGCCAGAGGCATTGCTAAGTCATTAAAAGAACTGGGACCCAATGACATCATAGGGAGGAGTCAGTGACATCACAGGACATTGTCACTATCTATGGAGGTGGAACTATGTGGCATTTAGAGAGGGGCTCCCCAGAAAATTAGGGCAGCCTGGGAACCCCCCTAGCAATGCCCCTGGGCTGGGCTAACCCCAGGAACAGGTGCCTTCTTAGCACACTGCTTAGAAACTCCAACTTAAAATGCAGCACAGATTCTATTGCTAGGGACTGTTTTTCCACTCTGGGAACTGTCATTACAGTCCTAGAGTAGCCTATCTGGGCCCGAAAACCTTATCGGAAAAGGCATTCTACATTTTCTTTGCAACTTGTTTTGGGCTGCAATGTATTTCAGGAGACCCCATGCAAATCAATTGGCATTCCTGGCTCCCATTATCTCCAATGGGCCTTCAAGCTTCCCCCATGATTTCCAATGGGCAATCCTGTCATTCCTTTTAGTACATCCCAGTTGGTTGCCCCTTTGAAACTACCACACCATTTTAAGTAACAGCATAACGAAGAGCATGAACACAGAGTGCACATCCCTTGCCAATGTTCTCTCTGGGCTGCACACAGATCAAAAGGAAATTTTAAAAGGCCTCTGATCGGCATGCCCCCCCCATCTTGTTCATACAGATGGGCTTACAATTTAAAAACGAAACAGAGATTGAAAGAAGAGCTTAGGAGTGGCTGAAGCAGCCCCCCCACTACCATGAAAAACGACTGTTCTCAGTCAAGGAGATCTAGACCCAAGTAAAATACACCCCTCCCCTCCTCCACCTGGCTGTTGTGCATCCTACATGAAGCAGGGTGATTCAGCAGATGCAAGCCCATGTCAGTGGTCTGTGTCCACCGTCTCACACAGAAGAACCAGAGCTTCTAGTTTCAGCACTGGAGCTAGGGGTGCCAGCCTCCAGGTGGGACCTGGGGATCCCCTGGAATTACAGCTCATTTTCAGACTACAAAAATTAGTTTCCCTGAAGAAAATGGGATGTTCTGGAGGGTGGGCTCTATGGCATTGTACCCCACTGAGGTCCCAGTCCTCCCCAGGCTCCATCCTCAAATCTCCAGGAGTTACTCAACCTGTATTGGGCCACCCCTCCCCCCCCATCCCCCAGAGGTGGAGAGGGGGAACCTGGCAACCCTAACTAGGGATGTTTTAACAAGGGAGGGAGGGAGGCGAGAGGTAGAAAGAAAGCAAATATAAGCCCCACCGTCCTCCCAGGGTGTCCATTGTGGGGAGGGGAAGGGAAAGGAGAATGTAAGTCGCTCTGAGACTCCTTTGGGTAGTGAAGGGCGGGGTATAAGTCCAATCGCTTCTTGTTCTGGAAGGTCATCCATGCACAGAATTTGGCTCTGCGCAGAAAGGTGAATCCATGCACAGAAAGGTGATCCATGTGCAGAAGGTGATCCATGCACAGAAAGAAAGCCCCACCAACCTCCCAGGGTGTCCATTGTGGGGAGGGTAAGGGAAAGGAGAATGTAAGCCGCTCTGAGACTCCTTCGGGTAGTGACAGGCGGGGTATAAATCCAATTGCTTCTTGTTCTGGAAGGTGATCCATGCGCAGAATTTGGCTCGCTCTGGATTGGGGGCTGCAAGGAGTTCCTAAGCGTATAAATCCCGAGTGCCGCACTGCGAAGCGTTTAGGAGCAATAAGCGGCTGACAGATGTGCAATTACATTGACTCTGGAGTGTAAATATTTACACTGATATTGATGGACAACTCGAATGCCATGGGCGCGCAAGGCTGAAATGGTTTTTGCTGCTCCTCATTATTTAGGGAGGGGATTTACAATCCATCTTCCCTTTTCCGGAAGCCTTTGAACGATGAACTGGGCTGGGCGGAAGGGACTGTGAAGTGTCCTGGGTCTGGACATTCAGCTCCAAGGATGCCAGGTGTAAAGAAAGTGGGCAGCCCCATTTGGAATCCTGCATACAATTCTGGCCGGCTCATCACGAAAAGGATATCAGAGAAATGACCCATGGGTTGGAGTCTCTTCCTTATGAAGACAGGCTAAAGCATTTTGGGCTTTCTTGTTTGCCTGAGAATTATGGGATGCATGAGAGACACTGATACGATTATGAATGGGTGGAGAGAATAGACAGGGTGGGCCCGTTTTCTGTTCCCCACAAAACTAGGGCCACAGTCAGACAAATGATGAATGCATGAAGCTTCTGCTTAGTCAGGCCATTGGCCTATCAAGGTCTGTACTGTCCACTCTGACTGGCTGTGGCTCTCCAGGGTCTCAGATGGAGGTCTTCTGCTAAGACAGACTGTTGGCCTATTAAGGTCAGCCAGCAATTTTTTTCCAGGCCAGTTTGGCCATGGATCCTGGAGATTTTTTGCCATGTTCTGGGCATGGAGAGGGGGTCACTGCGGGTGTGTGTGTGGGGAGGTATTTGTGAATTCCCTGCATTGTGTAGGGAGTTGGACTAGATGACCCTGGAGGTCCCTTCCAACTCTACGATTCTCTGATTCTAAGGTCAGTATTGTCTACCCTGACTGCTAGTGGCTCCCCAGGGACTCAAATGGAGGTCTTCTTACGCATCCAAGGAAATACTGATCACCACTTTGGGGTCAGGAAGCAATTTTTCTCCAGGCCAGTTTGGCTGGGGATCCTTAGAGGGTTGGGGTTTTTTTTGGTCCTCTTCTGGGCATAGAGTAGGGGTCACTGGGGGTGGGAAGGGTTTGTGAATTCCCTGCAGTGTGCAGGGGTTGGACTAGATGACCCTGGAGGTCCCCTCCAACTCTACGATTCTATGATTCTGTAAGACAGACTGTTGGCCTATCAAGGTCTGTATTGGCTACCCTGACTGGCAGAGGCTTTCCGGGTCTCAGGCTGAGGTCTCTCACATCACCTGCTACCTGATCCTTTGAAATGGAGTCGCATGCGGGCTGAACCTTGAACCTTCTGCATGCAAAGCAATTGCTCTGCCCCTGAGACGTTTCCCCTGCCCAATGTCATGAACGAATGCTGGTCACTTTGCAAAGAGAATGAGGCCCAAGCATCCCTTCCTCTTTCCCTTTGCATGTGAAGTCAAGATCAAAGACGTCTTGGTATGAAAGTCATTATGATTTGTTATGACATCCAAATGAAAGCCAGTGTTGTGTAATGGTTAGACTGTTGACTAGGATCTGGGAGACTCAGGTTAGCATTGTTGGATTCTCTGGGCTTGGTACCACCAGAGAACCACGGAATATAGCAGAGCGCTCAAAGGCTTTAACACAACAGAGCTTGGGGCTGGGTGTGGCGACAGACTTGCAACATTTCACGGAGTCAGCAGTCAGTTCTAAAAACTAATGCACAACTTTTATTAATGGAAATACATGCCTGAGAGTGCAGGTAAGAGATAGATACAGATTTATCTACTCTAACTAAGTAGATGGTGTCGGATGCTGGACACATGTCCAGCCTCCATGGTGCAAGATGGAGATCAAGATGGAGAGAGCCAGTTTAGTGTAGTGGTTAAGTCCGTGGACTCTAATCTGGGAGAACTGGGTTTGATTCCCCCACTCCTCCACTTGCACCTGGCTGGATGACCTTGGGCAAGCCTAGTTCTGATAAGAGCTGTTCTTAAATCCAATCTCCTCCTCCTCCTCCTCCACCTCCTCCTCCTCCTCCTCGTCCTCCTCCTCCTCCTCCTCCTCCTCCTCCTCCTCCTCCTCCTCTTCTTCTTCTTCTTCTTCTTCTTCTTCTTCTTCTTCTTCTTCTTCTTCTTCTTCTTCTTCTTCTTCTTCTTCTTCTTCTTCTTCTTCTTCTTCTTCTTCTTCTTCTTGCATGTGCGAGAGAGAAGAGAGAGTGAGAGCGGAAGCAGAGGAAATTGCCCCTCGGATCAGGTAGAAGGAAAGGAAGGATGCTCTGTGTGTCCTGGCCTCTCTATCTGCCTAAACTCTTTGGTGCCATCATCTCAGGTTTGAGACCGGAGACAGCGCAAAGTCCTCCACTTCTAACAAGAATCTCCACTCTGCCAGGGAAGCTTGCTGGGCGGCCTTGGGCCAGTTGCATATTCTCAGCATAACGTACCTCACAGGGATGTTGCATGGATAGAATGGAGAAGAGAATTTTGTAAGCCGCTGTGAATGCCCACTGGGGAGGAAGGCATGGTACAAATGCAGTAAATAAATATACCGGGGTTCTTGACCCAACTTTTGGTTTCTTTCCTCCTCCATACTGGCCTTTGGGGCGGCTTACCAAATTTACCAATCTATTTATTTAATTATTTTTAAACTTTATAGTCTGCACACTGGTAGAGCATCCACTTGGAGTGCAGAAGGTCCCAGGTTCAATCTCCACCTATCCTGTTAAAAGACTGGGCAGTCGGCAGTGTGAAAGACCTCTTCCTGACACTCTGGAGAGCTGCTGCCAGCCCGAGTAGACAATACTGACTGCCAGGGCTCTTTTTGGGGCAGGAACTCCTTTCCATATTAGGTGACACACCCCTCATGTAGCCAATCCTCCCAGAGCTTACAGAGCTCTTCTTACAGGGGCAACTGTAAGCTCTTGGAGGATTGGCTACATCAGGGGTGTGTGGCCTAATAGGCAAAGGAGTTCCTGCTACAAAAAGAGCCCTGCCTGCTGTGTTGGACCAAGCTTCTCATTTGGTGTGAGGCATGTGTTCATGCATTCAAGGTGTTTGCAGCCTCAACCAGGGCTCTTTTCGCAGCAGGAACTCCTTTGCATATTAGGTGACACACCCCCTCATGTAGCCAATCCTCCCAGAGCTTACATTAGCCCCTGTAAGAAGAGCTCTGGAAGCTCTTGGAGGATTGGCTACATGAGGGGTGTGTGGCCTAATATGCAAAGGGAGTTCCTGCTACGAAAAGAGCCCTGGGCCCTCAACTGAATGGGCCGAGTGATTGGCTCACATCTGAGCGACGTCTTCGGATGCGGTAAGTTCGACTGCCGAACAGATTCATGGCGAAATCCGCAGACACCTTGCACAGAAGAGAGGATCTGGGTGGCTGCGGCTGTTCTCACCTCTCCCGGAGGCTATGCACCTGCCAGCTCTTCTTCTTTTGCCCCGGAGTTCTGCCCCATTCTATGACTTTCCTTCTGGTGCTCAGTCAAGTCCATTAAATGGCACAGGAGTAAGACTTTTAGCTAGCCTCCTCTGTTTCTTGCGTGAGCACAGATCTGGCGTGGGCGAGGTATGACTTGAGATGACCGCGATGCTACTATGGGCTGCGGCTGTAGTGATACAGCGCAGGAACGGCCTCCTGTCCCTACCTCAGTTCTTCTCTCCCCTCTCTCCATCTCCTTCTCCTTCTCTCTGCGCCCTCTTGGAATTGCCTCAAAACAGCTGAAATGAAGCAGAGGCTGTTGTAGAAGTCAACTGGACAGGGGTCCATCTTCTTTCCTGCAGCCAGAAAGTGCTGAGTCAGCAATTGGCGGTCCAGGAGAAGAAGAAGAAGAGATTGGATTTATACCCCCGCCCTTCGCTACCCAAGGGAGTCTCAGAGTGGCTTACAAACTCCTTTCTCTTCCCTTTCCCACAACAGGCACCCTGTGAGGTGGGTGGGGCCGAGAGAGCTCTGAGAGAAACTGCTCTTTTTCAAGAACCGCTGTGCCAGAACTATGGCTTGCCCAAGGTCATCCAGCAGGTGCAAGTGGAGGAGTGGGGAATCAAACCCGGTTCTCCCAGATTAGAGTCCACACACTTAACCACAACACCAAACTGGCTCTCAGAGCTCAAACTGGCTCAAAAGAGCTGCCTCTGATGCTTTACGTAGTGGGTTAGGGGCAGTCCTTCTTTATGAGCATCCATTAAAGGAAGCAAAAGAAGGACCCTCGTGACCCACCTGGGGCACCCCTTCCAGGATATGCTGGTGGCCAAGAATTTAGCAGGACAAAGTGACTTTCCCCCTGCAGGGCTCTTGTGCATTTAGTACCCCTGCCCTCCCAAAAAAGCACAGAAATTCAGCAGCATGAGATTTGCCCCACTGGTACCTTTCCACGGCACAGAACGGTTTAGTGGTACTGATCTGTAATCATATAAAGAAAAGCTTATAAATTATGTATAAAAGACCAATGACAGGCTGCGCATCGGTGACAGAGCATCTGTTTTGCCAGCAGATGGTCCCGAGTTCTAACATCTTAAAGGGCCTCAGAAAACAGGTGCTGAAAAAGCCCTTTCTCTCCTTGAGGTCCTGGAGAACTTCTGCCACAGTTAACACTGGAGAACTGGAGTGGACCTATGTCTGAGTGGTAGAGCATCTTCCTTGAGTGCAGAAGGTCCAGGGTTTTTAAGCGCTAGGATCTCTATGATTTTGGTTGCCCTGGAAACAGGCATGATAAAACAATGTCTGAGGTCTCTTGACATGACCAGATCGCAGAAGAATTTGGAAACTGACATGCATGGCTGAATCTCTGGAGAAAATGGAAACTGGTGAGAATTTGGAAACTAGCACGCACAGCTGAACACCTTCAGGAAAATGGAATCTGCTGAGAATGTGGAAACTGTCATGCATGGCTGAGAAGACAGGATCTTGCAGGAATCTGGAGACCGACGTGCGTGGCTTTGTAATAAGTCCTGGGAAAGCCGGGGAGACAAGGAAAATGATTTCTTCCAGAGCTTTTTTTTTCCCCTGGGGGAAGTTGCCGGAATGGAGTTCTAGAACCTCTTTGACAGAATTCTTTACAAAAATGTTTAAAAGTTTGTGAGTCTTCAGGATGCAGATTGAAAACTTCATTTCCTCTCGAGGGTTCCAGCACCTCTTCCCCCTCCCCTCCCCTCCCCTCCCCTCCCCTCCCCTCCCCTCCCCACAAAAGCCCGGATCTCTACTGACAGCCAGATGACGACAGCAGCAGGCAGCCATCTGGCTGGTAAGTGGGTAACTGGAGAGTGATAGTTGGGTGGGAAGAGAGGTTGCTGACCCCCAAGGACCACCATCTAAGACAAGACTTCAGGCTGCGTGGTGCAGCAAGATAGACAGGTTATCTCTACTAGTCTTATGGACAAATGGTCATGACTGCTAGATGCTTTTGCTGACCCAGAAAGAAAATTACAGAAAGCACCTTTAATTAGTTCACACACCTTATACCTATCAGTAGTTCTCAACCTGGGGCCATATGGCCCCCATGGCTATCTATAAACAAAACATTGAAATAGCTACCTTCAAGTGCAACACTTTAATTGGCATATAAAATAGCTACCTTTATACCAGTAGGACAGGGGGGGCACAGGAAGGAAACAAGATCAGAAGGGGGCCACGGTCGGAAAAAGGTTGAGAAACACTGCGTAGCTGAAGGATCCTTAAAACTGGCTTGAACGCCCATTTCTTTTACTTTTTAATTATTTGAATGATAAGCTCAAAATCAGCAGATCACTTGTAATGGCAATCTTTGATTCACCACAGACTTAATGGATCATTTTGTAATTGATTGGTGGAGTGATTAAGTTTGCAGACTCTCATCTGGGAGAACTGGGTTTGATTCCCCATGCCTTGACTTCCAGATGCTGGATGACCTTGGGCAAGCCACAGTTCTGTCAGAGCTGTTCTCTCAAGGACAGTTCTCAGGAGAGCTCTCTCAGCCCCGCCTACCTCACAGGGTGTCTATTGTGGGGAGGGGAAGGGAAAGGAGTTCGTAAGCCTCTCTGAGACTCCAAGTGAAGGGTGGGGTATAAATCCAATCTCCTCCTCCTCCTCCTCCTTCTGTACTGCATTGTATTTTATTTCAATCTTCAATAAACAGTTTAATTTTTTTTTTTTAAATCTAAGATGACCATCTCCTGGGACCGTAGTATAGAGCCAGCCCTGTTTTTCAAGGGATCAGAGATGCTTTTACTAGTCAAAAGGTGCAGCTCCGGAACCAAAGATATATAGTTACAGTCCAGCAGGGAACAAAACTGCAGAAAAGGAAACGGTGCCGGAATTGCGCAGGGAAGTCGGTGGGTCTCGGGGGCAGGGGGAGGGTGCAGAGGAAGAGTTTGTGCTGAGCGGCATTTTTCTCCCCCTCCCCAAATAAACTGCTTTTCTCCGCAGGAAAAAAACAACAACCGTTCAAAGGAAAGTCTCAAGAAGGCAATGCTGTGTCAGGCAGAAATCACGTTAATGCTGAGTTGGGGGACTCCCCTCTGCAGCACGCGGCCGGGGGCAGGGATCCGAGGGCAAGCCAAGCATGCCAAAAGCAGGAGGGGATTCCCTGTCCTCGGGAGCTGCGGATCGGTCCGGGCTGCAAAGTGGGCCCGTAGCCAGGATTTTTTTGGTCAGGGGGCAAGCTGTGTTTCTTGAAAGCTTATGCTACAATAAGGTCGGTTAGTCTCAAAGGTACTACAGGACTTTTTACAGATTCATAGGAAGATCCATCTTGTCTGTCCATAGCCCAGGTCTCTGGATATAAGTATCCTCAATAGGGGCTACCCTGAGAATTAGCTATTAACCAGAAGGTATAGATAGGGGAGGAGCTGCAGTGGCTCAAGTGGTTAAAATGCTGAACTGCAGGCTGTGGAAGGTCAGTAGTTCAGCAGTTCAAGACCCGAGAGTGCCGCATGACGGAGTGAGCTCCCATCTCTAGTTCCAGCTCCTGCCAACCTAGCAGTTTAAAAGCAAGAAATTGCAAGTAGATAAATAGGTACCACTTTGGTGGGAAGGTAACAGCGTTCTGTGCGCCTTGGTGTTTAGTCATGCCGGCCACATGACCACGGAAACATCTTCGGACAGCGCTGGCTGTTTGGCTTGGAAATGGAGATGAGCACCACAACCCTAGAGTCAGATTTGACTGGCTTTTGAGCAAGGGAACCTTTTCCTCCTCCTTCTCCTCCTCCTCCTCCTTCTCCTCCTCTTCCTCTCCTTCTTCCCTTCCTCCTCCTCCTCTTCTCCTTCTCCTCCTCTTCTTCTCCTTCTCTTCCTCCTTTTCCTCATCTTCTCCTTCTCCTTCTTCTCCACCTCCTCCTCCTCCTTCCATGAGATCTCCAGTCATCATGTGGCGGTTGATAGCCCTAGCCATTGCAGTGAGGGGTGGGCAGTTGGAACCCGCCCCCAGCCTCCATCCTTTACCCTCCCTCCCATGCCTTGCAGCCATCCCCTCATCCCATTCCCCCTAGAAGAGCAGTGCAGAGATGAGCAACCATGGAGGGTGCCGGGAGCAGTGGTGGGAGATGGCAGCACCGTTCCCCTCATTGTAGGGTCCCAGCTGCCCCGTGCCCATGACCTCCCTGGCAGTTCTGCATCTGAAATGCGCCATGGCGAGGGGGCCATCTGTGCATGCCGTCTGCCTAGCAGCTCCTGAGCGGGCGCCGCGGCTCCTTAAGGACGCCCGTTATGCCCTTGAGCCAGAACTCTGCTCCTTGCGCTCGTCGTCAGAGCTCTGCCAACTTCGCAGGGGAAGCAAACAAACATTGGCACCAAATCCCGCGAAAGGAGAAGCCAAATGCTGCCATTGGGATAAATTATGCAAATGGGAGAGATCTGCATATGGGTGCTTACCTTGCAACATTCGCAGTCCTGACCTACGCGCATTCACTCAGAAGGAAGTCCCACTGAGTTCCATCAAAATCCTCCTCCTTACTAAGTTATGCTCACGATGGGATCTTTCTTTCGCATTTTCTAGCCCCTGGTGGGTAGTGGTGGAAAGTGACATCAAGTCACATCCAACTTATGGTGACCCCAGTTTGGTGTAGTGGTTAAGTGCGCGGATTCTAATCTGGGAGGACCGGATTTGACTCCCCCACTCGTCCACTTGCAGCTGCTGGATGACCTTACATAAGAACATAGGAGAAGCCAGTGCTGGATCAGGGCAATGGCCCATCTAGTCCAACACTCTGTCACACAGTGGCCAAAAATATCAGGTGCCATCAGGCGGTCCAGCAGTGGGGCCAGGACACCAGAAGCCCTCCCACTGCTGCCCCCCAAGCACCAAGAATACAGAGCATCATCTGCCCCAGACTGAGAGTTCCCATCTATAGCCTGTGGCTAATAGCCACTGATGGACTTCTGCTCCAGATGTTTATCCAATTCCCTCTTGAAGCTGTCCATGCTTGTAGCTGCCACCACCTCCTGTGGCCGTGAATTCCATGTGTTAATCACTCTTTGGGTGAAGAAGTGCTTCCTTTTATCTGTTCTAACCCGACTGCTCAGCAATTTCATGGAGTGCCCACGAGTTCTGTAAGCCATAGTTCTGTAAGAGAAGTTCTCTCAGAGCTCTCTCAGCCCCACCTACCTCACAGGGGTGTCTGTTGTGAGGAGGGGAAGGGAAAGGAGTTTGTAAGCCACCCTGAGATTCCGAGTGAAGGGCAGGTATAAATCCAATCTTCTCTTCTCTTCTCTTTTCAAGGCAGGAGACATTCAGAGGTGGTCGGCCATTGCCTGCCTCTGTGTAGCAACCCTGGTCATCCTTGGAGGTCTCCCATCCTGATACTAACCAGGTCTGACCCTGCTTAGCTTCCAAGATCTGATGAGACTGCGCTAGCCCAGGCCACCCAGGTCTATGCTAGTGATGTTCAGAGGTGGTTTGCCATTGCTTGCCTCTCCATCTCGAACCTGGGCTTCCTTGGCGGTCTCCCATTGAAGTACTAACCAGGGCTGACCCTGCTTAGCTTCCAAGATGGAGCTAGCCAGGGTTGTCCAAGTCAGGGCACTGTGGAAGAAACAAGGAGAGATTCTGAAAACTGAACTCCCGGCTTCCATTGCGGAAGCCACCCCCCCCAGTTTCACCTGGTTCTCCTCATTTTTTGAACTTATAGCCATAGTAATGTGAACTCAAGTGGTTAAGACGCTGAACTGCAGGCTGTTGAAAGTCAGTAGTTCAGCAGTTCAAGACCCGAGTGTGTTGCATGACAGAGTGAGCCCCCGTCTCTAGTTCCAGCTCCTGCCAACCTAGCAGACTGAAAGCAAGAAATTGCAAGTAGATAAATAGGTACCACTTCGGTGGGAAGATAACAGAGTTCCGTGCGCCTTGGTGTTTAGTCGTGCTGGCCACATGACCACGGAAATGTCTTCGGACAGCACTGGCTCTTCGGCTTGAAAACGGAGATGAGCACCGCAACCCTAGAGTCGGATTTGACTGGCTTTTGAGCAAGGGAACCTTTACCTTTACCTAATGTGAACTAGAAACTTGCTTTCATGAAACATGAGAAATAAGTATTGTGGGATTTTCTGTTGGACCAGTAAGGAAAAGTATAAAGTGGCATTCAGTTGCAGCTGACGTACAGAGACCCGGTCAGGTTTTCAAGGCAAGGGACGAACAGAGGTGATGGGCCATTGCCTGCCCCTGAGTAGCAACCCTGGGCTTCCTTGCTGGCCTCCCATCCGAGTACTAGCAGCCATGGCCAACCTTGCTCAGTTTGCAAGCTCTGCTGCTTGGCTAGTCCGGGTCATTCAGGCTGCTAATACCTTGAGGATATGCATTTATTAATGAGTAATGGGAACTTTTTTTTTTTTTTTGGCTTGAAAGCTTGAAGTACGCCCAGATCCTTTAGAAGAACAGCATCATAAATTTCTCCCTGCTAGGCAGACCGTATTAAGACGATGGATTGGATCCTGATGGATTTTTTGCTGGAGAAAGAGGCATTCCTTTTGGTCCCAAAGAACTCCATGGGAAGCTTCATGGGCAAAAGCCACCTGGGATGGAGGGAGAAACAATGAAGAGGGGAATCAGGTAAACCCAAGCTGGGAAGCTCGCAGAACCCAACCTTGAAGAAAAAGAAGAAGAAGAAGAAGAGGAGGAGGAGGAGGAGGAGAAGGAGGAGGAGATTGGATTTATATCCTGTCCTTCACTACCCAAAGGAGTTTCAGAGCAGCTTACAATCTTCTTTCCCTTCCCCTCCCCACAACATACACCCTGTGAGCTAGGTGGGCCTGAGAGAACACTTTCGAGAACTGCTCATGAGAGAACATCTCTGAGGTGGCATTGGATGCCGGATAAAGTTGCAAAATGTTATAAAAAGTCATCAGATGTATGTTGGAGGTGCAAAAAAGAGGTGGGAAATTACTTACATATTTGGTGGAATTGTGAAAAAATTAGGAACTTTTGGAAAATGATTAAAAAAATAATTCAAGAATCCACTAAAATGAACTTAGATCTAAAACCAGAGATTTTCATGCTTAACATACTACTGGCGGGAATTAAAAAAGTGGATCAAAGAATTATCCTTTATATAATCACAACAGCAAGAATTACAGTAGCCAAATGTTGGAAAAAAGAGAATCTCCCCAATATAGAAGAAATAATAGATAATATACTGGAAATAGCTGAATCAGATAAATTAAATCTTATACTTTCAGAAAGAGATGAATTAGTGTATGTAAACAGATGGAAAAAAATAAACAAATGGATTGAAAAGAAAATATGAAAAACTACCCAATGCCATTCCAACCTTATTTAGATAGGTTACCAGAAATGGAGGCTAATTAATGTATACTACCGAAAATGTATTAAGGATTTATGTACTTTTGTTATTGATGTTTTTGATTTTTTTTGTGTGTATGTGTGTATATGGTGGGAAAATCTATAAATAAAAATTAAAAAAAAAGAGAGAGAACATCTCTGAGAGAACTTGTGACTGACCCAAGATCACACCAGCAGCTGCATGTGGAGGAGTGGGGAATCAAACCCGGTTCTCCCAGATTAGAGTCCGCGCACTTAACCATGACACCAAACTGGCTCTCTTGAGTTTTTAAAAACAGAAACTCAAATGTTCCCTCTAAGCTATGGAGTATTGTGAGCAAAAATTCTACTTTGTGAGCTACGGGCATTAAAGCTGTGAGTGAGCGATTTGGCTGCTGCATGAATTAGTTTGCTCTGGAGCCCTCCTTCCTGAGCCAAGACAAATATGTGTGAGCTGGAGGCTAAAAAACCATGAGTTAACTCACACTAATTCAGCTTAGAGAGGGAACACTGGCTACAACAGACAATGCCCGTGTCCCGTTCACAGGCGCAACTGTCTAAATTCATTGAAATTCTGCAGTGGCCTCGGTGTTATCTCTTGCAACTCCAATAAAAGATCGCCGTAGCTAGGCGGTGGAGTCTTCCCAAGTTTCACTGCCGTGGCATAAAAGATTGAGCATCCCCGGCCTGTACGGCGGAGAACAATACATTACGGCTAAGTTATGAAACGAGGCCGGAGCAAAAAAGAAGGCGTTCGGTCCAGATGGCGCCGTTCTCCTTTAGAGCCCCACGTACAGTCGTTCGCTCTCAGTTTATTAATCGGAGCTGCTCGTGTGCATAGATTAGCAGTGACATGGCAGAGTTTCCCTCGCCGTATTTTAAAACTGATGTTGATTTTTTTTAGTCCCCCAGCAGCCCCCCCCCCAACGATGCCTCTTCCAGTTGACACAGTCGCCTGCAGCGTCTGATTAAGTGACGCGCAACCCATCCATGTGTTATTTTAATTGGTCCCGTCGCCCATTCGGAACAGAATTATGGGTACACGAGAGCTGGTTGAGAGATGGGCTTTCCCCTTCTTTCCGGCTCAAGGTTGTCTTTGTCTTCTCAGAGGTTGTTTGGATGGTCGGGAGCTGTCAGCCAATGGGAAGATGGAAAGACTCTTTGATCTGTGTCAAAATGTCTGTGTGTGTGTGTGAAGGGAAAGAATCGTGCCAGAACTTGATCAAAGGACAACGGCATATCTTTCCCCCCCCCAAATGCAACTATGTGATGAAGTGTAATGGGGCAACATCCCTTTAAGTTCTGCAGGACACTTGACTAAACTTGGTTCATTGCAGAAGTCCTTGACTAGAGACGGATGAAGCCACTGGATTATAGAATTCCAGATTCTCTGGGCAGATTTTGTCCAGGGAGAAGTGTGTGTATGCATACGATTGATTCACTGTTCCCTCTGAGCTGTGGGATCTTGTGAGCAGAAATTCTACTTTGTGAGCGACTGGCATTAAAGTTGGGAGTGAGCAATTTGCCTGCTGCATAAATTAGTTTGCTCTGGAGCCCTCCTTCCTGAGCCAAGACAAAGATGTGTGAGCCAGAGGCTAAAAAATCTGTGAGCTAGCTTACACTAACTCAGTTTAGAGGGAACACTGGTGACGGCATCTTCAGAAGGAAGGTATACAGAGGGCTCTGGGCAAGCTATGACCTGCACGGTAAGGTGTGCATCTCTTATGACATTACTTGGTAAATGGTGCCTGGGGTGGGTGGAGTTTGGGGAGGATGTGGCATGACTTCCAGGTGATCCTCTAGGACTTTCCCCTAATCTCTGTGATAAAGACCATAAAGACCATAGAGACACGGGAAAATTTCTTGAGTGTCCATATGGAGGCCATTTTCTGGCCATTTCCCCCTCCTGCTTTTCAATTTCTTGAGAGTGGGGGGATTCAGGATGAGGAGAGGGGTTTCCCCACCACTGGTGGGCCAATAGCAAGCCAAGATAGCCGCCATCTCAGATGGTTCTAAAAGGGGATTAGATAAATCCACAGATGGAAACCCTACAATTTGCACTTAGTTGGATAAAACCATTGGATATCGTGGTATTGTTGCGCTGTAGACATAGTTCTCCTCGCTCTTTTTGTAACAGGAATGCCTTTGCATATTAGGCGACACACCCCTAATGTAGCCAATCCTCCCAGAGCTTACAGTAGCCCCTGTAAGAAGAGCCCTGTAAGCTCTTGGAGGACTGGCTACATTAGGGTTGTGTGGCCTAATATGCAAAGGAGTTCCTGCTACAAAAAGAGCCCTGGCTCTTGTCCACAAAGAAAAATCTCGTTGCCAACGATTGCTAAAGAACAACAATATCCACTGACATGTGCAGATGCAGCCGAGGGTCAGAGGCAACTGAATGCCACTTTTTGGAGCGCCACGATAGGAAGCCAGAAGCACTTCGTTGGTGCTCTTTGTTAAAACTGGTCCCTTTTTCTTCATTACCTTTTCCCTTGCTTCTCTGCAGCACCATTAGATGCCATGGCAGGCCGTTGCTGCAGTTGCAGTTGTTTCTTCTTCTTCTTCTTCTTCTTCTTCTTCTTCTTCTTCTTCTTCTTCTTCTTCTTCTTCTTCTTCTTCTTCTTCTTCTTCTTCTTCTTCTTCTTCTTCTTCTTCTTCTTCTTCTTCTTCTTCTTCTTCTTCTTCTTCTTCTTCTTCTTCTTCTTCTGTCCCTGCATGCACTGTCTGGAACCTGTCCCCCACCCCCTTCAGGATTCTTCACGGCATGTATAGAACCCAAGTGTGTGCAGTTTATTTATTTAGATATTTACTTCAGGTATAGTTCACTTTTCTCTGCAGCTGTTTATATCATTTTCCTTTCTTCTGTTTCATCCTCACAGCAATCCTAAGAGGTAGGTCAGGCTGACTGCGCAAGACTGGCCCAAGGTCACCCACATTAATTTGTTTGCACGTCGGGTATGGTCCCAGCACAGAATGCAGGTGGGGATGGATGCGACCACGACAGCCCCTCTCTCACCCTCCCTCCCCAGCTGGGGTTCGATCGCCCAGAATTGATGTGTCTGAAGGGGACTGCGGTTGTGCGAATACAATGCATGTTTTCAGTGCTGACTTGCGCACTGACAAATGAACATGGCGAGAAGGGGCCTGTGGGGAGGGAGGAGGGAAGGCTGAGGAAAAGGCAGAGTTTTCATAGACGGCGGAAGCGAAGAAAGGCGAGTCATTCGGCCGAGGCCGGCGTCCAGAAAAGGAGGGGTGTCGGTTTGTCTCCCTCCTTCCTTCTCCAATTCCCTCCACGTTCCCCGCATTGCAACTGGCTGCGTTGCTCCTTCCGCATTGCTCTGCTCAGAAACTTCCCTTCTTAACTATTCATGACCTTTCCAGACCTCTCTTCCCCTCGCCGGCTCCTCTCCAAGCACCAAAACTGATCGGCTTGTCTTCCTAACAATACACTGCCGGCCTCTTTCTCCAAGCCTGCATTTCTTCCTTTAATTCATTCCTGTCTCAAACGCTTCCTGGGAATACTCCCTGTCACTTTTGCCGTTGGGACATCCAAAGGCTTTTAAAGGAAGGTGCCGTTCACATTAGCGAGGCTACACTGGAAAGGCGGAGAAAGCCCCTTAACTCGACGGCATCACATTGGGATGCAGCTCATATTATTCCACCCCAGGCTGTGAGCCCTTCAGCACCAAGAGCGGATAGCAACCCCTGCCCAATGCAAAAACAAAGAAAACCACCCCCAAACCACGTCTCTTTGGAAAGGGACTGAATCCATATTTCAAAACTCTGCAGTATTCACACTTCTGCAGCCTTGTCACCAATCCCCTTGGTTTCCTTGCGCGATTCCAAAAGCGCAGGAACAAACTGAGCCGCTCAAAGGGTGAAAAGTGACCTTCACGAACAGTGTCTTCGAGAGCCAAACTTCTTCGGCTCTCAGAACTCGTGTTCTTTGGTGTTGGGCAGCCCCTCTTCTTGTGCTATCGATTTGCTCATTTTTTAAAAAATGAGTTGTATTCTGAGGTAATTTGCATCTCTGCAGTTGGTGTCTTTCACCATCAGCCCAGTGGATGGCCACATCCTTAGATCGTACTGGATTCTTGGGGTCACCTGGCAACCAGTGGGAGGGTTGTGGGCGGGGTTATGTGGGACCAAGATGCCAGCTGCAGCATCACTTCACTTCTGGCAAAAGGAAAAATAACCTGAAAGTGGCCTATGTAGCTCTAGGAATTACCAGAAACTCTATGGTAAAACCATAGAATTTTTGGTAATTCCTAGAGCTACCACAGATCACTTCCATTTCCCCCCAAAAGTGACATGACACAGCCAGTGTCACATCTTTTTTTCTCCTATCACCACTCAGAAAAATGGCAATGAGGTGGGGATTCCCCCTCCCAAACTGGGGGAATGCAACCCCAGGTTGATGAGAATTCTAGTGTTCTTGGGAGGCTTGGAGGCTACAAGAACTACAGTACCCTGCAGAAACTCATCTAAAATCCACTCTTTTTAATTTCGTGCAACAGGTATTTGGAAATATCTAGTAGGGGGTTGTTTGTGTGCGTATGTGGGTTGATGTTTGCTAACTCGGCTGTTTTAATACTTTTATTTTCAACTTTTGCCGCCATCCATCGCTGTTTTTAGCCTGCAAGTGTTTTTATTTATCACCTGTTTTGCTATATTATTATTCAGTTCTGATTGTGTTTTTTTTACTGTTTTAATTCACTGTGCGCCATCTCAAGTCCCTGGGGTGAGAGGCGCCTTTAAAATATCTTAAATGAATAACAGGCTGGGCTACCTGCCTCCTAACGTGGAGATTTCCTTGAGACTCCATAGCTAGCAGCCACTGATAGACCTATGCTCCATGAATCGGCCGGCACAGCTTTCCCTTATGCCCAAATTAGCACTAAAGTCCCAGGCTGGCATTTTGGGAAGTTCCCATGGGGACGTTCACTTAGCGTCCTTGCTGTGGTGATAAGAACCAGGGACAGGTTTTCTTCAAATTCCACACTACGGGCAACGTGCAGAGAGCTAACCCCATTTGCTCTGCCTTCCTTCGAGATAAGAAAGCCATTACGAAAGGGATTTGAAGGAGCTGAGTTCTTGATAAGCAGTCGCTCTTATAGTACAGCAGAATGTCTCTTTTTTCATCAGCAACCAAGTCCCCCCCTCCCCACCTCCTAAATGCCAATTGTATTCTTGAGAATGATGAGATCCAACGTCACTCTCATCTAGATACTCGAGAGGGTAGAGTGTATTTGTCAGCTCTCTGGAGATCTTTGGGTCAAACCAGGGACAACTGAGTATCTATGCCGAGGGGGGTCACGATTACAAACTAGAAGCCACATGTGAATTGTGTCTCGGAGATCCCTGTTGTGGGAAGAGACAGAATGCAGACACACACAACGGTATCGGAAAACAGCCATTCTGGAAGATAATCCCCAGTGTTTCCCACACGGGTCTGTCACAGTTTAATCTGTATATTGATGGTGGTGGAAAGTGCCATTGAGTTGCAGCCTGTTTACGGCAATGCTGGGTGGTTTTCAAGGCAAGAAACATTCAGAGGTGGTTTGCCGTTCCCTGGCCTTGCACGGTAACCCTGGACATCCCTGGGTGGACTCCCGTCCAAGTACTTACCAGGGCTGATTCTACTTCACTTTCAAGATCTAAGGAGACTGGGCTAGGCCAGGCCATCCTGGTCGGGACTCCCTGACAGTTTGGTGTGGTGGTTAAGAGCCCAGACTCTAATCTGGGAGAACCGGGCGAGATTCCCCACTCCTCTGCATGCAGCTGCTGGTGTGACCTTGGGTCAGTCATAAATTCTTTCAGAGCTGTTCTCTCAGGAGCAGTTCTTGAAAGAGCTCTCTCAGCCCTGCCTACTTCACAGGGTGTCTGTTGTGGGGAGGGGAAGGGAAAGGAGATTGCAAGCTGCTCTGAGGCTGTGATCACACAGAAGGGGGAAAAGGCGGGCAGGAAGCGAGGCTGTCTGCCCCACCTGCAATGACGCGCGTTTGCGCGATCAGACTTCCCGCCGCACACCCGCAGTTCCCAATAATACTGAGTTTTCGGCAGTAGCTTTTTACCACGCTACTATCGCGCAAAACGATGCCCCGCCGACAACTCCGGGATGCCAGACAGATGTGCCTGTCTGATCGCGTCCCTTTAATCCGCAGGGGAATCGCACGTCTGCTGTTGCTTCTGGTACATATGATCGCACCCTGAGACTCCTTTGGGTAGTGAATGGTGGGGTATAAATCCAATCTCCTCCTCCTCCTCCTCCTCCTCCTCCTCCTCCTCCTCCTCCTCCTCCTCCTCTCCTTCTCCTTCTCCTTCTCCTTCTCCTTCTCCTTCTCCTTCTCCTTCTCCTTCTCCTTCTCCTTCTCCTTCTTCTTCTTCTTCTTCTTCTTCTTCTTTTCTGCCAGTTTGGTGTAGTGGTTAAATGTGCGAACTCTAATCTGGGAGGACCAGGTTTGGTTCCCCACTCCTCCACTTGCACCTGCTGATGTGACCTTGGGTCAGTCACAAGCTCTGGCACAGCTGTTCCTGAAAGAGCAGTTTGTGTTAGAGTTCTCTCAGCCCCACCTACCTCACAGGGTGTCTGTTGTGGGGAGGGGAAGGGAAAGGAGTTTGTAAGCCACTCTGAGACTCCAAGTGAAGGGCGGGGTATAAATCAAATCTCCCCCTCCCCCTCCTCTCCCCCTCTCCTCCGCCTCCTCCGCCTCCTCCACCTCCTCCGCCTCCTCCGCCTCCTCTTCTTCTCCTCCTCCTCCTCCTCCTCCTCCTCCTCCTCCTCCTCTTCTTCTTCTTCTTCTTCTTCTTCTTCTTCTTCTTCTTCTTCTTCTTCTTCTTCTTCTTCTTCTTCTTCTTCTTCTTCTTCTTCTCCTTCTCCTTCTCCTTCTCCTTCTCCTTCTCCTTCTCCTTCTCCTTCTCCTCCTCCTCCTCCACCTCCACCTCCTCCTCCTCCTCCTCCTCCTCCTCCTCCTCCTCTCATGTATACTTTTATGCAGCAAGAAGAACTTCTAAAAAAGCTATGTTATTTTGACCTGGGTTAGAACAACTACATAGCAGATGGAATACCCCAGACTAGCTGGAGCTCATCAGAGTTTAGGAGTTAAATTTAGGATTCAAGCAGCTATTTTGCCTCCATAGGAGTATTGGATGCTGCCACAGATGTGAGTTTCTTGAGAAATAATTGGCCTGAAGGTAAAGTTGCCAACCTCCAGGTGGGGCCTGGAGAACTCCCAGTGCTAAAAGTGAGCTCCAGACTACAGAGACTGGTTCTCCTGATGAAAATGGCTGCTTTGGAGAGTGGATTGTAGTGCACTATACTCTGCTGGGGCTCCTCCCACCCCCAAACCCTGGCCTCTTCAAGCTCCACCCCTAGATCCCCAGGAATTGTCCAACATGGAGTTGGCAACCCTATCTGAAAGAGGGGTGGGTGGGAGAAGAGCGGAGTTAGGTTTTCCTGGCTTTGGTGACATGAAGGAGGAGGAGGAGGAGGAGGAGGAGGAGGAGATTGGATTTATACCCTGCCCTTCACTTGAAGTCCCAGAGCAGCTTATAGTCTCCTTTCCTTTCCCCTCCCCACAACAGATGCCCTGTGAATTAAGTGGGGGTTGAGAGAGGTCTTTTGAGAACTGCTCCTGAGAGAACAGTTCTGAAAGAACTTGTCACTGACCCAAGGTCACTCCAGCATGTGGAGGAGCAGGGAATCAAACCCACTTCTCCCAGATCAGAGTCCGTGCTCTTAACCACTACATTAAACATGCTGCAGGGAAACACTGTGGAAAAATCCAGAACCTTCTAACATTGTTCTCCATTTTGTCGCAGGATAGGTCATGGGAAGGATCCTTCCCTCAGCCAGGAGTTCTGCTTTCAGAGTTTGTGACGGATAGCTGCTGTCTTTCCCATTACCCTGCAATGGAACTTCCCTGTTCTCTTTGTTCTATTGATTTTTATGTCTGACGAGAAGCATATTGAAAAAAAAATATATTGAAATGCATATCTGTCAAAGGAGAAGAGCATGAGCAGCCACTTATCTGCGTGTCTTGAGAGGGCTGCAGGATAGTTCAGAGGCCGGAAGCCGGATTTGGCTCCAAAGAGTCTGGGCTGGGGGGGGAAATGTTCTATGTTGCAGGGTGACTAGGGTTGTGAACCCTGCTGGAACAGCATAGGCCAAGGGCCCCCAACCTTTTTGGGCATGTGGGCACTTTGGAATTCTGACACAGGATGGTGGGCGCAGTCACAAAATGGCTGCAATGGGAGGCGGGGCCAACCATAAAAATATCTGCTGCAGAAGGCGGAGCCAAACACACAGAGGAAGCCTAAATGCAGGAAAGAAGAGGGGTAATTCCATAAATACAGAGGAGGAGGAAGAGGAGAGATCAGCATTTCTGAGTGGCTTACAATCACCTTTCCCTTCTCTTCCCCTCCCCACAACAGACACCCTGTGAGGTATGTGAGTCTGAGAGAGCTCTCTCTCGAGAGCTGCCCTTGAGAGAACAGCTCTGACAGAACTTGTGACTGACCCAAGGTCACACCAGCAGCTGCATGTGGAGGAGTGGGGAATCAAACCCAGTTCTCCCAGATTAGAGTCCATGCTCCTAACCACTACACCAAACTGGCTATGGTTGGTACATTGATGGGACACCACAAAGACCAGGTTTGCTACACAATGTGTTCAGATTGGCTGTTTAATCAGCTTTCAGCACACTTCAGTAACAGACTTTATATGCACGTTTACACAGCAGCATCTGCCTCCCATCCCCAGCTGTTGCTTTCCGGTTCAAAACCCCCTTTAAACCAGAGTATTTTGTTACCAGGTCCCCCCCCGGTGTTTTCCTGGTTCTCTGGTTTCAAGCTGCAGTTTTCTGATGTCTGATCGCTCCTTGCGGGGTCAAGCCACTTCCGCTTGAAAGCCCGAGGCTTCCGCTTTTCGTCTGCCATTTTTTTAGCGTCAGCGGTATGCACATAGGCAGAGCTCCGCTCCCACATTAATAGAACCAAAAGTTTAAATGGTGACTCGTTTTAGCGTTTAGACGAGCTCAGGATCTCACGGAGGAAAATGGGAATGGATAAAGAAGATGGTTTTTATGGTAGAAATGGACAAATTGACAAAAAACTTAATGGAAAAGAAGATGAAGAATTTTTAGCAGATTGGAAAGACTTTAAAGTTTACCTAGCATTGAACTGGGATGTTAAAAATAGATTACTTTGCTTTGATGATTATTAAGAATAGAAGTAGTTATAAGAAATGGATTGTATTCAAAATGTTACCTAAGAGGGAGAAATAGAAAAGGAAAATGTTTAAAATGAAGATTTGATTATTGAGTAAGAACTGAATGTAAGAGAATATTGACTGAAATATTAATGGGGGTGGAGCATCGCTGGGAGCCGGGGGAGGGGAGGGAAGAAAAACTGTAGAAAAGGATATGTTAAGAATTGGTTATTAACTATGGAACATGCTATTATATCCTGTTAATATATATATATATATATATATATATATATATATATATATATATATATATATATTAAAAAAGGATCTCACGGAGGCCAGTTTCGGGTCAAAAGTTTTAAGGGAAGTGTTCTGTTACAGCGGTTGGAGACACCTCAGGGCATGCTTTTGACGGGAAACTAGTTGTTCCGCGCATGCACGAAGATTCCAATTCTACGGATGACTGCCTATGTGCATGCGCAAACTGAGAAATTTTTTTAAAAACCCACGACACATGCTCCCACGCATTGGTAGTCTAGATGGCAGGGAGCAATGTAACTGCGTGGTGAGCTGGGATAAAGAAGTGAGTGTGTTATGTACGGAGATACATAGATGGAAGGAGCTTGATTCCAGCTCCCATTGAAACCTGGTATCCTAAACATCACAAACTGATTGGACGCTTTGCACAGTTGTCCAATCAAGAAACAAGATATGTGCAGGGGGGAAACAGTATGATCGGTCTTTATCTCTGTAATGTGATTGGTCCTTACTGTACATATGGGCGTGGCTTTGCAAGCCCGGACTGTTTAAAAAGGAGCCTGTTGCTCCCTAGTTTAGCTGTCGTCCTATCTTACCCTAACCTCTGTAAATAAAGCTGACTTCCCTGTTCAAAGAGCTTCTGCCTGAGTCTCATATCTAACAGAGTGTGATCGTGATTATCCAGATTTTAAAAAAATCACATAGGGACGGGATGAATTTAAACCGTGGTCACCATGCCGTCTGACTGCGCCCAGAAGCTGGCAGTGGCAATCCATTTCTGTTCTTGTCTCCCTTAAAAGCCCTACAAGATCATCATAAATCAGCTACACACATGAACGCATGAAGCTGCGTTATACTGAATTAGACCCTTGGTCCATCAAAGTCAGTATTGTCCACTCAGACTGGCAGCGGCTCTCCAGGGTCTCAGGCTGAGGTCTTTCACATCCCCTTTCCCTGATCCTTTAAACTGGAGATGCTGAGGATTGAACCTGGGACCTTCTGCAGGCCAAGTAGGTGTTCTGCCACTGAGTCATGGCCCTTCCCCCTGATGGCACTTTCCATCACCAAGCAGAAGAAGCCCTGACCTGGATTGGCCAAACTAGCCTAATCTCCCTAGATCTCAGAAGCTAAGCAGGGTCAGACCTGGTTAGCACTTAGATGGGAGACCACCAGGAGAAGCCCAGGGTTGCTGTGCAGAGTCAGGGAATTGCAGACTGCCCTCTGCTCGTCTCTTGCCTCGCAACCCCACGAGGGGTCACCAGAAGTCAGTTGAGATTTTACCTCACTTAATGAATTAATTACTTCATGACTACGGTGTCAGCAGCCCGGCGCAGAGCTGCATTCAGCCTTTGCGAAGGAAAACATTTGCTCTCTGGCTTAAACATATATCTAAGAACTGCCTCATTAGTTAATATGTTATGCACAAGACACGCCGCCCGACCATGCGGGCCTGGCCATAATTAGCTGCCTGCCTGCCTGCGAACGAAGCTGCACGTTCTGCAAATTACAGATGCAGCAGTCGACGCCGAGGAATAAGCAACGCTTGGGCCCCTTTAAGCAAAGTTCAAGTATCTCCTAAATTAAGCAAACGGAATCCCCAAAGCTGCAGTATTTACATACCCCGACAAGCTGTTAGAGCCTCATTGTGTAGTCCTGACAACTCTCGCACAACTGGGAGGGACTCTGGGATTGGTGGTGGTGGGGAAGGGAATGGAAAGTTGTTTTAAAAAGCCTCAGTAATTGCCACGTTGCCGTTAAAGGTTTTCTGTGTGCATTCTTTTACAGGTACTGATCATTTCCTGGTCAAAAGCGTGCCTATGTCCCAGACTTCACATTCCTGGGATCCCAGATCACCGCAGATGGTGACTGCAGCCATGAAATTAAAAGACGCCTGCTCCTTGGGAGGAAAGCGATGGCAAACCTAAACAGCATGATAAAAAGCAGAGACATCACCCTGCCAACAAAAGTCCCCGCGGTCAAAGCAATGGTATTCCCCGTAGTAATGTATGGCTGCGAGAGTTGGACTATAAGGAAGGCCGAGCACCGAAGAATAGATTCTTTTGAACTATGGTGCTGGAGAAGACTCCTAAGAGTCCCTTGGACTGCCAGGAGATCAAATCAGTCAATCCTAAAAGAAATCAAGCCTGACTGTTCCCTGGAAGGCCAGATACTGAAGCTGAAGCTCAAATACTTTAGCCACCAAATGAGAAGGGAACATTCACTGGAGAAGACCCTGATGCTGGGAAAGATTGAAGGTCAAAGAAGAAGGGGACGGCAAAGGATGAGATGGTTAGACAGTGTCATCGATGCAACGAACATGAAATTGAGCAAACTTCAGTGGACAGCGGAAGACAGGAGGGCCTGGCATAATCTGGTCCATGGGGTCGCGAAGAGTCGGACTCGACTGTGCGACTGAACAACAAAAATGTCCCATAATAGTCTGGCTTTGATCAGGACGGCCCAGGCTAGCTTGATCTTCTCAAGTCTTGGAAGTTAAGCGAGTTCAGTCCTAATTAATCATAAGACCGTAAAAAGAACTTTGCTGGATCAGACGGGTGGTCCATCTAGGACAGCATCCTATCTCATAAAGTGGCTAACTAGTCCCCTTTGAAGTCCGACAACAGGGCACAGAGGCCGAGGTCTTGATAAGAACATCAAAAGAGCCCTGCTGGATCAGACCAGTGGTCCATCTGGTTCAACATCCTGTCTCACACTGTGGCCAACCAGTTCCTCTAGAGGTCCAACAACAGGTCACAGAGGCTGAGGCCTTCATAAGAACATAAGAGTCCTGCTGGATAGATCAGTGGCCCATCAAGTCCAGCATCCTGTCTCATATAGTTGTCAACCAGTTCCTCTGGAGGTCCATCAATGAGCCAGAGGATGAGGCCTTCATAAGAACATCAGAAGAGCCCTGCTGGATCAGACCAGTGGTCCATCAGCATCCTGTCTCACACAGTGGCCAAGCAGTCCCCCTAGAAGGGCCAACATTTGGGCATAGAGGCCAAGGCCTTTATAAGAGCATCAGTGGTCCACCTAGTCCAGCATCCTGTCTCATACAGTGTCCAACCACTTCCTCTGGAGATCCAACAGTAAGCCATACAGATCGAGGCTTCCCCTTGATTTGCCTCCTGGTACTCGGATTCAGAGACCCGACTGCCTCTGAAAGTAGAGTTTCGCTTTAGTCACCATGGCTAGTAGCCAATGATAGACCTCTCCTCCACGAATCTGTCTAATTCCCTTTTACAGCCAACTATGCCTATGGCCGTCACTACATCCTCTGGCAGCAAATTCCTCATTTTAATCATTTGCTGTGTAAAGAAGTATTTCCTTTTGTCTGTCCTGAATCTAATGCCCATTAACTTAATTGTATGCCCCTGAGTTCTAGTATTTTGGGAGAGGGAGAAAAATCTCTTGGATGGGAGACCATCAAAGAAGCCTAGGGTCGCTACACAGAGGCAGGTGATAGGAAACTACCTCTGAAAGCCTCTTGCCTTAAAAACCCTATGGGGTCGCCACAAGTTGGCCACCATAATTCCTGGCACCAGAACATAAGCCATCTGTCCTGAGACACAGGGCTTGTTTAAATGATACAACAGACACAAGCTGTGCCTGGGGTCCTTCAACACAACCCATAACCAGTGTTCCCTCTAAGCTGAGTTAGTGTGAGCTAGCTCACAGTTTTTTAGCCTCCATCTCACACATTTTTGTCTCGGCTCAGGACGGATGGCTCCAAAGCAAACTGATTTATGCAGCAGCCAAATCGCTCGCTCACAACTTTAATGCCAGTAGCTCACAAAGTAGAATTTTTGCTCACAAGACTCAACAGCTTAGAGGGAGCATTGCCCATAACCACATGTGCATAGGGTGGCCCACCTTCGAAAAGTGCTCCACTGCTCAGTGCTATGGAGGAGGGGCTTCAAACGTTGCTTGTAGGATTCTAATAACAATAATTACGAGCTATCAAATTGCAGCCGGCTCACGTGGTGACCCCTCCTGGGGTTGCGAAGGCAAGAGATGAGCAGAGGTTTTTTAGCTGTTGCTTCCCTCTGTGTAGCCATCCCAGTCTTCCTTGGTGGCCACCCATCCAAGTCCTAACTATGGCCAACTCTACTTAGCTTCCAAGCTCTGGTTAGAATGGGCAAGTCTGGGCAATCCAGGCTGCTGCAGAATTTTATCCCTCTCAAATGTGATTTCCAACATACAGATAAATGGTGAAGCAACAAGTGTCGTGGTGAAGTAACAAGAGCCAGTTCGGTACAATGGTTAGGAGCAGGGCTATTTTTGGGCAGGAACGCACAGGAACGGAGTTCCGGCTGGCCATGCCCAGCAGGCACTCATTAGCATAATAGGCCACACCCAACAGCAGAAACTCATTAGGGTTGGCCACATTAGGAGTGTGTGGCCTAACATGCAAGGGAGTCCCTGCTCCAAAAAAAGCCCTGGGTTTTGACAGCAAACAAGGTAAACAGAATAAGAAGCAAAAGGTGGGTGTGGCTGGATGACCACCCTTCTGGTAACATGGGGGTGTGGCCTAATACGCTAATGTGCTGTGCTGTCAGGGGTGTGGCCTAAGATGCTAATGAGTTTCTGCTGTTGGGTGTGGCCTATTATGCTAATGGGTTCCTGCTGGGCTTTTTCTACAAAAAGAGCTCTGGTTAGGAGTGTGGACTCTAATCTGGGTTGATTCCTTACTCCTCCACATGCAGCTGCTGGTGTGACTTTGGGTCAGTCACAAGTTCTTTCAGAGCTGTTCTCTCACAAGCAGTTCTCGAAAGAGCTCTCTCAGCCCCACGTACCTTACAGGGTATCTGTTGTGGGGAGGGGAAGGGAAAGGGGATTGTAAGCCGCTCTGAGAGTCCTTCAGGTAGTGAAGGGTGGGGTATAAATCCAATCTCCTCCTCTTCCTCCTCCTCTTCTTGGTGGTGGATAGTACTGTCCAGTCACAGCTGACTTATGGCAACCACAGAGTTTTCAAGGCAAGAGATGTTCCTTGGCGGTCTCCCATCCAAGTACTAACCAGGGCCGACCCTGCTTAGCTTCCAAGATCTGATGAGCTCGGGCCGGCCTGGGCCACCCAGGTCAGGGCACGTCATTTATTAAGCCATCTGATTTCCATCTCACTAGACTCCTCTAATGGTGCGAGATTTTTGCCTCTCTGGCAAGTTCATCCTCTCCCCCCACTGAACTGCAAAATTCATTTTGCCTTATAATAATGTTTAATCAGCGCGGGTCCCTTTGTTGTCGGGCGAAAGTGACCCCGGCTTCGGCACCTGGTCTCGTCGATGGTCTTGATTGATCGGACCTGTATTGACTCGGGATCGGATGGGAAGGCAGTGGCCGTCAAAGGCCAGCCCCTGCAAATTAAAAAAAAAATAAGTCAGAATGGTTTTCTGGGCTGGGGGTGGGGGTGTGCAGATGCCAAGGTGGTGTGGAATTGAAAACTTTCCAGTCATCTGGCCTGCCATCCATAGAACTCTTAGAATAATAAAATCATAGAATCATAAGAGTTGGAAGGGGCCTCCAGGGTCATCTAGTCCAACCCCCCTGCACAATGCAGGAAATTCACAAATACCTCCCCCCCATACCCCCAGTGACCACTGTTCCACCCTCCAGGTTCTCCAGCTTCCTGCCCCCAAAGTGGCAATCAGCATTTCCCTGGGGCATGTAAGAAAGGGCCATGAGAACTAAGCACTGAGGCAACCCTTCCCACCCTCCCTCTCATGATCTGCCTAAGTTCACAGCTTTGCTGTCAGATGGCCATCTATCCTCTGTTTGAAAACCTCCAGAGCCCACCACCTCCTGAGGAAGCCTGTTCCACTAAGGAACCAGCCACCACCTGGAGATTGGCAGCTCTACTGTTCCTACCTCTTCCCAAATACTAGAGCTTGAGGGCATCCAATGCAACTGATGGGCAGTAGGTTCAGGATGGACAAAAGGAAATACTGCTTTACACTGCGAGTGATTTAAATGCTGAATTTGCTGCCAGAGGATGTAGGGATGGCCACAGGAATAAACAGCTTTTAAAAAAGATTCAATAGATTCATGGAGGATAAGTCTATAGATGGCTACTAGCCATGGTGACTGAGGGGAACTGCCACATTCGGAGGCACTAAATGTCTGAATCCCAGAGCCAGGAGGCAACTTCGGGGGTGTGCCTTGGCCTCTATGCCCTATTGGTGGCCCTCCAGAAGAAGTGTGGTTGGCCGCTGTGCGAGACAGGATGCTGGACCAGATGGACCACTGGTCTGATCCAGCAGGGCTCTTCTGATGTTCTTATGAAGGCCTCAGCCTTTGAGCCCTATTGTTGGCTATCCAGAGGAACTGGCTGGCCACTGTGTGAGATAGGGTTGCCAGGTCTTGGTTGGAAAATACCTGGAGACTTTGGGAGTGGAGTCAACAGAGGGAGGGGTTTGGGGAGGGGAGGGGCCGCAACATGGTACAATGCCATAGAGTCCACCCTTCAAAGCAGCCATTTTCTCCAGGGGAACTGATCTCTGTCAGCTGGAGAGCAGCTGTAAAAGCGTGAGATCCCCAGGCCCCACCTGGAAGCTAACAAAGTGAAATGAAAAAGCTGTAAACATGCGCTAAAGACCATCAATTGAATGTGTAGGATATTCAGTCCAGGGCTCTTTTTGTAGCAGGAATTCCTTTGCATATTAGGCCACACACCCCTAATGTAGCCAATCCTCCAAGAGCTTACAGAGCTCTTCTTACAGGGGCTACTGTAAGCTCTTGGAGGATTGGCTGCGTTAGGGGTGTGTCACCTAATATGCAAAGGAGTTCCTGCTACAAAAAGAGCTCTGAGTAATACAATTATAAAGACAAGAACATGTACAAAGTGGAGAAAGAGTTCCAAAACATATGTTGTTGATGAAGTTCTCTGGATTGTCAAGTCATTTTGAATAAAGCTTCATCCAAACAGGACCATATATAACTGTTGCATATCTTCTGTTTTGTAGAACATGGAATAAAGTGCCAGAAATTCTAATACATGGAGGTCATATAGATACACGATGCATTTACAAGTGGGCCATCTGGATAGAAAAATGTATAAAGCTGGAGGCCGGGAAGCCTAGTGTGAGACAGGATGCTGGACTAGATGGACCAATGGATCGATCCAGCAGAGCCCTTCTTATGTTCTTATGCGATGTGGAATTGTTATGAACACCACAGGTAAGCACCTCTAGCTGCACTCTGAGTGCCATTTTTATGACAGCTATTGCCACCCTGACTCCAAGTACTTGGTGTGCTGGGCAAGAGTTCCTAAAAGCTGTTGTCCAAATCAGTGCTCCCAGGAACATTGATTTCCACACAAGGGATTCACGCATCTGGCAATGTCCCTGATGACAACTGGCGTGCATGTCCTCATCCCCCCACAATCTCATCATGGGCAGGAGGCTCTAAAGGAGCCGGTGCTTGCAAAGGGAGATGATGACCCTCGTTAGTTCTGATGGCCTGTCTTTAGGTTCTGATAAAAGTGCTGATGGTATCATAAGAACATAAGAGAAGCCAGTGTTGGATCAGGCCAATGGCCCATCTAGTCCAACACTCTGTCACACCATGGCCAAAAATACCAGGGGCCATTAGGAAGTCCAGCAGTGGGGCCAGGGCACTAGAATGCTGCCCGCCCCCAGCACCAAGAATAGAGTGCATCACCTGCCCCAGACTGAGAGTTCCCATCTATACCTTGTGGCTAATAACCACCAATGGATTTCTGCTCCATATGTTTATCTAGTTCCCTCTTGAAACTGTCCATGCTTGCAGCTGCCATCACCTCCTGTGGCAGTGAATTCCCTGTGTTAATCACTCTTTGGGTGAAGAAGTATTTCCTTTTATCTGTTCTAACCCAACTGCTCATCAATTTCATGGAGTGCCCACGAATTCTTGTATTGTAAGAAAGGGAGGAAAGTACTTCTTTCTCAACCTGCTCTATCCCATGCATAATCTTATAAACCTCGATCATGTCACCCCTCAGCTGTCGTTTCTCCAAGCTAAAGAGCCCCAAGCATTTTAACCTTTCTTCATAGGGAAAGTTTTCCAACCCTTTTATCATTCTAGTTGCCCTTCTCTGCACTTTTTCCAATGCTATAATATCCTTTTTGAGGTGTGGCAACCAGAACTGTACACAGTATTCCAAATGAGGTCGCACCAATGATTTATACAGGGGCATGATGATACTGGCTGATTTGTTTTCAATTCCCTTCTTGAGGACTCAATTGTCTTCATCTTTTGAGGGGAACCCCCCCCAGGACTTTGCATGCTTCTTTTAAAAATTTTCTGAGCGCCGCTGACTCCATACCCAAAGCCGCAGTCTTTCCTGCTCACTTTTGCCCTCTGCCGAACATGTTTTTAATTTTTAATGCAACTGGTGTCATGGTTAAGAGAGCGGACTCTAGTCTGGGAGAACCAGACTAGAACCATCCTATTGCTAAGAGCCTTGCTCAGGTCTTGCAAGCTTCCTTGATTGAGTCAACCCATCTCTTGTTTAGAGATGTCAGCCTCTAGGTGGGACTTGGGGATTCCCTGGAATTACAGCTCATTTACGAACTAGAGGGATCAGTTTCCCTGGAGAAAATGGATGCTCTGGAGGGTGGACTCTGTGGCACTGTGCCCCACTGAGGTCCCTTTCCTCCCCAGGCTGCACCCCCAATTTCCCAGGAATTTCCCAACTTCTATCATCTATCTATCTATCTATCTATCTATCTATCTATCTATCTATCTATCTATCTATCTATCTATCTATCTATCTATCTATCTATCTATCTATCTATCTATCTATCTATCTATCTATCATCTATCTATCTATCTATCTATCTATCTATCTATCTATCTATCTATCTATCTATCTATCTATCTATCTATCTATCTATCTAGTAGAGCTCATATGGCTATCACTGTAAGCAGAAATGAGAACCAAAGAAAATATTTTAAAAGAAGAAGAAGAGGAGGAGGAGGAGGAGGAGGAGAAGGAGGAGGAGATTGGATTTATTCCCCGCCCTTCACTTGGAGTCTCAGAGTGGCTTACAAACTCCTTTCCTTTCCCCTCCCCACAACAGACACTCTGTGAGGTAGGTGGGACTGAGAGAACTCTGACAGAAACTGCTCTTTCAGGGACAGCTGTGCCAGAGCTTGTGACTGACCCAAGGTCACATCAGCAGGTGCAAGTGGAGGAGTGGGGAATCAAACCCGGTTCTCCCAGATTAGAGTCCATGCACTTAACCACTACACCAAAAGATCTTACCCAGTATTATTTCTCTTATATTTGATTATTGCACCTATGAATTTTGCCACCGAGAGGGTGACACGATCATTGGTATCTGATAGTTAGCCATGACACCTGGGCCCGCACATTTAGCGGTTCCATATCTTTAAGTAAAGGAGTGACTAAATTAGTCCTCAACGCAGTGAATACAGGGCACTCCATAATCATATGTTCAATGGTTTCGATTGTATGATATGAGCATCTGCATGTTCTATTAGAGTATGATACTTTTATTATATCTGCCCTCTAAAATGGCTGAGGGAAGAACGTTCAGTCTGGCCAAAGTAAAAGCTCTTCTTAGTTTTGGGAGTGTCAATTGATAAAAAATGTTTTGGCAATTGCATCGGGAGGGCAAATCCCAAATGAAGCATCGAACATACCCTGCGCGCCCTAATAGACGTACTTGTAACATCCAATTTCCTTACAGATTTTTAAAATTTGTCTTCTAATGTCTTTAGTTTCTGTATTTTTAATCATATCATTTGTTATTCCCAGGCATTTCATTTTCTTTTCTGATAGCTGATCCCATTGGCTGTAATGTGTATCTGCCTGGATAGGCCCGAGTAGAGTAGATCCTCCCTCAGATTTTAAAACCTTTGCTTTAAAGAAAAATGCTTTCATCCAAGCTCCAGCTTCCATTGATAATTCGCCTAGTTCTGCTCTCACTGCTGTGCCCGAGACACATCTAGGAGTAGTCGATAAGCATCAGAAAAAGTCGTCCTGGATGGAATCCATTTTTTTTCAGAAGCGTCCTGAATCCAAATTTCCGCACCACACAGGAATTGATTTAGAACCTTAGCATTAAGTACCTTTAAGTTCCGAGAAGGAGAAGGAGAAGGAGAGATTGGAGGGAGCGGTGGCGCAGGGAGCAAAAGCACCTGCTTTAACATCTAACAAACAGCTTGTAGGCTGTTCGATACCCACTGCGGCTGGGGTGAGCACCCGGCCTTAACCCCAGCTCCCGCCCACCCAGCGGTTCGAAAGTCTCAACAACCTACGAGTAGATAAATGAGTACCTGCCTTAGTAGGTAGGGAGCACCCTCCTCCTCCATTGCGAGGTGAGGTGGGAACCTCAGCAGCAACGGCTCGACGAGTGGCGGTGGCGGCAACAGCGGAGCGGAGCGGCGTAATGGCGGCGATAGTCGAGGTGGCGAGTGGAAGAAAAAAAAGGAGATGCGACATATAGTGGTGAACCGGTGGCGAAGGCGGAGCCTGGAAGGCGTGAGGACGCTCAGCGCAGGTGCGGCGGAGCCTGAGGGACGGAGCCAGTGCCACGCCGCTGTGATCAGCATGACGAACGGGCCCACCAACTCCCGAGGAGCCTGAAGAGAGTAGAAGGAAGATGCCGATCCGAAGCCGAGAAGCCGAGCCGAGCCGAGCTGGAGGCATATCAACTAAATCCCACCGGGTGCCGTTAGGTAGTCCCGTCCCTAATACGTTGTGCCCATAGATAGGGATGATACAAAGCTGTGTAAGCCGCTCAGAGACCCATGGGAGGGATTCGAGCAGGGTAGAAATTGAAAAGATAAATAAATAAATTTATACCCTGCCCTTCGCTTGCAGTCTCAGAGCAGCTTACAAACTCCTTTCCCTTCCGCTCCCCACAACAGACACCCTGTGAGATAGGTGGGGCTGAGAGAACTCTGACACAAACTGCGCTTTCAGGAACAGCTGTGCCAAAGCTTGTGACTGACCCAAGGTCATCCAGCAGGTGCAAGTGGAGGAGTGGGGAATCAAACCCAGTTCTCCCAGATTAGAGTCTGCACACCTAACCACTACACCAAACTGTGCTGAAGGGACAAACTGGTGAATTTCCCAACTTGGAACTGGCAACCCTTCCCCCCGTCCCCCACCAGAGGCCGGGGGGGGGGACCTGACGACCCTACTTGTGAGCATGGAGGCTTATGGTTTGCTGACTGATAGACAGGCCCATAGCCACAGTGAGGCATTTGGGCACAGAGCCCCACCACGGACAAGCCCTGCCCCACCCTGGGAGGATGTCAGACCCCCCCATACACCTCCATCCCAGTGCACCTCTCCCCCACAGCGGTGGGAAGGCTGGGGAAGGAGAGCGAAACCGCCCTGCCGTTTCTGGTCAGTTTCACTCCCCGCTGATCAGCTGTTAGGTTTAAGGGCTTAGTTAGGTTTACACCTAATAGCTGGTGAGCAAGGATACGACGGCTGAGCAATGGCTCTTCCCCTAAGCAGCAAAGGGAGGCCTTTTGCTTCTGCTTGAAAATCCAATTTGGTGTAGGATCAGGAGCATGGACTCTAACCGGAGAGAAGTGGGTTTGATTCCCCGCTCCTCCACATGCAGCTGCTGGTATGACCTTGGATCAGTTGCAAGTTCTTTCAGGGCTGTTGTCTCACGAGCCATCCTCGAAAGAACTCTCTCAGCCCCACCTACCTCTGTTGTGGGGAGAGGAAGGGAAGGAGATTGGAGGCTGCTCTGAGACTCTGAGCGAAGAGTGGGGGCTAAAATGTATTTATTTATTTATTTATTAATTTTATACCCCACTTTCCTCCTCCTCCTCCTCCTCCTCCTCCTCCTCTTCCTCTTCTTCTTCTTCTTCTTCTTCTGCTTCTGCTTCTTCTGCTTCTTTGACAGTAGCTACTGTTGCATTTTTGTTTTGGACTTTCAGCTCCAGCCTCGAGGAGAGGAGATACCTATACAGGTACCCTTTTTTATTTCAGGAACCCCAGCCATTTTAAAAAGTTTGTGCTATTCTTTAAATGAGTCCATAGTCCATAGGCCAGGACAATGGGATTCCCCTTTCCCAAACAACAGTGGCCCTGTCCTTCTACACACAGGTCGTCCACACCTAATTGAGCCTGCAGAAATCAGGCTTGGCGAAGAGCCGCAAACGTACTGACGTTTGATTTCTACCCATCCTTCAAGGGGATTGTAGAAATGCCTTCAGAGGCTGCCGTCGCTCTGATCTGGAGTCATTAGATTCCTCTTCCTCCTACTCAAGTTGATCTGTTTTCTCGGAAGGGTATTGTCTTGCTAAAAGATAGATGTGTCCTCGTCATTGTCATCGTCTCTTCCGAGGGACCCCCACCAGCACTAAGGATGCACTCTAAATAAATCTGCTTTCCACTGTTGGTAGAAGGATGCTTGGTAAGTTTCCCTCCTCCTGACTTCATGGGTCTTTGGAGCAATGGGAAGCGCATGCCTCAGAGAGAGCAGTGCGATCGTACACCACATCCTCCAATCTGAGCCCGCGGAAATGAATGAAACCTGTGGGCTTAGGCTGGGGTAGCGCCACACAGTCATCTGTGTCTATGCATTCCTCTTTGGCAGGAGCAGGCGGTTTTCAATTCCGCATGACACGAGTGAGGCTATTAGGGTTGCCAACCTCCTGGCAGAGCCTGGCGATTGCCCAGAATTACAACTCCTCTCTGGATTACAGAGATCAGTTCTCCTGGAGGAAACAGTAGGAGCAGAGGGTGGACTCTATGGTATTGTACCCCCACTGAGGTCCCTCTCTTCCTCAAGCCCTGCCTTTCCCAGGTTCTGTCCCCAGATCTCTGGGAAATTCCCAACCCAGAGTTGGTGATACTAGAGGCTATAGCTCTAAATAGGGTGACAGCATGATGTAGGGGTTAAGAGCGGCAGACTCTAAACTGGAGAACTGGGTTTGATTCCTCACTCCTCTACGTAAAGCCAGCTGGGTGACCTTGGGCCAGTCCCAGTTCTCTCAGAGCTGTTCTCTCAAGAGCAGTTCTGGAAAGAGCTCCCTCAGCCCCATCGACCTCACAGGGTGTCTGTTGTGGGGAGGGGAAGGGAAAGGAGACTGTAAACTGCTCTGAGACTCCTTGGGGTAGTGAAGTGTGGGGTATAAATCCAATCTCTTCGTCTTCTCCAGTTTGGTGTAGTGGTTAAGTGTGCAGACTCTAATCTGGGAGAACTGGGTTGATTCCCCACTCCTCCACTTACACCTGCTGGATAACCTTGGGCAAGCCATAGTTTCAAGGACACAAGAGCTGTCCTTGAAAGGGCAGTTCTCGAAATAGCTCTCTCAGCTGCACCTACCTCACAGGGTGTCTGTTGTGGGGAGGGGAAGGGAAAGGAGTTTGTAAGCCGCTTGGAGACTCTGAGTGAAGAGCAGGGTATAAATCCAATCTCTTCCTCCTCCTCCTCCTCCTCCTCCTCCTCCTCCTCCTCCTCCTCCTCCTCTTCTTCTTCTTCTTCTTCTCCTTCTTCCTTCTTCTTCCCCTGACCTAGTGCCCCTGCCCAGCCAGCCAAAGATTTCTGGCTACAGGTCTGCTGATACAATTGACAGTTTAAAAATTTCCCATCAATCAGAGCGCTGGCACAGTATGGGGGTGGGGTTTGGACTCAGGCTGTGTAGGAATGTGCATTTACAAAAAGCCACCTGCAGTATACTGCACTGTTAGGCTGGAATACAGTGAAGCAACCTGCCAAGTGTCCAGGAAAAGGCTGATGAACAGCTGGTAAAAAAACAACAACCCTGGGCTTTGGGTTTTTTTGCAACTGGCTAATGGGGCATGGCTCAAGTGGTTAAGACACTGAACTGCAGATCGGAAGGTCGGTAGTTCAGTAGTTCGAGACCTGAGTGCCGCATGACGGAGTGAGCTCCCACCTCTGGTCCCAGCTCCTGCCAACCTAGCCATTCGAAAGCAAGAAATTGCAAGTAGATAAGTAGGTACCACCTCGGTGGGAAGGTAACAGTGTTATGTGCACATTGGCATTTAGTCATGCCACCCACATGACCACAAAAACGTCTTTGGACAGTGCTGGCTCTTCGGCTTGGAAACGGAGATGAGCACTGCATCCCTAGAGTTGGATTCAACTGGCTTTCAAGCAAGGGAAACCTTTTGGTGGGGAGGGCAGGGTACAAATTGAAGTAACAAATAAATAAATAAATTTACTTAATGAGCCAAATGGATGAGTATTTGAGAATCTTGAGTGTAAAGGTAAAGGTTCCCTTGCTTGAAAGCCAGTCGAATCCGACTCTAGGGTTGCGGTGCTCATCTCCGTTTCAAAGCCAAAGAGCCAGCGCTGTCCAAAGACGTTTCTGTGGTCATGTGGCCGGCATGACTAAACACCAAGGCGCATGGAACGCTGTTACCTTCCCACCAAAGTGGTACCAATTTATCTACTTGCAATTTCTTGCTTTCTATCTGCTAGGTTGGCAGGAGCTGGAACTAGAGATGGGAGCTCACTCCATCACGCGGCACTACTGGGGTCTCAAACTGCTGAACTATCGACCTTCCACAGCCTGCAGTTCAGTGTCTTAACCACCTGAGCCACCGCAGCTCCTATCTTGAGTGTAGAAACCCCCTTACTGCCCCCCTCCCCCAATTTGCAGCCTCCCAACATCCTTGGATTGTAGCAGGGTTCCATTCATATGATGCATTTAAAGGAAAACTTAGACTGAGTCCTTCACTACATGTATTCTGCCTCTTGTTACAGACACTGCACACCGTAAACTTCCAGGACCTAAATCTGAACTAGGAAATGTGTTGCTTGATGACTTTGCATGGATGGGGTAGATTATCTAAACTTGTGCACATGTTGGAGAGGGCCCAAGGGGCATGGAGTCTGCTCTCCTGTTTTGCATGATTAAATCGCTAAGCACTGTGTGGTATGATTAATGCTTCCATTGCCAAAGCTGAGCGTTACCGTTGTTTATCATTTTGATTGATCTTTCAATTAATAACATAAGATAACAAGCTTACATGCTTACGGACAATCCCGCTGTTTATCACTGACATCTCTCTTCCCCGTTACGAAGCGCACCAAGAACCCTGCTAGGTTGGATGCTGTTTTGTTAATGCATATTTTAAAACAGCGGCGATGGAGAGGCTGGAATGGCGCCAACTCAATGGGTTTACCACAGAAGTCATTTTTTGAATCCGTCCTTCTCTTGGTGTAATGGTTAAGTGCGCGGACTCTTATCTGGGAGAACCGGGTTTGATTCCCCACTCCTCCACTTGCACCTGCTGATGTGACCTTGGGTCAGTCACAAGCTCTGGCACAGCTGTTCTCTCAAGGACAGTTTCTGTCAGAAGTTCTCTCAGCCCCACCGACCTCACGGGGTGTCTGTTGTGGGGAGGGGAAGGGAAAGGAGTTTGTAAGCCGCTCTGAGACGCCTTTGGGCAGTGAAGGGCAGGGTATAAATCCAAACTCTGGCCCCACTGCTGGACCTCCTGATGGCACCTGGTATATTTTGGCCACTGTGTGACAGAGTATTGGACTAGATGGGCCATTGGCCTGATTCAACATTGGCTTCTCTTATGTTCTTATGTTCTTAACTCTTCTTCTTCTTCTTACTTGCAGTCAAGCTGGCTTTTCAGACAGTGAAAAGTGGCAAGGTGAGCTCCCCTTCCCTGGCAGTTTTTAAGCAGCAGCTGGACAGGGATGTTCTAGGTTGATCTTGCATCAAGCAGGGGGTTGGACTAGATGGCCTGTCTGGCCCCTTCCAGCTCTGTGACTCTGTGATTCTGTGACCGGGGCCATCTAAGTGAATTCCACGTTCCCGTTCCCTGTACTGTGACAAGAAGGCTGCTTTGGCATCATCTATAGATTGAATTCTCAACCTGGCCATGTCTGTGGATACTTAAATCTGGGGACTGGAGCCATGAACAGACAAGACACACATCTCTGCAAACCCATCAGCCAAAATGTACCCTGGAATGTCTGATAAGTGCTGGAAATGTAAGATAAGAGTAGGAAGTTTCTTTCGTGTTTGGCGGAAATGTAAAGATGCGATGATATATTGCAAAAGGGTTGACGGAATGTTGCAAAAAAAATATGTCTGACACCGATACTATTTAAACCAGAAATGTTTTTTGCTTATGTTATGTATTCATAAGAACATAAGAGAAGCCAATGTTGGATCAGGCCAATGGCCCATCTCGTCCAACACTCTGTCACACAGTGGCCAAAAATACCAGATGCCATCAGGAGGTCCAGCAGAGGGGCCAGGACACTAGAAGCCCTCCCACTGCTGCCCCCCCCCAGCACCAAGAATAGAGTGCATCACCTGTCCCAGACTGAGAGTTCCTATCTATACCTTGTTCCTATCATATTAGACCAAACACGCGGTCGGGCTCGCACGTGGTCAAACGAATGCACGGAGCTTCGACTCGAAGGAACAATAGACCCTAGGATCCAGAAACGGACCAATAAGAGCGCCTGGACCCAAGACGGGCCCTATGGGAGATTGTACACTATAAATAGCCAATCACGGTGTGTGTGTGTGTGTCTGGGGTGTAGTTGTTTTGGGGGATTTAAGCAGGGCTTTGGTCCTGCTACTTTGTCTTTAGTCTTCACTAATTTCCAAATAAACTATGAACTGATTCACTCAACATTTCTATGAACCCAGTATATGACAGCTTACTATTATGCCTGATGTTAAAGGCGAGAAAGTTAAGCCCTTAATTATACATATAGTTACAGCAGCAAGAATCATCTATGCTAGGAAATGGAAGAAACCAGAGATACCAACGGAAGATGAACTCTTGACAAAAATCTTTGAAATAGTGGAAATGGATATATTGACAGACTTGCTGAAAGACCAAAATAAACAAACCGGGAGAGAAAAGTGGACACCATTTTATGAATGGGTGAAAAGAAACTGTGGAAAGGAAGATCACAAATAACGGATTATAGTTATTATAACCTAGGATAAATGTAATTTGAACTGTAAAGGATATGTACTTTTACAAGAACCATAACAGAAGATTTTAGAGACTGGTTTAAGCACTTACAGATTTGGAAAGTATATAAATGAAAAGAAGTATGGACACAAAGGTTTAAGATGGAAACGGTCTTGCAACAGCTATTATTTAAGCTCAATGGAAATTCCCTCGATGTCTTTTCCTCTTCCCCATGTCCTTCCCTCCATAAATGTCTTACATAATTGTTGTTGTTGTTGTTCAGCCACACAGTTGAGTCCAACTCTTCACGACCCCATGGACCACATCACACCAAGCCCTCCTGTCTTCCATCGTGCTCTGGAGTTTGCTCAATTTCATGTTCGTTGCATCAATAACACTGTCTACCCATCTCATCCTTTGCCGTCCCCTTCTTCTTTGACCTTCAATCTTTCCCAGCATCAGGGTCTTCTCCAGTGAGTGCTCCCTTCTCATTTGGTGGCCAAAGTATTTGAGCTTCAGCTTCAGGATCTGGCCTTCCAGGGAACAGTCAGGGTTGATTTCTTTTATGATTGACTGATTTGCTCTCCTGGCAGTCCAAGGGACTCTCCAGAGTCTTCTCCAGCACCATAATCCGAAAGCATCTATTCTTCGGTGCTCGGCCTTCCTTATAGTTCAACTCTCACAGCCAAAAAGACACACATTTCCACAAACCTGAGAAACCCCCCAAGTTTGCAGAAAAAATCTGAAATCTTTAAAATAACATGCTTTGGAGGGCTAACCCCCACGGGTAATAGAAACAATGTGTGTAGCTTTAAGAGATAAACGCCTACTGCGTTCATGGCCATGCCCAGGCTGGGGGTAGAGCCGGGCTGGCTGGGGGCGGGGTACTTTCCACAGGCCATATTTTCTTCCCAGTGTCCCCTGCCCAGTGGCCATTTTGGGGTTTTCTAAGCAACCACAACAATACGGCCGAGTTCAGACTGGCAGTTTGGCCCGATATAGGCACGTTTCAGAAATGTTTCACAAATGAATTAAAGGGCCGGTTCACACAGGCACATTTGTCAGGCATTCCCCAGCCATACACAACCCTTCTTATAACGCTTCCCTCCCGAGTTTAAAAAATACCCGGTGAAAGTGGTAGCAAAACCTGGAAAGTGTGTTTATCCTGCTTCCAGGACATGTGGACGCGAACAAGCTGATCCGGTAGGAATATAACCAGATTACAAAAAAAAAAGCCACTTATAGCTGCACCTCAGCCAGGGTGGGCCAACAGTGCAAACGCTCCTGTGTGCGTCCTCCCTGGTATTCTCCCGCACCAGTCGTTGCAGTGTGACCGGGAAAACCCAGAACACCATTGTTCTGGGTCTTTTTGCCACGACTCCCTCACGCTTCAGACCGCCAGTCTGACCTCAGCCTATGACTAAGCAGTCAGAAATTTGATTTCCGTCAGTCAAAGGTTAGTGGGAGGAAGAGACCGAAAAAAGTTAAAAGACGAGAGGGACAGAAGCGGGGAAAGGGCAGAGGAGGAGATGGGAAAAGGGAGTTAGGTGGGTGGGTGAAAAGGGGAGATGCTGCCAGGGGGAGGGAAGGAGAAATGGCTGGAGACTGTGGGGGGATGAAAATGTAGGTTGGTGTGTAGATGCAAGGGGGAGAGGGAAGCATGGAAGTGGGGGGAGGAAAACGGAAACAGTGTGGAAGTGACGTAGGAGGAAAATGCTGTTAGTCTTTGTGGCTTCCCCACTTGTATGAGCTAGTGGTCAAGTGGGCTGCACTAAGGATAGAGATCGAGGATGAAATCTACTCCTGTCACTTCTGCCTCTGCATTCCTGCTGATGCAACTGGCAGGTGGTGCAAGAGGCCCCCTTCTTCCTCCCACCTGTAGCCCCCTGACCTGTGTGGCTACTAGTCCCATAACTCTGGGAATCAACTTTCTTAGGGTCCTAAGGGAATGCTGATGAGGACACCCCCACTACCTGGTTTTGGTGTAAGTACCTGGTTAAAATATTCAGAATTCGCTTAGGGAGCGATTGTGGCTCGGTGGTAGAGCATCTGCTTGGCATGCAGAAGGTCCCAGGTTTAATCCCTTTACCATCTCCAGTAGAAAGGCCCAGGAAGTAGGTGACGTGAGAAACCTCATCTGAGACCCTGGAGAGCTGCTGCCAGCCTGAGTAGACAATACTAACCTTGATGGACCAATGGTCTGATTCAGTAGAAGGCAGCTTCGTGGATTCATTGCTTTCGTCACCCCGAGGAAGTCTGGGGAGAAAAAGAAGATGAAGAAAAGAAGAGGAGGAGGAGGAGATTGGATTTATACCCCACCCTTCACTTGGAGTCTCAGAACAGCTTACAATCTGCTTCCCTTCCCCTCCCCACAACAGACACCCTGTGAGGTAGATGGGGCTGAGAGAGCTCTTTCCAGAACTGTCCTTGAGAGAACAGCTCTGAGAGAACTATGGCTTGCCCAAGGTCATCCAGCAGGTGCAAGTGGAGGAGTGGGGAATCAAACCCGGTTCTCCCAGATTAGAATCCGCGCTCGTAACCACTACAACAAACTGGCTCAGCGGAGAAGCCTCTGCTTTACATATAGAAGTTTTCCAGGTTCAGTCTCTGGCACTTCCAGTTAAAAGGACCATGGTGTAGTTGATGTGAAAGACCTTGCCCCGAGCCCCGAGAGCTGCTGCCAATCTGAGTAGACAATACCGATGCTGACAGACCAGCTCCATGTGTTCATTCCGCCATTGCAATGTCCCTGTTCCCCTTTAATAGCCCTTTCATTCCTTTGTCATTGAGTGGCCCAACAATCTCGTTGGCCAGTTTCCCGTTTCTGATGTATTTGATTTTCTTTAAAAAAAAATGACAATAGTTTTGGCAACGTGCTCCTCAAGTTCTCCTTTTTGTTGTTGCCAGATTCCATTTGTTTTTGCCAGTGCCTGAGCTCCTCTCTGTTCTATTTCTGTTTGGAGACAGCTTCCTGCCCTTTTGTGGCTTCCTTGGCTCTGCTAATTAACTGCTGCTGTCAACGCGGTCAGCGCCGGCTCATATCCTTTACTCCTAACTTCCTCCAAGTGGCCGTGTGGATGGGGCCATGCTGTCTGGAAGATCGGAGGCATCGGACCTGAGCCTCAAAAGTGTGCTAGTTTGCTCTTACGGTTAAAAAAAATTGGATTGAAATAATTTCCCACACTTAAATCTATTGGATGTTTCTATATTTCTTCAGTAAACATGCAGGAAATTGATAACTAGGTGATGGATGGATGGCAACTGTCTACTGGGATATTTGGTTAATGTAGCAGAGTTTGTCCAGTCACAGAAGCGTGATATCGAGTGTAGTAAATAAATCTCCCCAGAAGTATATTAGAAAAGTGAAATTTACATTTATCCAAGTAGATTCAGTTCACATTCAGGATGCAGTCAGAAGAGGACAAAGAAGCCTAATCTAAAGAGTGGGGCAATTGCTGTCCTTAGTTTTAGTACACCCCCTAAAGAGTGAGGGGTGACATGATTGAGGTTTATAAGATTATGAATGGGATTGAGCAGGTTGAGAAAGAAGTATTTTTCTCCCTTTCTCACAATACAAGAACTCGTGGGCACTCCATGAAATTGCTGAGCAGTCAGGTTAGAACAGATAAAAGGAAATACTTCTTCACCCAAAGAGTGATTAACACATGGAATTCACTGCCACAGGAGGTGGTGGCAGCTACAAGCATGGACAGTTTCAAGAGGGAATTAGATAAACATATGGAGCAGAAGTCCATCAGTGGCTATTAGCCACAGGGTATAGATGGGAACTCTCAGTCTGGGGCAGGTGATGCACTCTATTCTTGGTGCTGGGGGGGCAGCAGTGGGAGGGCTTCTAGTGTCCTGGCCCCACTGCTGGACCTCCTGATGGCACCTGGTATATTTTGGCCGCTGTGTGACAGAGTGTTGGACTAGATGGGCCATTGGCCTGATTCAACATTGGCTTCTCTTATGTTCTTATGTTCTTATGCTTTCCCTATCACAAATAGCCAACTAATTCGGCATCATGTATATAGAAGTAGGGGGACATTGTTTCTACAGGAGAGACCTGTAGAGACTAGGAAGGGGCACGAACCACAATTTTTGCTGTTCAGTTCATGGTTTGTGGCTGAACCATGAACCAAACCATGAATGCATACAAACTGGGAGGTTGGTTCATGAACTGACCTGGTTCATATTGGTTCATGAGCCATTTAAAGTTTAAACCCCTGCTTTCTGCTCCCTGTGGCTCTTCGAGGGGAGCAGAAAGCAGGGGGTTCCAAACAGCTGAGCGGCGAGCCAGTTAAACCCAACTTTCTGCTCCCTGCCTCTCAGCTGTTTTTCATGAAGAGCAGAAAGCAGGGGTAAGTCCCTGCTTTCTGCTCTTCACCAGTTTGGTGTAGTGGTTTACATGGATTCTAATCTGGGAGAACCGGGTTTGATTCCCCACTCCTCCACTTGCACCTGCTGATGTGACTTTGGGTCAGTCACAAGCTCTGGCACAGCTGTTCCTGAAAGAGCAGTTTGTGTTAGAGTTCTCTCAGCCCCACCTATCTCACAGCATGTCTGTTGTGGGGAGGGGAAGGGAAAGGAGTTTATAAGCTGCTCTGAGATTCCGAGTGAAGGGTGGGGTATAAATCCAATCCTCCTCCTCCTCCTCCTCCTCCTCCTCCTCCTCCTCCTCCTCCTCCTCCTCCTCCTCCTCCTCCTCCTCTTCTTCTTCTTCTTCTTCTTCTTCTTCTTCTTCTTCTTCTTCTTCTTCTTCTTCTTCTTCTTCTTCTTCTTCTTCTTCTTCTTCTTCACAAACCGCCACGAACTGCACCAAAATTAATGGAAGTTCATCATGATTCTTCAGTCTGCGAACATTGCTTCGCGAACCACGAACCGGCCGAAATTTGTGATGAACTTTAGTGCCTATCCCTAGTAGAGACATGAGACTCTATGAAGAGTCATGCGGAAAATAGGAGAGAACAAAGAGTACACAGAGAGAGGAGAGAGCAGAGGGCATCTCTCAGGTTAAGACAAAGAGAGTGACATCTCATTCAAGGGGATAACACTTATACACACTTAAGAGTGATAATAGCACCCCCCTCCCCAATGTTCAGGCACGCTGAGTCACTCACTCCAACAATGTCATATTGCGAAAATCAGATTTACCGAGTAATCATACTGCAGTGAATACAATACTTCAGGACGTTTGCATCCTAACTAGGACAAGAGGCCAAGTCCAGGGTTGCCAGGTTTCCTGCTATTGCGGGAGATCTCTCACCAGCAACCCATGTTTCCCATCATTACTCAGAGCGGCTGGGGAAGAAAAATAAATTGTAACAGTGAAACCTCAGCAAAGGGGGGGAGGGGCGTTTCGTGGAAAAGAACAGCTTGCAGAGGGAGTCTCCGGAGTGAGGCGCTCTCTTTTTTTCTTTTTAATTAGGCTATAATTCAATTACAGAGGTGCGGTGCCTTCATGGTGACACGTTTTTCCGTAATCTTAATTTGATCTCATGTCAGAATGGGACCTCCTTGCGATAACCAAGGCGGGCGAAGACTCTGGCTGGAATAATGGTTGATTAAAAGGGGTTAATAGCGACACCTCGGCGAGAGGTAAATTAACAGGGGGGCACCGACAGTCTGTCTGCTGAATGGGATCAAGGAGGTATTTGCTGAGTTTATGAATGATGAATCGGAGGTGCCATTTCACGGGGGTTGGCGGCTGGCGGGGAGGCCAAGAGAATTGCTGGCCCTGCTCAGAGCCACGAATACTTGTTGCACCAGTGCGAAAGTTAAGGGGACATGTCTACGTTACCAGTCTGGTGTTTTCACACATGCTGAAGAGTGCACCTTGAATCCACTTTCAATGCACTTTGCTCTGCAAAAAATGACACAATTATTTACAGGACCACCTCTGCGTTCCTGGGACCCAGTCCTAATTTATCTCAACCCTTGCTGGAGACAGCAAGAGGTTTCCTTATTGGTTAATAACATTCACTGCCACAGGAGGTGGTGGCAGCTACAAGCATGGACAGTTTCAAGAGGGAATTAGATAAACATATGGAGCAGAAGTCCATCAGTGGCTATTAGCCGCAGGGTATAGATGGGAACTCTCAGTCTGGGGCAGGTGATGCACTCTATTCTTGGTGCTGGAGGGGGCAGCAGTGGGAGGGCTTCTGGTGCCCTGGCCCCACTGCTGGACCTCCTGATGGCACCTGGTATTTTTGGCCGCTGTGTGACACGGAGTGTTGGACTAGATGGGCCGTTGGCCTGATTCAACATTGGCTTCTCTTATGTTCTTATGACAACTGAATGGGGGTGGGGGTGGGTGGGAAGTGTCAGAGCCAGTTTGGTGTAGTGCTGAAGAGCAGCAGACTCTGATCGGAGAGAACCAGGTTTGATTCCCCCATGCCTCCACATGCAGCCAGCTGGTTGACCTTGGGTCAGCCACAGTTCTTTCAGAGCTGTTCTCTCAAGAGCAGTTCTCTCAAGAGCTCTCTCAGTCCCACCTATCTCGCAGGGTGTTTGTTGAGGGGAGAGGAAGGAAGGCGATTGTAAGCTGCTCTGAGACTCTGAGTGAAGAGTGGGATATAAATCCAATTACTCTTCTTCTTCTCCTCCTCCTCCTCGTAAAAGAAATCCTCCTAGCAGGATAATATATCAGCACTCCCCAGGTATAGGGTATTCCACCTCCTTGGAGATGAATAGCAGAGTCTGAATTAATCCAGTACAGAGAAATTTCTGTAGAGCACACTTATTCAAGAAAGCAATGTTTAATAACTATTTACAAAGCAATGTTTAATAACTATTTACAAAGTTAAAGCTTAAGAGGTTTCATTAAGTTTACCTCAGTAGAACACACAGTGGCTGAGTTCAGACTGGCAATTTGCCCTGCTATAGCCACTTTTCAGCCGCGTTTCCCAAGCGGATTAAAGGGGGCGTTCACATCTGCCTGGCGTTCCCCACCTGTAGGCAACCTGTGCTGTTCCGCTTCACTCCCGTGTTAAAAAGATACCTGTTACAAATGGTAGCAAATCCCGGAGAGTGCCTTTATCCCACATCAGTCCACTTCCTGGAAGTGGGAACGCTCAGCCAAAAAGTCGGGAGCAACCCGCGTTGCTCCTGGCACATATGATTGGCGCATATTATTGCCTGTGCTCCGCTGTACCACATAAGGCACCTATGATTGGCTGTGCTCTGCTCTACCACCCAATGTGCAATGGGATCCTCCCCAAATCGGCTGGATGCCTATGTGTGTATGGGCACATGAGCACATGAGTGCATGAGTGCTCATGCGCCCATACATACATAGGCATTCAGCCGATTTACCAGGGAAAAGCCGTTTACAGCCACACCTCCGGGCCAGCAGTCTGAATGCTCCTGCGCGCCTCCTCCCGGTATGCTCCCACATCTGTTGGCCCCATGTGACTAGGAAAACCTGGAACAGTTTATTCTGTTTTTTTTTTTTTTTTGCCATAACTGGCTCCCGCTGCAAACTAAAGTGGCAAACAATGAGATGGTCACAGTCAGAAGAACTTACAATGTATAAATCATGCAGCTGTGATGAGGAAGGATCCACAATTATTTATCTCAAGTTTTTTATACAAAACATTGATTTCTGAATGTAATTATAACAAAAAATGATACAATAGAAATGAAAAGGCGGGACGGTGGTCTCCGGATTGGTGCTGCCGTTTCGACAATGTGTCTTCTTCTGACCAAAAATTGTACCTTTATAAATAATTCAAAATTATATACAATCAATACAAAATCAATGGTAATAATACATCATCTAATTTTGATAATTGAAAACATTTTCTTACAATCAGTACGAAATAATGGAGTTCCTCAAGCATCAAAAAGCTGCATACCCATGATTTTTCTAACTCTTCTATAAAATACAAGAATTTAGCATTTTAGTATCATTCATTATTAGCCAATTCCAAACAAACAAGAAACATAATACTATTATCATATACTCACATAGCTTGAAAAGCAACATGTCTTATACTAGAATAGGTTCTCCCAGAAGGGCTGAAGTCAAAGCTTGAACAGATGTTAAGCTACATTGCTATAAGAGCTGAATCACCCCCATTTGCAAACTAGTCCTGAAGTTACTTACACCACAATTGCCAAATACTCACATTCAGGAAAACATCCTGAATCCCAGAGGGCTAAAGTCAAACCTTAAACAGAATTTAAACTGCATTGCTATCAAAGCTGAATCACCTCCCTTAAAAACTGATCCTGAAGATACTTACACTATGGTTGCCAGATTTCCATATTCATAAAAAGCATCCTAAATCTAAAGATGCATTTAAACCATGTGGATAGACTGTATTAAGTTTGAAAATCCAATAAGCCTCTCTTTTCAAAAGAATCTTTTTAATGTCCTTTCTGTCATATATATTGGGTTTAATAACTTCCAGAACTACAAACTTAAATTCATCATATCTGTGTCCTTTTGAATTAAAATGATCTACGAGAAGAGCTTCTAAATGGCCATGTTTAATTTTGGACTTATGTTCCAAAATCCTGGTTTTAATAGCTCTCATTGATTCCCCAATGTATCTGAGGCCACATGCACATACCACCATGTAAATTGTGCGCTTGGTTGCACATGAAGAGAAACTCTCAAGCTCTATTCTCAAGGGAATGTCTGGTAACTCTATGACTTTGGTCTCCCAGCTTAATGGACAGGCTGCACATCCTGAACATTTAAAGTGGCCAATTGGGTTAGTCTCTACTCTTGTGTCACTTTTTAAGTCAGTATGGACTAGAATGTCCCAAATAGACTCACTTTTTCTGAAACCTATAAAAGGTTTGTTCTCACATCCTGGTACATCGCTTAGGATGTGCCAATGGTTAAGGACAACTCTTTTGATGGAGTATGCCAATGAATTGTAGTCTATAGCCCAACATATATTGTTACTAGAGGGAGGGGGTGTTTCCTGGAGTAGAACAGACCTAATTTTCTTATTGGCTCTAAGACGTGCTAACCTCACAATGTGGAGTGGATATTCCCTATCCAAAAAATCATTTTGCATCTTATCTGCCTCTATTTGATAATCAGATTCAATGGTGGAATTCCTTTTTAATCTTAAAAATTGCCCATAAGGGATGTTGTTTCTAACATGGGCTGCATATGAAGAGGAGTAGTGCAAATAAGAATTTTTATCTATGTCCTTTCTGTATGGGCGTACTGCCAATCTATTCTTGACAACAAACACCGTGGTGTCTAAAAAATGTACCTGCTGTTGGTCACTCATTGCAGTAAATTTAATGGAGTCATGAATGGTGTTAATCCAATTCACAAATTCTGTGACAATTTCTCCTGAGTCAAGGACAAGGAAAACATCATCAATATATCTCTTGTACAAAAGAATGTGGGAAAAATAAGGATTAGTGTCATAGTTGTTGATCCATTGCAATTCTAAACGTTGCATAAACAAATTGGCAACTGATGGAGCAAATGCATTCCCCATCGCCACTCCTTTAATTTGCCAAAAAAAGTCTTGTTGAAATCTAAAAAAACTTTTCTCAAAAATAATGTCCACTAGATCAATCAAAAAATGGGTCGGGGGAATTTGCTATTTCTTTTTTCAAATGTATCAATGAGATTCAACCGGGCCTCCTCATGAGGAATGTTCGTATATAGGGACTTAACATCCATAGTCATAAGGACAGCTTGATCGGGTATATGTATACCCTCAATCTTAGATATAAAATCTTTGGTATCTTTCAGAAAGGAGGGTATTTGGACTACAAATGGCTGTAAACTAGAATCTAAATATTGTGATAAAGGTTGAAAGATGGAATTAACTGCTGAAACAATATGTCTCCCAGGGGGTGCCGTCAGAGACTTATGTACTTTAGGGATACAATAAAAAATGGGAACTTTGGCCTGTTCATTAATCAAAAAAATTGCCAATTTACTGTCAATGTAGTCTAATGTCAATCCTTCCCTTACCACTGTTCTAGTGATGGTTAATACCTCATTAGTAGGATCGTGGGAAGTCCCGCTGCAAACTGCCAGTCTGAACTCAGCCAGTAATAAGGAGAGAGAGGAGGAAGAAGAAAAGATGACAGTCGACTTCATGAATAACAGTGAAGAAGAGACGAGCGAGGGGTTGTTTCGGAGGCAGAAACCCCCCAGTACCAAGCATCAAGCCCCCTCCCTCTTGAAACCATAGAGCGTTCTCTCATTCAAATTAGGTTCCAGAGACTTTCCAACAGGAAGAGACCAGGAAAAATCTTCAAGGTTATGCACAAAAAATAGAAAAAAGACATCACACAAATTGTGAACTTCCAATATTCAGCTGAAAATTGCCATTGGATTTTTCCAGGGGCGCAGAATGGCATCTTTCTCTATGCTGAAAACTTTTACATGAGAAAATAAACAGACTGGAACCCAGTTCAGTTTTATACTGGAAATAATTCTTGTACCTGACAGCCCAATATTTATTTAGGGCATTTTTATGCTGCCACTCCAGAGTTCATCTCGTGGTAGCAGAGAACAAAAAACAGTCCCATCAAATCAAGAAGTAATCATAAATTATGTATCTAAGAACTCTCGGTTTGGGGCAAGGGATGCTCTGTATTCTTGGTGCTTGGGAGGGGGCAACAATGGGAGGGCTTCTGGTGTCCTGGCCCCACTTGTGGATCTCCTGATGGCACCTGGTATTTTTGGCCACTGTGTGACAGAGTGTTGGACTGGACGGGCCATTGGCCTGATTCAACATTGGCTTCTCTTATGTTTTTATCTGTCTATCATCTATGTGTCTGTCTGTCTGTCCATTCATCCAAAACAACAAGAAGAAGAGATTGGATTTATACCCCGCCCTTCACTTGGAGTCTCAGAGCGGCTTACAAACTCCTTTCCCTTCCCCTCCCCACAACAGACACCCTGTGAGGTAGGTGGGGCTGAGAGAACTCTTAACACAAACTGTCCTTGAGAGAACAGCTGTGCCAGAGCTTGTGACTGACCCAAGGTCACATCAGCAGGTGCAAGTGGAGGAGTGGGGAATCAAACCCGGTTCTCCCAGATTAGAGTCCGCGCACTTAACCACTACACCAAACTGGCTCTGTTAGGACATTAGGAGTATAATTAGGAGTATAAGGCATTAGGAGTATAAAAGCAACACAAAGATATCCGTAAAACAGACCACAGATCAGAAGCAGACTATAAGACAGCTGGGTGAAAAAGAAATACTTTGGGATGGCAACTAAAAACCAGTATACCAGGTGGAGGGGAAGGCATCCCAAAGGCAAGGTGCTACCACCAGAAATGCACTGTAACTAGGCTGAGCTATCAGTTCTCAGCAACCAATCAGGACATTTCTGGCTCATGCTCTGGGGTGATCCAGATGCAAAGTGGCTGCAGCTGGCGGGAATCCTTCCAATTTCTCACTTTTGAAAAGCAGAGGTAGCTGTTTCTGTCCCCTTCTCTTGAGGACCAGGGTTGCCAACCTCCAGGTAAGGCCAGGAGATCTTCCGGAACTCCAAGAGATTTCCAGACCATAAAGGTCAGTTCTCCTGGAGTAAACGATAGCTTTGGAGGGTAGATTCTACGGCACGACACCCCTGCACAGCTCCCTTCCCTCCCCAAGCCCTGCCCTCCTCAAGCCCTTCTACCCCCAAACTCTCCAGGAACTTCCCCCAGTCCAGAGTTGGCAACCTAGAAAACTGAGATGGTATCAGTTTGCACACAAGTCAGACTACAAAGGACTCACAGACCCACTGGAGTGCCTAATGGACTCCCAGGGCCCAGTTTGAGAAATGCTGCTATAGATTACTTTTGTAATCACAACATGACGTTTAGGGTTACCTTCAAAGAAACACGGCTGGAATCTGCGGTGCCGAACAGCAGCCAGGGGGACCAAAAGAATGAGAGCCGGCATCAAGATTCGAGCAAGTAGCCCTTTAGAGAACCCCCAAGATTTTTGTGGCATGAGCTTTCGAGTGTCACAGCTCCCTCAGTCACAGCTTTGATGCTCGGAAGTTCACAACCTGAAAATCTTGCTGGTCTCTAAGGTGCCACTGGTCTCAGTTCCAGCTGATCTACTGCAGGCCTTCATGGCTAGTTTGGGGCAGTGGTTAATAGCAGCAGACTCTGACCTGGAGAACGGGGTTCTGATTCCCCACACCTCCTCATGAAGCCAGCTGGGTGACCTTGGGCCAGTCACAGCTCTCTCAGAGCTCTCTCAGCCCCACCAGCCTCACAGGATGTCTGTTGCGTGGAGAGGAAGGGAAGGGAGTTTGTAAGCCACTCTGAGACTCCTTCGGGTAGTGCAGGGCGGGGTATAGAAACTAACTCTTCTTCTTCTATACTCCGAGGCCAATATAAAAATACCTTGAATGTTTTGTGAGGCGGACATTGCTTAGCCATTCCTTAAGCATTTACAAACTACCTTCCTGGAAGGGCTGCCAACTCCATGTTGATAAATTCCCAGTGAATTGAGGGTGTGCCCTAGGGAAGGGCAGGGCTTGGGGAGGGGAGGATCTTTAATGGAGCATGACAGCATAGAGTCCAGCCTCCAAAGCCGCCATTCCCTCTAGGGAAACCAAAGATGCCAGACTCCAGGTAGAACCTGGGGATCCCCTGGGATTACAGCTCATCTCCAGACTACAGAGATCAGTTCCTCCGGAGAAAATGGATGCTTTGGAGGGTGGACTTTATGGCCTTGTGCCCTATTGGTGCCAGTTTGGTGTAGTGGTCAAGTGTGCGGACTCTAATCTGGGAGAACTGGGTTTGATTCCCCACTCCTCCACTTGCACCTGGCTGGATGACCTTGGGCAAGCCATAGTCCTGTCGGAGCTTTTCTTGAAAAAGAGCAGTTTCTCTCAGAGCTCTCTCAGCCTCACCTGCCTCACAGGGTGTCTGTTGTGGGGAGGAGAAGGGAAGGGAGTTCGTAAGCCGCTCTGAGACTCCTTTGGGTAGTGAAGGGCGGGGTATAAATCCAATCTCTTCTTCTTCTTCTTCTACCTCACAGGGTGTCTGTTGTGGGGAGGGAAAGGGAAAGGAGTTTGTAAGCCACTCTGAGACTCCTTTGGGTAGTGAAGGGCAGAGTATAAATCCAATCTCCTCCTCCTCCTCCTCCTCCTCCTCCTCCTCCTCCTCCTCCTCCTCCTCCTCCTCCTCCTCCTCCTTCTTCTTCTTCTTCTTCTTCTTCTTCTTCTTCTTCTTCTTCTTCTTCTTCTTCTTCTTCTTCTTCTTCTTCTTCTTCTTCTTCTTCTTCTTCTTCTTCCCCTCCACATCCCCAAATCTCCAGGAGTTTCTCAACCTGGATCTGGCAACCCTACCCCAATCTCATCCTCTGCTGGTGTCCAGGGAGGATCTGGTAACCCTAAAGGGAACTGATCTCTGTAGTCCGGAGATCCATTGTAATTCCAGGAGAATTCCAAGCCCCACCTGGAATTTGACAGCTTTACTTACCAAATGACAATTAATGAACAGGGATCCACAGAGCAACTGGCAGATACAAAGAAAATCTGGACTCCATTCAACGCACCGCGTCCATATACGAAAAGGAAGAAAATGCTACGGGAAAACCATCAACAATATGAGTGCATTTCTGTACTAAAATTAAAAAAACACATTTATTAAGGAATAAATCTGTTGCATATTATTTCTATTTCATGCTAATGCATTAGCTCTGTATTGAGGTTGGTGGTTGCAAGCCAACAGTGACAGCTTATAATATTAGTATGCTCCCAGGCAAAACTTCTCAACAAGAATAGCTGTTGAACACGACACAATACATATGCATGGATATTGCACTATGCCCTCAGATGACAATACAGAAAGCATCCATAGACCTCCCTGTGACAAAATGATGTCACTGATGGAAGGTGGAAATTTCCTATGCAGCTGTCTGCGGCAGGTATACAGCCGTACACATTTCCCAGGTACGCTTGTATTTCAGTCTATCTTCCTCTCAGATCAAAGCAGCTGTGCATATCACCTGGAACCAATGTTCCCTCTAAGCTGCGGAGTGAAAATTCTGCTTTGGCATTAAAGTTGCGAGCGAGCGATTTGACTGCTGTGTAAACTAGTTTGCCCTGGAGCCATCCTTCCTGAGCCAAGAGAAAAATGGGTGAGTTGCAGGGCTTTTTTTGTAGAAAAAGCCCAGCAGGAACTCATTAGCATATTAGGCCACACCCCTGACAGCACAGCTCATTAGCCTATTAGGCCACACCCCCATGTTCCCAGAAGTGTGTTCACCTAGCCACACCCACCTTTTGCTTCTTACTCTGTTTACCTTGTTTGTTGTCAAAACCCAGGGCTTTTGTTGTAGCAGGAACTCCTTTGCATGTTAGGCCACACACCCCTAATGTAGCCAGTTCGAATGAGTTTCTGCTGTATATCCATCAGTATATCCATTTCTGCTGTTTTACATTTTTTTTTGTCAAGAGTTCCTCTTTCGTTGATATCTCTGATTTCTTCCAATACACAGTGTAAAGATTTCTTGCTGCCATCGCTATATGTATAATTAAGTGCTTAACTTTCTTATCTTTTTACATCAGGCATGGTATTAAGCAAAAACGTTTCTAGTTTAAATGGTAGCAGTTTCAGACCTATTTTTTGCAATATATCATGAAATATTACACTCAGATTGTTGATGGTTTTTCCTTAGAACATGAGAACATAAGAACATAAGAGAAGCCAATGTTGAATCAGGCCAATGGCCCATCTAGTCCAACACTCTGTCACACAGTGGCCAAAATATACCAGGTGCCATCAGGAGGTCCAGCAGTGGGGCCAGGACACCAGAAGCCCTCCAACTGCTGCCCCCCCAGCACCAAGAATAGAGTGCATCACCTGCCCCAGACTGAGAATTCCTATCCATACCTTGTGGCTAATAGCCACTGATGGACTTCTGCTCCATATGTTTATCTAATTCCCTCTTGAAACTGTCCATGCTTGTAGCTGCCACCACCTCCTGTGGCAGTGAATTCCATGTGTTAATCACTCTTTGGGTGAAGAAGTACTTCCTTAGTGTTACCTTCCTTTCTGTATACCATACGCCGAGGTCCCCCCTTCATTTTCTCCATATATGAAAAGCAGAACCTATTTGGTGCTAATTACTAATTACTGAAATGGGGAATGGGCTACAGAGCTTGGCCTTCTCGTTCCCCACTAGAAACGGCATCACAGAGGAGGAAGGAACCGGCTGTGGAGAGACGGTCCTACTGCCGTCATTATAGAAGCACCACAACTTCTGGGTTGGGATTTTCCTGTCCCTCTTATTATTATATTTTTTTAGGGGGTTCTGCTCTCATCATCCATCAGATTCTCCGCTTTAATACCAACATCCAGCTTGATACCCCAAATTGCACAGCCGGAAGCTAAATGATCCTTTTACCGTCCCCCATAAATAATGCCAATTTGTACAGCTCCGGGCGATTCCATTCATCATCACAGTCCACCCAAAGCCAGAGAGGAATGAAGGAAACCCTCGAAACGAAGATGGGGAGCAGGAGCTTTCCTTATGGATTATTTCGCCGGTACCCAAACCATTTGTTTTCTCGCCTCGCCTCCCGCAAATGTGAAAAATAAGCCTCGCGTGGGGAGCGGCGACTCCCGCTTCTCGCCAGAGATTCCGGGGAATAAATTCTTTGCACAGTTAAGAGGGAGTCACCCAGGAATATTGGGCTCAGTCATAGAATTACTGGGTTATTTGTGTCTCCCCCCCACCAGTGAGGAAGGAGGATGAAGTTTGCTGCAGAATGAGAAATACAGAAGTTTAGAGAAAAGAAGTGCTTAGAGGATCTTTTGTCTGCCTGTCTGGGAATGCTTTTAAAACAATCCCCACGGAATGAGGACCAGCAATGGAGGCACCGTGGTCCAGTCTGGTTGCCCTCCAAGTTGCCTGTCCAGTAAACGTGAATCATAAAGGAAGGAATGATGGTGACATTGGAAATTGAGTGTAACGATGTATGATGGATCAGGCCAATAGTCCATCTAGTCCAGCATCCTGTCTCACACAGTGGCCAACCAGTTCCTCTGGAGGGCCAGTTACAGGGCATAGAGGCCAAGGCCTTCCCCAGATGTGGCCTCCTGGCTCTGGATTCAGAGGCTTAATTTTGGCCGCTGTGTGACAGAGTGTTGGACTAGATGGGCCATTGGCCTGATTCAACATTGGCTTCTCTTATGTTCTTATGTTCTTATGAGAACTGAAACAGAAAGGGATTCTAAGCCGATCTGAGACTCCTTCTGGTAGTGAAGGGCGGGGTGTAAATCCATCCATCCATCCATCCATCCATCCATCCATCCATCCATCCATTCATCTCCTCCTCCTTCTCCTCCTTCTCCTCCTTCTCCTCCTCCTCCTCCTCCTCTTCCTCCTCTTCCTCCTCCTCCTCCTCTTCTTCTTCTTCTTCTTCTTCTTCTTCTTCTTCTTCTTCTTCTTCTTCTTCTTCTTCTTCTTCTTCTTCTTCTTCTTCTTCTTCTTCTTCTTCTTCTTCTTCTTCTTCTTCTTCTTCTCCTTCTCCTTCTCCTTCTCCTTCTCCTTCTCCTTCTCCTTCTTCTCCTTCTCCTTCTTCTCCTTCTCCTTCTCCTTCTCCTTCTCCTTCTCCTTCTCCTTCTTCTCCTCCTCCTCCTCCTTCTTCTTCTTCTTGTAGCCACTGATAGACTTCTCCTCCATGAATCCATCTAACCCCTTTTAAAGCTATTTATTCCTGTGGCCGTCACAGCATCCTCTGGCAGCGAATCCTACATTTTAATCACTCGCTGTGGAAAGCAGTATTTCTTTTTCTCCATCCTGAACCTACTGCCCATCAGCTTCACTGGATGCCCTGGAATTTTAGTATTTGGGGAAGCGGAGAAAAGTTCTCTTTGTTGACTCTCTCCACCTCATGCACAATTTTATAAACCTCTTATCATGTCCCACTTTAGTCGTCTCTTTTATAAAGTGAAAAGTCCCAGACTCTTCAGCCTTTCCTCATCGGGAAGGTTTACTGCGTCTGGACATGGAAGTCTTCTGTGGGAAGAAGTCATGGTTTAACACATTTCATCCCAGCTGGGGTACGGCTGTGGTTGGGTGGTAAAGAAAAAGAAGAAGAGAAGAGATTAGATTTATACCCCACCCTTCACTACCCAAAGGAGTCTCAGAGCAGCTAACAATCCCATTCCTTTCCCTTTCTCTTTCCCTTCTGTTCCCCACAATATATACCCTGTGAGATAGGTGGGGCTGAGAGAGCTCTTTTGAGAACTGCCCTTGAGAGAACAGCTCTGAGGGAACTGTGACTGACCCAAGGTCCCTCCAGCAGCTGCGTGTGAAGGAGTGGGGAATCAAACCCAGTTCTCCCAGATTAGAGTCTGTGCTCTTTACCACTACACCACTATATCAAACAGGCTTTCAGCATCTGGTGTGCCTATAGGCTCACCAGCTCTCCCGGGTCTCAGGGGGAAGTCTTTCACATCACCTCCTCCATGATTGTTTTAACTGGAGATGCCAGGAATTGAACCTGGGACCCTCTGCACGCCAAGCAGATACTCTGCCACTGAGCCACGGCCTCTCCAGCTGGAGTTCCTTGTTCTTCTCTGAGTTCCTTGTTCTTCTCCATTCCCCTTTTAAAGCTGTTTATTCCTGTGGCTCTCACAGCATCCTCTGGCAGTGAATTCCACATTTTAATCACTTGCTGTGCAAAGCAGTATTTCTTTTTGTTCATCCTGAATGTACTGCCCATCAACTTCATCGGATGGCCTGGAGCTCTAGTATTTGGGGAGACTGCACAATTCTGCAGGGCCTGCAAGACAGAGCTCTTCCACCAGGCCTTCAATTAGGAGCTACCCACCACTACCATCAAAGGCCGGCGGGGGGAACCCTGCCCCCCAAGTGCCCAGTTCGGGCCGACGTGCCTGGCATGATGATGTCACCCAGAGGTGATGTCATCACACCCGGCTGACGCTCTAGCAATCAGCCTGAAAACTCTATGGCCCAGGACTCCCCCATGGGTTGGAAGGTAAGACTTGGCACTCCTACCAACAGGATTTCCAGCATAGAAGCTCCTTTCCTCAGATATAAATAGGAATGGAGATCCCTGAGCCCTTATATCCCAGTCAGAAAGTGGGCAGGATGACAGGAATATAAGAACTCAGGGAGCTCCTTGTATCTGCTGAAGGGAGATGTAGGTCTTGAAAGCTGACACTCTGGAATTATTGTTGGTCTTTATGCTGCTACTGGGTTTGACTCATGCTCCAAATAATGAAGCAAGTGTCTTGTACTGACTTCATTTGTACCCTGCCTTCCTCCAGAATGGGCACCCAATGCTTGGGATGCAGGGGTCCCAGGTTTTCCTTTCTTTCATTTTGTGTTCACAAAAGAAGAAGAGGAGGAGGAGGAGGAGGAGGAGGAGGAGATTGGATTTATACCCCACCCTTCACTACTCGAAGGAGTCTCAGAGTGGCTTACAATTAAATAGCTTGGTGTAGTGGTTGAGTGTGCAGATTCTAATCTGGGAGAACCAGGTTTGATTCCCCACTCCTCCACTTGCACCTGCTGGATGACCTTGGGCAAGCCATAGTTCTGATAAGAGCTGTTCTTGAAAAAGAGCAATTGCTTTCAAGAGCTCTCTCAGCCCCGCCTATCTCACAGGGTGTCTGTAGTGGGGAGGGGAGGGGAAAGGAGTTTGTAAGCTGCTCTGAGATTCCTTTGGGTAGTGAAGGGCAGGTATAAATCCAATCTCCTCCTCCTCCTCCTCCTCTTCTTCTTTCCCTTCCCCTCCCCACAACAGACACCCTGCGAGATAGGGGGCTGAGAGAGCTCATTCAAGAACTGCTCCTAAGAGAACAGCTCTGAAAGAACTTGTAACTGACCCAAGATCACACCAGCAGCTGCATGTGGAGGAGTGGGGAATCAAACCCGGTTCTCCCAGATTAGAGTCCACGTTCCTAACCACTACACCACACTGTAGGTTTGGTAGGTTAGGTGAGGTAGGTGAGGCTGAGAGAGTATGACTAGCTCAAGGTCACACAGCAAGAGTGGGGATTCGAACCCCGGTCTCCCAGATACTAGTCTAATGCTCTTAACCACTACGCCACACTTAAACATTACACACCCTCTACTTTGTCCTCATCTCCTTATCCTTCTTGTTCCCAAGGAAAAAAACCTGGGATACGACATTCATGGCGCCACTCAATCCATTTGTGTTAAAGTGTGGTCAAAGTCAGAAAGCGCCTGCAAAAATAGCTCTTTTCTTACTCAACAGATCTTTATGAGCACATCTGCTGACCTGAGCGATAAAACCCCAATTTTGCTCCATTTCTCGTCTCAGCACAGTGGAGCCACAAAGGAAGGAGGTGAGAAGGGATGGATTCTATTCTGGGCAAAGTAGGAGTCAACAGATTTTGTTTTTTTCTATCTCAGGTCTCGTCCTCGACCACCTCTACTCATCCATAATGGTCAGCCGGACTTTTCTGGACTTTGAGAGACGCGAGCCAGAAGCTTAGCTGTATTTCCTTGTGCGGAAAGAACACCCGAGGCCTTAACACGCTAAAGAAAAAAACCCTTGAAGATTTTTTTTTTTAAATCAACGAAACACCTACAAAGTTTCCCCTTAAGAAACAGATCCATATCACACCAGATCAGATACTGAATTAAGGACAGGTATGGTAGAGTTGCCAACTTCCAGGTTAGAAAGGTCCAGGAGGTTTTGGGGCGGAGCCTGGGGGTGGGGTTTCGGGAGAGACCACTGTGGAGTATAACGCCCTGCAGTCCTCCTCCAAATAAGCTATTTTTTCAAAGGAAGCCGATCTCTGTAATTCTCAGTTGTAATTCTGGGATATCCCCAGGTCCCATGTGTAAGACTGCCAGCCTCCAGGTGGTAGCTGGAGTAGGGTTCCCAAGTACTTACTGCGTGGGGCGGGGGAAACATGCTCCCCGGCTGGACCATTCCACCCTGTAACACACGATGCCATCATCAGGAAGTGATGCCAGGCGATGCTCTGGCAATGGGGCTGAAAACTCGATGGTACCATTGAGTTTCCAGCCACATTGCCAGAGCATCGCCTAGCGTCACTTCCTGGCAATGGCATCGTGCGGCGCGTCTTTCCTTCCCCCAGGGATGGTCCTGCCAGGACGTATCCGTCCTCCACTGGCACGAGGTAAGTATTTGGGAAGCCTAGGCTGGAGATCTCCTGGATTATAACTGACCTCCAGGTGACTGAGATCAGTTTACCTGGAGAAAATGGCTGCTTTGGAAGGTGAACTCCATGGCGTTATAACCCACTGAAGGCCCTCCTCTCCCCAAACCCTCCCCTCCCGATGCTCCACCCCCCAAATCTCCAGGTATTTCCAAACCCAGAGCTGGCAACGCTACCCACCTGGAAGTTGGCAACCCTGGGCTAGGCAGGCTAGCCACACCTAATTATTTTGATTGGTAGGGCCTGACTTCCTAGTTGTTATTATCTTGGTGTCTCATCTAAGCTTTGAGTTGCGATAGGCTCTCAGCAGTCAATTGATGTGCCCTTGGGTCAATCACAGATTTCTCAGCGCTCTTTAAGCCCCACCTCACACACAGGGCGTCTGTTGTGGGGAGGGGAAAGGAAATGGAAGCCACTCCGAGGTCGAGTCTGCATTTTCATTTTTAAATCTGTTTCGTGCTGCTGTGATGCCGTCAAGCATAGAGATAATGTCGAATCTGTGGCCGAATCTGCATTTGTCTTTCCCTGCCTTTTGACTCCATCTTCAAAAAAGCTGTCCACATTTGGTGTCGTTTTCACACTTCAACTGTGCTAGCATCCTTTCGCAGGTCCACATATGTTTATCGTCCTTTCAGGGAGGCTCCACTGTCGTTGCGCCTCCGCACTGCTTTAAAAGAATCTTCTCCAAACAGCATTCAAACAAGCACAGAGAAAGACGGCATCACGGCAGCATGCAACCGATTTAAAAATGCAAATGCAGATTCGGCCTTTATTTGCATTTTAAAATCAGTTTCGTGCTGCATTTGCATTTTTAAATCAGTTTCGTGCTGCTGTGACACTCTCTTTCTCTATGCTTGATGGTGTCACAGCAGCACGAAACTGATTTAAAAATGCAAATGCAGATTCGACCTGAGACTCCTTTGGGTAGCGAAGGGCGGGGTGTAAATCCAATCTCCTCCTCCTCCTCCGGTTAGGCTACCAGAACACAATAGAAATATTGAGAAAATTAAATTTCCGGGTTTTGATTTTCTTATTGTAATGAAAAAATTAGCCACTCTCCCATATGCCACAAAAGGGAGTAGAGACTCCTTGGCTCTGCAGCTATTTCTAGTTCTTGTTTTACTCCTGAGCCACATTGTACTAGATTTTAGTATTTCTTTAAAGGTTTATGCCTCACCTTTCCCTTCTACATAAGAACATAAGAGAAGCCAATGTTGAATCAGGCCAATGGCCCATCTAGTCCAACACTCTGTCACACAGCGGCCAAAAATACCAGATGCCATCAGGAGGTCCACCAGTGGGGCCAGGACACTAGAAGCCCTCCCACTGCTGCCCCTCCAGCACCAAGAATAGAGTGCATCACCTGCCCCAGCCTGAGAGTCCCTATCTATACCTTGTAGCTAATAGCCACTGATGGACCTCTGCTCCATATGTTTATCTAATTCCCTCTTGAAACTGTCCATGCTTGTAGCTGCCACCACCTCCTGTGGCAGTGAATTCCATATGTTAATCACTCTTTGGGTGAAGAAGTATTTCCTTTTATCTGTTCTAACCCGACTGCTCAGCAATTTCATGGAGTGCCCACGAGTTCTTGTATTGTGAGAAAGGGAGAAAAGTACTTCTTTCTCAACCTGCTCTATCCCACGCCTCAAGGCGGCTTACAATTCTAAATTAAAAATATCCGTAATAAAACAACCCCCCCCTTTCCAAGAAAATACCTACAGCTCAAACCACATTACTTTCCTGTGTGCACTGGAAGTGATGTCAGCGCACCACTGGTTAAGCCATAGAGTTTTGCTCAAATGCCAGCGCGTCCCGGTGTTCCCCAGTGATGCACTGATATTACTTCCAGGGGTATGAATCCAATCTCCTCCTCCTCCTCCTCCTGAAAAGACCAGGCTGTACCATGATTCCTTCCCTCCCTGAAATCCTCTACCTCCCCACCCCGCATCTAATCTAGCTCTCAAGGTACCTGGCGCAGTAGAAAGGAATGGAACTCTCCCTCCTGTTCGCCCTGACTGTAGGACTGAGTTCTGGTTTGTCTTTGAAGTTTCTCCAGCTGGTTTGTTAGCCAAAAAGGTAGGCAGATAAGCTCCAGCACGGATTCGGGATTCGGTTCTCGTTGCACTCCAACTGCGCTGGAGCCCACAGAAACGATTGACAGCAAAGTCTTCCGGAGAAGAAGAACTCAGTCCGCAGAGGGACTGCCGGCAGCAGCATTACCCCAAAGAAAAATTCAAAACCGATCCATATGTTTTATTGGGACCCAGCAAAACGGCACAGGATTAGCATGCGAGCTTTTGCAACCGACAGCACTCTTTGCCAAATTGGTGTCAGGTTCAAAAGCAAGTAGATCCAGGCATTCTTGATAAAAAGAAAGGCTTTATTTGGATTACAGTGCTAAAACCCACAGTAGAAGGTCATTGTCAGGAATGGGGGGCGATGGTGAAGCAAGGAAGGTTATAGTATGATGCAAGCAAGTGATTAGCAAATCAACTGTAAGCGCGCGCGCGGGAAACTCCCGGCGGGAGAGTTACTTCATGAGCTGGAGACATCTCCCCCCTCCCCTTGCATTCACAGGACTGGAAAATTCTCATTGACACAAAAATAGCCCAAAGCCTACATTCAAGGCCACCGTGATAAGGAGAAGTGGCAAGGGAAGAAGCTCCCACGTTACTGCCTGCATACCTACGCAAGCGCAAAGCCAAATAGGGAACACATAACAATGGACTCAGTGAGAAACATCAAATAGACCCTTTTTCTGACAATTGGACGGAGTAAAAAAAAAGGAGAGAAAAAGATGTTTCGAGTCCCACTCTGAAGGCCTCTTGCCATGCCTCCTGCAGACTTGAATCGATCGGGTGTGCTAGAGAGTCTCTGGTTTCATGAGCACAGCTAAACTACATCCCCATTTTCCACTGCAAGGTGCCCTCTGCCCTGCTAGCCCAATCTATTCCCCGAGTAAGACACGGGGCATATTTCCCTGGTGATGCAAAAGAACAATGCATTTGAAAGGGAGAACTGGCAGGTGACGGTGAAGAGAACGTAGCGTTGCCCTGCAAACCAATTCTCCCATGCCATGCCGGGCTGTTTGCCGTGGTTAATATTTGGATGGGAGACCACCAAGGAATGCCAGGGTTGGTGCCCAGAGGCAGACAAGGGCAAACTACCTCTGTTCGTCTCTTGCCGTGAAAACCCTGCAAGGTTGCCATAAGTCAGTTGTGACTTAATTTTTAAAAAGGCTTTCTCATCTAAACAGTAGGGCCCCAGTCACATGGAGAATTTGCCACGCAGAAGGCACGAAGGTGGATTTTTGGGGCGCGATCACACCACAACATCTGGGAAGCGTAGCACTCCCGTGGCCAACCTGTGGCATCCCACCAAAGATGCGGAGTTATAAAGTACCGCGGAAAGTACACTAGTACCCGGAAAATGCAGGGCAAAGGAGGGCGTCTGATCGCGGGAGTGCTAGTATCCCATGGCATCCGGTGCCCATCCATGTCCCGTCGCAAACCGGATGTTTTTTGTAAGTCTCCATAGGATGCGCACAAACGCCGAACTGCGCATGCGTACAAATATGAAACTGAAAGCAGTGTCGCTCTGTGGAACGGCGCACGCACGACAAATGCGAAACCGAGATCGGGAAGCAGTGGTTTGCGATCACCGCTTGAGTGATCACGCTGCGCTACTTCTTTGCCATGCTTCAGCATTGCCGTGTGAGCAGCAGCTAACAGCCTAAGCGCTGTGACTCGGGGGGCCATGTGATCGGGCTACTGTGCTTTATCTTGCTCCGGGGCGAACAGCCACGCCTCCCCTCCACGTTATCTGGCCTGTGTGACCGGGGCCTAGGAAGAACTTTCTGACAGAGCGATTCCTTGGTGGAACAGGCTTTCTTGGGAGGTGGTGGGCTCTCCTTTGAAAGTTTTTAAACACAGGCTCGATGGCCATCTGACAGCAATGCTGATTCTGTAACTTAGGCAGATCATGAGAGGGAGGGCAGGAAGGGTTGCCTCAGTGTTTAATTCTCGCGGCCCTTTCTTACACACCCGGGGAAATGCTGATCGCCGCTATGGGGACAGGAAGCAATTTTTCACCAGGCCAGTTTGGCCGGAGATCCTGGAGGGGTTTTGTTACCTTCTGGGCATGCAACAGGGGTCACTGGAGGTGTGGGGGTAGAGGCAGTTGTGAATTTCCTGCATTGTGCAGGGGGTTGGACTAGATGACCCTGGAGGCCCCTTCCAACTCTATGATTCTAGAGTCGCCAACTCCAGGCCAGCAAATTCCTGGAGATTTGGAGGTCGAGCCTGGGGAGGGCAGGGTTTGAGGAGGGGAGGGACCTCAGCAGAGGATAACGCCACAGGGTCCACCCTCCAAAGCAGCCATTTTCTCTAGGAGAACTGATCTCTGTAGGCTGGAGCTCAATTATAGTTCCAGGAGGTCTCCAGGCCCCAGATGGGTGTTGGCAACCAAACCTTACCCACCCTGGACCACAAGACCAGAAGAAACCCATCTGGGGACAGAACATGCAGGGAAGAATCTATAGGTGTACGAAAGGGTAAACAGGCTCTAAGTGTGACGCAGTAGTTGGCATATCCAATTAGGACCCAGAAGACTCGAGTTCTGATCCCCCCACTCATCCATAAAGTGGCCTTGAGCCAGTTACTCTCAGCCGAAGCTGCCTCACAGGGTTGTTGGTGGAGCAAGATGGAGGAGGGGTAACCCATGCTTGCCTCCCTGGAGCTCTTTGAGAGCCAGTTTGGTGTAGTGGTTAAGTGTGTGGACTATAATCTAGGAGAACCAGGTTTGATGCTACTGGATGACCTTGGGCAAGCCATAGTTCTGTTAGAGCTGTTCTCTCAAGGACAGTTCTGGAAAGAGCTCTCTCAGCACCACCTACCTCACAGGGGGTCTGTTGCGGGGAGGGGAAGGGAAAGGAGATTGTAAACTGCTCTGAGACTCCAAGTGAAGGGCAGGGTATAAATCCAATCTCCTCCACCTCCTCCTCCTCCTCCTCCTCCTCCTCCTCCTCCTCCTCCTCCTCCTCCTCCTCTTCTTCTTCTTCTTCTTCTTCTTCTTCTTCTTCTTCTTCTTCTTCTTCTTCTTCTTCTTCTTCTTCTTCTTCTTCTTCTTCTGTTTTTTTGCAGTCAAGTCACAGCTGACCTACAGTAACCCTGCAAGGTTTTCAAGGCAAGACACATTCAGAGGTGGTTTGCCGTTGCCTGCCTTTGCATGGCAGCCCTGGTATTCCTTGATGTCTTACATCCAAATACTAACATGGGCCGACACTGCTGCATTTCTGAGATCTGATGAGACCAAGCTGGCCTGGGCTATCCAGGTCAGGGCCCCTTGGAGGCACAGTGGGATAAAAATTGGGATAGCCAGTTGCAGAAACAGACCTTCCTACTAGGGCTGCCAGGTCCTGTCTGGCTACTGGCAGGGGGTGGGGAGTGGGGTTGCCAGATCCAGGTTGGGGAACTCCTGGATATTTGGGGTTGGAATCTTGGGGAGGACAGAGATCTCAGTGGGGCACAATGCCACAGAGTCCACCCTCCAAAACATCCCGTTTTCTCCAGGGAAACTCATCCCCATAGTCTGGAGATGAGCTGTAATTCCGGGAGATCCCCAGGTCCCCGCTGGAGGCTGGCATCCCTACGTCCTACACACACTCACAGATCCTGCCCTGGAAATTCCCACCCCCAAGGATATTCTGGGATGCCAGCTGAGGCCCACGACACTGGGAAAAAGAAACAGAGAAGGCACCTCTCCGCTCGGGACGGCCAGAGGGCATCAGCACAGCCTAGGGTGGCCAAGGAAAAAGCAGTCCCCTGGGAAGGTCCGGGGCTTTCTTGCCACCCTCCTTTTCCTGGGTGTACTTTTCTGCCTCATCGGTTCAGCCCCAGTGCAGCCTCCGAGGCCGAATGGAGTGCAGGCATCCCTCCTCTGCTGCAATGCAGCTCTCTGAGCCTTCAGGAAGTGAAGGACGTATGGGCACTGCAGAAGCACACCCAGTCCTCCCCCCCCCAGAAGATGAGCCGTTTTCTCTCGCCTCCTTCTTCCTTTCCATCTGCACCTCCGGCATCCCTTTCGCTGCGACTCCTGCCTCCCAGGGTGGAGAAGCTGATGCTGGAGAAATGCAGAAAAAGGGGGGGTTAGACTTGTACCCCTTTTCTCTGAGGTTGGTTCAGAGTCTATTGTTACCAAAGCTGGGAATGATCAGCCCTTCTGGGGCTCAAGCTAGCAGGGTCAAAACCTAGTAGGGTGGCCAGCTCTGGGTTGGGAACGACCTGGCAATTTGGGGGGTGGAGCCTGGGGAGGGCGGGGTTTCGGAAGGGGACGTCCCCACAGTGAGGTATGATGCCGTAGAGTCCACCCTCCAGAGCACCCGTCTTCTCCAGTTGAACTGATCTTGGTAATCCGATCAATTGGGATGGCAGCAGATTTTTTAAAACGGCCATTGGGCCAATGGCATGGCATCGCTTCCAGGGACAACCAGGGGCCCATTCCGCATCTAGCACTCGCTCCGCTGTTTTACCAAACCCGCGTTGGAACAGGAATCCCTGGCCCCACTGCTGATAGCACGTGGTATTTTTGGCCGCTGTGTAACAACGTGTTGGACTAGATGGGCCATTGGCCTGATTCAACATTGGCTTCTCTTATGTTCTTATGTTCTGCATTACGTGCCATTTTCACTTTCTCCGATTGTCGGGTTTTACGGTAGCCTCCGCACTGCATGCCGGTTTCACTCCCTTTGATCTCTTGGTTTTATGGTAGCCGTCTGCATAGATCTATGGCCGCTTTATGGCCATTCAGGGGTGACTCTGCAGTCAGCACGGTTGGGTTGCCAGCCTCCAGGTGGGGCCTGGGGATCTCCCGTGTTTACAACTGACCTCCAGCTGTCAGAGATCAGCTCCCCTGGAGAAAATGGCTGCTCTGAAGGGTGATCTCTATGGCATCATGCCATGCTGAGGCCCCTCCCCTCCCCTCCCCAAACCCCACCCTCTCCTGGCTCCACCCCCAAAGTCTTCAGTTATTTTCCAACCCAGATCTGGCAACCCTACAGTACAGCGTTGGTCCGGGGTATCTAAATGTGGTTTTGAGCCGCATCTTTTTCTGTTCCAGTGTGGGTTTGGTAAAACAACGGAGCGAAGGCTAGATTGCAGAATGGGCAGAGTTGATTGAAGGCGTGTGTGGAAGACAATAAAAGGATCCCACAACTGTGAAAATGTGGAGGGCGGGCAGACGTGCTGGAGGTGCTTGTGGATAGACTGCCGAGAAAATTGGGGGCGAGTCCAGCACGCGGAAAAACCCATGATGCTTGAGTTCTATGAATGGCACCCCAGATGTGCAACGTGGCCCTCAAACACAATTTCGGACCGAGGGAGTGGTATGGGAGGAAGGGGCGATTTAACTGCCCCATTGCACCATTTCCATCTTCGAGTGACCCTTCTCCAGGATGCTTCAGTTCCCGGCTGGGGAAAAAAGTCAGGTTCAGTAAAGATATCTGGCTTTGTTTCTCTTGTTGTTGCCATCAAGTCACAGCTGACTTACGGCGACCCTGTAGGGTTTCCGAGGCCAGAGACGTTTCGGAGGTGGTTTGCCTTTGCCTGCCTCCGCGTCACAATCCCGGTGTTCCTTGGAGGTCAGGGCCAGCCCTGCTTTTCTTCTGAGATCCAATGAGATTGGGTTAGCCCGGGCTATCCAGAGAGCCAGTTTGGTGTAGTGGTTAAGGTCGCGGACTCTAATCTGAGAGAACCGGGTTTGATTCCCCACTCCTCCACTTGCACCTGCTGGATGACCTTGGGCAAGCTGTAGTTCTGATAGGAGCTGTCCTAGCTGTAGTTCTGATAGGAGCTGAGGAGAGCCAGTTTGGTGTAGTGGTTAAGTGCGCGGACTCTAATCTAAGAGAACCGGGTTTGATTCCCCACTCCTCCACTTGCACCTGCTGATGTGACCTTGGGTCAGTCACAAGCTCTGGCACAGCTGTTCCTGAAAGAGCAGTTTCTGTCAGAGTTCTCTCAGCCCCACCTGCCTCACAGGGTGTCTGTTGTGGGGAGGGGAAGGGAAAGGAGTTTGTAAGCCACTCTGAGACTCCAGGTGAAGGGCGGGGTATAAATCCAATCTCTTCTTCTTCTTCTTCCTTGAAAAAGAACAGTTTCTGTCAATGCTCTCTCTGCCCCACCCATCTCACAGGGTGTCTGTTGTGGGGAGGGGAAGGGAAAGGAGATTGTAAGCTGCTCTGAGACTCCTTTGGGTAGTGAAGGGTGGGGTATAAATCCAATCTTTCCTTCCTCTTTATTTCCCTAGTGGGGCTTAAAGACAGCCCGAGCAGATTTGCCAACTCTGGGCTGGGAACAGTGTTGCCAACTTCCAGGTGCGTGCTGGAGATCTCCTGGAATCAGAAATGATCTCCATGAAGCTTTATTTATTTATTTCCTTTCTATCCTGCGCCCTTCCTGCATGCAGGCTCAGGGCGGGTCACAACATATAAAACTCACAACTATAAAAATCAACTGCTACACTATAAGATCACTAACCCCTTGACACAAGATGACATTCTGAAAAACTGTTTCCCGGTGTCCTGGCATGATATAGCAATAGGGAGAAGAAAGGCCAGAACCTATACTTTTTTCCCCTGATGATACAATGCATTGCTCTCAGATAGATCCAGAGCAGGCATTTTAGTCCAGAGGGGTTCAGGTGTGTTGGCTTGAAGCAATAGAACAAATCTTGAGTCCAGGGGCACCTTTAAGACCAACAAAGTTTAATTCTGGGTGTAAGATTTCATGCGCATCTGGAGAAATGTGTGTGCTAGGTATGCGAGACACCCAGTCAGGGCGGGGGTCCCCTGGTTTGGGGCATTCATCTCTCCCCTCATTAACCACAAACAGGTAGGAAGCCAGAAATAAATGCAATGTCGGGGGGGGGGGCAGCACTCGAGTTTCTGGGCAAAGCTCTATGGTAGGAGCTAATTCTACCATAGAGGTTTTGCCCACAAACCAGAACATGAGCCCCAAAGTCCCTACATCACTTCCGGGTGATGTAGGCACGTCACGTTTATTTCTGGCTTCTTCCCTCCCCGCTCCCAGCAAGTTCACCCTCATCCCTTGCCGCTGGTCTGACAGACCCGGCAATCCTATTGTCTGCACATGAAAACTTATACTCAGAATTAAACTTCGTTAGTCTTACAGGTGCCACTGGACTCAAAGCTTGTTCAACTGATCTCCAAGTGACAGAGGTCAATTCCCCCGGAGAAAATGGCTGCTTCGGAGGGTAGATTTTGTGGCCTTCCATCCCCTTCCTAAGCCCCACCCTCCTCAGGCTCCACCCCCAAATCTCCAGGTATTTCCCAAGCAGGAGTTGGCAACCCTAGCCTGGAGATTTTGAGGTGACGCCTGTGGGTGGTGGGGCTTGGGGGGTGGGGGAGGGACCCCTCAGTGGGGAGTAATGCCACGGACTCCACTCTCCAAATCAGCCGTTTCCTCCAGGGGAACTGATCTTTGTTGTCTGGAGATGGGTTGCAATTCTGAGGTAACTCCAGGCCTCACCTGGAGGCTTGAAAGACTAACCCTGAGGAGACCACTTCTGTACAGGGAAAGGGCACTGGGTCATCCTCCTTCCCCCAGCTCTTATTAGGACTACCCCTGCTTTATTTTTAGGTCAAAGTACTTTATTTTTCATAGATATTAAACACTCCTGCTGTGCCCCTCAACTCCATACATGCTCCCAGGGCAGGATGTAAGTACATCTGGATTTCTAATCATGGAATTCCAGAATCGGGAGTCTTTTGCCTGTGAAGTTGCCGACAGGTGTTTGGTTAGGAAGCACACATGTACACACGCAAAGATGCCTTACACTGAATCAGACCCGTGGTCCATCAGAAGAAGAGGAGGAGGAGGAGGAGACTGCATTTATACCCCGCCCTTCACTACCCGGAGGAGTCTCAGAGCGGCCTACAATTCCTTCCCCTTCCCCTCTCCACAACAGGCACCCTTTGGGGTGTTGGGGCCGAGAGAGGTCTCCTGAGAACTGCCCTTGAGAGAACAGCTCTGAAAGAACTTATGCCTGACCCAAGGCCACACCAACAGCTGCATGTGGAGGAGTGGGGAATCAATCCCAGATTAGAGTCCATGCCCTTAACCACTACACCAAACTGGCCCAGTATTGTCTACTCAGACTGGCAGCGGCTCTCCAGGGTCTCAGGCTGAGATCTTTCACATCACCCACTTCCTGCTTCCTTTAACTGGAGATGCCGGGGATTGAACCTGGGACCTTCGGCATACTGAGTGGATGCTCTACCACTGAGCCACAGTGGATGCCTAGACGACCTTGGGAATCAAAGCTACACTGAAGGGGGGAGAGGCTATCAGCGATTGGCATAGATGGTGGGATTTAAAGGCAGGTGGCCTGCTAAGGTTGCCAGCCTCCAGGTGGGGCCTGGAGATCTGGAATTTCAGCTGATCGCCAAGAAACAGAGAGCAGTCCTCCTGGGGGGAAAATGGCTGCTTTGGAGGGTGGACTCTGTAACATTGTACCCTGCTGAAGTCCCTCCCTCTCCCAAACTTTGCCCTCTCCAGGCTCCACCCCTCAAACCTCTGGGTATTTTCCAACTCAGAGATGGAAGCCTTAATGGGAACCGGCCTTCAGGGGCATCACAGGGAAGTAACCACCTCACCGGTTTGCCTGTAATCTGATCCACGGTGTTTTTTAGGCTGCATTGCAGCAACCGTCTGCAGCCAGTTACCACCCGTCCATCTATTGCATATCTGTCCTTCCCTTCGACCAAGCACCTTAGAGGAGCGTATATGCTTTTCTCTCTTCCGCTGTCTGTCCTCACAAAAGCCTTACGAGGGAGGTTAGGCCGAGAGAAAAGGACTGGCCCAAGAGGCCACCTAACAGGCTTCCTGGCTGAGTGAGGATTCGAATCCAGTTCCCCTAAATCCACCACATTTGGTGCTCTAGCCACTGTATCACACTGGCTCTTGGTGGTTTGGCGGCACGTTTAGAACTGTAAATGTAGGGGGAGGTGTCAAGGCCTTGGCGAGACTGCCGGAAAGTAGGGTTGATTCTCCAGAATGACAGTGGATCACTGGACTACAGGAATTAATGCCCCTGGAGAAAATGGCTCCTTTGGATTATTTGGTGACATAGACGGCTGGGATCCCTCCTCTCCCCTCCCTAAGATCCCACCCCAATCTCCAGGAATTTCTCACCCTGGAGTTGGCAACCCTAGTAACATGGTGGGTGGGTTGTGTTCTACTCGAATAACAAAGCTGCATGCTTCACATATGACCACCCACCTTATTTGTTTAAAATTCAGTATCTTTGAATCCCAAGGAGCTGTGGTGGCTCAAGTGGTTAAGAAGTTGAACTGCAGGCTGTGGAAGGTCAGTAGTTCAGCAGTTCAAGACCCAGGTGCCGCAAGACGGAGTGAGCTCCTGTCTCTAGTTCCAGCTCCTGCCATCCTAGCAGTTCGAAAGCAAGAAATTGCAAGTAGATAAATAGATACCACTTTGGTGGGAAGGTAACAGCGTTCCGTGTGCCTTGGTGTTTAGTCATGCCGGCCACATGACCACGGAAATGTCTTCGGACAGCGCTGGCTCTTCGGCTTTGAAACGGAGATGAGCACCGCAACCCTAGAGTCGGATTCGACTGGCTTTCGAGCAAGGGAACCTTTACCTATCTTTGAATCCCATCCTTCCTCCAAGGAACTTGGGGTGGTGTAGATGGTTTCCCTGTCATTCATTTTACCCTCACAACAATCCTGTGAGGTAGGCGAGGCTGGCAGAGAATGACTGGCCCTGAGGCCACCCAGTGAGCTTCCATAGTGGCATAATTCTCCTCTAAGGTGCTTGGTTGAAGGGAAGGATACATATGCAGTAGATGGTGGTAACTGACTGCAGACCATTGCTGCAATGGCTCTGGGAGACCTAGGTTCAAATCCCAGGTTCAAATCCCTGCCAGAGCCATTTTACCTTCACAACAATCCTGTGAGGTAGGCTAGGCTGACAGAGAATGACTGGCCCTGAGGTCACCCAGTGAGCTTCCATAACGGCAGGGATCTGAACCTGGGAATTGAATCTGAGTCTCCCAGAGCCTGATCCAGCACTCTAACCACTAAATCACACAGGGGACGTTGCAAGTAAATGGCTACCGTTTTTCTTCTCACCTTGACACAGAGAGTACTCCATCTTTCTGTGTTATACCTCTGAGGATGCCAGTCACAGCTACTGGCGAAACGTCAGGTCCTACAATGCCAAGACCACGGCCACACAACCCGGAAAATCTACAGCAACTAATGACTTCAATGTTCCCCCCCCCCCGCTCTCCCGTCATATCCCAGCTGACTTATGGCAACCCCTTAGGGCACGGGTGTCAAACATGGGGGCCGGATTAGGCCTCCCGGAGGGCACCTAGAAGACCTGCAGTGGAACCATCTTCTGCTTCTTCTTCCAGTTCTGCTGCTGCTGCAGCATCATCGTAGGTTTGCAGCTTACAGAGATACACACCTGAACAGCATAGTCAGGACTGCAACAGCATAGATGTTTTGGTGCAATAATTCAGAGCAAGAGGTGTTAGTTCTCAGACACTGTCAAATTTTATTTTAAGAAAGAAAACCACACACCTTTGTGTTTGTGTCCTTTATAAAGTTTCTGTCTCCACTACCTGGCAGTACATTTTATGACACCCATGGCCCGGCCCAACAAGGTCTCATTTATGTCAGATCCGGCCCGCCTCACAAATGAGTTCCACACCCCTGCCTTATGGGCTTTATGGGCAAGAGATGGACACAGGTGGTTGGCAGTTGCCTGCCTCTGTGCCTCTGTCTGCCCCTGGGCTTCCTTGGTGGCCTCCCACCCAAATACCAACCAAGGTTGAACCTACGTAACTTCCAAGGTCTGATGAGATCAGGCTAGCCTGACATAGGAAGATAGGGATGCCAGCCTCCAGGTGGGGCCTGGAGATCTGGAATTGCAGCTCATCCCCAGACTACAGAGACCAGCCCCCCCCCCCCCCCCGAGAAATATGGATGCTTTGGGAGTGGCATCGTACCCCACTGAGGTCTGATTTAGTATAGGTCAGCCATGTGTATATGTGTTACCTGTAGGGATGCCAACCTCCAGGTGGGACCAGGAGATCCCCGGCTTTTATAACTGACCTCCAGACAACAGAGATCAGTCCCCCTGGGGAAAATGGCTGCTCTAGATGGTAGGCTCTGTGGCATTACACCACGCTGAGGTCCCTCCCCTCCCCAAACCCTGCCCTCCCCAGGCTCCCCCGCAAATCTCCAGGTATTTCTGAAACCAGAGCTGGCAACCCTAGTGGCCTCCCACAAGCAGTCAGAAGATTATTGCTTGTGAGTACGGTGCCAGCCTCCAAGTGCAACCTGGAGATCCCCTGGAACTACAGCTCATCTCCAGACTATAGAGATCAGTTCCCCTGGAGAAAATGGCTACTTCGGAGGGTGGGCTCTATGGTCCCTGTCCTCCCCAGGCTCCACCCCCAAATCTCCAGGGGTTTCCCAACCTGGATCTGTCAATCCCACTCCCCTGTGTCAGACCTCTGGATAAATCAGTTCTCAACAACATTCACTTTGAAGAAGGATACATTTATTGAGACAATGATAGGATCCAGCCTGTACCATGGCTGTGTTAGAACTGAGATTAAAGGTGTGAAAGCAATAGATATACAGGGTTCAAGCAAGGGCCCTCAAAGGCTCAGAACCAATCACCCCATGGGCTTTCACCCACCAAATGTAACTGCCATTCATCCCCCTCTTAGTGTCATCCTCCCCAACATGTAAGACAAAAGCCAGCATAGAAAGATGAGCTTCAAGGCCACTAAAACTTCCCAGGAGAGATAAGGTGACTGGTACGTCAAAGGCTTCGGAAGTGAAAGTGTTTTGGCTCTGCATTCCTCCACTCCCCCCTTTCCCTGTTACTATGGCAAAGGAGCTGTAAAATGCAAAATGAATAGCGAGTTTGACGCCCAGCCAGTGGCTGGGATAGGGTTGCCACCCTCCAGGTAGCACCTGGAGATCTCCCAGTAGTACAGTCAATCTCCAGATGGCCAAGATCATCCCCCTGGAGAAAATGGCTGCTTTGGAAGGTGGGCTTCATGGCATTATACCCTGCAGAGGTTCCTCCCCAAACCCTGCCCTCTCTAGGCTCCCCCCCCAAATCTCCAGGTATATCCGAAATCAGAGCTGGCAACACTAGCCATGGGGGTTAGGGCAACCCTAGTGAATGACAACCTACTCAAGTCCCCCCCACCCCCCTGAAACTCTGGAGTTAATAGTGAGAGATTAATTTATGAGTGGAGGTGGAATAGAGAACTGCTGGAGTTCACAAAGAAAAAATGGTGGTGCGGAGTGGCTCTCCCCACAGCTTAGACTGGATAAGGCATTCTCAGAGTAGACCTATAGAGAATTTCATGGCCTTCACCTTCGTTTAAGACCCAAAGTTGTTGATGCCCTTCAGAGATTTTTAAACAACAGACCTGAGATTTCCCCCTTTTTCTCCCGAAGGCTTTTGACACAAGGCGTGTTTCTCCTCCATCAGTACACTTGACAAATGGAGAGCATTCTTCATGGCCATTGTGAAAAATTATTTTCTGTGTGGGTGCTTGGTGTTCCTACTTAAAATAAATCACTTTGCTGTGTGTGCCATCATGAAAGAACGGAGGGAACGGCATTGCAATAATGTCGCCCAAGCCCTGGCAGCATGGAGGCAACAATGGGTACCACTCCGTGCCAAGAAACACAGGGAGACTGGCTGGGACTTAACACGTAAGTTCTACTTCTACTCCTCAATGGTACGGTGCGCCATGCTAGGCCTAGAGAGGGGAACTTGGGTGGCCATAGTGACCTCCTTCTGCACCCCACTCCACTTGGTCTGCTTTTTCCACTGGTGCGATCTATGGAAACAAGTTGCTATGGTTATCTTGTTGTCATTCAGTGGCACTGTCATGAGAAAGTGCCTTCTCTATGTTGATCAGTCTGGCAGTTTATGTTGTGGCATGCAGGCAGGCAGGGGCACGGGGTGAGTGGTCAGCACAGGATCTGGTCTGAGGGTTGAGCACCAGGTCTGAATGTCAGCACAGAGCAGGTTACAGGGCAATCCAAAGACAGAGTCAAGCAGTCCAAGAGTCAAACACAAATGAGATAGAGCAAATCCAACAATCATAGTTATGGGCAGTCCAAGTCACAGAGTCCAGTTCAAGAGGCATAAGGATACAAGGCAGGTTCCAATTCAGAGGTAAATCAACTTGTTGCTTCCAGGCTTAACATCCACCCTTGGCTGGTTTTTATAGATGTGTGGCTAAGGGTTCTGTTTGTAGCCAGCTGCTCAGAAGTAATCCTGCAACTACTCAGCTAGCATTGGGCCAAGAGGCGAGCACTTTGTTGTCTCTCCTGTAGTTTGGCTCATAGCCTCCATCTGCAGACCTCTCCCCTGGGAAGGCAGCCACTGACCATGTCCTTGCCTCAAGACCAATGTTCCCTCTAAGCTGCGGAAACTTGTGAGCAAAAATTCTACTTTGTGAGCTACTGGCATTAAAGTGGTGAGTGAGCGATTTGGCTGCTGCATAAATTAGTTTGCCCTGGAGCCAACTTTCCTGAGCTAAGACAAAATTCTGTGAGCTGGGGGCTAAGAAACTGTGAGCTAGCTCACTAGCTCAGCTTAGAGGGAAAACTGCTCAAGGCCTGGAGCAAGCTTCAAGGTAAGGATAATGCTATAGGAACCTGTAAATTCCTAAGCCAAAGGGGCCTATTTTAACATCTGCTACAGCATGTATAGAGATAGGGAGAGAGGATTTGCATTTTACCAATTTCTTTTGATTCCCTTGCTCATTTTGGTGCTGTGCTAAAAGGGTGCTTGTAAACATTTTCTTTTTAATAAATACTTTATAACTTTTGATGCTGGGAGTAGTTCTCTGTACCACCTAGACCTCCACCATCTCAGACATACTATTTTAAAAGGAGCGCCAGGGGGAAGGCAAATCAGTTGGCAAATGTCTATTCCTCCAGGGGGTGCACAAGGCAGTAAGTGGTCCCCATGATGACCAGGTGCTGGGCAGCAGGAGACAAAAAGGTAAGGCATCAGATCTTGGAAAGGCAGCTGGGAGCCTTGACCCTCCCAGCAATTCCTTATAAGGGTCAGATGGTGGTGAGCTACCCTGAGAGTGGAAGAGAAGCCCCTCCAGGTATGGAGAAACACCTAGGAGGGCAGGGCGGAATAGGGCCTGTAGGCCAGAGCAGGCCCTTTTCGCCACAGTTACGGAAGAGGGGTTTTATCCCAGGGTTCCAGGGAAGGAACAGGGGGACTAAATCACCCCAAACAAGGCCCAAGGGGGTCAGGAGAACCCTGGGTCTTGTCACAGGCACTCACAAAGAAAGGGAGCATTATGTGCAGTAGAAAAAATGAGTGAGTGTGTGTTAAGAACATAAGAGCATAAGAGAAGCCAATGTTGAATCAGGCCAATGGCCCATCTAGTCCAGCACTCTGTCACACAGCGGCCAAAATATCCCAGGTGCCATCAGGAGGTCCAGCAGTGGGGCCAGGGCACCAGAAGCCCTCCCACTGCTGCCCCCTCCAGCACCAAGAATAGAGTGCATCACCTGCCCCAGACTGAGAGTTCCCATCTATACCCTGTGGCTAATAGCCACTGATGGACTTCTGCTCCATAAGAACATAAGAGCATAAGAGAAGCCAATGTTGAATCAGGCCAATGGCCCATCTAGTCCAACACTCTGTCACACAGCGGCCAAAATATCCCAGGTGCCATCAGGAGGTCCAGCAGTGGGGCCAGGACACCAGAAGCCCTCCCACTGCTGCCCCCTCCAGCACCAAGAACAGAGTGCATCACCTGCCCCAGACTGAGAGTTCCCATCTATACCCTGTGGCTAATAGCCACTGGTGGACTTGTTGTGTTGTCAAGTTGCTTCCGACTTACAGCAACCTGATAAATTAATAGAACAAAGTCTTACTCCAGTGGCACCTTTGAGACTAACAAAGTTTAATTCTGGGTATAAGCTTTCGTGTGCATGCCACAGTCCTTCAGATATTAATTAATATCCTCCCAAATGTGCTGTCATGAACAGCCTTGCTCAGGTCTTGCAGACTGAGGGCCGTGTGGCCTCCTTGATGGAGCCCATCCATCGCATGTTGGGTCTTCCTCTTTCCCTGCTGCCTTCAGCTTCTCCAAGCATTGTTGCCCTTTTCAGTGACTCCTGTCTTCTCATAATGTGACCAAAGTACAATAGCCTCAGTTTGGTTATTTTAGCTTCTAGGGGGAACTGAAGATTTGATCTAGAACCCACTTATTGCTTTTTTTTTAGCAGTCCACGGTACCCGCAAAACTCTCCTCCGACACCACATTTCAAAGGGATCCACTTTCTTCCTGTCAGCTTTCTTCATTATCCAGCTTTCAACAGAAAAATGCTATTGGGCAAATGGTAACTGCACATGTGAAGTGCCCCTGATGATGATGATGAAGATTGGATTCATATCCCGCCCTTCACTGGGAGTCTCAGAGTGGCTTACAAACTCCTTTCCCTCCCCCTCCTCACAACAGACAGCCTGCGAGGTAGGTGGGGCTGAGAGAGCTCTCTCGAGAACTGCCCTTGAGGGAACACCTCTGAAAGAACTTGCGATTGACCCAAGGGCACACCAGCAGGTGCAAGTGGAGGAGTGGGGAATTAAACCTGGTTCTCCCAGATCTGAATCCACGCTGTTAACCACTATACCAAACTGGCTCTACTCGGCTATGAAGAAGTGTGATCCTTTGCATCCGAACGCTGACTGCACATGCATGGAATCTCATTGAACATTCCGAGCCGAACTTCTGGTGGGAAGAGGTACTCAACTCATAATATGACTGAGCGTTATGAATTGGACTTTATGAATGTTCTCTAATTTCAATGAGTCAGGTGCAAGAGAACTTCACCTGGATGATGCCCCCCTCCTGAATGAATGTATATCAGTTGAGGAGGGTTGTCATTTTGGAAGTTCTACTTTAGGAACCAAAAGTCCTTGGGTCATCCTTGCCTGGCCTCCAAAGGACTCCTCCAAATTCTGGACAGTCCCTTACAAAAAGCTTTCCCTATGACATCACTACCCTGATCTGGATAGCTCAGGCTGGCCCGATCTCATCCATTCTTGGAAGCTAGTGGTTAGTATTTGGATGGAAGACGACCAAGAAAGTCCAGGGTCACAATGCAAAGGCAGGCAATGGCAAGCCACCTCTGAATGTCTCTTGCCTTGAAATCCCTAAGGGGTGGCCATAAGTCAGCTGCTACTTGACTATAAAAATAAATAACATCACAAATGGTGTGTGCTGTCTTGGCTGGTTGCCACAGAGACTACACACTGGAAACACAGTCTGGAATCAAGGTAAGCCACAGAGCCAAAGGTTGGATAGCCGGGGAGTCAATTCAAGGTTGCGGGTTTCAAGGACAAGGAGCAGCTGTTACACACACAGAACCAGGCCTAAGTATTCAAAGCTGCTGCTGTGCTGGAGCAGGTGCAAGGAGTGCTTTTGAACAGGTCCTCCCTTCCCTGGGAGTTGAGTCTGCCAAGGCTTACAGCTCCTCCCATTGCTTTTGCAAGAGCTGCAGTCTGGCACTCCTTCGCTCCTGCATAGTCAGCCTCTGTCATGCCCTATGTCTGGTGCACTCAGGAGAACTAGGCAGGGAGTCTGGCCTTGGGGTGTCTGCAACTGTGGGTGCTGGGCCAGGCTCAGGATCGGTCTCTCCTTCTGGCTGTACCTCCTGTGCAGCTGCTGGGGACTCTTCCTCCTCAGGTACTGTTGAGGGTTCTTCTTCTGGGCTGACTCCAGAGGAGGCTGGGTTGCTCCCTGCCTCTTCCTCATCTGAGGAGTAGTCAGCCTCGGCAGAGCCAGTACCCATGTCATGGTGAGGACCTTTGACTTTACAAGGACACCGAGAAGATGGTGCTTCCCTCTGCTTCTGCCAGTGTCCTGCCTCTTTGAGACATCAGATTTAGGCTTGCCAAGAACTTACTGCGTGCTGGTGGGATATGGATACATACTCGCAGGACCATCCCCAGGGGAAGGACAGGTGCAGAGCACCATGCCGTCGCCAGGAAGGGGTGCTAAGTGACGCTCTGGCAATGCAGCTGGAAACTCGATGGTACCCCATTTCAGCCCCATTGCCAGAGCGTCGCCTGGTGTTACTTCCTGGCGACGGCATGGTGCATTACCAGGAGGACTGGTCCGGCCGGGGAGCATGCGTCCCCCGCTCCCACGTGGTAAGTACTTGGGAACCCTAGTCAGATTGTTCTTGGACAGACAGAGCTCTGTGCTGATTCAGCAGGATTCCCCTACAGCCTTGGATCTCATGGATGGTGCAGCACTGATAACATGCAAAAGGGAATTTCAGGAGTGTAAAGGGGAGGAAAGCACTTGGCCGGATTCCAGAGGAGAACATCACATTCCAAAGGAGAACATCCGGCACTTGGCCGGATTCCAAAGGAGAACATCACACTGATTATGTAGTTTCCCAGCAAGTTCTTGAGAACGGCAATTACCACCTTATGCTGGAACAACCCTATCGGATCTGATAAAACAGCAGACTGCGGTAGGCCAGATATAATACTGCTGAACCATCTAATTCCCCCTCAAATTGCTTATCATCCTACAAACTGCGGTACCTCTGGCACATATCACTGAAATAAACTTTTTGGGGGTCTGTGTGTGATTTTTTTTTTTAAATAAAAGAGGTACGTTCTCCTGCAGGCAAAGAGACAAGGGCCAAAGGAAACATGGAATGAGTGCAGCAAGTTCAAGGGTAATGGAAGGGCCACAGCTCAGTGGTAGAACACATGCTTGGCATGCATAAGGTCCCAGGGTCGATCCCTGGCATCTCCTGTTTAAACTATCAGGTCCAAAGTGATAAGATTTTGGTATTTTTATATGAGGTGTAATGGGGCCCTTATATGTTTTTTATTTCTTTACTAAAAATACACGTATTTTTATATTATTTACACTAAGTTTTAATTGCTGGCCCCCTACTCTGTTTGACTGACACCTTTCCATTCTTGATCCTAGGTTTCGGGGTTAAGTTTGTTCCCTTTTTTTGTCCCAAGGTGATACGAAGCAGTACTTCCCAACCTGTGGGTCAAGACCCAAAAGTGGGTCGCAGAGCCTCTGAAAGTGGGTCGTGGACTAGCCCTCCCCAATGGCCACCCCTGCCCTTTCTGTTGCTCTCTTTCGTATTCTGGAAACCGAGATCAGACCCTGGAAACAGCATCTTCCATGTCCTACACTAGCTGGCATCCTTTCTCTACCGCATATGCATGTCGGTCAAGTAAAACGTGTCCTGATGGGTGCTCGAGTGAGTTTTTTAGGAGGCATAGAGGGAGCAATGGGGAAGGAGAGGATGGTCAAAGGCTTTGTCTCCTCCCCCCTTAATAAACTTTTATTTATATAATATATTAACAATTTACATTAGCCATTACTATTAGGAAACCACAACAACAACATAATTGCAAACACAAAAAACACAAGCCATAAAACCAAACTGCTATTCAAGATATAGTTATAACCTTCGAATTATCAGGAAGGGCTTTTTTAAGCTTACTATGTCTTTCCACATATTCAAGAAGAGAAGAGAAGAGGTTGGATTTATACCCCGCCCTTCACTACACAAAGGAGTCTCAGAGTGGCTTACAATCTCCTTTCCCTTCCCCTCCCCACAACAGGCACCCTGTGAGGTAGGTGGGGCTGAGAGAGCTCTCTCGAGAACTGCCTTTGAGAGAAAAGCTCTGAGAGAACTGGTGACTGACCCAAGGTCACACCAGCAGCTGCATGTGGAGGAGTGGGGAATCAAACCTGGTTCTCCCAGATTAGAGTCCAGGCTCCTAACCACTACAGCAACGTTCCAGATAATCTGAATGAAAGTCCAGACTCTCCACCAAGGAAATAAGGTCTGATATTTTGTCCACGACCAGGTATTCCCATAATTTATTGAAGAACATATCTGATGAGGGTTGTGTACTTTTTACCAATGCCTCGCCACTAAGTCTTGGCTTCCACAAGCATATAAAAATGAGATCTTTCCTGACAGCAGAAAACTCTGTCACCTCCCGTAAATTAAGCAAGACAAGTTCTGGCCTCGTAGGGATACTGTGCCCAGTAATATCACATATCAGGGGTTTTTTTCATAAAAGTTTTTATTTTATTTTATATTAGACAAACAGACAAACATAGATACATACAATCCGGGTTTTCATATAAATCTTGATTTGACTTCTATATTACCTCATACAATAACTGTTTAAAGTTTTGTTGAAGGCTTTCACGGCTGGAGTTCATTAGCTGCTGTGGATTTTCTGGGTTGTCTGGCCATGGTTTTGGCATTGTAGGACCTGTGTCAATGTACTCCATCTTTCTGTGTTATACCTCTGAGGATGCCAGTCACAGCTACTGACAAAGCGTCAGGTTCTACAATGCCGAGACCACAGCCAGACAACCTGGAAAATCTACAGCAGCTAATGTTTAAAGTGTTATCTTTCTGAGTCACCGTGTATTTTGAAATGTATTTTGCATTATAGTTAGACATATATTTTATTATTTCTTCTTATACAATTGTTATGCCAATATTGTTCATTTATTATAGTCTTTTAACCAATGGTAAAATCTTGCCCATGTGTTTTCAAAGCTTATTTCATCTTGTCCTCTAAGAATTAAAGCTAATTTATCCATTTTGGCTGTCTTATTTTGTTTATAGTCTCTTCTTTTGAGGGTATTTCTTTATTATTCCAATATTTGGCATATAAAATCCTTGCAGTAGTCACTACATATATAATAAGGTAAAAGTCTTATTTTTTTACAGTTTTGTGGCATTATATTCAAAAGAAATAATTCAGGTATAAAAGGTATGGTACATTCCAACATTTTTTGTAGCATTTCATGAATCTATGCCTAATATTTTTTAATTCTATCACAAGTCCACCACATATGAAAAAATGAACCAACATTCTTTTGACATTTAAATATCACATATCAGTTTAAGAATAGTGATTCAACATTGGCTTCTCTTATGTTCTTATGTTCTTAAAAGGAAGCATGGAAATCGATGGAACTTTCACTTACCTTTCACCGGATCGTGTCAGGTCTAAATGCAAGCGGCGTTCCCTCCTAAACGCTCTGCTTCGCATCTGCCTAACTAAGCGTCACGTCCAGAAGACACTTGGACCGGCCAGGTTGCCAACCTCCAGGTGGGGGCCTGAGATTGCCTGGAATTATAACGGGACTCTAGACTACAGTAGGGTTGCCAACCTCCAGGTGGTGGCTGGAGATCTCCTGGGATTAAACTGATCCCCAGGCAAGAGAGAACTCTAGACTAGAGAGATAAGTTCCCCTGGAGAAAACGGCTGCTTGGGGAAGGGGTAGTGGACTGTATGGCATTGTAGCCAGCTGAGGTCCTTCCCCTCCCCAACCCTGGCACCCCTACCCAGGAATTTCCCAGCACAGAGATGGCAACGCTATGTCCACCAAGGAAATATCAATGCTGATGGCCATCATTGAGAACATCTCTCCCTGTCTGCAGTCCTCGCAGGGTTTGAGGGCCGCAGCTCAGCAGTAGAACATCTCTTTGTATGCAGAAGGTCCCAGGTTCAATCCCCGTCTAGTTCGAAGGATCAAGTAGTAGGTGACACAAATTGATTGTGACTTTGGAGAACCTCTATTAGTCAGAGTAGTACCAGCTTTGATAAATCCATGATCTGCCTCATAAGAAAATAGGAGAAGCCATGCTGGATCAGGCCAATGGCCCATCCAGCCCAACACTCTGTGTCACACAGTGGCCCAAACCCAGGTGCCATCAGGTGCCATCAGGAGGTCCGCCAGCAGGGCCAGAACTCCAGAAGCCCCTCCACTGTTGCCCCCCCCAAGCACCAAGAAGACAGAGCATCATAGTGTTTCCTCTCTACCTTGTGGCTAATAGCCACTGATGGACCTCTGCTCCATATGTTTCTCCAATCCCCTCTTGAAGCTGTCTATGCTTGTAGCTGCCACCACTTCCTGCAGCAGTGAATTCCATGTGTTAGTTCGTCTTTGGGTGAAGAAGTGCTTCCTTTAACCTATTCTAAGCCTACCGCTCATTCATTTCGCTGAGTGCCCACCAGTTCTTGTATGGTGAGAAAGGGAGAAAAGAGGACTCGTTGTGCCTCACTCTAAGGCCGCTTCATGTTGTCCACTGATTTGCATCTGGGAGATGCAGACAACTGCCGAGAGGCCCAGTTCTCAGCGGGAGAGTGAGCTGGTGAGGCCAACGTTAGGTTAACCTACCCAGGCCGGCGGCAAGAGACTCACGGAAATCCATCAATGTTCAGAAAATGCCAATTGAGAGCAGAAGTGCCCAGTCAGAAACCAAGCGTGGCCTGCCAATTTCACCTTTTTTTCCCGAGGGAACAGCCAGATCCCTGCTCGGTGAAATAGTTTGTTCCAAGATTTCTGCTTATGTCAAGAAATTGAATTTGCACACTGTTCAAAGTCACAACCGGCGGCCTTGGCTGTGTGCATTTTCAGGAGCGGGGAAGCCCACTGCAAGAAATGACCTTTGCAATCACGGCTTTTGTAAATCCTCCTCCTCCTCCTCCTCCTCCTCTAAGTCTCAAGGTAGGGTTAACAATCTCCAGGTGTAGTGGTTTGGTGTAGTGGTTAAGTGTGCGGACTCTCATCTGGGAGAACCGGGTTTGATTCCCCACTCCTCCACTTGCACCTGCTGGATGACCTTGGGCAAGCTGTAGTTCTGATAAGAGCTGTTCTTGAAAAATAGCAGTTTCTGTCAGAGCTCTCTCAGCCCCACTGACCTCACAGGGTGTCTGTTGTGGGGAGGGGGAGGGAAAGGAGTTTGTAAGCCACTCTGAGACTCCCTTGGGTAGTGAAGGGTGGGATATAACTCAGTTTTCTCTTCCTCCTCCTCCTCTTCTTCTTTTGACACCTGGAGATCTCCTGCTATTACAGTTGAGCTTCACATGATCAAGTTCAGTTCCCCTGGAGAATATGGCTGCTTTGGAGCATGGACTCTATGGTGTTATTGCTCCCTCCCCTCCCCAAACCCTGCCGTCCCCAGTCTCCACCCCCCAAAATATCCACCCCAAAAATATTTCCCAGCCCAGAGCTGGCAACCCTATGCCAAGGGCAGAGGTGGAATCAGAAGATTTTGGATAAAGACAGATGTAACATTTTCGGAGCGATCCAGGAGAAATGGGGGAAATGTTTTAAATAATAAATAAATAAATAAATAAATAAATAAATAAGTGACACATGTAGTCTGGAGATCAGTGTAATTCCTGGACATCTCCAGTCCCCACTTGTAGGTTGGCAACCCCATTTTTACCCAGTAAAGAGTTAAGTTGTGGAATTCATTCCCAGTGGAGGCAGAGATGGATTTATAGAGATTTATGGACATTTAGACAGATTGATGGAGGAGAGGTACATATATTTATTTACTTCAGGGCTTTTTTTGTAGAAAAAGCCCAGCAGGAACTCATTAGCATAACAGGCCACACCCAACTGCAGAAACTCATTAGCATATTAGGCCACACCCCTGACAGCACAGCTCCCTCCCAGGATTGGCTTCCCCAGGTGCCGCACAGCTTGTGGGGCGCATGGGGAACCCGAGGGAAGGAAGGCAGTTTCTGGATTGGCTTCCCCAGGCGCCCTGCAGCTGTGGGGCACCTGGGGAACCCAAGGAGGGGAGGCAGTTTAAACTGCCTTCCCTCCCTGGATCGGCTTGGCTTCCCCAGGCGTCCCTCAGCTTGTGAGGCGCCTGGGGAAACTGGGGGGTGGGGAAGGCTGTAGGCGTAGCCAACTCAGAAGCCAGCCGGAACTCCGTTCCTGTGCGTTCCTGCCCCAAAATAGCCCTGATTTACTTACTGAAAACATTTATTAGCCACCTTTCTTCCATATACAGCTTGAAGCAGCTTACAATAGAGAGAGAAATACATAAAATGCATTAAACCCCGCCCCCACCATTAAGATCACAGTTTGGGATTGCCACTAAATTAATCGAATGTGGTCCTAGATGAAACCGTTGTCAACTGTCTCCTAAAGATCAGAAGTGAGTGGGGGCGGCCAGGCACTCCTCCCGGGTTAAGTTTTTTTCATACCTGTGGGCTGCCACTGAGAAGGCCCTGTGTCGTGTACCCACCAAGCCAGCTTCTTTGATGGATGGGGGCGGTCAGGAGGGCCCCTCCCTGTGATCTTAATTCGGGGGCAGGAAAGTAAGGGAGAAGAGCGTCCTTCAGATGCCTACTAGCCAATAGCAGGAACTCCTTTGCATATTAGGTGACACACCCCTAATGTAGCCAATCCTCCAAGAGCTTACAGTCGTCCCTGTAAGAAGAGCTCTGTAAGCTCTTGGAGTATTAGCTACATTAGGGTGTGTGTGGCCTAATATGCAAAGGAGTTCCTGCTACAAAAGAGCCCTGCTAGCCATGGTGAGTAAATGGAAACTCCCTATTTGGAGGCAGCAGTTCTCTGAAATTAAGAGAGGTAACACCAGGGAAAGCTTTAGCCTCTGTGCTCTGTTTATTTTGGCCCTGCAAGTACACTAGTTGGCCAGTGTGTAAGACAACTATCTAGCAGGGCTCTTCTAATGTTCTTATGACCAGCTTTGTAGCATCCTCTTGTCTAGTGCCTGGGCCATCAACCACAGATCCCCCCCAACCCACCCCCAGCAGCTTTGCTGCTGTTTGTTTTTAAATGTTTGTGATTTTAGGTGGAGAAGATGAAGCGTGAGCTGAATAGAAAGAGATGTCAAAGGGGGGATGGCTTGCCAGGTGCAGGAAGAGAGATGGCAGATCCACAGCCTGACTGTTAAAATTTATCTCTGTCTTGCAATTTGCCAGATTGCAAAGTCAGACTCATACACAGGTGAAGATCTCAATATGACAAGCAACGGGGAGCTGGCCATTAATAAAACAACTAAATGGGGGGGAAACCCCACAATTTTTCTCGGTATTGTGAAGGCTTTGGCTACTAAAAATAAGGACAACTGGGGCTCCTTGGAATGTCCATTGTAAATTTTTGCATGTTGTTGTTGTTGTTGTTCAGTTCCACAGCTGTGTCCGACTCCTCACGGCCCCTGGACCACATCACGCCAGGCCCTCCTGTCTTCCGTCATGCTCTAAAGTTTGCTTAATTTCATGTTCGTTGCATCGATGACACTGTCTAACCATCTCACCCTTTGCCGTCCCCTTCTTCTTCGACCTTCAGTCTTCCCCAGCATCAGGGTCTTCTCCAGTGAGCACTCCCTTCTCATTTGGTGGCCAAAGTATTTGAGTTTCAGCTTCAGTATCTGGCCTTCCAGGGAACAGTCAGGGTTGATTTCATTTAGGACTGACTTACTCGATCTCCTGGCATTCCAAGGGACTCTCCAGAGACTCTCTCTTTTAAATAGTTGCCTCAAAGAGCAGCAGGAGGGGGTAGAAGAGAGTGACTCAGCAGACAGTGTCAGTGACAGGGACGTTATCCAGACAGCAGAGCTAACAGCTGTTCACACCAAAGTGGACTGTGGAGGCAGGCTTCCTTGGGTACGGTGTCCATTGTCCAAAGGATAAAGAAGAAGAAGAGATTGGATTTATATCCCGCCCTTCACTCAGAGCGGCTTACAGTCTCCTTTCCCTTCCCCTCCCCACAACAGACACCCTGTGAGCAGTGTTCCCTCTAAGCTGAGTTAGTGTGAGCTAGCCCCAGCGAGCTTCCATGGCACAGTGGGGAGTTGAATCTGGGTATTTTCAGATCCTAGACTGACACTCTAAACCGGGGGTGTCAAACTCATTGGTTATAAGGGCCGGATCTGACATAAATGAGACCTCGTTGGGCCGGGCCATGGGTGTCATAAAATGTAATGCCAGGTAGCGGAGACATAAACTTTATAAAGAACCCAAACACAAAGGGTTGGGTCTTTTTAACTTAAAATAAAAACATGCTTAAAGCATGAGCACTCTTGCAACGTTTTGCTTATTTAACAGTGTCTGATAACTGACACCTCTTGCTCTGAATTGCTGCATCAAAATGTCTGTGCTGTGGCAATCTTGAGTGTGCCAATTTGGTGTGGTGGAATGGTGGGTGGACTCTAATCTGGGAGAACCAGGTTTGATTCCCCACTCCTCCACTTGCAGCTGCTGGATGACCTTGGGCAAGCCATAGTTCTGGCACAGCTGTTCTTGAAAAGGAGCAGTTTCTGTCAGAGCTTTCTCAGCCTCACCTGCCTCACAGGGTGTCTGTTGTGGGGAGGGGAAGGGAAAGGAGTTTGTGAGCCGCTCTGAGACTCCGAGTGAAGGGTGGGGTATAAATCCAACCTCCTCCTCCTCCTCCTCCTCCTCCTTCTTATTCTCCTTCTCCTTCTTCTTCTTCTTCTCCTCCTCAGGGCCGGATCACCCATTGGGTGAACTAGGCGCTCGCCTAGGGTGCCCTGGCCTCAGAGGCGCCAAATGGCGCCCCACTCCCCTCCCCCGCTCCCTAACCAGGCACCCGCTGCCCTTACCAGGCACCTGCCACTGCCGCCACTAGACCCCCGCCCCCTTCCCTGGCTTTCCTGGGGGCCCCGCAGCTGCGGAGCCTCCAGGAAAGCCAGTGCTCCGCCACCGCCTCCTGGTCTCCAGGCCCCACCGGGAGGTTGGCATCCCCTGTGGGGGGCGCCCCAGGCTTCCTGCCTAGGGCGCCCAGACACCTGGAGCCGGCTCTGCTCCTCCTCCTTCTTCATTTTCTCTTTCTCCTCCTTCTTCTTAATCTTCTTCTTCTTTGCTGTTCAGGTGTGTGTCTGTAATCTGCAAACCTACGAAGACGCAGCAGCAGCAGAACTGCAAGAAGAAGCAGAAGACAGCCAGTTCCACTGTGGGCCTGAGAAAAGCCCCCTGGGGGCCTGATTTGGCCCCCGGGCTGCATGTTTGACATCCCTGCTCTAAACACTGCACCACGATGGGGATAGGCCTAGTGAACCAAGGGAACTTTTGGAATTTGGTCTCATTCCTACATGGGGTTGCTTCCCTCACCTCCGTTCCTCTGATATATTCTCCCCACCCATGCAAATAGGGATGAGCAGATGTCCTCAGTCCCATTCCTTTCCTGTTCTGGGATTTCAGTCTGTGCTGTGTTCCACACTTCCTTTATCCCAGTTGAACTATGTACATTTCTAAAAATTACGTCAGGACTTGAAATATGCACCCCGAAGGACTTGCAGGCAAAGTTTGGATTGCACATGTGGATCAGGAATGCCGATTCCCTGCTATAAAAGCCGCCCTTTCTCCTGAAGAATTCACACTTGGCAGGTTTCCCGATACGCCCCGATGGAGACAGTGTAATTTAACGAAATTATTACAGAGGGGATGTAGGCACTGTTTCTATTGGGAGTTATTTTGTTTTATTTATTTTTGCAGAGGTAAAATGGTAACCGCCTGCATCCACCTCAAAAAGTGCCGTCGAGTGCTCTCCACGCCTGGGAGGAGAGAACGGAGATTCTCAGTTTGCTTCCCACAATTAGAAAAGACGCCTTTAGACGCTGATCTGCTATTTTGACATGTCTAAAGCTTTGCAACTGTTGACTTTATAACCTTAGCTTGTTATTTAGCTCTGACTTTGCATATCTTAAACAGCATCATGTCACATGTTAATTTGCTGTTCATTCTCTGGCTATAAGTTTGAACCTTCCCTGCCATTCTAATGCATTTGATAAAGCGTGCATGCGCACGAAAGCTCATGCCTTGAATAAACACATCCCTTAAAGGCGCCACTGGACCCTAAATTTGTTCTACTGTTTCAGACCAACATGGCTGACCACATGGATCTCCCCTCTTTCTTTCTTTCTTTCTTTCTTTCTTTCTTTCTTTCTTTCTTTCTTTCTTTCTTTCTTTCTTTCTTTCTTTCTTTCTTTCTTTCTTTCTTTCTTTCTTTCTTTCTTTCTTTCTTCCTTCCTTCCTTCCTTCCTTCCTTCCTTCCTTCCTTCCTTCCTTCCTTCCTTCCTTCCTTCCTTCCTTCCTTCCTTCCTTCCTTCCTTCCTTCCTTTCTCTCCCTCCCTCCCTCCCTCCCTCTCTCTTTCTTTCTTTCTTTCTTTCTTTCTTTCTTTCTTTCTTTCTTTCTTTCTTTCTTTCTTTCTTTCTTTCTTTCTTTCTTTCTTTCTTTCTTTCTTTCTTTCTTTCTTTCTTTCTTTCTTTCTTTCTTTCTTTCTTTCTCAAAACCCAGCTCAACGAGCATAGAAGGTTATATTAAGGGCTGCAAGCCGGGCAAAGTTGAATCTGCCCGCTTGTAACTAGATAAGTCTGGCTCTCTCAATTGACCATTTCAGTAAGTTACAGCTGTCGCGGAGGCCTGATATATCCCAGTGCACAGTCAGATGGGCCATTATGCCATTTCCACCAGTGTCAGCTTACAGCAATGTTGAATCCACTGCATAGATCCTCACCGTGAAAGCAAACCAAATCATACACCCCAAGCCATCAAACCGCACGTCGCAACCACTGTATGCTGACCCCCGCCCGCTCTAGGATGCTTTCAAATTGATTTTTGGATAGTCTCGCTTCCACATTGAAAGATGTTTACCGTATCTGGGATAAAAATAGTTCTCGCGGACTCCAACCCGCGGTGCCTTGGACTGGCCTTTGCGTTGGCAGGAATTATTTCAGCCAAACCGGAATTAATAAATGATCTGGTCGTCAACAATTTATCATCCCCCCCCCGCATGCACCCAAATGTTTCTTGTGAAGTGCTAGTAGGAAAAATTATATGTAGTCGCAGAGAACTGCGGGAGGTGGGCTGGAGCTTTTCTAAAAGAAAAAGTTAACCCAAGAAGAGACCCTGACATTCCAGTCCTCGAGAATGTACGCCCTTCTGCTCCCCAAAATAAAAATGCAGTGTTAATGTCACCAACTGCCCTGACCTGGATAGTCCAGTAAAGGTAAGGTAAAGATTTCCCTTGCTCAAAAGCCAGTCGAATCTGATTCTAGGGATGCGGTGCTCATCTCCGTTTCCAAGCCGAAGAGCCAGCGCTGTCCGAAGATGTTTCAGTGGTCATGTGGCCGGCATGCCTAGATGCCGAGGCCCTTGGAATGCTGTTACCTTCACACCTAAGTGGTACCTATTTATCTACTTGCAATTTCTTGCTTTCAAACTGCTAAGCTGGCCGGAGCTGGGACCAGATACGGGCGCTCACTCCGTCATGCGGCACTCAGGTCTCGAACTGTTGAACTACCAACCTTCCGGCCTGCAGTTCAGCATCTTAACCACTTGAGCCACCACAGCCCTGTTCCATCTATACCTTGTGGCTAATAGCCACTGATGGATCTCTGCTCTATATGTTTATCCAATCTCCTCTTGCTCTCTTTTTTTGGTGAGTATTGTGTGTGTGTATGTGTGCTTGTGAGCCTGGAAGTCACGGTGACTTCTGGAGACCCCTAGTGGGGCTAGGACATTTCAGATAGGCGGCTTTGATATTACCTGCCTCTGCGTCCTGGCCCTGGTATTCCTTGGAGGTCTCCCTTCCAAGAACTTGCCAGGGTCGGCCCTGCTTGGCTTCTGAGTTCTGACAAGATTGAGCTTGCCTGGGTCATCCAGGTCAGAGCTGGGTAGCCCGAATTCCATCAGCTCTCCGAAGCTAAACAGAAGGCTGGGGCTGCTATGCAGAGGCAGGCGATGGCCAACCTCCTCTGAATGTCTCTCGCCTTGGAAACCCTCCCATGAGGCCACCAAAAGTCAGCTGTGACTTGCTGGCACACACAAAAGAGAGGTGTCACTAAGTCGCAGAAGCGGCGTGCGGTGCGTGGTCGATTCCTGCCAGGTTTCTACTCCTGCAGACTGCAGAACAAAGTCTGAGCCCGGCGGCACCTGGAAGAGCAACGAAGTTTAGTTCTGGGTATAAGCTTCTGTGTGCACAAACACGACTCCGTGTACCTGATGAAGTGCGCATGCACATGGAAGCTCATGCCCAGAATTAAACTTTGTTGGTCTTAAAGGCGCCGCTGGACTCAGGCTTTGTTCTTTTGCTTCAGAGGAACACAGCAACCCCCACCTGAATCTATTTTCCCGGCGTTATGGCCTTTTCTAGTGAGGCTCGTCTTCTCATAATGTGACCGAGTACAGTCCTCAGCTTAGATTCAGAGCTGTGTTGCTCTGAAGCAGCAGAACAAAGTCGGAGCCCAGGGGCACAGGACGAAGTCTGCCTGCACAAAAAAGCTTATACCGCGAATCAGGACTTTTTTTGTAGAAAAAGCCCAGCAGGAACTTATTAGCATAATAGGCCACACCCAACAGCAGGCACTCATTAGCATATTAGGCCACACCCCCACGTTACCAGGAGTGTGGTCATCCAGCCACACCCACCTTTTGCTTCTTATTCTGTTTACCTTGTTTGTTGTCAAAACCCCAGGGCTTTTTTTTTTGGTAGCAGGAACTCCTTTCCATGTTAGGCCACACACCCCTAATGTGGCCAAACCTAATAAGTTTCTGCTGTTGGGTGTGGCCTATTATGCTAATGAGCTCCTGCTGGGCGTGGCCAACTTGGGAGCCAGCCGGAACTCCGTTCCTGTGCGTTCCTGCCCCAGAATAGCCCTGCCGTGAATAAAACTTTGTTGGTCTACAAGGTGCCACTGGACTCAGTGCTCTGTTTAGTCATTTTAGGTTTTAGGGAGAGCTCAGACTTGATTTGATCTTGAACGCACTGACTTGTCGCCTTGGCACTCCACGGTATCCGTGAAACACTCCTCCAACACTACATTTCAAAGGAACCAACTTATTCCCTGCCAGCTTTCTTTACTGACTTTCATATCCATCCATAGTAGTGGGGGATAGATACTGTGGCACGAATTACCAGCAACACATCCCGATACTGAAGGGTCTTTTCTAGCTCCTTCCTGGCTGCCCTTCCGCATTTCAATCTCCTTCTGACGTCTTTGAGTTGATGATGGGGTCAAGCAGGGCTTTTTTTTTGGGGGGGGAAGGTGCCAGAACTCTCAAGAGGGAAATGGAGTTTTCAATCTGTCTCCTGAAAACTCATGAACTTTTTAACGTTTTAAAAAGAATTTCATCGAAGAGGTTCTAGAACACTGTTTATTTGGTGTAGTGGTGAACTGCACGGACTCCAGCCTGGAAGAACCAGGTTTGATTCCCCACTCCTCCACTTGCAGCTGCTGGATGACCTTGGGCAAGCCATAGATCTGACAAGAGCTGTTCTCTCAAGGGCAGTTTCTCTCAGAGCTCTCTCAGCCCCACCTACCTCACAGGGTGTCTGTTGTGGGGAGGGGAAGGGAAAGGAGTTTGTGAGCCGCTCTGAGACTCCCTTGGGTCGTGAAGGGCGGAGTATAAATCCAATCTCTTCCTCTTTCTCTCCTCTCCTGTTTATCAAATTTATACCCTGCCCTCCCAGCTGGGGCTGGCTCAGGGCGCCTTACATAAAACACATAAATACAGGCAAAAGGAATCCTAAAACTCCCTAAAACAACCTAACCTTATAAATTGCTTGCACTCATTACTGTCATTCCACGATGTATCAGCCGTCTTCAATAATCTCTTCTCACAGTCGGCTCACAGATCTTCCTTGGGCGCCTGGCACAGGCTGCTGTTGGGTTTCCAGGGGGGCGTTCCCCCAGAGGAGAAAAAGCCCTGGGGTCAAGGAACAGGAAACCTTGAACCATTTCTATTTCTCCAGCATCAACCTTTTCCAAAGGGCGAAGCCTTTGCCCCCCCCCCCCTTCAATTTAGGCACTGGCAGCCCTCAGGGGACTGTATCCCACACATTGAGGATGTCAGGCGGCAGCTGTTTGACATTTCGCTCACCTCGACCCCCCGAGGAGAGCTGGCAAGCCCTTGGGAAGGTTGCCAGACATCCCAGGGACAGCCTGTAAGAAGAGGAAGCCCAGACTGCGAGAAACCCAGTCAGGCAGAGACCGGTCGGGCCTCTACGGGGGAACCTGATGAGTACTGGAGGAGCAAGATTGATGGTCGGGAGGGAGTCCCTCTGTCTGGACCATCATGTCTCTCCCCTCCACCTGCCCGGAGGGTGGAGGGGAGCTCTGGAGGGGAGCTCTGAAGACCCCCCCCACCCCATGCCCAGGTTCTTAATCTCTTCCCACAAGCTGCAAACAGCAGCTCCGTCACTGCCTGGAGGAGAGGCAAAGGGCTCTTTAGTCCTTAATGATGCATTCGCTGCCTCCTGCAGCACCCAGCCACTGCAGACAGAAGAAGAAGAAGAAGAAGAAAAAGAAGAAGAAGAGGAGGAGGAGGAGGAGGAGGAGGAGTTTGGATTTATACCCCACCCTTCACTACCCAAGGGAGTCTCAGAGCAGCTTACAAACTCCTTTCCCTTCCCCTCCCCACAACAGACACCCTGTGAGGTAGGTGGGGCCGAGAGAGCTCTGACAGAAACCGCTCTTTTTCAAGAACAGCTGTGCCAGAACTCTGGCTTGCCCAAGGTCATCCAGCAGCTGCACGTGGAGGCGTGGGGAATCAAACCTGGTCCTCCCAGATTAAGAGTCCGCGCACTTAACCACTACACCAAACTGGCTTACACTGCTCTCCTTTCCTCTGTTTTATCCTTACAACAACCTTGGGCAGTTATCGTCCATCCACTGCTTCCCCATGCTTTGGCCATTACAGTCTCTCTCTTTTTCCTAGTAACCACTTTCCCCCTTTTTTTTTGTTTCCTGTGTGCAACGAAGAGGGCCAGTCTCTATAGTGTGTGGATGGTCTTGAGCTATTTTGCCATGTTTTCAGGATGAGGTGTGCCTTGACATGGATTCGAAAGCATTGCCAACCTCTGAACTGCTGTATCGACCACCACGTAATTTTTTTTTTCAAAATTGGCACCATCCCACCATTACATCATTGTGAATGGGTGCCATTTCTATAATTAGACAATGTTTGTGTTTGTGTGTGTCATGATGCAATAGCTCTAATTACGCCCCCAAATGAAGATCTACTTGTGCTGATGTTAGTAAACAGGTGTATTCATGATCATAATAGAACGGAACCCACTGGGCATGTCTTCCATTTATAATCCCACAAATAGCTAATGCTGGAACAGCAACTTCATGAGAACGTAAGGACATCAGAAGAGCCCTGCTGGATCAGAACCAGTGGTTCATCTAGCCCAGCATCCTGTCTCACACAGTGGCCAACTGGTTCCTCCGGAGGGCCAACAACAGGGCACAGAGGCCGAGGCCTTCCCCTGATGTTGCCTCCTGGCTCTGGGATTCAGAGGCTTAGAGTTTTGAAAATCCGGGGGAGAAAGATTTGTTGCGTGAACCCAAGACTGGGGTTATAGTATCTCTAGTTTGAGGCATCGAACAACAACAAAAAATCCAGGCATACTCAACAGTTTGTACAAGATATTGGATCCTTGGAAAAATCAGAGCAGGAGCCTCTTACTGGGCTGGAAGTGGATTTGGATGATGCCACATGGAAACGTGAAAGTGATGGGACTCTGGAGTACCGTTCCTCTCTGTTGCCAGGGCCCATGACCACAGGAGGGAGCTGCTTCCCAGCCTTGCTTTCTTTGCTGGTGGTCAGATCAGATGGCACCTTTTGGCTTTTTCAGAACCAGAAAGACATAACTTTAGAGGGGAGAGGAAATGTGAGGATGTTGGCTTTGGTTCTAGTATAAAGAGCAGGTGGCAAAGGAGGAAGGGAGCAGCTGAGTGCAGGGTGCTTCATTGGAGGGGATATCGGAACTGAGAACTAGGTGGTCGTGCAGCTTCTAAGTGAATTCCTTCCTTCCTTCCTTCCTTCCTTCCTTCCTTCCTTCCTTCCTTCCTTCCTCCCTCCCTCCCTCCCTCCCTCCCTCCCTCCCTCCCTCCCTCCCCTCCCCCCTCCCCTCCCCCCCTCCTTCCTTTTGTGCCCATCCCATCTCAGGGCATGGTAACATGCATCATCATCATCATCATCATCACCACCACCACCATCTTCATCACCACCCTCACTCCCACCATCTAGATCCATTCCTCATAGAAAACCAGTCTTTTACATTACGTTATGACCCCCTCAGACCCAACTGAAATTAACCGTTTGCACTGACCTTGGGAGAAGCTCAGGATGAAAGTGAGCAAGGGCAGGTCTCCATAATCTACAGTTCCATGAGATATCTATCTATCTATCTATCTATCTATCTATCTATCTATCTATCTATCTATCTATCTATCTATCTATCTATCTATCTATCTATCTATCATCTATCATCTATCATCTATCATCTATCATCTATCATCTATCATCTATCATCTATCATCTATCATATCTCTCTCTCTCTCTCTCTCTCTCTCTCTCTCTCTCATCTGTCTGTCTGTCTGTCTGTCTGTCTGTCTGTCTGTCTGTCTGTCTATCTATCTATCTATCTATCTATCTATATCTATCTATCTATCTATCTATCTATCTATCTATCTATCTATCTATCTATCTATCATCATCTATTTATCATCTATTGCCTATCAATAACTATATCTGTTCCTGGGTTGTTCTGTCCTTTCAGATTGCAGATGGGGGACTGAACGTAGCACAGGATTGAATGAAAGTCTTCCCTCTCCCCCAAAAAACCCTTGCCAAATATTAGAGACACTGCAAATCTCAATACAAATGTGCCCAACAATCAGTCTTACCATGTTCAAAGGTGTTGATCAGACATGAGCCGATCATAAGAACAGAAGAGAAGCCATGTTGGATCAGACCAGTAGCCCATCTAGCCCAACATTCTGTGTCATACAGTGGCCCAAACCAGATGCCATCAGGAGGTCCACCAGCGGGGCCAGAGCTCCAGAAGCCCTCCCACTGTTGTCCCCCCCCCAAGCACCAAGAATACAGAGCATCACTTGCCCCAGACATAGTGCTCCAACCATGTGGCTAACAGCCACAGATGAACCTCTGCTTCATATGTTTATCCAATCCCTTCTTGGAGCTGTCCGTGCCCGATTAAGACAATATTCAGGTTTTAACAATGATTTAATTTTAGCATAGATGTTTGTTCAATTGCTAAAGATGTAGTCTCTTTTACTGTTAATAGATTATCCCTAACATTAAGAACATTTTTGTTTATTCTTTTAAAGAGAAAATCTATCCCCAAGTACTGTAATATTGATGTTTTATCGTCTGCTTCTGTATTTAAAATTAAAAAATTAAAATTAAAAATTAAAAAATTAAAATTAAAAATTAAAAAATAAAATTAAAAATTAAAAAATTAAAATTAAAAATTAAAAATTAAAATTAAAAATTAAAAAATTAAAATTAAAAATTAAAAAATTAAAAATAAAATAATACATCTGATTTTACCTGTTGTATTTATTTATTGCTTTGATTTTGTGTGTAACAGCTCATAATATTTGATAAACTTGGTGAATCTATGTTTCCTCCTGCCCCCTCTTCCCTTTTGTATTCCACCTTTTTTTTGAGAAAATAAAATAATAATTTAAAAAGCTGTCTATGGCCAACAACTGGCCTGCCAAACAGCTGTAACTTGCATTGGGGTTTACCAAAACAGACTTGCATTGAGGTTTTACACATGCACAAAGAGCCTGCCGATTCAAACCAATCGGCAGCCATTAGCATTGCTAGAGACTGGATGAGCACCAAAGGAGAGCATTTTATTGATGACTGGTTTCTACGATCCATATCTGATTCAGTTGCTTATTTAAATAATTGCCCGCTGGATGGAAAAGTTATGCAACACAGACAGCAGGTAGTAGAGCTCTGGCAGTGAGAGACCACACATGCACAAGAAGTCAGTTGTGCTGTACTGTATGGTTAGGAAGGAATACAGTGGGGAAATAGCCAGGAAGGGGTCAACAAGCAGTTGAACTGATGATTGAATAACCTGCTCACTCTTTGAGACCGTTGAACAGAATGTGAGCCAAACTGGCAGATGTTTGAGAATCTCTACCTTATGTCTAGCCTGAACTGCATGGCCCCAGCTAGCTTGATCTCACAGAATCATAGAGTTGGAAGGTACTTCCAAGGTCATCTAGTCCAACCCCCTGCACAATGCAGGGAATTCACTAACACCTCCCTCTCCACACTCGCAGTGATCGCTGTTCCACGGCCAGGAGATGGCAAAAAACCTCCAGGATCTCTGGCCAAACTGGCCTGGAGAACAATTGCTTCTTGACCCCAAATTGGCAATCAGCATTTCCTTGGGGGTGTAAGACCGGGCCAAGAGAACTAAGCACTGAGACAATCCTTCCTCCCCTCCCTCTCATGCTCTGCCTAAGTTTACAGAATCAGCGTGGCTGTCAGGTGGCCATCTAGCCTCTGGTTGAAAACCTCCCAAGAAGGAGAGCCCACCACCTCCCGAGGAAGCCTGTTCCACTGAGGAACCACTCTAACTGTCAGGAAGTTCTTCCTAATGTTTAGCTGAAAACTCTTCTGATTTAATTCCAACCTGTCGGTTCTGGTCCGATCTTCTGGGGCAACAGAAAATAACTCTGCACCATCCTCTACATGACAGCCCTTCAAGTACTTGATTATCATATCACCTCTCAGTTGTCTCCAGGCTAAACATACCCAGCTCCTTCAACCTTTCCTTACAGGAAACCACCTTGAACCACCACGAACTGGCTTAAAATTCGTTGAAGTTTGTGGCTGCTCTTCAGTTCACAAACTGCCCAAAATTCGTCATGAACTTACGACCGTGAGCTGGTTTGTGCCCATCCTTAGCCAATGCAGGAAAGAGGTCAATCTAAATCAGTTTTCAAGACTGCAGTGAAGTACCCTGGGTCTGCATGGATAAGAGCTTTGGAAACTATCGCAAAACAGTCGCTTGAGCCCAGTGGGCAACAAGGAGCCAGTGGAGATGCTGGCATCGCATTGCAAAGATGCTGAGCAGGGGGGTGCCGAAGGGCAGGCATGTGAGCTGCCGGGCTGCAGGGTGCTTTCATGCACGGCTTGCTTCCCTGCTCCCTTGCAGCAACAGCGCTCCCTCTCCCGCTGCTGGGAATGAAAGCATGCCACGGTTAGGCAAACGCAGATACGATGCCTCGGTCCCCGACAGAGAGGCGGAGGCAGGAGGAGGAGGCCGCAGCTCTGTCGCAGCCTGCAGCAGTGGCGCACATCAATGTCAGCTTTGTTCAGATGCTCCAGCTTTATTTGTTGATTTAGAGATTTATACCCATCTTTCCTCCCTTATAGGGGCCCCAAGGAACTTACATCATACTCTTCTATTTTTATCATTACAACAGCCCTGTGAGGTGGGTCAGGCTGAGCGTGGAGGAGGAGGAGGAGAAGAAGAAGAAGAAGAAGAGGAGGAGGAGGAGGAAGAGGAGGAGGAGATTGGATTTATACCACGCCCTTCACTACCCAAAGGAGTCTCAGAGTGGCTGACAAACTCCTTTCCCTTCCCCTCCCCACAACAGACACCCTGTGAGGAAGAAGAAGAAGAAGAAGAAGAAGAAGAAGAAGAAGAAGAAGAGGAGGAGGAGGAGGAGGAGGAGGAGGAGGAGGAGATTGGATTTATACCCCGCCCTTCACTCGCAGTCTCAGAGTGGCTTACAAATTCCTTTCCCTTCCCCTCCCCACAACAGACACCCTGTGAGGTAGGTGGGGCTGACAGAACTCTGACAGAAATTGCTCTTTTTCAAGGACAGCTGTGCCAGAGCTTGTGACTGACCCAAGGTCACATCAGCAGGTGCAAGTGGAGGAGTGGGGAATCAAACCCGGTTCTCCCAGATTAGAGTCCGCGCACTTAACCACTACACCAAACTGGCTCTACCAATCTATTTAATTAATTTTTAAATTTATAGTCTGACTTTCTCACTGCAAGCACACTGGTAGAGAATCTGTTTGGTGTGTAGAAGGTCCCAGATTCAATCTCCACCTATCCTGTTAAAGGACTGGGCAGTAGGCAGTGTGAAAGACCTCTTCCTGACACCCTGGAGAGCTGCTGCCAGCCTGAGTAGACAATACTGACTGTGTACTTCACCACTACACCAAACTGGCCTGAGGTCACCCAAGCAAGTTTCCAAGGCAAAATGGGGATTCGAACCCGAGTCTCCCAGATCCTCGTCCAGTACTGTAAGCCAGGGATCCCCAATCTTTTTGAGCCTGCAGGCACCTTTTGGAATTCTGACATGGCACGGTGGGCACAGCAGCCACAAAATGGCTACCACAGAATGACCGATGCAGAAGGCAGAGCCAGCCGCCAAAATGACCGCCATAGCTTTACTTCAGTCACACAGTCCCGGCCATCGAGGGCTTCAGTGCAGCATATCAGGTTTTGACTTGATATTAAATACTTTTGGAGTTCATATAAGAAAACTTTGAGACTATACAGTCATTTGGTATTGCAAAATATTTATTTAAATGCATTGATATAAGACTTGTTAATTGCATTTGCAGTGTCTGTTTGTTTTTGATGCATTGGCGCACTGTGTTCCCCCTTGTTTTGTCTCCACAAACCTCCAGCCAGTGGCCGGAGATCTCCCACTATTACATCAGGTCTCCAGCAACGCACCCTCTAAGCTGTGGAGTCCTGTGAGCAAAAATTCTACTTGGTGAGCTACTGGCATTAAAGTTGCGAGAGAGCAATTTGGCTGCTGCATCAGTTAGTTTGCTCCGGAGCCATCCCTTCCTGAGCTGAGACAAAAATGTGTGAGCCGGAGGCTAAAAAACTGTGAGCTAGCTCACACTAACTCAGCTTAGATGGAACACTGGACTCTGCAGGCAACCGAGACCAGTTCACCTGGAGAAAGTGGCCACTGCTGCAGCCCACGGGGCTGACACTTCCATTGAGCTGTCCACTACAGCCCCCAAGATCTTTTGCCCTCTTGGACCCATTAGCTTATACCTGAAGGCGGGTTTTTTTGTCCCAATGTGCATTGATTTATACTGGCAAGTGGCAATTACTCTCTGGGGTTTGAGGCAGAGAAAAGGCTCTCACATCACATACCACCCGATCAGTGTTCCCTTTAAGCTGAGTTAGTGTGAGCTAGCTCACAGTTTTTTAGCCTCCAGCTCACAGATTTCTGTCTTAGCTCAGGAAGGAGGGCTCCACAGCAAACTAATTTATGCAGTAGCCAAATTGCTCGCTCGCAACTTTAACGCCAGTAGCTCACAAAGTAGAATTTTTGCTCACAAGACTCCACAGCTTAGAGGGAACATTGCACCCGATCCTTACCAGAGATGCATGGGATTGAACCTGGGAACTTCTGCACGCCGAGCAGATACTCTACCACTGAGCCATGGCCCTTCCCCTTAAACGGGGCCTGATCCTGTGCAGCAGCAGCTTTACTCTGTTGTCTGCACCCCCTTTTCTCTAGTGTTTATTCTGTATCAATATGCTGATGGACCCCTTTGATGCTGCTGTAGCCATCCCGAGCCAATGCCTGACTTGCTTTTTGGTTGCTGTTGTTCAGCCGCACAGTCAAGTCCAACTCTTTGCAACTCCATGGGCCACATCATGCCAGGCCTTCCTGTCCTCCACCGCCCTCCAGAGTCTGCTCAAATTCATGCTCATTGCATCGATAACACTGTGATAGATTTCGCACAAGGAGTTGCACCGCAGTCATGCCTCCCTCTGCCCCGTTTCCGTAGGTCAATTTCCCACTCGAAGCCGCGCGGCTGCATTTTGGCCTGTGGCTTTGCCCAATTTTCCCTGTGGTTTCGTGATCCTCAAAAAACAGGATCACAAAAATGCGGGGGAAATCAGGCAAAGCCGTGGGTCGAAATGCAGCCGCACGGCTTCGAGTGGGAAATTGATCAATGGAAACGGGGCAAAGGGAGGCATGACGGCAGTGCAGCTCTTGTGCAAAATCGGTCTGTCTAACCATCTCATCCTTTGCCGTCCCCTTCTTCTTTGACCTTCAGTCTTTCCCAGCATCAGGGTCTTCTCCAGTGAGTGCTCCCTTCTCATTTGGTGGCCAAAGTATTTGAGCTTCAGCTTCAGTATCTGGCCTTCCAGAGAACAGTCAGGGTTGATTTATTTTAGGACTGACTGATTTGATCTCCTTGCAGTCCAAGGGACTCTCAAGAGTCTTCTCCGGCACCATAATTTGAAAGCATCTATTCTTCAGTCTCCCTCATGGATCACTGCCTTGCCATGGCGAGGGAGCTTGTGTGGTTAGATGAGGCTGTGGGCTATGCCATGGAGGGCCACCCAGGACGGACAGGCCACAGCAGAGAACCCAGACCAAGTGTGATCCCCTGGAGAAGGAAATGGCAACCCACTCCAGTATCTTTGCCAAGAAAACCCCATGGACAATAACAAAAGGCTAAAAGATATGATACTGGAAGATGAGCCCCTCAGGTCAGAAGGTGTCCAATATGCTACCGGGGAAGAGCAGAGGGCAAGTATGAGTAACCCCAGAAAGAGTGAAGCGGCTGGGCCAAAGCCGAAAGGACACTCAGTTGTGGATGTGTCTGATGGTGAAAGGAAAGTCCGATGCGGCAAAGAAAAATACTGCATAGGAACCTGGAATGTAAGATCTATTAATCAAGGTAAGCTTGATGTGGTAAAAAATGAGATGGCAAGAATGAACATCGACATCTTGGGAATCAGTGAACTAAAGTGGACAGGAATGGGCGAATTTAACTCAGAAGACCATTATATCTACTACTGTGGCCAAGAATCCCGTAGAAAAAATGGTGTAGCCTTTATAGTCAACAAGAGAGTTCGAAAGGCAGTATTGGGATACAATCTCAAAAATGACAGAATGATCTCAGTCTGAATCCAAGGCAAACCATTCAACATCACAGTAATCCAAGTCTATGCCCCAACCACTGATGCAGAAGAGGCTGAAGTGGACCAGTTCTATGAAGACCTACAACACCTCATAGAACTAACACCAAAAAACGATGCCTACCATTTTTCTTCTCACCTTGACACAGAGAGTACTCCATCTTTCTGTGTTATACCTCTGAGGATGCCAGTCACAGCTACTAGCGAAATGTCAGGTCCTACAGTGCCAAGACCACGGCCACACAACCCAGAAAATCTACAGCAACTAATGAACTCCGGCCGTGAAAGCCTTCGACAACATTCTCAATGAAATCGCTGAGCAGTCGGGTTAGAATGGATAAAAGGAAGTACTTCTTCACCAAAGAGTAATTAACACATGGAATTCACTGCCACAGGAGGTGGTGGCGGCTATAAGCATGGACAGCTTCAAGATGGAATTAGATAAGCATATGGAGCAGAAGTCCATCAGTGGCTATTAGCCACAAGGTACAGATAGGAACTCTCAGGCTGGGGCAAGTGATGCTCTGTATGCTTGGTGCTTGGAGGGGGCAACAGTGGGAGGGCTTCTAGTGTCCTGGCCCCACTGGTGGACCTCCTGATGGCACCTGGTATTTTTGGCCACTGTGTGACAGAGTGTTGGACTAGATGGGCCATTGGCCTGATCCAACATTGGCTTCTCTTATGTTCCCTTGTGTTATGGTAAACACCGGGAATCAAACGAATCTCTTCTTTAACAAGCACGGTGATACCCAAGTACATGTATCTGGGGCACCTGAATGGACCAGACACATGTATTACATGCATGGAGTACCGCAGCACATAAGCTGTAACACCAGCCTTCCTTTCGGCAATTGTTAACGTGTGAACCTGTCCATGTATTTTCCTCCAGAAATTATGCAGAATCTTTGTTCTTCTCCACACACACACACACACCCTGCCCAAGAAGTTTGAAGACTTAGTCAAAATGTCCCTTGGCAGGCTCGTTTTACGTCTTTATCTCCTGGCAGGGATGAATTTGGAGTGCTAAATTAATTTCAGTGGCAAAGTAGATAAATTCAAGTCTAGCCTGCTGTGCGGGTTACATTAATTTCGTTCCACCGCTTTTTTTTTTTTAAAGTCTCCGAGCCATCTTACTAACTGCTAGGTGCCCACCGTGTGCTACGGCAGTTCAGGGGGATATAAACCGCAGGATAAAAACGGCTCAGAACATCTTCACTCGGTAAGCCATTTCTTGCTCTTTAAACTTGACTTTCCCAACCTCCTTGGAAGGTTTGCTGATAACACAGCTCGGGCCCGGGACACCGAAGATACCATCTCCTGACATGATCTCAAATATCAGCTCAGTGGACCTGGGGGAGTTTAGTGTGTGGCGTGAATTAGGTTGATTGAGAGCTTCCTGTCCCCCCTCCCCTTCAGATCTGCATCCAGGCACGAAGGCAGCAAGTGGTCAAAGGAGGCCACTTTCTCAAGGAGTGTCTGCTGCAGGTACTTTCTGGATGTAGCCGATCATGGAGATGGAGTGTATCTAGGGTTGCCAACCTCCACATGGCACCGGGATATCTTCCACTGTTACAGTGGATCTCCAGATGACCAAGATCAGTTCCAGTTCGAGATCCAGTTTGGAATGGTGGTTCAGACTGTGGACTCCAATCTCGGAGAATCCAGTTTCATTCCCCAACTCCTCCACATGGAGCTGCTGGCGCAACGTCGGGTCAGTCACAAGTTCTCTCAAAGCTGTCTTCCTAAGAGCAGTTCTCAAAAGAGTTCTCTCGGCCCGACCTACCTCACAGGGCGTCTCTGAGGAAGGGAAAGCCGCTCTGAGACTCCTTCTGGTAGTGAAGGAGTCTTCTGCAGGGGAACTGATGGCCTGGAAATCAGCTGTGATTCCATTAGTTCTCCAGGCTCCACTTGAAGGCTGGCAGCCCTACAACACATGGAAGGGTTTTGTGTACCAAGCTTATATCTGAGACAAGAAAGGGAATGGAAATATCTGGAAATGGGAGTGTGGGGGCAAATAGACCATGAGCCATACCTAGGGTTGCCAGACTGAGCAACCGGTGGAAGACCTGGGGGGGGGTGTTGGGGGGACATAAGGGGCAGCCATCGGTGATACTGCGGTGTTGCTTCTGAGAAAATAAATTAAAACATTTGAAGAAGTATGCGTGCGCATGAAAACTTATACCCAGGAATAAAACTTTGTTGATCTTAAAGCTGCCAGAGGACTCAAACTTTGTTCTGCTGGTTCAGACCAATGTGGCAACACACCTGAATCTAAATTAAAACACTGTGAGTGATGGTGTGACGCCACGTCCATCACACCTCTCTAGGAACTGCCAGAGACTTCATAGTGAGACCATAGATCTTTCAGTGATTCCTAGAAAGGACTGATGGCAGCTTTCAGGTTTCCCCAGAAATGACATCATGCCATCACTGACAGCATTTTATTTATTTATCAGCGGGAAATGCCCCCAGTGGGTATATGGCAACCCTAGACACCATTGATTTCATAATCATCAGGGTTATTAATTTTTTATTCTTTGTGAATGCCAAACAGTTGGATTCAGTATCACTGATCTTTCCAACATTTGTCTCCCACAGCAGTCCCTCCTAAACTGAGAAAGTTTATTCCCAGAGCCATGGGACTGGCATAGATTAATAAGCACATGTAGGGTTGCCAGATCCAGGCTGGGAAACTCCCAGAGCTTTGGGGGTGGAGCCTGGGGAGGACAGGGACCTCAGTGGGATACAATGCCATAGAGTCCACCCTCCAAAGCATCCATTTTCTCCAAGGGAACTGATCTCTGTGGTCTGGAGATGAGCTGTAATTCTGGGGGATGCCCAGGTCCCACCTGGAGGCTGGCATCCCTAGCCACATGGGTCCTACGAAAGGCCGCCAACTCTGGGTTGGGAAAGACCTGAAGATTTCTGTGGTGGAGCCTGGGGAGGGGTTTCTGAGAAGGGGTGGGAACTCAGCAGGGTATAAGGTCATAGAGTCCACCATCCAAAACAGCCATTTTCTCCAGGGGAACAGATCCTGGTCATCTGGAGATAAATTGTAATACCAGGAGATCTCAAGGTGCTACATTGAGGTTGTCAAACCTAGTCCTCCAACACCAGGTTCAGAAAGGACTTCTGAGAAAAGAGAATGCAGGTAAGAAAGAAGAAGAAGAAGAAGAAGAAGAAGAAGAAGAGGAGGAGGAGGAGGAGGAGGAGGAGGAGGAGGAGGAGGAGGAGATTGGATTTATACCCTGCCCTTCACTACCCAAAGGAGTCTCAGAGTGGCTTACAAACTCCTTTCCCTTCCCCTCCCCACAATAGACACCCTGTGAGGAAGGTGGGGCTGAGAGAGCTCTGACAGAAACTGCCCTTTCAAGAACAGCTCTGACAGAACTATGGCTTGCCCAAGGTCATCCAGCAGCTGCAAGTGGAGGAGTGGGGAATCAAACCTGGGTCTCCCAGATTAGAGTCCACGCACTTAACCACTACACCAAACTGTCAGCACCTTCTACAGATGGATCATTGGAACCAATCCAAGATGTTTTAATTGCTCTCTCTTTACAAACATGACCCAATACCTATTTCCAGATGCACGCACATACCAGACTCAAAGGCGGGGGACACACAATTAATATATATTAATATATATAACATTTTTAAGTGAATCCATTCACTTCAAAGGCACTACATTAATGTGGTACAATAACATAAAATTTTTAGTGGGGACTAATTGAGCCAATGATATAATTACTACTATAAATTGAGGCCTCATCCACACTTTGAATTATAAGAGACTCTCCATAAATAATGTTCGTATCAGAGCTTGGGGAGTGAAGGAGAAATTGCTGGAAAAGAAATTTTTGAAAGAATGGCCACCCGAGGCATACATATACACACTAACCTGGGACTGCATTTAGGAATTCACTTCTTTGTGAATGGTTTTAGCAGCATTGAAAAGTAGACCCTTTATAACAATATTTTTTTGTAATTGTTTCCAAAAACAATCTTCCATTCAGGAGGCAAAGCTCTTATCCTGAATTGACTTTACTTGCCCACAGTGATATCAACATGTAGCCAAATTTGACTGGCAATGTAGTGCTATAACATCGTTACATTGGTTATATAGTGCTATAACATTGTTGCATTTTGTGATTCCTGATTAGCTAGGACCACATCTCTGAGTCATGCAGTAAGCCATAACCATTCAGAAATCATGGCCTTTTCCCTAGATTGACTGCATTATCCCTCAGTGATATCACCATGTAGCCAAATCTGGCTATGGCTATAATGTTGCATTTGCTATGTTATTCCTGATTAGCTAGGACCTCCCCTCTGAGTAATGCAGTGACCCATAACCATTCAGAAACCATGGCCTTTATCCTGAACTGACTTCATTTTCCCTAAGTGATGTCACCACGTAGCCAGATCTAACTGGCTATGTAGTGCTATATCATTTCATTTGCTATGTGATTCCTGATTAGCTAGGACAACCCCTCTGAGTAAAGCAGTAGGCTATAACCATTCAGAAAACATGACCCTTATCCTGAATTGACATCCTTTGCCCTCAGTGATGCCACCCTGTAGCCAACTCTGACAGGCTATGTAGTGCTATAGTATCATTCCATTTGCTATGTGATTCCTGATTAGCTAGGACCTCCCCTCTGAGTAATACATAAACCATAACCATTCAGAAATCATGGTCCTTTTCCTGAATTGACTTCATTTGCCCTCAGTGATGTCACCCTGTGGCCAAATCTGACTGGCTATGTAGTACTATAACACTGCATTTGCTAAGTGATTCTTGATTAGCTAGGACAACCCCTCTGAGTAAAGCAGTAAGCTATAACCATTCAGAAAGCATGACCCTTATCCTGAACTGACATCATTTGCCCTCAGTGATGACACCCCTGTAGCCAACTCTGACTGGCATCCCTAGCCACATCTCTATGTAGTGCTATAATATCATTCCATTTGCTATGTTATTCCTGATTAGCTAGGACCTCCCCTCTGAGTAATGCATAAACCATAATCATTCAGAAATTGGGGTCATTTTCCTGAATTGATTTCATTTGCCCTCATCGATGTCACCCTGTGGCCAAATTTGACTGGCTATGTAGTACTATAGCATCACTGTATTTGCTATGTGATTCCTGATTAGCTAGGACCACCCTTCTGAATAATGTAGTCAGCTATAACACTGGTGATGGATTGACAGTGATAGACCAGGAAAACAAAGCACTGAATCGGTTTTTAATAAAGAAATATTTTTACAATTAAAATTTGGAGGAAACCATTTCTGTTATATCTCCCCTCTTGGTAATAGCTAATTACTTTCCAGGAGAAGGGGAATATTTACTGCAGCCATGCAACATGAGTATTTAAGAGGCATCATTAAAAATGGCTGCAACTAATTCAAAAATATACAGAAATGATAATATGCTAATAGCTTATCATTGATACATTTGTACACAGTTCTTTGGAGCAAGCAGTTTTACTAGCTGGTCCATAAAATTTAATTCTGGCCTAATTAAAGCTTTGGCTTTTCTGACATCTTTGTAATTTGAGAGTTTATATCAACAGGGGAACTGCATGTTGCAATAAAACAATCTGACTTTAAACCAGGGCCCTTCAATACACAAATGGCCCATCTACACAGAAAGTGCTGGCGTTCTGCTCTTTTATCTGCGTTGTACATTTTAATGCTCTTCACCATTAGGAGCTACTATGCACAGAGAATACAGGTGTTTCAAACAAATGGATCCAACCTGCAAAATAACGATCGCATGAAAAGAGAGTGTTCCAGTTTGGTGTCATGGTTAAGAACGTGGACTCTAATCTGGGAGAACGGGGTTTAATTCCCCATGCCTCCACATGCGGCTGCTGGTGTGACCTTGAGTCAGTCACAAGTTCTTTCAGAGCTGTTCTCTCGAGGGCAGTTCTCAAAAGAGCTCTTTCAGCCCCACCTACCTCACAGGGTGTCCGTTGTGGGGAGAGGAAGGGAAAGGAGCTTGTAAGCTGCTCTGTGACACCAAGTGAAAGGCAGGGTACAATTCCAGTCTCCTCCTCCTCCCTAGCATCTTATTTTTTATTTAATTAATTTCATCCAGGGGTTCCTAGATCCTTGTCCTCGCTGATACTCTACACCAGCTCCCAAACTAGGGACTGTGTACTTATTTATTTACTTACTTCATACACCAACTTTCCCTTCGTCAGGGAACCAAAGCAGCTTACATTGTTTCCTTCACCTTCGTTTGATCCTCACATCAGCACTGTGAGTTAGGCTAGACAGAGAGTGGATGAGTTGCCCTAGGTATGGTTGCCGGGTTCCCCCCCAGCAATTGGCAGGGTGGGGGTGGGGACTTACTGGCAGGCAAACAAGGCCTAGGCCTGTGTCGCTGGTGAGAGAGTGACATCACTTCTGGCTTACACTCAAAGTGGCATCAAAATGTCCTGGTGACATAGGGACGCTATGGTATTTGGGAAAAAACTCTGTGATAAAAATATTTTTTTTTACTCCAAGTGAAAGGCAGGGTACAATTCCAATCTCCTCCTCCTCCCTAGCATCTTATTTTTATTTAATTCATAACATTTTATTTTAATTTTAATTTTACTTAATTTTTAATTTTATTTAATTCATGAAGCTCAAATACTTTGGCCACCAAATAAGAAGGGAGCATTCACTGGAGAATGCTGGGAAAGACTGAAGGTCAAAGAAGAAGGGGACGGCAAAGGATGAGATGGTTAGACAGTGTCATCGATGCAACGAACATGAAATCGAGCAAACTTCAGCGGACTGCGGAAGACAGGAGGGCCTGGCGTAATCTGGTCCATGGGGTCGCGAAGAGTCGGACTCGACTATGCGACTGAACAACAAAAAAAATAATTTTTACCACAGAGTTTTTACCCTAATACCAGAGGGTTCCTTGTGTTGCCAGCAATGTGATGATGTCACTTCCAGTACATGCCAGAAGTGACATCATCATGTTGCCAGGTAATACAGGCCTTGACCTAGTTTTCCTGCTGGTAAATTCCCTGCCAACCAGCTGATCAGCACCAGGGGAGGGGGTCCTGGAGTGTGTGATCCCCTTCCCCACCAGTAGCCTGACAATGCAAACCCAAAGTCAACTAGCAGCCTTCCATGACAAACTGGACATTCAGCCCAGGGTCTCCCAGATAATGGTCTGACCCTCTAAGGACTAAACTATGCAGGCCCCCTAGCACTATTGTTTAGAAAAATGGAAGCAATCCCAAATTATTCTTGTTTTTGGCAGAAGCACTTAATCCAGTGCAACAGACAGATGAGACCTGGTATAGTGTAGGACAGATTGTGTAATACCTTATAGGGCTGCCATAAGGATTACAGCAAGATAACACAAATGAAACACTTTGTGTACTCAGAACCATTCTGCAAATGTTTTTATTGTCCATAAAGAGCCAGTTTGGTGTAGTGGTTAAGCGCGCGGACTCTAATCCGGGAGAACCGGGAGAACTCCTCCACTTGCAGCTGCTGATGTGACCTTGGGTCAGTCACAAGCTCTGGCACAGCTGTTCTTGAAAAAAGAGCAGTTTCTGTCAGAGCTCTCTCAGCCCCACCTCCCTCACAGGGTGTCTGTTGTGGGGATGGGAAGGGAAAGGAGTTTGTAAGCTGCTCTGAGACTCCCTTGGGTAGTGAAGGGTGGGGTAGAAATCCAGACTCTTCTCTCTTCTTCTCATAGTGCCTGCCCAATCAGGGACTGGAATTGGAGTCTCCCTGCAGAGCTGTCAACTTCCAGGTGGGGCCTGAGATCTCCCAGAATGACAACTGATCTCCAGACAACCAAAATCATTTATTTGAAACCTTTATCCACTTCTCTTGGGGGAAATATGACTGCTTTGGAAGGCAGACGGCATGGCATTTTTACCCTACCGGGATTCCTCCCCTCCATAAACCCCCCCAGCCCCCCCCAATCTCCAGGAATCTCGCAACCCAGAGCTGGCAAGCCTACAAGTGTTGCAAGTGTTCTATTTTCTCAATATTTTTAAAAAAATACATAAACACACACAGAGAGGAAATCAAACGGATTTATTTCTTTATTTTACAAACTGTAATCCCCCCCCGTTGTGCCCTCACAAGGGTCACTAAAGTGGCCAACAAATCAAAACACACACCATAAAATCACATTTTAAAACCACCCCCCATTCATTAAAACAATAAGAACCAGAGCGAAAACACATACAAAACCAAAGCAACAGTTAAAAAACATTGGGCAGGAAATATGAAATGAGGGACAAACACAGAGTCGAGAGTTCTGGTCTATCCAAAAACTTAGAATAACTTGTCCTACTTGGCTTTCCTTGACATCACAGGGATGCCACATTTACGAAAATCCCATATTGGAATGGAAGGCCAGGTGCCCTAAAACCCTACCCACCTTTTTTTTTGCTGTCAAGTTGAAGTTAGTTTATGGCAACCCCGTAAGGTTTTGAAGGCAAGAGACAAACAGGTAGTTTAACATGAGAATATAAGAGAAGCCAATGTTGGACCAGGCCAATGGCTCATCTAGTCCAACACTCTGTCACACAGTGGCCAAAAATACCAGGGGCCATCAGGAGGTCCAGCAGTGGGGGCAGGACACTAGAAGCCCTCCCACGGTTGCCCCCCCCCAGGCACCAAGAATACAGAGCATTACCTGCCCCCCGACTGAGAGTTCCTATCCATACCTTGTGGCTAACAGCCACTGATGGACTTCTGCTCCATATGCTTATCTAATTCCCTCTTGAAGCCATCCATACTTGTAGCCACTGCCACGTCCTGTGGCAGTGAATTCCATGTGTTCATCACTCTTTGGGTGAAGAAGTACTTCCTTTTATCCATTCTAACCCAACTGCTCAGCAATTTCATTGAGTGCCCCAGAGTTCTTGTATTGTGAGAAGGGGAGAAAAGTACTTCTTTCTCAACCTGCTCTATCCTGTGCATAATCTTATAAACCTCGATCATGTCACCCCTCAGCCGTCATTTCACCAAGCTAAAGAGCCCCAAGAGCTTTAACCTTTCTTCATAGGGAAAGTGTTCCAACCCTTTTATCATTCTAGTTGCCCTTCTCTGCACTAATATCCTTTCTGAGGTGTGGCAACCAGAACTGTACACAGTATTCCAAATGAGGTTGCACCATTGCTTTATACCGGGGCATTATTGTACTGGCTGATTCGTATTCAATTCCCTTCCTAATAATCCCCAGCATAGCATTGGCCTTTCTTATTGCAGTTGCACACTGTCTGGACATTTTCATTGAGTTATCTACTATGATTCCAAGATCTCTCTCTTGGTCAGTCTGCCAGTTCAGACCCCATCAACGTGTATTTATATTTGGGATTTTTGGCTCCAATGTGCATCACTTTGCACTTGACCACACTGAACTCCATTTGCCACGTTGCCATTGCCTGCCTCTGTGCTACATCCCCAGACTTCCTTGTTGCTCTCCCATCCGATTACTAACCAGGGACGAATCTACTTAGCTTCCAAGACCTGATAAGATCGAGCTAGCTTAAGCTATCCAGGTCACAGCCTAGTCCGGACACTTGCAACCAGGGCTATTTTTGGGCAGGAACGCACAGGAACAGAGTTCCAGCTGGCTCCCAAGTTGGCCACACCCAGCAGGAACTCATTAGCATAACAGGCCACACCCAACAGCAGAAACTCATTAGGATTGGCTACATTGGGGGGGTGTGGCCTAACATGCAAAGGAGTTCCTGCTCCAAAAAAAGCCCTGGGTTTTGGCAACAAACAAGGTCAATAGAATAAGAAGCAAAAGGTGAGTGTGGCTGGATGAACACACTTCTGGAAACATGGGGTGTGTGGTCTAATATGCTAATGAGCTGTGCTGTCAGGGGGTGAGGCCCAATATGCTAATGAATTCCTGCTGTGCTTTTCCTACAAAAATAGCCCTGCTTGCAACAATTTCAGCATGACCTTTGGCAAGGGACACCTGCCTTGGTAGATTTTCCTCCGGCTTGTCTAAGGTGGATCCTTCCCAAACCTGGCAGAATGAGGCCTGAATCTTCCAAGCCAGAGAGAAAGGCCGCCAATGAGTTTGTTTAATGAAGAAGAAAGCTGGAGGATTGATTTAGATAGAGAGCTATCGGGGAGAGATGGCCGGCTCGTATTATTAGTAGCCGCGCAGACAGCTAAGGACTCTGTTTGCGCCCCGTGCTGATAAACAGCCGGGGAAGGCAGTTATAAAGCAGGGGGACATTTATTTCTCTTCCGAGGATCTGCCACCACCGGGGAATCTTATCTCAGGCTATTCTTGGGAATAAAGCATTTAGCCTTTTGTAACGAGAGCTTTCATAGGAGTACAGCGAGAGTGGATTCAATTATGTTCCGCAGCAGTGAAGGGGGGGGAGTTAAGCTCCCACGGAGCCTCCGCATAAATGAAAAGGATGTTGGACTGGTAAATGAGGAGAGAGGGTTCGCTTAAACTCTTCGGAGGGGAACCTAAATCACCACGAAAGGGAACAATCCACAAAGATGCCACTAATCAGAACTTCGAGGGGTGGGAAGTGCGGAAATAACATTTTGGGACCGTGGCTGTACAACAAACCCCTATTCCATAGATGCGATCATGGTACACAACACCTGCCATAGATTCCCAACATATTTGCTTCCAGAACTTCTCCGGGGCAAGTTTTTGGATCACCTGAACACGTGAAACTGCAATCAGGGCTCTTTTTGTAGCAGGAACTCCTTTGCATATTAGGTGACACACCCCCTAATGTAGCCAATCCTCCAAGAGCTTACAGTAGCCCCTGTAAGAAGAGCTCTGTAAGCTCTTGGAGGATTGGCTACACTAGGGGCAGGGCTCTTTTTGTAGCAGGAACTCCTTTGCATATTAGGCGACACACCTCCTAATATAGCCAATCCTCCAAGAGCTTACAGTAGCCCCTGTAAGAAGAGCTCTGTAAGCCATTGGAGGATTGGCTACGTTAGGGGTGTGTCACCTAATATGCAAAGGAGCTCCTGCTACAAAAAGAGCCCTGCTTTTATTGAACCACATCACTGATTTATCAAACTCAGTATTGTCTACTCTGACTGGCAACAGCTCTCCAGAGTCTCACACAGAGTTGCATGCCCCCGCTATCTGATCCTTTTTAACCAGGGATGCTGGGGATAGAACTTATGCCTTAGGGTTGCCAGGGAGGGTAGTGGGGACAGCATATTGAGAGAAAAATTAAAAAGAAAAACAAGTCCTCATCTACTTACAGGAAGTTCTTGCCACAGAGTTCCTGGCAATTCTTAGAGTTACCCAGAAGTGGCAAAGGGTAACTCTAGGACATGCCAGAAACTCTATGGCAAAACTGGAAGTTCTTACTGTATAGTTTCTGGAGATTCCTAAAGCTACTTTTTGTCAGAAGCTATAGTAGTAGATGAGGCTTTATTGTTCTTTTTAGTTTTTCTCTTGCTACCGTGGCAGATAACCAAAAGCTTGGCAGCCCTGTTCTGTGTGTAAAGCAGATGTTCTACTGCCGAGCCACAGCCCTTCCCCAATAAAGTGCTATCAATTATTCAGTGACTTGGATCCACCAGGAAATTTCCACATGCAGAAGGAGGGTAATTTTTGCAACCCTCCTCCCCAGCAATGCTGTTCCTGGTGGCCCTCTGTCCCTCAGAAGAAGAATTTCAGGGGGTGTTAATACTATTCTTCAAGAGATATTTGAAGATCTGTTGTGCAACTACTGACATGGTTGTGTGATCTAGCATGGGAGGGGCACAGCTGTACAAGTGAACACATGAAACTGACTTCCACTACTGAATCAGACCACTTGGCCATCAAGGTGAATATTGTCTACTCAGACTGGGAGTAGCTCTCCAGGGTCTCTCTCAGGGTTTCACCTCACCTACCACTTGATCCTTTTAACTTCAAGTACATCTTCAAGTACTTGAAGGGTTGTCATATACAGGATGGTGTGGAGTTGTTTTCTGTTGCCCCAGTAGGTCAGACCAGAACCAATGGGTTGAAATTAAATCAGAAGATATGTTGTCGAAGCCTTTCACGGCCGGAGTTCATTAGCGGCTGTAGATTTTCCAGGTTGTGTGGCCGTGGTCTTGGCATTGTAGGGCCTGATGTTTCGCCAGTAGCTGTGACTGGCATCCTCAGAGGTATAACACAGAAAGACGGAGTACTTTCTGTGTCAAGGTGAGGTCAAGCTGTGTCACCTTGACATGGAGCGTACTCTATCTGTCTGTGTTATACCTCTGAGGATGCCAGTCACAGCTACTGGCGAAACGTCAGGTCCTACAATGCCAAGATCATGGCCATACAACCCAGAAAATCTACAGCAACTAATTAAATCAGAAGAGTTTTTGGCTAAACATTAGGAAGAACTTCCTGACAGAGCGGTTCCTCAGTGGGACAGGCTTCCTCAGGAGCTGGTGGGCTCTCCTTCTTGGGAGGTTTTCAAACAGAGGCTAGGTGGTCATCAGAAATGCTGATTCTGTAAACTTAGGCAGATTGTGAGAGGGAGGGCAGGAAGGATTGCCTCAATGCTTAGTTCTTTTGGCCCTTTCTTACACGGTCAGGGAAATGCTGATGGCCACTTTGGGGTCAGGAAGCAATCCTGGAGTTTTTTGTCATCTTCTGGGCATGGAACAGGGGTCACTGGTGGTGTGGTGGGGAGGTATTTGTGAATTTCCCGCATTGTGCAGGGGGTTGGACTGGAAGACCCTGGAAGTCCCTTCCAACTCTATGATTCTATGAACTAGAGATGTCGACCCAAGAACTGAACCTGGGACTTTCTGCATGGCAAGCAGATGCTTGACCTTTGAATCATGACCCCTCCTCAAACTCCCTTGGGGTGACAAAGTACCTAGAAATAGCCTTGTTTCTGGGGCAGCACACCACTGTAAGCATCCCGCCAAGCTGAGAATCACACCCCAGTTAGTTAGAAGAAAAGAACTGCTATGAGGAAGGGTGTCTGAAGAACTCAGTGTCATATAACAGCTAGTGTGGTGTAGTGTTTAGAGTGCGAGACTAAGACCAGGGAGTTCCAGGTTCAGATCCCCACTCTGCCATGTTAGCTTGCTGGGTGATCTTGGGGCCAGTCACACACTCTCAGCCTAGCCCACCTCACAGGGCTGTTGTGAGGATAAAATGGAGGAGAGGAGAACGTTGTAAGCTGCTTCAAGCCCCCACTGGAAAGAAGGGTGGGGTCTAAATGAAGTAAATATATATATTCCTTTTTTAAAAAATGAGGTGATGAGGGATTAAGTTCTAGTATTATTGGGCAAACTAAAAATGAGTAAGTCTCCGGGTCTAGATAGTACAAACGCCAATGCTCCCTCTAAGCTGTGAAGTCCTGTGAGCAAAAATTCTACTTTGTGAGCTGCTGGCGTTAAAAGTTGTGAGCGAGCGATTGGGCTGCTGCATAAGTTGATTTGCTCCAGTGTAACAGGCCTAGAATAACCCCGGAGGGCCAGAGTAACCCCTTGCCAGGCCAGGTCAGAGTAACCCCGGGGGTTAATCCAGACTAACCCCTGCCAGACAAACCTCTGCCGGGCTCTGTTGACTACCCCGTTTTTCACTACCCAGAGGAATCTCAGATTGGCTGACAAGTTTCTCATGGACCTCAAACCCTCAGAAGATGATACTGTGCTGGTCACAATGACATTTAACTTACCACTCTATATTGGGGACTGTGAGACCCAGGTTCAGATAGTTTGGCATAGGCAGCTTTACACCCAAGGGGTTACTTTGGCCCGGGGTTACAGGTTGTTGTGTTGTGCAGTTGGGGTAACTCTGGCATGGCCTGGCAGAGGTTTGTCTGGCAGGGGTTAGTCTGGATTAACCCCCGGGGTTACTCTGGCCTGGCCCGGTAGGGGTTATTCTAGGCTAGGCCAGAATAACCCCAGGGTTACTCTGGCCGGGGGGTGAATCCGGCCTGTTACACCAGAACCCTTCTTCCTGCGCTAGGACAAAAATGTGTGAGATGGAGGCTAAAAAACGGTGAGCTAGTTCATGCTAACTCAGCTTAGAGGGAACACTGGCTACACACCCAAGAATTATTGAGGAACTCAGGTGTGAAATGGCTAACCCGTCTATGTAGCTCGTTACGGAAATCAGCTTCCACCCCTCAAGACAGGAAGGCAGCAAATGTTACACCGGTTTTCTAAAAAGGGGTCAAGAGGAGATCGAGGAAATTACAGGCCAGTTAGCTTAATGTCTATTCCAGGTAAATTAGAAGGAACTGTTATTTTCTACCGACGGCACTATTTAATTTGTCCATAAATGATCTGGAATTGGCAGGGAGCAGTAGGCAAGCTGGTGGTACCAAATTACTCAGAATGGACAAAAGGTAGAACCCTTTTTTACTCTATGAGTAATTAAACCTCTTATGCACGTCATGTTTGTATTCTTTTGGACTTCATGTACTTAAACACCAAAGACTTACTGTGAATGAAGATACTTGCCAAGGGGCACCTGAGTTCTAACCCCAGGGGCAGAGGGGGGAAAGTTATTTTAATGAATGAAGGGTGTATTTAGTTAATGAGACAGGATTCAATCCCTGCCCCTTCATCTGACAGATGAAAAACATTGTTTATTCAGCATTTTATGGGCTAGCCTAGTCCTGTTGCAGAAACTGCACACAGAGGTCTAAAATAGGCTTTACAGCTGCCACATGATCACTATGGGGACTTGCGACAGGATGCCAGCTGTGAGTCCCTTGTGGGAGCCCAAGTCAGAAAAGCCACAGGGGTATGATTAGGACCATGGTGCAGGGAGAGATTGGCTCTTGCCTCCCCCCATGCTGTTTTTCCTGATCCTAATCAGCCCCAGAGAAGAGTGTTATTTGCCCTGTCAGGGGGACTGCACATACACTGAACATACGCACATGCAGACCCACCCAGGGGCAAATAATGCCTTCTGGGTCATTTTGGGTCAGGGAAAATGGTACAGGATTAGGCAGGAGCCCCTCCTTCCTCCATGCCACTATCCCAATCCAAATTAGGCCCCCGTGGCACTTCTGAATTGAGTTCCCATGACAACTGGCATCCTTCTTCAATTCTCAGTGGTGACCACACGCAGTGGTAACCAATACTCCCTCTAAGCTGTGGAGTCCTGTGAGCAAAAATTCTACTTTGTGAGCTACCGGCATTACAGTTGTGAGCAGGTGATTTGGCTACTGCGTAAATTAGTTTGCTCTGGAGCCATCCTTCCTGAGCTAAGACAAAAATGTGGGAGCCAGAGGCTAAAAAGACTGAGCTAGCTCACACTAATTCAGCTTAGAGGGAACACTGTTATTAACACGTAGTTTGGCCCTGAGCCCCAGAGTGTTGGATCTAGTGCCATGCAACCATATATTTAGCATCCTCGGCACTCAGTGTTTCATATCCAACAAGGGATGTACATAGAATCATAGAATCGTAGAATGTCAGAGTTGGAAGGGATCTTGCAGGTCATCTAGTCCAATCCCCTGCACTCTGCAGGAGCATAGCCGAAAGAGAGCCCTACATACCTACAACATACCTGAAAGATGGTCGTTCAGCCTCCGCTTGAAAATGTCCAAGGAAGGAGCATCCACCACCTCCCGACCTCAACCACTCTTACTGTTAGGAAGTTTCTCCTGATATCTAGCCGGTAACATCTCCCTTGTCATTTCCACCCATTAGATCTAGTCCTGAAATCCAGAGCAAGAGAGAATAGATCTGCTCCATCTTTTACATGACAGCCCTTCAAATACTTGAAGACTGCATGCATAGGTTTATCATGAGAGCATGTAGACCTTGTCTTGTTTCCGACAATCATCTGATTGGGATTGTAGTGACTGGACTGGGAAATACCTGGAGATTCCTGAGAGGAGGGACCTCAGCAGGGCATAATGTCATACAGTCCACCTTCCAAAACTGCCGTTTTCTTCAGGGGAAACCGATCTCTGTTGTCTACCTGGCGCTTATACAATCCAAGAAATATAATCACAACCCAAATTACCAATGCGATCCTTATTTCTATTAAATAGGCAATAAACAGTCTATACAATACAATATAGTTAAATGGGTAGTTTCAATGCAAAGTCAAGTCCTTGGTATTTATCAAAATCAATCAGTTTCCAAAGCCGTTTCAACTTGAGTTGTGGCTCATTCCGAGGTGTCATGAAATTTCTGGAGTTTGGCAACCCTATTTTTGGTGCTTCTATGGAGGTTGGTCAGCGGTGAGCAGAAGGTCACTCAGGAATGACCAGATCCTCCAGACAATGAAAGGTCAGTCCTTTCCGCATCTGCCTGCCACTCTCAATTTTCAATCGAGGCAATGTGAGTCCACAGCAAAACAGCATCCAAATAACCCCAAGGCAACGACAGGCTGAAACTGGGCTGACCACTGAAAGGAGGGAATGTAATGCAGAATGGGGGGGACCCAGAATAAAAAGAAGGTTGAACTAAATTTCAGTGCAGAATGGGGGGAAAAAAACACCTGGATTAAAAAGAAGGTTGAATTTGATTTTAGTGCAGAATCGCTCGGAGGACACTGCGGTGACCATAGAATAAAAGGAGAGTGCCGAAAGGGCCATCACTGCCTCTCTTCTTGTAGTCACTTCCTTCTCCTTCCCTTTAAAGTGACCCGAGCTCAGGGCTATTTTTGGGCAGGAACGCACAGGAACGGAGTTCCGGCTGGCTCCTGAGTTGGCCACACCCAGCAAGAACTCATTAGCATAACAGGCCACACCCAACAGCAGAAACTCATTAGGATTGGCTACATTAGGGGTGTGTGGCCTAACATGCAAAGGAGTTCCTGCTCCAAAAAAAGCCCTGGGGTTTTGACAACAAACAAGGTCAACAGAATAAGAAGCAAAAGGTGGGTGTGGCTGGAGGACCACACACTTCTGGTAACATGGGGGTGTAGCCTAATAGGCTAATAAGCTGTGCTGTCAGGGGTGTGGCCTAATATGCTAATGAGTTTCTGCTGTTTGGTGAGGCCTGTTATGCTAATGAGTTCCTGCTGGGCTTTTTCTACATAAAAAGCCCTGCCCGAGCTGCTTCTTGCCTGTTTCTCTTTCATAGGAAGGAGAAGGGGAGACATGTACGCTTATGAGAAGAGTCAAGCCTCTCTGTGGGAGGGGGGGAGTGTCCGATTGACTCTTTCCTCTCCTATCAAAGAAGCTGTTTGCCTCTCCCAGGGGAAAACAGTGGTCTGTGAGCACGCGTGTGCATCTCCTGCAGGACAGTTACAAATTGAGGTGGTGGTGTGCTTGGGAGAAACATCAGAAGAGAGGTTTCCCCACGAGAGCACTTGCTCTGAAACACTAACTTTTGCACAAGCCACCATTTTATAAAGAACATCACCTTTCTGAGCCCCTCCCCCTCAAAACTCCAGGTATTTCCCAACCTGGAGGAGGCAACTGAAAAGTACTGAGACTGACGAGTGATTTCAGCTCTCACATACTTTATTAGTTGAAGAACAAGACAAGTAAGCCGGCTCGCAGGCCGGCTTTCTATCCCCCATGAGCCGACACCCCAAACACGCCCAACACCCCTGATTCGCTATTTACAGTTGATTGGATTACCCCGGGCTCCTTGATTGGAAGAACGCGAGGAGCCTCCATTCTATTGTCTCCAGACACGAAGCTCAAGCCTTAGCCTGGCCGCGTGGGCGGACCAGTCAGAACCGGTCTGAGCACATGGTAGCCCTCCGTCCATGTTTCCCTGTGGGTACACTACACAACCTAACTCCGGGGGGGGGGAATTAAACATCAAAATAATTCTTTTTTTAAAAAAATTACCAGTGTCACAAGACTGATAATGTCAATTCCGGGGAAAACGCCAAAGTAACAGCAGTAGCTCTGCAAACTGCTGGAAGCTCTATGGTAAAATCATGTGATTTCTGGTGGTTCCTAGAGCTACCGCCATTATTTCTGGGAACTCCCCGGAAGTGATGTTATCGTGCTTGTGAGACTGATGGAAGGACCATGCGGAGCCTTTCTTCCTTGTGCTCCAGATTCCTACAAGCCCACTTTGGTTTTCGTTGGAGGAAGCTTTCAAAAATGTAGATCTTCAGAAATGAAAAGCAGATATCCGTTCACCATCCCTGTCCCCTTTATCAGTGCAGAGTTTTTTTCCACTTGCACGCAGCTGGTTGGGGAAAGCAGGAAGCATTGTCGTGACCTTCATGTCCTGCACGTGAGCATCTAGAGGTATCTGCCTGACCCTCGAGGAAGTTAACAGCACATGATGCTGCCTTCTCGTGGGGGGGACACTACCAGTATTCTACCACTCCACTGAGCAAAGTTTGCAGCCTTCCTCCAGGCCAAGGAGACCTCATGGGAGACTCCACTGGAGAAAGAGTCACTTAAACTGGAGAAAGGCTCCTTGGAAGATGGTCGGATCTTCTCCTTGGAAGATGGTTCGATCCACTCCATCGAGACAGACCCTGTGCCTATCAGAGTCACTCTCGTCCACTGGCAATGGCTCTCAAAGATCTTAGACAGAACTCTTTCCCATAGGATTGCCAGCCTCCAGGTGGGGCCTGGAGCAGTGTTCCCTCTCAGCTGAGTTAGTGTGAGCTAGCTCACAGCTTTTTAGCCTCCAGCTCACACATTTTTGCCTTAGCTCAGGAAGGTTGCAGTAGCCAAATTGCCAGTAGCTCACAAAGTAGAATTTTTGCTCACAAGACTTTTTTTTGCTCACAAGACTTTTTGCTCACAAGACAGCTTAGAGGGAGCATTGGCCTGGGGATAGGGTTGCCAAGAACCTACTGTATTTCGGCGGGGGACAGACAGTCCCTGGCCGGAACATTCCCCCGAGCAACACCCACGCTGCACAATGCCATCACCAGGAAGTGATGCCGGGTGACGCTCTGGCAATGGGGCTGGAAACTTGAGTTTCCAGCCCCATTGCCAGAGTGTTGCCCGGCGTCATTTCCTGGTGACGGCATCGTGCGCTGCATTGTTCCTTCCCCGGGGGATGGTCCTGCCAGGACATATCCATCCCCTGCCGAATTAAGGTAAGTTCTTGGCAAGCCTGCCTGGAGATCTCCTGGGACTACAACCGATTTCCCCATCCCAGCAATTTCCCATCCCAGATTTTCCAGTCCTTCCTTCCTTCCTACCTACCTACCCACTACTTGAACTGGAGATGTCCAGGATAGATCCTAGGAAACTTCTGCAAACTGCAACCAATTTATAGCAACCCCATAGAGTTTTCAGGGTAAGAGACTAACAGAGGTGGTTTGCCGTTGTCTTCCCCTGCATAGTGACCATGGACTTCCCTGTTGGTCTCCCATCCAAGTACTAACCGGGGCCGACCCTGCTTAGCTTCTGAGATCCGAGGAGACTGGGTTAGCCTGGGCCATCCATGTCAGGATGATTGATTGATTGATTCGTTTGCTTCATTAATACACCATCCTTTTCACCAACGGAGACCCAAAGTAGTTTATATCATCCTCCTCTCCCAAGGTTGCCAGCCTCCAGGTGGGGCCTGGAGATCTCCCGCTTCTTCAACTGGTCTCCAGCCAACAGAGATCAGCTCCCCTGGAGAAAATGGCTGCCTTGAAGGGGGGACTCTACGGCATTGCCCCATGCTGAGGCCCCTCCCCTCCCCAAACCCCACCCTCTCCTGGATCCACCCCCCAAAGCCTCCAGGCATTTTCCAACCCAGACCTGGCAACCCTATCCTCTCCACTTTAATTCTCATAACAACTTGGGGAGGGTGGTTAGGCTGAAAGAGTGTGTGACTGGCCCAAGGTCCGCCACTGAGCCACTGACCCCACTCTGAATAAATGCTAGATTCAGGGGGCTTTGTGCGAATCCAGACTGCCAGGTCCCCCTTGGCATACGATTGACCCAGGGGAACGGTAAGTACCATCTGTGCTCGGTCTTGCAAGGAACGGAGCTGTGGTCCAGCCCAATTAATGGGATTTCTACCTCTGGCATCGGGCGCAGCATTCCAGCCCGTTCACCAGAGGATTTCCAGCCCTTGTCATCTCAATTTAATATCTAAATCCTTCCCGGCCAGAATTTGTTGGCCTTATTTTTATTTTGTGTTTATGGTGCACCATCAGCCCTAGAGCCGTATAACTACTGAGCATGTAATTACATTGTAAGGAGACTTCCAGAGGGTGACAGGACAAATAAAACACAAGGTGGTTGTTGTTTTTTTCCCCTTTCCCGTCCTCCCGGGGTGGGGGGGAGGAGGAATGGACTAGGAAATATCAGAATCCTGTAAGCAGTCCGCTTGGTTATACACACGTGTAAGGTAAACAGATTCTGCAATCCAAATGTAGTGGTGGGGAAACAGATTCTGCAACTGATATAAGTGATAGTGGTAGAGCATCTGCTTGGCATGCAGAAGGCCCCAGGCATCTCCAGTTAGAAGAAGAAGAAGAAGAAGGAGAGATTGGATTTATACCCTGCCTTTCACTACCCAAAGGTGTCCAGAGCAGCTTACAAACTCCTTTCCCTTCCCTTCCCCACAACAGACACCCTGTGAGGTAGAAGAAGAAGAAGAAGAAGAAGAAGAAGAAGAAGAAGAAGAAGAAGAAGAAGAAGAAGAAGAAGAAGAAGAAGAAGAAGAAGAAGAAGAAGAAGAAGAAGAAGAAGAGATTGGATTTATACCCCACCTTTCACTACCCAAAGGTGTCTCAGAGCGGCTTACAAACTTCTTTCCCTTCCCCTCCCCACAACAGACACCCTGTGAGGTAGAAGAAGAAGAAGAAGAAGAAGAAGAAGAAGAAGAAGAAGAAGAAGAAGAAGAAGAAGAAGAAGAAGAAGAAGAAGAAGAAGAAGAGATTGGATTTATACCCCTCCCTTCACTACCGAAAGGTGTCTCAGAGTGCTTACAAACTCCTTTCCCTTCCCCTCCCCACAACAGACAACCTGTGAGGTAGAAGAAGAAGAAGATATTGGATTTATACTCCGCCTTTCACTATCCAAAGGTGTCTCAGAGCAGCTTACAAATTCCTTTCCTTTCCCCTACCCGCAACAGACACCCTGTGAGATAGGTGGGGCTGAGAGAGCTCTGACAGAAACTGCTCTTTTTAAAGAACAGCTGTGCCAGAACTATGGCTTGTCCATGGTCATCCAGCAGCTGCAAGTGGAGGAGTGGGGAATCAAACCCGGTTCTCCCAAATGAGAGTCCGTGCACTCAACCACTACACCAAACTGGCAGTAGGTGATGTGAAAGACCTCTGCCTGAGACCCTGTAGAGCTGCTGCCAGTCTGGGTAAACAAGTACTGACTTTGATGGACCAAGGGTCTGATTCACTGTAAGACAGCTTCATGGGTTCATGCAAATCCAGACAATGTGCTTCGATTTCCCTAACCCAGGTCCAAACTAGGGTTGCCGGGTCCCCCTTGGCCACCAGGAGGGGATGAGGGGTAGGGCAGGCCCATAGCTACAGTGGGGCATCTCGGGGCTAGGCCCCCTGACTTACTGGCAAGGCCCCACGACTTCCCATCCTGCCCAGGGCCCCTGAGTGGTAGAGGGTGTGAGGAAGGAGCCAGGCATTCCTGCACAGCTGTCTGGTGTGAAGGGCTGCCTACAGTGGTCACGCAGAGCCAGACAGCACCTCTCTGTTTCCCGCAGAAAGTCTGTTTCCCCTGGAAAGTCTGTTTCCCCTGGAAAGTACTTGTTGCTGGCAGTGTTCCCTCTAAGCTGAGTTAGTGTGAGCTAGCTCACAGTTTTTTAGCCTCCAGCTCACACATTTTTGTCTTCGCTCAGGAAGGATGACTCCAAAAACTTATGCAGTAGCCAAACTGCTTGCTCACAACTTTAATGTCAGTAGCTCACAAAGTAGAATTTTTGGTCACAAGACTCCACAGCTTAGAAGGAACATTGGTTGTTGGTGGGCTGCGCTGAGTAGTCTGGCATGAGGGGTCAGCTATGGTGGTGTGAGGGGCTGCTGTGAGGAGGAGGTAGAGGCCCAGGTGGCGGAAACTGCAGAGCAGCTCGGGATGGGAGTAGGGGTGCCCCCCCAGAAATTTAAATGCTCCCCAACTAAAAAAGTCCTGGCTACGGGCCTGGGGTAGGGTTGCCAGATCATAGAACCACAGAGTTGGAAGGGACCTCCGGGGTCATCTTGTCTAACCCCCTGCACAATGCAGGAAATTCACAACTACCTCCCCCTGCACATCCCTAGTGACCCCTGCTTTATGCCCGGAATATGTCAAAAGAAAAAGAAAAAAAGAAAACCCTCCAGGATTCCTGGCCTCCAACTGGCTTGGAGAAAATTGTTTCTTGACCCCAAAGTGGCGATTGGCACTTCCCTGGGCATGTAAGAAAGGGCCACGAGCCTAGGAAGAGAAGGGCTTCAGCAGGGTATTACACCATAGAGTTCACCTTCCAAAGCAGCCATTTTTTCCAGGAGAACTTATTTCTGTACTCCGGTGATCAGATGGAATTCTGGGAAATCTCCATGCCCCCACTTGGAAGTTGGCAACCCTAGGTTGGCCATATACATTCTCCAGAATATGAAACCTTGGTTCACAATGTGTAAAACGGAGGTTAAGAGGTGAAGATATCAGGTGCTCATTGATGATTTTAAAAGGTGGCACCCAAGGAATAGAACACCCCCTACCACCTGCCCATGAAGCCTAAAGAAATAAAGAAATTCAGAGTTGAGCCTTTTCTGGTTTGTTTTTACAATCGCTCCAGCACATTAACATAATTAGCATCATTACTCAAGATGAGGCACTTGATACCTGTCCTAATGTACTTTATGCAGGTAATAAATGGTCCTTCCTTGACCAGAAAAAAACAACAACATCCAAACAACCCTGGCTTGCAGCTGCCAATGTTTGTTGGCTTCATCACGCTCTGGAGAGCAAGGAATTAGGGGGCAACTGGCTGCAAGGAAGTGATCTGAAATTCAAAATAGGTAATACAAGTTGCAGGCCTATGGGAAGGGGGAGATAACTGGTTGTGGAATTCCCTTTTATTGCTGTAGCACAATAGTGTGAGATTTCTAGGTTTTGAAGGTTGATGAGCAGGTTCTGGCTAGGGTTGCCGACCTCCAGATGGACCCTAGAGATTACCCAGAATTCCCACTGATCTCCAGAGTACCGAGATCAGTTCCCCTGGAGAAAATGGCTGCTTTTGAGAGTGGACTAGGGCATTTTCCACTGCTAAAGTTCCTCCCGTCCCCAAACCCCACCCTCCCCAGACTCCACCCCCCAGATTTCCAGGTGTTTCCCATCCTAGAGTTTGCAACATTACATACTGGACATAGGGTTCCCAAGTACTTACCATGATCCGGCAGGGGAAACATGCTCCCCGGCCGGACCATTCCTCCCTGTAACGCACCATGCCGTCTACCATCGAGTTTCCAGCTGCATTGCCAGAGTGTCGCCCAGCGTCACTTCCTGGCGACAGCATCGTGCGGCGTGTCTTTCCTTCCCCTGGGGATGGTCCTGCCAGGACATATCCACCCCCGCCGGATTGTTGTAAGTACTTGGGAAGCCTGACTGGACAGCACTTTGTGCCGGTGGCCAGAGCTCTGGCGGATTCCAAGAGGTCTTCCTCGGTATACCCTTTTCTCCCTGTAAAAAGAAAATGTCTCTACAACCCCAAAGTTATTCATCACATTGGCTTGGTGCATGTCTTCAATATTCATGCAGGTCAAGGGGGAGGCTGGCTGGACAAAGGGTTTCCAATGGGGTTGCCAACTGCAGGTTGGGAAATTCTTGGAGATCTTGGAGGTGGAAGCTGAGGAGGACATCAGCAGGATGCTTTCTGCAAACTGTGCACAACAGGATTGTTCAAGAGGACTTTTCTACACAGGCAGTAGGGTAGCACTGTACTCAATGATTCTTTGAGTCACTTGTATATATCACTGTGAACTAGGGTCTAATTAAACGTATGGCCGGGGATGTAGTGTAGCCAGGAGATCCAAAGATTGTCTTGCAGCCTGAAACTCTAGCTCTTTTCATGCTGAGTTAGGTTTAGTTTTCTGGGCTGAGAAACCCAGATGGCTGCATGTGAAGAAGTGGGGAATCAAACCCGGCTCTCCAGATTAGAGTCCACAGCTCTTAACCACCACCTCCAAACTGGCTTTCTGGACTATGGTCTGTACTGCTGTGTATAGTTTGCTGTGGGTTGGACCCTGCTGTGTAATTTTGCATCACTAAATGTGTCATGTTAACACTTCTGCTTTGCTTCAGTCCTGTTTTTTTTTAGACTTCTGGTCGGTTCTACAACCCAAATCCTATTTTATGGTTGACTGAAGGTCCCGTCTTGTCAATTGTACTGACTCACTCAGTGTAATCTGCCTTGCACACAAGTGAGAAAGCTGGACTATAAATAACATAAGTAAAAATAAATAAAATGATGCCATAGAGTCCACTCTCCAAAGCCACCGTTCTCCAGGGGAAATGATCTCTGTCATTTGGAGATCCACTGGAATTCCAGGAGATCTCCAGGTCCCACCCAGAGGTTGGCAACTATAGCTTCTGACAGGGTGGAGAAGCCGAGATGGGAATTCCACAGATATAGTGGAGCAGTTTCGGGAGAGAAAGGGCAGCTGCACCAGACATGGCATATCAGTGTCTCTCCATCTGTCGGGTCAGCTAAAAGCAGCTCACGTTCGCCACGCTGAAGATAGAACGGTACTGAGCAGAGACTTGGTAGGGAAAGGCTATCTTACTGGGAGAATCCAACAAGACCATTTCTGCAGGAGTGAAATTCCCCCCACTGACTTTTTTAAAACTCTGCATTATGTGAAATTTTCTGCAGTAGATTTTTTCCTCACCCGGCGCAAACTCGAAGTTTTCTTCTTCTTACCCTGCATTTTTGGATTTCCCAGTTTTAGCGAGTTCCAAAAACACGGGGCAAGGAGAAAACTTCGGGTTTACGCCTGGTGAGGAAAACTGTACTGCAGAAAATTTCATATAACACGTATCTTAAAAAAATCAGTGTGGGGAATTTCACTACTGCCGAAATGGTCCAATTGAGTGTTCGGCTGAAAGTGGGCCCTGGAGCTGGGATATTTTCAAAGGGCAAAACCTATCTCGAAGGGGCAAAGGAGGAGATTTCAGGCTGTCTGTAAGCCGCCTTGAACTCTGTAAGGAATACAGACAGCTAATAAATGTTTTTCATAAAGTAATAAATAAACCAGAGCCTATAGCCACACGTCTGGCAGTTATATCATGGCTGATAAGATGGGGCGGGTGGGGCAAAGTCATTTTTATTTATTTATTTCAAACCATTTTAGCCCATCTGCTTTCCTCAAATTTTTGGTAGTTGAGAATGCAACACAGAGGAGAGGGGAGAGGGAGAAGGGGAAAGAGAAACTGTCCAGTTAACAAAGGGTTTTCTTAAAGGACCAAATTAAAACACAGGATTAAAAAGAACATAACCAGATCTGCTCTCGGGAATGAAAACTGTCTTACATGTTGATTAGAACAGCTAGATTCAAGTCCAGTGGTATCTTAAAGACCAACCTGATTTGGGGTGGGGGTATAAGCCTTTGAGAGTCAAAGCTCTTGGAAATTTGACTCTCAAAAGCTTGTACCCCCAAACCTTGTTGGTCTCTAAGGTGCCACTGGACTCCGCTCTAGCTGTTTTACCACAGCCCAACGCAGCTACCCCCTGAAACTATCTTCATGGTGAAATTCGAGTCAAGTGGCACCTTTAAGACCAACAAAGTTTAATTCTGGGTATAAGCTTTCTATACTGATGTAGCTTCCCCAGGAGGCACAGGCTGGGGTCCAGCAGGGCAGGTCACTGGCAAGTGAGTAACCAAAGTCCAGTCCAAAAGTTAGGTTTACCAAAGTCTAGGTTTACCAAAGTCTAGTCCAGGGTCAAGGATTTCCAAACAGCAAGTCCAGTCCAAGATCAGGGGTTCCAGAAAAGCCAGTTGTCAAGTCCAGTTCAAGGTGGTAGAGGTCCAGTAGTGGCAAGGCTCGTGACTCCATAGCAAAGTGGACTTGTTGCATCCACAAGCTGCTGCTTCTCCCAGTTGAATTTATAGCCAAATCTCAATGAGCTAAACACCCAGCCAGCTCCTTGGCAGTCATCCTGAAACTATTCATTCATCTCTTCAGTTGACAGCTGATGACGGGCCATGAGTCTTGCACTTCTTTCTTGCAATTCTAAGTGTCTCGACAGTGTTGGCACTGCAAGGGTGTGGGTGAGCTAGGTGGGCTGGGAGTGGCTGCTGGAGACTTGTTTACTGCTTCAGAGCTACAAGGTGTAGGCTGTGATGCCTGAGCAGCCGGTAACCTGATCTCTTGTTGTTTTCCTTCTGGCTCAGAGCCAGCTGCAACTGGCTGTTCAATTACCAGCTCCAGGCTAGCAGGTAACTCTTCATCTGAGATATCTGAGCCATCACTCAGCACAGACAGACTTACAACACTTTTATGTGCATGCATACTTCTTCTGATTTTGTGTGAATGCACACAAAAGCTTATACCCCAAATTAAATTTTGTTGGTCTTAATGGTGCCACCAATCTCAAACTTTGTTCTGTGGCTTCAGATGCATACAGCTACCCAATTGAATCTCTCTTCATTGTGGTTAGTGTCAGACTTAGGTCTGGGAGATTCTAGTTGGAATCCCCGCTCATGCCATGGAAGCTTGCTGGGTGACCTTGGGCCAGTTACAGACTCTTGAACTAACCTACCTCAGAGGGTTGTTGTGAGAGTAAAATGGAGGAGAGAGGACATGATGCAAAGGGAAAACAAATTTCATACATCCCTCAGCTCCAGCATGCAGTGCTCTTTTTGTAGCAGGGACTCCTTTGCATATTAGGCGACACACCCTAATGTAGCCAATCCTCCAAGGGCTTTCAGTAGCCCCCTGTAAGAAGAGTTCTGTAAGCTCTTGGAGGATTGGCTACATTAGGTGTGTGTCACCTAATATGCAAAGGAGTTCCAGCTACAAAAAGAGTCCTGCCAGCATGTATTAGGTGGGTGTTCTTGTGGGAGTTTTCATGCCTTCAGCCCATGTTGAGTGATAGTTTGGTAGCTGCCTCACCTTCCTCAGTCCTCAAGGTGCATATCAATTATTCACACAGGGAGCGTCCTGTAGGAGTATCTGTGCACTCTTAAGCGCCAACACAGGAAACAACTATCAGTAGGGAAATTCCGGAACTATCAGGCCTTGCTTACTTCACGGAGGCCACGGTTTCAAAGGAGCCATTTTACACTTCCAAATCTGATTTATTGAGAGGCGCAAAAATTTGTTAATTCGAATACTGTCACGGATACACTGAAAATGAAAATGCAAAATGATGTTTTTTTCAAAGGACAGCAATAAGAGCATTTTCTGCTGATTACTTAGATTTGGGGGAGGTTTGGCACAGAACAATTTGTGTGTGTGTGTTTGGCATGCACATATAGTTAGCACTTTGGTTCAGGTTAGGAAATCAGAGAGCAATCCTCAGCACGTCTGCTCTGGAGAAGAGAAGGGATTGGATTTATACTCCGTCCTTCACTTGGAGTCTCAGAACAGCTTACAAGCACCTTTCCCTTCCCCTCCCCTCTGAAGTAGGTGGGGCTGAGAGAGCTCTGAGAGAACCACCCTTGTGATAACAGCTCTGAAAGAACTTCTGACTGACCCAAGGTCACACCAGCAGCTGCCTGTGGAGGAGTGGGGAATCAAACTCGGTTCTCCCAGATTAGAGTCCGCGCACTTAACCACTACACCAAACTGCCTCTCTTACTGAAGTCTATTCAGTGGGGCTAACTCCCAGGAACGTGTTCTTAGGATGGAACTGATAGTCACTTCAGGCTCAACTGTGTGAGGTTCTAGGTGTTCTGTGAACAAAGGACTTTTGTGGAAGCCCACCCAGCTTTCCCCTTTCCCCCCAGATCTCTCTACTGTTGCTCAGCTCATCAGCAGGGGAAAACGTCTGGGGAAAAATGAAAGGATGATTGTCATTGCCGATGACTCCATGACGTGACTTCCATTGCAACCTGGAAGTGATGTCATTGTGTTGGGTGATGCTTTAGCATTCAGCCCAAATTCCATGATTAAGCTGTAGTGTTTTTGGCAAATGCTTGAGCATCATCCCCTAGACGGTTTGGTGTAGCAGTTAAGAAGAGCAGACTCTGATCTGGAGAAGTGGGTTTGCTTCCCCACTTCTCCACATGCAGTCAGCTGGGCAGGGCTGTATTATCCATAAGGCTGACTAGGCTGAAGCTGAGGGGCTCCACAGGGACTAGGGGCCCATCAATTTTCTCTTCATAGACAGTCTGTAAAGTGGCCGTAGGGCCCCCAAATACCTGAAAGCCTAGGGGCCCGGCCATGGGTTAATACAGCCTTGCAGCTGGTGATCTTGGTCAGTCACAAGTTCTCTCAGAGCTGTTCTCTCAAGAGCAGTTCTCTAAAGAGTTATTTCAGCCCCATCTACCTCACAGGATGTCTGTTGTGGAGAGAGGAAGGGAAGGAGATTGTAAGCCGCTCTGAGACTCCAAGTGAAGGGTTGGGTATAAATCCAACTCTTCTTCTTCTCCTTCTTCTCCTTCTTCATCTCTTTCCTCTCTTTCTCCTTCTCCTTCTCCTCCTCCCCCCTTCTGGCTCACACTGAAAGTGATGTTGGTGTGTCTCCAATGACATCATGACGTTGCCAGCTTAACCCCCAACCCAGAGATCTCCTGCCTGTTGCCTGCCTTGGACTAGCAACTCTAGCACAGGGTTCAGTATTTCTCCCCAAGCTGTTTTTCTACCTGACACAGTGCTGGAAACCCACTCATGGACACATGAGGGTAAACATTCAGCTACCTACCCATACCAGAACCTAACAGGCGGTAGCAGAAGTCAGTCAGATGGCCAGAGGAGCTGATTCAAGGGTTGGGACAGGGAAGTAACTTGTGCTCTGCATTTTCAGTTCACCTGCCTTTACTGTACATCAACCAAGGCAGGTTTGGGTACAAAATAATTTTTCTTTGGCGAAGCCAGAAAATGGGCGCTGTCTTCATGAAAAGACTCCCCCTCCATTCAGTAACGGAGGGGCCGCTACAAAAAGGGATTAAAATGCTGGTTTATTGAGGAAGTCTCTCTCCACAGGCATCATTCATTCTGTCGGTTCGCTCATAGGACCAGTCCAAGAAGCATTATCCTGATTGTTAATCAGTTTTGTTCGCCTTCAGTGTTGTTGGCGTACCCCCAAGCCCGATTGGCTATATGGTGTCATTACCTCAGCACATTCCCTGTGTGATCCCTGATTGGCTCAGATTTCTCTAGGAAGGAGAAAGAAGCATCAAGTGTGGGGGGGAAATGGTGTCAAAGCCGCAGGAAAGGGGAAACAATGGCAGTAAGCCACGTTTCTAAAACATGAACGTGTGGTCATCGAAAGGTATGGGGGTTGGCAGTCCAACGTTCCCTCTGAGCTGAGTAAGTGTGGGCTAGCTCACAGTTTTTTAGCCTCCGGCTCACACATTTTTGTCTTCGCTCAGAAAGGCTGGCTCCAGAGCAAACTAATTTATGCTGTAGCCAAATTGCCTGCTCACAACTTTAATGCCAGTAGCTCACAAAGTAGGATTTTTGCTCCCAAGACGCCACAGCTTAGAGGGAACCTTGGTTGGCACCAGTGTTCCCTCTGAGCTGAGTTAGTGTGAGCAGGGCTTTTTTGGTAGAAAAAGCCCAGCAGGAACTCATTAGCATATTAGGCCACACCCCTGACAGCACAGCTCATTAGCATATTAGGTCACACCCCCATGTTGCTCGAAGTGTGGTCATCCAGCCACACCCTCCTTTTGCTTCTTTTTCTGTTTACCTTGTTTGTTGTCACCAGGGATTTTTTTTTGTAGCAGGAACTCCTTTGCATGTTAGGCCACACACCTCTCATGTAGCCAGTCCTAATGAGTTCCTGCTGTTGGGTGTGGCCTGTTATGCTAATGAGTTCCTGCTGGGCGTGGCCAACTTGGGAGCCAGCCGGAACTCTGTTCCTGTGTGTTCCTGCCCCAAAATAGCTACACTAACATTCATGAAATCAACAACAAAAAGATGTACCTGCATTCAGTGTTCCCTCTAAGCTGAGTTAGTGTGAGCTAGCTCACAGTTTTTTAGCCTCCGGCTCACACACTTTGGTCTTAGCTCAGGAAAAAGGGCTCCAGAGCAAACTGATTTATGCAGCAGCCAAATTGCTTGCTCATAACTTTAATGCCAGTAGCTCGTAAAGTAGAATTTTTGCTCACAAGACTCCACTTCTTGGAGGGAGCATTTGTTGGCATTATTACTATTTTTGACTGAAAAACCGAATTTGGGCTAATTTTGATACAAGCCTCCTAAAACAGATAGTTGATGGCTGCTGTCAAGAGTTATAGCCACCTATGGTATTTAAATGCAACCCACTGAAGCGATAACCTGACATTTCATAAATGTTCACCTTTTTACAACTCTTTGAATGCTTTGCAGTTGCCAGCACCCGAGCCAGGGGGCATATTTGCCCTGATTTTTTCCTCAAGAAGTGGAGGTTGGCTCTGTCCCCTAAAACAAAGCTGTTTTTTCTCTGAAGCATGCCTGCTTCTCTGTCCCATTCCACTAAGAGCAATGCCCCCTCTAAGCTGCGGAGCTTTCTGAGCAAAAAGTCTACTTTGAGAGCTACTGGCATTAACGTTGCGAGCGAGCGATTTGGCTACTGCATAAATTAGTTTGCTCTGGAGCCACCCTCCTAGAGCTAAGATAAAAATGTGTGAGCCGGAAGCTAAAAAACTGTGAGCTAGCTCACACTAACTCAGCTTAGAGGGAACACTGATTACGAGATGGGAATCATTTCCCAGGGTAGCCATGTTGGTCTGTAGTAGAACAGTTAGATTCTAGTCACAGCCTGCTTGGTCAGTCGTGGTTAGGAGCGCGGGCTCTAATCTGGGAGAACCGGGTTTGATCCCCCATGCCTCCACTTGCAGCTGCTGGTGTGACCTTGGGTCAATCACAGTTCCCTTGGAGCTGCTCTCTCACGAGCAATTCTTGAGAGAGCTTTCTCAGCCCCACCTACCTCACAGGGTGTCTGTTGAGAGCAGGGGAAGGGAAAGGAATTGTAAGCTGCTCTGGGACTCCTTCAGGTAGTGAAGGGCAGGGTATAAATCCATTCTCCTCCTCCTCCCCCTCCTCTTCTCCTTCTTCTCCTCCTCCTCCTTGGGTTTTCAAGGTAAGAGATGTTCAGAGGTGGTTTGCCATTAACTGCTGATGTGCCATGACCCTGGGCTTCCTTGGTGGTTTCCCATCCAAATACTAACCAGAGCCACTGACCTGGCTTAGCTTCTGAGATCTAATGAGATTGGGCTAGCCTGGGCTATCCAGGTCAGGGCTTATCACAGAAATCTTTTTGGTCTCTAAGGTGCTAGTGGAGTATGGCTATGATATGGGAAGTGCCTATCAAATTATTGGTGTTAGATCACAACTGATATCAGTGTACCTCTTGAGCTGGACACGTCATTGAATATTGTGCTGTTGTAAAGCAGTCACTTCCTGGATTTTCTTGTCCACAGAATAACTGTAATAGCACAATATCCAATGCCTTGTTGACCCTACCTAAAGAGCAAAGATCAGAAACTGTTGATACAAAGGTGGTGTTCTGCAGATGTGGTGGAAGTGCTCACAAAGCTTCCTGAAATCTGGTAGCAGTTCATGATATCTCACATTTTTATGTATTTTAGGAATCCATTTGCATTCCAGACCTGAAAAATACTATGATGTAATTTTTATATTTCTTGGTATCTACTAGATCTAAATTTAGCAGATTCTGGAAAACCTATACTATTTTGATCTGGGTTTTTTAATAATTAATTGTATTATTGTTTTTTATCGTGTTATTACCTGACCTGGGCCTTGCAAATGCAGGAGAGGGCAGGCAAAATGTCTACTAAAATAAATAAATATAGAACTCCCCCAGTGAAATGGTTATTCAAAGTTTGAAACTAACATGCTTAGAAAAGTTAGCAACTCTCAGAAGACCTGTTTATAAGTTACAAATGGTGTATCCAACCTGGATAACATCATTCTGTTCATGAAAATGAGCAAGTGGATTGAGTCTTACAAAATTTTCAACCTGTTGTCATTGTCAGTGAATGAACACATGAAACAGCCTTCTGCTGAGTCAGACCTCTGTTCTATCTGGGTCAGTCTTGTCAGCTCTGACCGGCAGCAGCCCTCTAGGGTCTTGGGTAGAGGTCTTACACACCACCGACTTCCTGATCCTTATAACTGGAGATGTTGGGGATTGACCTTCAGCATGCCAAGCAGATGTTCTTCCCCTGAGCAATGACACTTCCTTGGTACTTGTTTTTGGTGTTCACTGCTTTGTACTTATGTGTGTTTTTCTGTATCTGTATTTTTAACCTGTTAGCTCCCAGGCTAACTTTGAATTACAAGGGCTCTTTTAACCCTTGGCAGTTGACCCCACCCTCTCATGGGTTAGATGTTGAGCCTTTTGGGCCATTTATTGCCTTCTGTTTCATATTATTTAGGGCCTCTGTTCTTCTTTCTCTTACCTGGGCTTGGAGCTGTAGCCTGTTAACCTCTTTGAAGTTAATCTGTTCACAATAATTTCAATGTACCTACATGAATTTGTCATGTAAACTATGCTCTATTGTTGTAAGTAAAATTTCTCTCTCTTGTTATCATTGGAGTCAGATCATCTTTGTCATTTGTTTGAACTGCATTTCCGCTTAACCGGAAATATGGAGGATTGGGCATACTGCGTAAAGCTCCTGTGCTTCCAAGTGAAATAGTATTATTTTTTTTAAAATTAACCCATTAATCCAAGTATTATTTGACTACTTTTATTTCAGCTATGCAACAATGAAGATTCATTCCTTCTTTTCAGCTTCTTGTTATATAGTCCTTAGTCCAAGAGGATAAATTTTAAACACACACACAGACTCACAACACCAAAACTCAACAAAAATTCTCAAAAGAACAACACAATTCTAAAAGTCAATTTATCCACTGTTCCTCTTAAGAGCATAAATTCTCCCTAAAATATACATTTTCCATCAGTTCCCCTTAACCCAAGAGGATCTCTGATTAAGGGAATTTTGACCCTTTGCCAAGAAAACCCCAGGGACAGTAAAAGATATGACGCCGGAAGATGAGCCCCTCAGGTCAGAAGGTGTCCAGTATGCTACTGGGGAAGAGCTGAGGGCAAGTACAAGTAACCCCAGAAAGAGTGAAGTGGCTGGGCCAAAGCCGAAAGGACGGTCAGTTGTGGATGTGTCTGACGGTGAAAGGAAAGTCCGACGCTGCAAAGAACAATAACATGAAATTGAGCAAACTCCAGAGGACAGCAGAAGACAGGAGGGCCTGGCATGATCTGATCCATGGGGTTGCGAAGAGTCGGACTTGACTGTGCGACTGAACAACAACAACGACCCTTGAAACCTTACACCCCTGAAATCTTGTCAGTCTCTAAGGTGCTACTGGTCCCAGATCAAGAGGATAATTTCTCTCCAAACAGAAACCTTCACTAATACATCTCCATCTCAAATTCCTCTAAAACAGAAGTCTCAATAAATTCTGACACATCCTACCTTTCCCTCCGTAAAAAATAAATAAAAATGAAAATAAAATAAATAACCAAATGCTTCACATTTCATCTGTGCTATTCCTGTCCTGCTTCCAAACCTTGTTGTGTTTGCCTGACCTGTTTTTGGCTGCCCTGACCTCTGATCTTCTTCAGTGTCCACAATGTTCCTGGGACAGCTGCCCAGAGTTACTACTGATTGAACAAGCTGTGGCCAGGTCAGATGCAGAGCAAATATCGAGACCCGAAGGCCCAAAATCGATAAAAAAAATATGTCAGCAGTTTTCAAATAAATAGAAAAATGTCTTTACCAAGCCAGAGACCTGGATTTCAGTTCTGCCTGCCTCTAGGGTTTCCAACCTCCAGGTGGGGACTGGAGCTCTCCCAGAATTACAAGTGGTGTCCAGATGACAGAGACCAATTCCCCTGGAGAAAGGGGCTGCTTTGAAAGGTGGACTGTATGACATTATGCCTGGTTGAAGTCTCTCCCCTCTCCAAACTCCACCTTTCCCGGGCTCCACCCCCCAAATCTCCACATATTTTGCAACCCAGACCTGGCAACCCTGAACACCTGGCTCTGTAAATCTGTTACATACATCAGGCTTGCTGGAATCCATAGGTCTAATAATATAATATAATATAATATAATATAATATAATATAATATAATATAATATAATATAATATAATATAATATAATATAAAGAAGAAATTGGATTTATACCCCACCCTTCGCTACCCAAAGGAGTCTCAGAGCGGCTTACAATCTCCTTTCCCTTCCCCTCCCCCCAACAAACATACTCTGAGGTAGGTAAGAACATAAGAGAAGCCAATGTTGAATCAGGCCAATGGCCCATCCAGTCCAACACTCTGTCACACAGTGGCCAAAAATACCAGGTGCCATCAGTAGGTCCACCAGTGGGGCCAGGACACCAGAACCCCTCCCACTGTTCTCCCTCCCAAGTACCAAGATGGGGTCATTTGTAGCAGGAGCATGCAGGAGCGGAGCTCCGGCAGTTAGAAGCACAGGCAATGGCAAGCCCCACCCCCAGCTCCCAGCAGGAACACGAAGCAGCATGTGTAGCATTCCTCCTGGTCCCAGATAGGCTACTCTGGGACTGGAATGACAACCCCCAAAGTGGAAAGAAAGTCCCTAGGGGTGGAGCCTGAGCGGTGGGTGTTGCCTTCTGACACACTTCCAGTGGTGTCAGGGGTATGGCATATGCAAATAAGTTATGCTAATGAGTTATGCTAATGAGTTATGCTAATGAGCTTCTGCACCTCTTTTTCTATGAAATGACCCCTGACCAAGAATATAGTGCATCCCTCACCTCAGACTGAGCGTTCCTATCTGTATCTTGCGGCTAATAGCCACTGATGGATCTCTGCTCCATATGCTTATCCAATTCCCTCTTGAAGCCGTCCATGCTTGTAGCTGCCACCACCTCCTGTGCCAGTGAATTCCATGTGTTAATCACTCTTTGGGTGAAGAAGGACTTCCTTTTATCTGTTCTAACCCGACTGCTCAGCAATTTCATGGAGTGCCCACGAGTTCTTGCATTGCGAGAAAGGAAGAAGAGTACCTCTTCCTCTACGTGCTCTGTTCTATACCTCTAGAGAACTGCCCTTGAGAGAACAACTCTGAAGGAATTTGTGACCGACCCAAGGTCACACCAGCAACTGCATGCGGAGGAGTGGGGGATCAAACCCAGTTCTCCCAGATTAGAATGCACATTCCTAACCACTAACACCAAACTGGCTCTCTGTATAATACAATATAAGAGTCTATATAATACAAATATCATAATATAATGCCAATATAATGCCATCCATTCTGGTGATCTTTGGAGGCTTTGCTTTGGGTGTGGCAACCCAAGAAAGAGCCTTCTTGGTTGTGGCCCCCAAACTTTGGAATTCTATCCCCAGGGAGATTCGTCTGTCTCCCTCTGTGATTATGTTCTACCAGGAGGGGAAGATTTATTTATTTTTGTCCTGTTCGGCATAGCCCCAGAAAACTCTCATTGGCCCACCTCCCTGGTTGTGTTCTGTTTGTATCTCTGCATTATTTTTAAAAAATATATTGTCCCATTTGTCACATACACCTTTTAAATGCTGTTTTAATATTTTAAATGTTTAATGTTTGGACCTTTGCTGCCTTGGGGAGAGCCAGTTTGGTGTAGTGGTTAAGTGTGCGGACTCTAATCTGGGAGAACTGGGTTTGATTCCCCACTACTCTACCTGCACCTGCTGGATGACCTTGGGCAAGCCGTAGTTCTGGCACAGCTGTTCTTGAAAAAGAGCAGTTTCTGTCAGAGCTCTCTCAGCCCTACCTACCTCACAGGGTGTCTGTTGTGGGGAGGGGGAGGGAAAGGAGTTTGTAAGCTGCGCTGAGACTCCCTTGGGTAGTGAAGGGCAGGGTATCAATCCAATCTCTTCTCTTCTTCTTCTTCTTCTATTTGGGTGGGAAAGCAACACAGACATTTCAAAGAAATATTTTCAAAGCGCAAAGACCTCTGTAAGGAATAGGGAAAGATCCCACAGTGCACCTGTTCTTACAAACACCGACAACTGAACATTTGTGTTCGGTGGATAAATAGGGTTGCCAACCTCCATGTGGGGCCCGGAGATCTCTTGCTATTACAACTGATCTCCAGATTACAGTGACCAGTACCTCTGGAGAAAATGGTTGCTTTGGAGGGCAGGCCCTGTAACGTTGTACCCTGCTCTCTCCCCTCCCAAACCCTGCCCACTCCAAGCCCCACCCCCAATCTCCAGGTATTTCCCAGCCCAGAGCTCACAGTCCTATAGCAGCTAAGAGGCAGAAGAAGAGAAGAGATTGGATTTATACCCCACCCTTCTCTACCCAAAGGTGTCTCAGAGCGGCTTACAAACTCCTTTCCCTTCCCCTCCCCACAACAGACACCCTGTGAGGTAGAAGAAGAAGAAAAAGAAGAGATTGGATTTATACCCGTCCTTCACTACCCAGAGGAGTCTCAGAGCGGCTTACAAACTCCTTTCCCTTCCCCTCCCCACAACAGACACCCTGTGAGGTAGGTGGGGCTGAGAGAGCTCTTGACAGAAACTGCTCTTTTTTCCAAGAACAGCTCTTATCAGAGCTACGGCTTGCCCAAGGTCATCCAGCCAGGTGCAAGTGGAGGAGTGGGGAATCAAACCCGGTTCTCCCAGATTAGAGTCCACACACTTTAACCACTACACCAAACTGGCTGTGACTGGCCTGAAATCTCATCCTTCCCACAAACTTACTAGGGACGAGCTGTTCTGTTTTTCATCTTGGCCCTTTCTTCAACATGGGGAATAACAAAACCAGCCTGTTACGTATTGAGCCTAAGTCAGGCCTCAAGGTGTGCCTGGAACTGGTTGAGCTTGTTACACTAGAACAATAGCTTTCCAGGATACTGGAGTAGACCAATAGATAAGTAGTGTAATGTAAATAGTCTATCCTTGGGAGTGGGTGACTGTGGGGTGTGGGGTGTTTGCATGCTTTATAAGCAAGGCTCAGACCTTGCTGCTAGTCCTTGTCGTGTTCCTGAAATCGCTAAATAAACTAGAATGGATCACTACAATGCATCCAGAACCCAGTATTTAACACAGCCCAACCGCTGTAAGAACTGCAACACAACACATGTGAATTGAACTCTCCCGACATTACCTTGGTGCTCATCGTGATTGGCGTCACCCATCACAGCAAGGACACAAAGCAGGTCGGGGGCTCGCCAGGTCCCACCCCCACCCCCGATTCTATCCATACAAATGCAGCCCAGCCCATGACACACCTCCAGCCCCCCCCCAACCTGGCAAAGATCCGGACAGCGTGAGCAGCATCCCGGGCTATTTAAGCTGCCCCGTGTAATCCACACTCCCCATGTGACAGGCAAGCCGGTTTGCACCTGTTACCCACAGGATTAAATTTAGACCTGTGAGCTCGCAGCGATCTCTGACGAAGGAACCAGAGAAGACTCAGGGCCTTTCCCGACTCATCTGTCCGGCACGCCCAAAGAAGAATGAATGGCTTCGGTGAGAGAAACCACAGCCTGCGTTTTAACTTTCCCTTCCCGGATCTCTTGGCAAACGGGCCTTTATGCGTGAAGCAATAGCTCTTCTTAACCATGCCCTGAAACATCCTATCCCCCCTACCTTTGTGTAGTCAATATCCAGCAAAATGACACATTGCAGACCAAGGGTGCTCTGCACATGCTCAGAGGCATTTTTCCCTTAGGGCCATTGAGTGTTTTTCGAAAGCTATTAGAGCCATCACTGGATACTATATCCCTTTCCCCCAGAATTATATTTACTGGACCTTTGGAAAGATCTTTCAGTCCCTAAAGTGGAAAGAGAACTAATTTCAATCTTTCTGGTAGCAGCGAAGTCAGTAATAGCCAATACCTGGAAAAATACAAACAATTTGACTCTATCTCAATGGTATAGTAAACTTTGGGATTTATACCCTATGGACAAACTCTCAGATAGTCTCATCTTTCTCTATGCAATATGGGCATTGTGATTTTCAGCTGAAGTGGTTTCCCTTTCTAGAATATATTTTCAACAGAGATTCATCTAAATCTGTTCAGGTCCCAAAGAAATATTATAATATTGTTCATACGATGTAATAACAAAATGTATTATTCTGGTTAACTGCACTTTTTGCTCTGTTCCTTTATGGTTAAGTTGCTGTGTATTTGTTTGTTATAAAATTAAAATTATTATTATTATTTTTTTAAAAAAAGCACAGCTGGCAGTGGGGGGTGGAGGGGGGTGTTGATGGTACATTCAACAAAAGCAGCCAGCCCGCAGTAGGAAGTCTGGACAGCTGGGCATTTGTTGTCCTGGTTATCAGAGAATGTCACGAAGAGGCCAAAATTGACAGAGGTTCAGTTGCAACACAGGCTCTCTCTTTCTCAGAGGCCTGGAAGTAAAGCTTCCTGACTCCTACCTCCCTTCCCTTCCCTTGCCTAACTCTGGGTGGTTCTGCATGGGCTTTTCACTCCATTATTTTATGAAACCTGCATTGGAACAGAAATTCCCCTCTGCATTGCATGCCGCTTTCACTTTCTTTGGCCAGATTTTATGGAACCCTCTACACTGCATGCTGCTTTCACTGTCTTTGATCATCGGGTTTTATGGAACCTTCTGCATAGATTTATGGCCGTTCAGGGTTGACTTTGCAGTCAGTACAGCATTGCCCCCAGGGTAGAAGAAGAAGAGATTGGATTTATACCCTGCCCTTCACTTGGAGTCTCAGAGCGGCTTACAAACTCCTTTCTCTTCCCCTCCCCACAACAGACACCCTGTGAGGTAGGTGGGGCTGAGAGAGCTCTGGCAGAAACTGCTCTTTTTCAAGGACAGCTGTGCCAGAGCTTGTGACTGACCCCAGGTCACATCAGCAGGTGCAAGTGGAGGAGTGGGGACTCAAACCCGGTTCTCCCAGATTAGAGTCCGCACACTTAACCACTACACCAAACTGGCTCTGGTATTTGAATTTTCAGCTGTACCTTTTCTTCAGTGTTGAGAAAATGTGGAGCGAATGCTGGATGCAGAATTGCCTTCCGGTAGTGGAAAAGCACAGTCAAGCTGCAGCCGACTTCCCAGTGACCCTGGAGGCTTTTCAAGGCAAGAGACATTTGGAGGTGGTTTGCCATCACCTGCCTCTTCATAGCAACCCTAGACTTCCTTGGTGGTCTCCCATCCAAGTGCTAAGCAGGGTTGACCCTGCTTAGGTTCTGAGATCTGACGAGATTGGGCCAGGCTGGCCATCCATGTCAGGGCAAAGTCTGTGCACACGCATTAAGTGTTGTCAAGTTGCTTCGGACTTGGGTAAAGACTAGTGTAAGGCTACCTAGTCAGTTTATGGTAATCAACATTTGTACCAGCAGCCTTATGGCTCACAAGTTAAGGTTGCCAACAGGCCTGGAGAAAGCGATCCTGTCCCTTTGTAAAGGCTTGATATGTGGAAATGGGTCGCTGAAGCTTTTCACGGCATGGAAGTCAGTATCGTCAACTGGTCCATAACATCCCGTTAAGCTTCTTTTACAAAAACAGGACACTTTTTTCTCTGGGTGGTTGACAAGCGTGCGGCCTCTTTGCAGCGGCGCAGTGTGCGTGATGTGTCATCAAGTCCCAGTTGACCCAGGCAAGGGGCTTTCAAGGCCTTGCTGACCAAGAAGAGGTGGTTGACCACTGGCTCCCTCTGCAGAGCATTCCTTGGTGGTCTCCCATCCAAGTACTGACACCGCTTAGCTTCCAAGATGGGACGAGATTGGGACATAACATGCCACCTTCGCTCCCAGTGAAGCCAGTTTGGTGTAGTGGTTAGGAGCTCGGACTCTAATCTGGGAGAACCAGCTTTGATCCTCCACATGCAGCTGCTGGCATGACCTTGGGTTGTTTCAGAGCTGTTCTCTCAGGAGCAGTTCTTGAAAGAGCTCCCTCAGTCCCAGCTACCTCACAGGGTATTTGCTGTGGGATGGAAAGGGAAAGGAGATTGTAAACTGCTCTGAGACTCCCTCGGGTAGTGAAAGGTGGGGTATGAATCCAATCTCTTCTCTTCTCTTCTTCAGTACTACACTAGCAGATATAGGAGGGCTTTCCCCACACCAATGTGCAACCAGACAACACGTGTGCAGTTCCAAAAGAATCTTCATGCAATTGAAATATTCAGTTCATCCCAGAGTTCAGCTGTGTCCGCCAGGGTTTCCAGTTTCATGTTGGGAAATTTTTGGAAGTTTGGAGGCAAAAATTGGGGAGGAATGAGTTTTGAAAGGGGGTGGAGCTCAGCAGTGATGTGGCACCATATAATTAAGGTTGCCAACCTCTAGGTAAGGCCTGGAGATCTTCCAGAATTACAGCGGAGCTCCAGAAATCAGCTCACCTGCAGTAAATGGCTGCTTCGGAGGTGGAACTCTAAGACATCATATCTCATTATGGTCTCCCCATCTTCTTCAGGTTGTGTATGAGTTGTAGTTCCAGGAGGACTCCAGCCTCCCACCTGGATGTTGGCAACTCTGCTGTTCCAATCCTGCAAAAGATACTTGCTGGACTGCAGAACCCGCTGCTACTTTCCTCCTATGTAGTGAGCCAGATTCTACAGTGCTGAAGGGACTATTACTTTATCCATTCTTTTGTGCTGAATAGAATACATTGCAAGAGGGATTGCTATTACTAAGAGAGCCAGTTTGGTGTAGTGGCTAAGTGTGCGGACTCTTATCTGGGAGAACCGGGTTTGAGTCCCCACTCCCCCACTTGCACCTGCTGATGTGACCTTGGGTCAGTCACAAGCTCTGGCACAGCTATTCCCTCAAGGACAGTTTGTGTCAGAGCTCTCTCAGCCCCGCCTACCTCACAAGGTGTCTGTTGTGGGGAGGGGAAGGGAGAGGAGTTTGTAAGCCACTCTGAGACTCCTTTGGGCAGTGAAGGGCGGGGTATAAATCCAATCTCTTCTTCTTCTACCTCACAGGGTGTCTGTTGTGGGGAGGGGAAGGGAAAGGAGTTTGTCAGCTGCTCTGAGACTCCTTTGGGTAGTGAAGGGTGGGGTATAAATCCAGTCTCTTCTTCTTCTACCTCACAGGGTGTCTGTTGTGGGGAGGGGAAGGGAAAGGAGTTTGTCAGCTGCTCTGAGACTCCTTTGGGCAGTGGAGGGGGGTATAAATCCGATCTCTTCTTCTTCTACCTCACAGGGTGTCTGTTGTGGGGAGGGGAAGGGAAAGGAGTTTGTCAGCCGCTCTGAGACTCCTTTGGGCAGTGGAGGGGGGGTATAAATCCAGTCTCTTCTTCTTCTACCTCACAGGGTGTCTGTTGTGGGGAGGGGAAGGGAAAGGAGTTTGTCAGCCGCTCTGAGACTTCTTTGGGCAGTGGAGGGGGGTATAAATCCGATCTCTTCTTCTTCTACCTCACAGGGTGTCTGTTGTGGGGAGGGGAAGGGAAAGGAGTTTGTCAGCCGCTCTGAGACTCCTTTGGGCAGTGGAGGGGGGTATAAATCCGATCTCTTCTTCTTCTACCTCACAGGGTGTCTGTTGTGGGGAGGGGAAGGGAAAGGAGTTTGTCAGCCGCTCTGAGACTCCTTTGGGCAGTGGAGGGGGGTATAAATCCGATCTCTTCTTCTTCTACCTCACAGGGTGTCTGTTGTGGGGAGGGGAAGGGAAAGGACTTTGTCAGCCGCTCTGAGACTCCTTTGGGCAGTGGAGGGGGTATAAATCCGATCTCTTCTTCTTCTACCTCACAGGGTGTCTGTTGTGGGGAGGGGAAGGGAAAGGAGTTTGTCAGCCGCTCTGAGACTCCTTTGGGCAGTGGAGGGGGGTATAAATCCGATCTCTTCTTCTTCTACCTCACAGGGTGTCTGTTGTGGGGAGGGGAAGGGAAAGGAGTTTGTCAGCCGCTCTGAGACTCCTTTGGGCAGTGGAGGGGGTATAAATCCGATCTCTTCTTCTTCTACCTCACAGGGTGTCTGTTGTGGGGAGGGGAAGGGAAAGGAGTTTGTCAGCCGCTCTGAGACTCCTTTGGGCAGTGGAGGGGGGTATAAATCCGATCTCTTCTTCTTCTACCTCACAGGGTGTCTGTTTGGGGAGGGGAAGGGAAAGGAGTTTGTCAGCCGCTCTGAGACTCCTTTGGGCAGTGGAGGGGGGGTATAAATCCGATCTCTTCTTCTTCTACCTCACAGGGTGTCTGTTGTGGGGAGGGGAAGGGAAAGGAGTTTGTCAGCCACTCTGAGACACCTTTGGGCAGTGAAGAATGGGGTATAAATCCAATCTCTTCTTCTTCTCTTCTATTGTTTTATGAGTGTGCTTTTCGGGTGCCCTTAGCAGGATCTGTAGCAGTAGAAAAGCACGGGAGTCCAGTGGCACCTTAAAGACTAACACAATTTGTGGCAGTGCCGTAGCTTTCGCGAACACGTCGTCTGCTACAGACAAACACGGCTACCGATCTCAGTCTATCTCCTCGACAGGATCTGTGAGTTTGAAGATTAAGATAAGAAAAGAATTATAGACAAAAAAGAGAGGGTTTTTTCCCCAATGTCTGTATATTTAGAGAGAACGAATAGAGGATTAAGCTGCACAAACCATGGATGAAAGTAAAAATATATTCCCTTCCTTCCCCCCTTCCCCTCCTCCCTTTTTTCCCTCCCTGTTTTCTTTGTGTTTTTTGTGGCTCCCTCCCCCCCCCGAATTAGGAGCTGCGGTGGCTCAAGTGGTTAAGACATTGAACTGCAGGCTGTGGAAGGTCAGTAGTTTGAGACCCAAGAGTGCTGCATGACGGAGTGAGCTCCCGTCTCTAGTTCCAGCTCCTGCCAACCCAGCAGTTCGAAAGCAAGAAATTGCAAGTAGATAAATAGATACCACTTCGGTGGGAAGGTAACAGCATTCCGTGCGCCTTGGTGTTTAGTCATGCCGGCCACATGACCACAGAAACGTCTTCGGACAGCGTTGGCTCTTTGGCTTTGAAATGGAGATGAGCACCGCAACCCTAGAGTCGGATTCGACTGGCTTTCAAGCAAGGGAACCTTTACCTTTACCCCCTTGAATAACTTTTTTGGGGTATATATTCTTTTTACTGTATTCTACTTAAAAATTAATAACATTTGTAAATCCTATCCTTAGAAGGATCTGGTATTGTCTGCGCACCAAAGCCCCACACAGGTCTGCTGTTTCTTCGTCGCCTTTTTTTTTTTTTACAGTACTTAGTTTTTTTAATTTATATATATATATATATCTCCCTCGCTCCAAATAAAGATTTGTCGGCAGTCACGACGCCGATTGCATGAAGCTTGACTATCACACTTCTCTGCATTAAACGCTGTCAATTCTGGGGATTTTCTCTCAGCCTGCGTAGGCTTCAGACGGTGTGATCCGGGGCTGACTGATCTATAAACCTTAGATAAGACTGGAGTCCTTTTCACAGGAGTGTGTTATGAATATCCCGGAATGTGCCTCTAAGAAGCAAAGTGAGTGCGCGAGCACACAGCAGAAATGCGTAGATGTGCGTCGTAGCGGTCTACGCTGCATATGTAAATAACAATTACATTCTCGGGTTTGGATGTTTCAAGCTAACCGATGTCACCAGCTCTCAGGAACTAAGCAGGGGCAGCCCTGGTCAGTATTTGGGGGGGGGGCCACCAAGGAAGTCCTGTGGGGAGGCAGGCAATGGCAAACCCTCTCCAAATGTCTCTTGCCTTGAAAACCCTGTGGCAGGGGTGTCAAATATGTGGCCTGGGGGTTTCATCAGGCCCCCGGAGGGTTTCTATCAGGTCTGCAGTGGAACTGGCTGTCTTAGAACATGAGAACATAAAGAGAAGCCAACGTTGGATCAGGCCAGTGGCCCATCCAGTCCAACACTCTGTCACACAGCGGCCAAAAATACCAGGGGCCACCAGGAGGTCCACCAGTGGGGCCAAGACACCAGAAGCCCTCCCACTGTTGCCTTCTCCCTCAAACACCAAGAATACAGAGCCTCACATGCCCCAGGCTGAGATTTCCTATCTATACCTCTGCTTCATATGCTTATCTAATTCCCTTTCGAAGCTGTCCATGCTTGTAGCCGCCACCACCTCCTGTGGCAGTGAATTCCATGCACTTCCTTTTATCTGTTCTAACCCGACCTGCCCAGCGATTTCATTGAGTGCTTCTTCTTCCAGTTCTGCTGCTGCCGCGTCATCGTAGGTTTGCAGCTTACAGATACACACCTGAACAGCAGACTCAAGATTGCAACAGCACAGGCATTTTGATGCAGTAATTCAGAGCAAGAGGTAACAGTCATCCGACACTGTTAAATAAGCAAAATATTGCAAGAATGCTAATGTTTATTTTAAGTTAAAAAAAACCCTTTGTGCTTGGGTCCTTTATAAAGTTTGTATCTCTTCTGCCTGGCATTACATCTTACGACACACGCGGCCCGGCCCAACAAGGTCTCATTTATGTCTGATCCAGCCCTCATAACAAATGAGTTTGACGCCCCTGCCCTGTGAGGTCATCATAAGTCGGTGGTGACTTGACAGCACTCCCCCCCCCAAGAAAACATACCACTGTGCCATTCCATTTTTTTTTCCTTTTAAAAAAGCCTTTTTCGATAGACAGGAACAATCAAACCATTATAAACAAAGACTATATTCTGCAAACAAGCTAAAATTAGAATTGCAAACGGAGTGAATGAGAATGTTCTGCTACACAGAACGGGAAAAGAAGGTTGCATGCACACCCTTGCATTCGTATTCTCCTCCATGCCAACGCGATGCGTGCAGGAAATCCTTCGCTCTGGAAACAGCCCCTCGCCTAGTCAAAATGAGAAGCAGAATTTCTCAAGCTTCTCAAGCCGCTGAGCCTAACAGTTGTGGCTTGTAGCTTCGTGCATTCCCCATCATTTTGCAGGGCCCCTTTCAAAGAAAATGAGCTCTTTCATCCCAAACCGAGGTAATACTCCGCAAGTAGGGCGGCCAGACAGTGTTCCCTCTAAGCTGAGTTAGTGTGAGCTAGCACACAGTTTTTTAGCCTCCGGTTCATGCATTTTTGTCTTCGCTCAAGAAGGATGGCTCCAGAGCAAACTTATCCATACAGTAGCCAGATTGTGCACAAGACTCCACAGCTTAGAGGAAGCATTGCTGCCAGACAATGCTCCAGGCTGTGGAGCAAAAATTCTACTTTGTGAGCTCCTGGCATTAAAGTTGTGAGCAAGTGATTTGGCAGCTGCATAAACTAGTTTGGTCTGGAGCCATCCTTCCTGAGCTAAGACCAAAATGTGTGAGCCGGAGGCTAAAAAACTGTGTGCTAGCTCACACTAACTCAGCTTAGAGGGAACACTGCTGCCAGGTCTCTCTTTTTTTTTGTAAATACATTTTATTATTGGATATATTTTCATGTTCATACAATTTAAACAAACCAATACATATCCATTTTCTTTCACCCTCTCCCCCCCAAACAAGGCTTCCCGCAATGCTTCAACCCCATAATGACTCTCTATTTAGTTACATTTACTACTAAACTTATTTTCTTTTACTAATGGTAACAATTCAAAAGTCTAAATCTCTTTCAATTTCTCCTCAATAGCTGTCAAAACAGATCAGACCACGTTTGACATCCCAATTTTTCAACAAGTATTCTTGAAAGTCTTTCCAATCTTCGAAAAAGGTTTCGTCTTCTTCGTTGTTTAGTTTTCTTGTTATTTTGTCCATTTCTGCCATAAACAAAGTCTTTTTAATCCATTCCCATGTTTCAGGTATCTTCTCTTGTTTCCAACATTGAGCAAAAGTCAATCTAGCTGCTGTAATCAAGTACCATAATAATGTTCTCTTGGTTACATTTACTTCTTCCATTTTAAGACCTAACAATAACATCTGTGGGTCTTTCTTAAAAGTACATTTCAGAATTACTGCTGCCAGATCTCTCGATCGCAACCCCTCTTCCCACCGACATTCTGTCTACTGATGGGAGAAAAATTAATTAAAGCATCGCCTTTGGCCTGATGGTATCATGTCACTGCCAGGGAAAACCTGGAAGCAACATCATGCCATTCTAGGAATCTATAGGGATTCTATGGTTTTACCACAGAGTGATTCCTAGAGTGACATAAATCATGCAAATGCCAAAAGCACATCCCCATGTCCCCCCAACCCCTTGTGTCCCATCACGTGCTAGGCATTGGCTGGTATCCCCATCTGTTTCTCCATTAAGATGAAAAGAAGAAATGTCAGAATAAGTTGGGATCCTTTTGTCATATATGGTGACACTGTGATAGAGTCAAAAATTCTGGGCATGGGTACATGAAATGTTACAAAAGATATTACATTGCTCTGTTCCTTTTACCCCAGAAGTATTGCTGTTAAATATATTGCCTGACAATTGTAAAAAAGATGATTGATACCTTATTTTTTTATTTGACTACTACAGCTAGAATCCTGTATGCTAAATATTGGAAAATGTTGGAAGTTCCAAAGATTAAAGAACTTATTAACAAACTTTTGGAGGCGGCAGAAATGGTTAGACTGACCTTACATTTGAAAGGTCTGACAGAATCCACTTTTCAAAATACGTGGTCAAGATTCTATACGTGGTATAATAATCACAATAACGTTTAATGATAAGGGACTGGAAATTCAAGACGCGTACAAGAGTTACAAATTTGGCTAGAAGATTATTGTTAGTTTTTGTTACACACGTTGCTATAGCAGTTAGATACTATTGGTATAGAAATTGATTGTGTATTAGTTCAATTAGCCCCCCCATGTATGTTTTGTGTTTAAGAGAACATAAGAGAAGCCAGTGTTCAATCAGGCTGATGGCCCATCAAGTCCAACACTTTGTCACACAGTGGCCAAAAGTACCAGGTGCCATCAGGAGGTCCAGCAGTGGGGCCAGGACACTAGAAGCCCTCCCACTCCTGCCCCCCCCCAGCACCAAGAATAGAGTGCATCACCTGCCCCAGACTGAGAGTTCCCATCTATACCCTGTGGCTAATAGCCACTGATGGACTTCTGCTCCATATGTTTATCTAATTCCCTCTTGAAACTGTCCATGCTTGTAGCTGCCACCACCTCCTGTGGCAGTGAATTCCATATGTGAATCACTCTTTGGGTGAAGAAGTACTTCCTTTTATCGGTTCTAACCCGACTGCTCAGCAGTTTCATGGAGTGCCCATGAGTTCTTGTATTGTGAGAAAGGGAGAAAAGTACTTTCTCAACCTGCTCTATCCCATGTTTTGTATGTGACAAGTATTGTTTTGTCTTATTGAAAATACTTAATAAAATTTATGTCCCAATAGGACATATAATAAAAAAAAAGAAAAAGAAAGGAAGAAGACAGTTTACCACTTCTCCATTACAGTGTCATCCCCACACTGAACTGAACGGGGCAGTCGATGTGTAAAGAAGAGTCCTGTGCGCACTGGAGCATGTATGGAGCTCTGGCAAAGGGAACCTGTGTGTTTTCCATTGCCGAATACATCACATACCATGCACACAACTCACTGGTTCAAACGCCCTTAATTTAAGCATCACGCCCCACCCCCACCTGGAACGGACAGCATGGAAGCAATTCCTTGGTCCCCTCCTCTGCATATCAGTGCAAACAAGGTGAAACGAAAGTTCACCGAGCCAAATTTTATGCATAATTACTATGTAAAATTGCTTATCTCCCCTGGGTGGGAATGTCAATATTAATGGTAATAGCATTTCTAATATGGCACATTTCCAATATTTCGTCCCTCATTAGCATTCAGATCAGATGCCGCTTGTTTCACGCTGGTTGTGCCTCTTTTCCGTATGTTAACATAGCAGGTTCTTCATTAAAAGAAAAAGAAAAGAGGAAATCATTGCCGTGGCAGGGAAGGCGATGCCAGGACCAGAGGGCCTAGGTCTGGTGTGACGTTTGCCTCGCCGGAGGCCATTTTGTTGCCACCAGGGGAATAATCAAAATATCGGCAGATGTGAATGCCACAGTGAATGTGGGGACTCCGTGAAGTCCCTTCATTGCCTCTCCTGGTCTAAGAGTCCGGGGTTTGCCATCCCTTTGGTGTAGTGGTTAAGTGCGCGGACTCTAATCTGGGAGAACCGGGTTTGATTCCCCACTCCTCCACCTGCAACTGCTGGATGACCTTGAGCAAGCCATAGTTCTGTCAGAGCTGTTCTCTCAAGGACGGTTCTGGAAAGAGCTCTCGCATCCCCACCTACCTCACAGGGTGTCTGTTATGGGGAGGGGAAGGGAAAAGAGTTTCTAAGCTGCTCTGAGACTCTGCGGGAAGGGCAGGGTATAAATCCAATCTCCTCCTCCTCTTCTTTTTCTCCTTCACTTTTTCCTTCTGCTTCTACTTCTGCTTAAGGCAGCCAGGCCATCTTCCCTGGTAGCAGTGGATGCAGCAGCATGCTTGAAATATCACAAGAGGGAGATCCAAGAGAGAGAGAGAGAGAGAGAGAGAGAGAGAGAGAGAGAGAGAGAGAGAGAGAGAGAGAGAGATCTTTGTGCTGTAGTGGGAACTGCTGCCAATGTTCCCTCTAAGCTGCGGAGTCCTGTGAGCAAAAATTCTACTTTGCGAGCTCCTGGCATTCAAGTTGTGAGCGAGCAGTTTGGCTACTGCATAAATTAGTTGGCTCTGGAGCCATCCCTTCCTGAGCTAAGACAACAATGTGTGAGCCGGAGGCTAAAAAACAGTGAGCTAGCTCACACGAACTCAGCTTGGAGGGGACACTGACTGCTGCCAAGGCAACATTTTAAAAAAGAAAAGAATCTGCAGAGCCAATCAAATCTCCAATAGCCAATCAGAAGCCTTCCTTGGCAAAAGCCTTACCTGGTCCAGGCCACTTCCTAAAAAAAACACTTGGCGGCTCCCAGAAAAGGTCGGCAGGTGCCACGGCACTCATGGTATCCCCGGGCAAACACTCTTTAGATTTCCCATGAAAAGTCAGGTGGGACGTTGCTTCAAATGGCCGCTGATGGCCAGGAGCAAGCCAAACCAGTGTGGTGCAGTGGTTAAGAGCTGCAGATTCTATATCTGGAGAACCGGTTTGGATTCCCCACTCCTCCACATGAAGGCCACTGGGTGGCCTTGGGCCAGTCACGGTTCTCTCAGAACTCTCCCAGCCCCACCTTCCTCACAAGATGGCTGTTGGGGGAAACCACCTGGACACTCCTGAAGGTAGAGAAAAGTGGGGCATAAGAACCAACACTTCCTCTTCTTCTTCAAGCTCCAGCAGCACTGACAACGCCACAGGGGATGCTGTGCTCGGACCAGTGCGAGGGCTACAGGTGATATCCCCCATCAAAGATACTCCCTGCGGTACAGGCTCCATTGCTGCTCTCCACATACTAAATGAGCAGAACTTCAGGTCTTAAGGGGCTGCTACTTGCTTTGGAGCTGCGGTGGCTCAAGTGGTTAAGACGCTGAACTGCAGGCTGTGGAAGGTCAGTAGTTCGGCAGTTCAAGACCCGGGTGCCGCAAGACGGAGTGAGCTCCCGTCTCTAGTTCCAGCTCCTGCCAACCTAGCAGTTCGAAAGCAAGAAATTGCAAGTAGATAAATAGGTACCGCTTTGGTGGGAAGGTAACAGCGTTCCGTGTGCCTTGGTGTTTAGTCATGCCGGCCACATGACCACGGAAACGTCTTCGGACAGCGCTGGCTCTTCGGCTTTGAAACGGAGATGAGCACCGCAATCCTAGAGTCGGATTCGACTGGCTTTCGAGCAAGGGAACCTTTACCTTTACTTGCTTTGTTGTTTTGTGTCTGACAACTGGCAGGAGCCGGGATTTACAGTTTGGGGGGCAATCAGTGTCCCCAGCACAATGCCACTTCCAGCGTGACCTGGAAGTGTCAGGGTTGTCAGGGTTGAATCTTTAGCATTCACTCCGAACTCTCTGATTTAACCATAGGGATTGGGGCTGATAATAGAGTGTCACTTGACATAATGACTAGAGGTAAAGGTAAAGCTTTCCCTTGCTTGAAAGCTGATTGAATCTGACTCTAGGGGGCGGTGCTTATCTCCGTTTCCAAGCCGAAGAGCCAGCACTGTCCAAAGACATTTCTGTCATCACGTAGCCGGCATGACTAAATGTTGAAGTACATGGAATGCTGTTACCTTCCCACCTAAGCAGTACCTATTTATCTACTTGCAATTTCCTGCTTTTGAACTGCTAGGTTGGCAGGAGCTAGGGGCAGAGACGGGAGCTCACTCCGTCACATGGCACTGGGGTCTCGAATTGCCTAACTACCAACCTTCTGGTCTGCAGTTCATCATCTTAACCACTGAGCCACCACGGTCCACTGACATAATGATTAGGGGTGCGCAAAAAAAAAAAATATCAGTATTTTTCAAATTTGGGTATATTAAACCTCAAAAATATTGGTATTTTCGGATCTTCCTGAATCCCAATATCACTATGGTTATCGGATTCAGGAAATATCCGAGAAAGCCGATTTTTCCCAACTCCATTATACCCTATGAGGACCATTATATTCAATGGTCCCCATAGGCTATAATGAAGAATTGATCCGGGGTATCTGGGGCTGAGGAAGGGTGGGATGACCAATTAAAAACTAGTTCCCAGCATCCAACTGGGCAGTCTGGCTGCTGCATCATCCTGCACCCCCCCAAGTGATTTCTGAATTTTCTCTCCTTTGGACCTGTGGGAAATGGCCGAGGGCCCTTATGCAAATGACACCAACGCCGTCGTCATTATTCCCAGCAGCATCTCTTTGTCGGTTTCATTACAGCTATTATGGGAGAAAATAAATAGCTATTTGCGATACAAGCCGTGTTTTACCAAAATCAACCCCTCCCCCCAGCATTTGAAAGTGTTTTGTTTTCCTTTAATTAAAAACACATCAGGCCTTGGAGAAAGCATTGTGAGGTTGGGCGGGGGGGGGGAAGGGAGGGGGCTGCAGCAGCATCCTGTTTTACAGCCAGCGAGCAAATTTCTAATAAAATGGTTTTTGAAAGGAATATTGCCTTCATTCAAATCCCCTATAAAAACTATCCATCCATTAATTCCAATTAATGACACTACAGCGTTTCCGTTAACGCTGGTAGTAATTCTTGGCTAATGGATGATTTTGAACAAAATAAAAAAATAAAAAATCAGAATCAATGTAACTTTGGACAGGACCGTACAGAATTAATTTATGGGCTCGGAGGCCCGCTTGAACCAAAGCGCAGGAACCTCCCCGAGCGTGTAAATCACTGTGGTTGAAATTTGGGCCCGTCTGCAAAACACATCAAGGGATTCTTGCAGCTTTTATGGGGGCAACAGCGAGTAACTTGATTCAGACCCAGCACCCACCAGGATAAGAGGCCTTCCTTTCCTCCACAGCAGGCCAGCTCATTCCCTCTGCGGAGAGGATATATGTCTGGCAGGATTCCGAAAAGAGCCAGCGATATCTTACTGGGGGGGAGCAAAATTCCCTCGTCCCATTCCTTTAGCCTCCCATGGATTCAACCAGCCCTGCATCCCACCTGCAGCCCAGGGGGCACCTGGGCATCTCCCGCTAATATACCTGATCTCCGGACAATCACGATCAGTTCCCCTGGAGAAAATGGCTGCTTCGGAAGGTGGACTCTATGGCGTTATATCCGGCGGAGGTCCCTCCCTGCCCCAAATCCTGCCCACTCCTGGCTCCGCCCCCAAAATCGCCAGGTATTTCCCAACTCAGAGCTGGCAACCCTGCATCCCAGTGTTCCTGAATCCTGGCTTAAACGTGAGTTATTTGTATGCTTTCCTTGCCGTCTGGTACTGGTGTTCTTGCGGGTACTGATAAAAAAGCAATGTCAATGTAACATGAGCTTTTTGTTTATTTTCTCTGTTTGGTTGCTTTTTAATGATTTAGATCCAATCTGAATTGTGGGTGTGTAAAGTACTGCCAAGTCACTTCCAACTTATGGCTACTCTTATGAATTAGTAAAGGTAAAGGTTCCCTTGCTCGAAAGCCAGTCAGATCTGACTCTAGGGTTGCGGTGCTCATCTCCGTTTCAAAGCCGAAGAGCCAGCGCTGTCCGAAGACGTTTCCGTGGCCATGTGGCCGGCATGACTAAACACCAAGGCGCACAGAACTAATGACCTCCAAAATGTCTTGTTAACGGCCTTACTGAAGTCTGACCGGGGCGGATTAAGGCTCACCGGTGCCCTAAACACTGAGCAATCTTGGTCGCCCCCCTCCTTTCCACACTGACCCCGTCCATTTTAGTTGTTGACCTGTCTGACCACACATACAATGCAGGTTGCAGCAATACAATTTTTTTCATATGATAACACAATATACTGTACAAACGAAGCCAAGCTTTGGCTTCATAAAGTTCTGCAAAAATGCAACACGACATCTATTTTAATATTTCACAAGTTAAATGTATCAAAGTTCCAATATTCATGATCTGAAAGGCATTTCTCTGCATTTTTTCACCCTTTTCCCAACTCTTTGGTGCCCCCTTTGGCCCTGGTGCCCTAAGGACATGCTCAGTCTGCTTAATGGTTAATCTGCCACTGCTTCCTGTACTGGTGTTCTTGTGGGTACTGATAAAACACTGTTCTTGAGGGTACTGATAAAAAAGCAATGTTGATGTAACATGAGCTTTTTGTTTATTTGCTCTGTTTGGTTGCTTTTTAATGATTTACATTCAATCTGAATTGTGGGTGCGTTAAGTACTGCCAAGTCACTTCCAACTTATGGCTACTCTTATGAATTAATGGCCTCCAAAATGTCTTGTTAACGGCCTTACTGAAGTCTGACAAAGTAAGACCACGGCTTCCTCAACTGACTCAATCTCCTGTTAGGTCTTCCTCTTTTCTTGCTGCCTTCCACTTTTCCTAGCATTATGGTCTCTTCCAGTGGCTCCTGTTGTTCTCATAATATGGCCAAAGTACGATAGTTTCAGTTTAGTTGTTTTCGTTTCTAGGGGGAGTTCAGGCTTGATTTGGTCTAAAACCCACTTATTTGTCTTTCTGGTGGTCCATAAAACTCTCCTCTAATACCACCTTTCAGATGAATCAACTTTCTTCCAGTCAGCTTTCTGCATTGCACAACTTAGCTGATGTTTTATGAGTTTTTCATGCTCCATTGAATTGTTGTTTATTAAGTGCTGATTTTTACTGATTGTTCCATTGGTTGTATTCAATGCTCCCTCTAAGTTGTGGAGTCCTGTGAGCAAAAATTCTACTTTGTGAGCTACCGGCATTAAAGTTGCGAGCGATTTGGCTACTGCATCAATTAGCTTGCTCTGGAGCCGTCCTTCCTGAGCGAAGACAAAAATGTGGCAGCTAGAGGCTAAAAAACTGTGAGCTAGCTCACACTAACTCAGCTTAGAGGGAACACTGGTTGTATTGTGTCCATCTTGGGAGCTGATAAGAACCTAACAGCAGACATGGGGAATTATACCAGCGGCCAGCCAGATTTTACCTGTTTCTTTTACAAAGTTCATACCTTGCCTTTCTACCCTCATGTAAGAGTCACCAAGGCAGCTAACAGGTTAAAAACATACATAATACAAAAAAAAACCACCATTAAAACCATCAAAGACATCATTAAAACAATTAAAACCAGAGCTAAATGCACCAGCACTAAAAAACAGAAAAGCATGAAAACAACACTTAAAACATTCGGCAGGAAGACAGGATTGCTGAGAGGCCACCAAATGAAGCAAAAAGCCTTCACCCACTGGTGGCAGATGGCAACAGAAGGGGGCGGATGAGTCTCCCTAAGGAAAGAGTACCAGACTTTGGTATCATGACTGAGAAGCCCCCTCTCAGGTAGCTGCGCACCGAATCTCAGAGGACAGGTCGCCTGAAACACATCCTCGAAGGATGAGTTCGGTGGTCAGGGGAACATCCTATGATGTCCTCAGAAGGTATTTAAGCAACACAAGGAGGATGAGGCCGCCTCCGACAGCGGTATTGGAAGGTATACAAACTCTGAGTCTAAGGTTTCCATTTATTCATCAGGGTTAATAGCTGCGTGTGGTGCTCTGACAACTCTTTCCCCTCAATCCAGGCCAGTGTTTTAGACTGCCTTAGTCCACTCCAGGACTTCCTGTGGGCTCGAACAGGAAGAAAGGAAGTTGTACTCACTGTAGCTTCAGACAGAGAAAGGACTTATTAAACTGTGCTCCTGTTTGAGACCACGCTGCCTCTTTTATTTTGACACCAAGCACTGACAACACGACAACACGGATGGACCTATCCTCCATGAATTTGTCTATGAGAGCCAGTTTGGTGTAGTGGTCAAGTGCGCGGACTCTAATCTGGGAGGACCGGGTTTGATTCCCCACTCCTCCACTTGCACCTGCTGATGTGACCTTGGGTCAGTCACAAGCTCTGGCACAGCTGTTCCTGAAAGAGCAGTTTCTTTCAGAGTTCTCTCAGCCCCACCTACCTCACAGAGTGTCTGTTGTGGGGAGGGGAAGGGAAAGGAGTTTGTAAGCCACTCTGAGACAGTGAAGGGCAGGGTATAAATCCAGTCTCCTCCTCCTCCTCCTCCTCCTCCTCCTCCTCCTCTTCTTCTTCTTCTTCTTCGTCTTCGTCTTCGTCTTCTTCTAAGACAAATAAACCAGAGATCATTACCACATCCTGTGAATTCTCCAAGTTAGTTATTCTTTGGGCAAAGAAGTAAATTTCTTCTGTACGTCCCAAATCTACTGCCCATGACTGACCAGCCAAATATCTTCATTGGGGTATACAATGGAAAGGAGGGATACAAATTTCCACACCCTGTATCTCACCTCTTAGCTCCAAAGGCTTTCATGACACTATACAGCTTTCATTTAGAACATAAGAAATTGACAATAATTTACTATCGCAAAATCAATGTAGGAACAATTTACGGCAAAAACAAACAGCTGTCCACCATAAATCTACGATATAATTAGAAACGGAATGGCTATAAATAGGCTAGATTATTCTAATGCACTCTATATGGGGCTGCCCTTGAAGATGATTTGGAGGTGTACCTGGCTTCTGGTTTGTTTCTGGAAAGCGTTCAAGGGGCTGATGATGACCTAAAAAGCTCTAAATGGTCTGAAACTAGAGTATCTAAAGAGCCACCTTGTCTTGCATGACCTGTACAGGAATTACGTATTATTTGGAATGTTCCCAACTTCACAAGTTGTATGTGTGTAGGGATAGGCAAGAACCACATTTTTGCAGTTTGTTTCAGTACGTAGTTCGTAGCAAAAGCACAAATCGAACCACAAAATGATACAAACCAGGAGGTTGGTTTGCAAACCTAACTGGTTCATATTGGTTTGTGACCCCTGCTTTCTACTCCCTGAAACTTTTCACGGGGAGCAGAATGCAGGTGTTCCCCTGCAAAAAGCAACAGGGTGCAGAAAGAAGGGGTTTAAATGGTTTGGAGCCATTTAACTCCCTGCTCCCTGCTCCTCGCTGCTCAGCTGTTTCTTAGGAAAAACAGAAAGCAGGGGGTTAAATGGCTCCAAGCCATTTAACCCCCCTGTTTTCTGCTCTTCGTTAATCATCATGAACCTCCTTGAATTTATGAAAGTTCATGGCAGCTCTTCAGTTCATGAGCTTTGGTTCACAGACCACGAACTGGCCAATATTTGTCACAAACTTACATTCAGGAGCCGGTTCATGACCATCCCTATATGTGTGTTAAGTGTACAGTTCTGGTCACCACATCTCAAAAAGGATATTATAGCATTGGAAAAAGTGCAGAGAAGGGCAACTAGAATGATAAAAGGGTTGGAACACCTTCCCTATGAAGAAAGGTTAAAACGCTTGGGGCTCTTCAGCTTGGAGAAACGACGGCTGAGGGGTGACATGATCGAGGTTTATAAGATTATGAATGGGATTGAGCAGGTTAAGAAAGAAGTACTTTTCTCCCTTTCTCACAATACAAGAACTCGTGGGCACTCCATGAAATTGCTGAGCAGTCGGGTTAGAACAGATAAAAGGAAATACTTCTTCACCCAAAGAGTGATTAACATATGGAATTCACTGCCACAGGAGATGGTGGCAGCTACAAGCATGGAGAGTTTTAAGAGGGAATTAGATAAACATATGGAGCAGAAGTCCATCAGTGGCTATTAGCCACAGGGTATAGATGGGAACTCTCAGTCTGGGGCAGGTGATGCACTCTATTCTTGGTGCTGGAGGGGGGCAGCAGTGGGAGGGCTTCTAGTGTCCTGGCCCCACTGCTGGACCTCCTGATGGCACCTGGTATATTTTGGCCGCTGTATGACAGAGTGTTGGACTAGATGGGCCATTGGCCTGATTCAACATTGGCTTCTCTTTTGTTCTTATGTTCTTATGTTCTTAAGTGCTATCAAGTAACTGTCAACTTATGGCAACCCTATGAATTGATGACCTCCAACACGTCCTACTGTTAACAGCCTTGCACAGGTCTTGCAAACTGAGGGCCGTGTGGCTTCCTTGATGGAGTCAACCCATCTCATGTTGGGTCTTCCTCTTTTCCTGCTTCATTCAACTTTTCCTAGCATGATCGTCTTTTCCAGTGAGTCTCAACTCCTCACAATGTGACCAAAGGACAATAGCCTCAGTTGAGTCAGTTGAGCTTCTAGGGAGAGTTCAGACTTGATTTAATCTAGGACCCTCTTATTTGTCTTTATTGGCAGTCCACAGTCTCTGTTAGACTCTCCTCCAATACTACATTTCAAAGGTTAGGTCGATGGTTTTCCTTGTTATTTGAACACATTCCACGAAGGACACTGGGATGTACTAAAATGAATTTTAATAGACGCAACACATCCCAAAAGCAAAATGCGCAGACAGATCTTTTGGTGGCTCGGACTGATCTTAAAGGAAATTTAAAGATCGTTCAGGTGTCGTTTGCTTGTTTCTTCTAAATAAGAAACATACCAGCACTGGCTGATCTTGGAACTGGTGGTGGGTTTGCCATGGTCATGACTGCAGAAACCTTGGTTAAGTTGGAGGTAGGACAAAGAGTCCCTTGAAAGTACAACCCACACCAACCACAAGATTTGGTATTCGTGCCCTGTTCATATCTAGGTGTTTTAGCAACGCCAGTCATATCTGTAAGCTGTCTTTGGGGCCAACTGCTGGGAAATCAGAGAGGACAGAGCAGCCTCCTTTGAAGAAGAAACCCGCCCAGGATCACAGCACCTCCTTCACATGCAGAAAATCCCAGGTGCAACCCCTCAACATCTCCATTTAAAAGAATCAGGTAGCAGGTGATATGGAAGGCCTCTGCTTGAGACCCATGGGAACCTCTGCTGATCAGAGCAGACAGCATTGACCTTGGTAGATCAATGATCTGTTTCAGTATAAAGCAATCTCATGTGGGTAAAAGAGTTCTTCCTCTGCTTCTTGCACTAGATGGGCAATGTTATTATCTGTACTATAAACTGCCCTGATTGAGATGGTCTAGGCTAACCTGATCTTGTCATATCTCAGAAGCTAAGCAGCATCAGCCCTGATAAGTACTTGGGTGGGAAACCATCAAGGAAGTCTAGGGTTACCATGTAGAGGCAGGTAACAGAAACCCTGTGTTCGTCTCTTGCCTTGAAAATCCTTTGGGTCACTATGTTGGCTACTACTTGATAGCATTTGCATGTGGACATACTATGAGCTAGTTTAGTATTCCCTTTCCTCCATGGACTCCTGAGAACTCTTCTTCTAGTGAGAAAGGAGGCCTGCCAATCTGACTCCCTGCTACTTGTGAGCACGGAGCCAGTTCTTTGTGGAGTGGTTCAGATATTCATAAGCAGTTTGAGCCAATTTAGCAGGTTACTTTCCATGTACTGAAACAGTACGGTAAAGTGCCATCAGCAGTACTTAAGGACATAAGAACATAAGAGAAGCCAATGTTGAATCAGGCCAATGGCCCATCTAGTCCAACACTCTGTCACAGAGTGGCCAAAAATGCCATACTTCATGCATGTGCATTCCTGTACATCTTGATGGGATTCCATTTCCTCCTCCAGATCAGTTGTCACTATATACCATTCAGCAACCAGCCATTTAAATAAAGAGAAGAAAAATTAACCCATCAAGCAGTGGGTCCCCCCCCCCAGCACTGTCGTATGGGATTCATGATATCATTAATTATCTGACCTGACTATCTATAGCCCACCCACAGGAAGATCGATTTTACCTACTATATAGATGCAACAGCCAGTTTGGTGTAGTGGTTAGGAGCAGGGACTCTGATCTGGGAGACCTGGGTTTGATTCCCCACTAATCTGGGAGAACCAGGTTTGATCCCACATGCAGCTGATGGGTGACCTTGGGCAAGCCACAGTTCTCTCAGAGCTGTTCTCTCAAGAACAGTTCTCAGCCAGAGCTCTCTCAGCCCCACCTACCACACAGGGTTTCTGTTGTGGGGAGAGGAAGGGAAAGAGATTGTAAGCCACTCTGAGGCTCTGAGTGAAGGGCGGGGTATAAATCCAATATCCTCCTCCTTCTTGGCAGACAGAAATGGGTGCCTGGCGACCAGTAAGAGGGCTGTGGACAGGGATATTGGGGGGGGCATGATGTTGGCTGCAGTGTCATGTCACTTCTGGTAAAATAATGGAAGTAACATGGGTAGCACTAGGAATCATCAGAAACTCTATGGTAGCACCTTGGCTGCCCTAGAAAGAAAAGGTTCACCACCGCAGCCTGTGCACAGCCTTAAAGCTGTCTAACGGCTGCTTGAGTCTGAGGGCATCCAGGTGAAGACCTCCGAAGCTCAGATCACGAGTAATGTTCCTTCTAGGCTGAGTTAGTGTGAATTAGCTCACCGTTTTTTAGCCTCCAGCTCACACATTTTGGTCTGAGCTCAGGAAGGATGGCTCCAGAGCAAACTAATTGATGCAGGTCCCAGTCACATGAGTGGGATACTGCGCCGCTGAAGGGAGGCAAATTAGAGCTGGAGCAAAAGATGCGCAGTAGCGCAAGCAGACGGGTCCTCAGACGCCAATAGCTGGCGATCACACGGCGATGTTGAAGCGCATCAAAGGGTTTCGCTTTTGCATTCTTGCACATGCGCAATCTTATGTTTCTTTGCATACTGTGGAGGCCTGGAAAAAACACATCTGGTGCAATGGGATGCATGCGTGTGCCAGATACACCAGATTAACTCTGCTTCCACGATCCAATGCTCACCTGCGATGTGCGTTTTCTGGTTGCTACTACCCTTTTGCTGGTACTTCTTAAATCTGCTTCTTCGGGCCGACGGTACAGGTTGGTGACAGATGTGCTATGCTTCCCAGATGTTGCCGTATGATCGCACCAATTTGATGCACCCTCAACCCATCTGTTTCACAGGGCAAATCCTCCCATGTGACCGGGGCTGCGGTAGACAAATCCCTCACTCACAACTTTAATGCGAGCAATTCACAAAGTAGAATTTTGGCTCACGAGACTCCACGGCTTAGAGGGAGCATTGCTCATGAGCCACACCGGCTGTTGCAAATAGTATGTCTGCCTGCCAAATGGGTTTAGAATGGCCAGCTCCTAGATCTCCTGGAATTAGAACTCATCTCCAAGTGACAGGGATCAGTTCCCCTGAAGAAAATGGCTGCTTTGGAGGGTGGGCCTCATGGCATTATACCCTACTGAGGTGCCACCCCATCCCCAAGCCCTTCCATCCTCAGGTTCCGCTAGGGTTCCCAAGTACTTACCGTCTGGGGGCGGGGGACAAATGCTCCCTGGCTGGACCAGTCTTCCTGGTAACCACCATGCTGTCGCCAGGAAGTGATACCAGGTGACGCTCTGGCAATGGGGCTGAAAACTCGATGGTACCATCGAGTTTCCAGCCCCATTGCCAGAGCGTCACCTACCGTCCCTTCCTGGCGACGGCATGGTGCTCCGCACCTCTCCTTCCCCTGGAGATGGTCCTGCAAGGGTATCCATCCCCCGCCGGCACGCGGTAAGTTCTTGGGAAGCCTAGGCTCCGCCCTCAAAATCTCCAGTTATTTCTCAACCCAGCTCTGGCAACCCTAATTACATATCTGCCATAAAGTTTACAGCGCCCCTAGTGAGAAGTCTAGGGATTGCTAGCAGCAGCTGCCCAGAACAACCATTCCCAGGATCCTCTGTCTGCGTGGATGTGTGTGGGGAGGGGAACAAAGACGCGCAAGCAGAGAGAAAGCCGATCTAACTTTGTAGTGTGTCCTGTCGTGCCGCCGTCCCCTTCCCCTGTATCTTCAGGAGCTGTTTGCAATGATTTATTTATTCAATCATGCAACCCAAGTGTGACTGGCTAGTAAAATCCAATAACGGTCCCCGCTTTGTTAAAACAGCAAGGTGGACAGGCATTAACATTCAAAGCCGCATGGGTCAGGGGAGCTCTCGTGTGAGTCAGCTCTTCTCTTTCATGCAAGAGCGGCGGGCGAGGGCAAACGCGGCCGGGTCCTGATGAGAGGCGCGATGGAGAGGTGCGCCTGAGCCTCGGCGAAGGACAATAAGTCAACCAAACAGAAATCCGTTTCCAGATCACACGGGCCTGCAACCTGTCATTTTCCCCGGAAGGCTTTATTACAGCCTTCCTTCCGCCCTTCAGTCATTGTAAAAGCTGTACTCCGCCCTGCCTCTCTCCCGTAAATTGGTTAAATGGATTGCCTGCTGGGAGTGAAGACGGGCTAGCGAAACTGGCAGGCAGAGGCGAAAGGTATCAGCTTCTAGATGAATAGAGCTGGATGGCCCGGGCTAGTCGAATCTCATCAGATCTCAGAAGCTAAGCAGGGTCGGTCCAGGTCAGTAGATGGATGGGAGACCACCAAGGAAGTCTGGGATTGCCACAAAGAGGTAGGCAATGGTAAGTGTTAGGCTCTTGTCTTGAAAACCCTATGGAACATAAGAACCTAAGAGAAGCCGATGTTGGATCAGGCCAATGGCCCATCCAGTCCAACACACTCTGTCACACAGTGACCAAAAAAGCAGGTGCCATCAGGAGGTCCACCAGTGGGGCCCGGACACTAGAAACCCTCCCACTGTTGCCCCCTCCCCCAAGCATCAAGAATACAGAGCATCCCTTGCCCCAGACCTAGAGTTCCTTCCTATGCCTTTTGGCTAATAGCCACTGGTGGACCTCTGCTCCAGGGAATGCTATCTCAAATTCTACTTTGTGAGCTATCGGCATTAAAGTTGTGAGTGAGCAATTTGGCTACTGCATAAATCAGTTTGCTCTGGAGCCATCCTTCCCGAGTGAAGACAAAAGCGTGTGAGCCAGAGACTAAAAAAAGGGGAGCTAGCTCACACTAACTCAGCTTAAGAGGGGACGCTATGGTATATCACCTGGTTGGTCAGATTACCTGGGTCACAAGCAACATACTGGACTGATCAAGGTACTTCCTTGGCCATACATTTGATTGGTCAACTCGAACCATGCCAACATGTGCTGCTGGGCATAAAGGAAAGGTTTTTCATTCTGCTTTTACCCTTTTCCTGGATTACATCTAACTTTGAAACACCTTTTGATTCTGGGTGAGCCACGCCGACTGGAGCCCCTGGTTTGGACTCTGAAACTCGGTTTGGCTCAGCCTTGTCAGGTAACATCTGGATCTAGAACCAATGCCTATAAGTGTGTCTAGTTTATTTTACACTCACTGCTTTTGTATTGTATAATCCCGCACATTATTTTAATAAATCACTTTAATTCTATCTTGTGGTGTTCTTGGTTTTGGGGGCTGTAATCTGAATCCAGTACTTTAGCCCATATTGGCTGTGGCTACCAGAATAACTGTTTTCTGGAATTTACTTTGTAAGTGTCCATCCTTGCAGGGCTGAATTCTTGATCTTAGGCCTGGTGGGGCTTAGTTTCTTGTTTTCTGGCTGGTGGGTGAGTTAAAAGGGACTGGTTGTACCACCATGCAAAATCTGCCCCATGAAGCCACTACCTCAACTGGTCTTATTGTAGAACTACTTGATCAATCCAAGAAACAAACTTGTTGTGAACATAAGAACGTCAGAAGAGCCTTGCTGGATCAGATCAGTGGTCCATCGAGTCCAGCATCCTGTCTCACACAGTGGCCAATCAGTTCCTCTGGAGGGCTAAGAACAGGGCAGAGAGGCTGAGGCCTTCATAAGAACATAAAAAGAGCCTTGCTGGATCAGACCAGTGGTTCATCGAGTCCAGCATCCTGTCTCACACAGTGGCCAACCAGTTCCTCTGGAGGGCCAAGAACAGGGCAGAGAAGCTGAGGCCTTCATAAGAACATCAGAAGAGCCTTGCTGGATCGGGCCAGTGGTCCATCGAGTCCAGCATCCTGTCTCACACAGTGGCCAACCAGTTCCTCTGGAGGGCCAAGAACATCAGAAGAGCCCTGCCAGATCAGACCAGGGATCCATCTATTCCAGCGTCCTGTCTCACACAGTGGCCAACCAGTTCCTCTGGAGGGCCAAGAACAGGGCAGAGAGGCTGAGGCCTTCATAAGAACATAAGAAGAGCTCTGCCGGATCAGACCAGTGGTCCATTGAGTCCAACGTCCTGTCTCTCACAGTGGCCAACCAAGTCCTTTGGAGGACCAACAACAGAGCATGGAGGCCGAGGCCTTCCCTTGATGTTGCCTCCTTGCATTGGGTTCACTGCGTCCTAATGTGGAAGTTCCCCTCAGTCAATATGGCTAGTAGCCATCAACAGACTTCTCCTCCATGAATCTATCTAACCCCCTTTTAAAGCTGTTTATTCCTGTGGCCATCATGACAGCATTACACTCTGGAAAGCTGGCATTTTTTTTCGTTCTAGCTGAAGAGAAAATGAAAATACAGAATCCACATGAACACGCCCCCCCCTCCAGAGAATCTGCTATAGACAGCCTACAAATTAGCACCCTACAAAATCAGGTGAAACAAAGGCGGGAGAACAATGAGGTGTTACACAATGCTTAATTGACTTATAGAGTTTGCTGCCACAAGCACCGGTGATGGGCACCAGCAGGGATTGCCGCAGAAGAGGAATTCATGGAGGATAAATTTATCAATGCCAGTTATCACTCATGGAAAAATGGATCCCTTGTGTATGGAGGCTGTGTTGGTCTTCATACTAGTTGTTACAGGGGGGAAACACAGGGTAGGGAGAGGACTTTCACATCCTGCTTGTGTTCTTCACAAAAGGCTTTATTTAGAGGGTCATTGTGGCGGTCCAGTACGTAGGGTTTTTAACTCTTGGTTGGGAGATTCCTGTAGATTGGGGGTGGAGCCTGGGGAGGGTGGTCATTGGAAAGGGGAGGGAGTTCGGCAGGGACGTGGTGCCTTAGACCCCGCCCTCTCAAGGCGACATTTTCTGGATATCAGTTGTAATTTGGGGAGAACTCAGAATTATTAGATTTGTGTTCTTATTAGATTCATGGAGGATAAGTCTATCAATGGCTGCTAGCTATGGTGACCGAGGGAAATCTCCACAGCCAGAGGCACTAAACCTCTGAATCCTAGAGCCAGGAGGCAACACCGGGGGGACGCCTTGGCCTCTATGCCCTGTTGTTGGCCCTCCAGAGGAGCTGGTTGGCCAGTGTGTGAGACAGGATGGAGGACTAGATGGACCACTGGACTGATCCAGCAAGGCTATTCTGATGTTCTTATGAAGGCTTCAGCCTCTATGCTGTGTTGCTGGCCCTCCAGAGGAACTGGTTGGCCACTGTGTGAGACAGGATGCTGGACTAGACAGACCACTGGCCTGATCCATCAGGGCTCTTCTTGTGTTCTTATGAAGGTCCGGCCTCTGTGCCCTGTTGTTGGCCCTCCAGAGGAACTGGTTGGCCACTGTGTGAGACAGGATGCTGGACTACAGAGACCACTGGCCTGATCCATCAGGGCTCTTCTTGTGTTCTTATGAAGGTCTTGGCCTCCGTGCCCTGTTGTTGGCCCTCCAGAGGAACTGGTTGGCCACTGTGTGAGACAGGATGCTGGATGAGATGGACCACTGGTCTGATCCAGCAGGGCTCCTCTGATGTTCTTATGAAGGCTTCTCTATGCCCTGGTGCTGGCTGTTCAGAGGAACTAGTTGTCTCCTGTATGAGTTGGGATGATGGACGAGATGGTCCACTGTGGTCCAGCAGGGCTGTTCTTCTGATGTTCTTATGTTCAGCTCCAGGCCCCACTCTGACAACCATACCAGTAGGTTTCCTTCCTTGCTTGGCACCTCTTACGTACTTACTCTCCAATCAGTTCATCATTACCAACTTCAGCAAGGTGGTGCATTTCTAGAAATTGACCTTTGGCACTGGTCAAGTCAAGCCCAGGTCCATCACACCCCAAGGATCAGATTATATCCCAATCCTGGATTTTTTTGGCGTTAATTTTTCATAGCCAGCCCACAATTATTTTCTGCAAGCTCAGCTACAGAAGTGCCCCCTCGGTATTATACCTCTGTTTCCTTTTCTCTCCGTACAGATGGCCTCCTCCGTAAGACAGTTATGATTTCTACTCCCTCCAGCCTAGCTGCAGCCTCTCCCTCCAGTTCGTCAACTGAGGTTCTGAGAGATGGCTGTCAACCTGCTACCTCTGCCCCGAGTTAAGAATATCCAATTTCCCCAACAAGACATCTGCCAGAGTTCCTCTGTTTCTTATACAGATTCATATTCTGAGCCTCTTGATTTATTTCTCCTGATACCTGGACTAAGAGAGGGGGAGGACCGTTGGCTCCACCATAAAACTGGATTGAATGGATAAACTGTCAAACATATTGTGAGTGCAAAGCATTTGAATGATCATACCCAGAGCCATTGGAATAATAAGGTGCAGTGCTGGAAGGTTCCGGAAGCCTGGGGTGGTGTGTTTTTTTTTGAGCTGCAGCCAGGCTGGTGAGCAGCAAACATCTTTCTAACTTCTCCTTCTTTTTTTCCCTATTCATGCATGGGGTCATTCAGGAAATATTGTCGGGGTCACTTTTGACTTGTTAATTGTTTGGGGCCTGATATTATTCCTTCCCCGAAGTGCACGAAGGAGACCTGGGAGAGATTTCCCTGTCCAAGGTCAGTGGCCAAGATTATTGCTTCACAGTGGAATTCAGGCTCAATAAATCTTCCCTCCAGATGAACTCTGACAGTCTATTATAAACAATGCTAAGAACTGCATCCATATTCTCTTTTCCGCTAGCACTGACCACGAGTCAATTACACTAAATTATTTTCTCTGGCCAGTTTTTCATTCTCTGGGAGAAGCAAAACAATCTGAATATATATATATATATAAATAAAGATTACCTGCTTCTGCTCAGACAGGTATGCAGTTACATGGCTTATAATGTAATCCTGTGTAGAGTTATTGTAGTCTAGGTTCGTTGATTTCAGTAGGCTAAAAGTGGAGTAACTCTGCATAGGACTACACTGCTAGCCTCTTGCAGACAGAGGCCCGGGTCTGCCCATTTCCTGATAGGGTTGCCAGCTCCAGGTGGGGAAATAGGGTTGCCAGCCTCCAGCTGGGGCCTGGGGATCTCCCGCTTTTACAACTGATCTCCGGCTGACAGAGATCGGCTCCCCTGGAGAAAATGGCTGCTCTGAAGGGTGGACTCTGTGGCATTGCACCATGCTGAGCCCCCTCTCCTCCCCAAACCCTGCCCTCTCCCGGATCCACCCCCAAAGTCTTCCAGTATTTTCCATCCCAGAGCTGGCAACCCTATGGGGAAATCCCTGGAGAGTTCGAGGTGGAGTCTGAGCAGGGCAGGCTTTGGGGAGGGGCCTCTACGTGGTATAGTGCCACAGAGTCTTCCCTCCAAAGCAGCTGTTTCCTCCATGGAGACAGAATCTCTGTTGTCTGGAGTTCAGGGGTAATTCTGGTCCCACCCGTAAGTTGGCAGTTCTAATTTTTGAAATGCAATTCCTTGCTAGGCCTATAGGGGGCATATGTCCATGAAGGAAGAACTGAGAAGAAGGAGATGTGGCTGAGCTGCATGAAAGGGCCCCGGAGACTAGACCTAGCACCAAGTTTAATGGGACTCTGAAAAGAAGAGCTGACTCATCTGTCCTAGGGCAACAATGAGCTGCCACATACTTGTATTTCTTTTGCCACTGTTTTTTTCTGTCAAGGTTGGGGTCTTTGATCATGCATTGTCCCAACCTACTTCCCCTCTTGTCCTCAGCACATCTGCAAATGTTAGGGTTGCCAGTCTCCAGGTGGGGCCTGTAGTTCTCCTAGAATTACAAGTGATCTCCAGACAACTGAACTGTGTGCCTGGAGGAAATGATGGCTTGAAGAACAGACCATATAGTATATCATAGAGTCTAGGAGAAATGGAAGCCCTAGACATCCCATCCCTGCTGAGCTCCTTCCTGTCCCTAAACTCCACCTTGCTCTGGCAGTGCCTTCCCCCATATCTCCAGGAATTTTCAAAGCCAGAGTTGGCTGAGCTGGTGTCATTTGCTCAATGCCCAGAATGCCCAGGTGTTTCTTGAGACTTCTAGGCACTACTCCAAGGATGCAAATGACATTTGGCATGATGGTTACCTTGTTCTCCCAGAGGTGCTCTAACTCTATTTGTAGGTCTTGGTACTTTGTGATCCTCTCCTGTTCTTTCTTTTCTATTCTGCTGTCTTATTCTATTCTATTCTATTCTATTCTATTCTATTCTATTCTATTCTATTCTATTCTATTCTATTCTATTCTATTCTATTCTATTCTATTCTATTTTGCCTTGTACACTTCGATAGAAGCTTATCTTTGCTTTTCTTGGTGTAGTCATTCAATGCTCATTTTTCTTCTTCCACTGCTTGCTTAACCACGGCCGGATCGCCCATTGGGCAAACTAGGCACTCGCCTAGGGCACGCCAGCCTCAGGGGCGCCAAACAGCGCCCCCGAAAAGCCCCCCGCCGCCCTAACCGGGCACCTGCTGCCACTGCCTCCCAGTACAGAGCGCCCAGCGGGGCACAGGAGGTGGTGGCGCAGCTCGCCCGCCCTCCCCCTCCCCCCCGCCAGTGGAGAGGATGGACGGACGGGGGGCGCCCTCTTCCACATTTTAGGCCACACGTGTCGGGCCAGAATCGCCTGGTCTTCGTCCTAGAACGAGCCGCGTGTCGCTCCGAGGACTCCTGCTCCACGACTGGCCAGTGGCTGGAGCTGAGGTCGGGAGTGTCCAGCACACTCGCCCCCCTCCCCCCGGTTCCTTAATCTGGCCTTCCTAGTCAAGCAGCCCAGTTTCCCGACCAAGCAGCCACAGACCTCTGGGGGGAAGTTTTGCGATTCGTCCCCATGCCAGACCCTAACCGCGGCGTCCGGGCACTCCACCCCGCCAACCAGTGGCCGCTTTCTGTTCCTCGCGCTTCCCACCTGGGGACCACTCGGTGCACACCGAGGCCTCCTGGAGTGCCTTTGCGCACAAGGTCAGGAAAGAAACGATCCGGCGCTTTGGTGACACGCGGTCAGGGAAGCCCGTGGCCTCGATCTGGCTGTACGGATGAGCCCTGCTCAGTCCCGGCTTTCAGCAAACGCTTTGGAATTGATGGGAATCGAGTGCTTCAGTAGTTTGTTCAAGCGTTTCCCTTCCCCCTGCCTCGTTCTGGGAGGTGGCACAGCTCGCCCTCCCTCCCCCGGACCAGTGGAGAGGATGGACGGGGGGGCGCCCTGCGCTCTGGTGGGAAAGAGCTGGGAGGGGTGCTGGGCAGTCCAGGGCACGCTTGGCTGAGAGGCCATGCTGGTGGGCCACTCCGTTCCCCTCCGGAGCGTGCGCTGCCGGGGGCGGGGGCGGGTCCAGGGCCAGAGAGAGAGAGCCGGGCCCTTCGAGAGCGCCTTCCAAGCCCACCCACCTTTCCCCGTCCCCGTGGGCTCCCTGCTTGCACGTGGAAAGGTACTGGGGCGAGGGCTCTCCACATGGCCAGGCCACCCCGCTCCAGAGGCGCAAGGCAAGTGTCCAGAGCTCGGCCTTAAACTCACCCCCCCCCGGCGCCCAGGTCTCTCCTCCTCTGTGCGCAGAAGGCAGCGGCGCAGCTCACCCGCCCTCCCCCTCCCCCCCTCGGGGGGGGAGGAGGCAGGGGCGGCATGGCGGCGTCTCCAGGCCACACCGGGAGGTTGGCATCTGGGCCCGCCTAGGGCTCAGAGTCGCCTCGAGCCGGCCCTGTGCTTAACTTTCAGGAGACCTCTTCCACCTAATTTTCTTGGTAGGTAGAGATGATCAGCATCACTTCTAGGGTACAGTGAGTGATGCATTATCATCTCGCGAATTTTGCAATCTGATTCTGCGTATTTCAGTTGATAATGCCACCTGTGTATCTTAGAACTAGGACTGGCGAAGTGTTAATTGCCTTTACCGTGTTGCCTCCATTTAATTTTGTTTGCAATATCTTTTAAACTCTTTGGTGATACTCCTTGGTTGTATTTTTTTTCTTAACAAGGGTGCGTTTGATGTTGTCAGCTCCCAAAATTCCAATATATTTGTAGTTTTCTTCAAAGCCCAGTGCTTTGATGTTGTTTGGCATCTTGATTTCTTCTTGTTCAATGGTCTTTCCTCCTTTCAGTGCTAATGCTGAACACTTGTCAAGGCCAAATGCCATTGCTATATCTTTGCTGAATATCTGAACTGTGTTTAGTAAAGACTCAATCTCTGAGGATGGCTTTCCATACATTTTCAAGTCATCCGTATATGATAAGTGTGGAATCTTTTGGCCTGCCTTTGAAAGCTGGTATCCTAGTGTCCCAGTGCGGGGCACCCCGGGCCTGACCCAGAACCCACAAGGCTAACCCCTGCCCTCACCAGCACAACCTCCACCAGCAGCACAGCGCCCCCACATCGCAACCTGGTGCCCCAACTCACCAGGAGAGAAGGAAGGGCAGGGGAAGACAGTGACGGGGACCCGCAGTAGCCAAAGGAGCCAGCCAAGAGTCGGGACCAACCACAGCACAAGGCAGTGGGATAGGCGCATCCCCACCCCCACCTGACGCTCCAAAGCCCAGCTGGGTGGGGGTGAGGCAAGACGGGATCGGAGAGCCCCAAAGAGCCCAAAGAAAGAAGGCTCAATGACAAGAGAGACCAGTGATCCCTAGAGGGATGATCCGGAAGCGGGCTTGGCGTCTTGGGTTTTGAAGGGGGCGGGGCCCAGGAGGGCGGGATGGGAAAGGTGTTGGGGAGTAATAAAAAGAGGAACCTGGGAGTGGTTCGAGGAGGAGAGGCACCGCTGATTTTGACAGGGCAGAGAGAGAACCACCAAGAGATACAGGATCCCAGGGGGCCGCAGTTGCGACCCCAAGTCAGCAAGCGGTGACGGGGAGAGTGGTGATGGAACCCTCTTGGCGGCCCATCTTTCTGAGACCCCTCAAGCTCCCGCTTCAACCTCTTTTGTTACCTCCTCGCTCTGGGTACCCTTCCCTGGGACCTAGCAGGGGCAGATGGAATGGCTTCAGGCAGACAGTCTCGGGCCACGGAGACCGTGACACCTAGGCCTGAGCCTTTGAGAATGATGGTGAGTGCCATTAGAGCAATGACAAAGAGCAGCGGTGGTAGTGAGTCTCCTTGGGAAAATAATAATAATAATAACTGATGATGATGAATCATTTATTAGAAATCATTTCTTAGGAATCATACTAAGCCTTTTTGTAATTTGAAATTTGTATCCTGTTTCCACTACATCCTCTTAAAATAAAACACACTCTATTATACCCTGGTAGCCCATAAAGTAAAATGCATTTTATTATGCCCTGGTAGCTTGGTGTTTATTAGGCACAAGATAGACATTTAGAGCTGCCAACCTCCAGGCGGGGACTACAGCCGCTCTGCAGACTATGAACGGTCACTTCCCCTGGAGAAAATGGCTGCATTGGAGGGCGGGCTCTCCAGGTGATCATTACAACCTGCTGAGGTCCTTCCTCACTCCAAATCCAGTCCTCCTTAGGATCTACAACGGAATCTCCAGGAATTTCCCAACTGCAGTTGGCAACCATACAGACACAGAGACTGTGGGACACCAGGAATAAAAATATAAAAATACTGATCATAGAATTATTCAAATAATATACGATGGTGATTTTTAACTGGCCGGTCATGCAGGCAGTGCTCCCTCTAAGCAGTGGAGTCTTGTGAGCAAAGATTCTACTTTGTGAGCTGCTGGCATTAAAGTTGTGAGCGAGCGATTTGGCTACGGCATAGATTAGTTTGCTCTGGAGCCATCCTTCCTGAGCTAAGACAAAAATTCAAAAGCTGGAGGCTAAAAAAACTGTGAGTTAGCGCACACTAGCTCAGCTTAGAGGGAACACTGAATGCAGGTACATCTTTTTGTTGTTGATTTCATGAATGTTACTGTAGCAAACAGGCAATGCCTGTGCTCATTCTCTCCCCTAATTAAATCCAAAATAGCCAGTTTCTCTTAATCTAGCCTCCATCCTGTGTTAGAATTCACAAACCTCTGTTTGTTCTGCTCTGAAATCTCCTTTTTGGTCAGGATCTTCCTTGACTCTTCTGGATTTCCAACAGGACAAATAAAAAATGTCATGTCCCTTTAATAGAGATTCAATGTGTGGAAATGGGCACTAAGGTAAGGCTTTTCATGACAAAGAGGTAAATAGCATCACCTGGTGAACATCAGAGGAGGAACTGTGGCTCAGTGGTAGAGCCTCTCTTGCTTGCAGAAGGTCCCCAGCCATGACATCTCCAGTTAAAAGGACCAGGTCGGAGGTGATGTGAAAGACCTCAGTCTGAGATCCCGGAGAGCTGCTGCTAGTCTGAGTAGACAATACTGACCATCAGGGCTTTGTTTGTAGAAAAAGCCCAACAGGAACTCATTAGCATAATAGGCCACACCCAACAGCAGAAACTCATCAGCATATTAGACCACACCCTGACAGCACAGCTCATTAGCATATTAAGCCACACACCCCATGTTACCCAAAGTGTGGTCATCCAGCCACACCCATCTTTTGCTCTTATTCTGTTTACCTTGTTTGTTGTCAAAACCCAGGGCTTTTTTGGAGTAGGAACTCCTTTGCATGTTAGGCCACATACCCCTAATGTAGCCAATCCTAATGAGTTTCTGCTGTTGGGTGTGGCCTATTATGCTAATAAGTTCCTGCTGGGTGTGGCCAACTCGGGAGTCAGCAGGAACTCCGTTCCTGTGTGTTCCTGCCCAGAAATAGCCCTGCTGACCACGATGGATTGATGAAGACCAAGCTCTAGGAGAAGAAGCTGAGGGACTTGGGCATGTTCAGTCTGGAGCAATGTTCCCTCTAAGCAGTAAGGTCTTGTGAGCAAAAATTGTACTGTGTGAGCTACAGGCATTGAAGTTGTGAGTGAGCAATTTGGCTACTGCATAAATTAGTTTGCTCTGGAGCCATCCTCCCTGAGTTAAGACAAAAATGTGTGAACTGGAGGCTAAAAAACTGTGAGCTAGTTCACACTAACACAGCTTAGAGGGAACATTGGTCTGAAGAAGAGGAGGTCAAGGAGGGGAGGGACAGGATTGCTCTCCCTTTGAAAGGCTGCCACTTGGAGGAGGGCAAGGAGCTGTTCCTGTTGGCAGCAGAGGATAAGACTCACCATAATGGGTTTAAATTAGGGGTGGAAAGGTACTGGCTGGATATTAGGAAAGAAATGCTCATGGTTGCACGCATGCGTTAAACCAAGCCGGCTGTGTTTCCTCCGAGCTCCTCCTTCGAACTAAAGAATTTATAGCTCAAAGTTTGTAAATACTACGCAAACCCAGATAAGAGGCTGATAACCAGGAAGCAGCTGGCTAGAACAACTTCAGAGTGGTAAGAAACTAATTTACTGCTGTGCTAGAAAGGAAAGCCTTGAGATTCTTAAGGCCGCTCCCAAAGCTTTGAACCAGATATGGCGAAGACAATTAAGGACCTATCTGAACAAATTTCAGGACTCCAAAATACAGTCCTTGCCTTTCAAGAAAAAATCAGTAGTGAGTTAATCTCACTACGTGGAGAAATTAGCAAAATAGGCACAGAAATAGCTTCTATAAAGCAGACAGCTACAACAGCCAAAGAGCTTGCTGAAGCTAATGAGCAAAAAATAACCGCTCTGAACCGCCAAATAAATGACTTGTCAGACAGAAACAGGAGAGCTAACCTTATTTTATCAGGGATATCTGAAGAAATTTCCGTAAATAAATTGGAGGAATCGCTGATACAGTGGCTGCAGACAAACGAAGTAGAAATAAAAACAGAGGATGTTGAGAGAGTGCATCGACTACAAAGGAATGGGAGGGGCGGGGCCCCTAGAGATGTAATAATTAAATTTGCCAGAGAGAAAATTCAACAGCAAATATATACAGCACTAAAGAAGAGGAAAGACCTGACTTTTAGAGGAAGAAAAGTCTGGGTGAGACAAGACTTTTGTCAAGAGACCTTAAGGAAAAAAAACCTCATGCGCCCCTTTGCCCAAAAGCTTTATGCAAATAACATGAAATTTTCATGGGGCTATCCATCCTCGATAATTATATTTCGGGAAGGAAAGCGACTGATGGCAAGGAACACTACAGAGGCAAAGGAACTACTTAAACAATTAGGTATAAACACAGACGATATGGGAGAGCAAGAAATGGAAGCGGAATCGGGGGTTCCTGAAGATGGCGACGAAGGAACTTCAGAGAGAGGAGGGAAACGCCTCAGGACCAGCTCCCGATAACCAATTAAGGGAAGTATACCTTTATTGATTGAGCTAATGACTATTAATAGTATTATCTTTTTTTACAGTATCAAGGAGGAGGAGGAGGAGGGGGGATGCGTGCACCCCATGCAGTGGAGAGAGGGGAAGAGATTTTCTTTCCACCTTTACTCTCAACCACGGGGGGGGGGGGAGGGAAGGGGAAGGGTAAACTAACTAACCATTCAAATTTTTCACAGCCACGAGATGTCAAAGCCTTAATTGATGTGGGATATGGATAAAACAATAAAAAATTTATCACTGAATGTCAATGGTTTAACATCAGAAATTAAATGATATAGGATAGCCAAGTTGGCAAGAGAGCAAAAAACTGATGTTCTGTGTTTACAGGAAACACATAAGAAAAGAAATGACAACAAGCCTTTGCTAAAAGACTCGACCTGGATGATGTTAGCGGAAGCTAGGAGCCACACCAAGGCCAGAGGAGTGGTAATAATGACTCATAAGAAACTTAGAGTAGAGGTACTAGAAAGAAAGACAGACAGGGAAGGGAGATATGTGATGGCTAAATTCAGATTAGAGGGGAAGAAATTTACGTTGGTAAATATATATGCACCCAATAAAGGACAAAAGAAATTTTTAGCCAGGCTAGTTAAAAAAACTAAGCAATTCGCAGAGGGAGAATTAATTATGACAGGAGATTTGAACATGGATCTGACTAAAAATAAGGCAATTAAAATAGGAGATTGGGGCTTGAGGGAAGCACATGAATTGATAGGACAGCAGCCAAAACCCACCCATGTATCCAGCCGGCACAAAACCCCATCATGCATAGATTACATAATTGTAGAAAAAAGCAGCAACCTGACTATAAAAAAAATTACAACGCACCCAATCTGGATATCGGATCATGCACCAATCACTATAGAAATAGAAGGCAATCAAAAACCAAAAAATAGAACTTGGAGGTACAATAATTTAATAATGGCTAAAGAGGAAGATAGGAGCTATATGATGGAGCAGATAAGATTATATTTTGAGGAGAATAGAGGGACTGTCCCAACTAATACCCTGTGGGATGCCGCAAAGGCGGTGATAAGGGGACACTGCATAAATAAGGAAAAGTACATCAAAAGAGAACGCTATCTAAAAAGACAATCTAAAATTCAGGAACTGGAGAGGTTGCAAAAGGAACAAATCAACAATCATGATTTAAAAGTACAGAGTCAGATAACAACAATTAAAAAACAATTAGATGAGTTGGACTCAGTTACATTATGGAAGAGAGAAGCAATGGTAAGAAATGACTTCCATAGAAATAGTATTAATTCGGCCAGAAGGTTAGCTAACTATTTGAAAAACAGGAAGGTAAGGCAAAAGATAGAAAATATAAAAGTGAATGGCCAAAGAACTGGCAACTCAAAAGATATAGTAAAAGCCTTCGAGACCTTTTATAAGGAGCTGTATAAAAAAAAGGACATAGCCATATATGAGGAAGATATAAGAACAACACTCAAAGAAAATGATAAAATTATGTTAAGGGAGGAAATAACACTACAGGAGATAAAGGTGGTAATTAAAGAATTGAAAAAGGGCAAATCCCCAGGCCTAGACGGTTTCACAAGTGAATTCTATAAGGAGATGGTAGACATATTGGCCCCAGAGCTCCAAGAGGTATTTAATGGAATATTGAAAGGGAAAAAAGCCCCAGATTCGTGGAGGCAATCAGAAATAGTGGTAATCCCTAAACCACATAAAGACCCAGAGGAAGTGGGCTCATATAGACCTATTAGTTTACTAAATCAGGATTATAAAATCTTTGCAAAAATACTGGCAAATAGATTAAAGAAGATCATACCTAGCATAATAAAGGAGGACCAATATGGATTTGTAAAAGACAGGAATATAGCCCACCCCATAAGGAATATTATAAATGTATTACAATATGGCCACAAAAAAAAGCTAGGCCTCTTGAAATTAGATGTCTACAAAGCATTCGATACACTCTCCCAGGATTTTCTGTGGCAGGTAATGACTAAATACGAGATGGGGGAGCCATATATAAAAGCGATCCAAGAAATGTACAGAGAAGGGACAGCAGTGGTGAGAGTTAATGAAGAACACTCACAATCCCTCAAGATTCAAAGAGGAGTCCAGCAAGGATGCCCGCTCTCGCCCCTCCTATTTATACTAGCAATAGAACAGCTAGCTGAAAGAATAAGAAATTCTGCAAGGGTGGAAGGATACAGGGTAAAGAAGGAAGAAATGAAAATCAATTTATTTGCTGACGACATTATAATCGCTATGACAAACCCCAAAGAGGCAGTAAAAGAAATAAAAGTTATATTAGAGGACTTCGAAAAATGTTCAGGACTGAAGGTGAACATGGCTAAATCAGAAATTATGTACCTTAATGTGACTAAAGAGGAAAGGGAACAAATACATGGGATTACTAATATTGGAATGGGCACCAAAAAATTCAGATATTTAGGCATTGTACTACAGAAGAATATCGATAAAATAGCAGAGAACAATTATAACAAGGTCTGGAAGAAAATAGAAAAAGATATGAAAAAGTGGAAAAATAAAATAATGAATATATCTACTAGAATAAAAAGTGTTAAAATGTTTTGGCTGCCAAGATTAATATACCTCTTTCAGACAATACCTCTAGGAATGTATACCAAAAAACTAGACCAATGGAACAGAGTGATTAAGGAATGGATTTTCGGTAGTAAAAAATGCAGAATACAGAGAAAGATAATTTATAGCCACAGATCAGAGTTGGGATGGGGAGTCCCTGACCTGATTAGCTATTACGAAGCCTTCCAAATAAAATCGATACTGGAGATAGGCGATGGAGAGGGACTAAAATGGGTGAGTTTTGAGAACGAAATCAATAATAACATAGGGAGTTTTGGGGTATTCTCCAAAACGACAAATAAAGATCTTATACAAGTTATGGGACCTAGGTATTCAACACTAACAGTGTGGAACAAGTGGCAGCCCTCATGGCTTAAAAGAACCTCAAAATGGGCACCACTAAAGTCCCTCTATAACGAAACAGAAGAAAATAAATGGTGCGAACTCCTGAGATCAAAGGGATATTATAGGCTAAGAGACTTATTTAGAGGAGGCACTCTAAAACCAGCACAGGAATTAATCGAGGAGATAGGCAAGCAATATTGGTTAAAAATTACAGGCCTTTATAGAATGATTAAGGAAGTTAATGAAAAAGGAAATATTTGGACAGAAGAACCAATTGAAGAAATACATAATAGGATGCAAAAATTTAAACAAGGATTAGCAGGATATATTTACAAGACAATGTTATCCAATAAAGATAAGGCAATACTTTATTTACAGAAAACATGGTGTAAGGAAGGCCAGATATCGGAAAACGATGCAAATAGAATAATGAAGGGAATAGAAGAAACCAAAATTATTAAATTTAATGAATTGGAACATAAATTTTTCACAAAGTGGTATAAAACACCAGCGCAGATAGCAAACATGTTTCCGGGATCGAGTTCTATGTGTTGGCACTGTAAACGATTTAAGGGCTGGTTCTCTCATATGTGATGGGAATGTCCAGAGGTGAGAGTCTTTTGGTCAAAAATAATACAAATTATAAAGAAAATATGTAGAATTTCATTGAATGTAGACTTTAAACTAATGTTAATGGGTATATTAGGAAATAAGGCAGTCAATAAGGAAACCCAGGCTATACTCAAAGCTATGGTGTTAGCAGGCAAGGCAGTGATAGCTCTGGGCTGGAAAGATAAGAGCAAATGGACAATAGATATCTGGCACACTTATTTGTTTGATTTTGTGCAGTCGGACATCATTGAGAAATTGCGCCAGAAGACCACATGGGAGGATAAAGCCGAAGAAATTAAAGCGAGATGGAAGACCTATCTAAAGTGGATAACAGTGGAAGGAAGACAGGACATTCGGTGGAAGATTCAGACTTTGTGCCCGTGGCTGTGAATAAAAGATCAACAAACAAGGGGTAGAGAGAGGGAGGGGGGAACTTATTGAGTTAAGTAAAGTAAGGAGACAAAAGATATTGTGTAATATATAGAAAATTCAAAAAAATAAACCTATTAAAAAAAAAAAAAGGAAAGAAATGCTCATAGTAAAGCACAGCTCGGCAGTGGAATGGCCTGCCTGGGGAGGTGGTGAGCCCCCCCCCCGGCAGTCTTCAAGCAGCGGCTGGACGAACACTTGTCATGGATGCTGTAGGCTGATCCTGCACTGAGCAGTGGGTTGGACTAGATGGCCTCTCTGACCCCTTCCAGCTCTATGATTCTCATAGAAGGCAGTTTCATGTGAGTGTTCATTCCATTAAGATTCTATTTAAGGGATAGTTGTTGTTTTTTCTCCAGTTCAGTTGGCAACTGTAACCACTTTAGCAGGTAGATCAAAACGGGTCGCCCACAGAAACAGGGGATCCCTCACCCCGAGAGGGAACCTGGCAAGTCTACATCCAGTCCAGCACTCTGTGTCACACAGTGGCCAAAACCCAGGTGCCATCAGGAGGTCCTCCAGCAGGGCCGGAACTCCAGAAGCCCTCCCACTCTTATCCCCCAAGAACCAACAATATAGAGCATCACTGCCCCAGACAGAGTGTTCCATCTATATGTAGTAGCTAATAGCCACTGATGAACCTCTCTTCCATATGTTTAATATGTCTTAGGAGTCGGACCATAGCTCATTGGGTCTGTAGTGTTAGGACTACAGATCCAAGTGTGGATAGGATGGACATTTGGACTACATTGCACTCTAGAAATACAAAGTGGACTTTCTGAAAGCATCTCAGGGCCCCACCGTCTCCTCAGTTACAGTAATTTGAGGCCGCTCCCTTCCTTGGCAGGTTGCCCAGCGGCCAACAGTTTTGTAAATCCATCCTAGAAGAAAAATCGTTTCGCTTTCGCCTCATAACTTTACTAATTCTTATTCTTAGACATTACCCTTTTCATGCAGATCCATTATTTAAATGTTTTACGTACGCTGGATCGGTTTCACGCTGGATTTTAACTTCTGGGCTCCACACTCTCCATCCGAAACCACTGAGGCGTGCTGACTCAGGGTGCTAAGTTAGGGTTGCCAGCTCAGGGTTGGGAAATACCTGGAGATTTTGGGGGTGGAGCCTGAGGAGGGCGGGGTTTGGGGAAGGGAGGGACTTCAGTGAGGTATAATGCCATAGAATCCACTGTCCAAAGTGGCCATTTTGTCCAGGGGAACTGAGCTCTGTCACCTGGAGGTCAGTTGTAATCACAGGCGATCTCCAGCCACCACCTGGAGGTTGACAACCCTATTCTAAGTCCCAGCAGGCTTGAGCACCATGGGGGCCCAGAGGGCTAGGTAGGGTGCTACTGGAGGATGGTGGCAGTGTACCTCATCTTATCAAGTGACCTAGGATTGCCAACTTCCAGGTGGGGTCTGGGGATCTCCTGCTATTACGATTGATGTCCAGATGACAGAGACAAGTTCCCCCTGGAGAAAATGGTAGCTTTGGAGAGTGGACTCTATGATCCCCTGCTGAGGTCCCTGCCCTTCCCAAACCCCACTCTCCCCAGGCTCCACCCCCTAGGAGCTCTAGGAATTTCTGGAACCTTCATGGTAAAACCAAGGGTCATTTCCTGCCGGAGCACCCCAGAGTGGCGCTCCGGCAGTAAAGAGCCCAGGCCCCGCCCCCTGCCTTTTCTGGGCTGCTCCTGGAGAGACTCAGGGAGGAGGGGAATTAAATGCCTGGCTTCCCTGACCGATCTTCTCCAGGTGCCCCACAGCCATATCTGCCTCTCTGCCTTTCCCTTCTCCAGCCAGTCCACCATGGTGGTTTGGTTGGAGAGGGGAAGGGGAGGCGGGCAGACATGCCCGCCTTTCCCCCTGAACCTCTCTGCTTTTGCAGAGAGACTCAGGGAGGGGGATTTAAACTCATTTGCATATGCTTTAACTCATTTTAAACATGCCTGCCCTTTGTCAGGGGGTGTGGCATATGCAAATGAGTTATGCAAATGAGCTCCTGTACCTCTTTTTCTAGGAAATGACCCCTGGGTAAAACCATAGAGTTTCTGGTGATTCCTAAAGCTACCCCTTGTCAGTTCCAGGTTTTTACTGGAAGTGATATGGCGCTGCATGCAAAAGAGCTGTTTTTAATTTTTTCTCCCGTTGCTGCTTGGATTAGTGGTGGACAATGGGCATGGATGGTGGAGGATCCCTTGCCCCTACTGTGGGCATTAAATCCAAAAAGCTGGGAAACCTATCATCACAAAGATCATGGCAGCCCTAGGTAGATCTCAGAAGCTTTGCCTCCGTCCTACAACTCATCACCACAGAGCACAGTATAGTCCAATGGTTAGCGTGTTGGGCTTAAATTTAGGAAACCCAAGCTGGGTTTATCAGTGCTTTCCCTCAGGACCTAATGATAAGTCAGAAAGTCCTTGGCTTTCATCTGGGTCCACCACAAGGGCTTTCGATCAGGTACGCATAGTGCATTCCTCACTGGTAATTGCCAGGCATGGGGCCCAATTCAGATCAAGAACACAGTGTGCAGGGAAAGGATGCTCCATCCTTCCCTCATGCAGTTTTCCTAATTTGAAATGGCTCTAGGTAGGGTTACAGACCTTCAGGTGGAGTCTGGAGTTCTCCTGGGATTACCGCTGATCTCCATACTACAGAGATCAGTCCACCTGGAGAAATGGCAGCATTGGCGAGTGGGCTCTCTGACATGGTGACCAGCTGAGGTCCCTTCCTTTCCCAAGCCATGCCCTCCACAGGCAGTGTCCCCAAACTCAAGGAATTTCCCAAGACGGAATTGGAAACTCTAGCCTTAGGGTCACTATTTGCCCCAATGGGGACTCTGTGTGTATCAAGGGGGTAAATTTAGGTTTCCCCTAGCAGACATGTTCCAGGGACATTTCAGGTTGTGCAAATGGTACCAGGGATGGGGAACGCTTAAGCATTCTCTTTCTGGGCACCATTGTTATAGATGCCAGCCTCCAGGTGGGTCCCCCAGCCAGTGTTCCCTCTAAGCGGAGCAAGTGTGAGCTAGCTCACTGTTTTTTAGCCTCCGGCTCAGAGACATTTTTGTCTTAGCTCAGGAAGGACAGCTCCAGAGCAAACTAATCTATGCAGTTGCCAAATTGCCCACTCACAACTTTAATGCCAGCAGCTCACAGAGTAGAATTTTTGCTTACAAGACTCCCCAGTTTAAAGGGAACATTGCCCCCAGCCCAGAATCACAGCTCATCTCCAAACTACAGCGATCAGTTCCCCTGGAGAATACAGATGCTTTGGAGGGTGGACTCTATGGGCATTGTGCCCGCTGAGGTCCCTGCCCTCCCCAGGCTTGGCCCCCAAATCTACAGGAGTTTCCCTACCAGGATCTGGCAACCCGAACCCCCCACTCCCTGCCGGCAGCCAGTGAGGACCTGGAAACTCTAAGCACATTCTCAGTTTGAACCAGAGCCTGTACACCTGGGAACTGAGTTTCCAGTGGAGAAGTGGCAGCACACAGCTAGTTGAGAAGAGTCATGGTGAACTTGGGCCGGAGGAGGAGGAGAAGAAAAAGAGGAAGAAGAGGAGGAGATTGGATTTATACCCTGCCCTTCACCACCTGATGGAGTCTTAGAGCAGCTTACAATCTCCTTTCTCTTCCCCTCCCCACAACGGACACCCTGTGAGGTAGGTGGGGCTGAGAGAGCTCTTTCAGGCACTGCCCTTGAGAAAACAGCTCTGAGAGAACTTGTGACTGACCCAAGGTCACCGAGCTGGCTGCATGTGGAAGGGGGGGGGTCAAACCCAGTTCTCCAAATTAGAGTCTGTCACTCTTCACCACAACACCAAACCAAACTGGCTCTCCCTGTAATAGCGATCTGCCAGTAAAACTTGAAAGCTGGTACTGTTGTGTCAATCAATAGCGTATGGTTTTATTTTTGTGTTATAATACAATGTTTTGTGTTTATTAGCTGCCTTAGCTGTTCTTTTGAAAAGTAAGGTGGGGAATAAATTTATTTATTTATTTATTTATTTAATACCCCCTCCTACCCCATGCGGGTTTAGGGCAGCATAAATAAATCAATAAATAAATCTCAACCTGAGAACCTGACTGGATTGCCATCAGTGGGCTGTGAGCTGAGGGCACTTTGCACACATAGAAGGGAAGAAGAAGAAATTGGATTTATACCCCACTCTTCACTACCTGAAGGAGTCTCAGAGCAGCTTACAAACTCCTTTCCCTTCCCCTCCCCACAACAGACACCCTGTGAGGTAGGTGGGGCTGAGAGAGTTCTGACAGAAACTGCTCTTTTTCAAGAACGGCTCTGACAGAACTGTGGCTTGCCCAAGGTCATCCAGCAGCTGCAAGTGGAGGAGTGGAGAATCAAACCCGGTTCTCCCAGATTAGAGTCCACGCACTTAACCACTACACCAAACATACATGAACAGGAAAATGAATATGCGGCTATATGCGTTACCTACAGAAGTGCATCACCTCATATTCCTTAACAGCCAATCGCTCGGCCACCCCGCCTCCCACCAGACTGATAACCGAGGTAGGCAAAAATCCCTAGATGATCTATAAATATGCTTTGACAAGGAGGAGAAATTCCGGCTTTTCTCTCCTGATTGACATGTTGTGACAGGCTGATTACAGGAAGTAAAGAGGTAATTAACCCTCCTTATGCTCTTGAGTAATCTACCTGGAGTACTGGAACACGCGCTCAGTGGCTCAGGCCCTCGAAACCTCCCCCCTACACGCAAAGCTGGAGACACGGCTGAAGCGCAACCAGCTGCCGGCTCCACCATCTCCAGACATCAGTCAAAGCTCTTTTATGGAGGAGAAATAGACAGAGAGGGCGTGACAGTGATGGATGAGGATCACTCATTGAGAGGCCTACCTGCAGACGTTGACGCCGTTGGAAATGTTACATAGCTCATCCTATGAAGATGTTATGAAAACAGATGGACTGCAAAGGCCTATTCTGACACAATATTTCTTTTTTTTTTGAGGGGGGATCTGCAGGGTTGCTTCCGTTGGGAGTGATTCTGTAGGAGGCTACGTACCAAAGGAAAGCAAAAGGAATGAGGGTCGGGGAGGCTTGTAGATACTGCCGGAAGAACCACAAGAAGACCTAGAGTATTGTGTTCAGTTTTGGGCACCGTAATTGAAGAAGGATATAGACAAGCTGGAAGGTGTCCAGAGGAGGGCAATGATAGGGTTCCCAAGTACTTACCGCGTGGGAGCGGGGGATGCATGCTCCCCAGCCGGACCAGTCCGCCTTGTAATGCACCATGCCATCGCCAGGAAGTGACGCCAGGTGACGCTCTGGCAATGGGGCTGAAAACTCGATGGTACCATTGAGTTTCCAGCTGCATTGCCAGAGCGTCGCCTAGCGTCACTTCCTGGTGACAGCATGGTGCTCCACGCCTGTCCTTCCCCCGGGGATGGTCCTGCAAGGATGTATCCATCCCCCGCTCCCATGCAGTAAGTTCTTGGCAAGCCTAGGCAATGAAGATGGTGAGGGGTCTGGAGATCAAGTCCTATGAGGAAAGGTTGAAGGAGCCGGGTATGTTTAGCCTGGAGAGGAGACGACTGAGAGATGATCTGATAACCCTCTTCAAGTACTTAAAGGGCGCTCATAAAGAGGATGGTGTGGAGTTGTTTTCTATTGCCCCAGAAGGTCGGATCTGAACCAACCAGTTGAAATTAAATCAGAAGAATTTTCAGCTAAACATGAGGAAGAACTTCCTGACAATTAGAGCGGTTCCTCAGTGGAACAGGCTTTCTCGGGAGGTGGTGGGCTCTCCTTCTTGGGAGGTTTTCAACCAGAGGCTAGATGGCCACCTGACAGCAGTGTGGATTCTGTAAACTTAGGCAGATCATGAGAGGGAGGGGAGGAAAGGTTGCCTCAGTGCTTAGTTCTTGTGGCCCTTTTTTACATGTCCAGGGAAATGCTGATTTCCACTTTGGGGTCAGGAAGCAATCCTGGAGGTTTTTTGTCATCTTCTGGGCATGGAACAGCGGTGACTATGGGTGTGGAGGGGGAGGTATTTGTGAATTTCCTGCATGGTGCAGGGGGTTGGACTAATTATGCTGGAGGTCCCTTTCAGCTCTATGGTTCTATAAGACATGAAGCTGCCTTATACTGAATCAGACCACCGTCCCATCAAGGTCAGTATTGTCTACTCAGACTGGCAGTGGTTCTCCAGGGTCTTAGCCAGAGGTCTTTCCCATCACCTACTGCCAGATTCTTTAACTGGAGATGCTGGGGATTGCACTTGGGACCTTCTGCATGCCAAGCAGATGCTCTACCATTGAGCCATGGCACTTAACCAAAACACTATGACATCTCTGCGTGAAAGAGAAGCTAATACAAAAATCACAGTTAACCCTGCCCTCCACATGCAGAGGGATTTCCCAGCCCAGTGCTGGCAACCCTACACAGGGTGGGGGTAAGGTCTGTGGCAACAAGGGGATTTTCAAGCAAAATTACCTGTCCCCCCTTTCCTGTTCCCATCTTGCATTGGTGGAAGAGGGGAAGAGAGGCAGGTTTAATTGATTGGTGGGGTTTCAGGACTGGTGGGGTTTCAATATATCCTGGAATTACAACTGATCTCCAGAGTATAGGAATCAGTTCCCCCTGGAAGATATGGCCTCTTCAGAGAGTATACCATAGAGTCTTGCAGAAACAGAAGTCCGAGAATGTTATCACATTTCTGCTAAGTTGCATCTATTGCCCAAACTCCATCCTCCTCTGATGTGAGAGTTACATTGTCATCTGTATAGTGATGCCACCTCTGGTGAGAACCCAAGAAGTGACATCAGATTGCTTTGAAAAATGCCAGAAACACTATGGAAAAACCATAGAGTTCCTAACAATTCCTAGAGTTACCCGACGTCAATTCCAGGTCTCCCCTGGAAGTGACATTGCGGCTCAGGCACCACCAATGTTTTTTTAATTTTAATTTTTTGCTGCTACCGCTAGTTGTGGTGGTGGGCAATGAGGGCAGCCCTAGCTGTGAGGTAGGTTAGGCTGGTATTGTGCGATTGGTCCTAAGCAGTACATGACACTGACCCTGATTATGTCCACAAAAAGAATATGCTAGATCAGGGGTCTCTATCCTTTTTGAGCCTGCAGGCACCTTTGGAATTCTGACATAGCATGGTGGGTGCAGCCATGAAATGGCTGTCATAAAATGGCTGCCATGGGTGTTGAAGCAAGGCAGAAAATGACTGCTGCAGCTGACCTCCACTCACACAGTGAAGATCCTTGTGCTGTGGTGGACCGTGCTGTCAAAGCAATCTCCGAGGGTCAACCAGAGGCCTTGCTAGGCAGAAGCCCCAGCTGGCCATGCCCACTTTCCAAAAACACTGGGCAGGAAAGGTGTTGGCAGACATTGTGGCACCCAAGGGCACCACACTCCAGTCCCCTGTGATAGATTATCCATATATCTATTTCCCAAGTGTTACCCTATCTGTGGATATCTAAATCCATGGATTGGGGCTACACTTGCATGAAACAGCTTTTTCTGCAACCTTGGATGACCACCTAAGTTTGCAGAAGAAATCTGAAAAGCTAAAATAAAATTGCACAGAGGGATACGAATCCTCCCAAAAGTAGAATTCCCTGTTCTTTACTATTTACATTGGGCGGCACTGGAGAAGCATCCTGGGGGCTGCAGCAGGCCTGGTGGAGGCAGCAAAGCAGGCCGGGGGCAGCACCAGGCCCAGAGGCAGCTACAAGAGAGGCCGGGGGCCGAGTCGGCAAGAAAGTGGGGGAGGAGATGGGATTCCCCTCCCCTGCGTGAGTCCCACATGCCCAGCAGCAGAGGCCTGGAGCCACGATGGGCTTTCCAAGATCTATGGTGGGGGTGGGGGAGGAGTGTGGTGTCCTGGCAGCTGAAGCCTTGAGGGTGGAGGGGCTTCAGGAGCCACCATGGGCCCAGCAGAGGCCTGGAGCTATGGTGAGCTCACCAAAATCGACGGTGGGGGGAGTGCAGACGCTTGGTGGCAGTCTTTGCAACAGTTGGGGGGAGCCATGATACTCATGGGGGGACCCATTTAATCTCTTAGCTGGCAGTGACTGGGGGGAAGGGAATAAAGTTATGGTAGGGATCCACCTGTAAGTGCCGTGGGTCCCCCTGCGAGTATCGTGGGTCCCCACTAGACTGTTCCCGGCCACAATACTCCTGTTTATTTCAGCCTCTAAAGCTCTCCACACAATGATGACATCAAGCCCATAAATAAGCCAACATGCTGTAGATTTTCACCACGTAAAAGCTGGCACAACTCCCTCCCCAGCGGAAAGCTCCCCCTCCCCTTCTTAGTTACCGCCATTGCTGAGGTTAGAGGGGGATGCAGAGACTAAGACAAGCGTCCTGGAGTCCTTTTTAATAATACTTTATTTATCTCTGTTTTTCACACTGTTGAAAAGACATGTTAAGGAGCCGATTCCGGGCCGAGAAGTGGGTTTAAAAAAGCAATCAATCAAAGCGGGACAAACTTTCTTGCTATGGAAATCGACGAGTACTGCCCCCGCTGATGGAAGACGGGAAGGAAACATGCCCCTCCCCTGCCTCCCGTTCTGCACCCCAAGTCCTGGGGCTGAATGTAGCGTCTGAAAGCACCCTCTGTCCTTCAGAGAGTATCCCTTGAATCTCCGCTTAGAGAGCTGCTTGGTGTAAACACCATTAAGAGAGCTTTAATGCCGCTGTATATTCTCGTCCTGTAAGCACCACTCATTGTGGCCCGGGCTATCAATGCGAAATGTTTCTACAGGGAAGTACATTTATTAGACTCCTAATGGAATTACAGTGCTCTCACCAATAAGCCAGATGGTTGGCTTTTTTATGTTATTAGTTAATGCAATTTGATATTCAAAGTTTTGAGGAGGGAAGAGAAACAGTCGTCCCCCCCCCGGTCTTCGTAACACGGCCTTCGCTTCCCACCTCACTTGCCAGCCAGCAAAGACTCATTTTGGTTTAAGAAGAGCCCGCATCTTCATCTGGAGCAGTGATGCTCTGTATTCATGATGCTTGGGGGGCAAGAGTGGGAGAACTTCTGGAGCTCCGGCCCCACTGGTTGGACCTCCTGGTGGCACCTCACAATAAAAGAACTCGTGGGCGCTCCATGAAATTGCTGAGCAGTCAGGTCAGGACAGATAAAAGGAAGTCCTTCTTCACCCAAAGAGTGATTAACACATGGAATTCACTGCCACAGGAGGTGGCAACGGCTACAAGCATGGATGGCTTCAAGAGGGAATTAGATAAACATATGGAGCAGAAGAGGAAGAAGAAGAAGAAGAAGAAGAAGAAGAAGAAGAAGAAGAAGAAGAAGAAGAAGAAGAAGAAGAAGAAGAAGAAGAGGAGGAGGAGGAGGAGGAGGAGGAGGAGGAGGAGGAGGAGGAGGAGGAGGAGGAGGAGGAGATTGGATTTATACCCCACCCTTCACTTGGAGTCTCAGAACAGCTTACAAACTCCTTTCCCTTCCCCTCCCCACAACAGCCACCCTTGGAGCAGTGTCCCTTCTAAGCTGAGTTAGTGTGAGCTAGCTCACAGTTTTTTAGCCTCTGGCTCACACCTTTTTGCCTTAGCTCAGGAAGGATGGCTCCAGAGCAAACTAATCTATGCAGTAGCCAAATCGCTCACTCACAACTTTAATGCCAGGAGCTCACAAAGCAGAATTTTTGCTCACGAGATTCCACAGTTTAGAGGGAACATTGCCTGTGAGGTAGATGGGGCTGAGAGAACTCTAACACAAACTGCTGTTTCAGGAACAGCTGTGCCAGAGCTTGTGACTGACCCAAGGTCACATCAGCAGGTGCAAATGGAGGAGTGGGGAATCAAACCTGGTTCTCCCTGATTAGAGTCTGTACACTTAACCACTACACCAAACTGGCTCTCAGGCCTTGCTATGGAGCAGAGGTCCATCCGTGGCTATTAGCCACAAGGTATAGATAGGAACCCTCAGTCTGGGGCAAGTGATGCTCTGTATTCTTGGTGCTTGGAGGGGTCAACAGTGGGAGGGCTTCTAGTGTCCTGGCCCCACTGCTGGACCTCCTGATGGTACCTGGTATTTTTGGCCACTGTGTGACAGAGTGTTGGACTGGATGGGCCATTGGCCTGATCCAACATTGGCTTCTCTGATGTTCTCTTACATTCACCTGGGTTTTGGCCACTGTGTGCCACAAAGTGCTGGACTGGATGGGTCATTGGCCTGATCCAACAAGGCTTCTCTTATGTTCTCATCACAAGGGCACAAGCCAATCCAACTTAACCTGACTACCCCAAGAGCAAAAAACAAATTGCCAGTGGCAGTACTGTGCATTCTGATGGTCTTTGTGTGGCAGTCCCAATGTTCTGATCTCGCTGACATTTTGATTCCTCTGAGATGATATTTCAAGAAGTTCAGCAATGGCACGTCTTGTTCTCCACCCTTCCATTTGATCTTCTCGACAACTCTGTGAAGGTACGTCTAGAATTGCCGACTCTGGGTTGAGAAATTCATGGAGATTTGGGAGTGAAGCCTAGGGAGAGCAGGTGTTGGAGAGGGGAGGAACCTCAGCAGGGTATAACGACATAGACCCCACCTTCTAAAGCCGCCATTTTCTGCAGTGGAACCAGGGTCACCACCAGCTCTGGGTTGGGAAATACCTGGAAATTTGGGTTGTGGTGGTGGATCAGTTCCCCTGGAGAAAACAGCCAGTTTGGAAAGAGGACCCAAATCTCTATGTATTTCCCAACCCCAGAGCTCACAACCCTATCCCCGGCCCATCTGTTCCCATCAGGAATAAAAGACAGCCCCATATTGCAGTGGCCTCTGAGGGCAATCTCACATTGCATGCTGGGATAGGTACCAAGAGAGAACAGAGTGTGGTGGTTTCCATGAAAGGGTGACTGGAGACTGAGCCCTATGAGGAAAGGCTAAGGGCCTCGGGAATGTTTATTTTGGAGAAGAGGAGATTGAGGGGGGCAGGATTGCTCTCTTTAAATATTTGAAAGGCTGTCATTTGGAGGAGGGCAGGGAGCTGTTCCAGAACTTTCAGTTGACAGCAGAGGAGAGGACCCGAAGCAATGGTTTTAACTTACATGCAGAAAGGTATCATCTGGAGATTAGGGAAAAACTTTTTCACAGTCAGAGTGGTTCAGAGGTGGAATCAGCTGCCTATAGAGGTGGTTGGCTCTCCTTCCCTGACAGCTTTCGAGAAAAGGCTGGACAAATATTTGTCAGAGATGCTTTTTATATATATATATATATAAACTCTCCTAAAAAGGAGAGGACTTTATTGCTTTTTATAGAGAAAGGGGGAAGGGTATACAGAGGGACAAAGAAAAGAAGTGAGTGAATTCCCTGTTAGTATGTTAAACTTTTTATTAGTAAAAAAATAAAGTTCATGGCTTCTACCGTGGTTGAACGATCTTCTTTTCATCTTACTAAAAGTCCCAAACAGATCTGTTATTTGTCAGAGATGCTTTAGGCTGGTCCTTCACTGGGCTAGTAGTTGGACTAGAGGGTCTGTATAGCCCCTTCCAACTCTATGATTCTATGATACATGTGTGGTTTCCTTGTGGCTGGTGTCGCGAGAGGGTTTCCACATGCCAGGTTTCCCCACAAATGCCCTGCCCCAGCCCCCCCCCCGGCCATCCCAGCTCCCCTGGGCCACTCAAGCCTTTTCATTTTTTTAAAAAAAACAACCTTAAAATAACCAGGTCTTTCCCCTTGTATCTCCACCACTTTCCCCACTTTTTCCGAAGGAAAGCTGCGAATTCACTGAAGTCGTTGCACACGTGGTTATGAAGTTATATAGAGAGGGGAGCCTTCAGTTCCTGATTAAGACAACCCCAAAAGACCCCCACGGTAGATCGGTAAATGGTTGTTAGGGACACAGGAAAGACTCCCCAACAGTCCTGAGCAGGCTTGCTAATTGCTGGCTGGGACATTTATGGGAATTTGGGGGTGGGACCGGAGGAAGGCAGGGTAGGGGAAGGGGCAGGACCTGAATCGAGTAGGATGCCATAGAGTTCACCCGCCAGAGCAGCCATGTTCTCCAAGGGAGCTGATCCCTGTAGTCTGGAGATCAAGTATAATTTTGGGAGATCTCCAGGCCCCAACTTGGAGACTGGCTTGGCAATCCTATCCTTAAATCTGAGGCAGGTAACCCAGGAGGAGGCGGAGGAGGAGAGATTGGATTTAGACCCCGCCCTTCACTCAGAGTCTCAGAGCAGCTGACAATCTCCTTTCCCTTCCCCTCCCCACAACAGACACCCTGTGAGCAGTGTTCCCTCTAAGCTGAGTTAGTGTGAGCTGGCTCAGAGTTTTTTAGCCTCCAGCTCACAGATTTTTGTCTTAGCTCAGGAAAGGATGGCTCCAGAGCAAACTAATTTCTGCAGTAGCCAAATCGCTCGCTCACAACTTTAATGCCAGTAGCTCACAAAAGCAGAATTTTTGCTCACAAGATTCCACAGCTCAGAGGGAATATTGCCTATGGGGTAGAAGAAGAAGAAGAAGAAGAAGAAGAGGTTGGATTTATACCCCGCCCTTCACTACTCGAAGGAGTCTCAGAGTGGCTGACAAACTCCTTTCCCTTCCCCTCCCCACAACAGACACCCTGTGAGGTAGGTGAGGCTGAGAGAGCTCTTTCCAGAACTGCTCTTTCAAGGACAGCTCTGACAGAACTATGGGTTGCCCAAGGTCAGCCAGCAGCTACAAGTGGAGGAGTGGGGGAATCAAACCCAGTTCTCCCAGATTAGAGTCTGTGCACTTAACCACTACACCAAACCAACCACTACACTGAAGTGGTTTCCCACTATTTGGCACTCCTTTTAGCTTTGCCAGTAGCTTAAAGAATCGTAAAGGCTCACAAAGACTGCATTTGGAGTTGCCAGCCTCCAGGTGGTAGCTGGAGATCTCCTGGGGTTTCAACTGGTCTCCAGTCGACAGAGATCAGTTCCCCTGGAGAAAATGGCCGCTTTGGAAGGTGGATTCTGTGGCATTAGAACCTCCTGAGGTCCCTCGCCTCCCCAAACCCTGCCCTCCCAAAAGCCCACCTGCAAAAACTCCAGGAATATTCCGACCCAGAGGTGGCAACCAATGCGCCCTCTAAGCCATGGAGCCTGGTGAGCAAAAATTCTATTTTGTGAGCTACTGGCATTAAAGTTGTGAGCAAGCGATTTGGCTACTGGATAAATTACTTTGCTCTGGAACCATTCTTCCTGAGCAAAGACAAAAACGTCTGAGCCGGAGGCTAAAAACTTGTGTGCTAACTCACACTCACTCAGCTTAGAGGGAATACTGGGGAATACCGCCCCCCCCGATCAACCCTTCCCTCTATTTTCCCAGCCCTTGCCAAAATATACCAATATCTGTAAAATAAATAAATAAATCATGCAACATGCAAATCAGCTGAAGGGGAAAGAATGCAGATTTGATTCCGCATGCGAAATGCGGGCGTGCATGCACTGAGAAGTCCTTGGAAAGATTATGGCTTATTCGGGCCTGTGGAGTTCAGCGGAAGCGTTTGGACGGCAAAGACCTTCACCTTTTGGGTGGTTTCACCTCCGTGAAACAAACATGGCAAGGAAGGAGTTGTGGGGGGGGGGGGAGCAGCCCACGAGGCTTCGGTTTTGTCACGATGACAGATCTTCTTGTCCGTGATTTGCACCTGTCAAGCGCTGGTGTATGACAAGGATTTGAAGAGAGATGCCCTTGGTGAGGAACGCTCTGCTGGGCTCACAATTTGTTCGATCCCGATCTTTCATTTCATAGACAAGGGACTTCTGCGGGAAACTGAAAAACAAAACAAAAACATCGATGGGACATCTTCGTTAGAAGGAGGATCGAGGAAAGCCAGAGCCGTCTGACACATTATTCAGAATGGAGCAGGGTAGAAATTTGGATTTTTTTTTATGGGAGGGGGGTATTTCTGTAAGGCCCAACCAGTATTCCCTCTAAGCTGAGTTAGTGTGAGCTAGCTCACAGTTTTTTAGCCTCCAGCTCACACATTTTTGTCTCAGCTCAGGAAGGATGGCTCCAGAGCTAACTAATTTATGCAGCAGCCAAATCGCTCACTCACAACTTTAATGCCAGTAGCTCGCAAAGTAGAATTTTTGCTCGCAAGATTCCGTAGCTTAGAGGGAACCTTGGGCCCAACAGTTTTTAGAAGATCGAAATAAAGGAATGGTACATATAAACCCAGACAACTGAATCACTAAGTAAAATTCTAAATCAAAATATAGATATAATTATCTTTGATGAAGGCCGGAGGACTAAATGAAATCACATGGTCTGTTCTGTACAGGTGAATGGGCGTGACCAGTAGAGTTGCCAACTTCCAGATGGTGAGAAAACCAAAGCAGGGATCACAGTTTCAGGAAACGACATCAAAACAAAGAAACGCTGCGATGAAATTGACAATAACATTTAATAATTCCTATGAACATCAATTTGTATATCAATTAAAACTTTTACAATATAGTTGCTGTAGATTTTCCGAGTTGCGTGGCCCTGGTCTTGGTATTGTAGGACCTGACGTTTCGGCAGTAGCTGTGACTGTCATCCTTAGAGATATAACACAGAAGGATGGAGCGCTCTCTGTGTCAAGGTGAGCAGAAAAATGGTAGGCAGGTAATTTATATCTACCCTGGAAGGTGAGGTAGGGCTGAGTCATTATCTTGTAGTAGTTCTCCAGGCTATGAACATGCTAATGGAGGAGCTTTCCTGAAGAGGTTCTTTTGTCTATGGATTGTTTCCTGAGGAGGTTTCCTGTTTCTTCAGGAGGTTATTTTGTGTGTGGAATGGCTACATAAACTCTAATCTGATCTGTAGTGCTATTGTCAGCTGTAAATTTTCAGGTTTCCTATCCTGAAAAAAAAACCAAAATGCTCTACAGCAAATGCTCTCTATTGCTGCTGATGTGCTAGACACCAGCACCACAAGTAGGGTCGCTCGCCTCCAGGTGCTGGCTGGAGATCTCCTCAAATCATGACTGATCTCCAGCCAGCAGAGATCAGTTCCCCTGGGGAAAATGGCTGCTTCATAAATTGGTCTCTATGGCATTAGACCCCACTGAAGAACTTCCCCTCACCAAACCCCGCCCTCCCCAGGCTCTGCCCCCTAAATCTCAATGAATTTCCCGGCCTACAGAAGAAGAAGAAGAGATTGGATTTATACCCCGCCCTTCACTATCCAAAGGAGTCTCAGAGCGGCTGACAGACTCCTTTCCCTTCCCCTCCCCACACAGACACCCTGTGAGGTAGAAGAAGAAGAAGAGATTGGATTTATACCCCGCCCTTCACTACCCAAAGGAGTCTCAGAGCTGCTGACAGACTCCTTTCCCTTCCCCTCCCCACAACAGACACCCTGTGAGGTAGAAAAAGAGAAAGAAGAGATTGGATTTATAGCCCACCCTTCACTACCCAAAGGAGTCTCAGAGCTGCTGACAGACTCCTTTCCCTTCCCCTCCCCACAACAGACACCCTGTGAGGTAGAAAAAGAGGAAGAAGAGATTGGATTTATACCCCACCCTTCACTACTCGAAGGAGTCTCAGAGCGGCTGACAGACTCCTTTCCCTTCCCCTCCCCACAACAGACACCCTGTGAGGTAGAAAAAGAGGAAGAAGAGATTGGATTTATACCCCACCCTTCACTACTCGAAGGAGTCTCAGAGCTGCTGACAGACTCCTTTCCCTTCCCCTCCCCACAACAGACACCCTGTGAGGTAGAAAAAGAGGAAGAAGAGATTGGATTTATACCCCACCCTTCACTACCCAAAGGAGTCTCAGAGCTGCTGACAGACTCCTTTCCCTTCCCCTCCCCACAACAGACACCCTGTGAGGTAGAAAAAGAGGAAGAAGAGATTGGATTTATACCCCGCCCTTCACTACTCGAAGGAGTCTCAGAGCGGCTGACAAACTCCTTCCCCTTCCCCTCTTTTTTTCAAGAACAGCTGTGCCAGAGCCTGTGATTGACCCAAGGTCACATCAGCAGGCGCAAGTGGAAGAGTGGTGAATCAAACCTGGTTCTCCCAGATTAGAGTCCGCGCACTTAACCACTACACCAAACTGGCACCGAACCACTACACCTACAGCTGGCAGCAGTGACTGCAGGGTCAGTGGGCTCAGGCAATAGGCATCAGCTCACCCACTGTATCATCCCCCATAACAGAAGCTGCACAGGAGGAAGGTGGTTGGTGGGCCGACACAACCTGCCACGGCCACTCAGGGATCTGGGCCGAGAAACTAGTTTGAGGTCACCCCGTGAGCTTCACAGCTGAGTGGGGATCCGAACCCAGGTCTTCCCATTCATCATTGAAGCACTAGGATCCTCCCGCTCACTTACCAGCAGCTGCCGTGGACGCTCTTCAACAGAGCAGCCTCCCCGATGGTGCCTCTATGCAGCTGCTGTGATTTTGCTCCAACACGGCTGCCCAAACTCCAGCGGCTACAGTGGTTGCCTTGAGCATTTTTATGGAAATGCAGCCTTAGGGTGGAAGGGAACCGTTCCTAGTCCCCATCTGGTGCAAGTGCGGTTCACGCAGTTTGTGCTTGTGGGTAGCGGCCTGCCTGTCTGCTCCGTGTCCCCGCTGCGTGCATGTCCGCCCGCAATGACTGATCCGATCGGAACAATTTGAAAGCCATCTCTCGGTGTTTGTTCTTTTTAGCTGCAGCTGCACGAAGAGCCGGTTTCTGCCTGCAGCAGAACCAAGCAGTAAAGCGTTTTCCTGGAGGAGAATTGCTGGCATAATTCTTGTGGGTGCCCGGGTGTCCGCTGACACTTTCCCTGGCATGTGCCCAGTGTTTTAAGACAGTGGGCCTGGCCGGGGGGAGGGGGGCTTTGGCCCAGCTAGCCTTCTGACTTGCAGAGGTCCATCAGTGGCTGTTAGCCACAAGGTATAGACAGGAACTCTTGGTCTGGGGCAAGGGATGCTCTGTATTCTTGGTGCTTGGGGGAGGGTCAACAGTGGGAGGGCTTCTAGTGCCCTGTCCCCACTGCTGGACCTCCTGATGGCACCTGGTATTTTTTGGTCATTGTGTGACAGAGTGTTGGACTGGATGGGCCGTTGGCATGAACCAACATCGGCTTCTCTTATGTTCTTATTTTCTTATGGCTAGCCATTGGTGACCTGACCGGCCTTGCAGATTTTTAAGGCATGTTGCTTTGGCAGCAGCGGTCGCCACTGCACAAGGATCTTCACTGTGCAATTGAAGGGAAGCCGTGCCGCCATTTTCTCACTGGCTCCAATTCCTGCAGCAGCCATTTTGTGGCTGCGCCCACCACACTGTGTAGGGTTGCCACTCCCCTGATGGGGGCGGGGTTTTTCCCCAATTTTGGGGCCCCCAATCCATTACCAGCCCGTTGGCTGGTGGGGGAGCCCTACCCCCAAGCAGCCCCATGGCGCCCGATGTGCCTGGTGCGATGACATCATCTGGAGGTGACATCATTGCACCAGGACTATTATGCAGGAGATACTTTAGCATTTGGCTAAAAACTCTATGGTGACCATAGAGTTTTTAGCCAAATGCTAGAGTGTCCCCTCTAGAATGTGCTCAGCATGATGATGCCACGTGCCTGAAGACCCCAGGAGCCCCCTGCCAGCAGATGGGTAAGACCTGGCAATCCTAACACTGTGTCATAATCACAAAGGTGCCCACAGGCTCAGAAAGGTTGCAGACCCCTGTACTTGAGCATAGCATTTCAGGCTGCCGATAGGGAGAAGGAGTAGCTTGTTTTAATGCCCCTGTTACAGATAACAGCCTGCATGTAGATGTATAATCTATAAGAGAGAATATTTTCTGCATGTAAGGAATTCCACCCCCCCCACTAGGGATGCCAGCCTCCAGGTGGGACCTGGGCATCCCCCAGAATTACAGCTCATCTCTAGGCTACAGAGATCAGTTCCCCCATAGAAAATGGAAGCTTTGGAGAGAGTACTATGGCATTGTAGCCTACTGAGGTCCCAGTGATTCTCCAGGCTTCACCCCCAACTCTCCAGGGATTTCCCACCCTGGATCTGGCAACCCAACCCTCCCACCTTCACAGGTGGCCAGGAGGGACCTGGCAACCCTACCCCCCCACCCACACACAGGGGAGCATTCAGTGATTCAGACTTCCTACCCTATCTACAGCATGAAGTAGAGCCAGTTTGGTGTAGTGGCTAGGGGCGTGGAGTCTAATCTGGGAGGACTGGGTTTGATTCCCCATTCCTCCACATGTAGCTGCTGGTGTGACCTTGGGTCAGTCACAAGTTCTTTCAGAGCTGTTCTCTCAGAAGCAGTTCTCTCAGAGCTCTCTCAGCCCCACCTACCTCACAGGGTGTCTGTTGTGGGGAGGGGAAGGAAAAGGAGATTGTAAGCCGCTCTGAGACTCCGAGTGAAGGGCAGGGTGTAAATCCAGTCCAATGTCTCCTCTTCTCTTCTCTTCTCTTCTCTTCTCTTCTCTTCTCTTCTCTTCTCTTCTCTTCTCTTCTCTCTCTCTCTTCTCTTCTCTTCTCTTCTCTTCTCTTCTCTTCTCTTCTCTCCTCTCCTCTCCTCTCCTCTCCTCTCCTCTCCTCTCCTCTCCTCTCCACTCCACTCCACTCCACTCCACTCCTTTCCAAGGAAAGATAGGCCTACATACCTACAACATACCCGAAAGATGGTCATCCAGTCTCTGCTAGGAAATGTCTAAGGAAGGAGCATCCACCACCTCCCGAGGCAGACTGTTCCACTGCTCAACCACTCTGACAGTTAGGAAGTTTCTCCTGATATCTAGCCGGTAACGACTCCCTTGTAATTTCCACCCATTAGATCTAGTCTTGCAATCTGGAGCAAGAGAGAATAGATCTGCTCCATCTTCTACATGACAGCCCTTTGACTATTTGAAGACTGCCATCATGTCCCCTCTAAGCCTTCTCCTTCCCAGGCTAAACATACCCAACTCTTTCAGCCTTTCCTCATAAGACTTGAATTCAAACCCTTTCACCATCCTGGTTGCCCTCTTCTGGACACACTTGAGCTTGTCAACATCCTTCCTAAAGTGTGGTGCCCCAAACAGGACACAGTACTCCAGGTGAGGCCTGACCATAGCAGAATAGAGCGGAACCACCACCTCCCGTGATCTGGACACAATGCTTCTGTTAATGCCTCCTAAGATTGCATTAGCTTTCTTCACAGCCACATCGCACTGCAGGCTCATGTTGAGCTTGTGACCAACGTGATTGCTAGCGCTTTCTGTTTATATTTAACTGGTAGAGCGGAGGGCTTCCATTCCACCCAGATAATCTTCCTTTCTTCTTGAACACCCCACAGAAGCTCAGTGTTGTTTTTCAAGAGAGGAAAGTATCGGAATGCTCTTGTATAAGCCATGATTCCTGCATGCTGCCAGGCTGTAGAGACCATGCACGCTGCGATGTGTGTACTGCAGAGCGTGGGCAGGGCTGGAGCCACTTTCACGGCCAGCAGCTGGGACAAGAGGGATGCCCAGATTTCAGCAGTAAAAATATTATTGTAAACTAGTTGGAGTGGGCCTTATGCTTGGTTTTGCATTGTTGAAACGGTCAGGAATATCCCAGAGGGGTAGCCCGTGTTAGTCTGCTGGAGCAGAATGAAACAGAAGTCCGGTGGCACCCTCGAAAGACCAACAACGTCTATTCCAGCATGTGGTTTCATGAGTTCTCAGGTCGCTTCCTTGGACCGCAAAAAGGATATTATAGCACTGGAAAAAGTGCAGAAAAGAGCAACTAGAATGATAAAAGGGTTGGAACACTTTCCCTATGAAGAAAGGTTAAAACGCTTGGGGCTCTTCAGCTTGGAGAAACAACGGCTGAGGGGTGACATGATCGAGGTTTATAAGATTATGCATGGGATTGAGCAGGTTGAGAAAGAAGTACTTTTCTCCCTTTCTCACAATACAAGAACTCGTGGGCACTCCATGAAATTGCTGAGCAGTCGGGTTAGAACAGATGAAAGGAAGTCCTTCTTCACCCAAAGAGTGATTAACATATGGAATTCACTGCCACAGGAGGTAGTGGCAGCTACAAGCATGGACAGTTTCAAGAGGGAATTAGATAAACATATGGAGCAGAAGTCCATCAGTGGCTATTAGCCACAGGGTATAGATGGGAACTCTCAGTCTGGGGCAGGTGATACACTCTATTCTTGGTGCTGGAGGGGGCAGCAGTGGGAGGGCTTCTAGTGTCCTGGCCCCACTGCTGGACCTCCTGATGGCACCTGGTATTTTTGGCCGCTGTGTGACAGTGTTGGACTAGATGGGCCATTGGCCTGATTCAACATTGGCTTCTCTTATGTTCTTATGATGCTAGGAGAAAATCATTTTTTATCGTATCAGGGCTACCAGAAATGTCTGTTGAAGAGCTGGATCAGCAGGATACAGTTGGAGGCAACTCTCCTTTGTCTTTGGGGCCTCCAAAAGGCCGCAAAATATGTAAACCATTTCCTTTGACCTGCACATTCTATTTACTGACTTCCATAAAAGTCTTGCATTTTCCTACAATGAACGGGGGTATTAAAGAAGCATCTGGTGGTATTTCAGATGCCATTTCCTCTGTCTGTGTCTCTCTCTGTGTGAATGTGTGTTACTGTTTTATTTGAGAGTTCCAGTAAAAGGGCATGAACATTGGAAACAATTCAACTGAATAGGGAAAATGAAATATACGGGGCATTGGGGTCTGTGTGACTCCAATGGGATGGGGAACTCTCATTTAACTATAGGTAAATATGCTTAGGTAAATATGCTTAAGACAATGAGCTGCAGAGCGGAAGGTCTCTAGTTCAGCAGTTCGAGACCCTAGTGCCATGTCTCTCCTGTCTCTGGCCCCAGCTCCTGCCAACCTAGCAGTTTGAAAGCTAGAAATTGCAAGTTGATAAATAGGTACTGCTTCCATGGGGGAAGGTAACACTGCTCTGTGCACCTTGGTGTTTAGTCATGCCGGCCACATGACCATGAAGAAGTCTTCGGACAGCGCTGGCTCTTCGGCTTGGAAACGGAGATGAGCACCACCCCCTGGAATCGGATTCGACTGACTTTCGAGCAAGGGAAACCTTTACCTTAAATATGCTTATGTGTGTTCATGTGTAGGGAGCCAGCATGGTGTAGTGGTTAAGAGTAGCGGACTCTAATCTGGAGAACCGGGTTTGAATCCCCACTCCTCCTCCCCACGAAGCCTGCTGGGTGACCCTGGGCCAGTCACGGTTCTTGCCGCACTCTCTCGGTGCTTCACAAGGTGCCTGGTGAGGGGAAAGGAAGGCCAGGCGATTATAAGCTGCTTTGAGAAAGGTAAAGGTTTCCCGTGCTCGAAAGCCAGTCGAATCCGAATCTAGGGTTGCGGTGCTCATCTCCGTTTCAAAGCCAAAGAGCCAGCGCTGTCCGAAGACGTTTCCGTGGTCATGTGGCCGGCATGACTAAACATCAAGGCACACGGAACGCTGTTACCTTCCCACCAAAGTGGTACCTATTTATCTACTTGCAATTTCTTGCTTTCGAACTGCTAGGTTGGCAGGAGCTGGAACTGGAGACGGGAGCTCACTCCGTCATGCGGCACTCGGGTCTCGAACTACTGAACTACTGACCTTCCACAGCCTGCGGTTCAGCGTCTTAACCACTTGAGCCACCGCAGCTCTGCTTTGAGAAAAGCAGAGTATAAAAACAAGATCTTTGTCTTCTAGTTTTATTTTTTAACATTTCTTTTAAATAATTATACTCCACTTGTTTCAAAAGAAAGTGGCTCCTGACATATTCTTAAAACCACAAAATATAACATCAATGTTTTTTTATAAAAAAACAGATAGGTAATCGCAGTTTTATGTAGGTGCAATACTTTCGATAAGAAATTACTAATCGTTCAGGGTTTCTCTTAAAAAAAAATTATTCCTCCAGGAGATTTTATTGGGTTGACAGGGGGGAAAAAAAAAAGCAAGAGCGTGCTCTTACAAATTCGTGTGACACCAAAAACAGGAATAATGAATACTATCCCTATTTAATTGTGATGCTGTAATAGGAACCGTAATCCTTAATATGTATTTTCATATTTTTTATATTAAATCAGAGTCACTGTCAAATACATCTCATTGGGATTATCTAAATTACTATTTAAACTACTACTGCTTTTGTAGTGCAATACTACGAAGAGGTTCCGGAGAATAAGCCGTACTGAATTAAATGAGACTTGCTTCTGAGTAGGCCTGTTTAGGCTTGTTCTCCAACAGTGAATGCAGTCCTGGGAACAGAGTTACTCCCTTTGACAGGGTTTCCAGTCCTGCACTGGCAAATCCCGGAGCTTTTGAGGCAGTAGAATTTCATGGGATGACACTACATACTCGATGATACTCTAGAATTTCCTGCAATTTCTATAGTAAAGACCACAGAGACTGGGGAAATGCCTAGAACAGCACGGGGGTTCTACGTGAAGGTTTGGAGACTGTGACATCACTTCCTGGTGGCACTCAAGGAATTCCTGCTATCTCTGTGGTCTTTGCTGTGGACATTATGGGGATTCCTAGAGCGGTACCATCAGTGCTTCAGAGGGTAGCCATGTTGGTCTGCAGAGGAACAACTAGATTCAAGTCCAGTAGCGCCTTAAGAGACCAACAAGGTTTCAGGGTATAAGATTTTGAGAGTCAATGCTCTGATGAAGGGAGCTTTGATTCTCGAAATCTCATATCCCCAAATCTTGTTGATCTCTAAGGAGCTACTGGACATCAAACCATCAATGCTAATTCTCTTCCCATTTGTTCTCCCAAAGCTCAGTGTTTAGTTCCTGTGGCCCTTTCTTACACGCCCAGGGAAATTCTGATTCCCACTTTGGGGTCAGGAAGCAATTTCTCGGAAAAGAAGACAAAGAATTTTTAGCAGACTGGAAAGACTTTAAAGACTATCTAGAACTCAGTTGGGATGTGAAAAATAGATTGCTTTGCTCTGACAATGATTAAGAATAGAAGTGTAGTAAGAAAATGGATTGTATTAGAAATGTTACCTAATAGTGAGAAATAGAAAAGGGAAATATTGAAAATGAAGATTTGAATATTGAATAAGAATTGAATGTAAGAGAATATTGATAGAAATATTAATGGGGGTGGAGCATTGCTGGAAGACAGGGGAGGGGGGGACAGAAAATTATAGAAAAGGATATGTTAAGAATTGGTTATCAATTATGGAATGTATTATTATATCCTGTTAATAAAATTTCTTTTTTAAAAAAAAAAAAAAAAAGGAAGCAATTTTTCTCCAGGCCAGTTTGACCGGGGATCCTGGAGGTGGAACAGCTTCTGGGCGTGGAACAGCTGTCACTGCAGATGTTGAGGGGGAGGTATTTGTGAATTTCCTGCCTTGTGCAGGGGGTTGGACTAGATGACCCTGTAGGTCCCTTCCAACTCTATGATTCTGTGACTCTAAATAATTCAGGGCAGGGGAACTGGGGGCAGGGGATTGGACAAATGGGCAAGTTTACCCTTTGAGGACAATAACCTTAGAATGGTGTAACTCTGTTTAGGATCACACTGTCAAAATACCCACATTTAGTATTTCTTTTAACAAGTTCGGGAAGAATAAATAAAGAACCAATAAATATCCAGATATTGAATTAGAACCCCTTCTGCCTTTCAGCATTTGTGACACAGTCCTGCGGCGGACAGCTGAAATCTGTAAAAAGTCTGTTTTCCTGGAACTGTCCGTGTTCTTCCCCGTACATTCTGCAATCTGCAAGATTCGGGGATCTCATTTAATATACCTGTCACTAGGCTCTAGCTACACATTGTTAAGTTCTTTTTTAATGGAGCAACACGAAGACTTTGCATCAGACATGCAGCGGGAGTTTTGTGCCTCCCAGATGCACAATGAATATTTTCTATTTGTGACCACAGCACAAAAGTAGCCTCCCTCGCCCTCCCCCTTGTTTCCATGTCCACAAATCTCCCATGGAGCCACTGTTGGCCCTGTTGTAAAAAAAAAAAAAAATCATGTTACTTACGTGTCTACACATAAGCCAACAGCAGATCCAAGGAGTAATTTGGGGGTGTGAAAACAGTATGGCGGGGCTTCATTTTGAGTGCTGTGGTCACACACCAGCCCCGCTGGTATTGAAGTTAAACATCTGGCCCTGCTGGTAGACTTCCTGATGGCACCTGGATTTTGGCCACTGTGTGACACAGAGTGTTGGAATGGATGGGCCACTGGCCTGATCCAACATGGCTTCTCTAATTTTCTTATATGGAGCAGAGGCCCATCAGTGGCTATTAGCCACAAGGTATCGATGGAACACTCTGTCTGGGGCAGTGATGCTCTGCCTTCTTGGTGCTTGGTGGACAACAGTGGTGGTCCTTCTGGAGTTCTGGCCCTGCTGGTGGACCTCCTGGTGGCACCTGGGTTTTGGCCACTGTGTGAGTGACACAGAGTGTTGGAATGGATGGGCCATTGGCCTGATCCAACATGGTTTCTCTTGTGCTCTTATCCCATGTGCACCTGGGAGGCACAAAACTCCTTTTACGCATACTATACACAGTCCTGACTTTCACAAAAGGACAAGGACTATAGTTTATGTTACTTGTGTTGTCTATTGTAGGCCCTATCTTGTTCTGAAATGCATCGTTTCCTAATGTCGGTAATGAAGCACTCGCATTTCTTATATCATATCTATTTTTATCACTCGGTTTTCTGGCACTGTTGTTTTCTAACTCTGTTCAATGCACTATTTTAAATTCTGTAATCTGCCTTGACTCTCTGCAAGAAAGGCAGAGTATTAAGAAAAGAATTAAAGTAAGTCAATGAATAAATATAGGGGTTAGGGAAGTCCGGATGTAGATGGCCCGGGACAGCCAGATCTCATCAGCTCTCGGAAGCTAAGTGGGGTCAGCCCTTGTTAGTACTTGGAGGGGAGACCAGCGAGGAATTACAGGGTCGCTACGCAGAGATGGACAATGGCAAAGCACCACTGTTAGTCTCTTGCCCTGAAGAAGAAAAAGAAGAAGAGATTGGATTTGTACCCCGCCCTTCACTACCCAAAGAAGTCTCAGAGTGGCTTACAATCCCCTTCCCTTCCCTTCCCTTCCCTTCCCTTCCCCACAACAGACACCCTGGGAGGTAGGTGGGGCTGAGAGAGCTCTTTCGAGGACTGCTCGTGAGAGAACAGCTCTGAAAGAACTTGTGACTGGCCAAGGTCACACCAGCAGCTGCTGGTAGAGGCGTGGGGAATCAAACCCGGTTCTCCCAGATTAGAGTCTGCACTGCTAACCACTACACCAAACTGGCTCTTTGAGGTCCTTTGAGGTCACGATAAGTCGGCTGCAACTTGATGGCACTTTTAGCACTACCAGGGATTATGGATACTGTTCCTGATCAGCAGGGTTGCCAACTCAAGGCAGGAAATCCCTGGAGTGTCAGATGTGGAGCCTGGAGAAGGCGAGATTTAGGGAGGGACCTCAGTGGGGCATAATGTCATACAGTCCACCCTCCAAAGCAGCCATTTTCTCCCGAGGACCTGACCTCTGTAGGCTGGAGGACAGTTGTAGATCTGGGAGATTGCCATCCCTCACCTGGAGGTTGGGAACCCTACTGATGAGGGATGCTTGAACGCCTGCTGGTTGGGCTGCCATCTGTCCACCAGTTATGATCAGGGACCTGGTTTTTTTTTTTTGACAATGTGCAATAGTTTGTCGATCTATTTGTCAGTATTTAGCAGGTTTCTCCCTTGTATTCTTAAATAATCATGCAGTGCAGTGCTGCAAATGGCTTTTCACATATGGTTGTTTTCACACAGGAGGAGGAGGAAGAGATTGGATTTATACCCCACCCTTCATGACTTGAAGGAGTCTCAGAGCGGCTTCCAATCTCCTTTCCCTTCCCCTCCCCACAACAGACACCCTGTGAGGTAGAAGAAGATGAAGAAGAGATTGGATTTATACCCCGCCCTTCACTACCCAAGGGAGTCTCAGAACAGCTTCCAATCTCCTTTCTCTTCCCCTCCCCACAACAGACACCCTGTTAGGTAGGTGGGGCTGAGAGAGCTCTCTTGAGAACTGCCCTTGAGAGAACAGCTCTGAAAGAACTTGTAAGTGACCCAAGGTCACACCAGCAGCAGCACATGGAGGAGTGGGGAATCAAACCCGGTTCTCCCAGATTAGAGTCTGTGCTCATAACCAGCACACCAAACTGGCTCTCACAGCCCTAACTGAGACTTACTACTCCTCCATCCTTGCTGCGTAAGTGCTCTGCTCAGCGGGCAATTGTTTAAAAAGGCAACTAAAACACTCATGAGGTCACTCACAAATCACATAAACCAGTCGTCGATGAATGCTGTGTTTCAATAAAAACCTACCCTCCAGTGTTCATCTATGTAGTCCGTAGAACAGCCAATGGCTGCAAATCAGTTTGAATCATGTGTGGCTTTGTGCATGAACAGTTACGGGAAGACCTGATGTATACCAGGTTGGCTTGCATTCATGTCTGCTTGGCATGGACCAGACCAAAGTGATTGGCTCACATCTGATCAGCACCTTCAAACATAGTCAGTTCAACAGTGGATGGTGTTGAAAGTGAAAATTCACAGCATCCCTATTCCTGATTTCATTTTTTAATTATGAGACAAGGCTGGAGGTAGGATACAGGCCATTGTACAAAATTTAGAGTGTGTTTATGTATATATGTTTGTGAGTAATTTATGAAGAAGAAGAAAGAAGAAAGAAGAAAGAAGAAGAAGAAGAAGAAGAAGAAGAAGAAGAAGAAGAAGAAGAAGAAGAAGAAGAAGAAGAAGAAGAAGAGGAGGAGGAGGAGGAGGAGGAGGAGGAGGAGGAGGAGGAGGAGGAGGAGGAGGAGGAAGAGGAGATTGGATTTATACCCCACCCTTCACTACTCAAAGGAGTCTCAGAGTGTCTTACAATCTCCTTTCCCTTCCCCTCCCCACAAGAGACACCCTGTGAGGTTGGTGGGGCTGAGAGAGCTCTCTCGAGAACTGTCCTTGAGAGAACAGCTCTGAAGGAACTTATGACTGACCCAAGGTCCCACCAGCAGCTGCATGTGGAGGAGTGGGGAATCAAACCCGGTTCTCCCAGATTAGAGTTCATGCTCTTAACCACTACACCAAACTGGCTCCGATCTGCACAATGCTGATCTACTGATTTGCAAATCATACTGAAGCAATACAGACATCTGGTGTGGGTAAAATGGCACAAGGAGACATAAAAATGGTGGAAAATCAACAGATGCAAGAAAGACTTGAAATGGAAATGGGGATTTTTAGCTCAGGGGGTGGGGTGGTACAAATCCAGAATCCTCCCTAGATTCCTAAAACAATCCCCTTGGAATCGTCCCTTTGGAAAGCCCCAGAGAAGGAAAGGTGTGGTGTCAGGAGTTCATCTTCATATGGTAGAGAAAGGAGGTCATTAGTTGCTGTAGATTTCCCGGGTTGTGTGGCTGTGGTCTTGGCATTGTAGGGCCAAGACCACGGCCACACAACCCGGGAAATCTACAGCAGCTAATGAGCTCCGGCCATGAAACATAAAGGAGGTCATTGTACTGCAATCTGAGATCAAAAGTATGGTTTCTTATTTTAGGCACCCTTTTGGCAAAAATAGAAAGCAGATAGCGATTCTTCCCCTCCTCTCTGCAAGAATAAATCTTCCCGGCGCATGGCTTCCCACTTAAGATACCTCTCGGTTAAGATTTCGCCCTCCCATTTAGAGCGTTTCCTGTAAACCAAAATGATATACGGCTTCTTTTTCTTTCTTTTTTTTTAGCAAGTTTTAATATTTCTACCAGTAACTCCCGGGCACGGCGATGAAGGGAAAGTGAGGCGGCGTACCGTTGGGGAAGAAATGCGCAGCCATTTGGAAGATTTAAGCGAGGTCAGTCTCACAGTTACACAATTGCACATTAACATTTACGGAGGCTCAAGTGTATGTGCGTCTGTGCGCTCGGGTGCGCCAGAGAGGGACGCTCTCCAATGTTCTCCCGGAGAGATACAGTCGCCTGCCAAAGCCTTCCCAGCTAATAAGTCAGATTAAACCCGGCCCACGGACGGCCTCGACTTCCATCCAGAAAAAGCTACCTCACTTTCTATTTTTACAGATTGTGCTGACAATAAGTACTCGCACGTCTGACGGGATATATGGCCTGTGCCCGTTGCCTCTTATAACCTGACAGTGAAAAATGAACACCTCTGCATCCAGGGAGTCATTCGTTACCTCTCCCCTTCCTTCTAATTAATGAAAACATAAGGGAAAGAAACAATAACCAGGTCTGCTGTTCAGGCCTAAAATGATTATTGCTGAGATGAAATACACACCCACCCACACACAATTGGTTGCCCGCAGAATGACATAATCGGCAGGGATCTTTACGAACTGTGCACCCGCTTGATTTTCCGCTTTCAACTTTCCGCTTGGAACCATGAACGCACATGACGCTGCCTGATACTTAATCAGACCATCTAAGTCAGAATTGCCTGTTCAGACGGGCAGCAGTTCCGCAGGGTCTTGAGCAGAGGTCTTCCACATCACCTACCGCCTGGACCTTTTAACTGGAGATGCCGGGGATTGAACCTGGGACCTTCTGGGTACCAAGCAGATGCTCTGCCACCAATGTTCCCTCTAAGCTGTGGAGTCTTGGGAGCAAAAATTCTACTTTGTGAGCTACTGGCATTAAAGTTCTGAGTGAGTGATTTGGCTGTTGCATAGATTAGTTTTCTCTGGAGCCAACCTTCCTGAGCTAAGTCAAAAAAGTGTGAGCTGGAGGCTAAGAATCTGTGAGCTAGCTCACCGTAACTTAGCTTAGAGGGAACACTGTCTGCCACTGAGCCATGGTCCCTTCCCTCTGTAAATAATAACTATCCTTTTTTGGTGGGATGGAAGTTTGTGTCAGAAGCCCTAACTTAGTCAGCCAAACACCAGGTCTTGTTGTTCAAGCGAGAATAGTGTTTATTGTTAAGCTGCAATGGAAAGGTTACTGGAGCAGATACATTGTTCAGAATAACTTGGTTACACAAAGCAGGCAGTTATACAGGAAAGGGGGTGAATGGGGACCCCCCTCTCTACCAATCAGGGAATAACATGCGAATGGGAATCGAAAGTTACTACGCTAATGAAGTTCCCACTGCCCCCATTATTCTCAGCAAAGCTGCAGCTTTGAAAGCGATAGGAAAGCTCGCAGCCTGTCTCCTCCAAGGTCAGAATGTTAAGTCTACCCAAGATAGAGCCTGCCAGATTCACATTCCATTCTCACACACCAGGTGCATAAATCTACACCCCCACGATCCCAACCTCCCGCCCTCCATGCCGCCATGGCGCCCATAGCCATCCTCCCCTCCCCTCCATCCATCATGGCAGGACTACCTGACATGCAGCCCTCTTGAAAATAAATCTACCCCTTTGGCTTGTGGGGGTACAGTTTGTGAAAAGCCCGGATCATCCGGGGGCCAGAACATTTTTCGCCCGTACCCACTCCCTCTGTTCAGGCCCAAAATCAACCCATTCCACCAGATAAAACAAGCGATTGCGAGAGATCTTAGAGTCCAAGATTTGTGAAACTTCGTAGTGAGGTTCCCCCCACCAACAGCGGAGGCGGGGCGGGTTGCTTTGGTCTCCATTTGTTCTCCTCGGGCGCCCGGCGTAGAAGCCTTACATGAAAGACAGGATGAACAGACTTTAGAGATTTAGGCAAGGCAAGTTCCACAGTCACATTGTTAATAACTCTCACAATCTCAAATGGTCCAACAAATTTCCAACCGAGCTTGCGACTCGGTTGAATGCCACGTAAATTTTGTGTGGACAAATAAGCAAACTCCCCACACTTAGGAACCCAGGATAGGTTGCGTTTCTTGTCCGCCTGGGTTTTATAGGCCTCTTTTGCATCCTCCAGAGTCTTGGCTAAAGACGACCATGCCGTCTGCAATTGTTTGCACCAGTCTCCAGCATCTCCTGCTGGGAGGTCAGGAGAACTAAAAAATGGCAAAGGCGGGGCGTCATATCCATGGACCGCCTTAAAAGGGGACATCCCCGTTGAAGAGTGCTGAGTATTATTGTAACAGAACTCAGCCAAAGGCAAAAGAGAGTGCCAATTGTCCTGCTGAAAGTTTGTAAAACACCGTAAGTATTGTTCAAGGGTTTGGTTCACACGTTCAGTCTGCCCGTCGGTTTCTGGGTGGTACGCACTGCTGACCCCCCGCTCCACCCCAAGCAGTGACATTAATTCACTCCAGAAATGCGACACAAATTGAACCCCCCTATCCGAGATTACTTTAGCAGGTAAAGTGTGGAGCCTCACAACGTGTTGCAAGAACGCTGAGGCTAATTTCTTGGCAGAGGGGACGGAGGCAAACGGAACGAAGTGGGCCTGCTTAGTAAACAGATCCACTATCACCCAGATGACAGTATTCCCCCACTAGGGGGTAAGTCAGTAATAAAGTCCATAGAGATCACTTCCCATGGACGAGCCGGCCTGGGGAGGGGTTGTAGAGCTCCTGGGGGTTTACCGGGTCTGGGCTTACTCATCAAGCACGTTTGGCAAGCAGACGTGAATAACGAAATGTCCTTTTGTAGCCCAGGACACCAAAATTGTCTCTGTAGGAGCTGGAGAGACTTCACAAACCCCGTGTGCCCAGCCAGTTTTGAGCTGTGCGCCCAGGCCATCACCTCCCCCCAAAGGGAATTGGGAACAAACAGTTTCTGATTCTTCCTCCAGCAGCCATGCGCATCTTGAGAGACTCCTTCCTCCCCCTCACCTCCTCCCTATCAGCGTCAGACAGAGCTGTAGAGAATTTCGTCACCCAGTCATTGGTGGGAGGGGTTGGGGACGGAGGGGAACGTTTGGCTTGCTTCCGAGTGGTTACTGCCCCTCCTAACTGGGAAGGTGTGAAAACCGAGTCACGAATCTCCTCCCTCTTACTGTCATGCTGTGGGAGGTGTGACAGTGCATCGGCAAGCGAGTTAGATGTCCCAGGGAAGTGGTGCAGTGTAAAATTGAACTTGGAGAAGAAATCAGCCCAACGCAGCTGTTTGGCGTTCAAGGAACGGGGGGAGCGGAGAAGCTCGAGGTTTTTGTGATCAGTCCACACCTCGAAGGGAACCCGCGCCCCCTCCAGCCAATGGCGCCAGGTTGCCAACGCTAAGCGGATCGATCCCGCTTCTTTTTCCCACACCGACCAATTCCTTTCAGTATCGTTAAATTTTCTAGAAACATAGGCAAGGGGGTGCAATTTACCATCCTCCCCCTCTTGGAGGATCGCTCCTCCCATAGCAACGTCAGAAGCGTCTACTTGTACAATGAATTTCTTAAGTTCATTCGGATGGGCTAACACAGGCTCCGACGTAAAAAGGGCTTTCAATTGGTCAAATGCCCGTTGGCACTCCGGGGACCAATCTAGCTTGGCACCGGGTCGAGTGCAGTCAGGTGACTTCCCTTTCGTTTTAAGCAGATCAGTTAAGGGGAGAGCCACTTGAGCAAAGTTCGAAAGGAATGATCTGTAAAAGTTCGCGAATCCGAGGAACCCTTGGAGTTGCCTCCAGGTCTTGGGTGGTTCCCACCCCACCCCACCACATCTTTTATTTTGTCAGGGTCCATCTCAATCCTCTTTTGGGATATGCGGTAGCCTAAGAAAGGGATCTCCGATTTGTGAAATTCACATTTGGACAGCTTAGCAAAGAGTTTATGCTTGTGCAACGTTTGTAAAACTTCCCGCACCAGTTTCACGTGGGATTTCAGGTCAGGGGAATACAAAAGTATGTCATCAAGGTAAACAAGGACCCCTTTGAATAAATACTTGTGGAGCACCTCATTAATCAAATTCATGAAGACCCCCGGCGCTCCCTGAAGCCCGAACGGCATGACTAAGTATTCAAATTGACCCAGGGGGTATTGAACGCCGTTTTGAATTCATCCCCCTCCCTTATTCGGACCCTGAAGTAGGCATCTCTGAGGTCTAGCTTCGAGAAGATTTCCCCCAGCCACCGCAGCTAACAGGTCTTTGATTAGGGGCATGGGGTAAGCGTTCGTGTTGGAGACTGCATTCAAGCCTCGATAGTCGGTGCACAACCGCAACCCCCGTCCTTCTTTTTCCGGAAAAGAACGGGAGCTGCGAACGGGGATGATGCCGGTTGTATAAACCCCCTGCTCAGGTTCTTGTCAATAAATTTCCTCAGCTCCACCTTTTCCGAAGGGCTCATAGAATATAACTTCCCTTTAGGCAATTTCTGATTAGGCAAAATCTCAATTGCACAGTCCGAGTTTCTATGGGGGGGCAGTTCATCGGCTTCCTCTTCCCCAAAGACGGAAGCTAAGTCGCGATACTCTGATGGAATCCTCTCTACTTCTGCTTCTGCCACTCCCGCCGTCACTAGGGGCTCCCCCCCCCATCGTGGCCCCCCACTCCGGCTTCCACAGGTGGGACTGGCATTTTTTGGAAATAAAATTCACTTTCCCCTCCCCCCATAAAACATGTGGGTCGTGATCGAAGAACCACGCGCTCCCGAGTACTAAGGGAAAGCAGGCAGACGGGGTAACTACGAAGGGTCTCTCCTCCCAGTGATGCCCAATCCCCACCCGCAAGGGTACAGTCTCGTATTTGCAAGGTTCTTTCATGGTGGAGCCGTCCATCTGTGTAAAAATCAGGGGGTCATTAAGTTTAACTACTTTTGCCCCCAGTCCTGTCACTAGTGTGGGGTTGATGAGATCTCTCCCACACCCAGAGTCAATGAGAGCTCGCACTCTCACGTGGGGCAATAGACCCGGGTCCACTAAAGTCACCGTGAGAAAGAAAAGAGAGGGGGGTCTGCTCACCGGGATTTGCGCCTGGGAGTCCGGGACCTGCTGTTCAGTGCTGTTTACAGCAGGTCCGTCTCGTTTCCCGGCGGCACGGTCTTGCCATCCGATGAATCCGATGCCTCGCTGAGCGGCTTGGCTTGCAAGGCTTTCGCCCCTCTTGGCTTCGCCACCGGTTTTGGTGTGGATGTTTCGAACTTTTTCTTGACTCCCTTGGGCACCCCAGGTGATGCAGGGGAGCCTGGGCAGCTCGCTGCGAAGTGGCCCCCTTCTCCGCATTTAAGGCACAGACCTTGCTTCATCCGGAGTTCTCTCGTTCCATCCCTCGGTCTCGGGTTCGGTGTGGGGGTTTTCCCGCGCACGGCCGATGTAGGGCCCGACTGGCCCCGGTTAGTCATCGCTGCCGCATCATCCAGTTTGATGGTTTTCAAGCGGTTTTCCATAGTGATGGCTGCTTGTATCCAACCTGTCAATGTGTCCGGGTCTTGGGTCTTCGTGACCGACCGACGAATCTCCGCATTGAGCCCCAACTTGTAGTACTCCGCGAGGGTCCCATCTTGCACCCCTCGGATTTTAGCCGCACACCTGCGAAACTCCGCTGTATAATCCCTTACTAACCCGCGCCTTGCTTGATGGCCCGGATTGTTGCTTTGGCCGTCTTATTGGCGTTCACATCCTCGAATTGCTCTTTCATGGCCCACATGAAAGAGTCGATTTCTCTCAGCTCCCGCCCGTCAGCCTGGTGAAGCCCGACATACCAGTCCGCCGCCGCGCCTTTCAAATGGGATGCTATGACATCTACCATGCGGTCTTCGCATTGAAATAGGTGGCCCCAGGTTTCGATAAATCTTTCGGCCCTCACGAGGAAGAAAGGGAACTTCTCTGGGTCTCCATCAAAGTCCGCATCAAGAAGTTCCGCGGGTTTCGGTGGCAAAAACCCCCATGGGCGAGGGGGTGGCTGCCCCGGCGGCCCCTGCGGTCCCGGCCCCGCGGGCTGAGCAGGGGGTAGAGCTGGTACGTTCTGCTGGTCTGGGCCTGGCGCCGAACGTTGGTCCTGGGGAGGTTGATCGGGTGGTTCCTCTCGTCGTTGCCGCTCTCTCTCTTCCCGGATGCCCTCCGCGATCATCTGGGGAATGCGGGCAAGGGATTCATCTAAGAAGCGCATCAGGCGGTCTTGGCTCGGCTCTCCACTCCACCTCCATCTCACCACGACGCCTTCCAGGTCCTCGGAGTCTCGGCCGGTGTCTTCCATACCCTCGGCCGTAACCAGTCTGCGGACCGATCTCTCGGTGTGGCTCACCCTCACCGATGCTCTTGGGGTTCCAAACCACGTTTCATGGGTTTCTGCCAAGGGCTTCACCCAGTCTCGTCTGTGTTTGACTCGGGTGGTCACCCCACCATAAGCCGCCCCATACGGATCCCCGTAGGGCCCTCTGAAGTCGTACTCCTGGCCCCGTGTCACCGGCACATAAGTGTCAGGGGTCTCCGTGGGTACGTTCTTGTCAAGAGGTTTTTTATCCTCCTTCTTTTCATCTTCGATCGGGAGAGTGTCTTCTTCACCGCCACTCATTTTGGAGCCACGGGTTTCCGACCAGTCCCGAAAATTGATGATTCTGAACAAACTGTCAGAAGCCCTAACTTAGTCAGCCAAACACCAGGTCTTGTTGTTCAAGCAAGAATAGTGTTTATTGTTAAGCTTCAATGGAAAGGTTACTGGAGCAGATACATTGTTCAGAATAACTTGGTTACACAAAGCAGGCAGTTATACAGGAAAGGGGGTGAATGGGGACCCCCCTCTCTACCAATCAGGGAATAACATGCGAATGGGAATCGAAAGTTACTACGCTAATGAAGTTCCCACCGCCCCCATTATTCTCAGCAAAGCTGCAGCTTTGAAAGCGATAGGAAAGCTCGCAGCCTGTCTCCTCCAAGGTCAGAATGTTAAGTCTACCCAAGATAGAGCCTGCCAGATTCACATTCCATTCTCACACACCAGGTGCATAAATCTACACCCCCACGATCCCAACCTCCTGCCCTCCACGCCGCCATGGCGCCCATAGCCATCCTCCCCTCCCCTCCATCCATCATGGCAGGACTACCTGACAGTTTGGCTCCCAAAAGACTCAGGTGGTACAAATGTTTTTGATCCCCTTCGCTGCTTTTCTTTCCCATAGTTCTTTCACCTTTTCTTTCTCCCGTTGCATCTTGCTTCTTAAAGGAGTCACAAGGTTGACCTCATCTCACCCAATCGAGAATCACCCGTGAAATGGAGTTATATCCTCATATGGATCACATGGGGCTGTGTGATGACATCACTTAGGAAGAGTGAAGCCCATTGGCGGGACGTGCAAACGTTTGTGCAAGGAGCACTGGACGTTCTTGATAAAATAAGGCGCCTTTTCAGGAAATGTCAGGAGAGTTTGTGCAGAATGAAATACTTTCACAGCAGGTGGATTAGGCGGACCTTCCGGTGAGTCACAGAGCCCTGCCTGCTGGGTGCTAAGCAATGCTCCCTCTAAGCTGCGGAATCCTGTGAGCAAAAATTCTACTTTGTGAGCTCCTGGCGTTAAAGTTGTGAGCGAGCGATTTGGCTACTGCATCGATTAGTTGGCTCCGGAGCCCTCCTCCCTGAGCTAAGACAAAAAAGTGTGATCTGGAGGCTAAAAAACTGTCAGCTAGCGCACACTGACTCAGCTTAGAAAGGGAAGACTGGCTCCAAGCCCTTATAAGGCTACCGTGGTTTGAAGGACCCGCTGGTAGTGAGCAGCAGAAAGGCGAGATGAAGTTTATGAAGGGGGAATTAAGACAGGAAGCAACTTGAGTTAATAATCATGATCTGCAGCCAAGAATAATTAGAATCTTCAAGACTGGCCATCATAAATTACATTTTTTGCAATTTTTGCAACCAAGGCAGCGTTGCCTAAGTAGCAGGGAACATGCGGCGCAAGCAGCGACTGTTCCAAGAAGAGTCGGGAATGAAGGCTGTTGCTCTCATTCCCCTTCCTTCACAAGGAAATGAAATAAAGAGGCCGAGCGATAAGCAGTACTGTCAGTGGACCGACTTGAATTGCATGTGATTTCAGTCCAGAGTTCAGTCATTCGGCGAAGTGGGAAGAACAAAATGAAAAATGTTATGAAGCTCAGGGATGATTTGAAAAGCACCAAGGGTGGACCTGGATAACCCAAGATAGCCCCATCTCATCAGATCTTGGAAGCTAAGCAAGATCGGCCCTCGATAGTATTTGGATGGGTAGTTTGGCGTAGTGGTTAAGTGGGCGGGCTCTGATCTGAGAGAACAGGGTTTGATTCCCCACTGCTCCACTTGCAGCTGCTGGATGACCTTGGGCAAGCCATAGTTCTGTCAGAGCTTTCTCTCAAGGACAGTTCTGTCAAGAGCTCTCTCAGTCCCACCTACCTCACAGGGTGTCTGTTGGGGGGAGGGGAAGGGAAAGGAGTTTGTAAGCTGCTCTGAGACTCTGAGTGAAGGGCAGGGTATAAATCCCATCTCATCCTCGTCCTCATCCTCGTCCTCGTCCTCCTCGTCCTCCTCCTCCTCCTCCTCCTCTTCTTCTTCTTCTTCATACCAGGGTCATGATGCAGAGCCAGGCAATGGCAAACCACTGGTGAACATCTCTTGCCTTGTAAACCCTGTGGGTTGACTGGAACAACAGCAACAACAAGCAACAACAAACAAATTGTGACTTGACTGGAACAACAGCAACAACAAGCATGAGGCACATTGCCTTTGAGTTCTCTGTTAGAGGTGCTGTGGTTACAGCTGCCATTTGAACCCTATGAGAAGGAACCTCCCTCCCCCCGCTGTCAGGGCCTCTACTAAGATCGCCAGCTCCAGGGTGGGAAATACCTGGAGATTTTCGGGGTGGAGCCTGGGGAGGGCGAAATTTTGGGAAGCTGAGGAACCTCAGCAAGGAATAGTGCCATAGAGTCAACGTTCCAAAGCAGCCATTTTCTCCAGTGAAACTGATCTTGATTGTCTGGAGATTGTAATAGCGGGAGATCTCCAGGTGCTACCTGGAGAGATTGGCAATCCTAGCCTCTACTGCCTGCCAGCAATCAGTGGAGCAGTGGGGGTGAAATGGGAGGGAACGGCATTGGGCAACATGGCAATGGCCTTCTGAGTGAAGACCTGAGAGTGATATCAGCCCATAGAGCGACACTCTAGGGATCCTCCCTATCTCTATGGTCTTTACCATAGAGACTGGGGGAATCCATAGGTTCACCGTGTCCACCAGCCCAAAGCAATCACTGAAAACCAAGGATATTTTCCTCCACAACTCCCTCAATGGCTATTATAGCCAGCTCAAAACACAAATGATTCCTTTTAGCTCCCTTTCGCCCGCACTTGGAAGGCAAGCTGCCAGTTTCCGACTGCCTGCCAGCAAACGGAGGCTGACCACCCAGCTGGCGAAAGGGGAGCTGCTGAACCAGTTGCCCATTAGGATCCACCGTTAAATTCCAAAGCCAGCAAGAGAGCTCTGCCTTTTTATTAGGAGCAAAACCGACATATCGCAAAACAGTGAGCAAAAAGCTTCTTTTCGTCCCCAGGACCCGTAATCAGCTTGGATGTGAAAGACCCAAACGAATAAATTAATTAAAAGGGGGAGGAGGCGATGGAACCTGGTGGCAAAGCCTGAAGCCTGCAGGTTGCAGCTTTTAAAATGTGATGACCAGGAAGTCTTTCGGCTTAATTTGATTGCATGGAGCTCAGCCCAAATCCTATTTCAAGACGCATCAAGGTATCCTGGGATGGAGAAGCAACAAGTGGCTACAGTCGCTGTGAAAAGGCGGCTTGGTGAAGTGGGTCGATTGTCAGATTTGGAGGTCTGAGGTCTTTCACATGACCTACCACCAATGCTCCCTCTAAGCTGCGGAGTCCTGTGAGCAAAAGTTCTACTTTGCGAACTACTGGCAATAGAGGTTTGAGTGAGCAAATTGGCTACTGCATAAATTAGTCTGCTCTGAAGCCATCCTTCCTGAGCTAACCCAAAAATGTGTGAGCCGGAGGCTTAAAAACTGTGAGCTAGCTCACACTAACTCAGCTTAGAGGGAATGCTGCAAAATCCTGGGGTTTGAACCTGGGACTTTCTGCATGCCGAACAATGGCATGATGTCTTCCTATGTTAAACGTAATAATACTAAATGTAATATCCTATTGAAGAGAAGCAGGAGAACGTGATTCTGAAAAGGTCTGACGACCTACCAAAAGAAGAAGAAGAGTTGGTTTTCTACCCTCCCTTTACTACCTGAAGGAGTTTCAGAGCAGTTTACAATCCCTTTCCCTTCCTCTCCCCACAACACCCTGTGAGGTAGGTGGGGCTGAGAGAGCTCTGAGAGCTCTTGAGAGAACAGCTCTGAAAGACCTTATGACTGACCCAAGGTCACCCAGCAGCTGCATGTGGAGAAGTGGGGACATAAACCTGGTTCTCCAGATTAGAGTCTGCCACTCTGAACCATTACACCACAGCTGGCTCTCTCAGAGGGCTGTTATTAGGAGAGCCAATGTGGTATAGTGGTTAAGAGTGTCCGCTTAGGCCTGAGGAGATCTGGAGTTCAAATGCCCACCCTGCCATGAACCTTACTGGGTGACTTTGGGATGCTCTCTCTCTCTCCAGGCCTAACCTATCTCACAGGTTTATTGTGAGAATAAAACAGGAAGAGGAGAACACATTTGCCACCCTTGCGGGAAGGATGGGATGGACATTAAAACAGAGTTATACAATTGGGACTGTGGCTCAGTGGAACAGCCTCTGCTTGGTATGCAGAAGGTCCCAGGTTCAATCCCTGGCATCTCCAGTTGAAAGGACCAGGCAGCAGGTGGTGTGAAAGACGGGAGCGCCACTGCCAGTCTGAGCAGAGAGAACACCTACCTTGGGCGATTCTGCGTTGGCTTTTCCCTCTGTTGTTTTAGCGAGCCCATGTTGGAACAGAATTTTCCCTCTGTATTGCAGGCTGCGTTCTCTTTCCGTGATCATCGGAGTTTATGGTACCCTCTGCATGGATTTATGGCCATTCAGGAGGGACTTTGCAGTCAGTATGGTGTTGGCCTGGGGTATTTTTATGTGGTTTTGAGTCGCACCCTTTCCTCAGTGTTGAGAAATGTGGAGCGAACGCCAGATGCGGAGCCAGCCACTGATGGACTGATGGTCTGATTTCGTACAAGGCAGCTTCATATGTGTGCGATCAGCTCCCCAAAATGTAACAATTCTCCTCTTTAACAGTGCCGGCACTGGCTGGGCAATTCTAGCATTTTGTGAAATGCCAGGCCTTTCTGGGGTAAAGGGGCAACTGGTCCTGCTCACGTTTTGAACCGGACTTACATCCTTCGGTGTATTTTTTTAATTTTGATACATTGTATGCATAACGAGATATGGGATTAACGGATTTCCCCCCCCTTTCTGTAGCTTTTCATTAGAATCTCATCCTTTCTCACTGCGTGGGTGTCGGTTTCATTTAGTGTTTCCCCTCTTTTGCTTTGTTTCCATTTGTACTTTGGTACTTCCCCCTGGTATTTGGAATGGATATCCTTTTTCCTCCCCCCTTCCCCCCCCTTCCCCAAACCAAACAGTGCCATGTCTTGATATGGCTTAGACTTGCCAGGCAACGTATACTAAACTGTAATATTTGCACAGAGTTGTCTGTAACGTTACCTCAGTTCTCTTTCAAAACAGGGAAAGCTACCACAGGGGTAGCCAGAATCAGAAAAGAGGTGCAAAGAGAGAAATGCTCACCTCTCCGTTTCCTCACTTCAGATTACACCTCTTACTGTGTAGGGCACCAACCGAGAGCCTCCATGGAGCAGTAGTTAGGGTGTTGGGTCTAGGATCCGAGAGACCCAAGAGAGTCAGTTTGGTGTCATGGTTAGAAGTGTGGACTCTGATCTGGGTGTGTGCAGCTGCTGGTGTGACCTTGGGTCAGTCATGGCTCTCTCAGAGCTGTTCTCTCACAAGGAGTCCTCAAAAGAGCTCTCTCAGGCCCACCTACCTCCCAGGATATCTGTTGTGGGAAGAGAAAGGAGGTTATAAATTGCTCTGAGACTCCTTTGGGTAGTGAAAGTAAAGGTAAAGGTTTCCCTTGCTCGAAAGTCAGTTGAATCCAACTCTAGGGTTGCGGTGCTCATCTCCGTTTCAAAGCCAAAGAGCCAGCGCTGTCCGAAGACGTTTCCGTGGTCATGTGGCTGGCATGACTAAACACCAAGGCGCACGGAACGCTGTTACCTTCCCACCAAAGTGGTACCTATTTATCTACTTGCAATTTCTTGCTTTCGAACTGCTAGGTTGGCAGGAGCTGGAACTAGAGACGGGAGCTCACTCCGTCATGCGGCCACTCGGGTCTTGAACTGCTGAACTACTCACCTTCCACAGCCTGCAGTTCAGTGTCTTAACCATTTGAATATAAATCCAGTCTCGTCGTCCTCCTCCTCGTCCTCCTCGTCCTCCTCCTCTTCTTCTTCTTCTTCTTCTTCTTCTTCTTCTTCTTCTTCTTCTTCTTCTTCTTCTTCTTCTTCTTCTTCTTCTTCTTCTTCTTCTTCTTCTTCTTCTTCTTCTTCCTCCTCCTCCTCCTCCTCCTCCTCCTCCTCCTCTTCCGCCTCCTCCCCTCCTCCTCCCCTCCATTCTATCGTGGAAGCTCACTGGGTGAATTCAGGCCAGTCACTCTCCCTCATAGAGCAAACTACCTCACAGGGTTGCTGTGAGGGCAAAATGGAGATGAGGAGAATGGTGTAAGCCACTTTGTGAGATGAAGAGAAAGGCAGGGTATAAACGCAGCAAATGCATAAAATGAATAAGTATGCCTCCAGGTGGGGCTTGGCGCTCTCCTAGAATTCCGATTTATCTCTAGACTATGGAGACCGGTTCTCCCCCCCCCATGGAGAAAATGGCCGCTTTGTAGGGGCGACCCTATCGCTTTATATCCTACTGAGGTCCCTCCCCTCCACAAGCCCCGCCTCCCCCAGGCTCCTCCCCCAAATCGCTGGGAATTTCCCAGCCCAGAGCTGGCAACCCTGTTAGCAGGCAAGCCACTTGGAGACCGATTTGGCACAGGGAAATGGGTAGCCGGGAAAAGCTTAAGACCTCCGTCTACAAAGAAGACACACACACCCCTCCCCGTTCTGCAATGCAGATAATCCCGCTGCAAGCTTTTCTTTTCTTTTTCAAAAGGCCATCCGGTAAGGTCATCTTCATGCGACATCCAGGCCGGTCCTCAATCTGCCACCTCTTCTTCTCTTAAGGGTCACCCTTTACCTAAAGATAATACGATAGAAGGTTCTTGAAAGGAAATAAGATTATCACCTGTCACAACCAAGTTCTCTCGCTTAAGAGACAGATGTCATTTTATAACCGGCCATTTTAGTGACAGAATATATTAACGGGACACCGGCAAAGATATCTGGCCAAACGTTTGACCTACAATTCAGGACCCTCGATGGTCCCTTTCAGGCTGTCAGGAAACCTCAAGCGAGCCTGGTTATGCGCCACCGGAATAAGTACGAGACAGCAAAATTCAGCTCCCGAACTTAAGAAACCTTGCACTCAGAGACACACTTTGGATGAGCTCATCTCATACTTCTTTTCTGCATACTCAAACAGCCCGGCGTGGCCCTCGTCTGTTGCCTGCCCTGGTCATTTGTTCCATTTATTTAATTTATTTATTTAATATGCTTATATCCCACTTTCCCACAATTGCCCAAGGGGGCAAATGCAATTGTGAACTGGGGGATAAGATACAGCAAGCAGCATTTTACAGAATTACAATGTGAGGTTTTGGGTTTTTTTTACATGCCTGTGATCCCACGAATCAGTAGCTGGGATCATCTGGTTTACAAATTACATTTTTTTCAGATGACAATCAATGCCACATTACGGACAGGGTGCTCGACTTGCACTACAGAGACCTGGGTTCAAGTCTCCCAATGTAGTTGTGGATTTTAGAGGGTGAATAGGCTAAGAAGAAGAGTTTTTATACCCCACTTTTCTCTACCCTTAAGAGTCTCAAAGTGGTTTAAAATTGCCATTCCCTTCCTCTCCCTACAATTGTGTTTAGTCCTTGTGGCCCTTTCTTACATGCCCAGGGAAATGCTGATCGCCACATTGAGAGAGAGAGAGAGAGAGAGATTGGATTTATATCCCGCCCTTCACTACCCAAAGGAGTCTCAGAGCGGCTTACAAACTCCTTTCCCTTCCCCTCCCCACAACAGACACCCTGTGAGGTAGGTGGGGCTGAGAGAGCTCTGACAGAAACTGCTCTTTTTCAAGAACAGCTGTGCCAGAACTCTGGCTTGCCCAAGGTCAACCAGCAGGTACAAGTGGAGGAGTGGGGAATCAAACCTGGTTCTCCCAGATTAGAGTCTGCGTGCTTAACCACTACACCAAACTGACATTGGGGTCAGGAAGCAATTTTTTGCCAGGTCAGTTTGGCTGGAGAGTAAGACACAGGGAGGGAAAAACAAACTTGACTCAATAACTGGAATCAAGACCCACAAGGGTAAGAAAGAAGCCTGGTAAAGGGCCAATCTTAAAGACCTAGTGTAAACTTATAATTTACAAAAATACATGTATTTATTAGAAAGTTAAAAACTTTATAACAAGGCTTTCATTGGGCCCTTACTTGTTTTTAACTGTCTTTCTAATAAATTCTGTGATTCTAACAGGTCCCTTGTGAGGCAGGTGAGGCTGAGAGAGTCCTGAGAGAACTGTGACAGGCCCAAGATCACCCAGCAGGCTTCATGTGGAGGAGGAGTGGGGAGGGGACTCAAACCTGGTTGTCCGGATTAGAGTCTGCTGCTCTTAACCACTACACCATGCTGGCTGGTGTGAGGCTAAAATGGGATGACCTCATGCATGCTGGCCCCGGAGTTCCGTGGAGAAAAGGCAAAATATTAATATCACAGATCTTCTAAAAAATATATCCTTAACTCTCTTAGGATAAGGCACCTTGGTGGTGGAAAGTTCAGTCAAGTCACAGCCAGCCCCCCCGGGGGTTTCAAGGCAAGAGATGAGCAGAGGTTTGTCATTGCCTGCTTCTACATAGCAACCCTGGGCTTCCTTAGAGGTCTCCCATCCAAGTACTAACCAGGGCCAACCCCGCTTAGCTTTTGATTAGTCTAGCCTGGGCCACCCAGGTCAGTGCCAAGGCTCCTTACATGCAGGGCTATTTTTGGGCGGGAATGCACAGGAACAGAGTTCCGGTTGGCTCCTGAGTTGGCCATGCCCAGGAGGAACTCATTAGCATAATAGGCCACACCCAACAGCAGAAACTTATCAGAATTGGCTACATTAGGGGTGTGTGGCCTAACATGCAAAGGAGTTCCTGCTACCAAAAAAGCCCTGGGTTTTGACAACAATTAGAAGGCAGACAGAATAAGAAGCAAAAGGTGGATGTGGCTGGATGACCACACTTCTGGTAACATGGGGGTGTGGCTTAATAGGCTAACAAGCTGTGCTGTCAGGGTGTGGCCTACTATGGTAATATGTTTCTGCTGTTGGGTGTGGCCTATTATGCTAATGAGTTCCTGCTGGGCTTTTTCTACAAAAAAGTCCTACTTACATGGATAAAATGGACAGACTTACAGTATCCTGGCACCAGATCATTAAGGGACACATGAAGTAATATGGACACATGAAGCGACAGTGTCTGTCTCAGTATCATCTGCTCTGATAGACAGCAGCTCTCTGGGGTTTCAGGCAGAAAAATCAGACCCTTCCTGACACCTGATTCGTGAGACAAATAACACACTTTCAATCCACTCTCAATGCACTTTGCAACTGGATTTTACTGTGTGAGATGGCAAAATCCACTTGCAAAGGGTGGCGGAAGTGGATTGAAACTGGATTATTTCACATGCATGAAAGCACCCTTGGAGATATCAAGGACTGATGCTAATGAGAATTGAATAAGTTAGAAAGTTAGAATTTAGTGGATACAGAAGCAATGGTATAATACTTAGATCGGTAAGGTGGGAGGGGTAAAACTGGATGCGATGGGATGAGAATTGTACCGCCCTGTGAATGTTTAATGTTGTGGTTGTCTTTGGTGTGTAGTGTGTATTGTTATGTAGTTGGTGTGTTGTTTACTATGTTGTGTAATGTGGTAGTTATGTCTTTGGTGGAAAAATAATAAAAATGCCTCTTTTGGGAGCGCTTAAAAAAAAAAAGAGATATCAAGGACTTAATATGGTATCTTCCTCCTACAACGAGCCTGTTCCATCTTTGAACTACAGTCCCTTCCAATGATCCCTCTAAGCTGTGGAATCTCGTGAGCAGGAATTCTACTTTGTGAGCTACCGGCATTAAAGTTGTAAGCAAGCAATTTGGCTGCTGCATAAATTACTTTGCTTTGGAGCCATCCCTTCCTGAGCAGAGACAAAAATGTGTGAGCCGGAGGCTAAAAAACCCCTGTGAACTAGCTCACACTAACTCAGCTTAGAGGGGACACTGGTCCCTTCCTGTAACTGGCACTTTGAACTGTGCTTAAAAGTGGATAGTCATTCACTGTAGCTCTGACACTCCTAGTGTAGATAGATGTGAGGATCGGCAGCCTCGCTGTCACTGTCACTCATCGAACCGTCTCAAGCGTCCTCAGAGGCAGCCCCAGATTTGTATATATTAACATATCCCGACATTCTGTCATGCTACAGCAAGTAATTAAAATCTGATTAAGTGGCAAGTCATCTGCATGTCACAGTCTTGAGTAATAAGACCCGGTATTAATATAACACTCCCAAGCAAGCCTGCCAAAGGGAAGGAGGGGATAAGGCGATAAAATTCCAGGGGCCCTGGTCACCCCGGGGGGGCCCAAAGAGCTGGGAAAGTCAACAGAATTTGTTTGAGTTGAGACTGGGTGGTGCGGACTGGGGCAGAGGGAATCAGATGGACGCCTGTGGTGGTTTTTGGCAGCTCCTGCAGAAGAAGAAGAAGAAGAAGAAGAAGAAGAAGAAGAAGAAGAAGAAGAAGAAGAAGAAGAAGAAGAAGAAGAAGAAGAAGAAGAAGAAGAAGAAGAAGAAGAGGAGGAGGAGGAGGAGGAGGAGGAGGAGGAGGAGGAGGAGGAGGAGGTCTCAGAGTGGTTTACAATCCCTTTCCCTGCCCCTTCCCACAATAGACAGCTTGTGAGATAGGTGGGGCTGAGAGAGCTCTCTTGAGAACTGCCCTTGAAAGAACAGCTCTGAAAGAAGTTATGACTCACCCAAGGTCACACCAGTAGTTGCATGTGGAGGAGTGGGAAATCAAACCCGGTTCTCCCAGATTAGAGTCTGTGCTCATAATCACTACGCCAAACCAGTGGTAGTGGAAAATGCCATCAAGTCACAACCGACTTATGGCAACCCCGTAGGGTTTTCAAGGCAAGAGACAAATGGAGGCGGTTTCCCTTTGCCTGCCTCTGCATAGTACCCCCAGACTTCCTGGGCGGTCTCCCATTCAAGTGCCAACCAAGGCTGGCCCTGCATAGCTTCTGAGATCTAACAAGATTGGGCTCCCACTTAAATCACCTCATTTCTCCACACAGCTGTGATACTGACCCTTCCGTATCTTACTCCCCACTAATCACTCCGTTGATGAATCCAGGTCCCATCATGAAAGAAATGAAGCACTGATATTTTTATAGTCCTTCTGTTATTGTATTTACCATTTATGGTAAGTTTTAAAGAACAAAAAAAAAAATTGCGGAAGCACCCTGGATAATCCCTGGCAGATAGGGTGGGCTGGTGGGCAGGGGGGACCAAGGATTTGGAGAAACTTTGACTGCCCAAGTTTTCCACTTTTCTTTGTCTTCAGGCCGCATCTGATTTACGGCCACTCCTGATGGGGTATTCAAGGCCAGAGATGTCCAGAGCTGGATGGCTATTGTCTGCCTCTGCATAACAACCTTAGACTTCCTTGGAGGTCTTTCATCCAAGTGCTAACCAGGGCTGGCCCTGTTTAGCTTCCGAGATCTGACAAGATTGGGCTGGGTGGGCATGCCACAGATTCACAGGTAGATAATCCATAGGGGCAGGTGGAGTCGACGAGAGAGGACATGTAACACTTACTGGTGGACAAAGGGATGGAGGGAGAGAGAATTCTTAGCAGGAACTCATGAGCATAATAGGCCACACCCAACAGCAGGAACTCATTAGCATAGTAGGCCACACCCCAGACAGCACAGCACATTAACATATTAGGCCACACCCCCACATTACCAGAAGTGTGGTCATCCAGCCTCACCCACCTTTTGGCTCTTATTCTGTTTACCTTGTTTGTTGTCAAAACCCAGGGCTTTTTTTGGAGCCGGGACTCCTTTGCATGTTAGGCCGCACACCCCTAATGTAGCCAATCCTGATGAGTTTCTGCTGTTGGGTGTGGCCTGTTATGCTAATGAGTTCCTGCTGGGCGTGGCCAACTCGAAAGCCAGCTGGAACTCCGTTCCTGTGCGTTCCTGCCCCAAAATAGCCCTGATTCTTAGTAATTGTTATGAAAAACCTGATCTCCACCTGGATTACTTCTGCATCCCAATCGTGGCCATAGGGAGAGGCCATATGGAGAGGCCATGGCTCAGTGGCAGAGCATCTGCTTGGCATGCAGAAGGTCCCAGGTTCAATCCCAGGCATCTCCAGTTGAAAGGAACAGGCAAGGTGATGTGAAAGACCTCCAACAGGGACCCTGGAGAGCCACTGGCAGTCTGAGTAGACGATACTGACCTTGAAGGACTGAGGGTCCTTCATGTGGTGTATCTTAGGACAATTCTTTTCCAGGACTGCAACCCCACTAAACTGAACACAGGACACAATAGGGCCTTCCTTTTAAAGGGCTGTAGCTCAGTGGAAGAGCCTCTGTTTGGCATGCAGAAGGCCCCAGGTTCAGTCACCAGCATCTCCAGTTCAAAGGAGAAGGCCATAGGTGATGTGAAAGACCTCTGCCTGAGACCCTAGAGAGCACCTGCTGGTCTGAGTAGAGGAGGAGGAGGAGAAGAAGAGAAGGAAGAGGAAGAGGAGGAGGAGGGAGTCTCAGAGCAGCTTACAAACTCCTTTCCCTTCCCTTCCCTACAACCTGTGAGGGAGGTGGGGCTGAGAGATCTCTTTCCAGAACTGCCCTTTCAAGGACAGCTCTGACAGAACTATGGCTTGCCCAAGGTCATCCAGCAGCTGCAAGTGGAGGCATGAGGAATCAAACCCGGTTCTCCCAGATTAGAATCCATGCACTTAACCACTACACCAAACTGACAACACTGACCTTGAGGGACCAAGGGCCTGGATTCAGTATAAGGCAGGTTCATGTACCATTGGTGGAGAATTACTGCCTCCGAGCACTCTTCTAAAGGTAGTTCACTATTTTTATCCTTATATTGCAGGTTATGAGCTTAGGCCAGAAATAAAGGCTTGCTGAAGGCATCCAGTCAATTTCAACAGCAGGGGTGACATTGGAAGGGGAGGCTCCATTGCAGCATCTCTTAAAAAAAAAACACGTCTCCATGCAGATTAGCTCCGAGAGGCCCTCTGCAGAAACATCTTTGTATCTAGAATCTTTTTAAAAGAGGCAATACTTGGACGGAGAGTTCATTTTACAATCAGTTCTTGGCTTACGGCAGGGACTGCCCATTATAGATGCTAATTTTCACGGTAAGGGGAAGCCAGCCGAGACGACGCGGCTTAATCTTTGGCAAAGAAGTGTCGTTAAAATCACCCACCTTATAGAACATAAGGAAAGAAAAAATGAAACGGCTCGCTAAATGGCACAGGGCAAAATTCAGCAGGCACCCCCCCACACACAAACAATTGTTCTTAGAAGCAGCAAGAAGGCATCCCACACAACAAGAACATAAGAACATAAGAGGAGTCTTGTTGGATCAGGCCGGTGGCCCATCCAGTTTGACAGTGTATCACATAGTGGCTCCAAACCAGGTGCCATCAGGCGGTCCACCAGTGGGGCCAGAACTCCAGAAGACCTCCCACTGTTGCCCCTCCCAGCACCAAGAACAGAGAGCATCACTGCCCCAGACAGAGAGTTCCATCTATATAGTAAAGGTAAAGGTTTACCTTGCTTGAAAGCCAGCCGAATCCGACTCTAGGGACAAGGTGCTCATCTCTGTTTCCAAGCCAAAGAGCCAGCGCTGTCCAAAGACATTTCTGAGGTCATGTGGCCGGCATGAGTAGACGCTGAGGCACACGAAATGCTGTTACCTTCCCACCGAAGTGGTACCTATTTATCTACTTGTAATTTCTTGCTTTCAAACTGCTAGGCTGGCAGGAGCTGGGACCATAGACAAGGAGCTCACTCTGTCATGTGGCACTCGGGTCTCGAACTGCCGAATTACCGACCTTCCAATCTGCAATTCAGCATCTTAACCACTGAGCCACTGCAGCCCCTAATCGATCTATATACCTTGTGGCTAATAGCCACTGATGGACCTATGTTCCATATGTTTATCTAATCTCCTCTTGAAGCCGTCTATGCTTGTATCCACGACCACTTCCTGTGGCGGTGAATTCCACATGTTAATTACTCTTCGGGTGAAGAGGGACTTCCTGCAGTTTGCTGTGTTCAGTAAACCTGCAAAGACACTGATTTTAAAAATCTGATCCATTTAATTCAATGGAAGGGACAGCTCTATCCGTACATACGGATCTGCAGGCTGCTGTCTCTCCTGGAATGAATGGGGTAGCCTGCAAGGACAGTGCAGCTCCATTACATGTGCCTGACCTCTGAGCCAAGGCATGGAAGTGCTGTGGAAATGTAGAGATCAATTGGCTATCAGCATCAATTAAGTAAGAAAAAAGAACAAGGTTGTTGGTTTTTTTTAAAGAAAATCTACTGCATAGTTGTAGGATAGATAAAACCTGAGTTGCAAATGGAGGGCTTTGGGATACTAGCCAGTGCAATACGGAGCATTTAAATTTGGAGAGGAGCTCGAGTTGTGTGTAAAGAAGCCATTTCATAACATCGCTGGGCTTGAGCAAAATCCCCCAGATTTCACGAGAACCCTCCCCCCCATATTTCATAAGACAAGACCATTTTTACTTGTATTTTTCATTCCCTTTTACCATTACAAACCAGAACCAAAGTAGTCGTAAAAAAACATCATTCAACACGCATCTCTGACACTCAGATACATCAGTTAATGTTTTGTCCTTCCTGGGTTGTGTCCCTTTTGATTAATCAGCCAAAGTTTTAGCAGCTTAAGCTGCATCTTCAAGCCATTCTTCAAGCAGAAGTCCATCAGTGGCTATTAGCCACAAGATATAGATGGGAACTCTCAGTCTGGGGCAGGTGATGCCCTCTATTCTTGGTGCTGGAGGGGGCAGCAGTGGGAGGGCTTCTAGTGTCCTGGCCCCACTGGTGGACCTCCTGGTGGCACCTGGTATTTTTGGCCACTGTGTGACAGAGTGTTGGACTGGATGGGCCGTTGGCTTGATTCAACATTGGCTTCTCTTATGTTCTTATGTTCATTCCTGTGTACCTCCTGTTGCAGCAGGGCTACGTGAACACTGCTTTTACACTGTGATTGGGTCCCATAATTGGGATGACAACTGTGGTTTTGGTTGTTGATGATGTCACAACATGTCATCGTACAGGATGACAGCACGAGCACCCAAGCAGCAGCAGCAGCAGAAGAGCTGGTTTTTAAACCTGGCTTTTCTCTACCTTTTTTCTACCGCAGTGGCTCAGAGGTTAAGTTGTTGAGCTGCAGACTGTAGTTTGGCAGTTCGAGACCCGAGTGCCGCATAACAGAGTGAGCTCCCGTCCCTGGCCCCAGCTCCTGACAACATAGCAGCTTGAAAGCAAGAAACTGCAAGTAGATAAATAGGTACTGCTTCAGTGGGAAGGTAACAGCATTCCGTGTGCCTCGGTGTCTACTCATGCTGGCCACATGACCTCAGAAATGTCTTTGGACAGCGCTGGCTCTTTGGCTTGGAAACAAAGATGAGCACCGCGTCCCTAGAGTCAGATTCGACTGGCTTTCAAGCAAGGTAAACCTTTACCTTTACTCTCTAGATGGAACACTCAGTATGGCGTTGACCCGAGGTATTTGAGTGTGGATTTGAGCTGCACTTTTTCCTCTCGGTTGAGAAAATGTGGCGCAAATGCTACATGCAGAATCACCCTTTGTTGGATTGTGCCGTATGTGCCATAACACGTAATGGCCAGGTACTGGAGATATAAACTTTATAAAGGACACAGGCAAACCCAGTTAATCAGTGCTTAGTTCTTGTGGCTCTTTCTTACACACCCAGGGAAATGCTGATCACTACTTTGGGGTCAGGAAACAATTTTCTCCAGGCCAGTTTGGCTGGGGATACTAGAAGTTTTTTGCCATCTTTTGGGCATGGAGCAGGGGTCACTGGGGGTGTGTGCGGGGGAGGTATTTGTGAATTTCCAGCATTGTGCAGGGGGTTGGACTAGATGACCCTGGAGGTCCCTTCCACCTCTGTGATTCTATGATTCTAATGATATTATTTTTACTCAAAATACAAACATGCTGCAAAGATTAACTTTCTTACAATATTTCCTTACAATCTCTCCCTGATGCTTGCCTTCTCACTTCCACTCCCTGTTATGCGTTAGTACTGGGACAATATACAGGGACATAATGCACAAACTCTATCGTTTGGCAGTAAAGGTAGTGACCAGTTGCTCACAGGCTGGACAAGAGCTCTGGATGGGCCAGTTCCAGCCCTGTTCTAGAGAAACTGACTGGTCACTGTGCGAAACTGGATTCTGGAGTAGCTAGACCACTGGTTTGGTCCTACAAGGCCCTTCTTATGAAATAGGTAAAGGTAAAGGTTCCCTTGCTCAAAAGCCAGTCAAATCCGACTCTAGGGTTGAGGAGCTCATCTCCATTTCAAAGCCGAAGAGCCAGAGCTGTCCAAAGATGTTTCCATGGTCATGTGGCTGGCATGACTAAACACCAAGGTGCACGGAACACTGTTACCTTCCCACCGAAGCAGTACCTATTTATCTACTTGCAATTTCTTGCTTTCGAACTGCTAGGTTGGCAGGAGCTGGAACTAGAGACGGGAGCTCACTCCATCATGTGGCACTCTCGGGTCTCGAACTGCTGAACTACTGACCTTCCACAGCCTGCAGTTCAGCATCCTAACCACTTGAGCCACCGCAGCTCCTCTTATGAAATACCACCATGAAATGTTGTACTTTCCCTTGGTGGTGGAAAGTGTCTTCAAGGCACAGCCCCCTTAAGGTGCTCCTGGTCTCAATTTTTGTTCAACTGCTAGAGAGGCATCCTAAGCATGTCTACTCAGACTCTTACTCATGTCTACTCAATGGGGTTTACTCCCAGGAAAGTATCTTTGGATTGTACTGCTGGTCTGAGGTACGCTGATTCTATGGTTGGAATTCATCTTCAACAATATGCCTGGGAAAAGGCAAGTATTAGCTGGCTCTTCCATGCTTGACAAGGAGCATGATACATGTAATACCTTTCATGAGGGCCAACCAGAATGACACAAAATACCGGGCAGGCTTCCAAACTTGTCAAAACTCTTTTATCAGGTCGGTGGAAAGTGCAGATGGTGACTGCAGCCATGAAATTAAAAGACGCCTGCTCCTTGGAAGGAAAGCTATGGCAGAACTAGGCAGCATAATAAAAAGTAGAGACATCACCCTGCCAACAAAAGTCCATATGGTCAAAGTGATGTATGTAGTAATGTATGGCTGTGAGAGTTGGACCATAAGGAAGGCCGAGCATCGAAGAATAGATTCTTTTGAACTATGGTGCTGGAGAAGACTCTTGAGAGTCCCTTGGACTGCCCAGGAGATCAAATCAGTCAATCCTAAAAGAAATCGGCCCTGACTGTTCCCTGGAAGGCCAGATACTGAAGCTCAAATACTTTGGCCACCAAATGAGAGGGGAGCCCTCACTGGAGAAGACCCTGATGCTGGGAAAGACTGAAGGTCAAAGAAGAAGGGGATGGCAAAGGATGAGATGGTTAGACAGTGTCATCGATGCAATGAACGTGAAATTGAGCAAACTCCAAAGGATGGCGGGAGACAGGAGGGCTTGGTGTGATGTGGTCCATGGGGTCATGAAGAGTCAGACTCGACTTTACGACCAAACAACAACAAAAAGGAAAGTCACAGCTGACATACGGCAACCCTGTGTGGTTTTCAAGGCAAGATACAGTCCCAGGTGATCTGCCATTCCCTGCCTTTGTGTAGCAACCCAGGACTTTCTTGGTGATCTCGCACCCAAACACAAACTGTGGCTGTCCCTGCTTAGCTTCCAAGATCCAGGGCTATTTTGGAGCAGGAACGCACAGGAACAAAGTTCCGGCTGGCTCTCGAGTTGGCCACGCCCAGCAGGAACTCATTAGCATAATAGGACACACCCAGCAGCAGAAACTCATTAGGATTGGCTACATTAGGGGTGTGTGGCCTAACATGCAAAGGAGTTCCTGCTGCAAAAAAGCCCTGGGTTTTGACAACAAACAAAGTAAACAGAATAAGAAGCAAGAGGTGGGTGTGGCTGGATGACCACACTTCTGGTAACATGGGGTGTGGCCTAATATGCTAATGAGCTGTGCAGGGTGTGGCCTAATATGCTAATGAGCTGTGCAGGGTGTGGCCTAATATGCTAATGAGTTTCTGCTGTTGGGTGTGGTCTATTATGCTAATGAGTTCCTGCTGGGCTTTTCCTACCAAAAAAGCCCTGCCAAGATCTGACACAATCAAGCTAACCTGGGCTATCTGGGTCTACCAAGGCTACCTTTCTCTTCGGATGCAAGAAACCAGCGGTTTGGGAAAGCTGACCCGCGGAGCCATTTCTCAAAGTAGCCCCAGCCCGAGAAGTTCTCTTGAAATAATACTGAAACAATGAGGAAATAAGCAGCGTGGCATTTATTTCACTGGTGTCTTCTGATGAAAAATGAACGCTTCCGAACACCTGGTGATTTGTTGTATAAATGTTAACATTTGCCCAGCTCCCCGATCCGGCTTCCCAGCGGAGGTGTTCATTGCTCACTGTTGCTCTGCTGTGTGTGATTCAGCCTCATTAAGTAGGGTTCTCTCCCCCCTCCCTGCAGGCCCATCCATAAATCTGAAACAAACCCTTCCCAGCAAAGACTCTAATGGATCTTGTGCGGAAACTCTCCGAGCCAAAACAGAGGGGGCTTTCTTAAGCATGGCAGCCTGAGACGGATGCAGCGGAGGGCGGATGTGGGATGCATCTGTACAGGCACGCGGGAGGGAAACAAGAGTGATCCGGGAACAGCAGCAGTTCCGCACCAAAAAGTTGCAAAAAGTCTGTGAGCTGCTCTTCCACTGCAGAGGTCCCCAGGTGGTGTCCAGAAAGATCGGAAGGCGAAGCCGTATGCGCAGATCAGCAGGAAGAAGGAAACAGTTGGGCAAAAGGGAATCTGGGATTGCATAAAGATAGATTAGTCCGTCTGTAGCAGCAGAGAAGAGCAAGAGTCCAGGAGCACCTTAAAGATAAACAAAATTTGCAGCCGGGGATGAGCTTTCGTGAAAGAAATGAGCAGTGACTCCCGAAAGCTCATACCCTCCCATACACGGTGGCTCAATGGTTAAGACATTTAGTTGCAGGCTGGAAGGTCAGTAACTGCGTGACGGCGTGAGCTCCCACCTCTGGCCCCAGTTCCTGCCAACCTAGCAGTTCGAAAGCAAGACATTGTAAGTAGATAAACAGGTACCACTTTGGGGGGGAAGGTAGTAGTGTTCTGTGCGCCTCGGCATCTAGTCATGCTGGCCACATGACCGTGGAAATGTCTTTGGACAGCGCTGGCTCTTCGGCTTGGAAACAGAGAGGAGCATCGCCCCCTAGAGTCGGATTTGACTGGCTTTTGAGCAAGGGAAACCTTTACCCTATGAGATTTGTGAGTCACTGCTCATGAAAGAAGTGAGCAGGGGCTCACGAAAGCGCATACCCTGCCACGAATTTTGTGTGTCTTTAAGGTGCTACTGGACTCCAACTCTTTTCTGCAGCTTAACTTCAAAAGGTCAACTTGCAGTAGAAAAGAGCAAGGGAGTCCAGTAGCTGCTTAAAGATGAACAAAATTTGTGGCAGGATATGAGCTTTCGTGAGCCACTTCTTCATCTGACGAAGTGAGCGGAGACTCACAAAAGTTCATACCCTGACACAAATTTTTGCTAGTCTTTAGGGTGCTACTGGACTCTTGTTCTTTTCTGCTGTAAAATTGCAGTAAAACAGCAAAAACACACACACACACAAGAAAAACAAAAAAAGAACCATAGATAAGTCTTTTAAAATGCTGAAAATGCAAAGATCTTGGCGGGGTGATTAAAATGTGGAATTCACTGCCAGAGGATGTAGTGATGGCCACAGGCATAGGGATGGCTTTAAAATGGGATTAGACAGATTCATGGAGGATTGGTCTATCAGTGGCTACTAGCCATGGTGACTGAGGGGAACCTCCACGTTCAGAAGCAGTCAGCCTCTGAATCCCAGAGTCAGGAGGTATCATCAGGGGAAGGCCTCGGCCTCTCTGCCCTGTTGTTGGCCCTCCAGAGGAACTGGCTGGCCACTGTGTGAGACAGGATGCTGGACTAGATGGACCCCTGGTCTGATCCAGCAGGGCTCTTCTGATGTTCCTACTAGCCTGCTACCCGTGCTTCGCTATGGTATTCCATAAATCCAGTTATAATTCCGTACATCCAGTTATATTTAGAATTTATTTAGAATTCCGTAAATCCAGTTATAATACTGATGATGTGAAATTTGAAATGTGACATTTGTTGTAGGAATTCTAATGGAGAAGATTGTAGTGTAAGAAAGGAAGTGAGACAGACGTTCTCCCCCCACACCACTACATTGGTGGTTCTGCCCTCAGGTGCTAGGATCACCAGGCTGCTTGGTGAGCTCACTCTTGAGCAGGCCACATAGTGTTAGCCAAATTGCCAGGAGTTATTTACTATGGGGAATTCTGATTGTACACAAGGCAATAGGCAAATAAGGTAGCAAGCGCCTATGTATACAGGAGTCCCGTTTCTTTCAGATATACCAGAAATAGTCTCAGAGACTGACTTCAGTATAAAATGGTTCTTTTTACTAAAGGTTATATCACAAGCATACAAAAATTTAAACACACTCACAAGTACACAGATCTATGCAAATCAGAGAGAAGAGGATAGCACATTTGCATAAGCAGGATGTTTCGTTGAGGGGTAATATGTTACCTGACCATGGTGAGATGAAGCGATCCTTAGGAAAAAATAAGGTTGACTATGGGGTATTAGGGTTGTGTCCTGAAATCAGCAGAGACACGTGGAGACTCTGGTAGTCCTAACCAAGAGTCATGAAGGCAGGGTGGGTATACAGGTCAGGACAGAGAGACAGTGAGCGCATGGCTGGTTGCCCTCTTTTATAGGGGGACTTGGGGGGTGGTCTAGACTGGCCACATCCCCTAGCACACCTCTTGCTGGTCCATCCCCCAAACATGCTGATTGGAGCTGGGTTCAAGGGGAGGGGGCTAAGGGAGTGGGCAATATTGAGATCTAGTAACTCTGGGCAGGACAGTGGCACCTGGAGGGATGATGACTCATGTGGCCAGAGTCATTGTTATTCCAAGTGGTTCCTTGATTAGCTTATGGCTGTCTCTTCAGGTAGGTGAGGCTAGGTGGGGGTGGGGAGTGGTGCCTGCATGTGCAAGAAGAAACTCCTCATGGAGTCTGAATTCCAAGTCTCTGGTCTGCCTTGGCATGGCATCTGTCTGGCTTTTGGTGCTTCATGTGGCTAGGGAGCTGGTCCATCGTATAGCAGGTAAGAGGGCAGGTAACCTCAAGAACCATTGGCACATCATCTCAAAAGGAAAGGCTTTCTTCTTCTGGGTGTGTGTCTTTGGCTGGCATCAGGTTACCACACAGTTCAGTCCCTTATACACAGCACTTGCAAAGTCCAGATATTATCACTTATGGACTAAACGTCCACAAGAGCACTATATGCACCTTGCAGGGCAACAATAGAACTGCCCATTTAAGAAGCAGTCGTCTGTTAAGTCACTTCCTGCTACCTTCCACAAAAGTGATGGCCTCTCTACTTGTGTTCCTGGATTGTTTTGCTCATATGGAGACTGTGTTGTTCTGAGCACCTCAGGGTGATCTTTCTGGTACTTGGCCTGTGCAGCTCAGTGCACTGCAGGAGTACTATGTGCAAATGTCTTTGCTGCATTCCTAAGTTGCCTCCTCCTTGTAGCGTGGTGTATCTGGCTCAACATTTGCCAAGAGCTTTCTTGGGGGTAGTAAGAGGTGAGAGGTGTGAGGGGGAGCTGGTGTGAGGAAGTGGTGATGTGGTGGACATTTCTTCAGGTTCATGAGGGAGACACGCATCAAAATGGCTCCTAGAAATGTCCTTTACTATCTCCCCATAAACATTCATACCCTGGCCCTGCTCCTACACCTGACAGACACCAGCCTGTCTGATGTCAGGTGGTTGTTGGCCACTCCTGATTTCCTCAACTGTCATTAGCTCTCTGCAGTCTGCTGTAACTGTTTTTTTTTTTTTAACCTCAGAACTTTGAGCTCTGCAGCTGACCAATCAGAGAGTGGGGGGTGCAGGGAGGCAGCTGCCTGGCAGCCTTATAGGAATCAATGGGTAGTGGTCTATCTAGTCAAGTATTCTGTCTTATATATGGGCCAACCAGTTCCTCTGGAGGTTCAACAAACAAGGCATAGAAGCTGAGGTTTTCCTCTGATTTCGCTGCCTGGCACTGGGATTCAGAGGTTTAATGCCTCTGAATGTGGAGGTTCCTTTCAGTCACCATAGTGGCCACTGATAGACCAGTCCTCCATGAATCTGAGTAATCTCCTTTTAAAAAGAATATAGGCATTTCTTTGGTCAGCAGGCACATAATCATAAATGGTGATTCAGAGAAGGGCCTTTCATGCAGATCTCAAGCACTGGGAAAATAGGTATGGGATAAGGTAGTTCTTCCAGCTCCATGATCCTAAGCCATTTAGAGCTTTAATGACAAAACTCTTCTGGTGGTGGTGGTGGTGGTGGTGGTGGAGGAGGAGAAGGAGAAGGAGAAGGAGAAGGAGAAGAAGAAGATTTATAACCTGCCCTTCACTTGGAGTCTCAGAGTGGCTTACAATCTCCTTCCCTTCCTCTCCTCACAGCAGACACCCTGTGAGGTAGGTGGGGCTGAGAGAGCTCTGAGAGAACAGCTCTGAGAGAACTTCTGACTGACCCAAGGTCATCCAGCTGGCTGCACATGGAGGAGTGGGGAATCAAACCCGGTCCTCCCAGATTAGAGTCCATGCTCTTAACCACTTCACCAAACCTGGTTCTCTTTAATAGTTTGGATGGCGGGATTCATGAACCTGGTAACAAATGCAGCTCTTGGATCCAAGTATTTATGTAATGAGAGTGTAATTGGTAACAGCCTTCCCCCCCCTTAACCCCTCTGCAAGAATGTCTGCTTGTCTGATCAGATCAAATTAAGATCCCATGAAAAATCCTGGGTGCCGTCCCTCTAGGACTTCTTCAAGGTGTCAACTGCCTTATTTCTGATAGCTGCAGTGCATCCAGGCGGGAGACACCAGAAAGAGCAGATCCAACCACATAGTTGACTGGTACAGGCTGTTGCTCAGGGTTAGAACATCCGTTTGGCAAGCAGAAGGTCCCTGGTTTGATCCCTGGCATCTCCAATTAAAGGAATCCAGTAGGAGTTGGTGTGGAAGACCTCTGCCTGAAACCCTGGATATCCACTGCCTGTTCGAGTAGACAGTACTGACCTTGAAAGACCAAAGGTCCAATCCAGTAAAAGGCAGGTTCATGTGCTCATATGACTGGAGGCAGATAAGATTTTGTAAGAAAGTTGCAAGAGGTACAACAGATACCATTAATTTTGGTGTAAACCCTAATGCCTTTTTTCCCTTCCCCATCCTCTCTAGCGAAAATGGGTTTTGCAGTTTTTCAGAGCACTACAAAACCTGTAATGACTTTTTTCAGAGATGATGTGTGGGGCGACTGTGCCACAAGGAATGATACCTCTTTCATGGGCAGCCAGTTTGGTGTAGGGGGGTTGATTCCCCTCTCTTCCACATGCAGCTGCTGGTGTGACCTTGGGTCAGTCACAAGTTCTCTCGGAGCTGTTCTCTCAAGGGCAGTTCTCGAAAACGCTCTCTCAGCCCCACCTACCTCACAGGGTGTCTGTTGTGGAAGGGGGGAAGGGAAAGGAGATTGTAAGCCACTTTGAGACTCCTTCGAGCAGCGATATAAATCCAATCTCCTCCTCCTCCTCGAATAGTTTGTAATCTGTCTCCAAGCCAAGAAGTCCCAAATCAACCACAGGTATGGAAATAACAAACTCACACATTCTGACAGCCTGTTAAAATTTTATCCCAATAAACCAATATAAGCCATAATGTTATGTGAAAGGACAGGGCTTGAGGTCTTCAATAGCCAATCTGTCTGTCCCATAAGGTGTGGTGAGGTGCTCAGTCATTCTTTCCAACCAACCCCCGTTGTTATCTATGAAGCTGTCTTATACTATATCAGGCTATTGGTCCATGAAGTTCAGCATTGTCTACCAGGCTGGCAGCTCCTCAATGTCTCGGGAAGAGGTCTTCCCACACACCTCCTACCTGACCTTCTAATTGGAGATGCCAGGGGCTGATCCTGGGACCTTCTGCATGCCAGCCAGAGGCTCTGCCGCTGAGCCACGACCCCTCTCCCTCTCGACGCTCACCATAATGACTGGTTCCTCAATTCCAGGTTGTCATATTTGCTCATGATACTTGGGGTTATATGTATGAACTTTATAATAATGAAAACTGGCCTAGGGAAGAGAGCATCTGCTTGGCATGCAGAAGGTCCCAGGTTCAATCCCCAGCATTTCCAGTTAAGAGGAGCAGGCAGAAGGTGATGGGAAAGACCTCTATGTGAGACCCTGAAGGGTTGGATATTGTAAACCTACATGCAAAAGAATCTGGGAGGGAAAGGGTTAAGATAATTCTCTCAGGTACACCTGGCAGGTGGCCCCACCCTCTCATCGGTTAGATGCTGAGCCTCCGTGGCCCTTGCTTGCCTTCTGTTTCTTCTGATATAGGACTTCTCTTCTTCTCTCTCTTACCTGGGTTTGGAGCTGTAGAAAGTTAACCTTTTTGGAAGTTAATCTGTTCACACAGTAAGTTAAATGTACCTACACAAAGATGTCTTGTAAGATGTGCTTCTCTTTTTGTAACTAATTTTTTTCCCCTCTTGTTACCATTGGAGTCAGATTGTCTTTGCAATTTATTTGAACAGCATTTTCCCTTTAACCAGGAAATGTGAAGGATTGGGAATGTGCTTCCAAGTCAAGTGTTGTTGGTGTTTTGTTTTTTTTACACATTTAAACCAATACAGAGAGCCCCTGCCAGTCTGTGTAGACAATACTGACTGCGATGGACCACAGGCCTGATTCAGTGTTGTGTTGTTAGCCTTTCAGTCATGTTCAACTCTTGCCGATTCTGTGGTCCAGCTGTCTCCACGTTTTTTGATCTTGCACTGTTTCTTTGAGTTGTTCCATGCTCAGGCTGGTGTTGACTTTTATAGTATCTTCAGTAGAAGGTGGCTTCTTGTGTGTGTACGCCAGCAGAACAAAGTGTAGCCGTTTGCCTGATCCTGCATTGAGCAGAGGGTTGGACTAGATGGCCTATATGGCCCCTTCCAACCCTAAGATTCTAAAGAGGGAGCTTGCAGCAACCATGTGCAGACATGCTTGTTCCGATGGTGGCCCCAGAGGTGGGACATGAGCTAGCCAGCCCACAAATGTGTGAAGAGACCTGGCTATCTGGGTACTGCTTCTCCTTTAGCAAATGGAAGTCTGGTCTGGCACCGTAATAGCGATTCCCTGTCGCGCACCGTGGCGTGACTGCATTAAAAGTTCTTTAGACATCTATGCCATGGGCAAGATTGAAAAAAAGCCTTCATTTAATGCTGTGATTCCAGTAGCAGATTTCAGCCTTGGTGTGAAATTAGAGTGGAATTATAGCTCTTCCTTTTCTTGATTGTGCTACTAAAAAAATGACATTGTTTCATTAAGTCTTTTTTTAACAAAAGAAACTTCCTAAAACGTCCTCCTTCCAGGCATCTCCATTATCAAGGCTTTACAGATCTTTAAAGCAAAATCTTGACCCATATCAAATGATACGTTATATTTGTCTGGAAGCGCCATAAGGGAGAGAGATCATTGGCTTTGCACTTCTTTGCATCGCCATCATTCAGGGATAATAGTGTGGGCTTCCTTTCACCACCGCTATCCCTTTTACTCTTGGTGACCTCTCTGACCCTGTCCCTGTGATACCTGCTCAGACCTCTTGGACCTTCTCCTCCTAGCGTCACGAGTGCCATTCCCGACGGATATTCCTCCCGTCCCACAAGGCGACTAATAATGTCTTTGTCTTAATTGCTAATTGTGTCTATTAGTGAGGGACTTGGAGGAGAACGGTTCATTTCAGACCGCCTTGGCAAAATGGCCCCCGCGAAGATCTGCAGAGCCCAGATCTGCTGAGGAAGTCGGCACTCTTCCCGATGCAACTTTCAGCACAGGTGGGATGACCTCGTGACAAGATCTAGGAAGGCAATCACCAGCTGTGGCAAACCTAGACAGCAGAATAAAAAGTTAGAGACATCACCCTGCCAACAAAAGTCCATATGGTCAAAGCCATGCTATTCCCAATAGTAATGTATGGCTGCGAGAGTTGGACCATAAGGAAGGCTGAGCGCCAAAGAATAGATGCTTTTGAATTGTGGTGCCGGAGAAGACTCTTGAGAGTCCCTTGGACTGCAAGGAGATCAGATCAGTCAGTCCTAAAGGAAATCAACCCTGACTGTTCCCTGGAAGGCCAGATGCTGAAGCTGAAGCTCAAACACTTTGGCCACCAAGTGAGAAGGGAGCCCTCACTGGAGAAGACACATACAAAGAAGAAATTGATTGGCTGTTACAGACACTGGGTGTTCTGCTGATGGCCAATAGCCTGGCCCTCAACCAGTGCTGGGCCAACCCAGTGGCGAGAATCATCATGCCTGGCCTGGGAAAGGTGGTTCCTGGCCAAGCTGAGATGTGTGACGTGCAGGGAAGGCAGTATCCAGCTGGCAGACTGCCTTCTTCTCCCTCCTTTCCCCCTTTGGGGACCAGGCCCTCTCCCAGGGTTGCTTCTTCAGGGTTGCCAGATCCCACCTGGCCACTGATGGCAGGTAGGATGCTAGGGTTGCCCACTCAAGGCTGGGAGACACCTGGAGATTTGGGGATGGAGCCTGGGGAGGACGGGGACCTCAGTGGGGTGCAGTGCCACAGAGTCCACCTTCCAATGATGAACCCATTGTCAGACAATGAAAGTAGATGGGACAGAGCTTACAGATCTGGTCAATCTTTGAAAAGGAAATTACTGGGGCATGGTGGGGGTTGATCTGGAGCAGGTCCCATGCTGATCTTCCCATTCTGGCATGATTTTGCTAATCAAAATCACAGGTTCTAATGCTGCAACAATCCGTTTTTCAAAGAAAAGAGGACTGTCTTCAGCCTGTCTCCCCACCCCCCAGGGCTAATCAGAGTATAGTTTCAACTGACCAGCAGGGCTCTTCTGATGTTCTTATGAAGGCCTTGGCCTCTATGCCCTGTTGTTGGCCCTCCAGAAGAAATGGTTGGCCACTGTGTGAGACAGGATGCTGGGCCAGATGAACCACTGGTCTGATCCATCAGGGCTCTTCTGATGTTTTCATGAAGGCCTCGGCCTCTATGCCCTGTTGTTGGCCCTCCAGAAGAAATGGTTGGCCACTGTGTGAGACAGGATGCTTGGCCAGATGGACCACTGGTCTGATCCAGCAGGGTTCTTCTTGTATTCTTATGAAAGCCTTGGACTCTTTGCCCTGTTGTTGGCCATCCAGAGGAAGTCGTTGGCTACTTTGTGAGACAGGATGCTGGGCCAGACAGACCACTGGTCCGATTCAGCAGGGCTCTTCTGATGTTCTTATGAGGGCCTCGGCCTCTATGCCCTGTTGTTGGCCCTCCAGGAGAACTGGTTGGCCACTGTGTGAGATAGGATGCTGGACCAGATAGACCACAGGTCTGATACAACTGGGCTCTTCTTGTGTTCTTATGAAATCCTCAGACTCTTTGCCCTGTTGTTGGCTATCCAGAGGAAGTGGTTGGCCACTGTGCGAGACAGAATGCTGGACCAGATGGACCACTGGTCTGATCCAGCAGGGCTCTTCTGATGTTCTTATGATGGCCTTGGCCTCTATGCCCTGTTGCTGGCCCTCCAGAAGAACTGGTTGGCCACTGTGTGAGACAGGATGCTGGGCCAGATGGACCACAGGTCTGATCCAGCAGGGCTCTTCTGGTGTTCTTTTGAAGGCCTCAGCCTCTGAGCCCTGTTGTTGGCCCTCCAGAGGGACTGGCCGGCCACTGTGTGAGACAGGATGCTGGGCCAGATGGACCACTCGTCTGATCCAGCAGGGCTCTTCTGGTGTTCTTATGAAGGCCTCGGCCTCTATGCCCTGTTGTTGGCCCTCCAGAAGAACTGGTTGGCCACTGTGTGAGACAGGATGCTGGGCCAGATGGACCACAGGTCTGATCCAGCAGGGCTCTTCTGGTGTTCTTTTGAAGGCCTCAGCCTCTGAGCCCTGTTGTTGGCAATCCAGAGGAAGTGGTCAGCCACTGCATGAGACAGGATGCTGGACCAAATGGGCCACTGGTCTGATCCAGCAGGGCTCTTCTGATGTTCTTATGCTTTTACGTTTTCCAGTGCAATCCTCAGCAGAGCGACACCCTCCAAGCCCGTTGACTTCCATGGACTTAAAAGAATGTAAAACCTGCTCCCAGCCGCACTGTCGTTTGCCATTTCATAATACATCCTCTTCAGCTGTACAGCATCGCTTTGAGACGGAGTGAGCAGAACGGCACAAAGTATGTTAAACATAGGCATGCCGCAGATTTATATAATAGCACTAAACGCAAGCATAACATTGATTTATTTACAAAATACCCCACACAGCTTGCTATATCCACACAAGAGCCAGGGCACTGACAGATCCTGCTGAGAAGATACAAAGAAGCAATCATCTAGAAGCAGCGCCTTTAACATACATTGATCCGGGGGGATCTGGATGATAATAGTGATAGCTGAAGCAGAGTCTACAGAAGCCTATGTGAAAACTAATAGATACAGCCCCAGAAGCAAGACAGGCGGCAAAAAGTAATGCAGAAAGGAGGAAAATCCTGAAACAATGGCATGGGCATAGGGTAGAGTTGCCAGGTTCCCCCACCCCACCGGCAACTATTCTTGGTCCTGGAGTGGGCAGCAGTGGGAGGGCTTCTAGTGTCCTGGCCCCACTGCTGGACCTCCTGATGGCACCTGGTATATTTTGGCCACTGTGTGACAGAGTGTTGGACTAGATGGGCCATTGGCCTGATTCAACATTGGCTTCTCTTATGTTCTTATGCTATGCTATGCTATGCTATGCTATGCTATGCTATGCTATGCTATGCTATGTTATGTTATGTTATGTTATGTTCAACTGGCTGGTTGTGGGGAGACTTTTTTGAGGGGGAGCTTTGCTAGTCATTAGGTTTGCCGGGTCTCTCCTAACTGGTGGGGGATAGGGGGATAGCCAGGAGAAAGAGAAAGGCCCAGGATACATTGCCAGCATTGCACAGGAAGAGATGACATCACGTCATCACGCTCTGGTATCTTGAGTGAAAGCTCTGTGGTAAAACCAGCTTCTGCCATAGAGTTTTTGCTCAAATACCGTAGCGTCATGTGGACGTTGCTGGTGTGAGGATGTTGTTTCCTGTGTGATGCTTCTTCTTACTACTGCTAAGTGTCCCCCACTAGCCATCTGATCAATGGCTGGGGGGGGGGGGCAGTGGGGACCCCTGCCTTAGCCGGGAGGTCTGGCAACCCTACCAGCAATAGGCTGATGCCGCTGACAATGCACTGAAGTCATTCTCTGTGTGTATCAGAAATGACATCAGCATATCACTGGCGCCTGTCTCTGCACAGCAACCCTGGATTTCCTTGGTGGTCTCCCATCCAAGTTCTAACCAGGATCGACCCTGCTTAGCTTCCAAGAGCTGACAAGGTCAAGGTAGCCTGGGCCATCTGGGTCAGGGAAGATGAACAGAGGTGGTTTGCCATTGGTGGTCCTCCCATCCAATTAGGGACCAAGGCCAGACCTGCTAGATCAGCCTAGTCCAGGACATCCAGGTCAGGGTGCCAATGATTACATACATAGGCCGCTGGTCTGTCCTCGCTCTTCCTCCCTCCTCCCCCCGGATTCTAGGTGTCAATTTCCCAGCACTTGCTGCAGGGCTGCATTTTGCCCCACAGCTTCACCCGATTCCCCCCGCGTCTTCTCAATCCTCAAAAAACAGGAAATTGACACATAGAATCAAGGAAGAGCAAGGACGGACCAGCAGCTGGTGGGAAATCGGTCATAGTTAAATATTTGGGCTTTTTTTTCAAAATAAGGCAGGCATGTAGGTTGAGCTCAGTCCTTTGACTTCATGATTTACCACTAACACTCTGCCTTGAAAGGAATCCCCCCTCCCACCCTGCTCCCCCCTCCCCCAAATCCCCTTCATCACTCCGGCCCTGAGGTAATTTATGTCCTCATTTGATTGTGTTCTCCCACCAACAAAAGCCGACATCTCCTGCTTCCAAGCTATGGAGATCTGGCTCATTGTTGAAGGTCATCGGTAAAAAGATAAATGCCCTCACGCAGAAAGGAGAACAGGGGTTTGGAAAGATCACCGGGACTGAAATACGCACTGCTTCCTCTTCTCCCCCCCCCACAAGCCCCGTTTTATTTGTAAGTTGCCCTTTGTTTCTTATTTTATAGTATGATGGAGTCATAATCTTTTAAGGAAGAACCCCACACTACAGCAGCAGGTATATAACGGACATACAGTGAGATATCGGTGCCTTAAAGACCTTTTGCCATGCTAATTTTCCCCCCACTGTTAAAACCAAGACCCTCAATAGAATTTTGTCCAAATATGAGTTGGTCAGTATTTCTTTTCTTCTTTCTTTACCCCAAAGCCAACAGAAACATGCAAGACTACAAGATGACTTGTACTGACATGGGGCGATTCCTCAATGGCTTTTCCCTCCGTTGTTTTACGAAACCCACCTTGGAACAGAAATTCCCCTCTGCATTGCATGCCGCTTCCGCTTCCTTTGATTGTTGGGTTTTATGGTAGCCTCTACATTGCATGACACTTTTGCTAGCTTTGATCATTGGGCTTTATGGTACCTTCTGTATAGTTTTATGGCCATTCCCGGGTGACTCTGCAGTCAGTACGGCGTTGCCCCAAGGTATTTGAATGTGGTTTTGAGCTGCACCTTTTCCTCAGTGTTGAGAAAATGTGGAGCGAAAGGTAGATGCAAAATCGCCCACGGATTCCCTGTGATACCAAATGGTTCCCTGACAGCAGCTGGTAATAATATTGTATTATCAGTGTTTATATAGCACTCTGTAATGTTTATATGCAATATTTTTAATCCGCTTTCCTCACTGACACAGTGGATTACAGGGTGTGAAAGAGCACAAGGCATTGAACAAAAAAAATGCAGTAGGACTAGGATCACAACAATTAAAAACAGCACACAAAAAAGTATCAGACGCAGGGGGCATGCTAATCTTCTCTGTATCGTTCCAATTTTAGTATATGTGCTGCCGAAGAAAGAAGAAATCATGAATAAAATACTTGAAACAGCAGAGATGGACAAATTAACATTAATTTTGAAAGGACAAAATGAAGAAAACTTTGAGAATATATGGTTAAGTTTTTACGAATGGTTCGAAGAAACCAACAAATGTGGACCGAAATACAAGAAAATATGAACTATAACTCTTTTTTTCAGTTATAAGCAGGGCTCTTTTTGTAGCAGGAACTTCTTTGCATATTGGGTGACAGTCCCCCTAATGCAGCCAATCCTCCAAGAGCTTACAGAGCTCTTCTTACAGGGGCTACTATAAACTCTGGGAGGACTGGCTACGTTAGGGGTGTGTGGCCAAATATGCAAAGGAGTTCCTGCTACAAAAAGAGCCCTGGCTAAGCAGTGATATGCTTTAAAATACAAGGTGGGGCAAAAAATTTAAAAAATACAACTTGCTAATGTATGAGGTAATTTGACAGACAAATTAATGCTGTAAACGGAAGCCCCCCTTTTGTTGTATGTATGTTTGTCTATTTTGGGTTTGTCATGTATGGAAAATTAAATAAATAAATTAAAAAACCAAACAAAAAAGTATCAGACACGAAGTGTCATAAACAATCCCAAAAGAATGGAATTACGAAAGTAGCCTCATTGCGGCAAAATTCGTAGTATGCAGAGCCGGGAATGAGGGTCTAGCCTAGCCTCGATTCATGAGCCTCATACCAAGGAACAGTCATTTAGAAACAATGCCTGCAATGTAGATTGATCCGGTAGGATCAAGAAGGGCGATAGTGCTATCAGAAGCAGAGTCTAGGGAAGCCGGCATGAAAACGAGTGGATCCAGCTCCTCAGAATAGAATTAGAAGATAAAAAAGAAATGGAGGAAGCAGAGAATGCAGGAGGGGGGAAACAATCACACAACCAGATGAGCCTGGACCTCATGCACAGGTAGAGTTGCCAGTCCCCAGATGATTTTCGGGGCTTCTGCCTACCACCGGCCGGCTGTTGCAGTGGTGTTGCTGTGCAACGTCTCCGATGCAATGATGTCACCCAGAAGTGATGTCATCAGGTTGGGGACGTCGTGCAGCGTGAGGGCAAAACTCTGTGGTTTGAAGCCATTTTTACCATAGAGTTTTGCCCAAAAACCAAAGCATCACTGCACAACATCCCCAACGTGATGACGTCACTTCCGGGTGGTGTCATCATGTCAAGGGTGTCCTGGAACATTCTCCAAATTCCCCTGCCAGTGCGATGAGCGGACCTGGCAATCCTATGCACAGGGGTCAAGTTATTGCAGAGGCCTCTAACCTTTTGAGCACGTGGGCACCTTTGGATTATGAAACGGGGTCGTGAGCACCACCCCAAAAGGGCTCTCACCGGGGATAAAGCTAAATACCAAAATGGCTGCCATAAAAGGTAGGACCAAATGCAGTTTGGTGTAGTGGTTAAGTGCGCGAATTCTAATCTGGGTGAACCGGGTTTGATTCCCCACTCCTCCACATGCAGCTGGTGGTGTGACTTTAGGTTGATCACAAGTTCTTTTGGAGCTGTTCTCTCAAGGGCAGTTCTCAGTCAGAGCTCTCTCAGCCGCACCTACCTCAGAGGGTGTCTGTTGTGGGGAGGGGAAGGGAAAGGAGTTTGTAAGCTGCTCTGAGACTCCAAGTGAAGGGTGGGGTATAAATCCAATCAGTAAGTGAGTGGGGCTGAGAGAGCTCTTTCCAGAACTGGCCTCGAGGGAATAGCTCTGACAGAACTATGGCTTGCCCAAGGTCACACCAGCAGCTGCAAGTGGAGGAACGGGGAAATCAAACCTGGTTCTCCCAGATTAGAGTCTGCACACTTAACCACTGCACCAGACTGGCTGTTAGTTGCCCTCCAACCATATCTGCGTGCTTTTATATCAGCTCATATCACAGCTTGTTATTTTTTTGTGTGTGGTAGTGTTTTATCAATCACACAGGGTGCGAGAAGAGAAAGAATCGAAAGCTGTGTATATACTACGCCCTTACCAACATTTGTAATTAAAAAAACCAACAGCAGCACAAAGAAAGATTTCTCATGCCTTGGTTTCACTTCCAAAACAAGAGCGAGTAATTTGGAGCACCAAATCCAGGGAGAAATTCAACGGATGAGAATTTCAGAGGCATCCCTGTCGGGAAGTTGGCCATGGAGACTGCAGAGCTGTCGCCGAATCCTGGCTCCACGCCCTCGTGCCGTGGGCTGCCAGGAACAAGCTGGAGGTCGGAGTCCTACTAGAGAATCTCTGCCGGCGTGATGTGCTGCAAGACTGGTTGAGAAGCATCTGTGCCGCTCTTCAAAAGCTCTGGGTGAGCATCTCCAAAGCAAGAGATCAACCTGCTATCATCTGTATGCGTTTCCAGAACATAACGAAGTGTGATAATTATATAGAAACAGGACTGTTTGCTCTGACCTAGATGGCCCAGGCTACCCAATCTCATCAGATTTATGAAGCTAGGTGGGGCTGGTCATGACTAGTACTTGGATGGGAGACCACCAAAGAAGTCCAGGGTCACTATGCAGAGGCAGGCAATGGCAAACCATCTTTGTTCATCTCTTGCCTTCAAAACCCCATGAGGGGGTCACCGTAAGTCAGTTGATGACTCTTAGTTACGCCCCGGCCTGGATGGCCCAGGCAGACCCAGGCTCGTCAGATCTTGGAAGCTAAGCAGGGTCAGCCCCGGTTAGTACTTGGATGGGATACCACTAAGGAAGTCTAGGGTTGCCATGCAGAGGCAGGCCATAGCAAATCACCTCTAAACATGTGCTGAATTGGAAAACCAATGGGTCCACAATGTTGGCTGTGATTTGATGGAGGAGGGTAAGACTAGTTCCATTCTGGAAAAAGCTTGGGTGGACCAGTTCCAGAATGGCCTTCCCAGTTTCTGGTTTCAGAATGTCTTGCTGTGCATGTATGGAAGCTTCCAATGAATCAAATAGGTCAATGATGTGATGAACTTAGGCCACTGCCTGATGTACCGGATAGATGCACTGACAGAACCCGGCCCTGATATAGGGTTAGATGATATTCTTTTGGTGTAGTGGTTGAGAGTGGTGGACTCTGATCTGGAGAACTGAGTTTGATTCCCCACTCCTCCACATGCAGCTGCTGGGTGACCTTTGGGTCAGTCACAAGTTCTCTCAGAGCTGTTATCTCAAGAGCAGTTCTCTCAGAGCTCTCTCAGCCCCACCTACCTCACAGAGTGTCTGTCATGGGGACGGGGAGGGAAAGGAGATTGTAAGCTACTCTGAGACTCTGAGTGAAGAGCAAGGTATAAATCCAATCTCCTCCTCCTCCTCCTCCTACTTCTAGGAGATCCAACACACAAGGAGTTCTTCCAAACTGGAGCTTGAATTCTTACCTTTAAAGCCCTTAATGGTCAAGGGCTGAAATACCTGAGGGACTGCATTTCCTCACACATTCCCCAGAGAGCACTGCTGTCAGGGTCCCAACATTGGCCCTCCAAGCAGTAACTTTTGCCAGCTCTGGATGGGGAAATTCCTGGAGATTTGGGGTGTATAACTCAATGGTGTGACCTCATTTGGAGTACTGTGTACAGTTCCCATCACCACACCTCAAAAAGGATATTATAGCATTGGAAAAAGTGCAGAGAAGGGCAACTAGAATGATAAAAGGGTTGGAACACTTTCCCTATGAAGAAAGGTTTAAGCCCTTGGGGCTCTTTAGCCTGGAGAAACGACAGCTGAGGGGTGACATGATGGAGGTTTATAAGATTATGCATGGGATGGAGCAGGTAGAGAAAGAAGTACATTTTTCCCTTTCTCACAATACAAGAACTCGTGGGCCCTCCATGAAATTGCTGAGCAGTCGGGTTAGAATGGATAAAAGGAAGTACTTCTTCACCCAATGAGTGATTAACACACGGAATTCACTGCCACAGGAGATGGTGGCAGCTACAAGCATGGACAGTTTCAAGAGGGAATTAGATAAGCATATGGAGCAGAGATCCAGCAGTGGCTATTAGCCACAAGGTATAGATAGGGATTCTCAGGCTGGGGCAAGTGATGCTCTGTATTCTTGGTGCTTGGGAGGGGGCAACAGTGGGTGGGCTTCTAGTGTCCTGGCCCCACTGGTGGCCCTCCTGATGGCACCTTGTATTTTTGGCCACTGTGTGACACAGAGTGTTGGACTGGATGGACCATTGGCCTGATCCAACATTGGCTTCTCTTATATGTTCTTAATGCCTCAAAGCAGCCATTTTCTCCAGGGGGACTGATCTCTGTTACCTGAAGATACAAAACTAGCTGAATATATGAACATACATTTAAGCTATTTAAGAAGAGAAGAAGAGGAGGAGATTTGATTTATACCCCACCTTTCACTACCTGAAGGAGTCTCACCGTGGCTTACAATCTCCTTTCCCTCCCCACAACAGACACCCTGTGAGGTAGGCGGGACTGAGAGAACTCTCTCAAGAACTGCCCTTGAGAGAACAGCTCTGAAAGAACTTGTGACTGACCCAAGGTCACACCAGCAGCTGCATGTGGAGGAGTGGGGAATCAAACCCGGTTCTGCCAGGTAAGAGTCTGCGCTCTTAACCACTACACCAAACTGGCTACATACTTCATTAGAACCTGCATTTCTGGAATTTGAATAGGGGGCAGGGGGACACTCGTGGGCACTCCATGAAATTGCTGAGCAGTCGGGTTAGAACAGATAAAAGGAAATACTTCTTCACCCAAAGAGTGATTAACATATGGAATTCACTGCCACAGGAGGTGGCAGCAGCTACAAGCATGGACAGTTTCAAGAGGGAATTAGATAAACATATGGAGCAGAAGTCCATCAGTGGCTGTTAGCCACAGGGTATAGATGGGAACTCTCAGTCTGGAGCAGGTGATGCGCTCTATTCTTGGTGCTGGAGGGGGCAACAGTGGGAGGGCTTCTAGTGTCCTGGCCCCACTGCTGGACCTCCTGATGGCACCTGGTATTTTTGGCCACTGTGTGACAGAGTGTTGGACTAGATGGGCCATTGGCCTGATTCAACATTGGCTTCTCTTATGTTCTTATGTTCTTATGACATGGGAATGCACAGTCTTACCCATATGTTGTGACAGTCTCATTAGGTAAATAACCCACAAATGTTTCCATGTCAGCTGGGATCCCAGCTGGCTCTTCACCTGTGAACTGCATCCGCAGCCTTCCAGTCGGTTTCCTCCTCTGCAAAGGGAAGCCAATCACATGCAAGGTGGCACCCAGCCCAGAGACAGTGGTGAAGATGGACTGCCGCTTGTACCGCTCTTTTGGAAAGCGGTAAGTGGTAAATGGGCACACTGCTGTGAGACTACTTATGAACCCAGCGGCAACCGGAAGGGAGTGGAAGCTGGGTGCGAGTCAACACTGACAAGATTAAAACCCTTCTTACTCCCTCTTCCCCTCCCCCTTTCTATTTAGAACACAATGCCTTTCAGGCTCCGTAGTGCCGATATACTCTTGCAGCTTAGCATTTGAGCAGCTCAGTGATGGGGAAGGAGGGCTACCCGTTGGTATCTGGGGGCATAGTGAAGACTCCATTATGGCCCCAAGGCTCCATGGCTCTAGTGGTTGGGGCAGACTCACAACACTCCTTTGCCATTCATAAGACCATTTGTTGTTGTTCAGTCACACAGTCAAGTCCGACTCTCCGCGACTCCATGGACCAGATCACGCCAGGCCCTCCTGTCTTCCGCTGTCCGCTGAAGTTTGCTCAATTTCATGTTCGTTGCATCGATGACACTGTCTAACCATCTCATCCTTTGCCGCCCCCTTCTTCTTTGACCTTCAATCTTTCCCAGCATCAGGGTCTTCTCCAGTGAATGCTCCCTTCTCATCTGGTGGACAATGTATTTGAGCTTCAGCTTCAGGATCTGGCCTTCCAAGGAACAATCAGGGTTGATTTCTTTTAGGATTGACTGATTTGATCTCCTTGCAGTCCAAGGGACTCTCAAGACCATAAGACCATAAGAGAAGCCAATGTTGAATCAGGCCAATGGTCCATCTAGTCCAACACTCTGTCACACAGCGGCCAAAATATACCAGGTGCCATCAGGAGGTCCAGCAGTTGGGCCAAGACACCAGAAGCCCTCCCACTGCTGCCCCCTCCCAGCGCCAAGAATACAGGGCATCACCTGCCCCAGACTGAGAGTTCCTATCTATAAAGGTAAAGGTTCCCTTGCTCGGAAGCCAGTCGAATCCGACTCTAGGGGTGTGGTGCTCATCTCAATTTCAAAGCCGAAGAGCCAGCGCTGTCCGAAGACGTTTCCGTGGTCATGTGGCCGGCATGACTAAACACCAAGGAGCACGGAACGCTGTTACCTTCCCACCAAAGTGGTACCTATTTATCTACTTGCAATTTCTTGCTTTCGAACTGCTAGGTTGGCAGGAGCTGGAACTAGAGACGGGAGCTCACTCCGTCTTGCGGCACCCGGGTCTTGAACCGCTGAACTACTGACTTTCCACAGCCTGCAGTTCAGCGTCTTAACCACTTGAGCCACCGCAGCTCCTTGTGGTTAATAGCCACTATACCTTGTGGTTAATAGCCACTGATGGACTTCTGCTTCATATGTTTATGGAGCCAGTTTGGTGTAGTGGTTAGGAGCATGGACTCTAAGCTGGGAGAACCGGGTTTGATTCCCCATGCCTCCACATGCAGCTGCTGGTGTGACTTTGGGTCAATTACAAGTTCTCTCAGAGCTGTTATCTCAAGGGCAGTTCTGAAAACAGCTCTCTCAGCCCCACCTACCTCACAGGCAATGCTCCCTCTAAGCTGTGGAGTCCTGTGTGCAAAAAGTCTACTTTGTGAGCTACTGGCATTAAAGTTGTGAGCGAGTGATTAGGCTGCCGCATCAATTAGTCTGCTCTGGAGCCATCTTTCCTGAGCGAAGGCAAAAAATGTGTGAGCCGGAGGCTAAAAAACGGTGAGCTAGCTCACACTAACTCAGCTTAGAGGGAACACTGCTCACAGGGTGTCTGTTGCAGGGAAGAGAAGGGAAGAAGAAGAGGAGGAGATTGGATTTATACCCCACCCTTCACTCAGAGTCTCAGAGCGGCTTTCAAACTCCATTCTGCTATGAGACTCCTTCGGGTAGTGAAGGTCAGGGTATAAATCCAATCTCCTCCTCCTCCATTAGAACACATAGAGGCATGTGTTAAATGGCAATCCCAGGTATGACAGCAAAGACTCTGTTTCCATGCCATCAGCAGGTTCTCCATTTGTAGGTCTCCTTTTAAAAGCAGGGTTCTAGCCCTCGTGACAGCAATGAGAAACCAGCAAACACATGAGCAGATTAGGACAAGAATTTAGGAACCAATAGAGGAGGAGGAGCAGAATTGCCTTTGATCGGGAAAGGTGGGTCTCAGTTGCTGGTTTCCCTCCACACTGCTGTTTCCCATGCTCTGCCACTATAATCCACCCATTCCCAATTCCGTCGTGTCGCGAGAACGGCAAATCAATGGACGCTTCTCTGCTCAGCTCTGAAATATGTATTAAACCAAGAAACTCTCAACAAGATCCAGGCAAAACGTAGACAAGGGCAAAGAAGACTCATCCCGGTCGGGCTCGAACTGGGGCCAAGGAGATGCCCCAGCACTTCTGCAGACTGTAGCAGAGTGGCCCAAACAGACAGCAGTCTGTTGTCTGTTTCTGCTGAGTCACGGCATTTATTTTCCTGCTATGTTCACGGACCACCTTTCAGCTGGAACACTTCTCACAGTAGTGCGGGAGAGCGAGTCAATTAAAACTGTGTTCATTTGAAAGAATGCGATACATCGACTGGGGAAGAAGAAGAAGAAGAAGAAGAAGAAGAAGAAGAAGAAGAAGAAGAAGAAGAAGAAGAAGAAGAAGAAGAAGAAGAAGAAGAAGAAGAAGAAGAAGAAGAAGAAGAAGAAGAAGAAGAAGAAGAAGAAGAAGAAGAAGAAGAAGAAGAAGAAGAAGAAGAAGAAGAAGAAGAAGAAGAAGAAGAAGAAGAAGAAGAAGAAGAAGAAGAAGAAGAAGAAGAAGAAGAAGAAGAAGAAGAAGAAGAAGAAGAAGAAGAAGAAGAAGAAGAAGAAGAAGAAGAAGAAGAAGAAGAAGAAGAAGAAGAAGAAGAAGAAGAAGAAGAAGAAGAAGAAGAAGAAGAAGAAGAAGAAGAAACAGCGTCGCACCCAATGCTCCCTCTAAGCTGTGGAGTCTTGTGAGCAAAAATTCTACTTTTGTGCGCTGCTGGCATTACAGTTGTGAGCGAGCGGTTTGGCTACTTCGTAAACCAGTTTGCTCTGGAGCCATCCTTCCCGAGCTACAACAAAAATGTGTGAGCCGGAGGCTAAAAAAAGTGCACTAGCTCCAGGGCCAGCCCCAGGGGTTTTTTTGCACACTAGGAGAGGCTACCTTCTGGCACACACACACCCACCCCCGCGCAGGGAGTGAGAAAACTGGCACTTGGCAGATGGATTTGGCCATGAGTGTAGTAAATGGCTTTAAAGGGGGATTTGGCCGATTCATGAAAGACAGGTCCATGAATGGCTAGGAGCTATGGATCCTCCACATCCGCATCCAGCAGGGCTCTGCTTATGTTTGCACTCAAAGTCTGTCTGACCAGCAGAGGCTGCCTGGCCAACCTGGAGAGAGCAGCCGCGACCATGCGGGGAAGGCCTTTAAAGGGCCAACAGGGGGCTCAGCCTCGGCAAAGAACGGTGTGTCCCGCCGGGCTGCTGCCAGGTCCCTCTTCAGCCCCCTGGCGGGAGGACATTGGAGGGAGGGGCGCCCAGGAGGGAAAGTGGCGGGGTGTCCACCGCTGGACCTCCTGATGGCACCTGGTAATTTTGGCCACTGCGTGACAGAGTGTTGGATTAGATGGGCCATTGGCCTGATTCAACATTGGCTTTTCTTATGTTCTTATGTCCCCCAAGCCATGAAGCCCTATGGGGGGTAAACTTCCCCGTGCCCAGCCCCGGCCCCCTCTAAAGGCATCCCCTCCCCCTCCCGGGACTCAGGAAGCTCTACAAGATCCCCCCTCACGTGCCAGAGAGATGCAAGATGCTACAGCAGCATCTTTCCCTGGCTCCATCTGGTGCACGGGGGGGGAGCTCGGGCTAGGGTGAGGTGGGGGAACAGTGCACAGGTGAGGTGGAGGAGGCATGTGAGGCACCGCCGGCCCTGGGGCTCTAAAGGGCACCTCCCCAGGCCTTCTGGAGGCAAAACAATTTCTTGTGCACTGGGAGATCAGGCACGAAGAGCGCCCTTGGCCATTAGGAATGCAGGGGCACCCGGTGGGGCCGGGGGAGGTGGGGGAACATTTTGCGGGCAAAGTGCAGCCCTGGGGCCTTAAAGGGCTCCTCCAAGCTGGCCCGCCCCCCCAGCAGCCTCCGGAAAGGTGGGGAGCCTCAGGGGCCAGCTGCCCCGACCACTTTCTCCGGGGCACACTGGACTGCCGGGCGCCCAGAAAGCCATGCTGGGGGCGGGCGGGTGGCGGCAGTAGGGGCTTCACTGCACCCCTAATAGATCTGTGCCCTAGGCCATTGCCCTAGTTGGCCTAGTGATAGAGCCGGCCCTGGCTAGCTCACACTAACTCAGCTTAGAGATAACATTGGGTGAAGACGGAAAAGGGAAATGTGCTGTTGGACTGCAGCTGACTCATGGCGACCCGTTCTGTGGGGTGCTCCAGATAGGTAGGGCTTGGGTGGCCCAGGCTAGCCCGATCCCATCAGAACTCAGAAGCTAAGCAGGGCTGGCTGTGGTTAGGATTTGGAAGGGCAACCTCAAAGGAATACCAGGGGCGTGACGCAGAGACAGGCAATGGCAAATCACCTTTGAAACATCTCTTGCGAGGCTGAATGCCACATCTGTCAAAACCCGATTGGCAGTTCCCTCTATTAACTGAAAGCTGTATCTGGTGAAAATACCTGGAAGTGTTATTGTATATCAACAAACTGAAACAGCAAGAGAATTGCACATTTTTCTCTGTAAGACCTGAAGACAGCACCAGAAATGGGGCGACACTGGTTCCTGTAGCCTTACATTTCCTTTGCGTCTTTGTCACTTTCAAGGCATCTGCGCCGACTAATAGCCCCGTGGGGCGCATCTTGTATTTTCGATATAATTTACCATTTATGTTTTGTATCACATTGACTTTATATCTAAAATATCATAATAAATTAATTACAAAATACCACATATGAGGGATTACAAAAAGTCTTAATATAAAATAGAAGAGCTTATGCTTTATATATATAGCTTAATACAGTGTGCTGCAGTTTTGGGTATCTTAAAAATAAGTCTGGCTCGCCAACTAGTGGTGCATAATGCTAAAAGAGCTAGAACTTCTGCTGCCAGACAATCTTAGGATCTCCTGACTATACTACACACACTACCATATGATAATTATCAGGATCTGGGAACTGGAGGAGGGAACTTAACAGTGGCAGGGGCCCTTGACTGTGAAGTAATGACTTCACTGACAACGTGCTGAAGTCACTCACCTGTGGAATTCACTGCCACAGGAGGTGGTGGTGGCTACAAACATGGATGGCTTCAAGAGGGAATTAGATAAATATATGGAGCAGAGTTGGCCACAGTTGGTACTTGAATAGGAAAAGAAGAAGAGGAAGAAGATGAGGAGAAAGGCTAATGAGCAGGCTGCGTTGCCTGGCTTAACCTGAGCTTGTTGAAGCTTGGGATGCTAAGCAGAGTTGGCCACAGTTAGTACTTGAATAGGAAAAGGGGAAGAGGAAGAAGAGGAGGAGGAGGAGATTGGGTTTATACCCCACACTTCACTACCTGAAGAAGTCTTAGAGCAGCTTACAATCTCCTTCCCCTTCCCACAACAGACACCCTGTGAGGTAGGTGGGTCTGAGAGAGCTCCCTCAAGAATTGCTCCTGGGAGAACAGCTCTGAAAGAACTTTCCTCCCTTTCTCACAATACAAGAACTCATGTGCCCTCAATGAAATTGCTGAGCAGTCAGGTTAGAACAGGTAAAATGAAGTCCTTCTTCACCCAAAGAGTGATGAACACATGGAATTCACTGCCACAGGAGGTGGTGGTGGCTACAAGTATGGACAGCTTCAAGAGGAAATTAGATAAACATATGGAGAAGAGGTCCATCAGTGGGTATTAGGCACAAGGCATAGATAGGAACTCTCAGTCTGGGTAAAGTGATGCACTGTATTCTTGGTGCTTGGGGGGGGCAGCAGTGGGAGGGCTTCTAGTATCCTGGCCCCACTGCTGGACCTCCTGATGGCACCTGGTATTTTTGGCCACTGTGTGACACAGACTGTTGGACTGGATGGGTCACTGGCCTGATCCAAAATTGGTTTCTCTTTTGTTCTTATGCACCTGGAAGTGACATCAGCATGTCTCCAGGGGATGTGGAGCATGCTGGCATTTGGCCAAAACTGTATGGCTTGAGTTTTGAATAAATGCCAGAGGAGAAGGAGGAGGACGAGATTGGATTTATACCCCACCCTTCATTTGGAGTCTCAGAGTGGCTTACAATCTCCTATCCCTTCCCCTCCCCACAACAGACACCCTCTGAGGTAGGTGGGGCTGAGAGAGCTCCCTCGAGAACTGCCTCTGAGAGAACAGCTCTTGTCAGAACTATGGCTTGCCCAAGGTCATCCAGCAGCTGCAAGTGGAGGAGTGGGGAATCAAACCCAGTTCTCCCAGATTAGAGTCCATGCACTTTACCACTACACCAAACAGAGCATCCTTGCTTTCCCCCAATGATGCACTGACATCACTTCTGGGTGCACGGGGAGTGACATGAGTGCATTAGGACACAGCTAACATCCACCCCCATTTCCTGCCATTCACCCCCACACCTGCCAGCTGGAACAGTGGCAGGGAAGCACCCACGGAAGATGGGGCGTGCCCCACCCCCAACGAGGGAATGCCTGCCCTGGTTTCAGGCAGGAGAGAAGCAGAGGTGGTTTACCATTGCCTTCCTCTGCAAAGCAACCTCCCTGTTCCTTGGCGGTCTCCCATCCAAGTACTTCCCGTGGCCAGATTCCCAAGCCCCACTGGCAAGCTTGGGCAAAAAGGGGCTAATCAAACTGCTACTGAAGGAATGCAGAAAGTAACTGAAGGAATGCAGAAAAGCACAAGGCTCCCTTTCCCCCATTTTTATCTGCTCTCGGCAACGACTACCCTATCGGAACAGCATGGAAACTGCCACAGCGACTCTCTGCTTTAGTCCTTTGATCTCCTCGTCCCTAGCTCTTAAAAGACAGAACCGGTGTTGTAAGTCAGGATGCTGTAAATTTCACATCAGGCGGCTACAACAGTCGAACAAAACTGTATGACTGATGGTCGGACGTGAGCCAATCGCTGGGTCTGTTCAGCTCAGCACCAAATAAATAGAATACCTGCCAAACAGGTTGACATCCACACACACACACCCAAACTGGGCATGTGCTGGAATGAATGCTCCCTCTAAACTGTGGATCCTTGTGAGCAAAAATCCTACTTTGTGAGCTACTGGCTTTAAAGTTGTGAGCGAGCGATTTGGCTGCTGCATAAATCAGTTTGCTCTGGAGCCAGCCTTCCTGAGCTAAGACAAAAAATGCGTGAGCCAGAAGCTAAAAAAACCTGCGAGCTAGGTCACACTAACTCAGCTTAGTGGGAACACTGAAACTCTGCCAGTCCAAACAAATCAGCAGCCATCGACATCATGGGAGACCAGTTCGATGATTGGGTGTTTAAATAAACACTTGTGTTTGGATTTGATTGATTTATGTGATTTGCGGTTGATATTACCATTGAGATGATTTTCTGCTGGCCAGAGCAGTGGTGCAGTGGGGGGCAGGGGAGAAGAACTGAATGAGGCAGGAGAACAAAGTTTGAGTCCAGCGTGGCACCTTGAAGACCAATGAAGTTTTATTCTGGGTATAAGCTTGTGTGAGCACGCACACTTCCTCGGATACATTACATAAGAACATAAGAACATAAGAGAAGCCAATGCTGAATCAGGCCAATGGCCCATCTAGTCCAACACTCTGTCACACAGTGGCCAAAAATACCAGGTGCCATCAGGAGGTCCAGCAGTGGGGCCATTGAAACAGACTTTCTCAGACCATACATATAGGTGTGTGTGGGGGGGGGCATTAGTTGCCAAGAAGGGCTAGTTAGAGTAAAGATGCATAAGTAACTGGGTGATGGGCATAGCTGAGATTGGATTACTAGTGGTGGAAGTAGGGAGGAAGGAAGCCAGGTTGGGACGGATGGCAGCAAAGGGGGGGGAGAAATCTAAGGAGGAAAGATTCCACCCTGGGTATCATGGGTCCCCTACTTGTCTTATATAACAAAGAAATTGCTGCAGGGCTGGTACTGAGTGGCCAGTGATCTCTCTCCGTGTATTTATAATCCAGGAAGAGACAGTCCTTCCTAGGAAGAATCATAGAGTTGGAAAAGGACCCCTTGGGTCATTTCGTCCAGCCCCGTGCACAATGCAGGAAATTCACAAATTCCTCCCACTTCACACTTGCAGTGACCCCTGTTCCATGCCCAGAAGATGGCAAAAAAACCAACCCTCCTTGGCCAAACGGGCCTGGAGAAAAATTGTTTCCTGACCCCAAAGTGATGATCAGCATTTCCCTGGGCATGGAAGAAAGGACCACAAGAACTAAGCACTGAGGCAATCCTTCCTGCCCTCCCCTCTCATGATCTGCCTAAGTTCACAGGATCTGCTCAGGAACTCTCAGTCTGGGGCAAGTGATGCTCTATATTCTTGGTGCTTGGGGGGGGGGGACAACAGTGGGAGAGCTTCTGGTGTCTTGGCCCCACTGACAGACCTCCTGATGGCACCTGGTGTATTTGGCCACCGTTTGACAGAGTGTTGGACTTCTCTTATGTTCTAATGACTGACCCAAAGTCACCAAGCTGAGAGCATGTGGAGAAGTGGGGAATCAAACCCAGTTCTCCTAGGTTAGAGTCCACGCTCTTAACCACTACACCAAACTGGCTCTCACATCAAACTGGCACTCAAGGAACAATGGGGTTCCTGCATGGAGGAAGGCAATGGTCAGCCACCTCTGGTCCTCTCTTGAGTGGAATGCCCTGGAACTGAGGTTGCCATGAGTTGTTTGCAACTTGATGGAACAGTCTCCTTTTTCGAATGCCCCAGGGCAACCCGATCTACTCAGAACTCAGAAGCTAATTGGGGTCAGCCCTGGTTAGCACTTGGATGGGAGACTGCCAAGGAAGTCCACAGTTGCTATTCAGGGGCAGTCAATGGCAAACCACCTCTGTTCATCTCTTGCCTCAAAACCCCTACAGGATGGCCATAAACTGGCAGAATTTCGACAACACTTTCCACCACCAAGGAGTAATGGCTAGTTTTTGAAGACATCTGTTAGGACTCAAGAGCCTGCTGTGTGCGAGCCCTGGTAATGTGGATTCTGTGAACTTAGGCAGATCATGAGAGTGAGGGTACTCTGACATAAGAGAAGCCAATGTTGGATCGGGACAATGGCCCATCCAGTCCAACACTCTGTGTCACACAGCGGCCAAAAATACCAGGTGCCACCAGGAGGTCCAGCAGTGGGGCCAGGACACTAGAAGCCCTCCCACTGTTGTCCCTCTCCCCCAAGCACCAAGAATAAAGCACATCACTTGCCCCAGACTGAGAGTTCCTATCTATACCTTGTGGCTAATAGCCACTGATGGACCTCTGCTCCATATGTTTATCTAATTCCTTCTTGAAGCCATCCATGCTTGTAGCCACCACCACCTTCTGTGGCAGTGAATTCCATATGTTAATCACTCTTTGGGTGAAGAAGTAATTCCTTTTATCTGTTCTAACCCGACTGCTCAGCAATTTCATGGAGTGCCCATGAGTTCTTGTATTGTGAGAAAGGGAGAATAGTTCTTTCAGAGCTGTTCTCCTAGGGGCAATTCTTGAGGGAGCTCTCTCAGCCCCACCTACCTCACAGGGTGTCTGTTATGGGAAGGGGAAGGGAAAGGAGATTGTAAGCTGCTCTAGGACTTCTTCAAGTAGTGAAGTGTGGGATATAAATCCAATCTCCTCCTATTCTTCCTCTTCTTCCTTTCCTATACAATACTAACTGTGACCAACTCTGCTTAGCTTCCCAAGCTTCAACAAGCTCAGGTTAAGCCAGGCTATGCAGCCTGCTCATTAGCCTTTCTCAGTGATAAAATTCTAAGCATGTTGTACAAAAGTCTGGCACGTTTCCAAGCTCCAAGACATGCTGCCATGCCACCGCTAAACCTCCAGAGAGGACAGTATCCACTTACTTTACAGTACTCTCTAAGCTGCTAGCTTGGGCAGGAACAGAGACAAGAGGAGAGCAAAGAAGGAGAAAGAGACGGTGTGTTCTCCAACTGGGGCAGAAGATCCACCAGACATCCATCCCAACAGCCAGCGCTCTGTTATGACTATTAGGAATATTTACATGATAGAAATCTAACCGTTTAGAAGGCCATAAATGCCTCTTTATTCACCAGCCGTTCTTAAAAGTCTATAAATATCCAGCACTATATTTGTTTAATGCACTCTTAAAGCTTCCCGAGGAGCTGTTATTATTTGGCTTGTCAACTCCAGTGCGCCTTGAAGAAGAGTCTGCCGGCTGTTTGCTTCCCCCCACAAGGTTCTGCTAACAAAACGCCAACAACCGTTAATGCCTTTGCATCCTTGAGATGTCCTGAAGGACGGGGAGGGTCTCCTGTTCCAGCAATGCACAGCCAGTTTGGGAAAGGGTGCACTGAAAGACTGTGCACACACAAAGCTGCCTTGCACTGAATCAGACCTTTGGCCCATCCAGATCAGTCACGTCTACTCAGACTGGTGACACCTCTCCAGGGTCTCAGGCAGAAGTCTTTCTTACCACCTAAGACCTGACCCTTTCCCCTGGAGATGTCAGGCAGGGCCGGCTTGCTCACTAGGCGAACTAGGCGTTCGCCTAGAGTGCACCGGCCCTTAGGAGTGCCAAAAGCCCCCCACCCCCGCCAAAAACCCTGCTCTTTCCCTGGCTTGCCAGTGTGCCCTGCACCTGTGGGGTGTGCAGGCAAGCCAGCACTCAGATGGAAGGGAAGGGGTTTAACCCCCACCCCTTCCTCGGGTTGCCGGCACGCCCCACAGTTGTGGGGCACCCAGCAAGCCGGCACTCAGATGGAAGGGAAGGGGGTTTGAACCTCCTTCTCTTCCTTGGCCCTTGCCAAGGAAAAGCGGGGGGGGGAGGGGCGCCAGAAGGTGTCCTTACCTAGTATGCAAAACCACCTGGAGCCGGCCCTGATGTCAGGAGTTGAAGTGGAGACCTTCTGCGAGCCGAGCAGATGATCAGCCACTGAGACATAGTCCCTCCCCAAAGGTAGTTTATGCACATCGTTTGCATACCCCTCAGGGTATCCTCTTGAAAGGACAGATCCTCAGTGGGGGAACATTTTAACCTTCCAGGACATTCAGTTGCCAACCTAAGAGTAGCAGTTCTCTTACAAAGGAATTTCAAAGGGAGATTAGAAAGAGAGACTGCTGAATTGCAACTGACAATGAAGCTCAAGGCAATGCATCCTCCTGGACTGAATTGAGACCTAGGCTTCCTGTCTCATTACCCATGCTGATTTCTCCATGCATACTACCCCTCTGCGTATCATACCTCATCATGCCTGCTATTGTCATTCACCTGCTGTTGTCATTTAGCATCTGCAATCATTCCATTCTCCAAGATATAAGGACAAATGGAGTCACATTCTAGCTGTATCTGAAGAAGTGAGCAGTGACTCACAAAACCTCATACCCTGTCACAAATTTTCTTTAAGGTGCTAGTGGACTCTTGTTCTTTTCTGTACTATACCAGTATACGATCTTCCATTTCTGTGGTCCAGTACAGACAACTAGGGATGGACACAAACTAGAAAAATGTGGTTCAGTTTATAGTTTGTGGCTGAACCATGAACCAAACCAGGAGGCTTGTTTAAGAACCAAACCAGTTTATGTGGTTCATGGCCCTGCAAACCCCACTGAAGAGTCCCTTTAAATGGGATTTGCAGAAAGCCCAAAAAACAGCTCAACTGTTTCAAGCAGTTTTCTGCTGCTCCGTTAAAGGTTGAAAGGACTGCAGAAGACAGCTCAAAAAACAGCAGGCAGCAGAACAGGGGGGAACCCCTGGGAAGGGACTTCCCTTCCACTTTTCTCCTGACTGCAGCGAGCCATGGCCAGGAGAAAGGGGGGGATCCCCCAGAAGGGACTTCCCTTGTACCTTTTTGCTGGCTGCAGTAAGCAGTGGCCAACAGAAAGGTAGGGTGAAATGTCCCCTTCCAGTGAAACCCTCCTTTCTCATACCCATGGCTTTTTGCAACAAACAGAAAACCCATTTACTGCTCCCTGTGAAAGGCCGCAGGGAGTTAAAAGCACAGTTTAAATGGCTGGGAGCCATGTAAACCTTCCTTTTTTCTCCTTGTGTTGTTTCCTGGGGAGCAGAAAGCAGGGCCATTTAAGCCCCTTTCTTTCTGCTCCTGGAGGATAGTTGCAGGGAGCAGAAAGCACTGGTGGTTTAAATGGCTTCGAGCCATGTTAACCCTGCTTTCTGCTCCTGTGAAAAGCCACAGGGAACTGAAAGCAGGGTTTAAATGGCTCAGAGCTATTTAAACCAAACCGCTGAGCAGCGGGGAGTTCCCAGCCGCTCTCAGCTGTTTCTGCTGTTCATGAACCATCATGAACAATCACAAATTGCATCAAAAGTGTGGAAATTCGTCCTGATTTTTCAGTTCATGAACTTCGGTTCGCGAACCCTGAACAGGCCAAAGTTCGTGATGAACTTTGGTTCATCCGTCGGTTCATGCCCATCCCTATGGACAACCCCCACCACGCATCGAATGTGGGGGGAGGGGCAGGTGCAAACACGTTGGCCCTTCCCCCGCCTCTGCAAGATTGCTAAATTGTCTGCAAGATGTGAACATACGCAGGAGGCGTCTGCATGAAAATCCACTCCCCATGATCAGCAGTGGTCGGGAAGCAGGGTCACTAGTCATTGGGAGGGAGCATAAGATTGGATATCACCTCTGTATGTAAGTGCCATGCTCATGAATTGGCAATTGCATGGAGGTGGGGGGGGCAGGACTAATGCACTTCTGCCCAGTTTTAACTGTTTAACTTCCCATGCAATCAGTCAATGTGTGTGGGGTTGGTCATTGCGTGCATATGGTTCGTACACCAGCTCTGATTCAGTGGGGTTGACTTGAAGATGAGGGCAATGGGATAAAGCCACAGAATGGAAGTCTTCTTCACAGCGAGAGCGCGAGTGTCAGATTCCTTAAGAGCGTGGGCCCAAGGGCACATCTCAGCTAAGTTTCTGGATGGCTTAATCAATGAATGAAGAATCTTTAAGTTGTAATGGCAAGAGAGAAAACTATGTTTGCAGGACGAAAAACAAGACCTGCCAGGACTGAACTGGATCCAGTGGGAAAGCTGCTGATGGAGATCTCCCCCTGCCTTTCTCTTCTGTGGTGTGTTTGGTTTACTAGAGCCGTACATTCTGGTGAGATGCAAAGGGTACACATTCTAGGCCCTGACCTGGATGACCTAGGCTAGACAGAGCTCATCAGATCTCAGAAGCTTAGTAGGAACATCCTTGATTAGCACTTGGATGGGAGACCACCGAGGAGGAGGAAGAAGAAGAAGACGAGGAGGAAGAAGAGGAGGAGGAGATTGGATGTATAGCTAACCCTTCACTCGGAGTCTCAGAGCACCTTACAAACTCCCTTCCCTTCCCCTCCCCACAACAGACACCCTGTGAGGCAGGTGGGGCTGAGAGAGCTCTGACAGAAACTGCTCTTTTCAAGAACAGCTGTACCAGAACTATGGCTTGCCCAAGGTCATCCAGCCTGGTGGAAGTGGAGGAGTGGGGAATCAAACCCTGTTCTCCCAGATTAGAATCCACGCAATTAACCACTACACCAAGGAGGTCCAGGTTTGCTACACAGAGGCAGGCAATGGCAAACCACCTCTGAACGCCACTCACCTGGAAAACCCCAGGGGTTCGCCATAAGTCAGCTGCTGCTTGACGGCACTTCCCACTACCACCCATCTGGAAACGTCACTGTTATTTGTTGCTTTTCCCTACTTCTGATGTGGTTTGCAATCTCCATCAGCTGGGCCACCAATGCAACAAATTCCAACTGGGCATGATGTGCTTCCAGCTGGGCACGATGGTTATAGAGGCTGGGCTCATCACAACCAACTAAATATTATCATTTTCTGCCATGCTCCCTAGAATCCCAAGCAGAGTCACACCGTTTAAAACCCATTCACTTCAGTGGATCTGGAAAGGTGTAACTGTTTAGGATTGTGCTGAAGACAAGCAGATGCAGCATCTACAGGTCCAGGAGAACTTATCTGTGATAGCCATTAAGTAGCCGCAAACTGCAATGTCCCCCCAATATATTTTTTTAATTATGGGGAAGAGGAGGAAGAGGAGGAGGAGATTGGATTTATATCCCGCCCTTCACTACCCAAAGGAGTCTCAGAGCGGCTTACAAACTCCTTTCCCTTTCCCTCCCCTCCCCTCCCCACAACCGACACCCTGTGAAGTAGATGGGGCTGAGAGAGCTCTTTCGAGAACTGCTCTTTCGAGAACAGCTCTGAGATAACTTGTAACTGACCCAAGGTCACACCAGCAGCTGCATGTGGAGAAGTGAGGAATCAAACCCGGTTCTCCCAGATTAGAGTCCATGCTCCTAACCATAAGAACATAAGAGAAGTCAATGTTGGATCAGGCCAATGGCCCATCCAGTTCAACACTCTGTCACACAGTGGCCAAAAATACCAGGTGTTATCAGGAGGTCCAGCAGTGGGGCCAGGACACTAGAAGCCCTCCCACTGTTGACACCGCCCCCCCAGCACCAAGAATACAAAACATCACTTGCCCCAGAGTTCCTATCTATACCTTGAGGCTAATAGCCACTGATGGACTTCTGCTCCATATGTTTATCTAATTCCCTCTTGAAGCCATCCATGCTTGTAGCTGCCACCACCTCCTCTGACAGTACACCAAACTGGCTCCCCGGGAGCCAGATATACATGAAAACGGCAGGGCTCTTACCAAACTCGGAACACTCTGATTCTGTGTAACATCAGTTTCACCATAAAGGCTCTGGTACCACTGAAATGACACTTTGTGGAAATTTCCTTTCCAAGTGATCAATACCATATTAGAAAGAACACTGCACCATCTCTGGGATACATTTCCTTTTGTACAGTTTACATTGTTACATACGAGCACCCATGCTGGATCAGACAATGGGCCATGTAATCCAGTGTTCTGTGCAGGTCCATAGCTGGGATTTTGTGGCTTTGTGGGGCAATTCTTTCCCCTTGTTCTCAATGCAGAAAGAAAAGCCAGAATTCCGAGGATTGTGACTCAGCTACTTTTCCCTCTCTGAGTCTTCTCAAGCTGCCTATTTTACACAGGGGTTCTTATGTTAGCAGTCACCCCTAGCCTATTAACCATTTAGCCAAAAGAAAGCTGTTATCAGGATAGGTCTCTAAATCGCAAGCTGTCAACCATTTTAGATGACAGTTCTCAGCTGCTGCAAGTTAATCACTTCTGCCAGCCAAAGCAACAATTCTGATCACAGATGGGGGTGATGACTGCTATAGTCAAGGAAGCTAACACTTAGGCAGAAAAACTCCCTTAAAGGAGACCAGTTTCTTGACACAGAGTTAGAAGGGATCTTAGAGGTCACCCACTCCAACCCCCTTGATCAGTGCAGAAATTAGTCAACTACAGCTCCCCACTCTGCTTAAAGGAGCACACACTTTTAAAAATGTTTTAAAATGGTTGGGAAAAAAAGCATTTACAGGAGAAATTCTTGCAGGGCTGTGCCTTTAAGAAAGGGGATGGCATCCCCCCAAAGCCCCACTGTAGCTATGGACCTGGTTCTGTGTCACACTGGGGGCCAATCAATGCACCAAACCTCCTGTTGTTGCCTCTAGCAATCAGACAGTCACTGCCTCTAAACATGGAGGTTCTACTTAGTCATAGGCTTCCCAAGAACTTACCGCATGCCGGCGGGGGATGGATACGTCCTCGCAGGACCATCCGCAGGGGAAGGAGAGGCGTGGAGCACCATGCCGTCACCAGGAAGGGATGGTAGACGACGCTCTGGCAATGGGGCTGGAAGCCCCATTGCCAGAGCATCACCTGGTATCACTTCCTGGCGACGGCATGGTGCATTACCAGGAAGACTGGTCCGGCCGGGGAGCATTTGTCCCCCACCCCCAGACAGTAAGTACTTGGGAACCCTACTTAGTCATCAGAGATAATCAGGGGTCTTTTCGTAGAAGAACAGCTGCAGGAGCTCATTAGCATATGGTATGCTAATGAGCGATTAGGCTATTAGCATATGCCACACCCCCTGACATCACCGGAAGTGATGTCAGAAGGGGAAGCAAAAGGGGGGAAGCATCTTCAAAAGCCTCCCCTTCCCTTCCCCAGCTGGTCTGAGTGGGGGAGCTAAGAGAGAAGGGGTTTAAAGTTTAAACTCCTTCTCACTAGAGTTCGGCCACAGAAGGAGGAAATAGGGAAGGAAAGAGAGAGAGTAGAGAGAAGGAAAGAAGGAAGGAAAGAGAGAAAGAAAGAGAGGGAAGAGGGAGGGAAACAGGGAAAGGAGGAAAAAGAGAAGAGAAGAAGGTGGGAAAGAAAGAAAGAGAAGAGAAGAGAAGAGAAGAGAAGAGAAGAATGAGGGAAAGAGGAAAAAGAAAGAAGGAAAGGAGGGAATGAAAGAAATTCAGTGGCAATTCAGCCCTATTATACCCTATGGGCCATTGAAGTCAATGGTGAAAACATAGGGTATATTCTGGGGGCTGGAGGAGGAGGTTTGAGGGAGAGGCTCCAAGATCACAGGATAGCTGATGGAGCCTCTCCCCAAGATACCCACCAAATTTTAAGAACATTGGACCAGGGGGTCCAATTCTATGGGCCCCCAAACAGGTTGCCCCATTTCCTCCATTGTTCTCTATGGTGGGAAAATAAGTTATTTTTTTCCCACCATAGAGAACAATGGAGGGAATAGGGGCAACCTGTTTAGGGGGCATAGAATTGGACCCCCTGATCCAATGTTCTTGAAACTTGGTGGGTATCTTGGGGAGAGGCTCCATCAGCTATCCTGTGAGTTTCGAGCCTCTCCCTCAAACCCCTCTCCTCCAGCCCCTAGAATATACCCTATGTTTTCACCATTGACTTCAATGGCCCATAGGATATAATGGAGCTGAAATTGACATTCGGCTGCCTGAAAGACTCTCCGGGACGCCGGCTGAGGGCGGGGCTTGGCTTCTGAGCTCCCGGAGCTGCGCTCCGGTGGGCTCCCCCCCGAAAAGACCCCTGGAGATAATAGTTGTGGATGGATGTCTCGTCTATGAATCTTTCTGATCTTCCTTCAAAGCGAACCCTGATGTGGATAGCCCAGGTGAGCCCAATCTTGTCAGATCATGGAAACGAAGCAGGGTTGGGCCTACTTAGTACTTGGATGGGAGACCATCAACCAAATTAGGGGTTGCTATGTAGAAGCAGTCAGGGGTCTTTTCGTAGAAAAACAGCTGCAGGAGCTCATTAGCATATGTTATGCTAATGAGCTATTAGGCTATTAGCATATGCCACGCCCCCTGACATCACCGGAAGTGATGTCAGAAGGGGAAGCAAAAGGGGAGGCGGCATCTTCAAAAGCCTCCCCTTCCCTTCCCCAGCTGGTCTGGGTGGGGGAGCTAAGAGAGAAGGGGTTTAAAGTTTAAACTCCTTCTCATGAGAGTTGGGCCACAGGAGGAAAGTGGGAAGGAAAGAGAGTAGAGAGAAGGAAAGAAGGAAGGAAAGAGGGAAAGAAAGAGAAGGAAAGGGGGGGAAGAAAGAGAGGGAAGAAGGAGGGAAACAGGGAAAGGAGGAAAAAAGAGAAGAGAAGAAGGTGGGAAAGAAAGAAAGAGAGAAGAGAAAAAGGAGGGAAAGAGGGAAAAAAAGAAGGAAAGGCGGGAATGAAAGAAATTTGGCGGCAATTCGGCCCCATTATATCCTATGGGCCATTGAAGTCAATGGTGAAAACATAGGGTATATTCTGGGGGCTGGAGGGGAGGGGTTTGAGGGAGAGGCTCCAAACTCACAGGGTAGCTGATGGAGCCTCTCCCCAAGATACCCACCAAGTTTCAAGAACATTGGACCGGGGGTCCAATTTTATGGGCCCCCAAACAGGTTGCCCCTATTCCCTCTATTGTTCTCTATGGTGGGAAAAATATAACTTTTTTTCCCACCATAGAGAACAATGGAGGGAATAGGGGCAACCTGTTTAGGGGGCCATAGGATTGGACCCCCTGATCCAATGTTCTTGAAACTTGGTGGGTATCTTGGGGAGAGGCTCCATCAGCTACCCTGTGATTTTGGAGCCTCTCCTCAAACCCCTTCCTCCAGCCCCCAGAATATACCCTATGTTTTCACCATTGACTTCAATGGCCCATAGGATATAATGGAGCTGAAATTGACATTCCGCTGCCTGAAAGACTCCCCGAGACGCCGGCAGGGGGCGGGGCTTGGCTCCTGAGCTCCCGGAGCTGTGCTCCGGTGCGCTCCCCCCCAAAAGACCCCTGGAAGCAGTCAATAGCAAACCACCTCTTTGTCTCTTGCCTTGAAAACCCTCTGCAGTTACCAGACGTTGGCTGCAAACTGAAGGCACTTTCCACCACCAAGCCAATGGCCATCACTAATTTCCTCAGCACTGAACCCCACAGAGCCAGTTTGGCGTAGTGGTTAAGAGCGGCTGACAAACTCCATTCCCTTCCCCTCCCCACAACAGACACCCTGTGAGGTAGGCGAGGCTGAGAGAGCTCTGACAGAAACTGCTTTTTTCAAGAACAGCTGTGCCAGAACTATGGCTTGCCCAAGGTCATCCAGCAGCTGTGAGTGGAGAAGTGGGGAATCAAACCCGGTTCTCCCAGATTAGAGTCGGCGCACTTAACCACTACACCAAACTGGAGAGAGGAACAACCTCATCCATCAGAGGAAGTCTCTAAGATAGGCGATAAGCTGCATCTTTTATGCATTTATACCATTCTGTCTAGGCATCCAAAGTGGTTTAGAATTTAAAGTGCTGAAAGAGAAAACAATAAGCAAGAGGGCTTTGTCAGTGGTGGCACCTTACATTTCTTCCAGTGCCAAGCAAGAACATTCCTTATAACTAAGGGCTTTTATGTTTTTACTTATTTCATTTTAGGCTGCTTGATGTCACACATGGTTGCCACCCTCCAGGTAGGGCCTGGAGATCCCCTGGAACTATGACTGTTCTCCAGGTTAGGGCAATCAGTTCCCCTGGAGAAAGTGGCAACTTCAGAAGGTAGCCACTATGGCAGTATACCCTTCTGAGGTCCCTCCCCAAGTTTTTTTGTCATCTTCTGGGCACGAAAGAGGGGTCACTGGGGGTGCACGGGGAGGTATTTGTGAATTTCTTGTATTGTGCAGGGGGTTGGACTAGATGGCCCTGGAGGTCCCTTCTGATTCTATGATTCTAAGCCCTCCCTTCCCTAGGCTCCACCTCCCAAACCTCCAGGAATTTCCCAACCCAGAGTTGGGAACCTTATTGATGCGTGTTTTATGCTGTTTTTAAGTCCCAGCTCATTCTTTCAATGGCTCATCGGAATGGCTTGTTTGAATCATTTTGTCTCGTTTTTAATGGCATTGTTAAATTATTTGGTTCTATTGTTTTATCTGTACGCTGCCTCAAGCAAGTCTCTGGAAAAGTAAAGGTAAAGGTTTCCCTTGCTCGAAAGCCAGTCGAATCTGACTCTAGGGAGTAGTGCTCATCTCCGTTTCCGAGCTGAAGAGCCAACGCTGTCTGAAGACATTTCCATGGTCATGTGGCCGGAATGACGAAATGCGAAAGGCACACAGAACACTGTTACCTTTCCACGGAAGTGGTACCTATTTACCTACTTGCAATTTCTTGCTTTCTGCTAGGTTGGCAGGGGCTGGGGCCAGAGATGGGAGCTCACTCTGTCATGCAGCACTCAGGTATTGAACTGCCGAACTACAGACCTTCTGGTCTGCAGCTCAGCGACTTAACCTCTGAGCCACCGCGGCCCCATTCTCTGGAAAGGCAGCACTTAAACTTTCTTAAAAATTAAAACAGAAATTGCCTCAGACCGCAAGTTGTCTCTTCAGGAGTTGATGGAACAATCTCCTCAGACAAGGCCTCTCCTCTCTCCCCTCCCTTCAGGGAGCAATGGTCGTGAAGTAGCCCCAAGGGAAGATGGGAGTACGGGCTGCCTTGGCTCGGCCAGTTTCCGTCAGCCTCCTGATGGTTCCTTCAGGAGTGGATGGTACGAACTCCCTGGCCTTTTTCGTTCGCTTTTTCTTATTGTTTCATGATATAACACACTGTTAAAAGACAAGATCAAGTCCTAATCTGATCATATTTCAAGATCAAATTAGACATAATGCAGCAGACTTGGAAGTACTGAAATTAAGGTGGTCTAATGCCTGGCCATTTATAGGGAATCTCCTGATGTGATACTGTTCCGCTATCCTCCATTCTGGCCAGCCATTTGTCACCTGTAAAGGCACTCCATTTCGAAGCCACATTACGTGTGATACAGGAGAGATCCATCTATCCATACTGTCTGTCATTTCTTTCTTTCTTTCTCTCTCTCTCTCTCTCTTTCTTTCTCTCTCTCTCTCTCCCTTTCTCTTTCTCTCTCTCTCCCTTTCTCTTTCTCTCTCTCTCTCCCTTTCTCTTTCTCTCTCTTTAAGAACATAAGAACATAAGAGAAGCCAATGTTGAATCAGGCCAATGGCCCATCTAGTCCAACACTCTGTCACACAGCGGCCAAAATATACCAGGTGCCATCAGGAGGTCCAGCAGTGGGGCCAGGGCACCAGAGGCCCTCCCACTGCTGCCCCCCTCCAGCACCAAGAATAGAGTGCATCACCTGCCCCAGACTGAGAGTTCCCATCTATACGCTGTGGCTAACAGCCACTGGTGGACTTCTGCTCCATATGTTTATCTAATTTCCTCTTGAAACTGTCCATGCTTGCAGCTGCCACGACCTCCTGTGGCAGTGAATTCCATATGTTAATCACTCTTTGGGTGAAGAAGTATTTCCTTTTATCTGTTCTAACCCGACTGCTCAGCAATTTCATAGAGTGCCCACGAGTTCTTGTATTGTGAGAAAGGGAGAAAAGTACTTCTTTCTCAACCTGCTCAATCCCATTCATAATCTTATAAACCTCGATCATGTCACCTCTCAGCCGTCGTTTCTCTAAGCTAAAGAGCCCCAAGCATTTTAACCTTTCTTCATAGGGAAGGTGTTCCAACCCTTTTATCATTCTAGTTGCCCTTCTCTGCACTTTTTCCAATGCTATAATATCCTTTTTGAGATGTGGTGACCAGAACTGTACACAGTATTCCAAATGAGGTCGCACCAATGATTTATACAGGGGCATGATGATACCGGCTGATTTGTTATCAATTCCCTTCCTAATAATCCCCAGCATAGTGTTGGCCTTCTTTATTGCAGCTACACATTGTGTAGACATTTTCAGCGAGTTATCCACTACGACTCCAAGATCTCTCTCTTGGTCCGTCTCTGCCAGATCAGACCCCATCAACGTGTATTTATATTTAGGATTTTTGGCTCCAATGTGCATCACTTTGCACTTGGCCACATTGAACCCCATTTGCCACGTTGACGCCCACTCACCAATCCTCAACAGATCCCTTTGGAGTGCCTCACAATCCTCCCTGGTTTTCACCACCCTGAACAACTTTGTGTCATCTGCAAATTTAGCCACATCACTGCTTACTCCCAATTCCAAATCGTTAATAAACAAGTTAAAAAGCATCGGACCGAGTACTGATTCCTGTGGTACCCCACTGCTTACCACCCTCCACTGAGAAAGTTTCCCATTTATACTCACTCTCTGTTTCCTATTTATAAGCCAGTTTTTGATCCACAAGAGGACTTGTCCTCTTATCCCATGACTATTGAGCTTACTTAGGAGCCTTTGATGAGGAACTGTATCAAAAGCTTTCCGGAAGTCAAGGTAAATAATATCTATTGGGTCCCCCTTGTCCACATGTTTGTTCACTCCCTCAAAAAACACTAACAGGTTAGTGAGACAAGATCTTCCCTTACAGAACCCATGCTGAGTCTGTCTCAATAGTTTTTGTTCATCAATGTGCCTACTAATTCTTTCCTTAATAACAGTTTCCACCAACTTACCCGGTATCGATGTCAGACTGACTGGCCTGTAATTTCCCGGATCTCCCCTGGAGCCCTTTTTAAAGATGGGAGTGACATTAGCTACCTTCCAGTCCTCAGGAATGGAGGCAGATTTTAAAGAAAGATTACATATTTTTGTCAGGAGATCCACAAGTTCACATTTGAGTTCTTTCAGAACTCTCGGATGAATGCCATCCGGGCCTGGTGATTTATTAGTTTTTAAATTGTCCATCAGTCGGAGGACTTCCTCTCTTGTCACCGCAATCTGATTCAGGTCTTTCAAACCCCCTCCCGAAATCGGTGCTTCTGGAGTGGGCAAACACTTCTTCTCTTCCACAGTGAAGACAGAGGCAAAAAATGCATTCAGCTTCTCAGCCATTTCCCTATCATCCTTCACTACTCCTTTTACCCCTTGGTCATCCAAGGGCCCCACTGCCTCCCTGGCTGGCTTCCTACTTCTAATGTATTCTTTCTCTTTCTCTCTCACCTTCTCTCTTTTTCTCTGTTTCTCTGTTTCTCTCTGTTTCTCTGTTTCTCTGTTTCTGTTTCTCTCTCTTTCTCTCTCCCTTTCTCTCTCTCTCCTTCCCTCCCTCCTTTTTCTTTCTTCCCACCTTCCCTCCCTTTCTCCCTCCCTCCCTAAGCTGTTTTGAGACTCCTTAAGGCAGAGAAAAGTGTGATATAAAAACCAACTCCTCCCTCCCTTCCTTCCCATCTCTCTCTCTCTATTTCAAAAAGCAACACAATTTCAATTTTTTAGAACAAATAAAACATCAGCTCCTACCAGAAAATACACAACGCCCTCTTAAACCGATATGTCTCACACACACTTAACATTTAAGACCATGGTTGTCTTTCTGTCATGTTCAGGAATCCCATTCTAGTACATGGGAGCCACTGCAGCAAAGATCGATCAGTGGCACTTTCAAGAACCCTGCAAGAGAAAGACAGTCCTGAACATAGAACTGAAGCTGCCTCCTGTGTTCATTGTGGGAGTGGCAGCCTTTGAAGCGGGGGGGGGGGAGGTCTCAGGCCATAAAGGGCTTGAAAACTAAGAACAGGCTCCATGAATTGAACTTGGGCTGCTTCCACACGGAGGTGATTCTCTGTGTACCTCATGTTCCCACTGCAAATACAGAGGATTTCAAGTGGAAACAAAGCATCCACACAGAGGTTTTCTGCACATTTTCTTTGCCATGGCTGCCATGTTTCCCCTTGCCAGCAGAGAGCTTTTTCAAATGAAAAACAAACAAAAATGTGAAACAGCTGTAGTGCTATGACATTACAACAACATACGGTAACCATGTACCAGTTCCCCAATTTTTCTTCAAAAAGAGTCTAGAATTTTTGTTTGCAGAATTAGAATAGAGAAACATGTGGCCTGTACATTGCCTCTGATAACTCCACAACCAAAAGGGCTAGAAGGATTTTTTTAAATGAAAACTGAGAACTAGTGTGTTGTTTCAACAGAGCATTATAATGTTATATCATCATAGTGCTATAGCTCTTACTGTTTTTTTTTAACAGCATCCCCCCCAAAAAAGCCCTCCGGTGGATGGGAGAAATGGATATCATGGGCTTAGGTGAGGAAAATGGTGTCAAAGTGGCCAGGATGTGGAGTGGGGGAAGCAAATCTTCTCATCCACACAGAGTGTAAAGATGTTTCATCTGCAATCTTTCAAAAAATGATTGGCCCAAACCACATTTGGGAAAGATTGTTGCAAAGTGTGGGGGGGAGAGCAAGGAAACGGGACAAATAGAGGGCAACATGATCTGGATGTTCCCCAAAACATGCTGCTGGAAGAAACCCAGTGTGGAGGGAAAACTTCCACGTGGGAAGAGCCTTGGAAACAAATAGGTTATTGGTGCAGTGGTGTGAAAACAGGTGTAATCACTTCCCCGTAGCTCAGTCACGATAGCAGCCAAGCCACTGCATTCCGCACCTCCCGAAATGTACAAATTGAGCTCCCAAATGTTTTATCCTTACCTAAAGCCAGCTGCAGGGCACGGGCAATTTGCTTAGGCAGCGGGGGGAAGGGAAGGGTGCTGTTTTCCTGATCTAAATTGCTACTTCCAAAGCCGCATGTCCTCCGGGTGGCAACCTAGCTGCCTTATAATTTGCTGAAGTCAGTGATGAGTGAATTCCCCTTGAATTCAGCATCCTCAGCAAATAAGTTCAGAGGGACTTGTTCATTGCCCGAGTTCTCTTTCAGTTGGTAAACATGGGTGCACATGTGCTAACAGTGCCCAACACATGGGCCTGATTCTCCTAGCAACAATATATCCCTGCACCAGGACTCTCTGGTAATTCAGGTGGGGTCCTGAAGATCTGGATACACATAAAAGGGTTGCCAGAAACAAATTGAGCAAGTCAACAGACAGAGAAAATCCTGAAGGAGGAAGAGGAGGAGGAGGAGATTGGATATATACCCTGCCCTTCACTTGGAGTGTCAGAGCAGTTTACAATCACCTTCCCCTCCCCACAACAGATGCCCTGTAAGGTAGGTGGGGCTGAGAGGAACTGCTCTTGAGAGAACAGCTCTGAGAACTTTGACTGACCCAAGGTCACCCAGCTAGCTGACATGTAGAGGAGTGGGGAATCAAACCTGGTTATATAGATTAGAATCCGCCACTCTTAACCACTACACCAAACTGGCTCTCAAAGGCTGCTTGTTTGGGTGATCTACTCCCATAGGTCCATTATGCATGCAGATCTTACTGCAGATTTGCAGAGCGGTAAGCCTTTAATCTTGACTCTGGATTCTGTGCCAGCCTTGCGGACCATTCTTTTTCCTCTGGTGTATTAATTCTGCAGCTACATTTTTTTAAAAAAAATAACACCACATTTTTCTAAATCAGGGTGGAACATCATTTGTGACCTGTGGGGGGGGGATGTTCAATTTGTTTTAAATTTATGCAAGTGCCCTATCACAGCTGTGCAGTAGCATTCAGCAAACGCCTTCCATTTAAATCCTCTTGGTTCATGTTTTGTGCATGCATTTTTAGTGGTAGTTCATTGAATGAAAGGGAACAGAAAGAAACACAGGCAAAGGAGGAAAACCTGCTGTTGAAACTGACAAGACTTTTTTAAAAAACTGACAAGCAGCTGCGAAGCCCGGTTTTCCATATTACAGAGCACTCGGGGATTCTCTGCTGTGTTATCCACCACTGTGAAAAATGGGAAAATGTCACATGATGTCATAACTTGGGGAAACATGTTGAGTGTACAGAATGCATGGTAGGACCCACTGACACTGGCATTGCAAGCTGTGATCATTGGCAACATGTGTGTGTGTGTGAGGAGGAGGAGATTGGATTCATACCCTGCCTTTCACTCGGAGTCTCAGAGTGGCTTACAAACTCCTTTCCCTTCCCCTTCCCAGAACAGACACCCTGTGAGGTCGGTGGGGCTGAGAGAGCTCTGACAGAAACTGCTCTTTTTCAAGAATAGCTGTGCCAGAACTATGGCTTGCCCAAGGTCATCCAGCAGCTGCAAGTGGAGGAGTGGGAAATCAAACCCAGTTCTCCCAGATTAGAGTCCCTGCACTTAACTACTACACCAAACTGGCTCTCGAACTGGCGAGCACCTGTGCAAAGTCAGCTGCAACTCCACCAGGCTTTGCACAGGGCTGCAGTTTTGTATGGGGGAGGAGTCCTCTGGCAGAAACTCTGGAGAGCTTGATTAGTCTTGTGCAACTAAATTGAAAAATGGGGGGGGGGCATTTTCGCTGAGGCCCTAGTGCAGTTGCATAGTAATATTAATTTCTTGCCCTTCCTTGCAAACTTGCCTGGTTTTCTCTTTGTGGTTCTCTAATTTGATCCTGCACACTGGTTGTGATCTTAGCAGCTTTTAAAAGCCTGTTCTGTGCTGATTGCACTCTGCCCTCCAAATAGATCGATCTCAAGCAATTCTTAAGTTCAGCGCTTTGCATAAGGTCCTTGTGGCTCAGCTGCCATTTTAATGTTAGGATTCTGGAGACTGCCAAAATTGTGCCCCCCCCCCAAAAAAAACACCTTTGTTCACTAAACCATTAAAGGGGATAATGTTTTCAAAGCTTTAGGCTTCCCATCCCAGTGTGTGTCTCTTTCTTTACATCTCGTGCCAATTTCATTCTGCGCTGACAATCTAACCCCCTTTTATTTTGTTTGCATGTAGCACTGAAATCCTTTTTTTAAAAAAAAAAAAATACTGGGGGTGCTGCCATTTGCCTCCTCTTCAATCCCCCTTTCAAGTCAACACCCTTGACCCTTGGCCTTTTCTTACACACCCAGGGAAATGCTGATTGCCACTTTGGGGTCAGGAAGCAATCCTGGAGGTTTTTTTGTCATCTTCTGGGCATGGAACAGGGGTCACTGTGGGTGTGGAGGGGGAGGTATTTGTGAATTTCCTGCATTGTGCAGGGGGTTGGATTAGATGACCCTGGAGGTCCCTTCCAAATCTGTGTTCTATGATTGCCATCCCCACAACAGACACCCTGTGAGGTAGGTGGGGCTGAGAGAGCTCTTTTGAGAACTGCTCTTAAGAGAACAGCTCTGAGCGAACTTCTAAATGACCCAAGTTCACACCAGCAGCTGCATGTGGAGGAGTGGGGAATCAAACCTGGTTCTCCCAGATAGGAGTCCACACTCTTTAACCAGTACACCAAACTGGAAGGAAGCAAAAGCAAGAGACCTAGGGCCTAGAGTGATGGGAACAGAGATAAGGCAGCAAGGGAAGGAGAGACCAAAAAAGCCCCTAACAGAGCAATTTGATGAACAGGGAAGAAGGGAAAGGCAGATGGAGAAAAGGTTGCCAGAAACAGAAAAGGGAAATGGCCGGGCCACTCAGTAATTGCTTACTTTGACAGCTGATTTGCCATCCCTATATCGGGACTGATTCCAGTTCTATTCTTCAAAAGTGTGCCTGATGTAAAAAAAAAATAGTGATGATACCTCTCTCGCTTCCAGTCTTTAAGGCAGAACAATTGACCGCGATCCTCCTCGGCTCTCCCATTCCAGCCTTTACACCTCCTGGTGAGCTCACTGGCTGGGAATGAAGAAAGTCCGCTAAACCTGAGAAGCCACGTCGCTCAGAGCGGAAGCCGAGCGAGATTTGTCCGCAGCACCTTAGATCTGAGCTCTCGAGGAACTGAAACGTACTCGGAGTCTTCGAAAGAAGCTGTAAATCGCTTCCAGCCTGCAGGAGGGGAGTGCTAGTTTCTTGCTTTGGTGAAGTGAGTATAGGCCAGCCACTGGGCCAGTTCCCTTTCTTAAAATACAGCAATTGTTGGGTCCAGACTCAACCCCCCCCCCAGGATACAGAGCTGAAATGGGGGGGGGGAGAAAGAGGTTTATAAGATTATACATGGGATAGAGAAGGTAGAGAAAGACAGTACTTTTCTCCCTTTCTCACAATACAAGAACTAGTGGGCACTCAATGAAATTCATCAGTAGTAAGTTTAGAACAGATAAACTTCTTCACCCAGACAGGAATTAACAAGTGGAATTCACTGCTGAGAGAAGTGGTGGCAGCTAGAAGCATAGACAGCTTCAAGTGCGGATTGGAGAAACATATGGAGCAGAGGTCATAAGAACATAAGAGAAGCCAATGTTGAATCAGGCCAATGGCCCATCTAGTCCAACACTCTGTCACACAGTGGCCAAAATATACCAGGTGCCATCAGGAGGTCCAGCAGTGGGGCCAGGACACTAGAAGCCCTCCCACTGCTGCCCCCTCCAGCACCAAGAATAGAGTGCATCACCTGCCCCAGACTGAGAGTTCCCATCTATACCCTGTGGCTAATAGCCACTGATGGACTTCTGCTCCATGTTGTTGTTCAGTCACACAGTCGAGTCCGACTCTTCGCGACCCCATGGACCAGATTATGCCAGGCCCTCCTGTCTTCTGCTGTCCACTGAAGTTTGCTCAATTTCATGTTTGTTGCATCAATGACACTGTCTAACCATCTCATCCTTTGCCGTCCCCTTCTTCTTTGACCTTCAATCTTTCCCAGCATCAGGGTCTTCTCCAGTGAATGTTCCCTTCTCATTTGGTGGCCAAAGTATTTGAGCTTCAGCTTCAGGATCTGGCCTTCCAAGGAACAATCAGGGTTGATTTCTTTTAGGATTGACTGATTTGATCTCCTGGCAGTCCAAGGGACTCTCAAGAGTCTTCTCCAGCACCATAGTTCAAAAGAATCTATTCTTCGGCGCTCGGCCTTCCTTATAGTCCAACTCTCGCAGCCATACATTACTACGGGGAATACCATTGCTTTGACCATGCGGACTTTTGTTGGCAAGGTGATGTCTCTGCTTTTTATCATGTTGTTTAGGTTTGCCATCGCTTTCCTCCCAAGGAGCAGGCGTCTTTTAATTTCATGGCTGCAGTCACCATCTGCAGTGATCTGGGATCCTAGGAACGTGAAGTCTGTCACTACTTCTACAACTTCCCCTTCTATTTGCCAAGGAGTGATGGGGCCAGATGCCATGATCTTAGTTTTTTTGATGTTGAGCTTCAAGCCCACTTTTGCGCTCTCCTCTTTCACCCTGAGCAAGAGGCTCTTTAGGTCCTCTTCACTTTCTGCCATCAGAGTGGTATCGTCTGCATATCTGAGGTTATTGATCTTTTCCCCAGCAATCTTAACTCCAGCTTGTGATTCATCTGCTCCATATGTTTATCCAATTCCCCCTTGAAACTGTCCATGCTTGTAGCTACCACCACCTCCTGTGGCAGTGAATTCCATATGTTAATCACCCTTTGGGTGAAGAAGTATTTCCTTTTATCTGTCCATCTGTGGCTATTAGCCACAAGGTATAGATGGAACAGGGGGTTCAGAGATTAAGACGCTGAGCTGCAGACTGGAAGTTCGGTAGCTCAGCAGTTCGAGACCCTAGTGCCATGTGATGGAGTGAACACCTGTCTTTGGCCCCAACTCCTGCCAACCTAGCAGTTTGAAAGCAAGAATTTGCACGGAGATAAACAGATACTGCTTTGGTGGGAAGGTAACAGCATTCCATACACCTTGGCATTTAGTCATGCCGACCACATGACTACAAAAAAATCTTTGGACAGCACTGGTTCTTCAGCTTGGAAATGGAGATGTGCACACACACCCCTAGCATTTGACTGACTTTCGAGCAAGGGAGACTTTTACTTTTATAGATGGAACACTCTGTCTGGGGCAGTGGCGCTCTGTATTCTTGGTGCTTGGGGGGACCAACAGTGGGACACCTTCTGGAATTCTGGCCCCGCTGGTGGACCTCCTGATGTCACCTGGTACTTTTGACCACCATGTGACACAGAGTGTTGGACTGGATGGGCCATTGGCCTGATCCAACATGGCTTCTCTAATTTTCTTATATGGAGCAGAGGCCCATTAGTGGCTATTAGCCACAAGGTATTGATGGAACACTCTGTTTGGGGCGGTGATGCTCTGTCTTCTTGGTGCTTGGGGGGGGGACCAACAGTGGGAGGGCTTCTAGTGTCCTGGTCCCACTGCTGGACCTCCTGATGGCCCCTGGTATTTCTGGCCACTGTGTGACACAGAGTGTTGGACTGGATTTACCATTGGCCTGATCCAACATGGCTGCTCTTGTGTTCTTAAGGTCGGCAGAGGCAGCAACTCAAGAGGACCTTCTCCTGGCTCTTCCTGCTGATGTCATCAGCTGGTGCTAAGGAATGGGCTGCTTGCTTAAAGCAGCCTGGAGAATCGGCGGAAGCCAGCCAGCAGTTGATTACAGAGGGCCTCCTGGCCCAGTAGACAAGCAAGGCCAGGCTAGGCCCAGGTGCAGGGGCAATTGGTGAACAGGGAAGTGTGGCTGATTGGCTGCTCAAGGCTGGAGGAGGTGGGACAAAGAAAGAAGGGAGAAACAAAAGGAGGGCTCCATAGGCAGGCCAGAGATGATGGAGACAGCACAATGCTGGGCGGTAAGACTAGCTGCTGCTCCAGGGGAGGAAAGGAAGGATGTGTGGTGTGTAGCTGGCATCCTTTTGTTGTTGTTTGTCAGTCACACAGTCAAGTCCGACTCTCCACGATCCCATGGACCACGTCACGCCAGGCCCTCCTGTCCTCCGCCGTCCTCTGGAGTTTGCTCAACTTCATGTTTGTTGCATTGATAACACTGTCTAACCATCTCATCCTTTGCCGTCCCCTTCTTCTTTAACCTTCAGTCTTTCCCAGCATCAGGGTCTTCTCCAGGGAGTACTCCCTTCTCATTTGGTGGCCAAAGTATTTGAGCTTCAACTTCAGGATCTGGCCTTCCAGGGAACAGTCAGGGTTGATTTCTTTTAGGACTGACTGATTTGATCTCCTTGCAGTCCAAGGGACTCTCAAGAGTCTTCTCCAGCACCACAATTCAAAAGAATCTATTCTTCAGCACTCAGCCTTCCTTATGGTCCAACTTTTGCAGCCATACAGGACTACTGGGAATACCATTGCTTTGACCATACGGACTTTTGTTGGCAGGGTTTTATTCTGCTATCTAGGTTTGCTGTCGCTTTCCTCCCAAGGAGCAGGCGTCTTTTAATTTCATGGCTGCAGTCACCATCTGCAACGATCCAGTTCTGAGGTCTGAGAGGAACTAGCAGGGAGGACACAGTGGCAGAGAGGGCAGGGGGTGAATTCTCACAAGGGAGCACCAGGTGCAATGTTCCCTCTAAGCTGCGGAGTCTTGTGAGCAAAAATCCTACTTTGTGAGCTACTGGCCTTGAAGCCGTGAGCAAGCAATTGGGCTGCTACATAAATTAGTGTGCTCTAGAGCCATCCTTCCTGAGCTGAGACAGAAATATGTGAGCCGGAGGCTAAAGAACTGTGAGCTAGCTCACACTAACTCAGTTTAGAGGGAACACTGCTCAGGTGTAACCCCCCTTCTCCCAACGGGGAGGACTCTAGCTTCATTCCCACTTTTTTTGGGGAGAACTCTTGCCTTTATGTGCTAATCTGCTGCTGCCCATTGATCTTACCAGCCACCTGATCCAATTTTACCTCTGCATGTCCATCTTGGCTCTGAGTGGCCCCTCCTAACTGCTGCTCCCCACCCTCTTTTTTCCTGTAAGTTACTCTTCAGGAGATTTTGTCCTGAAGAAGGGTGCTTTGCACACAAAAGCTTCTACCAGAAACAAAACTTTTGTTGGTCTCAAAGCTGCCACTGGACTGCTGCTTCAGAGCAACACGGCGACCCCACCGGAATTATGCCTCCCCCGAATGAGGCTTAAGGACATAAGAGAAGCCAGTGTTGGATCAGCCCAGTGGCTCGTCCAACACTCTGTCACACAGTGGCCAAAAATACCAGGTGCCATCAGGAGGTCCAGCAGTGGAGCCAGGACACTAGAAGCCCTCCCGCTGTTGCCCCCCCAGCACCAAGAATACAGAGCATCCCTTGCCCCAGCCTGAGAGTTCCTATCTATACCTTGTGGCTAATAGCCACGGATGGACTTCTGCTCCATATGTTTATCCAATTCCCTCTTGAAACCATCCATGCTTGCAGCTGCCACCACCTCCTGTGGCAGTGAATTCCATGTGTTAATCACTCTTTGGGTGAAGAAGGACTTCCTTCTATCCATTCTAACCCGACTGCTCAGCAATTTCATGGAGGGCCCATGAGTTCTTGTATTGTGAGAAAGGGAGAAAAGTACCTCTTTCTCTACCTGCTCTATCCCATGCATAATCTTGTAAACCTCTGTCCTGTCACCCCATAGCCATCGTTTCTCCAAGCTAAAGAGCCCCAAGTGCTTTAACCTTTCTTCATAGGGAAAGTGTTCCAACCCTTTGATCATTCTAGTTGCCCTTTTCTGTACTTTTTCCAATGCTATAATATCCTTTTTAAGGTGTGGTGACCAGAACTGTACACAGTACATTGATTTATAAAGGAGCATTGTGATACTGGCTGATTTGTTTTCAGTTCCCTTCCTAATAATCCCCAGCATAGCGTTGGCCTTTTTTATTGCAGTCGCACACTCTCGACATTTTCAGTGAGTTATCTACTACGACTCCAAGATCTCTCTCTTGGTCAGTCTCTGCCAGTTCGAACCCCATCAACTTGAATGTACAGTTTATAGTTAGGATTTATAGTTAGGATTCTTCCCTCAATCCAGGCAGGGGAAAGTATCCCTTTAATATAGGGATCCCTTTAATATCGGGAATTTAAAACTTTATGGGCTTAGGGAAAGTATCCCTTTAATATAGGGAATTAAAAACTTTATGGGCTTAGGTGGGGAGCATGAATTGGCATGTAAGTGGTAGTTTCCCCTGTTTCCACAGGAGCCACAAGCAAGGGCTTGGCTTGGCTTTAAAAAATAATAATAATAATGTAACACACAGGTGAGGGGAGCCAAACCCCGCCTTGCTCCAATTGCTTTTTTTCTCAGCATTTCTCTCTTGTAATGCCTGACTTCCCACATCTCAGCCTAGTCAGGGGGAAATCACTTCAAATGTAAAGCAGGCAGAAGAGAAGAGTTAAGCTTCCTTCATCCATATGTTCCAGTTTGGTACAAAAAAAGAAAATGACCCACAACAACTTGATATACGAAAAGGTAGGTTTGTACATATCAGGTTCTGCCATAGCTGTGGTGCTTTTAAATATGGATGGCCAAAAAGCTGTAAATTTGGGGGCTCTTCGATGTTCAAGCAGCCCTGTTTCATGCCTCTGTTAATCCTCCCCCCTTTCAAAATCTAAATGTGAATGAGTATTTCGTGCTAGCTTTCACTGCTGTTTTTATCTACTTTTTTTTGGTAGCCATTGCCTTTAAACCAACACCCCTGAGAAGACTCTCAAGTGTGTGGGATAGAAATGCTTTAAACAAACTAAAACACCATCTGTTTTTTAATGGGCTGACATGTGTATCTTTATATGAAGTGTGGAAGTCAACTGAATATCTCCTTTCCCCCACATTTCAGAATGGGATGTCATCAACCTTTATGTTTCTTTCCTTATGGCAAGCTAGACTTTCTCTTCCTGTTACATAGTTTCTATATACTCTGCTCTACTTTTGTTTCCCATGGATATTTTTTTCCCTATCAAACTGTGTTTCTCCTTCCCCACCACAATGAATGTTTCCATGCCACTATTTCACTTTTTCTTCTTGTCGCTCTTTTTAGAAATTGATCCACTGGTTTTTCAGAAATCAACCCAATTCAGTTCATAATTGTTTTTGATACTTCCTTGTGTGATTTTGATTTCCCAGTCAGACAAGAAACTGATCAGGACAGTCTGATGAACTTCATTTTAATCAGCAGTTACACTGGCTGCAAATTGCCTTTGAGTTGAAGAAATGTGTGGCTTTGTGAAATGTTACGAAACAATCTAAAATGACATAGTATAGAAGAGTCAGGCTTCCCAAGTACTTACCGTGATTCGGCGGGGGATGCATACTTCTTGGCAGGACCATTCCCGGGCGGGGAAAAGACGCAGCACACGATGCCATCACCAGGAAGTGTCGCCGGGCGACACTCTGCAATGGGGCTGGAAACTCGATGGTACCATTGAGTTTCCAGCCCCATTGCCAGAGCGTCGCTCAGCGTCACTTCCTGGAGATGGCATTGTGCGGCGTGGGTGTTACAAGGAGGAATGTTCTGGCCGGGGACTGTGTGTCCCCCGCTGAATTACAGTAGGTACTTGGTAACCCTAAGAAGAGTCCCCCTCTAAAAAACCCTATTCTTTCTTCACTTACACAAGCTCTCTACATGAGAAGAAGAGAATGGATTTATACCCCACCCTTCACTACCCAAAGGAGTCTCAGTGCAGTTTACAATCTTCTTTCCCTTCCCCTCCTCACAAACAGACACCCTGTGAGGTAGGTGGGGCTGAGAGAGCTCTTTCGAGGACTGCTCTGAAAGAATTTTTAGCTGACCCAAGGTCACACCAACAGCTGTGTTTGGAAAAGCAGTGGGGAATCAAACCCGGTTCTCCCAGATTAGAGTCAGCACTCCTAACCGCTACACCAAACAAGTTCCATTGAACACATGCACAATCTGTGTACGTGCATTTTTCTTCATATGCATATTCAGTAGGTATTACATTACAGTCAGTGCACATACAGCTGAACATGTGACTTCAACTCCACATTGATCTGGGTACCGGTTCCCTGTTTTATTTGTAAAGTGAACATGCAGCAGTCTCCTCCTTGTGAACAAATGTAACTTATGAACACGAGTGCAAATATGCACCTTTCCCATTGTCCACAGATACTTAATGGAACCATCAGGGGGCTACTTTTGAATAATTCTAGCCCACTGAGAAAACATCAGCCAGCCATTCTGAGCCATTAACCTAACAAAGGAACAGTCAGTCAGCATTCACAACAATACTATTAGAGATCACAATGGGACACTTGCTATGAGCCCCTCAGAGAACACACTCAGCAGGGGGCCATCGTGACAACCCACATCACAACAGAAAGAAACAAAGATAGTGAAGTAACATCGAAAAGAGGACAAAAAAGAGGAAAACGGAATAATCAGTTCTGAACCTAAAAAGGGGGGGGGGCACAGATGCTGTCTGTTTTCTGCTCAAACTTTGTTTGGAAGTCAATAGAATTCATATGGAATGGTTCTTCACAAAAGCCCATCTGAAACAACATGGTTTGAGTGGAACCAACGAACGATTTCTTTTACATCCCCACTTTTGAACATAACGTCGATGATCATGAGATCTAAGATCCCAAATCGGTGTTCTTTCACTGTTTGATGGCCTCTTTGGTGTAATGGTTATGTTTGTGGACTCTAATCTGGGAGAAACAGGTTTGATTCCCCATCCCTCCATATGCAGCTGCTGGTGTGACCTTGGGTAAGCCACAAGTTCTTTTGGAGCTGTTCTCTCAAGAGCAGTCCTCAAAAGAGCTCTCTCAGCCCCACCTACCTCACAGGGTGTCTCTTGTGGGGAGGGGGAGGGGAAGGGAAAGTGATTGTAGACTGCTCTAAGTGAAGGGCAGGGTATAAATCCAATCTTCTCCTCCTCCCAGAGAGAGATTATCCTGATCTTTCATCATCACTAATCATTCTGACTTCACCTAAATGTATCCACAAGTTCATATTTGCTAGCAAGGAGGGAAGCATCTAGCCTGTGTCTGCACTATCCTCTTGATTCTGTAGGACAAGTGAAAAATCTGTCACTGGGACTGGGGATCATTATTGCTGAGTCTCTGCCTCTATTTCTCCCCAGTCTTTCCAACCCTGCCTGCCTGCCCGCCTGCCTGCCTGTGTGTGAGTGCAAGCAATCCCTTTGCCTCGCAGAGCAGATAGACTAGCTATGGACTAGCTAATGGAAGGAGGCCTTTGGGCGTGCTTCTATTCTTCCAGTTTGGTGTAGTGCTTAGGAACACGGACTCTAATCTCGGAGAACCAGATTTGATTCCCCACCCCATCCACATGCAGCTGCTGGTGTGACCTTGGGTCAGTCACAAGTTCTCTCAGAGCTGTTCTCTCAAGGGCAGTCCTCGAGAGAGCTCTCTCAGCCCCACCTATCTCACAGGGTGCCCCTTGTGGGGAGGGGAAGAGAAAGGAGATTGTAAGCCACTCTGATGCTCTTTCCGGTTGTGAAGGGCAGGATATAAATCCAATCTCTGCTCTCTTCTTCTCTTCCCTCTCTGCCTCATCTTCCTGCTCGCATGCGCAAGGAAAGCAGTTGCCCCCGCTTTAGAGATTCAGCCCCAGGAAATGAAACAAAGCACAGTACCCAGGCCACAGCACCCATGAATCACAAAAGACTTCCCCAAAGCAATGCAATGGTGAAGACACTGTGCATCAAAATATCAACTTGGATGATCATGTTCAGGGGGAAGACCAGCTGATTACAGTGGTTGGATAATCTCTCTGTCAAACAGATATTGCTGAGTCACTGTCTCCAGTGTCTCCCTGGGAAAATGAAAGCTGACCGATTTCAGAAACCATTTTTGGATTCAGAATGTATATTGTGTTTACAAAGGTACATGGTTTGTATCAGAAAATCCAAAACAGCTGGTCATCCCTTGCCTGTGTCATTGGCTGTCACAATGAGGCAGGTGCGAGCAGCCCCCAGGTCAGTATGTGTCGTGATCATGGGAGCTGCATGCTCTCTAGAATGTTCCGTTTGCACTGCAGTGAATGGCTGGGGGCTGCCACATATGCACATGCACAGAAATCACACACCCCAACTGACCATGACCAGTGTTCCCTCTAAGCTGAGTTAGTGTGAGCTAGCTCACTGTTTTTCAGCCTCCAGCGCAAACATTTTTGTCTTAGCTCAGGAAGGGTGGCTCCAGAGCAAACTAATTCATGCAGTAGCCAAATCACTCACAAAGCAGAACTGTTGCTCACAAGTCTCCACGGCTTAGAGGGAGCATTGCACATGACCGCCAATTGTTTAAGTAAGGAAGTGCAAAGATTACATCTAAAACAAAGATTTTCATGGTGGGGGCGGGAGCCTTTTGGGCTGGGTTTCTGTTTGATTCCAGGTCTGATCAAGAACTTGGAAAGGTAAGTCAGCCTGAGTAGAATAGAGTAGAAGGTTGACCTACCTTGGCCCCGGTCACACAGAGCATTTGCCCCACCGAAGGCATAGTAGCCCTGTGGAGTTTCCGGGCGCGATCACATCAGCACATCTGGGAGGCATAGCATTCCCGTGGTTAACCCGCGGCTTCCCGCCAAAGCTGTGCATCTAAAAGGTACCGGGAGTGACCTACTGTCAAATGGTTTGCCACGGGCCGCCTACAGACTCCCATGGTGTGATGGCGCTGGCACGTGGCTATTCCTCGGGTCATCCGCTTTGCTGTGCACACCAACAGCAGAAGCCCCGGTGTGCTGCCATTGCATCTGATCGCCTAATGGCAGATCAGATTGCGACGGCGCAAATAGCCACGCCTCCCCCCCCCCCGCGTTATCTGGCCCGTGTGACCGGGGCCCTTTTCAGATTCTTGATCCTAGTTTGCAGGGTTTAAGTTTGTTTCCCTTTTTTGTTCATAGCTGATTCCAGGTCTGACCGGTTGAATATGAATAGCGGCCGAACTCTGAGTCCTCAATGGTTTGAGCACGTGCACTGTACAGCTTCATGGGAACTGCAGCTTATTTTCGCCCTGGATCACTGAAGTCCGTAATATGGGAACAAGGAAGAAGTGTTAGTATTCGCCATCTGTCTTCTAAAAGGTATTCTAATGTGATCTATTGTTTTTTATTTGGCCAGTGTTTTTGACGTTCGTGTACATCGCCCAGAGCCCTGCGGTAGCAGGGATGGGGCAAGTTATAAATCTAATAAATAAATAAAATAAAGCAGTGCCCTGACCTGAATAGCCCAGGCTAGCCCGATCTTGTCAGATCCCAGAAGCTAAGCAGAGCTGTCCCTGGCCAGTGTTTGGTTGGGAGACCTCCAAAGAATATCAGGTTCACGACATAGAGGCAGATAGCAGCAAATCACCTCTGTTAATCTCTTGCCTTGAAACCCCTATGGGTTTCCCTAAGTCAACTGTGACCAACGCTCCCTCTAAGCTGTGGAGTCCTGTGAGCAAAAATTCTACTTTGTGAGCTACTGGCATTGAGAGAAGAAGAGGAAGAGGAAGAAGAGATTGGATTCATACCCCGCCCTTCACTCGCAGTCTCAGAGCGGCTTACAAATTCCTTTCCTTTCCCCTCCCCACAACAGACACCCTGTGAAGGAGGTGGGGCTGAGAGAGTTCCAACAGAACTGTCCTTGAGAGAACAGCTCTGACAGAACTATGGCTTGCCCAAGGTCATCCAGAAGGTGCAAGCGGAGGAGTGGGGAATCAAACCCGGTTCTCCCAGATTAGAGTCCACGCACTTAACCACTACACTTGGTGGCAGCCACAAGCATGGACAGTTTCAAGAGGGAATTAGATAAGCATATGGAGCAGAAGTCCATCAGTGGCTATTAGCCACAAGGTATAGATAGGGAGCAAACTTCAGCAGACAGCGGAAGACAGGAGGGCCTGGCGTAAACTGGTCCATGGGGTCGCGAAGAGTCGGACTCGACTGTGCGACTGAACAACAACAACAACATAGATAGGGACTCTCAGTCTGGGGCAGGTGATGCACTCTATTCTTAGTGCTGGGGGGGAGGCAGCAGTGGGCGGGCTTCTAGTGTCCTGGCCCCACTGCTGGACCTCCTGATGGCACCTGGTATATTTTGGCCGCTGTGTGACAGAGTGTTGGACTGGATGGGCCATTGGCCTGATTCAACATTCGCTTCTCTTATGTTCACCAAACTGGCCATCAGTGAAAGAACACTGAAAGATCTCATGACCATCAACATTATATTTAAAACTGGGGATGCAAAAGAAATTGTTTATTGGTTCCATTCTAACCATGGTGTTTCAAATGGGCTTTTTTTAATTAAAGGGTTTTTTTATTTTTAAACAGTAAAAAGAGCAAAATACAGTGGTACCAAATATCAAATTGGCTTTTGTGAAGGCAACAAGAACCACTCCATATGGATTCTATTGACTTCCAAACAAAGTCTGAGCAGAAAACAGACAGCAAAGTTGGGTGAGTGAGCGATTTGGCTACTGCATAAATTACTTGCTCTGGAGCCATCCCTTCCTAAGCTAAGACAAAAATGTGTGAGCCAGAGGCTAAGAAACTGTGAGCTAGCTCACACTAACTCAGCTTAGAGGGAACACTGTCTGTGACTCGATAGCACTTTCCACCACCGACAGGGCAATCCCAAGAACACTTTTTTCCTAGGAGTAAGCCCCACTGAATAGACCCGAATAGGATTCTGAGTAGACCTGCTTGGGGGGGGGTGTAGAAAAAGCCCAGCAGGAACTCATTAGCATAATAGGCCACACCCCCATGTTTCCAGAAGTGTGGTCATCCAGCCACACCTACTTTTTGCTTCTTATTCTGTTTCCCTTGTTTGTTGTCAAAACCCAGGGCTTTTTTTGTAGCAGGAATGCCTTTGCATGTTAGGCCACACACCCCTAATGTAGCCAATCCTAATGAGTTTCTGCTGTTGGGTGTGGCCTATTATGCTAATGAGTTCCTGCTGGGTGTGGCCAACTCAGGAGCCAGCCGGAACTCCGTTCCTGTGCGTTCCTGCCCCAAAATAGCCCTGTGACTGTCCCAAATGGGGATAGAGTCTCCGGTGATTACTGAGCCCTGGCTGTTCTTTGGGCATTCTTCTGCTCATGACCAACGATAGAGGAAACAGAACCTGTCTGTGCTTTAAAAATATGTTACTTGAATAACCCCACCATGACTCTCCCTGAGAGAGAATATTGATTCCCCCCCCCACTTGCACAGATGCAAAAGTGGCCCTTTGTTGCAAAACAAGGGAGGGGCAGTGTGGCTCAGTGGTAGAGTATCTGCTTGGCATGCAGAAGGTCCCAGATGCAATCCCTGGCTTCTCCAGTTAAAGGACCAGGCAGCAAGTGATGTGAAAGACCCCTGCCTGGGACCCTGGAGAGCCGCTGCCAGTCTGAACAGACAATATTGAATGTGATGGACCAAGGGTCTGATTCCTTATAAGGCAGCTTTGGGCGTGTTCATGAATGTTCAACATAAGCCTGAAAGGAAGCCTGTCTACAAAGACTGCCATGTAGCTACACAGAGGCTCAGCTCAGTTCTTAAGCTGGGCAGGGAACGGTATCATTAGGATCAGCTGATGTGAAGTCTGGCTGATGTGTCTATGACAGCCCAAAGGGAGGTAAGGTAATATGAGGAGGGGCCAGGCCAATAGCTACAGTGGGGCTTTTAGGGCTCTACCTCTTTCTTAAAGGCACACCCCCAGGGGAATTTCTCAATCATTTTAAAACATTTTTTTTAAGCATACATGCCTTTAAGGAGAGTGGGGTGCTGTAGTTGACAAATTCCTGCACTGAGCAAGGGGGGTTGGAGTAGGTGACCTCTAGGGTCCCTTCTAACTCTGTGTCAAGAAACTGGTCTCTTTGAAGAGAGCTTTTCTGCCTAAGTGTTAGCTTTCTTGACTATAGAAGTCATCACCCCCGCCTGCTGGCTTGTTATCAGAATTGTTGCTTTGGCTGGCAGAAGTGATTAACTTACAGCAGCTGAGAACTTTCTAGTATAGCACTCTGGGGCTAAGATTTGCAGAAGCCTCTGTGCTTCAGTTTTAAAAGGCTTGATTCCACAGTAGCTGAGTCATAATCCTTAGAATTCTGGCTATTCTTTCTGCACTGACAACTTCAGCCCCACCAGAAGAAAATTGGCTCCACAAGCCACAAGATCCTGGCTATGGGGGCTGTGGCTCAGTGGTAGTGTCTGCTTGGCATGCAGAAGGTCCCAGGTTCAATTCCCAGCATCTCCAGTTAAAAGGATCAGGTGGTAGGTGATGTGAAAGGCCTCTGCCTGAGACCGCAAAAAGCCACTGCCAGTCTGAGTAGACAGTACTGACCAGGATGGACCAATGATCTGATTCAATATAAGGCACCTTCTTGTGTGTTTGCCATGAAGTTCTCCATGAAATTTCCAGCATCCCTGTTCATGATGCAGAGTGGTCAGATAGGGAAAACTTCCCTGAATCACTGATGCAACCATCTAATGTTCTCTGTTCCCCAACACTGCACTGCAAGGGATAGTAGAACCGCTTTCCCAGTGTAGTCCAGGAGAAAAGGGAGCAACACCCAGTAGCTTCTGTCATGTCAAGGTCATGTTCTTCCTTTGCTTGCCCTCAGTGGCAACCCTGCACAGCCAAGTCTGCTTGGCAATATAGCATTGGGATGTCATTTTGCCCTAGGCTTGCCAAGAACTTACCGTGTGCCGACAGGGGATGGATACGTCCTCGCAGGACCATCCCCAGGAGAAGGACAGGCATGGAGCACCATGCTAGGCGATGCTCTGGCAATGTGGCTGGAAACTTGATGGTACCATTGAGTTTTCAGCCCCATTGCCAGAGCGTCGCCTGGTATCACTTCCTGGCGATGGCATGGTGCGTTACAAGGAGGACTGGTCTGGCCGGGGAGCATGCGTCCCCCGCTCCCATGCAGTAAGTACTTGGGAACCCTATTTTGCCCACTGTGTGAGCCCCGATTGGTTGGGATGCACCATGAACATATGAAAGCACCTCATACTGAATCAGACTCTTGGTCCATCAAGGCCAGTCTTGTCTACACAGACAAGCAGTGACTCTCCAGAGTCTCAGGATGAAGTCTTTCACATCACCTACTGCCTGTTCCTTTATAACTGGAGATGCTGGGGATTGAACCAGGGACCCTTTGCATGCCAAGCAGATGCTCTGCCACAGCCCTGCCTCCACTGTACATGAGAGAAAAGAAAACAGTGTCAGAGAAGCTTCAAGAAATGGGAGGTGGGGGTGGGAAAGTACGAATGGGGTTATCCAGAGGCAATTTACTCCCCTGTCAGATTTTAAAAAAAAACTTTATATTTTATTAATTTAATCAAAAATGCTACAAATGGAAGAAAACAAACAAGCTATGAGGTCTTGTGCAGAAAGTTAACAATGCATAATAAAACTTGTAACCACAATTAAATAATTAACCATTTTTAAACAATTTAATAAGGTACAAACTCAGCATATCTAGCAGGTTTCAAAGGAGGAGTCACAGTGACAGACAATATATCACTTAATAGGACTACTCCGGAGGAAGACTATTGAAATGAGTGTATAACTGGGTGCTCATTGAGGATATTGGATTTTGTCTTGAACATGTTAGAATTTCCAAAGTTTTCATTAATATACAAAATTGGAGGATATTGGATTTTGTCTTGAATATGTTAGAATGTCTAAAGTTTTTATGGGTATACATAATTGTCATGAAAGGTTATTGTCAACTTCATCACGGTGTTTCCTTATTCGACCATTGTAACACATGTAAAAAAAAGACATACTGTTTTTCTACGAAGCCGGAGTTTTTCAAAGGGTGTTCTGCGCTAAGCAGTTGAGATGCTAACTTGTCCATTACTAGGATATCCCATAGTTTAGAAAACCATTGTGTAAGGGTTGGGATCTTTTCTGAGTTCCATAATTGAGCAATTAATGTTTTTGCGTCTATAAGAAGAAAATAATTTTTCATCCCAATGGTTGAGTAAAATAGAGCCAGGAGGGTTCGGAATCAGTAGTCCAGTGATACTTTCCATTTTTGGTATAAGTATGTCCCAAAAAGCTTTTATCTTCGGACATTTTCCCTCAAAACCTTTGTGTATATGGATGTAGTTGTTTACTTCACTACTAATACCTGAACTTTTGCTCCAGTGGGGATCCAAAGCGACCCAGGTCATTTTCATCTCCACTGTTTCAGGCGAGGCTAAGAGCTTCCAGGAAAGGAGAAGGAGGGGGAGGGGAGGAGATTGGATTTATACCCCACCCTTCACTCGGAGTCTCAGAGCGGCTTACAAACTCCTTTCCCTTCCCCTCCCCACAACAGACACCCTGTGAGGCAGGTGGGGCTGAGAGAGCTCTGGCAGAAACTGCTCTTTTTCAAGAACAGCTATTATCAGAACTATGGCTTGCCCAAGGTCATCCAGAAGGTGCAAGCGGAGGAGTGGGGAATCAAAACCGGTTCTCCCAGATTAGAGTCCGCACACTTAACCACTACACCAAATCCAACAGTCCAACCACCGCACCACCCTGGCTACTCTGTGTGCAGGCACAGCTATGGTTGAAGTGGGGGAAAACCTCCTCTGTTTCATATGGGCTGCAAGTCTTTAGGCAAGGTCTCACAACTGCCATCTTCCAGGACTAAAATTAACCAGAAATCACCCTGTTTTCTCCTGACAGGTCTCTCTCTCTCTCTCTCTCTCTCTCTCTCTCTCTCTCTCTCTCTCTCTGTCTCTCTCTCTCTCTTTTACTGAAGCGTTCCTCTAACCAAATGTACCTATTGTTATTTTACTTGATTCATTTGTACCCCGCCTTCCTCCCCAATGGGAACCCAAAGGGGCTGACATCCTTCTCCTCTCCTCCGTTTTATCCTCACAACAACCCTGAGAGGTAGGCTAGGCTGAGACTAATTGGCTGCTCAAGGTCACCCAGTGAGCGTCCGTGGCAGAGTGGGGATTGGAACCAGGGTCTTTCGGATACAAGTCTGACACTCTTGACTATTTAATTCATTCATAGAATCATAGAATGTTAGGGTTGGAAGGGACCTTGCAGGTCATCTAGTCGAACCCTCTGCACTCTGCAGAAGCTTAGCCGAAAGAGAGCCCTATATATCTACAACATACCCAAAAGATGGTCGTCCAGGGAAGGAGCATCCACCACCTCCCAAGGCAGTCTGTTCCACTGCTCAACCACTCTTACAGTTAGGAAGCTAGCCGGTAACAACTCCCTTGTAATTTCCACCCATTAGATCTAGTCTTGTAATCTGGAGCAAGAGAGAATAGATCTGCTCCATCTTTTACATGACAGCCCTTCAAATACTTGAAGACTGCAATCACATCCCCGCATTCATTCATTCATTCATTCATTCATTCATTCATTCATTCATTCATTCATTCATTCAATTTATACCCTGCCCTCCCCACCAAGGCAAACTACTACATCACACAGGCGCTCAAAACATGTCCAAAGCCCTCCTCCCCCCAGCCCATCAACAACCATGAGAGGAATATCACCTGGGTTTGATTCCCCTCACCTCCACATGCAGCTGCTGGTGTGACCTTGGGTCAGTCACAAGTTCTCTCAGAGCTGTTCTCTTAAGGGTAGTTCTTGAGAGAGTACTCTCAGCCCCACCTACCTCACAGGGCATCTGTTGTGGGGAGGGAAAGGGAAGGGGATTGTAAGCCAGTCTGAGACTCCTTCGGGTAGTGAAGAGCAGGGTATGAATCCAATCTCTTCTTCTTTTCTTCAAAGTTTCGTGACTGAGTGGAGATTCAAATCCCATTCTCCTTGGTCCAAGCCTGGCTGTTCACACGCTACACCAGACTGTCTCTGTTCATCCCCTATGCCCAAGTTCCTCTTTGCATGATGAACGTAGGGGTTACGGTCGCAATACGGCAGTGGCATGGATGGTGGATTTCATGATTGCTGACGGCACTGGCAATATCCAGTAGGTGCCCATGTGTCTTATGCAATCTCGGCTCGATTCACATGCCAAATAGCAATGGCGTGACTATCTAAGGAATGCGTCAGTGTTGCCTTGTAGTGATATACTATCATTTGAGTGCTGCAAAAATGTGATACCCAACAAGAAGTGGTGTCTTTAGGAAAGGCATCTGGCTTCTGCACAAGCATCCATGGTGCTTTTTTCTGTGCCCTGCAGAGATCATAGGGCAGAAATGGTGATTGCCCCTTAAAAAATCTGACCTTCTGCCAACTGAACGGCTAGAGTCCTTTCCTTCCTGCCCTATTGGGGGAAAAAATTCTTCATTTTAGCCTGACTCTTTGTGGGGGTAGAGAGCATAGTTTTCTAGTACCTGCCAGCCACATTCCCCAAGTGTTGAACCGGTACTGGAGATGGAAGATCTCCCATGGCTTGGTCGTGCTTATTTTCTCCCCAAGACTGTAGAAGATGGCCCAGCTATGTTGGATTAAAGGTAAAGGTTCCCTTGCTCAAAAGCCAGTCGAATCCGACTCTAGGGTTGCGGTGCTCATCTCCATTTCAAAGCCAAAGAGCCAGCACTGTCCAAAGATGTTTCCATGGTCATGTGGCCGGCATGATTAAACACCAAGGCGCACGGAACGCTGTTACCTTCCCACTGAAGTGGTACCTATTTATCTACTTGCGATTTCTTGCTTTCGAACTGCTAGGTTGGCAGGAGCTGGAACTAGAGACGGGAGCTCACTCCGTCGTGCGGCAGTCTCGGGTCTTGAACTGCTGAACTACCGACCTTCCACAGCCTGCAGTTCAGCGTCTTAACCACTTGAGCCACCGCAACCCTATGTTGGATTATTGGCTAGCTAATATGCGATGCAGTCTGAATAACTTGGAATGCTGTTCCATCTGTCCAGTGGAGGGGGTCACCCAGGCCATAGAATGATAGAATCACAGAGTTGGAAGGGGGTCACCCAGGCCATCTAGTCCAACCCCCTGCTCCATGCAGGATCAGCCTAGAGCCTCCCTGACGAGTGTTTTTCCAGCTGCTGCTTGAAGACTGCCAGGGAGGGGGAGCTCAACCACCTCCCTAGGCAGCTGATTCCACTGTTGCACAACCCTGACTGTCAAAAAGCTTTCCTAATATCCAGCTGGTATCTTCCCACCCTTAATTTAAACCCATCATTGCGAGTCCTCTCCTCTGCTGCCAACAGGAACTGCTCCCTGCCTTCCTCTAAGTCACAGCCCTTCAGATACTTCAGGAGAGCAGTCCTATCCCCCCTCAATTGCCTCTTCTCCAGGCTAAACATTCCCAAGTCCCTCAGCCGTTCCTCATAAGTCTCCAGGCCCCCGATCATCCTTGTCGCTCTCCTCGGCACCCGCCCCATTCTGTCCACATCCTTTTTGGAGTGAGGCCTCCAGCACTGCACACACAATACTCCTGGTGCCGCCTGACCAATGCAGTGTACAGCGGGACTATCAGATCTTGCAATTTGGATGTTATCTTGGCTTCAATAAATCCCTTCTGAAGTAATGGTGGCTCTCCACCCCTTGCGTTGCTCGGATCAGAGCCACGGGCTTGGAAAATTTGAGTCTGGGGGCACAAATGGCACTAGATGTCCAGCACCCATGGCTCACCCTTCCAAAGAGATTGGGCAAACGTGAACCAAGGTGGCATGGATTACCCATAGGGAATAATTGAATCGACGCTTGCCCATAGGGAATAATGGAGTCCATACATCCCCGTAGAAGAAGAAACTGCTCTCTTTCAAGAACAGCTCTTATCAGAACTACGGCTTGCCCAAGGTCATCCAGCCAGGTGCAAATGGAGGAGTGGGGAATCAAACCTGGTTCTCCCAGATAAGAGTCTGCACACTTAACCACTACACCAAACTGTAGGGAATAATGGAGTCCATGCTTGCCCATAGAGAATACTGAAGAACACACTTGCCCATAGGGAATACTGGAGTCCCAACAGGAGCAATATGGGTGGAAATACTGGGCCCTAAGGATTACTTAAGGGGGGGGTGCACTGTCATTTACCTGTGGGTAACCTATCTATGTAAGCTGACAGGAGAAAAATGGCAAGAACAGAAGGCATGGGTTCCTGCTTCTAAACAAACACCCCTCTTGCGTGGTTGTATAGTACAGCTTTTTAATTACTACATGCAACCTGATTTGAGGATCTGGACTCCTCAAGAATTCTTGAAGAGCCAGTATGGTGCAACGGTTAGGAGCACGGAGTCTAATCTGGGAGAACCAGGTTTGATTCCCTACTTCTCCACATGCAGCTGCTGGTGTGACCTTGGGTCAGTTACAAGTTCTCGCAGAGCTGTTCTCTCATGAGCAGTTTCTGTCAGAAGTTCTCTCAGCCCCACCTACCTGACAGGGTGTCTGCTGTGGGGAGGGGAAGGGAAAGGAGTTTGTAAGCCGCTCTGAGACTCCTTCAGGTAGTGAAAGGCAGGGTATAAATCCAATCTCTTCTTCTTCATCTTTTTAGTAAAGGCTTTCTGTTTCTCTGTTCCTTGGTTGTACTTTCCAGTGATGCTGGAGGGAATCATCTTCTGAAAACACTTTCATCCAGGGAAGGGGGGTGGGCCAGACAACAAAGGAGGGTTGCCACCCTCCAGGTGGTACCTGGAGATCTCCTGCTTCCTGATCTCCAGGTGATGGAGGTCAGCTCCCCTGGAGATAGGGCTGCCACCTCTGGGTTGAAAAATACCTGGAGATTTTGGGGGGTGGAGCCTGAGAAGAACAGGGTTGCGGGAGGGGAGGGACGGGACTTCAGTGGGGTACAATGCCATAGCGTCCACCTTCCAAAGTGGCAATATTCTCCAGGTGAACTGATTGGTGTCACCTGGAGATCCATTGAAATAGCGGGAACTCTCCAGCCACCACCTGGAGGTTGGCAACGCTGCCTGGAGAAAACCCTTCCCCGGGCTTCACCCCCCCCCAAATCTCCAGGTGTTTCCAACCCAGAGCTGGCAAACCTTCAAGAAAGAATGAATGAAGGAGGGATAGAGTGATCTGGTGGAGTGGCGGTACATTCAGCAATGGCCCTTTCCCCTTGTTTGGTGTAGTAGTTAAGTGCGCGGACTCTGATCTGGGAGAACCAGGTTTGATTCCCCCACTCCTCCACTTGCACCTGCCGGATGACCTTGGGCAAGCCATAGCTCTGGCACAGCTGTTCTTGAAAAAGAGCAGTTTCTGTCAGAGTTCTCTCAGCCCCGCCTACCTCACAGGGTGTCTGTTGCGGGGAGGGGAAGGGAAAGGAGTTTGTAAGCCGCTCTGAGACTCCAAGTGAAGGGCGGGGTATAAATCCAATCTCTTCTCTTCTTCTTCTTACACCTCCAGAAGAACGACCGGGCAGCCCTATTCTCTTTCCTGTCCAGCCGGGAAGGAAGAGGGACCTCGCCTCCCATAGCTTCGGCTCAGGTGGTGGCCAAGGCGGGGAGGAGAATGTTCTTTGCCCAGGCCTTGCCTGGAAGCGCCAGAGCAGCCCATACATAGCCAGGGCCTGGCCAAGCCATGGGGGCCGTCGGGCCTGTGGTAAACCGAGAGGCCTCTCTATTTCGCCAGGCTAAAAATAGCTCGGAGGGAGGGAGGGAGGGGGGGTATATATATATATATAAAAAAAGGGCAGAGTCAGGCCCCTGCAGGACTAGTAGTCAATGGGCTGAGAGAAGGGATTGAACTCCCCACTCGGCCATCCCCCAGCTGAAGGGCTATTTTTTGCCCTGGGTGACTAAATATGGTCAGGGAGGGAACGGCAGGAGAGGAGGCCCGCTCGGCTGGGCCGCGTGTTTGGGATGCTTAGCTGGGTATATAAGCACTGGAAAGGTGGATTCGTTTCCTGACCAGCGGCTTTGCCCGGCACCCCTGGACTCTGTGCGGGTTCTCCCCTCCCCACCCTTCCCCCCTCTCCAACCCCCCCCCACCCCACCCCACCCTTCTTCCTTTCTCGCTTTTGTTTCCTTCTGACCTCTACCTCGGGCTGACCTTTTGGGGGAAGTGCAATATTTCTTAAAAGGTGGGGTGGTGGTTTTTTTTTTTTTTTTTTTGTCGTGTGGGAAAGCCAGAGCAGAGGGGGAGGGCGGGGAGAGGTGGCAGGAGAGTTCTGCAGAAAAAGAAAGAAAGAAAAGGGGGAAAAAAACGAGGGAGAGAGATCCAGGCTTCCTGCTGGAAGGTGTATGGCAGACTCCTGCACATGGCAGGTTACTTCGCCTTAACTCCTGCGTCGCCCTTCTCTTCTCTGCTCGCTCTCTCTCTCTCTCTCTAGCCTCAGCCTGGCGAGCTCTCTCTCTCTCTCTCTTCCTCTCCACCTTTGACGGAGATGCTGCAGGAGGCATATAGATATAGTGGAAGCCTGGCTGGGGGTGTTGGTGAGGTGGAGCGTATGTGGATCTGTGCGTGGGGGGGAATGTATGGAAGAGATGGAAGGAAGCTGGGGGTGGGGTTGCCTGAATTCTCTCTCTCTTTCTCTCTCTTTCTCCCCCTCCAAGTAAGGTCTAATACCATTACTGGGGCCTGCTCTCTCTCTCTCTCTCTCTCTTTCCTCTCCTGCATTAGAGATTAGCTTTAAGGCTGACGGCTGCTGCATGCAACGCATTATTACCTTGTGATTCTGTGACCCTCCTCTATGCATCCCTAACTCTCGAAAGCTGATTCAGCTTTCGGCTAGTGCTCTGGTGACTTCCACTGCTGCAACAGGGAAAAAAAAATCTTCTAACTGGTATGTCTTTTTTTCTCCCTCTCCTCCTCTCCCCCCCCACACCTACCCCTCCCTTCCGTTCCCCCTTTACTATCTGCCTTCCCCCCCCCTTCTCTCTCTCAACTGCACCAGCTGAGCTTTGTTTTAAAGGGACCCACTGCAGGACTCCCCTTGTGCATGCGGCCAACTTGGTCGTTTCACTTAAAATGCATGCTTCGGGATCCGGCGTAAAACTGTGCATGATATTGTACCTGGGGAGGGAGGAGGTGGGTGGGTTCGTGTTAGGCTGTTTGGGATCCTTTTTTTCTTTCTCTTCCCCCCCCTCTCCCCCCCCCCTCTTGTTGTTGTTATTCTAATGCTGTAACACACTCCGCATTTGAGGGGGAGAGGAGAGGGGGGAAAAAAACTGCAGAGCAAGCAGTGGACTAGAATAATCTGAACTGAAACGCTAGAACTTTGACATGCAGTCATTTCGCAAGGTTAAACCGGTCTTTTGAAATGCCTCGTTCAGATGGGAGCCGGCTCACGACAGCTGTGGCCAGGCTGGTGGTGCTGGTGGTGTCGGTGGTGGGAGAAGAATCTTTTTTGATATTAATAACTAGTGGCCATAAGCGGGAACGAGAGTGACTGAGCCTAGGAAGGGAGAGGGGAGGGAGACCCGGGGGTTAAACTTAGCCTAACTTAAAGTGCTTTCAACGCTGCGGTGATTTAACCATTGCAGTACCGAGGATGGGAGCATTAATTACCTGTGCATGATTTATGGGTAATCAAAATGGGGGATGGGGTGTGTGTGTGAGAGAGAGAGAGAGAGGAAGAAGAGGAAGATTGGCAAGGCAAAGAAATCGGAGTGTGAGTTGCAAGTGAGAAGTCTCTCCTCCGAGACTTCTGCTTTTTCTCGGCCTTGAATATTTTACTCGGGATTAGACGGGGAGGTCTCCCCCTTCAGACTTAGAAAGTTGGATCTAATTGAGAATGCGCTATAGATCTGATGGATGTGTGTGTGCTGTAGATATCTCTCTGTATTATATACATAACACACATGCGTGTCTCATGTATGCATGTGTGTGGGTGTGTGTCTCTCTATATATAGAGACACACACACAAATACATATAAATTAGTATTGTTCAGTATTCAGTATCACAGACTTACTCAAGTTGCTTACAAGGAAGTGAGCCTGAGATTGCAGCCTGCCTAGAATGTGTCGATGCCTCAATATTTCCATATATCATGTTGCTATGTCCATAGCTGTGCCTCTCTATAAGTTCGAGGCCACCATACGTGTGGGTTTCCTGCCTGTGAAATGTATATGTCACGGCTGCAGTCACCGATTCATATTCTGCGGAGTAGCCCCATTCATTCCAGCGGGGCTGCTCCCGAGTTGAGGCATTCAGGGTTGCAGCTTCTATCACTCAGTGGGGTTCCAGCCCCCCCCCTCCAGTCTGTGCCATGCATGTGTGTATCAGGAAGAATGAATTCCTAACACTCAGCAAGAATGTGCAATTGTGTAGTCAGAGAAGCAGTCATAGGACTTGCTGCATTGCTCCTGAACGGGCTCTGTGGTAACTCTTGCTCAGAATATCATTGCTAATGTTGAGAACTGGAATAATAGTAATAATAATAATAATCACCCATTTGCTGGGCGGGCTGAGCCAGCCTCCCTTGCTCTCCAACTTTTCCCACCAATTGCTTCCACTTGAAGGTATCCCTGCCTTGCTTTGGGCCTTTGCAGTCTGTTCTACTGCTCGGCACAAATGGCCATTTTGCGAATATTCGAGTTGTTTTCGGCAAAGGGGTACAGGTCAGAAGCTCCACCATTAGGGCACAGCCTGATGCCTTTTTGCCGACACACCCACAGGAGAGTTCCCCCTCTCTCTCTCTCTCTCTCTCTCTCTCTCTCTCTCTCTCTCTCTCTCTCTCTCGGTGACTTCTCTTTCCTCTATAGCCTCTTCCTAAATTAAAAGGGGGAAAAAAAAGGATTCTCCTTTCCCTGGGATCTGGCTTTCTCTCACCTTCTTATCATGCACAATTCCAACCCCCCCACCCCCCTGCCCGCCCATGAATGAAGGAGCCATTCCAGATGAACATGAAGAGTTTCGGTTGCCCTCTGTTATCCTTGAGGGTGTGAAAATGATAAATAACCCTGACTAAATGTAAAAGCAGCAGCTGAGCTATATAATTCTGCTGTGCTAAAAGAAAAGGGGGGGTGGGGAGAGAGAGAGAGAGAGAGAGAGAGAGGACTTTGGGGCAGTCACAATCCCAGTGCAGGGCGAATGTAACACAAATTACTCATCCCTCTCCCCCAAACCACCTCTCCAACAGCAGCCAATGGCCCCCATATTAATCTCATGCCAGACTCAACAAACTTTGAGGTGACTTTCTCCTAAGTCTCTGCTGCTCTGGAAAGAGACAGCACTACTTTCCCTGTTCTCTTTACATAGGCTCCGGCCCGTCCATTTTGTATCTGGGTATCCAGGAATTCCCCTGGTCGCCAATTAGCGAGTGTTTAATTTGTGCAGAGAAACTGTGGAAATATTCAGGGAGGCACTGCTAATGTTGATAGCCACAGAGTGTATTTTATAATAATTTTAAAGGTGGAAAAAGAAAGGGAAGTTGTTGAGTATTTCTGCCCACTTGTGGCTATTTTAATGACTCCCCCCCCCACTGGAATGAGAGAAAACTACCTGAAGGCCTGGTTCTTGATCCGATCTGCTTGGATTTAGGTATTTGTAGATGATTGCTGAGCCAGGATACTTTTCAGCCCTCTCTTTTAGCATATGTGCTGATTCTATATCCTGGATCTTTCCCCACTGGCTTGGAGGAGGAGGCACCTTTTCCTGTCTTCTGAATCCAGCCCCCTGAAATTTGGCTGTCATTGAAATTCGTACTTTTAAAGAAAAAAAATACGAAAATGAAATGCCGGAGAAATGATGGGACTATCCAATCACATCACTTAAAAAAAAAAAAGATTATTTAACTGAATCAGCGCATAGGCCCTGAGCAAGACAAAACAGTTCACCAAGGGAATTGGTAGAATGTCGAGAAAGTCAACTTTGTCAAATGATTGACACTGCGATTTCTCAGCTTGATAGTGGCAATTTGGCGCAAGTTGGAGGTGGGATTGAAGAGGGGCACCTTTGGTTCACGGTTCCATTTAAAACTGTGGTGTGGTGGGCGGTGGGGTGGGGCTGCGAGACCCATCGATACAATTAAGTATTCCAAAGTGCTTAGTTTGCCACTTGCTAAGTTTACTTAAACCCTCTTTAAAGGGTTCATTAGAAGACTGTGAGAAATGGTAAAATTCGTTAACATTAAGGCAGCTGCTCTGCATTTGCCTGTAAATTGGTATTGATCTGCATGGCTCAGGCTGGTGGCAGGGAGGGAGGGTGGAGAGAGAGAGAGAGAGAGAGAGAGAGAGAGGAGGTAGCCGTCAGATGGAGCAGGTGAGTGGACAAGCGGCGCGCACACCATTACAGCAATGCTGAACGAGCATTATGCACCCAGTGTGACCTCCTAGTTTGCTGGATGTCTAAATCCGGCTCACAATAGTCTCCTATTCAGTACACTCATCATTCTCAGCGGTGCCACTCGGACCTCATTGTTAGGGGAGCTTTAAAGCTCAGAGCGGCTGTGAGGTAACCCGTGAGAAGAGGGGAGGAAAAGAGAGAGGAGGAGAGAGAGAGAGAGGGAGAGGAGGAAAAAAAGAGGGAGCGAGAGAAAGAGAGAGACTGCCTGATGGAAACAGGAGGGAGAGGCGAGGGTCTGACACACATGGGCACACTCTTACATGCACGCAACGGGGGAGTGACTCACACAACCATCACTCCGGCCTGTGCCTCCTTTGGGGGCCATTTCTGCTCTGTCTGTCCTTTTGCCTGTCTGCAGGTCTGTCTCAGGCATCCTCTGATGTCCCGAAGTTCAGCCAGAAGATACTTTAGAAAATTCCGGTCTCTTTCCTCCCCCCCAAAAAAGAGGGGGGACAGACCCAAGGGAAAAACAAAAAGCCAGGCCATTTCCTTCATGGGGTTTCTAATCCTTCAGGCTGTGTCTCACTTTCAGTGACCTGGAAAAGGGGGGGAAATTATGTCATTGGATTCCTGAGGTAAGGTTGACATTCTCTCCTATTTCTTATGTTTTATTTCCAGCTTAATTGACCAATTTCTTCTGTTTTAGGGGAATTTGTGTGTGGGGGGTTTACTTTGATGGGCTTTTTAAGATGTGTTGAATGGGACATGTTAGATTAAATTTATAAAGCAGACCTCTGATGTTCTCTTAAAGAGATCGAGGGTTGGGTGTCAATGACTGTGGTAAAATGTTGGTTTAGAAGGGAAAGAAAGCGGTATCTTTATTGGTGTATATGCTGAGAGGGGGAATCTGTTTTCTGAAGAGCATGTGAAAAGACATTAAAAATCCTCTCGTCACTCTGTATAATGTATATCGGGAATATTTATCATAGCTGGAAGTTCCATGTTTTAGAGGAAGTGTTGTTGTTTTTTTTAAAAAAAAGATCTTGCCATGCTGTAGAATCTGTGCTGTCTTCAAATGAAATGTCTTTTAAAAATATATACATGCTGTTTCTTTTCTGTGAAAATGAGTTTTGTGTCCTTGCGGGATTTGCTTTGGACTGTTTAATTTTTGCATACTCTACTGTCCACTTCTGGCGTCCGTGAGAGGCGTCCGTGAGAGAGGAAAAAAAGGCTGCCTGCATCTATGACTGGTCAGAGATTAGACAGAGACAAGGTGGCTGAGTGTCTTTGCACTGATCTATATTGGATCGGAGGGACTAGGCAAGAGCCAGGAAAAGTCTGCCTTTCCCCCCCCCAAAAAATGGAACCTCCTTGGGCCATGGATGCTCGGACAGTCGAGCGTCTTAAGGGGCTCGCTCCGAAACTGCCTGCTTGAGCGACATACTTCTTTATATGCCCATATGAACTTGGCAAACTGTGGAATGTAAAGAAGTATGTATTTCAGGTATGGACCTTCTCAATGCCGCTAACGTGGGATGCAGGGCGGAAGAGGTAAAAAGGGGGGGGGGGAAGGAGAGAGAAAGGTTCACTTCTTTTTTTTTATTTAATGCCTGACACGGCAGACTGACTGGAGAGTCAATTGATGATCGTGTTCCAGCGCGTGTATTGTTCTGTCACTTTGGCTGTGTCAGCAGGTGGGAAAGCTCATCAGGACATTAAATATTCAATATGCTGACTGCAGTATGGGCTTTGAAAGGCAACGCCAGAGGAAATCTTTGCTGTCCACTTTTGCGGTTCACTTTCTTTCATTTTTTTTTTTTTTAAAGCAGAGGTAAAGGCCCCGTTGCCTCCCTCCCCTCTCGTGCGGATCAAAAGATGCCTACATTGCACAGGGATTGATTTTGCGATCCTAAACAAGAGAAAGGAATCTCTCTGTGTTTGTGAGTTTGTGTGTGTGAGAGAGAAAGCAGGGGGGAAAAAAGGCAGGCGATAAAAGTACATGCGACGTTTCAGGGCTATGCCGGGTTTTAAAAGTTGCCCCTTCTCCAGACTTTGGTGTGTTAAGAAAGAGGCTTAGTTATATGGCCAATGAGGGATGGGGGACAATTTGAGACAATGCAAGCCTGTTCATCTTTTTAAAAATGAGGCTGTGAGGGTGCTCGGTTTGCCCATTTTTAGGAGCGTTTGTGTGTTTTTGATCTCTTCGTCGATTCCATCCAGGGGGAAGTAGGATACAGTTAGGGGCCAATACACTCCTGCTTCCTCATTTAACAGAGCAGTCGCCTGTATACGAGTATTGATGGAGTCTTAAGCAGGGCAGAATATTCCTTAATGGGCCTCGATAGCATTAATCTCTTGACTGTTTAAAGCTTTTACCCTTAAAAAGGGTCCTTGGAAGGCAAAACCCTCAAAGCAATACATGTTTGAACAAAATTAAGTGGCGGGTTTTCCTCCCACCCCACTGAGATTCATTAGCTGTACCTTGACGTATCTAAGCAGTGATGTGGGGGCCTTCCCCACTGTGCTTTCGAGTGGCACACTTGCAGATCTGACACCCAGCAATTCTTATACGCCACCCAGCCAACTGACAAACCCCCCAGAGCTGTGATGTCTTGATCCCCCCTGGCTGGGATGCTGAGCAAGCCGCCTTTGCTTCGTCTGTTGTTCGGTGTTGCTGAAGCTTCTCGGGAAGTGAAAACCTGGATGTTCAAGGGCTTCCTCCCCCTCTCTGTCTCCCCGGAATCCTTATCCGGATCCGCTCCGTGCAAGTCCCATTGTCAACTTGTTAGCTGCTACCTGGACGAGGATTTAACAGGAAAGCAGCAATTGTAAAATCAACGTGTCGCCCAGAACACAATAAGGGGGAATTTAGATCATAGAGCATTTGATCGATATTATGGGGGAGGGGGAGGGAATCTTTTCTTTTTCTTTTTCTTTTTCAAATTCTATGTAGCTGCCAGTGAATGCAGACAAAGAGGTGAGCTGCGGACAATCCGGTTTGTTTAGCGCGCTGATTTGGGTGAGAAAATGAACTTGAGCCAGAGCCAAAGACGAGAGCCTACTGCGGAGGTCCAGAAAGTACATTTCTAAATAATGTGCTGGGGACCGGCCAGGGAGGCGGGGCCTTGCCAGTGCTGCGGTTGCATGCCCTTTTCCCTTCAGGAGAATCCCACTCATGTGAACTTATGTGGAATCTCCAACAGGTGTCCCAGCAGCAGTCTGGGTTAAACTTAAGCTGCCAAAAAGGGGTGACCTTTGGCTCAAATAGCAGGACAGCAGAGGGAGGGAGGGAGGGAGAGCGAACGCACCAGGACTGCAAATGCTTGGGAAGGGGGAGAGGTAGGGGAGCTGACTCACGGTCTTCACCTGCGGTTCTGCATTCAGTCCAGGTTCCAGAAGCTTTGGTCACGTCTAAGGGGAATGGCATCAAGCTAAGCAAACGTGCCTTTGGGGGCAAGGGCCAGTGCTCCCTCTAAGCTGAGTTAGCGTGAGCTAGCTCACCGTTTTTGGGCCTCCAGCTCACACATTTTTGTCTTCGCTCAGGAAGGTACCTGCAGGTTCAAAAAGACTGGGGACCAGTGTTCCCGCTAAGCTGAGTTAATGTGAGCCAGCTTGCAGCTTTTTAGCCTCCAGCTCACACTTTTTTTTTTTTTTGTCTTCGCTCAGGAAGGAGGGCTCCAGAGCAAACTAATTTATGCAGTAGCCAAATTGCTCGCTCACGACTTTAATGCCAGTCGCTCACAAAATAGAATTTTTGCTCACAAGACTCCACAGTTTAGAGGGAGCGTTGGCGAGGACTTGCAGTTTTAGCAGGAAAACCCTCCATGTTTTAAATCACAGGGACTAGAGCCGCAACAGAGCTCCCATGTTTCAGAATGTGAATGTCTCCGTTTCTAAATAAACCAAAGGACACTCCCAGAGGTCTTAAATACACTGGGCACTCGTCTCTGGAAGTCCCTCTGCAATCAATAGAACTTACATCATCACAACTCATCCAAGACAGAGGAAACGGAACAGGAATAATAAAGAAGGTTTACTGTCCAATCCTAGCCGCATTTCGCTTGACCAGGAAGAGCTGTTGCACAGCTTGTTGAGACCCACCCAAACAAATGTAGCTCATCAGTTGGGTCCTTCTAGGAGTTTAGAACTCTATAGTCCTGCTAGAAGTTTAGAACTCTATAGTCCCAGGCCGACAGAACAAATATGGCATCTCTGGTGGCCCCATGCAAGGCTGAGGGGCTGCGTTCCGCTTTTGGGATTACAAATGGTGCAGGCTGATTTGAAGAAGACTTATTTCCAAGTATATATGCAGGACTAAAAGCCTAATCATTTGACAGTGTTCATATCTGTTCTCTGGAAAATGCCTGTTCTGTCGAAGGGGCCATGACTAGGTTTGCCATCCTCCAGGTGGTGGTTGAAGATCTCCTGGGATTACAGCTGAACTCTAGGAAACAGAGATCAGTTCACCTGAAGAAATTGGCTGCTTTGGAAAGTGGACTCTATGGCATTATACCCCACTGCAGTGCTGCCCCTCTCCACACACTGCCCTCCTCAGGCTCCACCCTCAAAATCTCCAGGTATTTCCCAGCCTGGAGCCGGCAATCTAGCCCTGACTAAGTGGCTGTGCATTTGCTTGGCATGTAGAAGATCTCTGGTTCAGTTCCCAGCATCTCCAGTTAAAAGGATCAGGTAGAAGGTGACATGAAAGACCTCTATCATGGAGAGCTGCCACCAGTCGGAGCGGACAGTAGACCAGTGGTCTGACTAAGCATAAGGCATGCAAATTAAACTCTGGGATGTTCAACTTTCTCGCTAATAAGCATGCTTAGAGTTAAAATCATATTTAGGATATCCGTTTTTCTCCCGGGCACATGCTACGTTGTGGAAATCTTCATCGATATGAAATAAAAAAAGGGGGGGGGAACTAACAACCATCCTATAACATTGGTTGGTTTTCGTATTATCCCAAGATTGCAGATGACAGTGGGGATGGAGGCTTAGAGTGAACAGCTTGCCTGAGGCCACAGAAGCATTCACAGCAGGGTCTTTCAGATCCACAACTCAATCTCCTAGTTGCTGGACTAGTAGTCCAGGGTCCACGGTAGTCAGAAAGAGAAGGCTGGGATCAATTCATCTCAAATGCTTTACATCAAAGCTTTGTCGCCCAAAAGCTCTGCGTAGCTCCTCAGACCAAATATGCCACCGTTCTGCGGGACAACTCTCGAAAAATGTCCATTTTCCCTCTCCCGCCAAGTCAGTGGCGGCTAAGAGCAGAGTAGACCTCCAAATCCACTAAACTCTTTCCGGGTGATAAAAGACTCTCATACTCCCCGTTTAGCGTTAACATTTTATGGGATGAGGCGGTGTTTAGAATGAACGCATTAGTGTTTTTGGAATTAGCCTTGGCAGAGCAGTAAAATGATATTTCTAAGGTTTGTGTCTGTAGCTTCCCCTGGATTGTAAATCACCCACACTGCCGCACTGAATTGAAAAAAGGGAACACATTTCTTCGCTTGCTGGGATATAAAGTGAGATTCATCTCTGCTGGCCATGCCTTGCTTTCTGCCTATCTGTCTGTTTGTCGTAAGAGTTATACGTTCCAAATTCGGAAATAAGAGAGGAAGCTGCAGAGCGCCGGGGATTTCCAGTGCGGAACAACCTGGTGCCCTCACTTTCTAGAATAAAAGACAACCGTTACGTTCTAGGGATTTGTATTTGTTCTAGAATAAGGGACAATCCACCCAGAGGCCGCGACAGCCCTTGCTGAGGTCCACATTTCCTTCTTTAACTGGGATTTCACTGCCGCTTTCCTACTTTTTGTTTATATACTTTCAGGATTGTGAGATTCCATTGCTGATTTGAATGCACAAGCAGCGTTTTAATGCCGGGTGTTTTTTTGGTTGTTTTATTTTTTTTAGAAAAAATAATGTCCTCCCTCCCTAGGAATTAATAGGCTCGTTAATCAAATGAAATTACATTAGGAAGTAACTAAAGCATGCGGCTTTAAACTTTTTGTAAATATTTGGGAAGCCATAATTTTGGGGATTGCCCTTTACGAGGTTAGCGGTTCAGATCCAACTGTCCTGTACAGAGAGGGAGAGAGAAGAAGAAGAGATGGAAGAAACATGGAAAGGTGGGCTTGAAAGAAGGCATCATAGGGTTGCCAGCTCTGAGTTGGGAAATACCTGGAGATTTTTTTTTGGCGGGGTGGGGAGGGACCTCAACAGGGTACAATGTCATAGATCCCAACCTCCAAAGCAGCCATTTTCTCTAGGGGAACTCATCTCCGCAATCTGGAGATCAGTTGTAAAAGCAGATCTCCAGGCCCCACCTGGAGGCTGGCAACCCTAAGATACCAAAATACCAGATACGGTTGCCAGCTTCAGCTTGGGAAATTCCAGGATATTTGGGGGCAGTACTTAGGGTTGTCAGGTTCCCTGGCAACCAGCAGGGAAATGGGGTGGGGGGTAGGGTTGCCATATCTGATATGGGAAACTGCTGGAGATTTGAAGATGGGGAGGACAGGGACCTCATGGGAAACAAGGACATGGATTTCAACCTCCAAAGCATCCATTTTCTCCAGGGGAACAGATCTCTGTAGTCTGGCGATGAGCTTTAATCCCAGGGGCTCTCCAGGTCCTACCTGGAGGCTGGCATCCCTAGAGGTATTTGAGAAGAACACAGGAAGGAAGAGAGCCTTTGAGAAATGGGTACTGTAGTGTTCACTGCTCAAGGCTCCCAAAATGCTAGAACTCGAGGGCATCCAATGATACTGATGGGCACTAGGTTCAGGACGGACAAAAGGAAATACTACTTTACACAGAGAGTAATTAAAATGCGGAATTTGCTGCCAGGGGACATAGGGATGGCCACAGGAAGAAACAGCTTTAAAAAAGGGTTAGATAGATTCATGGAGGAGAGGTCTATCAGTGGCTACTAGCCATGGTGACTGAGGGGAACCTCCACATTCAGAGGCACTAAGTCTCTGAATCCCAGAGCTGGGGGCAACATCATGGGAAGGCCTCAGGCTCCGTGCCCCGTTGTTGGCTGTTCAGAGGAACTGGTTGAGGCCACTGTGTGAGACAGGATGCTGGACTAGATGGACTATTGGTCTGATCCAGCAGGGCTCTTCTCAGGTTCTTCTCAGGGGAAGGCCTTGGCCTCCATGCCCTGTTGTTGGCCATCCAGAGGAACAGAGACAGAATGCTGGTCTAAATGGACTATTGGTCTGATCCAGCAGGGTTCTTCTTGTGTTCCAATCCCCTCTGTGGGAGCTGATCTCTGTAGTCTGGAGAACGGTTGTAATTCTGGGAGAATCCAGGCCCCACCTGGAGGCTGGCAACCCAACTAGTAGCGGCTGATGCAAGACTGAGCCCTTCTTGTTAGACGTCTATTATTTCCCAGAATTCGGTGGGGATTCTTTTCTTTTTTTGGTCCTGTGATAACACACCTTTTTCTTTGTTTTTGGAAAGTGAAATATCGGGATGGAAGACATTTCTTAAAGTGTAGCGACAGATTGACTCCATAGTCCTCAGTCTGCAAGACCTGAGCAAGGCTGTGAATGATAGGATGTCTTGAAGGACGTTAATTCATAGGGTGGCCGTAAGTCAAAAGTGACTTGACAGCTCTTAAGAAGAGAAGAAGAAGAGACGGGATTTATACTCCGCCCTTCAGTACCCAAAGGTGTCTCAGAGCAGCTTACAAACTCCTTCCCCTTCCCACAACAGACACCCTGTGAGAGCCAGTTTTGTCTAGTGGTTAAATGCATGGACTTTGATCTGGGAGAACCGGGTTTGATTCCCCACTCCTCCACTTGCACCTGGCTGGATGACCCATAGTTAAGCCATAGTTCTGTCAGAGCTGTTCTTAAAAAAGAGCAGTTTCTGTCAAGAGCTCTTTCAGCCCCACCTACCTCACAGGGTGTCTGTTGTGGGCAGAGGAAGGGAAGGGAGTTTGTAAGCTGCTCTGAGACACCTTTGGGTAGTGAAGGGCGGGGTATAAATCCAATCTCTTCTTCTTCTTGAGGTAGGTGAGGCTGAGAGAGCTCTGACAGAAACTGCTCTTTTTCAAGGACAGCTGTGCCAGAACTGTGGCTTGCCCAAGGTCATCCAGCAGGTACAAATGGAGGAGTGGGGAATCAAACCCGGTTCTCCCGGATTAGAGTCTGCACACTACACCAAACTTAACATGTGCACACGTAGCGAAGGTGGGGGGTGGGAATTATTTAGAATAGATCAAATTTAAGGAAAGTGTTATGTATTAGGTCAGGAACATTCCAGGACTATCTACCAAAGACTGGCTGAGCTTGGAGCTCTAGAACAATAGCCCACCGGGACTCTGGAAGTGACCAATGAGAAACAAATGTGATGTAAATAGCCTAATCGTTGGGAGTTGGGTGTTATTTTTGCATGCGATTTAAACACGGCCATTGCCCTGGTTTTTTTAGCCTTGTCCCTGAAATAATAGAGTAGAGCTGTTCACTTCGACCCATCTTGAACCCAGTATTTAACAGAAAGCTTTATCCCTGGCTTTCATGCTTTCACTGTGGGGTTTCCGACTTCTTCTGTGTGACCTCCCTCATAGTGGGAAGGGTTGCGCTGATCTCATTCCCGTTTCCCCCCCCTTGCCCCAAAGTGAGATGAAGCCACTCCAAACTGACCACATCCTTCTCACTTTTTCCAGTACCTCGCTAGCGTCTTACGGCTGAAGTTCTTTCCTGCATCCCGTTCACGCGAGGCGAGTCGTTCCCTCAGAAAAAAAAAAAAAAAAGATTCGAGAGCTGTCGTCCAAACAGCTAAGCGGGGATTTGTTTTAAGAGGCAGTTGCTCAGAGGATTGTAAAAGCCATAAATCCAGTCAACCAAATTAGTTACATTTTCCTATTCTATGCCCCACAAAATCCAACTTAAAAAAAAAAAGTTAGAGACCTTGTGTGTAAGTGGGGGGGGGGAGAGAAAAGTTCCTGAATACACTGGGCCTATTTTGCATAGGCAAATTGGTGGAGGTAGTGGTGGTGAAGCGGCCAAATGTATAGGCCGGCATTTCCTAACGGGCAACTTCCTGAGCGATTCGGTTTGCTCGGGCTGATGACATATTACGGGAACGTCGATTTCTCTTCAGCCGCCGCAAATCAGGTGGCCAAATAAATACACTTCCCCACCCCATTTCTAAATAAATAATAATAATAAAGAAGATGGCTGTTTGCAATTCAAGTTTAATAGTGCATTCATCAAGAGCAATAAAGCGTTTTACTGCGCAAGGATTCCCGTGCATGGGCCAGCCCGGTTTGTTTGGTTTATTATTATTATTATTTTTTTTAAAAAGCACATAGGAAAGGAAAGCATCAGCCGTCTCACTTAAAACTGTCGACCCGGCGTGAAAAATGTGGCGTTGAGGAATAAACTGCTATTAAGCATGATTAGATTGACCTGCAGGACAGATATTTTAGCAGCTGTGGCATCACAGAAAGAGAATCGCTTGGACTGTATACACACACACATATACACACACTCACAAAGACTTAAATTAAAAATGAAGGGAGCTCAAAACCTTGCAGGTGTTGGGGATGAGGGAATCTGTGCGCTCTTATTCAAAGGGGGAATCATAATTTTATTTTATTTCGAGAGGAGTCATTGGCTGGGGTGAGGGTGGTATTAATTGCTACCACTTTAGCACAAATGGAAAGCACGTGACTCGTATCAACCAATCAAAAAAAATGTGCTGACTCAGGGTATGGGCTAGCTTACACGTTTGAGTGCAGACTAGATCAGCACTGCAGTGCAGTGCAGTGTCTCTCCTTGCCTTGGAGTCCAACTTCGCTGGCCAGGGCTTCCCTCGCGTTCTCGGGGAAAGGCTGAGGCCTTGAACGAGGCCCACAAGACAAGGCAAAATCCCACTCGCCGTTCATGTGTGGCCGCAAATATTTTTCCGCTGAGTTAGAAGGAACTGCAGCTTTGAACTCACCAGTCGGTGGGGTAAAGAGGGTTAAGGGAACAGAATCCCTTTGCCTGTGGTATCTACAACAGGGTTGCCAGCCTCCAGATGCTGGGTGGAGATCTCCTGGGATTCCAACTGGACTCGAGGCGACAGAGGTTAGTCCCCCTGGAGAAAATGGCCTCTTTGGAAGGCGGACTCTATGGCGTTATACCCCACCGAAGAGCCTCCCCTTCCCAAATCCTGCCCCCTCAGGCTTCACCCCCAAAATCTCCAGGTATTTCCTAACCTGGAGCTGGCGACCCTAATTTAAAATCTTTTTTTTAAAGTAGGTTGGCCGGTCACTTGCCGCTTCCTGGTGCTAAAGTTTCCTGCCTTCTCTGCCGTGAGCGTGTCACAATCTGCTTCTGCTTTAAAACTTCCAGCCCCATTTCTCAAACCGGTGGCACTGCGGTATTAACGATGATGCAACGGTGAAGTCAACTTTAGACTGGCTTGTCGAACCGGGCGGTGGAATTCAGTCAAAGCCCCTCTGCTTTCAGAGAAGTCACATAGCCTTTATGATCTCTTGGGCGAGGCAGTTCTTGAATTTCCCCAAACTCATTTAGCGGTCGAAAGACAAAACGTGTATTTAAAAAATGCAGCACATCTCCATTAGAAACAATGTTGATACTGTGTGTGTGTGATAGGCTTCCCAGCCTCCAGGTTGGGGGCCTGGAGATCCCCCGCTTTTACAACTGATCTCCAGCTGACAGAGATCAGCTCCCCTGGAGAAAATGGCTGCTTTGAAGGGTGGACTCCAAGGCATTGTGCCCTGCTGAGGCCCCTCCCCACCCAAACCCCACCCTCTCCTGGCTCCACCCCCAAAGTCTCCTGGTATTTCTCAACCTAGACTTGGCAACCCTAGTGTGTAAAGTGCCCATAGGGTTGAGCCTAGGGTTGCTAGCTCCAGGTTGGGGAACTCCCTGAGATTTGGCGGTAGAGCCTGGAGAGGAAAAGGACAATGCCAGAGACTCCACCCTCCAAAGCATCTCTCTTCTCCAGGGGAACTGATCTCTGTAGTCTGGAGAGGAGCTGTGAGTCCTGGAGTTCCCCCGGCCTCACTTGGAGGCCGGCACCCCATGCCATTGTCGCACCCAACTTATGGCGACCCCCCAGCAAGGGGCTTTCAAGGCAAGTAAGTGGCAGAGGCTGACACCGCGCACCAGCATCTTAAAAAGAAAAGGGTGACTTAGCCATTTGTCCTGTCAGATGTACTCAAGTTCCTGTCATACATTAGCCTTAAAAGCCGCCAGCTACTGTTTGGGCTGAGGAAGGCGACCTCGGTTGCGCCTTCTGCGAAATGGGTTAGGGGTATGTCTGTGCGCGTGGAAGGCAACATTTAGCACAATCAGAAGTGATGTTTAAATTAAACGGAATCCCATTCGGAGTTGAATTCTATTTCAGCCAATGCTCTGAATGCACGACGTGTGCTGGCTTCCGTCGTGTGAACTATTACTTAGATCGGCAAGTCCCTCTCCGTGCTGTGTGGAAGGAGTCCCATTGCGTAGAGATAAATTGCTGCATCACAAATTAAACAAGAATGCGGCAGTGGCATTTGAAACAATTAAGCCCAGTGCAAGTTCACAGTGACTTGCCGAAATCTGTTGAAGGACCCATCAAACTCAAATTGACTTTGGATGTATTTGTCTCGGATCCTGCTTCTGTAATCATGTTTGTAAAAATAGTTTTGCTTCTGTTTTAAGAATATGGACAGAATCGATCCAGCGCCATGATTCCTGAAGGAGCCTCGGTATAACCGTTTCAACAAACTGTCTGCAGAATCTTGTCTCAAAAGCAGAATTTTCTGTCTTTTCCATGTCCTTCCCGCTCTCCCTGCAGGAATTCCCTGTTGCTTTTGTGCATACATCTCACCTTTTTTTTCCTCAATTCCCTCCTGGGTTCCCCTTCCCTCCCTTGCAAAAAAAAAAAAAAATTCAATGCATTTCATGTACTTGTGCACTGACGATGTTAGCTACTTTTTTTTTTTTTTTTAGGATAAATGTCGATTTTCAGGGTCAAAACAAAATCCCATGGCAAACACGTATCTGCTGCCAAAAACAGCAGCCACAAGGCTATCTGGGCATTAACAATGTTAGCTACTTTTCTGATATGTGTGGGCTTTCAGGCCCCAAACAAAATCCTAAGGCAGACATGTGACTTTTGGAGAAAACAGCAGCCATGACGCCTCGTGGCTGTTAGCTACTTGTTAGCCATTAAGTTAGCTTATTTTCCATAACATGTGAATTTTCGGGCTCAGAATGAAATCCTATGGTGAACATGCATCTGCTGCAGAAAACTGCAGCTGTGAGGCTAGTTGTGCGCTGAAAATGCTAGCTACTTTCCTGAACAGGTTTCCTCGGGAGGTGGTGGGCTCCTCCTTCTTTGGAGGTTTTCAAACACAGGCTAGATGGCCATCAGACAGCAATGCTGATTCTGTGAACTTAGGCAGATTGTGAGAGGGAGGGCAGGAAGGGTTGCTTCAGTGCTTAGTTCTCGTGGCCCTTTCTTGCACGCCCAGGGAAATGCTGATCGCCACTTTGGGGCCAGGAAGCAATTTTTCTCCAGACCAGTTTGGCCAGGGATCCTGGAGGGTTTTTTTTGTCATCTTCTGGGCATGGAAGAGGGGTCACTGGGTGTGTGTGGCGGGGAGCTTCCTGCATTGTGCAGGAGGTTAGACTAGGTGACCCTGGAGGTCCCTTCCGACTCTATGATTCTATGATACGTGTAGATTTCCAGGCTCAGAACAAAATTCCATGGCAGACATACGTCTGCTTCAGGAAACAGCAGCCATGTGCCTAATTCCCCGTCCTCTCACTGTAATACAAGGAAATGGAAGATGCAATGTCACTGTGACCATCGCCTCCGATCTAGAACAGGATGGAGGAAATGCACCCCGCATTGGTGTCATATCATACACTTCCTTGTCTGGATATTACAAGGGGAGAAAGAGGAGAAAACACACACGCAGTGGTGCAAATACACATTTCCTTCCCTGTAATATCTATGTTGAGCCTTCCCAATGGCTGCAATGAAGCCGGGGAATTCCCTTCCCAAAGATGCTCTCTTGATGCCCGCCCTTCTCGCCTTTTGTCAGAATGCAAAAAATGATTTTGTTTGATCAATTGCTCAGAGAGGAAGGAGGATACAGACTTTTTGGATTACGGCTCTGGCGCTGTTTTACTTGGCACTGCGGTTGTTTGATTAGTGCCTCTGTTGCTTTAAGCTACTTTTGGTAACCATCTTGGTAGACTAGTGGGGATAGAGTTATTAAAAATCAGTGGGAAAAGCAGTGGATTCTCATCTGACTGTCTGCTAATGTGATGGATTGCCCCTACTACTAGTAGTAGTGGTAGTAGTAGTAGCAGCTGATATGTTGACATCTATAAGTGCATTGTGAAACATAATAATTCTGTCTAGGAGTACAGCGATAGTTTCTGATGGATCATTTAGTTTCAGGTGATCATTTCATTGTACAAGTTTGTGTGTATAATTTGTGGTTTTTTCCCATTTATTTTAGGTTATGAAATAGCTTTAAAGGCCTAGACTTGTAATGAGACAAAGAAATAGGGCAAATTAGGAAGAAATGGTGTTTATTCAGCTATGCATGCCTAGAAGAAACATGGGACTTTCCCACATTCCTCTTGATTTCTGTAGCCCCTTATGACCTGGGGAAAGATAATCCATATGGATATGGCATCCATGTGGAGGAATAGACATGTAGGTTTATGGGCCGGAATGAGGAGGAACCAGGGGATGGAACCTACCCTTCTTCTGGGCAGAGCTGAACTTGCAGAAGGAGGAAGAGGAACCATTTCACCCCCCTTGCCTTTCTTCCACTCTCCCAACTAGGATTGCCAAGTGACTTACCAGCTTCAAGCGAGGGAGTGGTGGTCCCACTCTGGGACGTTCTATGCTACCATAGAGTTTTCAGGGTGATTGCTAGAGTGTTACCCAGTGATGTGCCCAGTGTGATGACATCACTTCCGGGCAACGTCATTGCGCCGGTCACATCAGCCTGATCTGGCCACTTCGGGGGTGGGATTCCCCCCACCGGCCAGATCTGGACCAGTAAATTGAGGGCCCTTTGAGTGGGGGAACCCCTGCCCCCCCCCGGGGGGGACCTAGCAGCCCTACTCCCAACTAGGATTGCCAGCCTCCAGGTGGGGCCTGGACATCTTTCCAGATTACAACTGAACTCCACATTACTGAGAGCCATTTCCATGGTGGAAATGGTTGATTTGGTGGGTGGACTGTATGGCATCATACCCTACTGAGGTCTCTGCCCTCCCAAGGCTCCACCCCCAGGTTTCCAGGGATTTTCCAGCCCCTAGTTGTCAAGCCCAATCAAAATCTGCATGGCTATGCTTCCACAGGGATCCTACCAGTGTTCCCTCTTAGCTGAGTTAGTATGGGCTAGCTCACAGTATTTTAGCCTCCGGCTCTCACAGGCTTTGTCTTCGCTCAGGAAGGATGGCTCCAGAGCCAACTGATTTATGCAGTAGCCAAATCGCTTGTTCACAACTTTAATGCCAGTAGCTCATAAGATAGAATCGCTTGCTCACAAGACTCCACAGCTTAGAGGGGGCATTGGATCCCACCGCCCTCAGAATGATCTTTCTGGGGGTCAGAGGAGCTGCAGGGAAACTCCTGTGCATAGAATGGTTGGAAATGGACTTTATCCTACAGAGTCACTTACTCGGCACTGGGTTCCAGTGAATCCACTGGAAAACCTTGTGTCTGAGCTGGAAGGCATTTAATCCATGATTGGCCAGTCACATGTTTAAATTGCTACTTTGTGCGTCCATGGTGATCAAGCGGTAAACATGTGTACATGAACCAACCCCAGTCACGTGCAAAGTGTTGTCCAATGGCTTGGAGTAACACCATGCATTTGTTTTTCATTGTTTCCTGCCAGGGCTTTTTTTGGTAGAAAAAGCCCAACAGGAACTCATTAGCATAACAGGCCACACCCAACAGCAGAAACTCATTAGCCTATTAGGCCACACCCCTGACTGCATAGTTCATTAGCCTATTAGGTCACACCCCCATGCCTTCCCTTGGCTTGCACGGGCGCCCCACAGCTGCAGGGGAGCCCAGGCAAGCCAGCCCTTGGAGTCGCTGGGGGAGGGGGCTGCTCTCCAGCCCCGCACACACAGGTTTTGGCTGTAGTGGGCGTGGCCAACTCTGAAGCCAGCCGGAACTCCGTTCCTGTGCATTCCTGCCCCAAAATAGCCCTGTTTCCTGTCATGTAGAATCCTGGCCTCAATCTTGCCTGCAGTGTTCCTAATTCTCAGCTGGTGGGAATATGTGAAACATTCCTTCTCATTCCTACCTCACTGTTTATCATAGAATCATAGAGATGGAAGGGGCCATACAGACCATCTAGTCCAACTACTCTGACCATGCAAAAGTAGGGTTGAAGTAGGGTTGAAGTAGGGTTGCCAGCTCTGCGTTGGGAAATACCTGGAGATTTGAGGGGTGGAGCCTGGGGAAAGGGCAGGGTTTGAGGAGAGGAGGGGACTCTGCAGGTTATGATGCCATAGATCCCACCATCTGAAGTTGCCCTATTCTTTAAGGGAACTGGTCTCTGTAGCCCGGTGATGCGATGTAATTCTGGGAGATCTCCAGCCACCACCTGGATTTTTGCAATGGCAGCCCTATCTACAGTATATAAAGAAAGTCCCACGGTAACCAAGAAATATAATAAGGAAAAGAGAAAACGCCTGTGGGACGACCCAATTAAGTTTGAGTAAGGCTTTTCAGCTAGTTTGGTGTAGTGGTTAGGAGCGTGGACTCTACTCTGGGAGAACCAGGTTTGATTCCCCACTCCTCCACATGCAGCCAGCTGGTGTGACCTTGGGTCAGTTACAAGTTATTTTAGAGCTGTTCTCTCGTGAGCCATTCTCGAATGAGGTCTCTCAGCCCCACCTGCCTCACAGGGTGTCTGTTGTGGGGAGGGGAAGGGAAAGGCGTTTGTAAGCCGCTCTGAGACTCCAAGTGAAGGGCAGGGTATAAATCCAATCTCTTCTCTTCTTCTTCTTCTAAATACATGATAAAATATATGTCCATGCAAAAGGTCCGACGGAATCCACCAAAAAGGTGATCAGACTGAAGAGCCTTCCTCTCATACTTCAATGGGTCGTCCCACAGACGTTTCCTCTTTTCCTTATTCTAACCCCATCTACAGAGCAATCCTAAACAGAGTCACAGCCTCCTAAGGCTATTGACTTTAATGGGCTTTGGAGTGTATAACTTTCTTTAGTATTGCGGGTGTAACTCTAGTTTGGATTGTGTGTGTGGAAAGTGCCGGCAAGTCGTGTCTGACTTACAGTGACCCTAGCAAGGGGCTTTCAAGGCAAGTGAGGAGCAGAGGCAGTTTGCCATGGCCTCCCTCTGCAGTCTTCCTTGGAGGTCTCCCATTCAGAAGAAGAAGAAGAAGAGAAGAAGAGATTGGATTTATAACCCGCCCTTCACTGCCCAAAGGCGTCTCAGAGCAGCTTACAAACTCCTTTCCCTTCCCCTCCCCACAACAGACACCCTGTGAGGTAGGTGGGGCTGAGAGAACTTCTGACAGAAACTGTCCTTGAGAGAACAGCTGTGCCAGAGCTTGTGACTGACTCAAGGTCACCTCAGCAGGTGCAAGTGGAGGCGTGGGGAATCAAACCCGGTTCTCCCAGATAAGAGTCCACGCACTTAACCACTACACCAAACTGGCTCTCAAGCAGTAACCAGGCTCTCAAGCTCTTCAAGCAGTAACCAGGGCTGACCCCGCTTAGCTTCTGAAGAGATCGGGCCATACCACATTGCCTTTCCCACTTCTACTCCGGATCGCCCTATTCTGTACATCAATGGAAGGTGGCTTTTCCGTGTCGTTCTGTTGCATGTTAGTTTGGAGGTTGGCTTGGAGCCTCACTTCGCTGTGCATTGTTCCCCCGTTTCAAAGCCAGGCTTTGCCGTGTTGGCACGGGTGTCAACTGACCCAATTTGGAGACACTTTGCCAGAATCGCACCTGGGCATTCTGACATTACAAAGATTTGTTCCTTCAGTCTCTCTCTTTTTTTGTTATTAAAAAAACCTGCCTCCTGACACACGCCATAAAAGCGCAAGCAGGAAAAGAGGTCATATGGGGCCCGAATGTTCAGTGTGTCTTTTGCCGAACTTTTGAAAAGCAGGTGGATTCTCAATAACAGTGAACAGGAACGCTCTTGTAGCTGCAGCGGTCGGCAGGATGCAGGCCGGCCCCGTGGACAGACCCCTTTTGTGCACTGTATAGTTATCGGTTTGTCGCCTATTGTTGCCAGGTCCTCCCGTGGCCACTGATGGGGTGGGGTAGGATTGTCAGCTTCAGGGTTGGGAAACTCCTGCAGATTTGGGGATGGAGCCTAGGGAGGGGAGGGACCTCACTGGGGCGCAATGCCATAGAGTTCACTGCTGGACCTCCTGAAGGCACCTGGTATTTTTGGCCACTGTGTGACACAGAGTGTTGGACTGGATGGGCCGTTGGCCTGATCCAACATTGGCTTCTCTTATGTTCTTATGTTATGTTCTTCTGTTTGGTGTCGTGGTTAAGAGCTGCAGGACTCTAATATGGAGAACTGGGTTTGATTCCCCACTCCTCTACATACAGCTAGCTGGGTAGCCTTGGGTCAGTCACACCTCTCTCACAGCTGTTCTCTCGAGAGCTGTTCTCAAAAGAGCTCTCTCAGCCCCACCTACCTCACAGGGAGTCTGTTGTGGGGAGAGAAAGGTACTACTGATATTACGTATTGATGTAACAGTGTCTCCAACTGCAAAGATTTCAAAATCAATCCTTTGGATCTGGTGTTTAAGTTTTAAATTCCAAATGAAGCCACTCTGAGGGTGGGGTATAAAACCAATTCTTCTCCTTCTCCTTCTCCAAAGTGTCCAGTTCAGTTCTGATCTCTGCAGTCTGGAGATGAGCTGTCATTCCGGGGGATCCCCGGGTCCCACCTGGAGGCTGGCATCTCTATTTTCACGCTGCACCGTTCCGAAAACTGAGGGTAATTGCATAATGCAGGGTCTTACCGTATATGGCAATGTAACTGGATTGGGCGTTTCAGACAGCCCTGATGAATTCAGATCCATACTTTATTTTTATCTGGCCTTAGATCTAACAATTTCTTCCTTTCCGCCACAAGCTTTTAGCCCATTATCACGAGCTCTCTTTCTAACCAAATCTGGGCTTTTAGTCTGCAATATCTTTCTTTGCACCTGTGGAAAAGAGCCTCTCCTGGTACGTTTTGTTAAATATATGTGTGCCAATATTGTAGGTGAACCTCTCCGACGGATTGACAAGCGTGTATTTAACCAGGGAAGGGGTGTGTATGTGGCGCATTACTTTCAAATCAGCCCTGCAGTGGGAAGTGTTTTATTATGATTCTTTGCAAACAGACAGAGCCTGTCTTGATAATGGCCGGAGTGCAGGAAATGCATATATGTTTTAGAGAGATCCATATATCATACGTCTCATCGAGGCAACTGACATCCCGAACAGATGTACGCTTTTTTTCATAAACCGGGTGTTGGATTTGCAAGCGGCTCGGCATGCCCAGATATGGCCAGTCTTTGCAAGAAGGCCTTGCCCTATCTAAAAAAGCCCAGAGACCCTCGTCCGAGTCCAAAGGGGACTAGGGAACAGCTGATATAAATAGTCGTCATTCTCAGCTGCCCTTCTCGTGAAACTGTATTCGGGAGGCATCCCGGCAATCGAGAAGCGCAAGGCCGCCCCTTGATAAACCAAGAGCCGGGGAGTGCAATGTGATCAGCGGTGCAACAGCTGTGGCAGCGGGAGCCACTCCCGCCAAGGCCTTACATAGGCAAGATCGGCGGAGAGGCATTTCAGGGCCGGAGGAATCCGGTGAGCTAACAGCCCCTGAGAATAAAGCGCCTTTCGAAAAGGACAGGACACCAGAGCCCGATCGGGAAAGTCACACGTTCTCCTTCGCAGGCTGTCGGATGACCCGCTGTTCTTTTTTTAACTCGTTTGAGTTCAGTGAGAAGTTAAGAGTAGACTTTTTTAAGGGGTGGGGAGGGAGAAAAAAACCAGAACTCTAACGAATTAGAAAGAGGAAGGAAAAGGACACTGTGGGGATCGAGCTGGCGAAGGAACACGTGGCACTGCCCGAGCCTTGGCCTGGAGACAAGTTGCAGCAGTCCCCCAAAAGAAAGACGGAGTCACCTTCGCAGCCTACCCCACCAGCTTGCTTCTGCAAGCCCCCTTCCTTTCTGCTGAGCCTCTGGGCTAGGATTTCCAGCATCCACGAACTGCAACTGATCTCCAGACTATAGAGATTGGTTCCCCTGGAGAAAATGGCTGCTTCGGAGGGTGGGTTAAGTCAGAGTTTGGGGAGAATGCTAGAGCATTGTCCCTAAGTGATGATGTCATTTCCGGGTTGCACCAGAAGTGATGTCACCGCATCGCTGGCAACATCACGATGTCATTTCCCCCAGCCTCTTGCCAATTGCCAGCCTTGGCCTGGTAACCCAACTGGGACAACTCAGCTGGGATACCATATTCTCAGGGCATTTTTTTCAGCGCTTGGGCCAAAAAAGGGCCAGTTTGGTGTAGTCGTTAGGAGCGTGGACACTAATCTGGAAGACCCACTGCTCCACATGCAGCTGCTGGAGTGACCTTGGGTCAGCCCCAAGCTGTCTCAGAGCTATTCTCTCATGAGCAGTTGTCAAAAGCACTCTCTTAGCCCCACCTACCTCACAAGGTGTTTGTTGTGTGGAGGGGAAAGGAGATTGTAAGCCACTTTGAGACTCCTTCAGGTAGTGAAGTGCGGGGTATAAATGCAATCTCTTCTCAAGAAAGTAGGCTCCCCTGCTATGTGAGTTTTAGTCCTGTTTGAGATGTTCTCCAATTTAAACCAGACTAGCACCTCTGCCTAAACAATTCTAGCAGCACAGCATTGCCTTCACAACAGCCCTGTACCGCGGGCATGTTATCGCAGTTTTTCTGATCCCGTAGTGGCAAAGCTACTGAGCCCATTTTGACTTTGGATGACATGTGTGGAGGGCAGGCTTGAGAGGGAGAGGAGAGTTTATGCTGTTTGAGTATTTAAAATCAAAAGGGGTCCTGATTGAGTGAAATCTGAGCCCCCTCTCCCTTTGTGACTGGAACGTTTAGTATTGTCAGAGCCAAGTGAAGAGAAGCCACAGAAGGGCCGAGGGGTACACTAGATCTCAAAAGTCTTAGGCAGTTGCTAGAGATGGAACGAATTTGCAGGTTATACTACCCTACTGTTATCACATATTGACGTAGCAGTGTCTCCAGCTGCAAAGATTTCAAAATCGGTCCTTCGGATCTGATGCTTGAGTTTTAAATTCCGAATGAATTTTCGGTTGTTCGCTCTGAAAGATTTCAGGCTTTATGAGTTACAGTTTTGTTTGTTTGTTTTGCTGTCGAATCACAGCTGACTCATGGGGAACCCTGTGGGGTTTTCAAGGCAAGAGACATCCAGAAATGGTTTGCCTCTGCTCACCTCTGGTATTCCTTGATGGTCCCCCACCCAGATACTAACCAGGGCCGAACCTGCTTAGTGTCTGAGATCTGAGGAGATCGGGCTATGCTGGGCCATCCAGGGCAGGGCAGTTAAATGCATATCCATGTTCAAATCTGTGTGATAAAACCTGATGGGCATTAGTATGTATTACTTGTACATAATACGCTGATCCCTTTCTCCTAAAAAGGGAGGCAGAGATATCATGGATTTGGTGGGTGTTTTTCTAACTAAGCTGGAACAAATTTGAAGCCAGGAATCCTCCATCCAATATGCAACATTTGCAAGTCTTTTCCCACATTTCCTCTCCCCTCAATACAGAATAGACAGATGAATGCAGTACTGCAGGACACAGGCACTCCTGCATTGCTGTCACTTAAATCTGGTCGCCCTTGACAGGCAGGAAGGGTTGCATCACTGCTTAGTTCTTGTGGCCCTTTCTTACAGGCTCAGGGAAATGCTGATCGCCACTTTGGGGTCCAGAAGCAATTTTTTCTCCAGGCCAGTTTGGCTGTAGATGCTGGAGGTTTTTTGTCATCTTCTTGGTGTGGAACAGCAGTCACTGGTTGTGTGTGTGTGTGGGGGGGAGGTATTTGTGGATTTCCTGCATCGTGCAAGGGCTTGGACTAGATGGCCCCTGGAGGTCCCTTCCAGCTCTATGATTCTATGATCTAGAACGATGGACAAGGATGTACAGGGCAGAGAGATGACAGAGAGCGAACAAGGACATGATGCATGTCAGAAGAAGGAAAGAAAGAGATGGCCTGTAAGTAATGGGGACTTGGAGAAGGGAGTGAAGGGTGAAAAGGGATTGACAATAGGGGTGCCAACCTCCAGGTGGGGGCTGGAGATTTCCCAGAATCACAACTGATCTCCAGACTACATGAATCTGCTTTGGAAGGTGGGCTGAATGGCATTATACTTTACCAAGTTATCTCCCCTCCTTAAACCCCACTCTCCCAGACTCCACCCTTAATGTGTGGCTCAGGGGTAGAGCATCTGCTTGTCGTGCAGAAGGTCCCGGGTTCAATCCCCATTATCTCCAGTTAAAAAATCTGGCAGTTAGGTGATGTGAAAGACCTCAGCCTGAGGCCCTGGAGAGCTGCCACCAGTCTGAGTAGACAATACTGACCTTGATGCGCCAAGGATCTGATTCAGTATAAGGTAGTTTCATGAGTCTGTGTGTTCACCTCCTGGTATTTCTGGACCTGGAGTTAGCAATCTAACTGACATAGATACGGTGCCCTATCTTAAAAGGATGGGATATTCCAGCATAGGTAGGAACTAGGGTTGCCAGCTCCAGTTTGGGGGATTTCTGGAGATTCAGGGATGGTACTCGGCAGGGCTGTTTTTGGGCAGGAACACACAGGAATGGTGTTCCCGGCTGGCTCCCGAGTTGGCCACACCCAGCAGGAACTCATTAGCATAATAGGCCACACCCAACAGCAGAAACTCATTCAGATTGGCTACATTTGGGGTGTGTGGCCTGACATGCAAAGGCCTGCTATAAAAAGAAGCCCTGGGTTTTGACAACTAACAGGAATAAGAAGCAAAAGTTAGGTGAGGCTGGATGACCACACTTCGGTAACATGGGGTGTGTGGCCTAATATGCTAATGAGTTCCTGCTGTTGGGTGTGGCCTATTATGCTAATGAGTTCCTGCTGGGCTTTTCTACAAAAAAAGCCCTGGTACTCGGGGAAGACGGAGTTTGGGTGAGATACCACTGCAGTCCATCCTCCGAAACTGCCATTACTTCCCGGGGGAACTGATCCTTGCCATCTGGAGATTAGTTGTGATTCAGGGAGAATCCCAGGCCCAAAGTGGAGAATGGGAACTCTTAATTGCCAGCAGGCCTGGAGGAGAAAAGGTCCTGTCTCTTAAACAGAGGCTTGATGTGTGGAAACGGGCAGCTGAAACCTTGGCAGATTTCATGGAGGTCAGCAACATCGCTTGGTAAATAACATCCCGTTAAGCCTCGGTTTGAACGAAAGGGCATTTTTCTCCAGGACTGCTGGCAACCCTGGTACAGACTGACTAGGTAGCTCAGTCTTTCCACGATGTTTCATTCTCAGTTTTTTATCCCAGAAACAATTTGGGGGAAACAAGTACAAACTACACCGACTGTTCTTAAAGGAAAACAAAAAGTTGTCTCAAAAAGCAACATTTTTTTAACGCTGATAGAGAATAACAGACAGACTGTTGTTCTTCGGAATCGGAATCTTTCTGGTAATGTAATCAGTAAATATATATTCCTTGGAGCGACAGAGTCTCTGCGCATGCATTTCTCCTTGGGCGCAACTGATCCATGTAAACTAATATTTTCTGTTCATTCTGGAAGTCTGCAATGGTTTTTATTATCGAGCGCATCCCAGACAAATGCCTGAAAATGCTCTCAACATGCATTTGCACACATTTGATGGGATGCTTGCAAAACATATGCATGCACATCCATGGAGGTGTGCACATGTTTGCCAGGTGCCTCCCTCCCTCTCCAGGCCACAAACTGTACATTTCCAGAGGGGAAGGAAAGGAAGTTATTGTGACTATTTAGAGGATATCTCTCAAATGGGGTGTATCTTCCTGCTAATTTTTCTTCTTAGTCTTCTCTTTTGCCAGGGGGTGGTGGAGGACGGGGACTGTAGGTTTGCAGGCTTGGAATGGAGACAACTCTGATTCTCACCATTCCCAGCAATGCAGGAAGTCTGGAGCCAAAAGCAAGGATAGATTTAGGGCTGCCAACATCCAGGTAAGACATGGAGCTCTCCTGGAATTAGGACAGATCTCCAGACCACAGAGACCAAACCTTCTAGAGGAAACAGCAGCTTTGGGGAGTGGAGTCTGTGACATCACATCCTGGCTGAGGTCTCTCCCCTCCCCAAACTCCACCCTAACCCAGGTTCTGCCCCCAAATCTCCAAGAATTTCTCAGCCTGGAGCTGGCAGCCCTTAATGGATGCTGCCTATTGTTCAGATGAAAATATACAAGAAGTATTGTTCATTGCAATACTGTTCAGTGAGAGCCAGTTTGGTGTAGCAGTTAGGAGCACGGACTTTAATCTGGGAGGACCAGGTTTGATTTCCCCCACTCCTCCACATGCAGCTGCTGGGGTGACCCTGGGTCAGTCACAAGTTCTCTCAGAGCTGTTCTCTCAAGGGCAGTCCTCAAAAGAGCTCTCTCAGCCCCATCTACCTCACAGGGTGTCTGTTGTGGGGAAGGGAAAGGGAAAGGAGATGGTAAGCCGCTCTGAGACTCCTTCGGGTAGTGAAGGGTGGGGTATAAATCCCACCTCTTTTTCTTCTAAAATTGTAGTAGCAGCCTATGGGTACTCACATTGATGGTGGTGGTGAGGGGGAGGCATTGTTAGTGAGATACATTTGATTGCCCAACACATCATTTGTGAGAATCACACCACAGTGTTGCCATCACTGAGTTATGGTGTTCCTGGAGATTTTGGGAGTGGAAACTGGGAAGGTCAGGATTTTGGGGAGGGGAGGGGCCTCAGCAGGGAATAATGCCATAGAATCCACTTTCCAAAGCTGCCTTTCTCTCTAGGGGCATGGATCTCTATAGCCTGGGGATCAGTGGTGAGACCAGGATGTCTCCCGCTACCACCCGGAGGATGGTAGCCCGAAAAGAACACTATTCTGTATGTCCTTTTGCCAATAGTTCCCTGTCTGCTGAGCATCCGGGTAGGGAATCCCACATATCTTTTAAACCAGAAACTGCCTTGTGCATCTTTCTTTGAGACCCAACCGGTGCTTCCCTCTAATCTGGAAAGTCTTGTGAGCAAAAATCCTACTTAGTGAGCTACTGGAATTAAAAGTTGCGAGCGAGTGATTTGGCTGCTACTTAAATTAGTCCGCTCGGGAGCCCTCCTTCCTGAGCTAAGACCAGGGGCGGATGAAGGCTCTCTGGTGCCCTAAGCACTGACCAATCTTGGTGCCCCCCTCCTTTCCACACTGACCCGGTCCATTTTAGTTGTTGACCCTGTCTGACCAGATATACAATGCAGCTTGCAGCAATACAAAAATTTATTCAGATGATGACACAATGTACTGTACAAACTAAGCCAAGCTTTGGCTACATGAAAGTTCTACAAAAATGCAATACAACATCTGTTTTAATATTTCACAAGTTAAATGCATCAAAGTTGCAATATTCATATTCCCAGTTTTGTGGTGCCCCCTTTGGCCCTGGTGCCCTAAGCACGTGCTTAGTCTGCTTAATGGTTAATCTGCCACTGGCTAAGACCAGAAATGTGTGAGCTGGAGGCTAAAAAAACCTGTGAGCTAGCTCACACTCGCTCAGCTTAGAGGGAACACTGGACCCAACCGTTCTTCCCCTTCCTACAGTAGCAACTTGAGTGAAGTTGTTGTAATCCCAACCATCTTTTCTTCAACGTGAATGGCTCTGGTCTGTACTAGGCTGGCTCTAGTCCCGTCTTGGAAGTTGTAAGACCGAAGCAAAATCTATTTTGCCATTTTGCAAGGAATAGCAACCCCCCCCCCCCCGTCGGGCCCTGTCATTGCTGGCTCCACGTTCCTCCTTCCCCCAGACTGTTAGAAACGGAATTTATTCCTCGGAAAGGCCCCCATCTATTCACTTTTGCCCTTTTGCCGACACGTTTATTAAAGAAGCCTAGCATCTCGATATTAAAGTTTTATCAGCGTCGAGGAATAATATGCCTTTTGAACAGATTCAGAAGTTATGGGTCAGATCTCCGCTCGTCTTGTGCAGCTTGGCTGAGTCAGCATCAGAGAGCCAACTTGGGTTTCTCTCTCCTGCTCTCTGCCTCTCTCTGGGACACCGGTCCATAAGCAAAGCAGATAATCATGGGTTCCTTCGACTTGAATGGGGCCCGTCTAGGCCAGGGGTATTGAACTCATTAGTTATGCGGGCCGGATCTGACATAAATGAGACCTTGCCACGTGTGTCATAAAATGTAATGCCAGGTAGCGGAGATATAAACTTAATAAAGGACACAAACAAAAAGATTTTTTTTAATTTAAAATAAAAACATGCTTAGAACATTAGCTTTGTAAGCTGCAAACCTACTTTTGATAGATTGACATTCACCACAGAAATCTCATGCTCAGAGTCCTGAGTCTAGGGCCCAGGTTAAAACATGAAATGGCTGAGCGATTAAGAGAGTCTGGCGAAGCAAGCGATGATGCAACAGCAGCAGAAGAACTGGAGGCAGGAGACGGCCAGTTCCACTGCGGGCCTGATGGAAGCCCTCCGGGGGCCTGATCCAGCCCCCAGGCCGCATTTTTGACACCCCTGCTCTAGGCTGATGGCGGGACAATCTCACGTGGGAAGGCAGTGGATTCTCTTTGGGCAACAGCTCCAATGAAATTAATTAGAATTGCACAGAGACATCCTTTAGGGGGAGTATTTAGGCAATCTGATCTAGGGACTCCAGTTTTACTACAATTTGCATCCACAGGAGAGAGCTTGCAGTGGCAGTCTTTGCATTCTGAGCAAAGGTGTTTGTTTTTTTAAAAAACAGCTCTTTCCACAGGCCATTGAGATGTCTTCAAATGACCCACTGGTATGGTTGCCAGCTCCAGGCTGGATATTCCTGGAGATTTAGAGGTGAAGCCTGGGGAAAGTTAGGTTTGGGGAAGAACGGGATCTCAGTGGGGTATTTCTCCAGGAGGATTGATTGTTGTCGTCTGTAGATCAGTTGTAATTCCAGGAGATCTCCAGGCCCTACCTGAAGGCTGGCAGCCTTACTGGCCAGCACTGCTGTTTGTCCCATTTGTGTGGGGGGAGGAACACACTTCTGCAGTTCCTTCTCTGGGTAAAATTAACCTCTAGAGGACCATCTGAAGAAATGGGGCTCAGTAGAAGAGCCTCTCCTTGGCATGCAGAAGGTCCCAGCTTCAGTCCCCTGCATCTCCAGTTGAAAGGACCAGGTAATTGGAGTTGCTAGGTCTGGGTTGGAGAATACCTGGAGACTTTGGGGGTGGATCCTGGGGAGGGCAAGGTTTGGGGAGGGGAGGGGCCTCAGCAGGGCACCATGCCATTGAGCCCACCCTTCCAAGCAGCCATTTTCTCCATGGGAGCTGATCTCTGTCAGCTGGAGAGCAGCTGTAAAAGCCAGCGATCCCCAGGCCCCACCTGGAGGCTGGCAACCAGACAGGTAGTAGGTGATGTGAAAGACCTTTGCTTGACACCTTTGGAGAGCCACTGACAGTCTGAGTAGACAAGACTGACCTTGATGGACCTTGATGGTCTGATTCGGCACAAGGCCGGTTCACATGTCCATACCTTCATGTTGACCCTTCGTCCCCTGCTTCAGCCCTGATCTGAACCCACCCCTCTCCCATGGCTCCCTTGAGGAGGAAAAATTGTCTTGCTTATCCCAAAGTATACTGTAGCTGTACATAAGGCAAGGCGAATAGTGCTTATAAGCCTACAAAGACCAGGCCCTTCTTTGTGGTAGAACTTTCCATTTGCCTCCAGAAGTTCTCAGGGTCAGTCACCGGCCGTCTTCACTGGCTGCCTGACGGTGGTTTCATAGTTACTTTTGGGTTTTTTTTTTACCAGGGGGCTTTCAGGAAGGTGATTTTTGCTAAGGTGCCCTTTTGCATCGATGAATGGTTACTGGTATCTTGGTAGGGCCATCTTTGTCCGGTTCTGCTTCTTGTTTTCAATTTCTGACATTTAAAAGATGTTTTAGATTGTGTGGCACTTAGGCTTGCCAACTTCCAGATGGGGCCCAGAGAGCTCCCAGAATTACCATCGATCTTTAGTAGTGGTTAATAGTGACAGACTCCGATCTAGAGAACCGGGTTTGATTCCCACCTCCTCCACATGACTTTGTAAAAATAAAGGTTTTCCTTGCTTGAGAGCTAGTCGAATCCGACTCTAGGGTTGCGGTGCTCATCTCCGTTTCCAAGCTGAAGAGCCAGCGCCGTCCAAAGATGTTTCCATGGTCATGTGGCTGGCATGACTAAAAGCGGAGGTGCACGGAATGCTGTTCCCTTCCCACCTAAGCGGTACCTATTTATCTACTTGCAATTTCTTGCTTTTGAACTGTTAGGTTGGTAGGAGCTGGGCCCAGAGACGGGAGCTCACTCCGTCACGTGGCACTCGGGTTTTGAACTGCTGTACTACCGACCTTCTGATCTGCAGCTCAGTGTCTTAACCTCTGAGCCACATGACCTTGGGTCAGTCACAGTTCTCTCAGAGCTGTTCTCTCGAGCAATTCTCTCAGAGCTCTCTCAGCCCCACCTACCTCGCAAGGCACCTGTTGTAGGGAGGGGAAGGGAAGGCGATTGTACACTGCTTTAGACTTCTTAACAGTAGAGAAAAAACGGGTATAAAAACCTCCTCTTCTACTGCAGTGATCGTGTCCCCTGGAGAAAATGGCTGCTGAGGAGAGTGGACTCTATGGGATTAGGTCCCTCCGCTCCGCAAACATCCCCATCCCCAAGCTTCACCCCAAAATCTCCAGGGCAATGCTGGATGCATATCCCATTTTTAGCAGTTCCGAGTATTTGTATTCTTTGAGAAAATATCTCTGCTGCCTCTCTAACAAACTGCGTTAAAAAAATCGTATAAAATCATTAAAATCCAATGTAAACCAACCAGATGAAGAAGGGAAGAGGAGATTGGATTTATACCCCGCCCTTCACTACCCAAAGGAGTCTCAGAGCGGCTTACAAACTCCTTTCCCTTCCCCTCCCCACAACAGACACCCTGTGAGGTAGGTGGGGCTGAGGGAGCTCTGACAGAAACCGCTGTTTTTAAGAACAGCTGTGCCAGAACTACGGCTTGTCCAAGGGCGTCCAGCTAGGTGCAAGTGGAGGAGTGGGGAATCAAACCCGGTTCTCCCAGATTAGAGTCCGTGCATTTAACCACTACACCAAACTGGCTGTATTTGATTGAAATGAAGAGGCCGTGAAAACCTGCAGTTGGGTGCCAACCTCCAGGTGGGGCCTGGAGAGCTCCTGGATTACAACCAATCTCCAGACTACAGCGACCACGTCCACTGGATAAAATGGCTGCTTGAACAGTGACCTTTGTGGCATTTTACCCATCTGCGGTCTCTCCCCTCCCTAAACCCCACCCTCCCCAGGCTCCAGTCTCAAAATATCCAGGTATTTCCTAACCCAGAGCTGGCAACATTAGCTACAAGTCAGAAGTCCTGTGTGCAGGGAGTCTGTTTTATTTCAAAGGAGGGAGCCCCACTGTATGGTCAAAGAAAGGCACTCGCTGATTATCTTTGCCCATTGAAATGTAAGGGGAAGTTGCCATAAGTGAAGGAATTCACATTGCACATCAAAACTCATGCGCCTGGAACAGAGTGTGCTACTGGAGTATCAGCCTAGCCTAAATCACTTGCATGCGCCTCTTTTGCCCACAATATTGCTCGCCCATCTCTGCGCAGCTATCGTTAGACAGAGGGTGCATTGTGGGCTGTAGGCAGCGGTGCGGCAGCTGTTAATGCGTCGCACGAATGGCTTCTCTGCTAATGGCACAGCGCATCGTAGGATCGGGCCGTTAGTCAAAGTGGTTAAGTCGAAACCTATTTCCTTTATGGATCAAGATATTTATTCATTCTGATGTGATTCATTCATGTTATTCATTTTAATAATTAACTAAAAGATGGGATTAAAAATTCATCAGGTGGCAAATCACTGCTTCTTAAGTCATTCTGGTATAATCAGTAGGAAGTCGTGGTTTTTTGTTTTTTTTTAAAAGAAACCTACAGATAATTGCCGTAAAGCACTCCGTACTAGAAAAGGGGCCATAGAGGCCATCATAATCATCATTTTTAAAAAACGCATCTGCTCTGAATGTCTCGATTCACTATGTTTCTGGGCTTAGTGAGGTGGAGAAAAGCCAGGGATGGCTCTTTGCTATGGGGAAGAAAGAAACGGGCACTAGTGTCCACAGGCACCATTTCTGGGATTTCAAGCAATTGAGACAGAGGTGATCATACTAGAGAGGTGTTCAGGGAAGGAGTTCCAGGCAGAAGGGACAGCCAGGGAAGAGGAAGAGAGGCCCTGGGATGGCTGAGTATGGCAGACAGAAGAGCAAAGGCGTGGACCTTGAATGTGCCGCTGACGGCTTGATCCTGCATTCTGAGCATACGGAGTGGCCTTACACTAAGGTGGTCCATCCATCTGGAGAGCTTAGTCCTGTCCGCTCTGACTGGCAGTGGCTCTTTTGCGAAAGGTCATCTCCGACACCTGCTCTCTGAGATCCTTTTGCTAGAGATGCCAGGGATTGGGCTTGATCCTGGGGCCTCCTGCATGCCAAACGTGTGCCCGTGGTAAGTCTAAACCCTTCCCAAAGTGAAATGGAGATGACCATTTTATCCCAGGCACACACCTGACGTCTGCCCATCAGTCTAGCTGTCTAGATTTCGTGTCCCACTCATCCTCAAGTCACTGCAGGGCTCTTTTTGTAGCAGGGACTCCTTTGCATATTAGGCGACACAACCCTAATGTAGCCAATCCTCCAAGAGCTTACAGAGCTCTTCTTACAGGGGCTGCTATAAGTTCTCGGAGGATTGGCTGCACTAGGGGTGTGTCACCTAATATGCAAAGGAATTCCTGCTACAAAAAGAGCCCTGCTCTTCACTACTCCTCTTCAGGCTCCTTTTGTAGCAGGGACTCCTTTGCGTATTAGGCGACATCCCCCCTAATGTAGCCAATCCTCCAAGAGCTTACAGAGCTCTTCTTACAGGGGCTACTGTAAGCTCTTGAAGGATTGGCTACATTAGGGGTGTGTCACCTAATATGCAAAGGAGTTCCTGCTACAAAAGAGCCCTGCTCAAGTGAGCTCTGAAGGAGCTCAAAAGTCATACATTAAGGGGCCGTGGCTCAGGGGTAGAGCATCTTCTTGGCATGCAGAAGGTCTCAGGTCCAAGCCCCAGCATCTCCAGTTAGAAGGACCAGGAGATGTGAAAATGCTCAATCTGAGACCCTGGAGAGCTGCCCCCAGTCTGAGTAGCGGGCCCGTAGCCAGGATTTTGTGGCTTGTGGGGCAGATTTTCTTTCCTGGTAGGGCTGAAGTTCTCAGTGCAGAAAGAAAAGCCGTTTAGCCAATAGAAAGCTGTTACCAGGACAGATCTCTAAATCGCAAGCGGTCAGCCACTTTAGATGACAGTTCTCAGCCGCTGCAAGTTAATCACTTCTGCCAGCCTAAGCAACAATTCTGAGAACAAGCTGGCAGGTGGGGGTTATGAATTCTATAATCAAGAAAGCTAAGACTTAGGCCGAAGAACTCTCTTCAAGGAGAACAGTTTCTTGACACAGAGTTAGAAGGGATCCTAGAGGTCACCTACTCCAACCCTCTTGTTCAATGTGCAAATTAGTCAGCTACAGCACCCCACTCTGCTTAAAGGAATGCATGCCTTTTAAAAAAAAGTACTTTAAAATGATGGGGAGGAAAGCATTTACAGGAGAAATTCTTGCAGGGCTGTGCCTTTAATAAAGGGGGCAGAGTCCCCAAAATCCCAACTGTAACTACGGGCCTGCTGAGTAGACTATACTGATCTTGATGGACTGATGGTTTGATATCATCATAAGGCAGTTTCATGTGTACCCGGCACTTGCCAGCTTCGGGTCAGGACATTTCTGGAAATTTGGGGGTGGAGACTGAGCAAGATGCCATTTTGGGAGGGAATGAATCTCAGCAGAGTCTCATGCCACAGAGCCCACCCTCTAAAGTAACCATTTTCTCCAGGGGGAATGATCTCTGTAGTCCGGAGATGAATTGTCCTCCAGGGAAATCCCCAGGCCCCACCTGGAGGTTGGCAACCACCCTAGAAAGCAACCGCTGCCGCAGAATGCCCTGCTGTGTATGCGTCCTTTGCAGCTGCATTTCCCACCCCCCCCCCGCCAACTCTGATACGTTTCTTTCTTTCTCTTTTTTTAAGCCAAGGTACCATAAAAGCCAAAGACGCCTGCGACTACAGTTTGTGCATTTGATAAAGCAAACAATTAAATGGGTTTTCAAACATCTGCTGACTGCATAATCCCATCCAGGGAAGTGTACTCAGCATTTTTAAACAGCGACTGATACCAGATACCGCTCTCTTCGACAAAACACCAGCCGCCCCGTTAAAATCAATAGAAAATTAGATGCTATGAAAATGCAATATGTGTCCAATTAGTTATAATTGGAGCAAATGTTGATGTAGATAAAGTCCCCGAGTAAGATGTATTTTTCTCGCCGGGCTCAATGCTTCTTGCGTGCCCCCGTTTCGTGATGGCAGACTGCCTGGGCCTTGATGGATCCGGCACCGTTAAGTGATGGCCCCTCCAGTACACACATGTTAAGCGTTATCTCATTCTGTCGGCCCGTAGAGCCCTTCAGATCGCTTTGGTGCGCTCCCGTGCTTTTCGAAAAACGGTTCTCCATCATGCAGCAAGTCCCGGTTGGGCCTGACAAATTATGCCAGCAAACCTGTTTTAAGAACTTTTAAAAACAGAGGGGGGAAAAAGAAATCCTTGAGCACTGTGACAAGCTGAGAAATACAAGTGAGAGGGGTCTTTTATTTATTTATCTATTTAAAAGTCTGGATTCCAGAGCACACAGATTTACTTTCTCCATCCGTCATGGAGCATAGGTCTATCAGTGGCTACTAGCTATGGTGACAAAGGCTAATTCTGCATTGGCTTTTCCCTCCGTTGTTTTACGAAACCCACATTGGGACAGAAATTTCCCTCTGCACTGCATGCTGCTTTCACTTCCTTTGATCATCGGATTTTATGGTAGCCTCCACGCTCCCTGTTGCTTTCACTTCTTTTGATTATCGGATTTTATGGTAGCCTCCACGCTCCCTGTTGCTTTCACTTCTTTTGATTATCGGATTTTATGGTAGCCTCCACACTCCCTGATGCTTTCGCTTCCTTTAATTGCCAGTTTGGTGTAGTGGTTAAGTGTGCGGACTCTTATCTGGGAGAACTGGGTTTGATTCCCCCACTCCTCCACTTGCACCTGCTGGTGTGACCTTGGGTCAATCACAAGCTCTGGCACAGCTGTTCTCTCAAGGACAGTTTGTGTTAGAGTCCTCTCAGCCCCACCTACCTCACAGGGTGTCTGTTGTGGGGAGGGGAAGGAAAAGGAGTTTGTAAGCCACTCTGAGACGCCTTTGGGCAGTGAAGGGCGGGGTATAAATCCAAACTCTTCTTCTTCTAATTGTCGGGTTTTATGGTAGCCTCCACACTCCATGCCACTTTCGAGTTCTTTGATCGTCAGATTTTATTGTACCTCCTGCATAGATTTATGGCCGTTTTATGGCCATTCAGGGGCAATGCTCCCTCTAAGCTGTGGAGTCTTGTGAGCAAAAGTTGTACTTTGTGAGCTATGGGCATTAAAGTTGTGAGCAAGCTATTTGGCTGCTGTATAAATTAGTTTGCTCCGGAGCCATCCTTCCTGAGCTAAGACAAAAAATGTGTGAGCCGGAGGCTAAAAAATTGTGAGCTATCTCACACTAACGCAGCTTAGAGGGAACGCTGTTCAGGGGTGACTTTGCAGTCAGTACAGCGTTGCCCTGCGGTATTTGAACGTGGTTTTGAGCTGCACTTTCCCCTAGCGAATGCTAGATGCAGAATTGCCCTAAACGATAACATCTGGGTTCAGAGGCTGTCAACCTGGGAATCCCAGTGCTAGGAGGCAACATCTGGGGAAGGCCCTGTGGTTGGCTCTCCACAGTAACTGTTGTCGGCTTTGTGGACTAGATGGACCACCGGGCTGATCCAGAAGGGCTCTTCTGATGTCTTATGTTTCCCCATGAAGGCCAAATAGGGTTGCCAGCTCCAGGTTTGGAAATATCTGGAGATTTGGGGGGTGGACCCTGGGGAGGGCAGGGTTTGAGGTAGGGAGGGACTTCAGCAGGGTATAATACCATTAGAGCCCATTTTCCAAAGCAGCCATTCTCTCCAGGACAACTGATCTTGGTCACCTGGGTTTCAGTTATCATAGTGGGAGATCTCCAGGTGCTACCTAGAGGTTGGTAAGCTTAGGGCCAAGCCTCCTGGTACAGCCTTTTTTTAAAAAAAAATTAAAAGCATTTTTTTTAATCAAAGTTTTCAAGTTGTGCATTTGTTCATTCTGCATCAACAACAGAAGGGGATCAGCATACCAACCTACCCCTTCCATCAAAGTCAATGGGAAAGTAGTCATGGGCACACTGGAATCTACGTATGCCCATTCACCAGCCATGACCCTCCTAGCAGCTCCTTTTTGCTCCCTGAAACAGAGAGGTGAGGTTAGCCCGGGGCCTTTTCGGTGGTGGCTCCAACTTTGTGGGATGGGCTGCAATTACAGCTAATGAACCCTCCTTGATCGCTTGTAGGAAGGGCTGTTAGATAGGTCTAATTCAAAGGCATTTTTTCTTAACATCTTGAAGTAGGGATGCCAGCCTGAAATTACAGATCACCTCCAGACGACGGAGATCAGTTCCCCTGGATAAAATGGATGCTTTGGAGGGTAGACTCTATGGCTTTGTGTCCCACTGAGGTCCCAAGATCCATCCTGAAATCTCTAGGAGTTTCCCAACCTGTATCTGGCAACCCTATCTTGAAGTGAAGCAGTGGAAGGTTCTGTTTTGGATTCCGGTTGGTAGGTGACTTTGATTTTTGTGGTTTAGAAACTGATTGAGATATTTGATGTGCAATCTCCCGAATCTTCCTAAATCTTCACTTGCCATCCTTTCAAAACATCCGGGTAGCATTTAAAGTTGTGATAGTATACCGGTTCTTTGAACCAAAGCCAAGTAAGACATTTCCTGGGTTAACAAAGAATGTGTTTTTTTCCCGGAGTCTTTCAGATTTAGCAACATGAAACATTGCGCTAACTTCAAGGAAACTTCAGAGAGCTAATTACTAAAAGGCGTACTTCATTAAGATAAAGGCCTAAAAAGATCAATATTTAGCATTGTCGCTATCGTTGGGGAAATCTGCTCAAAAGTGCTAACGGGTTTGATCAAGAATGACTTCTTTATGCAGATGAAGACGAACAGAGCCACAAATTTTGTCCATATAAATGTGGGGTGACAGTATGTTTTCAAAGTGCCCCCCCATCCCAAAGAACAGATCCATGGTGTGATGCTCGGGTTCTTCCCCCCCCTTTTTTCTGATTATTCAGAGCGAAAGATATCCTCTTGGCCGTTCGATGTTGTTCAATCGTATTGCATGCAGCGAATCTTCTGCTTCATTAGCGATATTGACAGTGGGTGATTTGTGATGACCGTTTGTGATTCTTTGGTTTGAAGAAGCCCCTTGGCTTGCAAGACTCTGAGCAAAGAACCTAACGGGGCACACGGGGAAAACCGTGCTAAGATTGGCTTCCGACTCCAACCCCCCATAGTTGCAATTACGAACCTCCCACTTCGGTTCAAATCTTGCCTCTGTTTAGAACTCATTAGCTGGCCGTAAAGAGAGCCAGTGTGGGGTAGGGGTTGAAGTGTTGGACTAGGATCTAGGAAGCCCAGGTTTGAATCCCCACTTGCGCCATGGAGCTCGCTGGGTGACCTTGGGCCAGTCACACTCTCTCAGCCTAACCTACCTCACAGGGTTATCGTGAGGATAACATGGAGGAGAGGAGAAGGATGGAAGCTTTTTTGGGTTCTCATTGGGGAGAAAGGCAGGATATAAATGTGGTAGTGGTGGTTCGTCTTCTTCTTATCATCATCATCATCATCATCAAATGGCAATGTTTGTAGTATAGCCAGGAGATCCTAAGATTGTCTGGCAGTCAGAAGTTCTAGCTCTTGCAGTGTTATGCACCACTAGGTGGCGAGCTAGACTTGTCTTCAAGGCAAGAGATGTTTCAGAGGTGGTTTGCCATTGTCTACCTCTGCATCATGACCCTGGTATTCCTTAGAGGTCACCCTTCCAAATACTAGCCAAGGCCAACCCTGCTTAGCTTCTGAGATCTGACTGAATCTGGCTAGCCTAGGCTATCCAGGTCAGGGTATAAATCAGGTAAATAGATAAAATGAGGAGCTCTCTCTCTCTCAGCCTCAGCTGTGCCATCTGCAGTATGGGGATAATATTAACAAGACATGGAACTCACTTGTTTTGAGTCAGACCTTTAACCCTGTAGGGTCTGATTGACAGCAGTTTTCTGAGGCAGGGATCTTTGGCAGGCCTGCTACCTGAGGCCCATGGGAAGTGCCAGGAATTAAAAGTGAGCTTTTATATATGCCAAGCATGCCCTCAGCCATTGGACCATGGCCTTCTCCCCGATTACTGGTCTTTGAAGCTCGCAGGATTGTTGTAAGCGGTAGGAAGGTAGTGCACGGAAAGCTCTGTGAACGCTCTGAGCAATGGTATCAAAGCATTGCTGTGATGGATGGAGCATAGGGTTGTCAGCTGTGGGATGGGGAATGGATGGAGATTTGGGGACTGGAGCCTAGGGAGTGCAGGGCTTGGGGAGGGGTATAATGTCATAGATTCCACCCTCCAAAGCCGCCATTTTCTCTAGGGGAGCTGATCTTGGTCACCTGGAGACCAGTTGTAGTAGCGGGAGATCTCCAGGTGCCACCTGGAGGGTGGGAACCCTAATGGAGCTCCCTATTGGAAACACCCCCCCTGTCCTAGCGTGAGTCATACATAGCTCTGACAAGGATGCACCCACGTGCTCTGGCAGCGTGAGCCGTACAGGGCCATGAGGACTTGAGATGCCATTTTCATTTCTCTTCCCTTTTTTTTTTTTGGGCATGGTGTTAGCTTTTTAATCCCAGCTGTTTTCTCTGCCAGTTTGGTGTGGTGGTTAGGAGCGCGGACTCTAATCTGGGAGAACTGGGTTTGATTCCCCACTCCTCCACTCGCAGCTGCTGGGTGTGACCTTGGGCAAGCCATAGTTCCGTCAGAGGTGTTCTTGAAAAGAACGGTTTCTGTCAGAGCTCTCTCAGCCCCACCTACCTCACAGGGTGCCTGTTGTGGGGAGGGGAAGGGAAAGGAGTTTGTAAGCTGCTCTGAGACCCCAAGTGAAGGGTGGGGTATAAATCCAATCTCTCCTCCTCCTTCTTCTCTACCTGTGCCCACCATACTGTGTCAGAATGACATCACTATTTGGGAGTGGGGCACAGCCCCCCCAAAGAAACCTCGCTGGGACCTGGGGCATGCAACCCTAACACCTAGCCCCTTCCCATTTGATCTTTTGGAGGCAGCTGAAGATAGTTTTGTTTAGGATGGCACTCAGTTACAATAGTTCTTCTGCCTATTGGCAGTTTTATACAGTGGATTTAACGTGTGGCCCTCCTACACGTTTTATGTCTTACCTGCTGTGGACATCAGAAGCTTCCCAGAGTTCCATAAGGTAGAAAGGTAGCAAACATGTGTTTTAAAGAAATAAAATAAAGACATAACCCCCTGGAACTTTCTAGCAGTGCAGAGCAATCTTAGGATGTATTAACAGAAGCATTGTGTCCAGATCATGGGAGGTGGTAGTTCTGCTCTATTCTGCTATGATCAGGCCTCACCTGGAGTACTGTGTCCAGGTTTGGGCACCACATTTTAGGAAGGATGTTGACAAGCTCGAGCGTGTCCAGAAGAGGGCGACCAGGATGGTGAGAGGGTTTGAATCCAAGTCTTATGAGGAAAGGCTGAAAGAGTTGGGTACGTTTAGCCTGGGAAAGAGAAGACGTAGAGGGGACATGATTGCAGTCTTCAAGTATCTGAAGGGCTGTCATGTAGAAGATGGAGCAGATCTATTCTCTCTTGCTCCGGATTGCAAGACTAGATCTAACGGGTGGAAATTACAAGGGAGTCGTTACCAGCTAGATATCAGGAGAAACTTCCTGACTGTAAGAGTGGTTGAGCAGTGGAACAGACTGCCTCAGGAGGTGGTGGATGCTCCTTCCCTGGACGTTTTCAAGCGGAGGGTGGACAGCCATCTTTCAGGTATGTTGTAGGTATGTAGGGCTGTCTTTCAGCTACGCTCCTGCAGAGTGCAGGGGGTTGGTCTAGATGACCTGCAAGGTCCCTTCCAACTCTAACATTCTATGATTCTATGATTCTATACCCTTCTAAGTCCTTTCAAGCTCACGGACTTTAAAAAAGATGTAACTCTGCCTAAGATTTCAATGCAAACGGTTTGTAGGGGAGTGAGCGATGGTTCACGCACTGAACCTCCACGGCAGGTTTCAAAGTTTCCGAGCACATTAAGGCTCCTTGGCAGGCTGCATTTTCACAAAATGAGTCCTCGGCGCAGCCTCTAAGTAAGATTTTTTTAAGAGTTCCAAATTGATCTTTTTTTTTTTTTGGCCATCAAGTCACAGCTGACTGCTGCCGGCCCTGTGGAGTTTGCACGGCAAGAGCCCTTGCCTGCCTCCACGTAGTGACCCCAGACTTCCATGGTGGTCTCCCATCCAAGTAGTAACCAGGGCTGACCCTGCTTAGCTTCTGAGATTGGACGAGATTGGGCTAGCCTGGGCGAATAAAAACCATTAATACCGAGTGTCGTAACGTGTACCAAGCAGGAATGCAGTGGTTTAAGAGATCAGAAAAACAGGCTAAAAAATCAAATAAGGATGAAAAAAAGCAGCGGATTGGAAAGGCAGCATGGTGTAGCCTGATCCCATCAGACGTCAGAAGCTATGCAGCATTGGTACTTGGAACGGAGAACTCCAGAGAAGGCTCTGCAGAGGAGGGCAAGGGCAAACGCCACTGCTTCTCACTTGCATGGAAAGCCCCTTTAAACACACACAAAGTGGTGGGTTGGACATCGGAATACTTGCAAGGTAATTTTTAAAACCCTGGAAAATTAGTAATAGAAGAAGAAAAGAAGAGAAGAGATTGGATTTATACCCCACCCTTCACTACCCAAGGGAGTCTCTCAGAGTGGCTTACAAATTCCTTTCCCTTCCCCTCCCCACAACAGACACCCGGTGAGGTAGGTGGGGCTGAGAGAGCTCTGAGAGAAACGGCTCTTTTTCAAGAACAGCTGTGCCAGAGCTTGTGACTGACCCAAGGTCACACCAGCAGGTGTAAGTGGAGGTGTGGGGGAACCAAACCCGGTTCTTCCAGATTAGAGTCCGTGCACTTAACCACTACACCAAACTGGCCATAGATGCTTTCCAGTTCTGTCTGGGAAGGATGTTCCACAAATGAGGTGCCACCACTTAAAAGGTCCAGCTGTTCCCTGACTAATCCCCCCCCAAAACCCCACTTTCGACTTATGAGGGAAGCAGTCAAATGTATCGTGTCACACCTGTGGTTCTGTGATCGATGGAAACAGCATCTGTTCAGAAAGGTGGTCGATTTTGAACTCGCTGTATTAGAAGAACGATCTTGTCACCGGGAGAGCGGGAAAGGGGCTCTGGAGGGGTGACCGGCACAGCCGATTGCAAGTTTTGCATTTTGCAAGCGGCAACGGATGGATTTCGTAGAATAAGCACAAATGCGCTCCTGAACAGTCGCTCGGCATGTGCTGTGTTTGTGCAAGCGGCGTGCAAATTCTGCTGACTGCACACGGCTCCGATGTGCAAATCCGGGGCAGTCGTCTCGTCCTTTATAGATTTCCAATGCGGCCCCTCGGAACGAGCAAGATTTCTCATCCTCGTTCAAAGCACGGGCCGCTGAATCGGTGTCGGGAAAGAAAAGCTGCAGAAGCAAGGCGAGGCGAGGTGGTTTTTATTTTCCTGACCGTTGCGGGCGCAAGATGTCAAGGGTTTTTTTGTGGGGTTTTTTTTGCACTTTGTGTTTCATGGAGAGTTTGCGGTGGGGGGGGGAGGTTTTTAAAGCGTCTGCTGAGAATGTTTTAGCTGCCGGTTCCGGAAGAGTCGCCGGGCAGACTGCAGCACCGCAAAGACCGGAAATGCTAAGATGAAATGCTGAGCTGGAGTTTGCCAGCCACTTGAAGGTAACGTAACCAACATCCAGGTGAGGCCTAGCAGTCTCCCAGAATTACAACTGAACTCCCGCCTACAGAGATCAGATCCCCTGTGGAAAAAGGCTGCTCTGGAGGGCGAACTCTATGGCCTCATACCCTGCTGAGGTCCCGCCCTTCCTCAAATCCCGCCCTCCCCAGCCTCCTGGAGAGCCAGTTTGGTGTAGTGGTTATAAGAGCGGCAGACTCTAATCTGGAGAACCAAGTTTGATTCCTCACTCCAGGCCCATAGCCAGAATTTTTTAAGTCGGGGGGATTTAAATTTCTTAGGGGGCACTAGCTAATTGAATTAAAGGAATATTTGACTCCTTCCCTGCACCAGCTGCCATTTGGAGACCCTGGGCTGGATGGGAAGTTGTGGGGCCTTGCCAGTATGTCAGGGGTCCTAGCCCTGAGATGCCCCACTGTAACTATGGGCCTGGGCTCCACACAACTTTCAGGTATGGGCGCTCACACACACACACACACAAGAATATCACTGGCCTACCATCTATGCACCAGATCTAATGATGTTAAGTGGGAAAGTCTTCTTCTTGGTGGCCTTTTAACAAGGGGGAGGGGGCGTGGCTCAGTGGCAGAGCATCTGCTTGGCACGCCGAAGGTCCCAGGTTCAATCCCCAGCATTTCCAGTTGAAAGGTCTAGTAATAAGTGATGTGAAAGACCTCAGCCTGTGACCTGGGAGAGGCACTGCAATAAGTGTATGGCTAGCGGCATAAGGCAGCTTCATGTGTGGACAATTGCAGACGCTTCTCGTCTTAGGGGTTGGACAGTTTAAAGCACCTTCTAGAACAGGGGTGGCCAAACGTGCTTAACATAAGAGCCGCACAGAAGAAACGTCAGATGTTCGAGAGCCACAAGACACGAACAAATGTTACGCATACGTTTTTATTGAAAAAATATGCAGCTTTGCTTTAGATGGGGAGGGAGGGGAGAAAGAGAGAGAGAAAGAGAGGCGGAAAGAAAGAAAAGTGGAAAGAAAGCAAATAGATGGGGGAGGGAGGGAAAGGTGGAAAGAAAGCAACTTTAACGTTAAGTGTGTCCTCCAAGTCCCTCCCCGCCCCATGCCGGCTAGCTTGGCTTGGAGAAGGGATTTAAAGAGACAAATGCCTTCTCCAAGCTAGCTGGTGGGGAGGGGGGGGGGGCTTTGAGAATGTATCTAAAGTTCAAGTTGCTTCTGTCTCTGCACTGGCTGGGGAAGGGAAGACCAATTAGGGAGGCATGCCTCCCCTTTGATTCCCTAGCCGCCCTGCCGGGAGCAGCCCAGTATGTCTGAAAGAGCCACATGTCGCTCATGAGCCGCAGTTTGGCCACCCCTGTTCTAGAAGTTTTCTAGAGGTCTTTGCTGGTAGCATATTTCTCCTACAGCTACTGTTAGGCTTGACAGATGTCTCTGTCTTTGTCTTCTTCCAGACAGTATTTCTCAAGTTACACTGTAATGTCAATTCTTACATAGTATTGTGATGGGAGGTGCTGTGGCTCAGTGGTAGAGCATCTGCTTTGCATGCCAGAGGTCCCAGGTTCAATCCCTGGCCTCTCCAGATAAAAGGATCAGGTGGTAGCTGATGGGAAAGACCTCTGCCTGAGACCTCAGAGACCAGCTACCGGACAGAGTAGACAAAAGGGACTTTGATAAACCAAAGGTCTGATTCAGTATAAGGCAGCTTCCTTTGTGTCCTTTTAGTGACAGTAGAAAAGAGCAAGAGTGCAGTTGCACCTTAAAGACAAATAAAATTTGTGGCAAGAGATGAGCTTTTGTGGGTCACTCACTAAAATGTGAGTCTATCTGTCCTTATATCTTGGAGAGCAGAGTGATTTCGGATGCCAAATGACATTAGCAGGCAAATGACAAGAGCAGGCGTGATTGGATTAGGGTGCGGTATGCAAAGGGGTAGTAGGTGTGGAGAAATCAGCATTGGTAATGAGACAAGAAACCTAGATCTCGATTCAGTCCAGAAGGATGCATTGTCTTGAGCTTCATTATCGGTTGCAATTCAGCAGTCTCTCTTTCTTATCCTCCTTTGAAATTCTTTTGTAAGAGAACAATATATAAGGCAGATGGACTCACATTCTAGCTGTATCTGCAGAAGTGAGCAGTGACTCACAGAAGCTCATACCCGGCATAAATTCTGTTAGTCTTTAAGATGCCACTGGACTCTTGCTCTTTTCTACTGTTACAGTCAGACTAACATGGCTATCCATCTTGATCTATATTTAAGTGACAATTCCATTAAAAAAACCACCCTAGCCCACTCTGAAAGCTTGACACAGATAGGGTGGCCCCTTTGGGTTGGGAAATACTTGAATATTTGGGGGATGGAACCTGGAGAGGGTGAGGTTTGGGAAGGAGAGGGACCTCCCCATTGTGCAATACTGTACAGTCTACCCTCCAAAGCAACCATTGTTTGGTGTAGTGGTTAAGTGCACGGACTATAAACTGGGAGAACCGGGTTTGATTCCCCACTCCTCCACTCGCAGCTGCTGGATGACTTTGGGCAAACCATAGTTCTGGCACAGCTGTTCTTGAAAAAGAACAGTTTCTATCAGAGCTGTCTCAGCCCCACCTACCTCACAGGGTGTCTGTTGTGGGGAGGGGAAGGGAAAGGAGTTTGTAAGCTGCTCTGAGACTCTGAGTGAAGGGCAGGGTATAAGTCCAATCTCTTCTCCTTCTCTTCTTTCTCCAGGGGAACTGATCCCTGTAGTCTGGAGATCAGTCATAAGACCGGGAGCTCTCCAGGCCTGACCTGGAGGTTGGCAACCATAGGCACCGAATAGCCTAGAAATCTAAACTAATGAAGAGCTGCCCTTCCCTAGGGGAACATCCTCAGCCCTTATTGCCCAGCCTATCGGGCCAAACAGAAATTGCATACTACACTTCTGCAAACAAATTCCCCTCCGAGCCTTTTTTAGGTGGATATTTGCAGCTTTGCCACTGAGGTCTTTCTGGTAGGAAAACACATTATTATTTTTGATTAATGGTGAACAGCCAGGAAAAACTGCTTTTCCCAAAAAGGAAACCTCCGGCCATAACTCACTGCAGATAGCGCAACAAATGTTACAACACCGGCGCACGCTGCCATGTACCCGCTCTGCCATTGATTTCAAATACATTACAGGGGTTCTTCTCCAAATGGTTGTCCCCTTTGAGAGCCAGTTTGGTGCAGTGGTTAAGTGCACGGATTCTAATCTGGGAGAACCGGGTTTGGTTCCCCATGCCTCCACATGCAGCTGCTGGATGACCTTGGGCAAGCCATAGTTCTGTCAGAGCTGTCCTTGAAAAGGCAGTTCTTGAAAGAGCTCTCTCAGCCCCACCTAACTCACAGGGTGCCTGTTGTGGGGAGGGGAAGGGAAAGGAGTTTGTAAGCCGCTCTGAGACTCCGAGGGAAGGGCAGGGTATAAATCCAATCTCTTCTTCTTCTCTTCTTCAGAGAGTAGGGGCTGAGGAAATTCTTGGAGGTTTTGGGCAGGAGCCTGGGGAGGGGAGGGGCCAGGGAAGGGGGGACCTCAGGAGTGGGGGAGGGCATAACGCCATCAGCTCAGGTTACCAGCCTCCGGGTGGTAGCTGGAGGTCTCCTGGGATACCACTGATCTCTGGGTGACAGAGATCAGTTCCCCTGGAGAAAATGGCCACTTTAGAAAGTGGACTGTATGGCCTTATGCTGCACTGAAGTCCCTCCCCTCCCCAAACCCCGCCCTCCTCAGGCTCCACCCCCAAAATCTCCGGGTGTTTCCCACCCCGGAGCTGGTGATCCTACCACAGAGGCCACCCCTCCAAATAGCCATTTTCTCCAAGGGCACTGATCTCTTTTGTCCTGGGCCTCAGTTGTCATTCTGAGAGAACTCCAGGCCCCACCTGGAGGCTGACAACTTGGCCAGAGAGGTGAGGCAGCGTTAACGCGTCCGACTACCGCAATTACGATTCATGCCAGCCTCGTATTGCCCTGATAGTTTCCTGCTGCTTTCCAAATGGACGTATTTATTTATTTAGAGAGTTGTACCTTGCTTTTGCACCTAAGGTTGCCAGCCTCCAGGGGATGGCTGGAGATCTCCTGCTACCTTCGGGCGATCGAGAGAAATTCCCCGGGAGAAAATGGCTGTTTTGGAAGGTGGACTCTATGGCATTATACCCCACTGATGTCCCTCCCCTGCCCAAACCCCGCCCTCCTCATGCTCCACCCCCAAAATCTCCCCAACCCGGAGCTGGCAGCCCTAACCTCTCGACAGAAGCCCTGTGAGGTAGATTAGGCTGAGTGGATGTGAATGGCGGGGCACCCAGAGTAGGAATTTGAACCCAGGTCTTTTGGATCCTCGTCCAACAAGCCATTGCACCATGCTGGAAATGCTTCTAAAACCGATAGGATGATAAGGCACCTGGGTGCACATGGCAGCAACCCAGGGCATTCTGATTTTGCCAAAGTGAGCGCATCAGATGTATAACAGTATATCTTTCCATGATGTGTGCTGTCCACGCTCTATATCATTTTTATGATTCAAATTGTGTGCCTCCTTCTACCGCCTTTGTATCATATAAACGTGATTAATTCCGTCCTTTGGTTCTTCCGACCAGCAAAAAAAGAGGTAAAATACATTTGGATCTTCCTCGCTGAGGTCCTTTTTTTCATTCTTTGACCTGTGTCTTGAAACAATATGTAGAAATAACTTGACTAAATTAATGGCAAGGAATCTCTTTTTGAAGTTATTCTGCCTTTGTTTCGTTCCTTGACTTGACTGCCTCTCGAAACGGTAGGTAGAAATAACTCGATTAAAAGAGTTGCAGAGATCTTTCCCTCCCCCAGCCAAGCTATTCTCTTTCCTCTCTTTCTCATTTCCCTATGAGAGGAGACATAATAGAGGTTAATAACATTATGCATGGAGGAGAGAAAATGGATGGGTGGAGAAAACTTTTTCTCCGTCTCCCAAAGTACTAGAACTCGTGGAATGAAGCTGATGGGCTGTAGCTTCAGGACATCTGGGTAACAAAAATGAGGAAAACACATTCTGAATGGGGGTTACACTTCTGAGTAGCAGTGTGTGTCAATAAGATTTTGGGGTAAGGGTGGGCCCAAAGTTAAATATGAGCAGTTTGTGTGATGCAGCGACAAAAAAAGCTAATGCGATCTTGGGGTGTATCAACAGAGGCATAACATGCAAATCACAAGATGTCATAGTAGTCCTGCTGTACACTGCATTGGTCAGGCCACACCTGGAGTCTTGTGTGCGGTTCTGGAGGCCTCACTTCAAAAAGAATGTGGACAGAATGGAGCAGGTGCAGAGGAGAGTGATGAGGATGATCGGGGGGGCCTGAAGACCAAGCCCTGTGAGGAAAGGCTGAAGGACTTTGGAATGCTTAGTCTGGAGAAGAGGAGGCTGAGGAAGGACAGGAGACCAAGCCCTAGGAGGAAAGGCTGAGGGACTTTGGAATGCTTAGTCTGGAGAAGAGGAGGCTGAGGGGGAACAGGAGACCAAGCCCTAGGAGGAAAGGCTGAGGGACTTTGGAATGCTTAGTCTGGAGAAGAGGAGGCTGAGGGGGGACAGGAGCCCAAGCCCAAGGAGGAAAGGCTGAGGGACTTTGGAATGCTTAATCTGGAGAAGAGGAGGCTGAGGAAGGACAGGAGACCAAGCCCTAGGAGGAAAGGCTGAGGGACTTTGGAATGCTTAGTCTGGAGAAGAGGAGGCTGAGGGGGAACAGGAGACCAAGCCCTAGGAGGAAAGGCTGAGGGACTTTGGAATGCTTAGTCTGGAGAAGAGGAGGCTGAAGGGGGACAGGAGACCAAGCCCTAGGAGGAAAGGCTGAGGGACTTTGGAATGTTTAGTCTGGAGAAGAGGAGGCTGAAGAGGGACAGGAGACCAAGCCCTAGGAGGAAAGGCTGAGGGACCTTGGAATGTTTAGTCTGGAGAAGAGGAGGCTGAAGAGGGACAGGAGACCAAGCCCTAGGAGGAAAGGCTGAGGGACTTTGGAATGTTTAGTCTGGAGAAGAGGAGGCTGAGGGGGACAGGAGACCAAGCCCAAGGAGGAAAGGCTGAGGGACTTTGGAATGCTTAGTCTGGAGAAGAGGAGGCTGAGGAAGGACAGGAGACCAAGCCCTAGGAGGAAAGGCTGAGGGACTTTGGAATGTTTAGTCTGGAGAAGAGGAGGCTGAGGGGGGACAGGAGACCAAGCCCAAGGAAGAAAGGCTGAGGGACTTTGGAGTGTTTAGTCTGGAGAAGAGAAGGCTGAAGGGGTACAGGAGACCAAGCCCAAGGAGGAAAGGCTGAGGGACTTTGGAGTGTTTAGTCTGGAGAAGAGGAGGCTGAGGAGGGACAGGAGCTCAAGCCCAAGGAGAAAAGGCTGAGGGACTTTGGAGTGTTTAGTCTGGAGAAGAGGAGGCTGAGGAGGGACAGGATTGCCATCTTGAAGTATCTGAAAGGCTGTCACTTAGAGGAGGGCAGGGAGCTGTTCCTGTTGGCAGCAGAGGGCAGGACTCATGATACTGGGTTTAAATTAAGGGTGCGGAGGTACCAGCTGCATATTAGGGGAAATGCCCTTGCAGTAAGAGTTGTGCAACAGTGGAATCAGCTGCCTAGGGAGATGGTGAGCTCCCCCTCCCTGGCAGTCTTTAAGCAACGGCTGGACAAACACTTGTCAGATATGCTGTAGGCTGATCCTGCATGGAACAGGGGGTTGGACTAGATGGCCTCTATGGCCCCTTCCCACTCTATGATCCTACGCTGATTCTGTCCAGCTTGGCGAATGCTGTTGTGATACAGTCTTCAACTATCTCTCCCTAGCTTGAGCACTTTTTTCTTTTCTTTTCTTTTTTAAAAAAACCCCTTTTCCACTTGTTTTACGAGACGTCGCTGACAGTTCCGGATAAAATAAGCCTGCTTTTAATTGAACGCTGCAGCCGGGATGATGGAATGCGGGCTTCTTTCTTTTTCACTGGGATGTATGGGGGGGGGAGTCTCTGAAACAACGGCAGAAGCATTTATTTCCAGTAATGGGGTTTAACTCAGCGGAGCCCTGGGAGTGAAGCTTTCCCAGGTAGCGGGGAAGAAAACTGCCGTGCCTGCAGTTTAAGCAACCTGTGTTCAGCAGTGCGCCGTGTATCGTATTATGCTTAGGACAGCTCCTGCTTCTTCCTTTTAAACTTCTTCTTTTAAAAAAAAAAATCGCGATTAATCTCATCTTGATTCCCCCCCCCCGCACAGCCACAAATCAGAGAAGCAGGTATCAAAATGCAAGCTCCCCCTCCCCCAACACACAATTTACTTCTCTCACCTTTCTGATTTTCTAGTGCTTTCCTTTGGCTTGTTAGGTAGGGCAAGACTAGGGTTGCCAACAGGCCAGGGGAAAATGATCTTTCGTTGAATGTTCAGAGATGGGCAGCTGAAGGTTTTTACGGCATGGCGGTTAAGAATATCATCTGGTAGATAACCCATTAAGCCCCTATGAAAGGGAGTTGGATAGTTTGTTCTCTGGGAAGTTGGCAGCCGTGGCAATCACAAGCCCTTTCCTGTTAATAGGAATGACTGGAGAATATGTGTGTGAATGGAGCAGGGGTCCATCGGTGGCTATCAGCCACAAGGTATACATAAAACACTCTCTCTGGGGCAGTGATGCTCTGTATTCTTGGTGCTTGGGGGGGAGGGGCAACAGTGGGAGGGCTTCTAGAGTTCTGGCCCTGCTGGTGGACCTCCTGATGGCACCTGGGTTTTGGCTACTGTGTGACACAGAGCGTTGGGCTGGATGGGCCATTGGCCTGATCCAACATGGCTTCTCTTACATTCTTATGAATGTAGAAACTCATCTGAACACTGGTTTAGTAGGAAACCTTACGACTCACATTTGTGTAGTCCCAGGGCCATCAAAGGGCAGAGTACAAGTCCGTGTTCACTTCCTCCTGACCGCAACATTGGAGAACTTGTCTATTTTTAATAGCGTGATGTAGTGGTTAGAGCGTTGGACTAAGATCTAGGAGACGCAGGTTCAAACCTCCACTCAGCCATGGAAACACGTTGAGTGATCGTGGCCCCGTTGCTCTCTTGCAATATTGCTAAAAACTTTTTTTTTCCAATATAAAATAAAAGTTATTTAAAAAGTAGGGTTGCCAACTCTGGGTTAGGAGAATCCCTGGCGATTTGGGGGGCAGAGAGTGGGGAAGGCAGGTTTGGGAGAGGGGAGGGACCTCAGTTAGGGTATAATCTTATGGAGTCCATCCTCCAGGGCAGCCATTTTCCCCAGGGGAACTGATCTCTCTCATGAGGAGATCAGTCGTAATGCTGGGAGATCTACAGGCCCCACCTGGAGGTTGGCAACCCTAACACCTAGTACCGGCCGCCATTTTGACACACACACACCCCGGTGTGGAAGTAGCAACTAGGCTGTCAGAGAACAAAGCTGCCTTGACTCGGTGTGATGTCAGCGTATCAGAGGAGGCCGTGAAGAGACAAGGATCCCGCCCCGCCCCTCCTAGCTCTCTGCCAACCCAGACGAGGCCCAGAATGCTTTGCTAAAGCTGGTAAAATGGAACCAAATCAACTGTTCAATGGATTTGGTCCCCTTCAACCAGCTGTAGCTGTGCATTGATCACACTCGCGAAGGATAAAGTGCTCCGAGCGGACCGAGACAACCGGAAGACAAATGGCCTCGTGGACTCTGTCGATAAGGAAATTATGATGAGTGGCACCCGCAGATCCATCACCTGGGCTCTAAACTGGTGGGCTGGGTCCAGAGTGATTATGTGGTTGCCAGTCAATTCCGTGTAAGTGAGGCCGCTCAGAGATTGATCATCTCCATCTTCCTACTGGTATCGATCCGAGCGGTAATTTCGAACTGTATATTTTAACGGCAGAGGCTCGCAAGTCTCCATGGCGTGTTGGCGATCACTCTCTCCCTTCCAGAGTGCGGCGTGCCTCAGTGTCTTTGTTTAATGCCCTGATGAATAAAGAAACATTTCTTATGCGATGCTTGCTTTCTATACGATGATTTGTCCAGCGTGACGCAGGGTGGATGAATTGGAATGTAAGGGCGATTCAATGCACAGTGGGGTAAAGAAATCTATCCCGGCACTGGCTTGGGTCAGAGCTGGCTACGTCTGACTAGAAAGGAGATCGCGGGCCAACGGTGGACACCTTACTGAAAAAGTCAACTTGCTATGGGGGGGGGGAATGCAAAATCTATGCTAGGAATCAGTAGGGAAGAAGCTGAACAAGGCCTGAGGCCAGTGGCACCTTTGAGACCAACAAAGTTTTATTCAAAGTCTCAGCTTTCGCGTGCAAAGCACGGTTCTTCAGGGAAGGGGTTGCAAAGGAAATAGCTGGGCTCATTGAGGGGTGGGGCCGTAGCTCAGGGGAAGAGCCTCTGCTTTGCATACAGACGGCCCCAGGTTCAATCCCCAGCATTTCCAGTTAAAAGGAAAAGGTAGAAGAGTTGCCTTCGATTCCAGTAACATGTTAGTGATCGACAAGGTAGAAGAGCTGCATTCAAGTCCACCCAGCACCTTAAAGACCAACAGGGTAGAAGAGTTCCATTCGAGTCCAACAGCACCAGTTTGCTGGAGTGGTTAAGTGCGCGGACTCTAATCTGGGAGAACCGGGTTTGATTCCCCCACTCCTCTGCTTGGCAGCTGCTGGATGACCTTGGGCAAGCCGTAGTTCTGTCAGAGCTGTCCTTGAAAGGGCAGTTCTCGAAAGAGCTCTGTCAGCCCCACCGACCTCACAGGGTGTCTGTTGTGGGGAGGGGAAGGGAAAGGAGTTTGTAAGCCACTCCGAGACTCCGAGTGAAGGGCGGGGTATATAAATCCAATCTCTTCTCTTCTTAGAGACCTACAAGATTTTGGGGGCGTATGCTTTCGAGAGTCAGATCTCCCCTAAACTTCAAAAGTCAGGTGGCAGGCGATGAGAATGACCTCTGCTCGAGACCTTGGAGGGCCACTGCTAGTCTGAGTAGACAGTATTGACCTCAGTGGGCCAATGGTCTTGATTCACTATAAGGCCGCATCATGTGGGTTCATCTTCGTGTGTGTGTGTGTCATCATACTTCCACGTGCCTGCATTTGGAATATTGTGTACGGCTGTGGTCGCCTCATCCCCAAAAGAGGACAGCATAAAGCCGAGAAAGTGCAGAAAAAGGAAACTAAATAATGAACCGGGGCTTCTCGATGATGAAAGCTTAGCGTGTTTCATGGGGTTTTATTTGATTTTGGGGGGGAAAGAGAGAACCGTGGAGAACTGGTAGAACGGGAGTCCCCAACCAGTGTTCCCTCTAAGCTGAGTTAGTGTGAGCTAGCTCACAGTTTTTTAGCCTCCGGCTCACACATTTTCATCTCCGCTCAGGAAGGAGGGCATCACAACCATACGCTGAGAGTTCCCCTTCCCCAATAGCATCAGAACACGGGTCTCCCAATGAAGCTGACCAAGCAGTAGAACCAGCAGGGCTATTTGGAGGCAGGAGCGCACAGGAACGGAGTTCCGGCTGGCTCCCGAGTTGGCCACGCCCAGCAGGAACTCATTAGCATAATAGGCCACGCCCAACAGCAGAAACTCATTAGCATTGGCTACATTAGGGGTGTATGGTCTAACATGCAAAGGCCTAACATGGAAAGGAGTTCCTGCTACAAAAAAAGCCCTGGGTTTTGACAACAAACAAGGTAAACAGAATAAGAAGCAAAAGATGGGTGTGGCTGAATGACCACACCTCTGGTAACATGGGGCGTGGCCCAATAATGTGCTGTGCTGTCAGGGGGTGTGGCCTAATATGCTAATAAGTTCCTGCTGTTGGATGTGGCCTATTATGCTAATGAGTTCCTGCTGGGCGTTTTCTACAAGAAAAGCCCTGAGAACCAGGAAGAACAAAACAAATTCTTTTCTACACCCAGCGCTGAATTGACTTAAGGCATCCGCCGCCACAAGATACAATGAAGGCCGCTGCTTAGGATGCTTCTGTAAAACGGCAGAGACGAATTCACTGAGGGTAGCTCGATGAATGGCTATTAGTCATGAGAGTTACAAGTCCAGGTGAGATTAGGTTCCTGCAGTTCCATCCCATTTAGACTTTGGGCTTTCACCATTTAATCCCTCTCCACTGCTGGGAATTCGTTCTGGAAATCTTTGGTCGACACAAACTTTATTGGAGCTCAATCCTAGGAACACACAGAGGAGGAGGAGAAGGAGGAGGAGATTGGATTTATACCCCACTCTTCGCTATCCAAAGGAGTCTCAGAGCGGCTTACAAACTCCTTCCCCTCCCCACAACAGACACCCTGTGAGGTAGAAGAAGAAGAAGAGATTGGATTCATACCCCGCCCTTCACTTGGCGTCTCAGAGCAGCTTACAAACTCCTTTCCCCTCCCCTCCCCACAACAGACATTCCTGTGAGGTAGGTGGGGCTGAGAGAGCTCTGACAGAAACTGCTCTTTTTCAAGAACAGCTGTGCCAGAACTATGGCTTGCCCAAGGTCATCCAGCAGGTGCAAATGGAGGAGTGGGGAATCGAACTCGGTTCTCCCAGATTAGAGTCCACACACTTAACCACTACACCAAATTGGCTCCTCTCTTACCCTGCCTTTTTAAAAGAGTCTGCAGAGACTGTGGATGTCAGGGGGAAAGCAGTTTCAAAGTACTACAAATGTACACTTGTGAGCTTGCAGTTTAGAGACCCGGGGGAAAGTTCTGCACGGCTTCCCTTAGGGTTGCGGACCTCAGAGATGCTCCAGAAATGCATTTGCCAGGTGTATATTAAATGGCAGGGGCAGTGTTCCCTCTAAGCTGCATTAGTGTGCGCTCGCTCACACATTTTTGACGTAGCTCAGGAAGAAGGGTTCTGGAGCAAGCTGATTTATGCAGCAGCCCAATTGCTCACTCGCAACTTTAATGCCAGGAGCTCACAAAGTAGAATTTTTGCTCACAAGACTCCACAGCTTAGAGAGAGCATTGGGCAAGACGGCAATTTCTAAAAAAAAATTGCAATAAATAAAAATGCTGGATTGCATCCATAGACAGAGTTGTAGACCAAATTCCAAAGACTGCACGTGGGATGGAAGAAGAAGAAGAGATTGGATTTATACCCCGCCCTTCACTCGGAGACTCAGAGCAGCTTACAAACTCCTTTCCCTTCCCCTCCCCTCCCCTCCCCACAACAGACACCCTGGAAGGTAGGTGGGGCTGAGAGAACTCTCTTGAGAACAGCTCTGACAAAACTATGGCTTGCCCAAGGTCATCCAGCAGCTGCAAGTGGAGGAGTGTGGGGAATCAAACCCGGTTCTCCCAGATTAGTGTCCACGCACTTAATCACAGCAATATAAATCAGTCTCACAATTCAAGAGAAGGCTCTTACATGAACACCTGTGGCATCCCTTCAGGTCCCCTGAACCTTTGAGAAGTCACAGGAGATGATCTGCCCTCTGAACTGCACAGAAACCCCCTTTCCCCCCCATCCCACATCATCCCAGCATCTTTACCCACATTTGGGGGGAAGTGGGTGAAAAGAACCTGAGCTAAGTCGGCCTGCTTATCAGAACTTCCATGGAATGGGATTCAATCGAATGAGCAGCCCAAGGGAAGGTACACCATGATCAGAACCTCCACATTCAGGTGCACTATACCTGTTAGTAGGGGCAGACAACCAGGGATGGCTATCACTGCCTGTATAGGGTTGCCAGCTCCAGTCTGGGAAATACCTGGATATTTTGGGAGTGGAGCCTGATGAAGGTGGGGTTTGGGGGGAGGACGGCCTTCAGTGGGGTATAAAGACATCGAGTCCACCTTCCAAAACAGCCATTTGCTCCAGGTGAACTGATCTCTGTTACTCTGGAGATCTCCAGCCACTACGTGGAGGTTGGCAATCCTACACCAGGACGTTCTTTTGTGTGTCTCTGGGGGTACAGGTGGAAATGGAATACAGGTCTCGATGGATCCATCGGAGCTATTCTTCTGCTCTGCAAGAGAGCTTCCAAAGGTCTCAGGCTGGTTTAAGAAGATCCATAGCTCGTCTAGTCAACGGGTCCCTGAACCTGACAACCTGCAGCATGTCTCAAGGAGGAAAAACCCTACCTTCGAAAATCGGTCTCTTCTTTCCTCCTCCTTATTCCTTCAATGGACGTCGCACCCGTAAGGGGTCGGCGTAAGGCGCAAAGCCCCGTTTGGCTGTAATAAGCATTGATGTTATGTTAATAGCTTAAAGAAAATCACTCGCTTTCTCATGTTATAATGATTGGGGGAAAGTAAACCGAGTGTCATCTTTTCCCAACTTTATCGTAAATCCATACGACTATCATAAGCTACAAATGCTATCGGTGTTACAGGCCATGTGGATGCAAATTCCAAAGCCGAAGTATGTTTCTCTTTCCATTACTTGGGATTTGCAGGCCACGGCTTAGTCTTCTTCAGCCAGGGCTGAGTCTATACCAGGATCCCCCCTGACCTTTATCTAGCCGGGAAATGAGACTCCTTTGGGATGGAGAGCACTCGATAACGGTAATGCTAACTGCTGACCCTATCTCAAAGACTGGGATGGGTCGCCCTGCTAGTCTGCCCGTAGCAGTGGAAAATAGCAAGAATCCCGTCGCGCCTTAAAGGCTAGCAATGTTTGTGGCAAGGTGAGGAGCTTTTGTGAGTCACTGCCCACTTCTTCAGATATGAGCAGTGACTCGCGAAAGCTCGTCCCGACCACACATTTTGTTAGTCTTTAAGGTGCGACTGGAGTCCCGCTCTTTCCTATCTCAGAGAGCACTCAGACAACCTCACAACAATCCCAGTCTATCTCCTGGCCAGGCAGGTCATTCTGGGAAGAGGTAGAGGAGAGGCTGATTGTCACATAGATAGAAAAGATTGTCCCCCTTCATGTGCAGTAGGGTGGGAGCCAGTTCCCCATAGTAGGCTGCCCAGGGGAGTGCTTATGAATGAGACAACCACCTGACAAGGTTTGCTTGGAGGTCATCTCATTTTCTGTCACCTGGAGCTCAGTTCTAATTCCAAAAAGTCTCCAGGCCCCATTTGGAAGTTGGCAACCCAACTGGGAGTGAATAGCACCTTCTCACCAGGTGAGCAAGTTCCATTCACAACATGGAGGTTAGTGCAGAGACTCCTGGCAGATCGTGCCCAGATCTTATATCAGAACCATAGGCCTGGATCCCGTGAATATATTCCACATGTTCCAGCTGTACACCTCATTTCCGGTACGGCTAGCAGTGCTTCCATTTGTTTAACTTCAGTAGTTTCCAGTGATCCCTTGTGCCAATGGGCGTGTTAGGTGGCAGAGGAAGCAAGCTCTGTGGCAGCTGAGAGAAGTATGTGTGGGCAGTACTCACAGGATCCAAATTGAAAATATTTTCGCTTGGGGTGATGTAAGACAGAAGCCTTGTAAGACACTTTGGAAATGCAGACATGAAATTGCTAGGTCAGTTTCCGACACGTGAGGAGTTGGTGACTGCAGATAAATACATCCAGGGAGATGAATGCAAGAAGGCTGGATTAGAAAGGGCTGCCTCTTTTAAAGGGACACGTTTAAACCCATGCATGCAGAGCATGTCGGCCCAGGCACAAAATGTCACTTTGCTTTTCCAATGCCGGCGTCGAAAAACATTTGGACTGTCAAGATCGGAAGAGGCGTTTGGAACGGAAGTCGCGCTGGAGTAAAGGCAGGGGCACTGCGTTCCGTATAAACCCAACGCAGTGCCTGGACAACAGTGAATTTCCCAAATGCCACGCGAACCTCCTGCAGAGGCTGAACTGAGACCAGACAAAATTGTCATTAAGCACTGGAAATGTCCAGATTCTACTGGGTTTCACCATCTCACCAGCCTCATTCTTTAGGTGTTCTGGAAGCACAGAACAACACAATGCATTTGCTATCATGCACGACAGAATTCATTACAAATACCCCCATATCCTTCATGTGTCACCAGTGGTCAGATATTAACACTTATTGCTCTAAAAGGTCAAAGGCAATGGAAGCCTTGCATACGACGATGCTCAGTGACGAACAGAATGCAGACGGAATCTCTGTTGGATACACCAATAACCATCCTGCAGAGGGTATTTTTATAGGGCTTCGGGTTAGGGAATACATGGAGGTTTGGGGGGGGGGTGGAGCCTGAGGAGGGCGGGGTTTGAGGAGGGGAGGGACTTCAATGGGGTATTTAGCTCACAGTTCAACCATACCCCAAGATCTTGTTCACATATATTGCTACCCAGTAGTTTATCTCCCATCCAGTATGTGTTAGAGTTGCCAACTCTGGGTTGGGAAATATCTGAAGAATTTGGGGGGGGGTTGAGGAGGGGAGAGACCTCAACAAGGTACAATGCTATAGAGTCAACCATCCAAAGCAGCCCTTTTGTCCAGGTGAAGAAGAAGAAGAAGAAAAGATTGGATTTAGACCCCGCCCTTCACTACCCAAAGGAGTCGCAGAGCGGCTGACAAACGCCTTTTCCTTCCCCTCCCCACAACAGACACCCTGTGAGGTAGAAGAAGAAGAAGAGATTGGATTTATACCCCACCCTTCACTACCCAAAGGAGTCGCAGAGCGGCTTACAGTCTCCTTTCCCTTCCCACAACAGACATCCTGTGAGATAGGTGGGGCAGAAAGAGCTCTTTCGAGAACAGCTCTGAGAGAAGTGTGGCTTGCCCAAGGTCACCCAGCAGCTGCATGTGGAGGAGTGGGCAATCAAACCCAGTTCTCCCAGATTAGAGTCCGTGCTCCTATCCACTACACCAGACTGGTGAACTGATCTCTGTCACCCGGAGATCAGCTGTAATCCCAGGGTTGGCAACCCCATATTTTTATGAGTCGGCGTCTGATTTGGAAAAAAAATCCACTTGATTGAAGTAAGTAAGGGAGAATGAGACAGTCTGGTTTGCCAACATCTTCTTTTAGTCTGTAGCTCTGGGCTTCCATAAAATGACTTGTTCCAGAAATATGCATTGTCCTCCAGCTGAAGTTGGTCTGTGTCACTCAGGTAAACAGTGGTTGGAAGCTACCAAACTGCCTACTGAATTGGATGCTCTGACATGTTGAAAAGACATTTCCTTCCTTCCTTCCTGTTCATTTATCTGCTCCTCTTCTGAGGAGCTCAGGGTACAGAAATTGACCTAGCTCATTTGATCCTTAAAACAACCCGGCAGGTCAGTTAGTCTGGGAGACCACGACCAGACTGTCATCTAGTGAACTTGACAGGATATTAACATTTTAAGCAAGACATCTCATGGTTAAACAATGGGTCTAACATGGCAGAGGCAGAGTGATTTCAGCAAGCAGCAGTTGATTGCATCTCAACAGGAATGCTTTCAATGGGGCAACTGCTCTGACTATATACGCCTAAGCCACTCCCAGCCCCCATGCAATTGGCGAGTTCAAATGGTCTCCAGGCTCCAGATTGGCTGGCTGCCCTCAGGGGCCAATCCACGGGCAGGTTCCAGGACCCTGCCTGCCTTTGTTCTGGGGCTTCAGGCTCCAACTAGGTGGCTTGCCCAGACAAGCCCAGACGTGCCTCCCCACTCTCCATCTAGGAGGCCTGCCAGTCAAGTCCGGGCATGCATCCTCAAGCTGGCTGCTAGCACCGCAGCAGTTAAGCCTGAGTGGAAGATTGCATGTGTCCAGACATAACACCATAGCCTTTCACAGCTGTTCTGCTTGCAAAGCGAGTGTCGTGGAAGTTCTTGGTGAGCAGTGTTCCCTCTAAGCTGAGTTAGTGTGAGCTAGCTCAGTTTTTTGGCCTCCGGCTCACACATTTTTCTCTTAGCTCAGGAAGGAGGGCTCCAGAGCAAACTAGTTTATTCAGAAGCCAAATCGCTTGCTCACAACTTTAATGCCAGTAGCTCACAAAGTAGAATTTTTGCTCACAGGACTCCACAGCTTAGAGGGAACATTGCGTGGTGAGTGTGCCAATTCAACCTTAGGAGTCCCAAACATTTATCCTCGCCCACCTGCCCATGTGTATTAGCAGATGTCATTTTTAATACATCCACAGCACAGTTCCCCAATGTGGTGCCCACGGGTGCCGTGGCACCCTCTGACACCTTTCCTGGTGCCTGTCAAATGGTTTTGGAAAGTGGGCGAGGCCAGGTGGGGCTTTTGCCAGGGAGGGATTCTGATTGGCTATGGTGGTTTGATTGGGAGCCAGTTTGGTATAGTGGCTAGGAGTGCAGACTCTAATCTGGGAGAACCGAGTTTCATTCCCCACTCCACCACATGCCGCTGCTAGTGTGACCTTGGGTCAATGACAAGTTCTCTCAGAGCTATTCTCTCAGGAGCAGTCCTCAAAAGAGCTCTCTCAGCCACTGGGTGTCTGTTGTGGGGAGGGGAAGGGAAAGGGATTGTAAACTGCTCTGAGACTCCTTTGGGTAGTGAAGGGCAGGGTATAAAACCAATCTCCTCCTCCTCCTCCTCCTCCTCCTCTGTGCAGATTTTTAAAAACAGTGGTTCAGCAGCAGCTGCTTCCATAGCTCAGGGTGCAAGTGAAGGTTAGGTGCAGCTGTCATTTTGTGGCTGGCTCCACCCCTTGCAGCAGCTGTTGCATCGCATCCTTTTTGTGGATGCATCCACAACACGTTGTCAGAGTTCTGAAGATGCCGGCAGGCTCAGAAAGGCTGGGGACCCTGATCTACAGTCTGGGGTGAGGGGAATCCAGGATTGTCCAATTCGCAAAAACTTTTGCTGCTTGCTCACCTAGAGACACGTCTTCCTCGCTCAGAGTCTGCAGGCCAGTAGCTGCTTCTGAGTCTGACGGCCGGCAGACCTTTCTCACCTCGGCAAAGGACGGCCCCTTTCCCAGACCGTTTGTCACGTGGAATCGGGGCCAATGAAGTGCAACTGGAAGAGCGCTCACTCTGAGGCAGGATTTCCCCTGCACTCCCTTCCCCCAGCAGCCCCCTGCGACCTCCAAAGAGCTGGTGTTGGAGGTCACTCACAAGATACCTGTGGACAAAAAGCAGCATGGCCCAGAGGACTGCAACGAAAAGGGGAGGACCAGGCAAAATTGCTTTCAATTTGTACCTGTCATCAGGTACAAAAAAGCTCCACTGGAGTAATACTGATGGGACAGTTTCACTTGGATCCCCCTCTTCACTGCGGCTGCGCAGAAAACCGGGCTTTTGCCCGTTTGGGTCTACTGATTTCTAGTATCAGGGGTCTGAAGGGGGTTCTTGGGGTGGGGGGGGAAGATTCAAGTCCATAAGGGCTTTCTAGACTGTCCATCGGGTCCCCAAACTTTTCAAGCCTACAGGCACTTGTGAATTCTGACACCAGGTGGTGAGTGCAAACACCAAATGGGTGCTGCATGGGGTTGCCAGACCACACCCCCATTGGAGGTGGGGGTACCCCGCTCCCAGGCCCTACCCCTCAGCCACCGATAAGCTGGCTGGTGGGGGGAACTTACCCCCAAATGAGGGAGATCCAGCCAGCAGGCAGTGATGTGCCTACGTCACTGCCTGTCAGACCCAGAAGTGATGTCATCATGCCAGGGGATGTTGGAAGACACACTGCTTTTTGGGCAAAAGTTCTATGGTAGATTTAACATAGAGTTTTTGCCCAAATACCAGAATGTCCCCCTGACATCCCCGATGTGATGACGTCACTTTGGGGGGGGACTCACATAGGCAGGGACATAGACACATCACTGCTCGTCAGCAGAGCCTCCTTCCTGCTCCTGGTAAGCCCCCCCCAAAAAAAAAAACCCTGCTGATTTCCAGGAGAGACCTGGCAACCCAACTGCTTCAGGAGGAAGAGCCAAACCCCCAGGGTGAGGGAGTGAGGTAACTGGTGTAGTGGTTAAGTGCACAGACTTTAACCTGGGAGAACCGGTTTTGATTCCCCACTTCTCCACTTGCAGCTGCTGGATGACCTTGGGCAAGTCATAGTTCTGTCAGAGCTGTTCTTTCAAGGACAGTTCTCTCAGAGCTCTCTCAGCCCCACCTACCTCACAGGGTGTCTGTTGTGGGGAGGGGAAGGGGAAGGAGATTGTAAGCCACTCTGAGACTCCAAGTGAAGGGCAGGGTATGAATCCAATCTCTTCCTCCTCCTCCTCCTCTTCTTCTTCCTCTTCAACATTTCCGACAGAATCTCAAGTTTGCCTTTTAAAATGACTACCCAGTAATACAGTGAAGATCCTTGTGCTGTGGTGGCAGCTGTTGCTGAACCTACTTTTTTAAAAATCCCCACAGCCAATCACAATCCCTGCTGGGCAAAATCTCCGCCAGGCCCCACCTACTTTGTCAAAACACTCACCTTCCTCATACCATGCAGAGCTCTTCCAGGCCAAGTATCACCTTGCCCATGCCCCGTCCAAGCTGTGCAAGCCTCATCCAAGCTGTGGAGGTTTGGCCGAGCCACAGGGTTGCCAACTTCCAGGTGGGCAACAAACACATGGGAAACACGGCAAGGTTGAGTAAACATGGAAAAAACACTAGGGTCCTTATTGTATATTAAAGTATATGATTTAAACGAATATATGAAGGCATAGTAGCATATCAGAATTGTGTGTTTTGTTTTAACACGGTGTTTTTCCATGTTTACTCAAATTCCAGGTGGGGCCTGGAGATCTCTCAGAATTGGAACTGATGGAGATTGGTCTCCCTGGAGAAAATGGCTGCTTTGTAGGGTGGACTCTATGGCATTATACCTAGGGTATAATCACTATGACAAATCCCATGTCAAATGCTCATAAGAATGTAAGAACATAAGAGAAGCCAATGTTGGATCAGGCCAGTGCCCCATCCAGTCCAACACTCTGTCACACAGCGGCCAAAAATACCAGGTGCCATCAGGAGGTCCAGCAGTGCGGCCAGGACACTAGAAGCCCACCCACTGTTGCCCCCCCAAGCACCAAGAATACAGAGCATCACTTGCCCCCGACTGAGAGTTCCTATCCATACCTTGTGGCTAATAGCCACTGATGGACTTCTGCTCCATATGTTTATCCAATTCCTTCCTGAAGCCGTCCATGCTTGTAGCCACCACCACCTCCTGTGACAGTGAATTCCATGTGCTCATCACTCTTTGGGTAAAGAAGGACGTCCTTTTCTCGGTTCTAACACGACTGCTCCGCAATTTCATTGAGTGCCCATGAGTTCTTGTATTGTGAGAAAGGGAGAAAACTACTTAATACTCCTCCTATTTAAGGTGTGCTAATTGCTATTCACTAGGAATATTCCTAACCTTCCGACCCCTAAAGAGGACATTTTCATCTGTTTTTTTTACAAAGAGCCCAAAAGAGGACAGATGCCCCCCAAAAGAAGACATGTCCTCTAAAATAAGGGCATCTGGTAACCCTAATTATACCCCCAACGAGGTCCCAACCCTCCCCAGGCTCCACCCCCCAAATCTCCAGGTATTTCCCAGCCCACAGTTGGCAAGGCTACCTAATCAGCCATAGTCCTTCTACACACTGAGCTAGCTTGGAGACGGCAGGTCATTGGCCCATCGGGAAAAGTTCCTGTGGTCATAACAGCCAATCCGCTCCAGGACAGGGCAGTTTCATGGGCGTAATCAGGGGCGGGACTTCCCATTTCCCCAGAGTTTCCTTACGTTGAGGACAGCCATCTCACACATTCAGAACTGTTGGTCTAGCCTTAGAGACAGATAAATAAATAGATAGATGATAGATAGATGATAGATAGATAGATAGATAGATAGATAGATAGATAGATAGATAGATAGATAGATAGATAATACATCTTTCACTATGCATTGAAGAGGCAGATACGGTGTTAAGCCCCGGTGCCTCAGGTGGAATGAGCAAAGACTATATTTAGCCACCAAGAGTTTGCCCTAATTTTTAACAGATCCTGTACTCCTGTGATTTCTGTGGCAAAAGCAGAGATTCTAGATGCTCCAGTGATAAGGGGAAAAAACCCCAGAGTCACTTAGGCAATGAAGGTCTGTAGTTAGAGTTAGGAGAACAAGAAGAGTCTGAATATTTCTCTTGGAATTATCTGGGTGCGCATGCCACATTGCATACATTGTCATGGTTTCATCAAGACACGGCTATACATTAAACTCACTTTTATTTCTAGTGGTCAGAGAGGACATTTTCAAACGTGTCTGACCATCGTGGGCAGCTATTGTGATTTTTTGGCTCCCTTGCCTGGCCCTGACTAACCTTTCTATTTTATCTGTAGGACCAGTCCCCTCCCCTCACCTGCGGTAGCCTATTGTCAAAGGAAGTGCTGGAAACAGGAAATCACTTTCCATGTACAGAAACAGGGAAAAGAGCCATCCCATACTGAGCTAACAGACTATAGCCCCCCAGCAGGAGTGGGACGTTAGAGTGGGCTCCACCATGTCAACAGCATGACACCATTTCCTTGTTGAACCCGGAAGTGATGTCACACCACTCTAGGATTCAGTGGAAACTCAATCCCTCTACTGGGGATTGAGACCTGGCAACCCTGGAACCTGGAATAGATAGCATGCCATTGATGTGATGGATATTCTCCCTTATTCCCCACTCCCAGCTTATTGAGCATTGGCAGGGATTGGGGGAAAGTGGGTAGAGCAAGAGATCTGGCAACCCTACTACACTACCATACATTGAAAAAGGACAGGATGAAAATGTACTGTGCAGTAGATGCCTAGTAATAATGCCTGTTCTATTTCTGACACCAATCGGCCTGCTATAGCTTGGATACTGTTCAGCATAGGGAATTCCCCCCCTCCCCCTTCTTGCTGCAGTCTTCTATACCTTCCAAAACTGATGCCTCCATAGGACAGTGGACTACTAGGAACAGTTGAGGGGCTGCCATGATAAAAAAGAATCAGTGAAGATCATCTTTTCCCATCCAACAAGAAGAAGAAGAAGAGAGGAGACTGGATTTATACCCCACCCTTCACTCAGAGTCTCAGAGCGGCTTACAAACTCCTTTCCCTTCCCCTCCCCACAACAGACACCCTGGGAAGTAGGCGGGGTGGAGAGAACTCTTTCCAGAGCTGCCCTTGAGAGAACAGCTCTGACAGAACCATGGCTTGCCCAAGGTCATCCAGCAGCTGCGAGTGGAGGAGTGGGGAATCAAACCCGGTTCTCCCAGATTAGAGTCCGCGCACTTAACCACTACACCAAACTGGAAGGTTAGGATCTAAGCACGTACCTCCCCAAAGAGCCTTGGTTTTGCATTCTACCTCCAGGGCACTGGAGCCTCTTGTCCAGTCTGACCTCAGATTCCAAATCAGGAGTAACTGGGAGCTGTCCTATGTTATACCAGCCTCCCATCCAGTAGAGGGAGCTGCAGCACAAAGCTGGGTTGTTCTGTCAGTGACTTAGACTCATGGAATCATAGACTTGTCATCTTTCAATTGCAAACGTAGGGGCATGTTTATTCAAGATAGGTGTTGTATCCTCCCTCCTTCCACATCCTGCACAGTAGCTGGAAAACACACCTGCAATGCCAGAATAAAGGTTATTTTGTATGGGAATTTTTAACGTGAAGGGATTTACATTAATTGCAAGCAATGCCGCACCCCTGTAAGAATTTTAAGGAAATGCTCAGGGCATACCCAACTTTGTTTTAAGCTAAGGGACAGTGTAGTCATTGTCATTCATGGCTGGACATGGGGAATGTCGGCAGTGGCCTGATGTCATTTCCAAGAAAATCCAGAAGTGACATCACACCCCTCTAGTTACCGATGTACACTCTGTGGTAAAACCATAAAGTTTCCAATGATTCCTAGAAAGGACTGACATCACTTCTTGGTTTCCCTAGAAATGATGTCATGCCATTAGCTTGATGACCATTCTTTTTCATTTTCCTGTGGCCAGTCCAAAAAGCAATGGAAAATGAGCATTGGGGGTGAAAGATCCTCCGCCCCCTGGAAAGCTAGAAAGCCTAGGCTGGGAAGACCTGGGTTCGAATCCTCATTCTGCCATGGAGATCACTGGGTGACTTTGAGCTACTCGTTTTCATTCAGTCTAACCTATCTCTAAGGGTTGTTGCGAGGATAACTTGTTGACTGAAGGGGGGACAGCTGCCCCACTCTTAGCTTCCTAGAAAAAGGACAGGATACAAAACTAGTATAGAATCATAGATTTGGAAGGGTCCTCCAGGGTCATCTAGTCCAACCCCCTGCACATTGCAGGAAATTCACAAATACCTTCCCCTCACAGATCCCCAGTGACCGCTGTTCCACGCCCAGAAGATGGCAAAGGATCTCCAGCCAAACTGGCTTGGAGAAAAATTGCGTCCTGACCCCAAAGTGGTGATCAGCATTGATTTGTAATTAACACACAAGTGCCTGCATTTTCCACAATAGTTCCCAACTCCAGGGAACTCTTCATTTCCGTGGAACAGGAGGTATTTGCTGCTTTCGATGGTTAAGATCCTCCATATTGGAGCCTGGATTCATAAAAGCACTGATGGCGTCTTTTTACATTGGCCAATTGACCAAAACAAAGCACAGCTACTTCCCAGAGCTTCTACAAAACGTCCCTTTAAACGCTTTCTCCTGTGGAACAATATATGTACAGCTTAGTTCCTACCTCCCCTAGTTCATTGTCACTGCTGAAGATTATTCAGACGAGAAAGAGGGCATAACTCTGCAGGCTAGCCATCGGGTGCAATCCATCCATATTTGAAGTCAAAACCGTATGTTTGCAAATGGTCAGCCCTGCCATCCATCCCTAGAGTCCTCAATAGCAGTGTGGTCCTCAGTATCAGGAGACCTCCCAGCCTTACCCCTCATTTCCCACTTCCATTTCACAGGCTGCTGGGGGGAGGGAATGAAAGGGGGCTCATGTCATGCCAACATGCAATGTTACTTCCGGGTTAAAACCAGAAGTGACATCATAGCGTTGGGGCAATGCTGTAGGACTCACCCCAGACCATTTTTGCACCAGAAGTGATGTTGCCCATTGGCAGGGATGAACTGGAACCTGTTGTGTAGATGACGTTTTCCCCATAGGCTTGCCTAGTCTGATAGTGTGACATTGTTTCTCAGTGAAACAACAGAGTTTTAATTGACTCCTAGAGTGCCATGATGCTGCTTCTAGGTCTGACCCAGAAATGATGCTATTCTGTCACTGTAGTGACACCCCCTCATGTATGCTTGCCAGACCCCCCCTTCCCGGTGAAGGTGGGGATCCCCCTCTGCCAGGCCCTACCCACAGCCATCAATCAGCTGGCCAGCAGCGGGGAGGACTTACCAGGAGAAAGGAGAAGGCCTAGGCCACATCACTGATGATGCACAGGAAGTGATGTCATACACCAGTGATAACTGGGCAATGCTCTGGAATCTGGGCAAAAACTCTCTGGTAGAAGCCGGTTTTACCATAGCGTTGTTGCCCAAATACCAGAGCATTACCTGGACATTGCTGGCAAGATGTCACTTCCTGTGCAAGACTGGCAGTGAGACCTAGGCTTTTCTCTTTCTCCTCGTAAGTCCCCCGTCCCCCACCAGTTGCCATGACGGACCTGGCAGCCCTACCTTCATGTCCCCACCTCCTCCTCTCCTGCCGGTTGCCGGTCATTGGCTTGCAGCCCAATTTCCCTCTTCAGAATTCTCAAACAAGGCCTTGAGGTTATAAGGCCACTGTATGCAGAAGTTAAAATGACTCAACTGAGGCTATTGTACTTTGGTCACATTACGAGGAGACAAGAGTCACTGGGAAAGACAGTCACGCCGGGAGAAGTGGAAGGCAGCAGGGAAAGAGGAAGGCCCAACAGGAGATGGATTGACTCTATCAAGGAAGCCCCATGGCCCTCCATCTGCAAGACCCAGACAAGGCTGTTAATGATAGGATGGTTTGGGGGGCACTAATTCAATAGGGTCACCAAAAGTTGGAAGGAGCATTACGGCACATAATGCACACACACACACGTTGTAGTCACAGTGTTGGACCAGAGCTGGGCAGATACAGGTTCAAATCCCGGGTCACTCGTGTAACTGGCAAGGTGACCTTAGTCCAATTACTGTCTCTCAGCCTAGCGTATCTTACAAGTAGGGCTGCTGAGCAACAATTAGAGTTTGGAGATTTTCTGGAATTACAACTGATCTCCAGGCTACAGAGATCAGTTCCTTTGGAGAAAATGGCTTCTTTGGTGGGTGGAGTCCATCGCATCAACCCCTCCCTCCCCAGGGTTTACTTCTAAATCTCCAGGAATCTCCCAACTTAGAGTTGGCAGCCTTATTTACAAACAGAGCCAGTTTGGTGTAGTGGTCAAGTGCGCGGACTCTAATCTGGGAGAACCGGGTTTGACTCCCTACTCCTCCACTCACAGCTGCTGGATGACCTTGGCCAAGCCATGGTTCTGTCAGAGCTGTTCTTGAACAGAGCGGTTTCTGTCAGAGCTCTCTCAGCCCAACCTATCTCCCAGGGTGGCTGTTGTGGGGAGGGGAAGGGAAAAGGAATTTGTAAGCCACTCTGAGACACCGAGTGAAGGGTGAAGTATAAATCCGATCTCCTCTTCCTCTTCTTCTTTACCGGAAGAGGGGACCATCATGTACTATGCTTTGAATTCCTTACTGGAAGGGAAGGATTAAAAAATATAATAGGTTTTCCTTTCCCCAAGTCTGTATCCTCCTGATTTTTTGGTCTGATTCCCCCCCCCCCACAAATGTGGCTTCCTTATACTTGTCCATCATATAATCCCCTCTGCCAACAGATGGGATTACAGCTACCAAACGCAACATCCGATGTTCTATGGGGTCATTCCATTCAGTGAGAGAAACAGATCTTTCCTCCCCAGCAGAGCTAAGGCAACTGCCCAAACATACGTTCCTCCTCCTTTGCCTGCAGCTGCCGTCGACACAGATCGCCGGAAGGGGCCATCAGCATCCCAAGCTGAAGATGGTTAAAGACATTAAAAATTATACGACGCGAGTGCCATCGACGCTAGGCGCATGATCGGAGAGAAAGACGCATTGTGATGCATCGGGCGAAAGAGGGTTTCTGCTGACGTGACACATTGCAGCTCTCTGGCCAAAGATGGTTTTTAAGGGGCCATGAAAAATAGATAAGCCGACAAGCCGTGCAGAAGGTACAGCCATCTTGACCATAACATATTTACAAGTTGCAGAATGCAAACCGGGGTGGAACATGTCCTTTCTGTTCGGTTCTTATTGACACCCTTGTTTGGAAAAGTGAGGGGGGGGGGGGAATTACCGGTAAGCGTAATGGGCTGTTTAAGTCTTTCCGGCTGAATTGTGGCTCCTTTGGGAGCGTTCATCACAGAATGTGATGATAAAGCTGATCATATGAGTGATCTTCCTCAGCCTTTGACTTCTTCTATTCCCAGCACTGGACTGAACCTCCCTCCCACGTCTCCAGACTGCCGAGGTCTGCGGGGTCCCTTCACTGGTTCCGTTAGGCTAAATAATAAATATCCCACTTAGAGAGAGGTTGTAAATCTTGCCACGAGGCCGGGGAGAATTTGCATTTTTTGCACTGGGCGACACTGGGGCTCTGTAAAGTCCATAATTTACTTGCGGCGGCAGAAAATGGACTCCATGCTAACAAAATGCTTTAATAAGGCACTCAGTTATTTGTTATGTATCAGCTGTGATGGACCACAGAGCGGGTGAGGTTACGATAGCTTTCCAGCAGGATGATTTAGAGCAGAGAGTCCTAAAACTGGTGCACTGTTGTAGAGTTTCTATCTCCTGTGGCATATCGGCAGATTCCCCCCCTTCTCAGTGCATAACACAGAGGCTTGATTCGCATAGCCATTTCTGAGATGGCTTTTCATATAGTGGGATATCTCCAGGTTAGGGTTGCCAAGCCCCAAGTCAGGACAGGGGGTCCCCTACACACCTTGTCCCCATTGCCTGCTGTCATTCTGAGTGGTGGCAGGAGAACAAAAAAGTTATGCCAGCTGCTGCCTCATGCCACTTTCTGTAAAAACTGGTAGTTATATAGGGTAGCTATAGGGATTGCCAGAACTTCTATGGGAAAACCATAGAGCTTCTGTCAATTACTAGAGCTACTGCCAGAAACTGCCAGAGGTTGCATAGGTAGGTCTAGGGATCACTGGAAATGCTATGGTAAACCATAGAGTTTCCAGCGATTCCTAGACCTACCTATGTGAGTTCCAGGTTTTTTTTCCTGGCAGTGACACGATGCCACAAGCCAGCATTGAACCCGCCCCCCATATCCCTGTCCAGAGTCCTGCTGCAGGAACCCTACCCCAGTTATGGTTGGGTGACAACTTTGCAGAGGCACATCCGATCCGGTCTGGTCATTATCCAGATGTAAGGCTTCCTGATTTGGCATCCATCACAGAAGAAAATCCAGATATCAGGCCACTGCTGCATACATAAGAATTCCATAGCTACGCAGACCCATTCCCAGTCATGCTAGGGAAAGAAGTCAGAGGTGAAGCAGGTCAAGGGTCCAGAAGAAATTCAGAAAGTTTGTGCTGCAACAACCTTGCTGAAGTGAAGCAGGTCAGGGTCCAGTTGTTGTGTGGTCTGGGAATCCTGTGTACACCACTTTGAGTTCCATGAAACAATGACGGGGAGGGGTTGTGGTTCAGTGGCAGAGCATCTGCTTGGCATACAGAAGGTCCCAGGTTCAATCCCTGGCATCTCCAGTTAAAGGGATCAAGTAGGAGGTGAAGTGAAATACCTCCGCTTGCTGCTGCTGGTCTGAGTAGACAATCCTGACTTTGATGGACCAAGACTCTAATTCAGGGCAAGGCAGGAAGCTTCATGTGATCTAACTCTGTTGGCTTGTATCTTACCATTTTGCTCAGCAGAGTCTGAAGCTTCCCACCAACCAAAAGAGTCTTCTTGTTATGGAGGTAGCTCTTCCACTGGAAGAAGGGCCACGGAACAAGAGCCACTTGAGCTGGAGTAAAGTTGCTTAAGGGACCACGGTGGCTCAGAGGTTAGGATGCTGAGCTGCAGACTGGAAGGTCTGTAGTTCAGCAGTTTGAGACCCTGGTGCTGCATGACAGGGTGAGCTCCCGTCTCTGGCCCCCGCTCCTGCCAACCTAGCAGTTCAAAAGCAAGAAATTGCAAGTAGATAACTAGGTGGCTCTGCAGTGGGAAGGTAACAGCGTTCCATGCACCTCAGTGCTTAGTCATGCTGGCCACACGACCGCAGAGACGTCTTCAGACAGCGCTGGCTCTTCAGCTTGGAAACAGAGATGAGCACCGCCCCCTAGAGTTGGATTCGACTAGCTCTCAAGCAAGGGAAACCTTTACCTTTACCTAAAGTTGCTTAGGACAGAGGAAGGCTTTGACCTTTGCTGAGCAAAGTGGCAGGATACAGGCTGATCATTCAAATAAACATTAAATTAATGAAAGGTAACTGTGAGTAGGGTTGCCAGGTCTTAACTGGCTGCTGGCGGGGGGCTCCAGTCCTCTGTTCAGGAGTCTTCGGTCACCATAGAGTTTTTACCCAAATGCTAGAGCGTCCCCCACGTGATGTCCCCGGCATGATGCTGGCACTTCTGGGTGATGTCATTGCGTTGGGTGTGCTGGAGCTCTTCAGGAATGGGGCTCCCTCTGCTGGCGGTGGCGGCAGATTGGGGGCTCTGGAAGCAGGGGAACCCCCGTCCCCATCGGGGGGATAGCAGCCCTAGCTGTGTGTGAGGGTGAAGGGCCATTAATGACTGCAGCGGCTCTCCGAGGTCTCAGTCGGAGGTCTTGCACATCACCAGATCCTGGTTGGAGATGCTGGGGATGGAACCCAAGACCTTCTGCATGCCAAGCAGATGCTCTACCACTGAGCCACCGCCCCTCTCTAAGATGGTCTTGGGAATGCCTGGCTATGTGGCAGGAATGATAATATTCTAGTCCCAGTGGGAGTAAGGGTTTGGTTGGTTGGTTGTTTTTTCCAGATGAACCCAGGATAAGGTCAATAACAATCTGCTTCATACCTGAAGCTGGTGACTATCCTTGCAGAAGGAGACTAGTGTAGAACCCAGGGTTTCCAGCAATATATTGTGAATGGAAGGCATGTATATTCTGGAAAACATTGTATGGAATCCAGATAGCATCCAGCTTCCCATTGTATGCCCACTGCATACTTAGAGACACGCTCAGGTCATTCATATTTCATACGTGTATGCAGGGCTATTTTGGGGCAGGAACGCACAGGAACGGAGTTCCGGCTGGCTCCTGAGTTGGCCACGCCCAGCAGGAACTCATTAGCATAACAGGCCACACCCAACAGCAGAAACGCATTAGGACTGGCTACATTAGGGGTGTGTGGCCTAACATGCAAAGGAGTTCCTGCTACCAAAAAAGCCCTGGGGTTCTGACAACAAACAAGGTAAACAGAATAAGAAGCAAAAGGTGGGTGTGGCTGGATGACCACACTTCTCGTATCATGGGGGTGTGGCCTGTTATGCTAATGAGTTTCTGCTGTTGGCTGTGGCCTGTTATGCTAATGAGTTCCTGCTGGGCTTTTTCTACAAAAAAAAAGCCCTGTGTGTATGGCTGATGTTACTGCAACAAGCACAGTTTTCGTGGAAGGTAGAAAAAGCTCTTGGGAGAGATGGCAGCTCGGTCTCGCCAGATCTCAGAAGCTAAGCAGAGTGAGTGACACATCGAAACATAGAACTGGAAGGGAGCCCAAGGGTCATCTAGTCCAATCCCCTTCACAATACAGGAAATTCAAAGCTGTTATTGGGAAGGGAAGGCAGCATAGTACAGCCTGATCTCATCAGATCTCAGAAGCTAAGCACGGTCTGTACTTGGAAGGGAGACCACCAAGGAAGGTTCTGCAGAGGGAGGTAATGGCAAACTACCTCTGCTTCTCACTTGCCTAGAAATCCCCTCTCTGGGGACTCCATGAATTGGTTGCGAATCGACGGCACTGACATATGTACATAGAAGAACCTCTTCGGTTAGGCTAGGACGAGAAAGGGTAACCAGCAAAAGGTCATTCCATAAGCTTCATGGCAATGTGGGGACTCGAACCCACTTCTCCCAGATCCTAGTTTGACACTGTAACCGCTGTGCCACATGGATGATCTCTGATGATCTCAGAAGTACTTAGCTTGTCATTGTGCCAAGACACAAGTAACTGCTGCTACTACTAGCAATATCGTTTACACAACCAAAGGATATCTTCACTTAGAATGACTCGAAATTTGGAATTACAAGATTTCTTAAGGCAGGATGGGAAGAGAAAGAAAGACAACTCGTAAGCAAGTGCACATCTTCACCAATGTTACGTTCTACATCTGAATTACAGGCACATGGAAGCACAAACCCCGATGTTTTAAGTGTCACTTACGCGAACAGCCTCCGTATGTTTACGGGGTTTGTTATTGCTGCAGTTTAAGACAATAAAACACCAACTATCATAAAAATCAGCTGCTCGAACTTCCTTTGTCTAATGAGGGGGGGGGAGCACCAAACAAACATCTTGTACGTTTTAGCGCTTTTGTCGTTTTGGATTTAAAGGGCGGAACAGAACAGGATGTTTCCTATAAAAATAAAACAAATGTTAGAAGCTGTTGGCATAAACTGCCGGGGAATGGGGGTGGCGAGCATGCTGGGATTTCAGGATGGGTTTTTAAAACTGAGATTAAAAGTCGTTATCTCGAGTTTGTCATCCTGTATTTAAAAAGCAAAAAAGTCGCTGCCACACTTTCCTTCCTGACTATTTCAGGGTGTTCAAGTGTGTCTCTATGAATCAGCAGCTATTCACTCACCTCTGCACACGAGAGATACCAACTCTGTTTCTGTTTATTTCATCATGGCTAGTGGTGTGTGAGCTACCTTTCAGTGCCACATTGCAACACTTTCAGGGTTGCCAGTCCAGTTCCATGTAGCAGCGGGAGCATTTGGAGGGCACAGGCTGGCAAAATGGCATTGTGCAACACCATGGCATCACTGCTCTCTGGGAACCCGGAGGTGACATCACTGTTCTGTGCAGCACTCTAATTAATTTCTCCTGACCTCTATGGTAAAAGCCATAGAGGTCAGTTTAAAATCCTAGAGCATCACGTAACATTACAAGCAAACGGAGGCTCTTCTTTACTCTTGCAAGAAACTTGCCTTGCTATATGTATAGTGAAACAGAATTCCAGTGGCATCTTGAAGACTAGTAATATCTATTCCAGCACGAACTTTTGTGAATAAGAGCTTGCTTCTTCAGATGCATCTGAAGCAGTGAGCTTTGATTCACAAAATCTACTATTCTTTAAGGTCCTTCAGGTCGCTAGATTTGAGACCAGTAACACCTTAGAGACCAACAAGATTCTTGAGGTATCAGCTTCCAAGAGTCAAAGCTCCCTTTGTCAGGTTGCTGTTAGTCTTGAAGGCACCACTGGACTTCTGTTCTTATTTTGCTACATTAGGCAAACATAGCTACCCCTCTAAATATAGCGAATCCCACATTGCAATTTTCGGGCTGCTAATGGCATCAACGAGAATTCGGCCTGCGTCAGAGCCCAGTTGCTAATAAGTATGGACGAACCTCCGCTATCGATTGCCATGCAGTGCTGCTTCAGAATGTGGCCAATGCGCACGAGTCACCTTGCCAGATGTTCCATTTAATGTGCATTGCTGACATCTTGTCATCAAACACTGAGCTGTTACATCAGCAAACAGTGCTGCCGATAGCTGTAGAGAAATGGAGACCTGAGTCTTATCCACTGAATTCAGTTGACTGTGGGGATGCGTTCAACATTATTATTATTATTATTATTTTTAGAAATAAGGCTGACTTCCGAGCTCCTAGTCAGTGACGGAGATTAAAACCCACTCTACATCTTGCTAGAGTAGCCCGGGTACTACCACGTCTATGCCAGACAACTAGTGTGGTGTGGTGGCTAACGTGTTGAATTAAGACGTCGATGATTTATGTTGAGTTACCCACTCAGCTATGAGCCCCCTAGATGACCATGGACCCCCTAGATGACCATGGACCACTTATTAATTTTCAGTTAACTTATTTATTATTAATTTATGTTTATTATTTTATTTATTTATTCAATTTATACCCCACCCTCCCCGCAAGCAGGATTGCTGCAAGGGTGAGAAGAGGCCATCAGGAACAAGAAGGGAAGTATGAATGTCAAATGAACAAACACTGAGCTGTATCCTACCGTTCTGCTCAGCTAAATGTGGACTGGTCCTCTGGTGGAGAAGCCTCTTCAGCCAGCAGAAGGCCTTTGGGGTGGAGGAAACCACCACACTGAGTTGAGCAATGCGGTAGGATACAACCCTTACTTTTGAGATAATGGCTAATATCCTACCATTCCAGGAAGCCAAGTTTGAAGCCTTCCTCCAGCATTCTACCGAAGGAAGAGTAACAAGTTGGAGGAACAGAGTGAGAGTCCAATGGCACCTTTAAGACCAACAAAGTTTTATTCAAGGTGTGAGATCCTAGTCCAGTTGCACCTTAAACAATAAGATTTCCAGGGTGTAAGCTTTTGAGACTCACCTGCAGACCGACATGGCTACCAACTGAGCAATATTAAACTTATGCATGTCCAAGTTTAATAGCTGGTGCACCTTTGGAAGAAAGAGGGTGAGGAAAAGCAATTCTGCAAGCAGAGCAGTCATGAGGTCTTCTGGTTCTGGATTCAGGCACACACTCAGCCCACATTAAGGCTGCCAAATCCCAAGTCCTGAGTTTCTGTTGCCCCCCACTGCTTGGAGAGGCTGTGGGGATATATTTTTTTTTAAAAAAAGAAGCTCACTGGCCTTGCCAGTGTGATGACATCACTTCCAGGTACAACCCAGAAGTGATAGCAGGTAGCTCTAGGAATTGCCAGAAGCTCTATGGTAAAACTACAGAGTTTCTGGCAATTTCTAGAGTTATACATTGCCGCTTCTGGGTTGTACCTGGGAGTGATGTCATCACACTTGCTACAATGTCCCCCACACCATGTCCCTGTCCCCCACCCTCTCCCTGGTTGCCAGACTCAGCCTGGCAGTCCTAGCCCACGTGTCACAATCCAGGTCTTCATCTAAATGATTCTGTCATTGTAGGAAACTGCTTGAAATGCAGTCAAACCAACAATGTTGATACTGGAAGGAGGGACCTGCAAGGCTATAGAAGAAGAAGAAGAAGAAGAAGAAGAAGAAGAAGAAGAGGAGGAGGAGGAGGAGGAGGAGGAGGAGGAGGAGGAGAGTGGATTTATACCCTGCCCTTCACTTAGCATCTCAGAGTGGCTTACATGCACAAGGTCCCAGGTTCAATCCCCAGCACCCTTCCCCTCCCCCCAATAGACACCCTGTGAGGTGGGTGGGATTGAGAGAGCTCTTTCCAGAGCTGCCCTTGAGAGATCAGCTCTGAAAGAACTTGTAACTGACCCAAGGTCACACCAGCAGCTACATCTGGAAGAGTGGGGGGGGGTCAAAGCCGGTACTCCCAGATTAGAGTCCGCGCTCCTAACCACTATACCAAACTGGAGAGGAGAACAAGGACACAGTTTTAACAAGCACCAGCCCCACAATGCCAGGCTTCCTCCCTTAACCGTAAGGTCTAGAACAGGGGTCCTCAAACTTTTTAAACAGGGGGCCAGTTCACTGTCCCTCAGACCGTTGGAGGGCCGGACTATAGTAAAAACAAAAACTATGAACAAATTCCTATGCACACTGCATATATCTTATTTTGAAGTGCTCACCAGCATAGCCCAAGTAGCGACCATGGGACTCACCTCTTCAGGGGGTAATAATGCACCCAACTTCCTCCAAGCTGCCTCTGCGCTGTGATGCCTCCGTCTCCCGCGCTCTCTCTCCCGCTCTCCACGCTCCCGCTTCCGACCTTCACTGCCCACAAGTCACCACGCAGGCGTCCCTCCCAAATGCCCTGGCCTCCTCTGAATCCTGGGAGATGGGAGTTGTAGTCCGGCTGCGCTGTTCGGTTCCTCTCACCGCCTGAAGCTAGATTGCGGCCAGACAACAATTCCCATGATCCAGCGCTTCAGCCGGTCAGCCAATCGGCGGCGACCGCCGCCCCTTCTCCCTCTTCCACCAATGACCTTCCTTCTCATGTAAAAAAAAATGACAGACAAGCAGCGGCGGCATAAACACCCGGCGGGCCGTATAAATGTCCTTGGCGGGCCGCTGTCAGGTTTTGAAAATCAAGTAGATCCAGTCATTCTTGCACAAAGAAAGGTTTATTAGATTATCTTGCTATAAACCCACAGTAGGAGGTCATTGTCAGGAATAGGGGGCAAAGCAAAGCAAGCTAACTTATAGTGTGATGCAATGAAGCGCCTAGCAAATAGAACTTGAGCACTCGCGCGGGAACTCCCGGCGGGAGAAATACTTTATGAGCGGGAGACTACTCCCCCCCTCCCCTTGCCTTCCCAGGACTGGAAAATTCTCATCTACACAAGAATAGCCCAAAGCCTACATTCAAGGCCACCGTGATAAGGAGAAGCGGCAGGGAGGAAGCTCCCACGTTTCTGCCTGCATACCTACGCAAGCGCATAGCGGGGTTAGGAAACATACAACAATGAATTCAGTGAGAAACATCAAATGCAACTTTTTCTTACATTCTGCCCTTCCCAAAACACCACCCACCCGCCACTTAGGAAGGAGAGAACGTGGGCCCCCGGGTTTGTGAGGGTATCGATTGTGAAAGTTTCGCAAGTGTTCAGGTGCATTGATATCTGAAACTTTCACCCATTCTTTATGTTGGGGCCCGAAATGTACCCATTGGACCAGGTACAGAAGTTGTCCACGTAAAATCTTAGAGTCAAGGATATCCGCAATCTCGTAGTGTTCCTCATCATCAATCATCAGAGGGGGGAGGCTCCGGCATCGTAGTTTGCCATTTAGTCGGGGGTAACGCAGGTTTGAGGAGGCTGTAATGGAAAATTGGATGTATAGCTTTAAGAGACTTAGGCAGATCTAGCTGAACAGTCACTGGATTTATACATCTTAACACCTTGAAAGGACCAACAAATTTCCAAGCCAGTTTTCTGGACTGTTGCTGCAACTTTAAGTTTTTCGTAGATAGATAGACAGAGTCCCCTGGTTTCAGATTCCATCCCCCTGCCCTTTTTTTATCTGCTTGTTTCTTGTACTGTGCCTTGGCTTCATTCAAAGTCTCAATAATTAGGGGCCAAGACTCGCGAAAAGTTTTACACCATACTGAAGCTTTCCCCACCCCTTCCCCCGGTTGCAAGAAGGGGAGAGGGGGCTGTCATAACCCATGGCCGCTTTGAATGGTGACATCTTCGTTGAAGCGTGCCATGAATTGTTGTATGCAAACTCCGCTAATGGCAGTAAATCAACCCAATTGTCTTGTTGATAATTAGAAAAACATCTCAGGTATTGCTCCAATGTCTGGTTTACTCTCTCCGTTTGCCCATCAGTTTCAGGGTGATAGGCAGTACTGAGAGCACGTTCAATACCCATGAGGGTCATTAATTCCGACCACAATTTAGAAACAAATTGACTTCCCCTATCGGATATTATTTTCAGTGGTAATGTATGTAGTCTGGCAACGTGTTGAAGGAATGCCTTAGCCAAAGCCCTGGCAGTTGGCAAACCGGGGAACGGTATAAAATGCGCTTGCTTTGAGAACAAGTCTACCACCACCCAAATGACCGTCATCTGTCTAGAAGGGGGAAGATCAGTGATAAAGTCCATCGAAATTACTTCCCAGGGTCGGGTCGGGGTGGGGAGAGGCTGTAGGAGACCTGGAGGTTTCCCCGGTCGGTTTTTACAACGGTTGCATGTTGGGCATGACTGTATATAGAGTGATAGATCCTGTTTCATTCGGGGCCACCAGAACCCACGCTGCAGAAGTTTTAAGGATTTCACATATCCGAAGTGCCCTGCAGATTTTGAGTCATGAACTGTTTGCAACATTTGGGATCGAGTGGCTGCAGGGACAAACATCTTATTCCCCTTAAACCAGCAACCGTTTGGATCACATCTCACATCATCCCTGCCTTGCAACTCACTTGTTTCTTGCGGGGTGATGTCAGTGAGAAATTGTTTCTCCCAGGGTAAGGTTTGGATAAGATTCTCTGAGGTTCGTTTGGCTTTGCGGGTTACAACTGCACCAACCAGTTGTTCTGGGGTAAACATAGACTCTTGTACCTCCACCCTCTTACTGAAATGTTGGGGAAGACGAGAAAGAGCATCCGCCAGGTGATTAGCCTTCCCTGGAAAGTGGTGAAGAGTAAATTGAAACTTGGAGAAGAACTCAGCCCACCTAAATTGTTTAGCATTTAAATTTCGGGGTTTCCGCAGTACCTCAAGGTTTTTATGATCAGTCCATATTTCAAACGGTACTTGGGAACCCTCTAACCAGTGTCTCCATGTGATTAATGCTAAACGTATAGATGCAGCTTCCTTATCCCAAATGGGCCAGAACCTTTCGGTATCATTGAATTTTCTTGATACATAAGCTAGGGGTTGTAGCTGTCCCTGCGCGTTCTCTTGTAAAATCACCCCACCCATAGCAGTATCTGATGCGTCAACTTGGACCACAAATTTCTTTGTCTCATCGGGGTGTGCTAGTATTGGCTCAGACGTGAACAGCCGTTTTAATTGATCAAATGCATATTGACACTGAGGCGTCCAGTTCAAAGGGGCCCCCGGCATTGAAGCCTTGGATCCCTTCCCCTTAGTCTTTAGAAGTTCGGTAAGGGGAAGGGCAACTTGGGCAAAATGGGGTAAGAATTGACGGTAAAAGTTGGCGAAACCGAGAAAACTTTGGAGCTGTCGTCTGGTTTTTGGGGGCTCCCACATTACAACATCCTGGACCTTCTTTGGGTCCATTTCCAACCCCTCAGAGGATATGCGGTACCCCAGAAAGTCAATACATTCCTGATGAAATTCACACTTTGACAGTTTCACGAATAGTTTGTTGTCTAAAAGCCTTTCCAGTACTTTTCGCATGAGTATGGTGTGGGATTTTAGGTCTGGGGTATAGACCAAGATATCATCCAAGTAAACGACCACCCCCTTGAATAAGTAGGGGTGTAGGACCTCATTGATTAAGTTCATGAAGACCCCTGGTGCCCCTTGTAAACCGAATGGCATCACCCGATATTCAAATTGCCCCAGCGGGGTATTAAATGCAGTTTTGTACTCATCCCCTTCTCTGATGCGAACTCGAAAATAGGCATCTCTCAAATCCAGTTTAGAGAACACTTTCCCTTTTGCCACCTCTGCCAATAAGTCTTTGATGAGGGGCATTGGGTAGGCATTGGTTGCAGACACTGCGTTAAGACCCCGGTAATCCGTGCAGAGTCTGAGCCCCCCATCTTTCTTTTTACAAAACAATACAGGTGCTGCGAACGGGGACGACGCTGGCCTGATAAATCCACGAGCCAGATTTTTATCAATAAAGCGGCGCAGTTCTTGCTTCTCACCAGGACTCATGGCATAAATTTTCCCTTTTGGCAATTTCTGCCCCGGAAGAATTTCAATAGCACAGTCAGAGTTGCGATGGGGGGTAGTTCATCCGCCTCCTCCTCCTCAAAAACCCTAGTCAAATACTGGTAATCCCTAGGGATGCGGTTCAGGTCCTCCATTGCTAAGCAAGCGCGTGGAGGTTCATTGCAGGGAAGGTTCCCCCACCCTGGGTCCCATTTGTGTTCGGCACATTTCGGTGAGATAAATTGAACATCCCCCTCTTCCCATAGAATGTAAGGGTTGTGTCCATGCAACCAAGGGCTACCCAATACTAAGGGAAATTGGGCTTGAGGAGCTATCACAAATGAACGTAGCTCCCAGTGGGCACCAATGCCTATTCTTAACGGGACAGTCTCAAATCGGCATGGTTCTTTCATTGGAGACCCATCCATCTGTGTAAAAGTTATTGGGTCTTTCAAGTTAACCACGGCTGCCTCCAGCCCTACCACCATAGACGGGTTTATGAGGTCCCTCCCACACCCCGAGTCAATGAGGGCTCGAACCCGAATGTGGGTCATCATTGCTGGGTTCATTACTAGGACAGTCACAAAGAAGAGAGAGGGGTAATTGCTCACCAGTTTAGGCGCCTCAGGTGTTGGGTCCTGTTGTGTAGCGCCATTCACAAACAGGACCATTTCATTTCCCTGCACCTCATTCTCTTCCTCCAGCAAGAAGTTATCCAGTTGGTCCGGCCCCGCGAAAAGGGCCCGTGGGTTGCGTGGTTTTGCTGTGCCTTTCTTCGGGGTGGGGTTCATCCATCTTCTGGGTTCTTCTTGTTGTAGGGCCCGATTGGGGTCTCCTTTCGGGCAAGCAGCTGCGAAGTGTCCCTTTTCCCCACACCGCAGGCAGAGTCCCTGCCGCATACGCTGATCCCTCATTCCACTTGGGGTGGTTGCCGGTTTGGACTTGGCTTGGCCCGCCGTCGAACTCGGACGGTGGTAACCGAACGATGAGTCCAGTTTCATCATGCGTAGACAACTCTCGGCCTTCTCGGCTTCCTCCATCCAACCTTGGAGGGTACGAGGCTGCTGAGAGCTGAGGATGTTATTGCGGATGTCTACTGCTAGACCCATTCGATATTGTTGGGCCAGAACCGCATCAGTCCAATCCCGAATTTTCACAGCATGCCTTTGAAACTCCCTGGAATACTCTCGCACTGAGAGTTTACCTTGTCTGAAGGTACGAAGGAAAGCTTCTGCCTTTTCCGCCGCCCCCGAATCCTCGAAGCGGTTTCTCAAAGCCCACATGAAGTCATCTACATTCCCCAGCTCCGCAGCCTCCAGATCATGGAGAGCAACATACCAGCTTGTCGCACTCCCTCGGAATCTGGATGCGATAAACTCCACCTGCTGTTCTTCATCTGGGAAAACATGGCCCCATCTTTGGACAAATTTTCCGACTTGCAATATGAAAAAAGACACAGTCTCTGGATCTCCATCAAATGTGATTTCAAGCATATCCTTAGGTCGGATTACTGGGGGGCCTGAGCCATAACCGGGATCGGCTGCATAAGAGGGACTGGAGCCGGTGGTTGGGGCGGAGGTGCAGCAGGCGGCTGGAGTGGCCCTGGTTGGCCTGGCCCTGGACCTGGTGCTGGCCCGACTGGTGGAGGCAGAGCTGGTGCCGGCTGGCCCGGTCCTGGACCCGGAGGTGCTGGTTGAGCCGGTCCTGGACCCGGAGGTGCTGGTTGGCCTGGCCTCGGGCCCGGAGGAGGAGGAGGTGGTCGTCCCGGTATCAACGGTGGTGCCGGGGCTGGTGCTGGTCTAGGCTGTGTCAGCGGATGCGCCTGAATAGCTTGGTCCATCATCTGTGGTAGGGATTGCATTAGCTTGCTCATGTCCTTCACCAGACGTCGGGTGTCCTCTTGGATAGAGTCCATGCGAGCGTCGGTATCTGGCCCCGACCCAGTTCTGGGAGAACCTCGAGGTACTCTCCCCTGGGGAAGTCCAAAACTGCCTCTGGGATCAATCAAACTGTCTCGGCTTTGGCTCCCCGGCAAAGTCCATGTCGACTGGGTAGTATCCAACAGGTTCTTTGACCAATCGCGTGACCTACGATAGGTCACCCCTTTATCCCATGGCGTTGGGACTCCGGGCACATAGGTTCGGGGAAGCGCTCCTCCTTGAGACGGCAGGTGCCCGGCCGGGCTATAGACTGGGAGAGCGTACTGAATCCCCAATGTGCTTAGTACTGGCGGGGTCAACACTCCGGCTCCCGATTGTGATGCTGGTGCGATCAAAACTGTGGTGGTAGTCACCGGCACAGTAGTGGTGGTCGGGAGGGTGACCACTGCGGCCGCCACAGTGGTGACAGGAACCGTGCCCCCTAAGGTAGCGGCCGCCGCCGCTGCGCCTGTGGCTCCTGTAGTGGCCGTCGCCGCTGCAGTCCCCGTGGCCCCTGGAGTAGTTGATACTGTCGCTGCGCCTGTGGCTCCTGGACTGGTAGCCGCCGCAGCTGCTCCCGTGGCTCCCGTACCCGCTCCGCTCATCTTGGTAGACGGCGGAAACTGACGGTAGTGGGAATGATGATGATTCCTGACAATTTCTGTCAGGTTTTGAAAATCAAGTAGATCCAGTCATTCTTGCACAAAGAAAGGTTTATTAGATTATCTTGCTATAAACCCACAGTAGGAGGTCATTGTCAGGAATAGGGGGCAAAGCAAAGCAAGCTAACTTATAGTGTGATGCAATGAAGCGCCTAGCAAATAGAACTTGAGCACTCGCGCGGGAACTCCCGGCGGGAGAAATACTTTATGAGCGGGAGACTACTCCCCCCCTCCCCTTGCCTTCCCAGGACTGGAAAATTCTCATCTACACAAGAATAGCCCAAAGCCTACATTCAAGGCCACCGTGATAAGGAGAAGCGGCAGGGAGGAAGCTCCCACGTTTCTGCCTGCATACCTACGCAAGCGCATAGCGGGGTTAGGAAACATACAACAATGAATTCAGTGAGAAACATCAAATGCAACTTTTTCTTACAGCCGCATGTGGCCCGCGGGCCGTAGTTTGAGGACCCCTGGTCTAGAACCTAAGTTTTCTTTCCAAAGGAGAGAAAATGGGAGCTCTGAACTAGCGGAATAATTGGGAGTCCGGAGCAGACGGCCTGGCAGGCTCCTCCAAGGCTCATTCAGCCCTCTTGGCAGCTTCTAAATCATGACTCTTGAGGACCGGCCTCATGCTGGCGATGTTTAATCATGACCAAATTGAGTCAATAGGCTAAATAAAGACCATCCATCTTTTAAATGGAAAACTGACATGATTTTCCATCGGATAGCCACTAATAAAGCATACTTCATCTGCTAATTCACTCTTTGGTTGCAAAGTGCCCCTTCTGGTGTGTATAAAAATATTGGATCGATAGCAGAAGGGGATGTAAAAACAAGGAGGCGCTCTCAGGAAACAGAGAAAAGACGGCTTCAGGTGTCCTTTTCTTTTCTTTTTTTTCCCCCAATCCGAGTCAAATTTCTGTTTCTAAAAAGCACAGCCCGCTGACTCAGTTGGGACATTTTGCATCAGAAAAATGCAGGAGTCGTGCGTCTGTCGGGGGGTGAAGGATATGTAAATTACAACTTCTAAAGGACATATTTTTTTAAAAAAAAAATCTCACCAACCTTTCTAGATTTAAAAGCCACCTGGAGCCTAACTGGGGGTGAAAGGCAGCATGGTATAGACCGGTCTCACCAGATCTTGGAAGGAAGGCTCTGCAGAGGGAAGCATCGCTGGTTCCTCTCACTTGCCTTGAAAGTCTCCTGCTGGGGGTCTCCATGGGTCAGTCGCCACTTGATGGCATTTTACACATACATGCACACAGGGCTATTTTGGGGCAGGAACGCACAGGAACAGAGTTCCGGCTGGCTCCTGAGTTGGCCACAGCCCAGCAGGAACTCATTAGCATAACAGGCCACACCCAATAGCAGAAACTCATTAGGATTGGCTACATGAGGGGTGTGTGGCCTAACATGCAAAGGAGTTCCTGCTCCAAAAAAAGCCCTGGGTTTTGTCTACAAACAAGGTAAACAGAATAAGAAGCAAAAGGTGGGTGTGGCTGGATGACCCCACTTCTGGTAACATGGGGTGTGTGGCCCAATAGGCTAATGAGCTGTGCTGTCAGGGGCGTTGCCTAATATGCTAATGAGTTCCTGCTGGGCTTTTTCTACAAAAAAAGCCCTGCACGCACACTGCGGAGGGAAGGCAACACACGGTGTCATCCGATCTCATCAGAACTTGAAAGCTAAGCAGGGTAGGTACTTGGATGGGAGACCACCAAGGAAGTCTCCGTAGAGGAAGGCTATGGCAAACCACCTCCTATACTTATTTTACTGCATTTTACCCAGATCTTTAAAACTCTGTATCCTAATGTGTTATGGCTATGTTGGCTCGATGCCGTAATAAATACTACTACAACTACACCTCTGCCTCTCGTCTTAAAAGCCCCTTGCTGGGTTCACCATAAGTTGGCTGTAGCCTGATGGCACATACAGGCTTGAACGTTGGGCTGAGACAAATAAAATGAATTCCAATAGAGATAAATGCAAGTCCTACACCTGGGCCCAAAAAATCAAAGGCACAGATATAGAATGGGAGGGACTTGGCTTGACAGCAGCACATGTGAAAGGGAGCTAGGTGTTCTGGTTGATCAGAAGCTCAACATGAGCCTGCAGTGCGATGTGGCTATGAAGAAAGCTAATGCAATCTTAGGATGCATTAACAGAAGCATTGTGTCCAGATCACGGGAGGTGGTGGTTCCGCTCTGTTCTGCTATGGTCAGGCCTCACCTGGAGTACTGTGTCCAGTTTTGGGCACCACATTTTAGGAAGGATGTTGACAAGCTCGAGCGTGTCCAGAAGAGGGCGACCAGGATGGTAAGAGGGTTGGAATCCAGGTCTTATGAGGAAGGAAAGGCTGAGAGAGTTGGGTATGTTTAGCCTGGGAAAGAGAAGGCTTAGAGGGGACATGATGGCAGTCTTCAAGTATTTGAAGGGCTGTCATGTAGAAGATGGAGCAGATCTATTCTCTGTTGCTCCAGATTGCAAGACTAGATCTAATGGGTGGAAATGACAAGGGAGTCGTTACCAGCTAAATATCAGGAGAAACGTCCTAACTATAGGAGTGGTTGAGCAGTGGAACAGTTTGCCTCGGGAGGTGGTGGATGCGCCTTCGCTGGATGTTTTCAAGCAGAGACTGGACAACCATCTTTTGGATATGTCATAGGTATGTAGGGCTATCTTTTGGCTATGCTCCTGCAGAGTGCAGGGGGTTGGACTAGATGACCTGCAAGTTCCCTTCCAACTCTAACATTCTATGATTCTATGAATCTAGCAACATGTTAAGTTTTACCTGAGGATATCCCCAGATGACTCAGAGAGGAAGAGCCTCTGCTTTGCATGCGGAAGGTCCCAGGTTCAATCCCCAGAATCCCCAGTAGGTGATTGTGAAAGACCTCTAACCTGAGACCCTGGAGAGTCACTGCCAGTCTGAGTAGACAAAACTGATTGTGATGGACTGATGGTCTGATTATTTACATGGCAGCTTCATGTGTGTTCAGATATCAGTTGGAGCGGTGTATCCTGAAGTTATGCACTTCATGGGTATGCATGGGCCTAACTCAGACTGGGACTATGATGCACAGACAGAAGGGACAGACTCCCCCCCCTTCCCATTTTCCTGACCTAAGTTTGCCAGAATGCCTGGTACGGGTCGGGGTCTCCTGCTGTCGGGGGCTCCTCTCTCCCCTCAATCACCCCTCTTACCGGCAGGAACCCAGAAACCATTGCAACATGCCTATGAAAACTGGAAGTGATATAGGCATGCTGAGGACGTCGAGGGGCCACGCTCTGGTTTTTTTGGACATAACTCTATGATTTGAAGTTAATTCTGCCATAGAGCGTTGTCCAAAAACCAGACCATCACCCCAACTTCCCTGCCGTGCCTGCATCACTTCCTGTTTACAAATGCATGTCGTGATGCTCCTCCCCACTCCTTGAAAGTCCCTCCCGCTCCTCCACCAGCTTGATGGTTGGACCTGGCAACCCTATCATTACCTCAGGCACTCCCAAAGGGTGCTCTTTGTCCTGTTTGGTGTAGCGATTAAGTGCGTGGACTCTAATCTGGGAGAACTGGGTTTGATTCCCCACTTCTCCACTTGCATCTGCTGGGTGACCTTGGGCAAGCCATAGTTCTGTCAGAGCTGATCTCTCAAGGACAGTTCTCTCAGAGCTCTCTCAGCCCCGCCTACCTTGCAGGGTGTCTGTTGTGAGGAGAGGAAAGGAAAGGAGACTGGAAGCTACTCTGAGACTCCAAGTGAAGGGCGGGGTATAAATCCAATCTCTTCTTCCTCTTCTTCTGTTGTGGAAACCATAGAGTGAAGCTAATCAATGCATACTCCCCCCCATGGTGATAAAGTGCCCCCTAGGTTGTTACAGATTGGGAACATGGCACCCGAGGAAGTCATAAGCTCTGAATGCCACAGTCTAAGTCTGAATTGTGTTACTGCGCACCTGGAAAGGGCAGCATTTCAGAACACAACACACCTCTTCATACAGCAGCTCTAATGTGCCATGTGCCTTGACTTAATATCTGAATATATGTCCAGGTGGGGTAGCCATGTTGGTCCAAAGCAGCAGAACAAAATTTGAGTCCAGCGGCACCTTTAAAACCGGAAAAAAAGTTTTATTCAAGGCATAAGCTTTTGTGTGCAAGGTATAAGCCAGAGGTGTCGAACTCATTTGTTACGAAGGCCAGATTTGACATAAATGTCACTTTGTTGGGCCGGGCCACGTGTGCCATAAAACATAATCCCAGGTACTGGAGATATAAACTGTATATAGGACTGCAGCTGGTAAGCTCCAAGTTGGTGTATCCTCACTGCAAGGCCCCCGTAGACTGCGAGAGGGGTGCACAGGAAAGCCCACGTAGGCAGACTGGAGAGCCAGCAGTGCAGCACGGGGCAGAGGCTCCCACGCTGCTTGACTGCTGCAGATGAGGTTGTTCCACCATGCTGAAGTCCAGGTCCATAGCCAGAATTTTTTAATTCAGGGGGTCTTTAAATACGTCAAGGGGCACCCTGCACACACCCCTAAGGGAGTGGCACAAGTAAAATAAAAAATGGAAGTGGGGGGGGGCTGGGCTGGATGGGAAGTCAGGGGGCCTTGGCAGTAAGTTGGGGGGCCAGGCCCTGAGATACCCCACTGTAGGTACGGGCCTGCTGAAGCCACAATCAGAGGGGCTGTGCCCTCTTCCCTGTGAGCAGTCTCTTGTTCCTTCCCTTGCGCTAGTTGCTTGTAGGGCACATAAAAGCCCTGGACGGGCTGGTTCCAGCCCCTGGGCCATTAGTTTGACACCCCTGGTATAAGCTTCCATATTCTCACAACAGCCCTGTGAGGTAGGTTAGAGTTAGAAAGAGCGACTGGCCCAAAGTCGCCCAGTGAGCTTCCGTGGTAGAGTGTGGATTGGAACCTGGGACTCCCAAATCTTGATCCCGCACTCTGACTACTCCACCACGCTGGCTCTTTTGAAGAGTTTGGCCCATGCAGAGAGCAAACACTGTGGCCTCCTGGTGCAAAATAAATCCCTGATGGCAGGGCTCTTTTTGTAGAAAAAGCCCAGCAGGAACTCATTAGCATATTAGGCCACACCCTTGACAGCACAGCTCATTAGCATATTAGGCCACACCCCTATGTTACCAGAAGTGTGGTCATCCAGCCACACCCACCTTTTGCTTCTTATTCTGTTGACCTTGTTTGTTGTCAAAACCCAGGGCTTCTTTTGTAGCAGGAACTCCTTTGCATGTTAGGCCACACACCTCTAATGTAGCCAATCCTAATTAGTTTCTGCTGCTGGGTGTGGCCTATTATGCTAATGAGTTCCTGCTGGGCGTGGCCAACTCAGGAGCCAGCCGGAACTCCGTTCCTGTGCGTTCCTGCCCAAAAAGAGCCCTGCCTGAAGGGACCTCGTGGGTTCCTCCTGTATCAACCGAAAAAAAACCCATCCTTAGAAGATGGTTATCCTGGATGCAGCCGTCTCAACCAAACCCTTCAATTCCCTTCCCTGGAAGATGGGAAGTGTGGCATAAAAAGCTTTTCCTGCAAGAATCCTGCACCGATACTTTCCAATTACGACAGAGACACCCGGCTTACGAGCCTGCCAATGTTGTTTTTCAAAAAGACCGCAGCCTTTCTCCAATCAATTCCATTTAACAAATTGTTACTTTGAAGGCTCTGGAGGATTGCCTCTTCCCTAAGAATCCCAGTAATTTGCTGAACTTTCCCAAACGGTAGACAACAGCCCCCATTCGCAAGGATGCACAGAATTGCCAATGATATCTTCACATTCCATTTGGAAGACAAAAAGGTGGGTTCTGGCAAACAGGAGCTACTCTACCAGAAGACAAAAATACATTGTCTTTGAAACCACTGTATTTGGGGCTTATTTTCTTGCAGCTATAATCCAATTCTCTCTGCAAGGATGGGAATGGATTCTCTCTCTCTCTGTGTCTCCCTGTCTCTCTCTTTCCTACATGTGCACACATATACACACAACAATAACTACATGTGTGTGTAAATTGGCCTCAAGTCACAGCCAACTTATGGTGACCTCAGCAAAGGGCTTTCAAGGCAAGTGAGGAGCAGAGGTGGTTGGCCATTGCCTTCCTCTGCAGAGTCTTCCTCAGTGGTCTTCCCTTCCAAGTATCAGTCCTGCTTAGCTTCTGAGATCTGACAAGATGGGCTATACCATGCCAGCTTTCTTCCCACAAACCACGTAAGAGCTGTTTATTTAAATATAAGAGTAGCCTGGAGCCATTTAAAACTCTGCTTTCTGCTCTTCATGAACCGCCACGAACTGCATTGACTTTCGTGAAAGTTCGTGGCAGCTCTTCAGTTTGCGAACATCGCTTCACAACCCACGAACCGCCCAAAATCCGTGACGAACTTTAGTTTGTGATCCAGTTTGTGCCCATCCCTACCCATGATAATCAAAAGCATCCAACCAGTGAACCCCAAAATCCCATTCAGCCATCATGGCTAATAACTCCTCCATAAATCTGTCAAACCCTCTTTTAAAACCATTGAAGCCAGTGGCTGTCACCACATCTCGTGTCAGTGAGTTCCACAAGTCAGCTATTTGTGTGGTGTTGAGCTTCCTTTTGTTGGTCCTGAATTTGGAGCCAACCGATTGTCTTTCTCAGGATCTGGAGTTCTAAAGGTGCCTGAACAGCTCACTTTGCTGTTCACTCACTTTTGATATCAGCTGACGGAATACAACTTTTGTCTGGGCTGAATGCGGGAACGGCACAAAGGTTCCTCTGGAGCTACTCACTGATTTTCCCCGGCACTGCACAATTTGTGTCTGACTGCGCATTATTTAAAAAGAAATATCCACTCGTGCTCCAGTACAATTCCTGATCTGAATGAAGTGAACGGAGTAGTTCGACCTTCCTACCTATTGACTGCCATGGATCAGACCTAGGTGGGGTTGCCAGCTCTGGTTAGGAAATACTTGGAGATTTCGGGGGGGTTGAGCCTGAGGAGGGTGGGGTTTGGGGAGGGGAGGGGAAAGACTTCAGTGGGGCCTAATGCCATAGAGCCCCCCTTCCAAACCAGCCATTTTCTCCAGGTGATCTGATCTCTGTCTCATGGAGCTGTAATAGCGGGAGATCTCCAGTTGCCACCTGGAGGTTGGCAATTCTAGAACTAGGTTATGCTTTCTCGGGGCAGTCCCAGATGTAAACAAGTCACTCTGTCTCCAGTCCATTGCATGAAATTTCAACTGGAAAGAAAGTGGGGAAACTTGTTAGCAGGCTTGAAAAGCAGATGGAGAACCTTCAAGGCCAACACCTGAATGTCACCACTGCCCAGGGAAGGATGCAGGTAAGGACACAGATAGTCAAATCAGGTCATGGAAGGGCTTCTAGTGTCCTGGCCCCACTGTTGGATCTCTTGATGGCACCTGGTGTTTTTGGCCACTGTGTGACAGAGTGTTGGACTGGATGGGCCATTGGCCTGATCCAAGATTGGCTTCTCTTATGTTCTTATGTTAACCAACAGGAGTAAGTTAGGGTTTCCATCCTCCAAGTGATGAACGGAGGCCTTCCAGAATTACAGCTCTTCTGAAGATGACAGAGATCAGTTCTCCTGGAGAAAATGGCTGCTTTGGAGGGAGGACTGTATGGCATTATACCTCGTTGAGGTCTCTCCTGTCCCCAAGCCCTGCCATCCCCAGATCCTACCTCTACATCTCCAGGAATTTCCTCACCTGGAGTTGGTAATCCTAGATTAAAACATAATCACTCTTCACCCAAAGCGTGATTAACACATGGAATTCACTGCCACAGGAGGTGGTGGCAGCTAGAAGCGTGGACAGTTTCAAGAGGGAATTAGATAAACATATGGAGCTGAAGTACATCAGTGGCTATTAGCCACAAGGTATGGCACCTGGTATTTATGGCCGCTGTGTGACAGAGTGTTGGACTAGATGGACCATTGGTCTGATTCAGTATTGGCTTCTCTTATGTTCTTATGTTCTTATAGAAACATAGAGCTAGAAGGGACCTCAAGGCTGGTGGGTCATTGTTGGAATCTGAAAGTATCATGCACCTGTTTTCTAACTACAGCCTCAAATTACATGCTACGAAGAAGAAAATAATGTAGGTTAGGAGGTCCTTGGTTAGTCCTATTTCCTCCTACTGAAGTGCCCTGATTGGGTGGAGAAGAAGGAGGCAGAGGAGGAGGAGAAATTGCATTTATACCCCTCCCTTCACTTGGGATCTCAGAGTGGCTTACAATCTCCTTTCCCTTCCTCTCTCCACAACAGACAACCTGCGAGGTAGGCAGGGCTGCGAGCACTCTGAGAGAACTGCTCTTGAGAGAACAGCTCTGAAAGAACTGTGGCTGACCCAAGGTCGCCCAGCTGACTGCATGTGGAGAAGTGGGTAATCAAACCCACTCCATCATTCTTAACCACTACACCAAACTGGCTTGTGTAGTTGGGATTACAAGGGAGTTGCTGTATTCACCTCGCGACCACGCTTGTATCTTTCAGAGCGGACAGGAGCTGATTAAGTCGATCTGACTCTGGTAGAAGGCATCATCATGAGTCAAACAGCCAGAGCCCAAATAAGGCAGGGAACAGGGAACAAGAGGTTTGATTGATGCAGGTTCCCAGGAAGGGAAGCAAAACATAATTGGTTCCTTCCAGCCTCAGGTGATTTAACAGTCAAGGAACACGGATCAAGCTGGGAAACACTAACCCCGCACGGCACCATAAAACAGAAACATCACAGAGCATATCTATGAAGGCCGGTGTTCCACAGAAGACGGAGCATCTGGGACATCCTTCATCAGGCTTAGGGCTGCACCATTATTAATTTGGTTCCAGGATGGAGACCATTCGACACCTGGCTTTCCTGGGTTAAGCTGTCCAGAAAGCTCAGCCACTAGAAGGGATCCATGCGACCGGCCAGGGTCTTCCTTCAGCATCTGCCCCTGGAACAAAATTGTTGACTGTCGTGTACAGTGCCAGATCGACGAGCAGCCAGTTAAAATGTCCAGAAATACATTTTTTTGTATATAAAATATTCCTTCCAGCACTGTACCTTTCAGGGGTTAGGGTTACCAGCTCCAGGTTCTGAAATACCTGGAGATTTTGGAGGCGGAGCCTGAGGAGGGCGGGGTTTGGGGAGGGAGGGGCTTCAGTGGGGCATAATGCCATATAATGGGGTATAATGCCATAGAGTCCACCTTCCAAAGCGGCCATTTTTTCCCAGGTGAACTAACTTGGAGATCAGTTGTAATAGTGGAAGATCTCCAACTACCACCTGCAGGTTGACCACCTTAGCAGTCATGTTGAACAGTTAGATTTGAGTCCAGTAGCACCTTGGAGACCACCCAAGAGTTTCAGGGCGCAAGCTTTTGAGAGTCATTTGCAAAATACATTCTGTCTCATACACTTCTATCCCGCACTTGCTCCAAGGAGCTCTGGGCCAGAACCATGGGTCTCCTAGCCCCCTTTTCATAGGGTTGCCAGCTCTGGGTTGGGAAATACCTGGATCCTGAGGAGGGCAGGGTTTGGAGAGAGGAGGGACTTCAACAATGCCATAGAGTCCAACTTCCTAAGCTGCCATTTTCTCCAGGGGAATGGATCTTTGCTACCTCAAGATCTGGTGTAATAGCGGGAGATCTCCAGCCACTACCTGGAAGCTGGCAACCCTAGCAGCTATGTTTGAATGTTCACCCACATCCAGATGACTTTGTGCAAAGGGCAGACAGGATGCTGGTGAAGGGTCTAAGAAGAGCTCCTCTGAAAGGCTAGGGGACCACATGCAAGGAGTTCTCGACGAGAAGAGAGCATTCACTCACGCAGGTCGTCCACCTACATTCTGAAATGGGGCCAGTGTCCTAAGCGGCACTGCTTCGAAGTAAATCCCATATTATTCAATGGAGCCTCCTTCCACACAGGACACACAGGAAGTGGCCTGAAACTGAACCACGCCCTTGGTCCACCAAGGTCAGTATTGATGCTCAAAGGATTATACCCTGAAAATCTTGTTGGGTTCTAAGATGCTGCTGGACTTGAATCTAGCCATTCCATTGCAGAACCAATATGGCTACCCCCGGAAACATTTCCTCCGACAGAACTAGGGTTGCCAGGTCCTACCTGACTGATGGTGCGGGGGGGGGGGGGCACTCCTGATCCTTCCTGGAGTTCTTTAGGTGTGCAAGTATGAAGTGCATGCAATACGATGATGTCATCCGGAAGTGACATCATCACGTTTCCAATGTTGGGGTGCCGCACTCTAGGTTTTGGGCCAAACTCTATGGGTCTTTTGGCCCTCAAAACTATAGAGTTTTGCCCAAAACCTAGAGTGTCACCCCCGATGTTGGAAACGTGATGACATCACTCCCAGGTGATGTCATCACACCGGTGTCAGGAGGGGGCTTCTTGGAGTAGGGCTTCCCCAACCAGCCAGCTGGGCTGCAGTGGACTGGGGGCCCGAAATCAGGTGATCCCCTACCCCCACCTGGGGAATGGCAGCCCTAAAGGGAACTCATCTTTGTAGTCTGGAGGTCATTTGTAACTCTGGGAGAACTCCAGGCCCTACCTGGAGGCTATGAAGCCTGTTCCCACATGTGATCTTCTCCAAAGCCCTTTCCTGGTATTTTTGGCCGCTGTGTGACAGAGCGTTGGACTAGATGGGCCATTGGCCTGATTCAACATTGGCTTCTCTTATGTTCGTATGTTCTTATGACTTTTTAGGCAATGCACCACAGGTAGCAGAGAGAGTGGAGAGAGCTCTGGGGGATGCAGTGGCAAAGGCAGAGGTTTGGGTTGCTATGGCACCCATCTCCACAGTGTCTATAGATGATGGGAGTCATGGGAAGTATTCCAGTCATTCCCATGGACTAAGGCCAGTCTAACATGAGAACATAGCAAGAGCCATGCCGGATCAGACCAAAGGCACATCTGATCCCACATTCTGTTCACACGGTGGCCAACTAGCTGCCTCTAGGAAGTCCTCAAGTAGGTTCCTCAGGTCAGAAGAAGGTTCCTTGCATGATGGTTGGATCCACCCCGGCAACTGACCAAAGTTCACCCTGCAAACGTCCATTGCAAAATGGGATTTGAATCTCGGTCCCCCAGGGTCCAGTCCTATAATCCAATCTATGCACTGCCGCCCAGGGAGGCCCCAACCCTTTTCAGCCTACAGCCTGAAAAATGGCTGCCACGGGAGGTGGAGCCAATCACAAAATGGCCACTGCATGGGGTGGAGCCACACGCAGAGGAAGGCCAAGTGCAGGGGAGAAGAGTGGTCGTTTCTAAAAATCCACTGGGAAAGAGGAGTGTGAGAGAGAATAAAACCAGCACCGTTTTGGCCACTGCCACCCAAACAAGGTTATTCTAATCTGCACGGCCCATCCGATCTCCCAGTGGCCAATCAGCAGCCTTGCTGGGTGAGAGCCTTCTTGGCCCCGCCCTCTTTCTAAAAACGTCCGGTGAGCACCAGGAAAGGTGCCAGCAAGTGCCAGGGGACACTTGGGCACCGTGTTGGGGCCCCTGCTCTAGCCGGCGTGTTTGTGTTAATAACTGGGAGTCTGCAGCATTCCAAAGCCGTGCCTCCGCGGCTGTCTTCTGCCGGCTTCCCGCCACAAGCTTTAAGAAAACGAACCCGGGTGGGGGTGGGGGTGGCGGGAAGCAGCCGCTAGATATATTATTTCAATAAGGAGGATGTAAAACTAGTATTAGGTGATAGACGATACAATTTTGGGATGCTTTGTTCAGCCCGGCTTTTATTTTCTAATGTTTTGACTCATTGATTTGATGCCTCTCCATTATGCACATGCCTCTGCAGATGTTTCCGGCAACAATTATGCCTCGCATCGAGCGAGTGAATAAAGCCGCTGCAGAAAGCTGCCGTTGGAGATCGCAGGATCGTTTGCAGATCGTTGTCTCTCAAATTGAAGGAATTCTACGGAGAAAGTTGGCGGTTTTTCTCCTCTCGTTCTTTTTTGTTAAACCCGTGGAAGCCCGTGGGTGGCCCTGCTGTTTTTGAGGGTGTCTTTTAACTGGAACAACCATTCAAAGTGCAGGGTTTGTATCTGAGTGGCAGTCATGAGCTCTGAGTTAGTGTTCCCTCTAAGCTGAGTTAGTGTGAGCTAGCTCACAGTTTTTTTAGCCTCCGGCTCACACATTTTTGTCTTCGCTCAGAAAGGATGGCTCCAGAGCAAACTAATTTATGCAGTAGCCAAATCACTCGCTCACAACTTTAATGCCAGTAGCTCACAAGGCAGAATTTTTGCTCACAAGACTCCACAGCTTAGAGGGAGGACTGGTCATGAGATAAGATGGAATTCTTCATCCCATCCAGGGGTCTTTTTGTAGCAGAAACTCTCCTTTGCATATTAGGTGACAAACCCCCTAATGTAGCCAATCCTCCAAGAGCTTACAGAGCTCTTCTTACAGGGGCTACTGTAAGCTCTGGGAGGATTGGCTACATTAGCACTGGATACGAGTGCTATAAGGTAGAACTAGGCTTGCCAAGATCTTACCGTATTTCGGCGGGGGATGGATATGTCCTGGCAGGACCATCCCCAGGGGAAGGAAAGACGCGCGCATGATGCCATCGCCAGGAAGTGACGCTAGGCGACGCTCTGGCAATGTGGCTAGAAACTCGATGGTACCATCGAGTTTTCAGCCCCATTGCCAGAGCATCACCTGGCATCACTTCCTGACGACGGTATGGTGCATTACAGGGAGGACTGGTCCGGCCGGTGACCATGCATCCCCTGCTCCCACGCGGTAAGTACTTGGGAACCCTACGTAGAACCAGGGGAAGGACTTGGCCTCTGTGCTCTGTTTGTTTGGCCCTTTTGAGCAATTGTGGCTTACAAACTCCTTTCCCTTCCATTCCCCACAACAGACACCCTGTGAGGTAGGTGGGGCTGAGAGAGCTCTGACAGGAACTGCCCTTTTTCAAGAACAGCTGTGCCAGAACTATGGCTTGCCAAAGGTCATCCAGCAGGTGCAAGTGGAGGAGTGGGGAATCAAACTTGGTTCTCTCAGCTCCTAACCACTACACCAAACTACACCAAACTGGCCACTACACCAAACATGAGGAAGAACTTCCTGACAGAGTGATTCCTCAGTGAAACAGACTTCCTGAGGAGGTGGTGGGCTCTCCTTCTTTGGAGGTTTTCAAACAGCGCCTAGATGGCCATCTGACAGCAATGCTGATTCTGTGAACTGAGGCAGATCATGAGAGGGAGGGCAGGAAGGGTTGCCTCAGTGCTTAGTTCTCGTGGCCCTTTCTTACACGCCCAGGGAAATGCTGATCGTCACTTTGGGGTCAGGAAGAAAATTTTTCCAGGCTGGTTTGGCCAGGGATCCTGGAGGTTTGTTTTTTTTTTTTTTGTCATCTTCTGGGCATGGAGGGGGAGCGATTTGTGAATTTCCTGCTTTGTGCAGGGAGTTGGACTAGATGACCATGGAGGTTCTTTCCAACTCTGTGATTCTATGATTCGATGGCTGCAATCACACACACTAAATAATCCACTTTCAACCCACTTTCCAACTGGATTTTACTGTGCAAACTGGCAAAATCCAGTTGGAAGGTGGACTGAAAGTGAATTATTTTGTGTGCGTGACCGCAGCCATAAAGTCATTCATTCAGGTAACCAAGCAGGAAGAACCTCTTTGAACGGTAAAAAAAAAAACACACCCAAAAGACTTCCCAGATGGTCTACTTTCAAAGACTGATGTCCAAATCCAGTCCCAAAATCCAAACGTAAACTTTGGGGACAGATGTCAAAGTGAACTGCAAAATTGTGAACGTGAAATTTCAATGTGTTTTCAAGTGCGTATTTAAACTGTACACCTCTCTTTCTCTTGTTTCAAACCCTTCATTCCACCACATCCCTGATCCTCATTTTGGATCAAAAGAGCCATGACACTGGGGATGAATGACATTTTCACTTGATGGATAATTTATCATGTAAAACGCAGCTGCGGAGTGTGGGCAGGGCCTCCGGTTAGGGTTACCAACCTTTAGGGTTGCCATTCCCCAGTTGGGGGTGGGGGGTTGCCTGGTTTTGCGGGCTCCTGCCTGCCACTGGCCAGCTGGCTGGTGGGAGGAAATCCCCCCACCCACAGTAACATGGTGCCAATGTGCCTACATTACCCAGAAGCAATGTTCCCTCTAAGCTGAGTTAGTGTGAGCTAGCTCACAGTTTGTTAGCCTCCGGCTCACACATTTCTGTCTTAGCTCAGGAAGGACGGCTCTAGGGCAAACTAGTCTATGCAGTAGCCAAATCACTTGCTCACAACTTTAATGCTGGTAGCTCATAAAGTAGAATTTTTGCTCACAAGACTCCACAGCTTAGAGGGAACATTGCCCAGAAGTGCCGTTGGCATGCCAGGGGTGATGCTCTGGTTTCTGGGCAATATTCTATGGTTTGAGGGCGATTTTACTGCAGTGGCTCAGAGATTAAGACACTGAGCTGCAGACCGGAAGGTCGGTAGTTCGGCAGTTCAAGACCCGAATGCTGTGTGACGGAGTGAGCTTCCGTCTCTGGCCCCAGCTCCTGCCAACCTAGCAGTTCGAAAGCAAGAAATTGCAAGTAGATAAATTGGTACCACTTAAGTGGGAAGGTAACGCTGTCCCGTGCTCCTTGTCATTTAGTCACGCCGGCCACATGATCACGGAAACGTCTTTGGACAGTGCTGGCTGTTCGGCTTGAAAACAGAGATGAGCACCGCCCCCTAGAGTTGGATTCAACTGACTTTCGAGCAAGAGATACCTTTACCTTTTTACTTTGCCCAAAAAAGTTTGCCCAAAAAACTAGAGCATTGACCCCCAATGGGCCTATGTCACTTACAGGTATGTTGGCACATTGAGGGCACCAGTTCGGGCTCCTGGAATGTTCCCCCACACACTGGCATCTCTCCTGGAGACCTCCTGGAATTACAACTATCTCCAGATGGCAGAGATCAGTTCCCCTGCAGGAAGTGGTGGCTTCAGAGGATGGGCTCTATGGAATCACATCTGCTCTGACTTTCCCTGAGGAAGGGAAGATTAAACATGTAATAAAAACTCAAATACTTTGGCCACCAAATGAGAAGGGAGCATTCACTGGAGAAGACCCTGATGCTGGGAAAGACTGAAGGTCAAAGAAGAAGGGGACGGCAAAGGATGAGATGGTTAGACAGTGTCATCGATGCAACGAACATGAAATGGAGCAAACTTCAGCGGACAGCGGAAGACAGGAGGGCCTGGCGTGGTCTGGTCCATGGGGTCCCGAAGAGTCGGACTCGACTGTGCGACTGAACAACAGAACAATAACAACCCCCTCCCCCTTTGCCAGTATGACTTCCCTGATTGAAAATTGCCCATCCCCCAATGCGGTTTTAAGTCCCAGCTGCTGGGGAGGGGGGTGTTTTCAGTGGAGGAAACTGTGCAGGGAGAAGAATGAACTTCCCCTACCCCGGCACTGCAGCCTCGATCCATACCTGGCTCTCCTTCAGCTGCCTTCCCGCAGCTCAATTACGCACTGGGGAATGGCCGATAGATCTTCAGTGCCAAGGGCAGTCTGGCCCTTGGTTCTCAGCTCAGTCGGAGTTCCTCATTCTTCCTTCGTCGCCCTTCCTTCCCACACTCACCAAGGCTGGTCTTCTATCAGAATGAGCCCTGGTGGGGTGTGGAGGGTCAGGCATCGAGTCAGGCAAGAACACGAGAGGCTCCGGAGGAAATCTTAGGGTTGCACACTCCAGTTTGGGAAATCCCTGGGGATCTGAGGGCCGAATATTTGGACGGTGCCATTTGGGAAGGGGAAGGAATTCAGCAGGGCATAATGCAAGAGAGTCCAACTTCCAAAGCTGCCGTTTCCTCCAAGGGGGGACTGATCTCTGTCGTCTGAAGATCTGTTGTAATTCCAGGAGGTCTCCAGGCCCCATCTGGAGGTTGGCAACCTCAGGAGGGATTGGGGTTACCGACCTTCTACGTGGGGCCTGGATTTCTGCTGAAACAACAATTGAGGGGCTGTGGCTGTAGATGCCAGTAACCAGGTGGGACCTGGGGATCCCATAAGAACATAAGAGAAACCAATGTTGAATCAGGCCAATGGCCCATCTAGTCCAACACTCTGTCACACAGCGGCCAAAAATACCAGGTGCCATCAGGAGGTCCAGCAGTGGGGCCAGGACACTAGAAGCCCTCCCACTGCTGCCCCCTCCAGCACCAAGAATAGAGTGCATCACCTGCCCCAGACTGAGAGTTCCCATCTATACCCTGTGGCTAATAGCCACTGATAGACTTCTGCTCCATATGTTTATCTAATTCCCTCTTGAAACTGCCCATGCTTGTAGCTGCCACCACCTCCTGTGGCAGTGAATTCCATATGTTAATCACTCTTTGGGTGAAGAAGTATTTCCTTTTATCTGTTCTAACCCGACTGCCCAGCAATTTCATGGAGTGCCCACGAGTTCTTGTATTGTGAGAAAGGGAGAAAAGTACTTCTTTCTCAACCTGCTCAATCCCATTCATAATCTTATAAACCTCGATCATGTCACCCCTCAGCCGTCGTTTCTCCAAGCTAAAGAGCCCCAAGCACCCCTGGCATGACAGCTCATCTCCAGACTACAGAGCTGAGTTTCCCTAGAGAAAACAGATGCTTTGGAGGTGGACTCAAGGGCACTGTACCCCAATGAGGTCCCTGTCCTCCCTAGGCTCCATCTCCAAATCTCCAGGAGTTTCCCAACCTGGATCTGGCAGTCCTACTGTCAGGTCTCTTAGGTCATACAACGCAGGGCTTCATAGGAAGAATCTGTTTATTGGTGAATCATAATTAAAGACACGTATACAGCTTGTGTCAGGAATGGCCGTGGATAAGGGAGGCCCCTGACATATAGTGAATTCAAACAACCCCCTAGACTAAGTGAAGCCAATGAATACATTTTGCATGTGTGGGCAAAGCAAGCAGGCAAAGGGAAAAAAAAAAAACCCCAAGTTAAAAGCCATTGATTCCCAGGATAGTGTCCTGCAGCTGGAGACACCACAAGGTCAGAGTAATGATAACATACAAGCAGTGAAACAATAATGATGAGAGGCTGAGAGGAGAAAAGTACTCCCTTACATTCCATCCCCATGACAGGGCTACCTGACACCTACCCCCCATCCCCCGCCGGTGGCCAGGAAGGACCTTGCAATCCTAGCTGTGGCTCAGTGGAAGAGCCTCTGCTTGGCCTGCAGAAGGTCCCAGGTTCAAGCCCCGGCATCTCCAGTTTAAAGGAACAGGACCAGAGGTGATGTGCAAGACCTCAGCCTGAGACCCTGAAGAGCCTGAGCAGACAATGCTGACCTTGAAGGACTGATGGTCTGATTTGGTATGGGGCAGCTTCATGACAGAGATCAGTTCCCTTGGAAGAGATGGCAGCTTCAGAGTCTAGGCATTAAATCCTAGCTGCCCTGAGCCTGCTTTGGCGGGGAGGGCAGGGTATAAATCAGATAAATAAATAAATAAAATCCCTGCTGACATAAGAACATAAGAGAAGCCAATGTTGAATCAGGCCAATGGCCCATCTAGTCCAACACTCTGTCACACAGTGGCCAAAATATACCAGGTGCCATCAGGAGGTCCAGCAGTGGGGCCAGGACACTAGAAGCCCTCCCACTGCTGCCCCCCCCCAGCACCAAGAATAGAGTGCATCACCTGCCCCAGACTGAGAGTTCCCATCTATACCCTGTGGCTAATAGCCACTGATAGACTTCTGCTCCATATGTTTATCTAATTCCCTCTTGAAACTGCCCATGCTTGTAGCTGCCACCACCTCCTGTGGCAGTGAATTCCATATGTTAATCACTCTTTGGGTGAAGAAGTACTTCCTTTTATCTGTTCTAACCCGACTGCTCAGCAATTTCATGGAGTGCCCACGAGTTCTTGTATTGTGAGAAAGGGAGAAAAGGACTTCTTTCTCAACCTGCTCAATTCCATTCATAATCTTATAAACCTCGATCATGTCACCCCTCAGCCGTCGTTTCTCCAAGCTAAAGAGCCCCAAGCGTTTTAACCTTTCTTCATAGGGAAGGTGTTCCAACCCTTTTATCATTCTAGTTGCCCTTCTCTGCACTTTTTCCAATGCTATAATATCCTTTTTGAGATGTGGCGACCAGAACTGTACACAGAACTGACCTCCCTCCCCTTCCCAAATCTTGCTGTCCCCAGGTTCCACCCCCAAATCGCCTGGAATTTTCCAACCCAGAGTTGGCCACCCTAGGGGGTTGGACAGATCCTGAGGGCAAATCTATCCGTGATACAGAAGCTGTGTATAACGGTACCCCGATGACCTCTTTGTTGTTGTTCAGTCGCACAGTCGAGTCTGACTCTTCGTGACCCCATGGACCACTTCACGCCAGGCCCTCCTGTCTTCTGTCAGCCTTCAAAGTTTGCTCAATTTCACATGCGTTGCATCGATAACCAGGGTTTTTGTAGAAAAAGCCCAGCAGGAACTCATTAGCATAATAGGCCACACCCAATGGCAGAAACTCATTAGCATATTAGGCCCCACTCCATGCCTTTCCTTGGCTTGCCTAGGCGCCCCATGGCTGTGGGGAGCCCGGGCAAGCCAGCCCTTGGTCAGGCTGGGGGAGGCATTTAAATGCTTCCCCGATCCTTCCAGGGCCCCCCCTGGCCCGCCCCGGAGTTGCTGGGGTGGTCGGTCTCTAGGCCTTCCCTCTGTAACCACGCACACAGAGCTTTTGGCTGTAATGGGTGTGGCCAACTCTGAAGCCAGCCGGAACTCCATTCCTGTGTATTTCTGCCCAAAAAATAGTCCTGCCAATAAAACTGTCTAACTATCTCACCCTTTGCCATCCCCTTCTTTTATCTCCAATCTTTCCCAGCATCAGGGTCTTCTCCAGGGAGTGCTCCCTTCTCATCTGGTGGCCAGTATTTGATCTTCAGCTTCAGTATCTGGCCTTTCAGGGAACAGTCAGGGTTGATTTCCTTTAAGACTGACTGATTTGATCTCCTTGCAGTCCAAGGGCCTCTTCCCCGTTACCAAATTCCTGATGGCGCACCTTTTTTGGCAGGGGGGGATAGATGGAAGAGGAGGTCAGCTCTTCCTTGGCCCGCCAGTTTGAAACTAAAACACACACATGCTTTTGCTCCTTTTGGATTCAAGTTTATTTAACAAAGGCAGGTGGACGGGTCAGGGGGAAAGCTAAGAGGGGGATTTCAGAAGAAAATCAGAAGTGCCATAGAAATTTGCTTGGGCCAGTCGCACATGCTTAGCCTAACCTACCTGGTAGGGTTGTTGTGCAGATACAATGGACGAGAGGAGTCCAACATAAGTTGCTTTGGGTCCCTATTAGGAAGGAAGGCAGCATATAACATGAAACAAATAAAACAGAATGAATGAATGACTAAATAATTAAAGTTTTCCCCCAGTTAAGAACATGGTCATAGGAGAAGTGTTCCTGATGGTTCAGTCATTCAAACTGTTGGCAGAGATTAAATATGCAAAGGAGCTGAGCACCAACTGTGTAAGGAAAACAGAAGAAATAAACTCTGATAGAGCAGAGGAGAGGGGGAGAGGCTTAACTAACTGACTAACTGCTGTGAGAGACAGGAACAAAGGGGGAGGGCTCAATTGGAGCAGGAAGTCTCCAAAGAGCCAATCAGGAGACAGGAAGGGCCTAATTTGCAATTGTGGGAAGTCCCTAATCTAGCTATGCTAACTAGCAGTCCTTCGGTGGTCCCCGACAGGCTGTTCTGATGTTCTTCAAGTAGGTGCCCTACAGAAACAAGAGCCTTCACTTTATCTTTTCTCAAGCCAGAGGAATTCCCTACAATGGCACACAGTAAATCAAAGGTGAAGCTCTCTTCTCTTTTCTTGCAAACGTTATCACCAAATTATCATGTCTTCCTGTGCATCTTGGCACATTGTGTTTGACTGCCGTGTCAGCAGTCCGTCTGATTTTCCTCGCCTCTTCTGAAATCTGCAAAACGCAGCCCTATTCCTTCTATTCTCCACGGCCTTATGTATCAAACCGAGGTCTCATTAGTTAGCTTCCAAATCCACCGTGGCACTGCCCTCATTTATCATTTTGTTTGTCTGGACCGTAGCTCAGGGGCACGGTGCATCTTGTGAACCTGCAGACGTGGCCCTAGAGCTGATGGAGCAGTTCTCTGGTGCCAGCTCTGAAAGTTAGTCTGACAAGTGCACGGAGGGGGGAAATAAAATTACCTGGAGGATTGGAACCAGAATTGGATCGAAGTCAGGTGAAGAACCTCTGGAAAGTCAGTCCAGAAGCAGAGAGCATTGCAGGCTGGGTTCGGAGCCCAGAAGTTCTCCATCTGGAGGCAGAGACAGGAGGAGGTGGAGGAGGAGATTAGATTTCTACCCTGCCTTTCTGCCCTCCCTTCCTATTCCCACAACAGGGACTTTGTGAGGTAGGTGGGGCTGAGAGAGCCCTGAGAAAACTGCTCTTGAGAGAACAGCTCTGAGAGAACTGTGACTAACCCAAGGTCACTCAGCTGGCTGCATGTGAAGGAGTGGGGAATCGAACCCAGTTCTCCAAATCAGAGTCTGCTGCTTTTAACCACTACACCATGCTGGCTCTCCACAGAGGGAAAAGTGGAGAAATGCAAAGCAAGGCTAGGCAGATACGCTTGTATGAAAATTAAGGTTTTGACATGTATATATGTAAACCACAACTTTCTAATTGTAATTTGATTAATTAAATTTCTACCCCACCCTCCCGGGCAAGGCCGACTCAGGGCAGCTTACATAAAACACGCAAAATTTTAACAATACACATAAAATAGCTTAATAACAACAATGAATAATTAAGCAATTCTAAAACCATAAATATAATAAGTGCTAGTATCAATTTCTATACATCATCAATAAAAATTCAAAAAAATAAGGTTGCCGACCTCCAGGTGGTAGTAGCACAAAATTGAGCTTTACCGTACAAATCCAACAACAACTAAAATTCCACAAATATCAAAGAAGTAAAAATACCATCCTTTATGTATTTTCCTTATATATCTAAGTAATCAAATTACAAATTATGTAGACAAGAAACTGTTCACTGAGTATTACAAACTGTAATAGTATAGACTTGAACAGAGGATAGTAACTCTGGAGTAGTGAGCAAACCCTGATTGGTTTTTTTCTGCAGGTGACTGCTACTCCTCCAGAACAATGACTCTGCAGTAAACTCTTTCAGAAATACAATTCCTTGTGCGCATCCACAAAACAGTCCAACAATAATGTTTGTAGCTTTTCCTGGTTCCTTTTCCTTTTCCTCTTTCCCAACGTGTGAGCCAGCCTATCTCCATGTTTCACTTTAAAGCTCTCTCAAGGTCTAAAGAAAGATTGCTTCAAAAATGAATATTCTATCAGTTAACCATCAGGACATAGTCCTCTGTGCTGGTTCACACTGAAAAGCTTTGGAGGAGGAGGAGGAGGAGGAGGAGGAGGAGGAGGAGGAAGAAGAAGAAGAAGAAGAAGAAGAAGAAGAGGAAGAAGAGGAAGAAGAAGAGGAGGGAGGGGAGGGGGAGGGGGAGGAGGAGATTGGATTTATACCCCGTCCTTCACTCAGAGTCTCAGAGAGGCTTACAAACTCCCTTTCTTACCCCTCCCCACAACAGACACCCTGTGAGGTAGGTGGGGCTGAGAGAGCTCTGACAGAAACTGCTCTTTTCAGGAACACCTCTGACAGAACTATGGCTTGTCCAAGGTCATCCAGCAGGTGCAAGTGGAGAAGTGGGGAATCAAACCCGATTCTCCCAGATTAGAGTTGGCACTCTTAACCACTATGCCAAACTGGCTCCCTTGGAAGGTGGATTCTATGGCATTCTACCTCACTGAAGTCCCTCCTCTCCCCAAACCCTTCCCTCCTCAGGCTGAAATCTCCATGTATTTCCCAACCTGAAGCTGGCAACCCTATAAAAGGGGGTGGGAGACCCAGAGCTCCTTGGAGAAAGTGTGGGAAAGTTTCCGCAGTGACAAAGTCCCTCACATTGGCATTTTTAATCCTGAGTTATGTCCACATTTCTGCAGTAAATTTTGCCTTCCCAGATGCAATCTTGCATTTTTAGTCCTCTTTTTGAATCCCCAGATTTAGCATTTTTAAAAACTTTGTGTGTGAATTCATGGCAATGTAGTGGGGGAAAATAAGGATATGGATTTTGTTGTCAGCCCCACTGCCATTTCTTGCCTCGGTTTGGCATGCTCACCCCTCCCATCCTCTTCATGTCACCACAGTATGCCGTCTGGGAAGAAGAGGAGGAGGAGGAGGAGGTGATTGGATTTATACCCTGCCCTTCACTTGGAATCTCAGAGCAGCTTACAACTCCTTTCTCTTCCCCTCCCCACAACAGACACCCTGTGGGGTAGAAGAAGAGAAGACATTGGATTTATACCCCACCCTTCACTACCCAAAGGAGTCTCAGAGAGGCTTACAAACTCCTTTCCCTTCCCCTCCCCACAACAGACACCCTGTGAGGTAGAAGAAGAGGAAGAGATTGGATTTATACCCTGCCCTTCACTGCCCAAAGGAGTCTCAGAGCGGCTGACAAACTCCTTTCCCTTCCCCTCCCCACAACAGACACCCTGTGAGGTAGAAGAAGAAGGGATTGGATTTATACCCCGTCCTTCACTACCCAAGGGAGTCTCAGAGCGGCTTACAAACTCCTTTCCCTTCTTCTCCCCACAAGAGACACCCTGTGTGGGAGGTGGGGCTGAGGGAGCTCTTTCCAGAACTGTCCTTGAGAGAACAGCTCTGACAGAACTCTGACAGAACTATGGTCATCCAGCAGCTGCAAATGGAGGGGTGGGGGTTCTCCCAGATTAGAGTCCATGCACTTAACCACTACACCATACTGGCTCTTGTAATCCCCCCCCCCAAAAAATGAACAGCCGTGTTAGCAACTGGGCGGACTGGGAGGAGGATACCAGTGCCTCTCTTTCTGAGTGTTTATGTACACAAAACTTTTCAGGTCTTATTGGTGTCCCTGGACTTTGTTCTATTGCATTACTCTCTCCTTCCTCCTCCCTCCCCTCCTTCCACACATCTTCCAGCACCTTCCCAGGGGCAAAATGCTTGAAATACTAGTTGCCTGTCCATTTCTCAGTCCTGGCTGCCTCCCCAGCCAAGTCCAGGGAGCAGCTCAGGAAGAGCCAGGCAATGAACCCACCACTGAGCTGGGGCTCTGGAAGAGACCCATGAGCTGATCCTTGCAAGGGGTAGAAAAGAGAGGCGGACAATGAAGGTTGCAAGTGGCCAAGGATTTGCAGCAGAGCCATCTGCCTACAGCATTCAAGCTGCACAGGGCAGCATGCCCCCAAAAGCTGGAGAAAGAGGATCCAAATATACAGCCACAGCACAGGAAAGGGGGCTAATCATTTATCAGCTCTGAATTTGCACACAGCCACCAAGTAGCTGCAGTAGCTCACTTGGGAGGCTGAAGTTCGTAAAGTCCGTGGTTTGATCTAGGGATGTGCAAGAAAAAAAATCAGTGTTTTTCAGATTTTGGGGTTTTGGACCCTTAAAATTCGGTATTGCCCTGAAAACCTGAATTCCAATAACGGTATTGTATTGGAATTCAGGTAAAATTCAGGAATCCTGAATTTTTCAGTTCCATTATACGCTATGGGGCCATTATAGTCAATGGCAAATCTTCTAGGATATATTCAGTGGGCTGGGGCAGGGGAGGGTTAAGGTAGAGGCACTAAATTTGCAGCATGGCTGCTGGAGCCTCTCCCCAAAACAACTCCCGAGTTTCAAAAGGATTGAGCCAGGGAGAAGAGAAGAAGAAGAAGAAGAGTTTGGATTTATACCCCACCCTTCACTACCCAAAGGCGTCTCAGAGCGGCTCACAAACTCCTTTTCCCTTCCCCTCCCCACAACAGACACCCTGTGAGGTAGGTGGGGCTGAGAGAACTTCTGACAGAAACTGTCCTTGAGAGAACAGCTGTGCCAGAGCTTGTGACTGACCAAGGTCACATCAGCAGGTGCAAGTGGAGGAGTGGGGAATCAAACCCGATTCTCCCAGATAAGAGTCCGCGCACTTAACTACTACACCAAACTGGCTCTACACCAAACTGGAGTCCAGTTCTATGGGCACCCAAAGGGGCTGTCCCATCCTCCATAGTTTCCAAGGGTGGGGAAAAAGCAAGGCAAGCATACAACAAGCCCAGCAGATTCTCCCAGAGAATCTCTGTGGTAGAAAGTGAAGTGTGTGTGTGGGAAGGGGGCATGTTTGCAAGGCCAGCAGGAGAACCAGTGCAATGTGCCCAGCAGAACCAGTGCCGCTATGGCAGTGCCCAAACCCAACAGGACTAAGTGACTAAGTGTTAATTCACAGATTAGAATTGTGTAAGTATTTTTAACTTTGTGGTAGGCATTATGGAGTTTGCATGCATGTATTAGTGACAACATAAGAGGGTCATTTGATGGTAATTGTTTTTCCTCTCATTTCAGTGGCACGTACATTAATGTTACTTACACAGCACACTGAGAAAAAGCTGTCATGTGAAACGGGAGTATATGCAAATTCCGTTGTGTGCATGCGTACATCTTTATCATTTGTTGAAGAAACACTACTCACTGCAAAACAGCAGTCTAAATATATTTACATAATACTGCATCACAATTGTTTTCATCTTTGTTCACCACCTGGAGGTTGGCAATCCTAGATCTCAGCAGAGTACAGTTGTTGGAGTGAATGACTCAGCATGCCTGAACATTGGGGGCAGTACATCACTCTAGGTGTATACAGATCTTATCTCCTTGTATGGGATGCCTCCCTTTGCCTTAACGTGGGAGCAGCCCTCTGACCTATCCTCTCTCTTTCTTTTTATCCTGACTCTCATTTCACATGGCCTTCCATGGAGACACATGTCTCTATAGCTCTCTTATTTAGATACAGTGCCTTCATACTCCCATACACATGATGCCAGATTAGCTGCCCATTTGTGATAGGGAAAGTACTCTTTAGATGAGGTGTCTTTCTCTTCTTTTGACGGCATCCTGAATGTAAACGAGATCTACTTGAATAAATGTCTTTTTCATGAACAGCAGAAAGCAGGGGGTTAAACCCTGCTTTCTGCTCTTCACAAACTGCCAAAAACTGTATCAAATTTGTGAAAGTTCGTGGTGGTTCTTCAGTTCGCAAACCTTGCTTTGCGAACCACAAACCACCCAAAATGAACTTCAGTTTGTCAGCCAGTTCATGCCTGTCCTTATGAAACTGCCTTATACAGAATCAGATCGTTGGTCCATCAAGGTCAATATTGTCTAACCGGGCTTACAGCAACTCTCCCTGGTCTCAGTTTGGTGTAGTGGTTAAGTGCGCAGACTCTAATCTGGGAGAACCGGGTTTGATTCCTCGCTCCTCCACTTGCACCTGCTGGATGACCTTGGGCAAGCCATACTTCTGGCACAGCTGTTCTTGAAAAAGAGCAATTTCTGTCAGAGCTCTCTCAGCCCCACCTACCTCACAGGGTGTCTGTTGTGGGGAGGGAAAGGAGTTTGTAAGCCACTCTGAGACTCCCTTGGGTAGTGAAGGGCGGGGTATAAATCCAATCTCTTTTCTTCTTCAGGCAGAGATGTCTTTGACATCACCTACTGCCTGGTCCTTTTAAACTGGAGATGCCAGGGACTGAACCTGGGACCTTCTGCATGCAAAGCAGAGGCTCTTCCACCGAGCTGCAGCCCCTGACTTTCCTCTTACCTCTTTTTTTTCTTTTTGCAAAGCCTGCATAGATTCTCCACCCCCACCGCCACTGCTCAATCTTCTGCCAACCACTGAACCAATTCAAGCTTGCAGGCCTATTTTTTTTTAAAAAAAAATACATTGTCACTTGCAAGATATCCAATCAGAACCTCATCTCGTCCTCGCCCGTGCTGTCTAACCAGCATTAATACACACCAGTAGATTGCCTTTGCATTCTTAAACATGCCCGTTCTATCGTTCATTCATCAGCAAGTCGACGTTTCTGAACAGGTAATTAAAGTGTTTCATTGTTGATCAACAACGGACCGGAAAAAAAAAAATGATTAGCAATATCCCTGCGAGCGCTCTGATTGTCACAGCAATTTAAAGAAATTAAGACAGCTCCGTACATTAAATTATACATAAGAGCGTGATTGTAATGCGCCTTAGACAACTCTGTTTACTCGGAGTTACAAATTTGATGTATGTCGACTGAAGTGCATTTGCTTTGGCCATAGATCATGGGGACGAGGTGCCATTTTTGTTGACAGCAGACTCTCAGCAGTCGTTTGCTGAATATTCTGGGGAAACTCCTAGAAGCATTCGATACCAGCAGTGCTCATACTGGTCCTAAAAGTTCTCCCCAAGCCCACTCCCTGGCAATTCAGCTCTGCGAGTTTTCCTGGCACACATGCGTGCTGCCTTCTGCTGAAACACTCTTGGTCCACCAAGGTCAGGTGTCCTGGCCCCACTGATGGACCTCCTGGTGGTACCTGGTATTTTTGGCCACTGTGTGTGACAGAGTGTTGGACTGGATGGGCCATTGGCCTGATACAACATTGGCTTCTCTTATGTTCTTATGTTCTTACTCTCACTGGCAGCTGCTCTCCAGGATCTCAGGCGGAGGTCTTTCACATCACCTACTGCCTGGTCCTTTTAGCTGGAGATGTCAGGGACTGACCATGGGACCTTCTGCAGGCAAATCAGAGGCTCTACCACTGAGCCAGAGACCCTTCCCTTGGTCAAAATACTCTCTACATATGGCAGATGTGGGACAAATAATTCTATCTTGCAGCTGTGGTCAAGATTTGATAGAATCTGTTGGCCAGCATGCAGTTGCAAGCTTATCTGACATAGAACCACCTGTCCCTTGCACTAAAAAAAAATAAATTGCTTCATTTCTACCACACCTTTCTCCCCAAAGGGGACCTAAAGATGCACACATCATTCTCCTCTCTTCTGTTTTATCCTTACAACAACCATGTGAGGTAGGTCACCCAATAAGCTTCCAGTTCTGAATAGGGATTTGAATCTGGGTCTCTCACCATTAACCACTACACCACAGTGGATGCACACTATGTAGGAGCCAGCGTGGTATAGTGGTGAGAACTGGGTTTGATTCCCAACTCCTCCTCCACATGAAGCCTGCTGGATGGAAGCTCTTCTTACAGGGGCTACTGTAAGCCCTTGGAGGACTGGCTACATCAGGGGTGTGTGGCCTAATATGCAAAGGAGTGCCTGCTACAAAAAGAGCCCTGCGCGCACACAGAGAGAGGCGGAGGTGCACGCTGTGTGCCCAAGATCACACTGAACGAATGAATGAATGGGAACATTCAGAATCGCCTCTGCTGGATCAGACCATGGAGTCCAGCAGTTTGTTGCCGGCCACAGGCCCCCAGGGAAGCTCACAGGCAGGGCTGGAGTAGGGAGCAGAAGTGCCCTGTGGCGTGCCTCGCCCGCAGCCAGCCAGAGGTACACTGTTGGCAGGGCAGGGCAATGGCTCGACTTAGCTGTGGCACATAAGAAAAAATAAAATGAAATAAGCCGGCTGGATGGGAAGTCTGGAGGCCTGGGCGGTAAGTGGGGGGGGGGCTGGCCCCGAGATGCCCTACTGTAGCTAAAGGCCTGTCATAGATAGTGGATGAATACAAGTTTCCATGGGCTTAGAGACGGGGCCTGTGGCCATGGGGAGCATTTGGGGGCAATGCCCCACCACAGATGGGCGCCACCACCATGGGGAAAAAAATGGAAAAATTCATTATTATTATTTTTAAGAAATGTAAGATATGGGTTCCCCTCCCCCCCAGAATGTCCCTGGGCACAGTCAGGGAAGCTTCAGTCTCATTTTCTTTTTTTCCGAGCCAAAAGAATAGATAGGGACACAGTTTTTTTGGGGGGTGTTGCTGAAGGAGGACAGTAACAAGCTTCTAGAGTAGGGAGACAGCTCTCCCCATGTTGGAAACAGCCTTCTGGAGTGAGCGAGTGACATTTCTGCTGGAAATTTGGTATATTTATCGCATTTTTAATTATTTTTAATTTATTTTTTCATTTTGTGATTTATTTATTATTAATCGCACTTATATCCCGCCCTCCCCGCGAGTGGCTCAGGGCAGCTTACAAACAGGGGCAACGTGTGCCAAATAGAAAACATTAAAACAGCACAAAAACAATCATATTAACAATAATAAGTGCTCAATGATGTTACCAATTTAATCAAGTCAAGATGGTGACCTATAGATACTACCCAAAAGCCCGCTTCAATGACACCAAACCATCACAGCACTGTAGCTAGATCTTTGTACTGGGCCATCCCATCGCCCCGTTGTTACCACAAGATTGTTGTTGGTGGTGGTAGTGGTAGTGGCGGCTCCTAATTGAAAGCCTGGCGGAAGAGCTCCACTTTGCAGGCCCTGCGGAACTGTGAGAGGTCCCGCAGGGCCCGGATCTCCTCCAGGAGCTCATTCCACCAGGTAGGAGCCACCACTGAAAAGGCCTTGGCCCTGGTTGCAACGAGCCTGGCCTCCCTGGGGCCCAGGATCACTAAGCAATGTTGGGCCCCCGACCATAGTGCTCTCTGGGGTATGTATGAGGAAAGGCAGTCCTCAGGTATGCCCCATCAGTTTCTCCAGTGCTTCCCCACTGGGAATTTCCTGGCTATGGGACTGTTAGAGACTGTCCCATCTCTAGGTCTTGGGTAAGTCTCTCCTAGGGCTACCAACCTCCAGGCGGTGGCTGGAGATCTCCCAAAAATACAACTGGTCTCTAGATGACAGAGGCTAGTTCCCCCGGAGAAAATGGCTGCTTTGGAAGGCGGACTGTGTGGCATTATGGTCCCTCCCCTCCTCAAGCCCCTGCCCCCCCAAACCTCCATGCATTTCCAAACCCAGAGCTGGCAACCTTTGTCTCCAACCTTGTGAGTCACTTTCTCCTCCTTTTAGTGTTCGATCGTATTTGGAAAACAGTGCTTATCGACTTTTTACCTTCGGAGCCAGGCAGTTGATGATGGGCCCTATCATCTTCCTTCCTGAGCATAATTCTTATTTATTTATTTGTTTGCTTCTATCTTATTTACAATATTTATAGTTCGCTGTTCGCATGGGGACTTGAGGCGGACGACGCATCGTGAGCCAATACAATCACACACACAGAAATGGGGGCATTCCATAATCAATGCACTGGGATCTGAGAAGTCCGGAATAGGATTTGAGAAGCCTGAACTGGGTCCTACGGAACGGATCTGGCGCTGAAGAAACGGACCTGCCTTTTCCTGAGTCAGACCATTGGTCTACGAGGGTTACTCTTCCCCATTCCGATTGGCAGTGACTCTCCGGTGTCTCAGCTGGAGCTCATACCTGTCGGAGGTCCCAGATGCGATGATGTCCCCTGTCTCAGGCCTCCAGACTGAGAGGCAAGAGAGGCTTGATAGCTAGAGAGGCACCCTGGCCTTTCCTTCCTGTTTTTACTCTTCTGCCACGGTCCCCTTTGAAATGCAGACTGTGTTCTCAGGAAACATTTCCCCTTCCTTCTTCTCTCTCACTCGGTTGAAGAAAAGCTCTTTTCCTGCATGCACCAAGGGAGAGGGAGATGCGGTCCTCTCTTGGCACCATGAAGCAGATGGGCCCCTCTCTTTCTGCTTCCACCCTTTAGCTAGTTAAGTTAGGACTCTTAGCAAATCTCTACTTTGTCCTATGCTTAGTGTACTTCTCAAATAAAGGGAGTATTTCTCTCCTTAACTTGCAACGTGGCTCTGTGTAGCTTTGAAGAGAAGAAGAAGAAGAGACTGGATTGGATTGGACTGGAGTCTCAGAGTGGTTTACAAACTCCTTTCCCTTCCCCTCCCCCAACAGACGCCCTGTGAGGTAGGTGGGGCTGAGAGAGCTCTTTCCAGAACTGCCCTTGAGAGAACAGCTCTGACAGAACTATGGCTTGCCCAAGGTCATCCAGCAGCTGCAAGTGAAGAAGTGGGGAATCAAACCCAATTCTCCCAGATTAGACCCTGTGCACTTTACCACTACACCAAACAGGCTGAGTAACCTGGTAAAGTGATGATGCTGCATTTGTAGCTTTCTTTAAGCCCTCGGCTAACTAATGGTGACTGGACTAACCACCTCAGTTAACCTCAATAATGCCCGTCACCCACGACCCAATTCTTTTCACTGGAGATGTCACAGGTCGAACCTGGGACCTTCTGCATGCAAACCAGGGGCTCTGCTCAGGTGCCACGGGCCTGCCAGTTACGCCAGCTGAAGATCCAGGTTTTGTGTTTAAAAGTCATTTCCCCCAAGGCTTTGCCTCCCCCATCCCTGGCAGCTCCGAGATCCAAACGAAGAACGATCTCCAAGCTGCTGATTTTTCCATGCAACGGCAGCCGCATTCCTTCGTGGAGACAATGGCTGCAGTGTGGGGAGAGGAAAGTTATTGACATTCCCTGAGGGAAGCCTCTTTAGAAATTCCAGACCAACGTCCCTTGGATTTATTGTCCCTGGCTCGGTACAGCTTCAGAATATGATAATGCTTCTTTTTTTTTTTTACAAAAAACAAACAACAAAACCATAAGTTTGAGGCAGCGTTATCCTGGAAGCCCGAGAAGCATGGGTGACCGGGGCGATGGCGACCTTTCCTTGATCTTCATCTGGTTTAATCACACATGCCAGGTGAGGACGGCACCTCTAAATTAAAACCCGAAAGGTCAGCAAAAGCACAATGGGAAAATGCCCGAAGAAAGCCGACGGCTTGGCAAACCGAGGCGTCTCGTGAGCACGCGGGAAGGGCCAAAGATGCCGGGGAGCTCTGAACGACAAGATTAGCATGCGGCAGTGCCTACCGAAGGCAGTCCGGAGCTGGGTAAGTGCACGTTGTGCCGGCGCATCATGTTGGTTTATGATCTGAAGCTCCCACTCGGCTCCCCCGGAACTTTGCAGTAAAGTTCCATTACCAGGAGCATTGCTTATTGACATAAAACTGATTGACTGCAGGCTCCCCAAGTTCACCGAGACATTTCCCCCCCCTTCTCTGGAGAAAGAAATGCATAAAATTCATACGGAATCGCCGGCCGTATAATGCCACTCCATGAGAAACGAGGGAGATCCACCCTCCTGTGTCAAACGGCAAAGGCAGCCCGGAATGGGAGCCAAGTTATAAAGTCACAGATCAGACTTCTGGCCATTTATGATTTCCTTCTGCGCTCCCCGGTTTAATGGACTCGAACTCGCATCGAAGGAGAATAATGGAAGCATCTCTGTCGAGTTGCCAATGTCCTTTCCTGCGCTGATCTTCCAGTGTGTGACGAAGAGAATAAAGAAAGGAGGGTGGGGGAAAACAGAACTTGGGCTGGGGTTGTGCAGTAGGAAAGACAGGGATTGCTGCTCAGTGGCTGGCTACTTTAGGGGTCCGCAACGAGGCGCCCCCGGGCACCACGGTGCCCCCACTGACACCTTTCCAGGTGCCTCTCAAGTGTTTTTAGAAAGTGTGGAGGGTCTCCTGCCCAGCAGAGCTTCTGATCGGCCATTGCAGATCTGATTGGCCGTGCCGATTTAAATGATGTTGTTTTTGGTGGCAGCCGCTGCCGCATAATGAATTAATAATTAATTGCCGCATGGCATTGTGTGTCAAATAGACAGGAGATCTGAAGATTGTCTGGCAGCCCCAAGTTCTAGCTCTCATTGTTATGCTAGTGGAGAGCTAGACTTGTGTGTTTAGGGTCTGAGAGAGCTCTGAGAGAACTGTGACAGGTCCAAGGTCACTCGGCTGGCTTCAAGTGGAGGAGTGGGGAACTGAACCCGGTTCTCCAGATTACAGTCTGCCACACTTAACCACTACACCGAATTGGCTCTCTAGCTGCCACTGCAGTGTTTGATTCCCCACTCCTCCCTGAGTGAAGGGCAGGGTATAAATCCAATCTCTTCTTCTTCTTCTTCTTCTTCTTCTTCTTCTTCTTCTTCTTCTTCTTCTTCTTCTTCTTCTTCTTCTTCTTCTTCTTCTTCTTCTTCTTCTTCTTCTTCTTCTTCTTCTTCTTCCCCAGTGTATTTTTATAAAATCACTTCTCGTATCCCCTGCTCTTGGACTTCCTGTATGTGTGGTTGGCCCCACCTCCCATGGTGGCCATTTTGTGGTTGCGCCGGCCCCCCCGTGTCAGAATCCCAAAGGTGCTCACAAGATCAAAAAGGCTGGGGACCTCCAAAACTAGAATATAAAGTCATGGTTACGTTGTGTAGGCACAGATGGCTTTAAAAGGGATTAGGCAGGTTCCTAGATGATAAGTCTTGTCAGTAGCTGCTAGCCATGGTGACTAAAGGGATCCTCCACATCATGGGGCAGTCAACTTCTGAATAGCAATATCAGGAGGCATCATCAGAGGAAGGCCTCGACCTCTATTGCCCTGTTGTGGGCCCTCCAGAGGAACTGGTTGTCCACTCTGTGAGACAGCATGTAGGACTAGATGGACCACTGATCTGATGGAGCAGACCTCTCCTTACACATGCTCCTTGGGGCAGAGATTTATAGTTCTTACTCTGCGAGGCACCAAGACAGCAAGTTGGGCACCCCTGAGAAATGGCAGGCCAAACAGTTCAGAAATTTCCCCTCTAAGGCAATTGCAATAACACTGCTGAAGTCTAAGGCTAAAGGTAACTTGTTGCTGTAATCCGACACACACGCTTACTAGAGATTCAGCCCCACTGAACTCCATGGGATGTAACCCTACGCACATTTTCAGCAGCATCACAAGTCCTGTGCCTGAGCAATAAAAGACTATAGTGTGTCTTCTCAGACTGCTTGGTCCAGGCTAGGAGAACAGTACAATGCAGTGCAAATTTAGCTCTCCTATCATATGCTTTCTGGTCATAGTGTAGCCAGTCTACAGGTGGAGTTTCCTGGAGATCTCCCAGAATGACAACTGGTCTCCGAATGACGGGGATCAGTGCTCCTGAAGAAAATAGCTGCTTTGAGGATTAGATTATCTCCTTGAATGGGATGCCTCCTCTGACCTCTCCTCCATCTAACTTTGTTCTCTCCCTGTCTTTACACGGCCTTCCATGGAGACACATGTCTCTGCAGGTATTTCCTGTAGGGACAATGCCCTCATACTCCCACACACACGATGCCAGACAAGCTGGTCATCTGTGATATGGGAAAGTACTCTTCAGAGAGCCAGTTTGTTGTGGTGGATAAGAATGCGGACTCTATTCTGGGAGAACCGGGTTTGATTCCCCACTCCTCCACTTGCAGCTGCTGGAGTGGCCTTGGGTCAGTCACAGTTTTCAAGGCCAGAGACATTCAGAGGCGGTTTGCCGTTGCCCGCCTCCACATCATGACCCTGGTGTTCCTTGGAGGTCTCCCATCCAAACATTAGCCACAGCTGACCCTGCTTTGCTGCTGAGATTTGATGAGATTGGGGTAACCTAGTTGCCTTGAAAGTCCCTTGCTGAGGTCCCCATAATTCAGTTGCAACTTGATGGACATGTAAGAATGTTTCTCGGTGAAATTCAAGGTAGTGTACGAAATACGAAAAGCCATCCAATGAGAGGGCAAATAAACAATGTGGTACATATGTACATGCCTTCAAGTTGCAACTGAATTACGGCAATCAGAGCAAGGGGTTTTCAAGGCAAGTGAGAAGCAGAGATGGTTAGCCGTTACCTTCCTCTGTAGAGTCTTCCTTGGTGGTCTCCCATCCAACTACCAATCCTGCTTAGCTTCCGACATCTAACGAAATCCGGTTATACCCCATGGCTATAGCTTCTAAGCAATGTAGTAGGGATAGAGTTGATCGCAAAAGGCACCACACGTCTGCAGGGTGCCAACAATGGAATGACCCTCTATCCCATTTTTATGAGGCATATGCCATTGCCCCTCCTCCTCCTCCTCCAGTTGATCCTCCTAACAGCCCTGTGTGCTAGGACTATTGGAGGGAAGAAATGAGTGACTGGCCGAAGTTCACCCAGAAAGCCTCATGGCAGAAGGATTTGAACCGGGCTCTCCTCAGTGCCAGTCCAACATGCTGACCACTCTCAAAGGGCCCTTGTATATGGCTGCCCTGGATCTTTTGTAGAGTTGCCAGATCTGCAGTGGAGGCAGGGGTCCCCCACCACCAGGCCCTGCCCCCCGAGCCACTGATCACTTGGCTGGTGGGAGGTGGACTTATCAGTAGAAAGAGGAAGGTCCAGGCCATGCTCCTGGTGCTGCACAGGAAGTGGTGTCAGCACTCCAGTGAATTCCAGATGATGCCCTGGTATTTGGGCAAAAACTCTATGATAGAAGCTGGTTTTACCATAAAGTTTTTTGCCCAAATACCAGAGTGTTGCTTAGAAGTCGCTGGCATGATGATGTCACTTCCCATGTGATGCCGGCAACGTAGCCTGGGCCTTTCTCTTTCTCCTGGTAAGTCCCCCATCCTCTGCTGGCAACCCTAATCTTATGACTGTTGGGAATCAGGAAGTGTGAACCACCAGACTGCAAAGTCCGAAGCCCCCTGCCTCAGTGTGCCCCCAGAATATTCCACTCTTGCTGCTGCTAACTGCCTCTTCCCCTTCAGAGACTGTATTTGCTGACATTATCTTCCACATCCAACTTTATTGAGTGTATTCAGCCCTATTCCACCCTGCCTTCCTAGGTTTTTCTCAACACCTGGAGAGGCTTTTCTTTCACTCTTGGGTAACTTGCCACCACCACCTGACCTCTGTATGTAATTGGGAGGGTCAGGACTCCCAGACTCCCTTCCAAGTTCTGAGGCCTTGCCTCTGTGTCTCCCACAGCCCAGCGTCTGGTCACTACGGGGACAGTTTACTGCCTTTTGCGCCCCTGGAGGAATGGCCACTTGCCAATTGCCTGCCCTCCCCCAGCACTCCTTTTAAAATAACACGTCCGAAATGGTGGAGGTCTATGTGGTACAGAGAACCACTACCAGCATCTTAAGTTATAAAGTATTTATTAAAAATAAAGTGTTTACAAGCATACTTTTAGCACAGCACCAGATTAAGCAAGAGATTCCAAAAGAAATGGGTAAAACGCAAACCCTCTGTCCCTTTCTCTATGCATGCCCTATCAGATGTTAAAACAGGACAGGATCCTTTTGCATAGGATGTTACAGATTTCTATAGAGTTTCCACTACCTTGAAGCTTGCTCCAGCTCTTGAGGCAAACACATGGTCAGTTGCTGTCTCCACATTGGAGAGGTCTGTCTCCTCTCATGGACTCCGCACCCAAGGAAAAGAGGCCTTCCTCCTGGTTCCCAGAAGTTTTATCTCTTTTCTTTCCCTACCCCCTGGCCAGGTCAGCCCAGGTCAGAGAAGTGTTTCCTGAAAAATCTAGACATTTCCTTCCTGGTGTCCCCCTAGCATTTAATTCCTCCAAATCTGTGTTCCCTGCTTGTAAGGAGGGGGAGATCTTGACCCACCCATTATCTCTCCTGCTAGATCTATTAGCATTTGTATGAAGCAATTGCACTGACTTCTCCCCACCTCCTGCCTGTTCTCTGCCTAAAGGGGGGGAAAGCTTTTAAAATGCACACTGGAATGTTTGGCTCATTTCAGACCTCCCAGGGCAAAATGAATTTCTTCACACAGCCCACTAACATTTTCCCCATATATGGCTCCCATTGCCATTCACAAAGTTTCCTCCCTCCCTCCCCCTTCCTTCCTTCCTTCCTTCCTTCCTTCCTTCCTTCCTTCCTTCCTTCCTCCCTCCCTCCCTCCCTCCCTCCCTCCCTCCCTCCCTTCCTTCCTTCCTTCCTTCCTTCCTTCCTTCCTTCCTTCCTTCCTTCCTTCCCTCCTTCCTTGGTGTAGTGATTAGGAGCATGGGTTGTAATCTGGGAGAACTGGGTTTGATTCCCGACTCCTTCACATGCAGCTGCTGGCATGACCTTAGGTCAAACAAGTTCTTTCAGAGCTGTTCTATCAAGGACAGTTCTTGAAAGAGCTCTCTCAGTCCCTCCTACATCACAGGGTGTCTGTTGTGGGGAGGGGAAGGGAAAGGAGATTGTAAGCCACTCTGAGACTCCTTTGGGTAATGAAAGGTGGAGTATAAATCCAATCTCTCCTTCCTTCCTTCCTTCCTTCCTTCCTTCCTCCCTCCCTCCCTCCCTCCCTCCCTCTCTCCCTTCCTCCCTCCCTTCCTCCCTTCCTTCCTCCCTCCCTTCCTCCCTCCCTTCCTCCCTCCCTCCCTTCCTTCCTTCCTCCCTCCCTCCCTTCCTTCCTCCCTCCCTCCCTTCCTCCCTTCCTCCCTTCCTCCCTCCCTCCCTTCCTTCCTTCCTTCCTTCCTTCCTTCCTTCCTCCCTCCCTCCCTCCCTCCCTCCCTTCCCAGTGCAAGCCAGGCACCTCACAATTAAGGATTCCACCCGAGCACCACTTGGCGATTCCGCCATCAAGGAGTCCGCCGCTCCTTCGACATCATGTGTCTGCCGGGCATTCAAGTCAGAGCATTTGGATTAAACTCTTGGCTGGGATAAATCTTTCCAGGCCCGAGATGGTTTATTTGTTTTTTTGGAAATGGATTTCTTTCTCCTTCCGAGGACGCGACGAAATTGCATCTCGGCTAATGCTTCTTTCCGCAGAGACTTCTGGTGGTTGCGCTGATGGCAGAAGTACAGCGAGCCGGATGGATGGTGGGGGGGGGGGAGGGGACTTACATTTGCAGCGACGGATCCTCTGTTCTTTGCTTGTGGCCATGCAAACTTGGCCGGCGTGCTGGAATTGCGGCGTTCTGCCTGCTGAAGTGTAAGGGGGCTAGCACTTAAAAAACATCAGGCGCGATCTGCCTTAATGGGCTTTAAACTCTGCCAGGTTTCTCCTTTTCCCCAAAAAATGCTTCTTTGTTTCTTTTTTTTACCACTCCTTAGAACAGGACACGCGAGCGTCCCACTGCGCCACTCGTCAAAATCTGGCAGCACCTCCGGAAAGATGCATTGTGCACCATAGTCCTGGGCAGGAAGGATGGGACAACGCTTGCACTAGGAAAGCCAAGGCGGTCTTGGGTTGTATTCTGGGACAGGATGCCAACGCCGGGTTTGGAACGAGTCCCTCCAGGGTTGACTTCAGAAAAGAAGAGAATGCATCATTGATTGGATACCAGAATTGGCCCTTTCTGCTTCCAGGGGTATTGGCAAAGAAATCAATGGGAGTTGGGCCAGCGTCATTGTATGCAGAAGTTGGGCATCAGCCAGGGCCTGGGGCTTCTGGCATGGCCCCCTGCCCCCAGCCACTGCCCACAGACCTCCTCTGCCACCTGCCTGGGCACCCACCCGCTTGCAGGTGCTTTGCCTCTGCGCTCCCAACTCCCCGGGCTGCCCGTCAATGCTCCCTCTAAGCTGTGGCGTCTTGTGAGCAAAAAATTCTAGTCTGTGAGCTAAAGTTGTGAGCGAGCGATTTGGCTATGGCATCAGTTAGTTTGCTCTGGAACTGTCCTCCCTGAGCGAAGACAAAAATGTGTGAGCCGGAGGCTAAAAGACTGTGAGCTAGCTCACACTCACTCTGCTTAGAGGGAACACTGCAAGGGCCCACCACTGCCAGAATGTGCGGGATCTCACAGGGCCATTGAGGAAAGGGAGCTGCGGTGGGGGTCATGAGCAGGCCAAGGAGGGATGCACAGGCGGATGGTGGCAGTCAGAAGGTGAGGGGCATGAAGAGGGGTGTGCGCCAGGGTCCTGGTGGTGGGGATATGAGGGGGTGGGGTACCCTGAGTGCTCTCTGTCCAGGGCCCATAAAAAGCCTGGAACTTAGTGCTACCGACCTCCAGGTGGTGAAAAAAAACCCCAAAGAAAGACACTGTAATATCTTATTGCAAGTACAAATAAATGTGTCAGTTCCAAGGTGAACAAAATTTATAAAGGATCACAATTTGTTTAAGGCATTCACTAAGTCCATTAAGTGAAGAGATCGATATACAGGTGCTATTGTCAGTATCGCTGATTTTACAGCAGGAAAAAAAAATTCTTCACGGAAAGCGTGCAGCTGGGTAATGTGACAAAGGACACATCCAGATCTTGGGAAGACTGTTTCGAATTAGAAATCCTTCCCCAAGGTCACCTTAATAGTCCTGATTGTTTCAGCAGAACCTCCAGGTGGTAGCTGGAGATCTCCAGAGATCAGTTCACCTGGAGAAAATGGCCACTTTGGACAGTGGAGGAGGAGAAGGAGGAGAAGAAGAAGAAGTATACCCTGCCCTTCACTTGGATTATCAGAATGATTTACAATCTCATTTCCCCTCCCCACAACAGACTCCTTAGTCAGGCACAACACAGGGCTTCTTCAGAAGACAACGTTTAAGGGTGAATCAGAACTAAAAACACGTATACAGTTTGTGTCAGTAATGACCGCATACAATATGACCTTCTGAGTTATACTACATTCAAGCACCCCCCACGTAGCTGAATCCAACGAATACATTTCGCGCACACGGGCAAAGCAAAATGGGCAAAGCTAAGCATGACATCTAGAAACCATTGGTTCCCAGCATAAGACTCCAGCAGCTGGAGAATACAAGGTCGGAGACCTGATAACAGACAGTGAGAGAAAGTACAAAGGAGGGGAGACTGGAAGTACTCCTTCTGCATACCATACTTATGACAGGGCTACCCGACACAGACACCCTGTGAGGTAGGTGGGGCTGAGAGAGTTCTGAGAGAGCTGCTCTTTCAAGAACAGCTGTGCCAGAAGTATGGCTTGCCCAAGGTCATCCAACAGCTGCAAGTGGAGGAGTGGGGAATCAAACCCGGTTCTCCCAGATTAGAGTCCTCACTCTTAACCACTGCACTAAACTGGCACTTCACCACTACACTAAACAGGGTATATAAGAATGACACATAGCCCACTGAGGTCCTTCCCCTCCTCAGACCTTGCCTTGCTCAGCCTCCATCCCCAAAATTGCCATTTAAATTGTGACCTACGCATGGGTTTCACTTCAAGGTAAAAAGGTAAAGGTTCCCTTGCTCGAAAGCCAGTCGAATCCGACTCTAGGGTTGCGGTGCTCATCTCCGTTTCAAAGCCGAAGAGCCAGCGCTGTCCGAAGACGTTTCCGCGGTCATGTGGCCGGCATGACTAAACACCAAGGTGCCCGGAACGCTGTTACCTTCCCACTGAAGTGGTACCTCTTTATCTACTTGCAATTTCTTGCTTTCGAACTGCTAGGTTGGCAGGAGCTGGAACTGGAGACGGGAGCTCACTCCGCCATGCGGCGCTCTCGGGTCTCGAACTGCTGAACTACCGACCTTCCACAGCCTGCAGTTCAGTGTCTTAACCACTTGAGCCACCGCAGCTCCTTCACTTCAAACACACATGCTATTTAGATGTACAATGTATATATATGTATATAATAAACATAAGAATGAAGTGGTGGTAGAAAGTGTCATCAAGTCACAGCCACTTATGGCAACCTTGTAGGGTTTTCAAGGCAAGATGGGTCCAGAGGTGGTTGGCCATTGCCTGTCTTTGCATAGCAACTTTGGACCTCCTCGATGGTCTCCCATCCGAGTGGCGGCGGAGGAGGAGGAGATTGGGTTTATACCCTGCCCTTCACTACCCAAAGGCATCTCAGAGCGGTTTACAATCCCTTTTCCTTCCCTTCCCCCCAACAGATGCCCTGTGAGGTAGGAGCTGAGAGAGCTCTGTCAAGAACTGCCCTTGAAAGAACAACTCTGAAAGGATTTATGACTGACCCCAGGTCACGCCAGCAGCTGCAAGTGGAGGAGTGGGGAATCAAACCTGGTTCTCCTAGATTAAAGTCCGTGCTCATGACCACTACACGAAACTGGCTCCAACCAGAACCAACCTTGCTTAGCTGCTGAGACTTGACTACCCTGACTAGCCTGGGCCTTCCGGGTTAGGGTATATAAGAATGTAGACTGCTGATTTATTGACATGTCAATGATATAAGAAACTGATAGATTTGCATTCAGTGGAACCTTCGAGACCACCAAAGTCTCAGGTGGTAAGGGAGCTTTGGATCTCGGGAGCTGATACCCTGTTCTACTGCAGAGCAACACGACTAACTAGGGTTGCCAGCCTCCAGGTGGCGGCTGGAGATCTCCCGCTATTACAACCGATCTCCAGGCAACACAGAGCAGTTCCCCCAGAGAAAATGATCTCCAGGCAACAGAACTCCGTTCCTTAGGCTCCACCCCCTCCCCCAATCTCCAGGTATTTCCCAACATGGAGCTGGCAGCCCTACTGGAACCAGCCCTGAATGGAAGCTCTGAGCTTAATCCTGCACCCATAAAACAGAGCCACATGGGTTGTACAGAGAGGAAGATGACACATATATACCTTCTAGGTTTTAACTTCTAGGTGTGGAGCTGCGGTGGCTCAAGTGGTTAAGACGCTGAACTGCAGGCTGTGGAAGGTCGGTAGTTCAGCAGTTTGAAACCCGAGAGTGCCGCATGACGGAGTGAGCTCCTGTCTCTAGTTCCAGCTCCTGCCAACCTAGCAGTTTGAAAGCAAGAAATTGCAAGTAGATAAATAGGTACCACTTCGGTGGGAAGGTAACAATGTTCCGTGCGCCTTGGTGTTTAGTCATGCTGGCCACATGACCACGGAAACGTCTTCAGACAGCGCTGGCTCTTCGGCTTTGAAACGGAGATGAGCACTGCAATCCTAGAGTCGGATTCGACTGGTTTTCGAGCAAGGGAAACCTTTACCTTCTAGGTGGGCAAGGGGGAGGAAGAGTGGAAGATCCTATATGCTGGTGTTTTGCTTTGCTCTTTATTGTCGTTATTGTCCCGGACTGTTGTCCTGCAGAATTACCTTCCCCCCCCACAGAAAGACAAAAAATTACTCCTTTGCTAAAGAAGTTGCACCAACAGAGGCTGTAGAAATGTGCTCCCAGGGAACAGAAATAACCAGGACTAGAAACCTGGGGCTTCCACCCCCTGGTCCTCCATAGCAATGCCCCGAATTTTCCCGACATCGCACGAAGCTGCCTTATAATCCATGAGATCCCTGGTCTACCGAGGTTGGTGTTGTCTACTCAAATCAGCAGCACCTCTCCAAGATCCCAGATAGGGGTCTTTCACATCACAAGGATACGTGAAGCTGCCTTCTACTGAATCAGACCCTTGGTCTATCAAGGTCAGTTTTGTCTACTCAGACCAGCAGTGGCTCTCCGGGGACTCAGGCTGAGGTCTTTCACATCACCTGTGACCTGACCCCTTTCAGCAGAAGTACTGCGGATTCAACCTGGGAGTAAGGCTCCTTGGCGTGGAGGAAGGTTTCAAATTTGTTCAAATGGAATAGTAGGATCCAGGCCTCTTAAGATTTTTCCTAGGTATTGCTCCCATGTGATTCATAGAATTGTTCTCCTTCCTTCCTTAAGAACATAAGAGAAGCCATGTTGGACCAGTCCAATGGCCCATCCAGTCCAACACTCTGTGTCACACAGTAGCCAAAACCGAGGTGCCCTCGGGAGGTCCACCAGCAGGGCCAGAACTCCAGAAGCCCTCCCACTCTTGCCCCCAAATCACCAAGAATACAGATCATCCCTGCCCCAGAAATAAGAACATAAGAGAAGCCATGTTGGATCAGGCAAATGCCTCATCCAGTCCAACACTCTGCATCACACAGTGGCCAAAACCCAGGAGCCATCAGGAGATCCACCAGTGGGGTCAGAACTGTGGAAGCTCTCCCACTGTTGCTCCCTCAAGCACCAAGAGAGATGATAGATGATGATTGATGATGAGGGATGAGGGATGATGAGGGATGATGAGGATGGATGAGGGATGATGATGAGGATGGATGATGATGAGGATGGATAGATAGATAGATAGATAGATAGATAGATAGATAGATAGATAGATAGATAGATAGATAGATAGATGATAGATAGATAGATAGATAGATAGATAGATAGATAGATAGATAGATGATAGATAGATAGATAGATAGATAGATAGATAGATAGATAGATAGATAGATGATAGATAGATAGAGGGCTATTTTTGGCCAGGAACGCACAGGAACAGAGTTCCGGCTGGCTCCTGAGTTGGCCACGCCCAACTGGAACTCATTAGCATAATGGGCCACACCCAACAGCAGAAACTCATTAGGACTGGCTACATGAGGGGTGTGTGGCCTGACATGCAAAGGAGTTCCTGCTACAAAAAAAAGCCCTGGGTTTCGACAACAAGCAAGGTAAACAGAATAAGAAGCAAAAGGTGGGTGTGGCTGGATGACCACCCTTCTGGTAACATGGGGGTGTGGCCTAATATGCTGAGCTGTGCTGTCAGGGGTGTGGCCTAATATGCTAATGAGTTTCTGCTGCTGGGTGTGGCTTAATATGCTAATGAGTTCCTGCTGGGCTTTTTCTACAAAAATAGCCCTGGATAGATAGATAGATAGATAGATAGATAGATAGATAGATAGATAGATAGATAGATAGATAGATAGATAGATAGATAGATAGACAGACAGACAGACAGACAGACAGACAGACAGACAGACAGACAGAATAAGCCATGTTGGATCAGGCCAATGGCCCATCCAGTCCAACACTCTGTGCCTCACAGTGGCCAAAACTCAGGTGCCATCAGGGTGTTCATCAGCGGGGCCAGAATTCCAGAAGCCCTCCCACTCTTGCCCCCCAAGCACCAAGAATACAGAGTATCACTGCCCCAAGACTGATAGGCAGATGATAGATGAATGGATAGATAGATCACAGATCGATAGAATAAGCCATGTAGGATCAGGCCAGTGGCCCATCCAGTCCAACACTCTGTGTAAGTCAGTAGCCAAAACCCAGGTGCCTTTAGGAGATCCACCAGAAGGGCCACAACTCTAGAAGCCCTCCCACTGTTGTTCCCCCAAGCAACCACCCTCCTCCCTCCCTCCCACAATCACACCATTTCATTGTACATTTTACACTACTTAGAGGAAACAGGTAAGGACTTACAGGATTGCCAGACCAAATTGTTTGTGTAGCCCTACCAATCCCTCCAGCAGGATTTGTTTCCCAGTCCGGCATACTTCTCATTCTCTGCCATAGGCAGAAAGTAGACCAACGTGTGCGGAGGGAAAAAAGAGAGTGAAGGGCAACTCTGTGATAACCTATGATAATCTGGTTTCTAAATTTGCTTGAGCAATTAAGTGCTGACCAGTAAAGAGCGCACACAGGCTCAGCAACGGGATTAAAACGGTTTACGAGGCACAATGTAAATCACAAGCCAATAAAAATAAAACACACAATTAACACATAATTAAGAGCCAGTGTTGTGTAGCAGCTAGAGCCTCCGACTAGGATCTGGGAGGTCCAGGTTCGAAGCCCCATTCTGCCACGGAAACCTGCTGGGTGGCCTCGGCCCAGTTGCGGACTCTTAGCCGAGCCTACCTCGCAGGGTCGCTTTGAAGATAAAATGGAGATGAGAAGGAGGTTGTAAACTGCGTTGGGTCCCCCTTGGAGAGGAAGACAGGGGATAAATGAAGTAAATAATCTTTAAAATATATAAAGAAAAACTAGTGCGACACATAGAGAGTGAAAAGAAATCCATCTGGACAGATAGCAAATGGTAATTGGATATACCCAGAGCCCTTGCAAATGTGCCACCTCCAGCTATCCAGTGAGAAGCTCAGTTAGTAGGGTAGTCCTAAATTCATCCTTCTCAGCTGACCTTAGTGGTCTTAGAAGACTGGTCAGTCAGTTTGCTCAGGAATTTGATGTTAGTTATTCTAAAGGAAGGAGAAGAAGAGAAGAGATTGGATTTATACCCTGCCCTTCACTTGGAGTCTCAGAGCAGCTTACAAACTCCTTTCCCTTCCCCTCCCCACAGCAGACACCCTGTGAGGTAGGTGGGGCTGAGAGAGCTCTGACAGAAACGGCTCTTTTTCAAGGACAGCTCTTATCAGAACTATGGCTTACCCAAGGTCATCCAGCCAGTGGAGTGGAGGAGTGGGGAATCAAACCCGGTTCTCCCAGATTAGCGGCCGCGCACTTAACCACTACACCAAACTGATCCCCAAAAAGGAGGTATGTGTGTGGTTTTGTTGTTGTTTGCAATGGAAATATCAATAACAGAGTGACAGAGTTGGAAGGAGCCATACAGGCCATCTAGTACAACCCACTGCTCAAAGACTACCAGTGAGGTAGGTGGGCCTGAGAGAGCTCTTTCCAGAACGGCCCTTGAGTGAACAGCTCTGAGAGAACTATGGCTTGCCCAAGGTCATCCAGCAGCAGCAAGTGGAGGAGTGGGGAACCAAACCCAGTTCTCCCAGATTAGAGTCCGCGGTCTTAACCACTACACCAAAAGGCCAAGCAATTTATATCTACAGCTCAGGAGCTAGTGGATTTGGGTGGGGAGAGTGACATTCCTGGAGATTCTGGGGGGGGTGGAGCCTGAGGAAGGCTGGGTTTGGGGAGGGGAGGGACTTCAGTGCCATAGAGTCCACCTTCTCTGCTGCCTGGAGATCGGCTGTAATAGCGGGAGATCTGCAGCCACCACCTGGGGGCTGGCAGCCCTACCCGGTACCAAAACAGAACTTCATTAGAACAAAGGACAAGGCCTGGTCTTAGGGTTGCCAGGTCTCTCCTGGCAACTGGCAAGGGATGGGGGGACTTACAAGGAGCAAGAGGGAGGCCCAGTCAATGTTGCAGTGACATGTTTCCATCATTTCTGATGTGGCCTGGAAGTGAGATCATCTCTGGTATTTGGGCAAAAGCTGTATGGTAAATTTGGTGTAGTGGTTAAATGTGCAGACTCTGATCTGGGAGAACCGGGTTTGATTCCCCACTCCTCCACTTGCACCTGGCTGGATGACCTTGGGCAAGCCATAGTTCTGATAAGAGCTGTCCTTGAAAAGAGCAGTTTCTGTCATAGCCAATTATTTCATTAAAGAGTAAGCAAACCAATATAAATAAGGATTGTATTTTTGAAAGAAGTCTTACCATTTGATATTTAAGTCTATGTTATTTAAGTCAGGGCTATTATATGTACACATCTCATTGTACAGGCTTATCAGAGATGAAATATCTGCCCCCCCACATCATTTAACTACTTCACCATCCTGGACACCCCATACCTTTTGAGCATGTGAACACCTTTGGAATTCTGATACATAGTGAGAGGAATAACCAAAAAAATGGCTGCCACAGGAGTAGAGGTGTAAAATTTCTTGAAATGTTGAAGCCACGAGGGGGAAAAAACAAAAAAAAATGTTCGGTTTTTTCAGAAAAACAAATTTTGGGGGTGAAGTGAAACATATGCAATACTTACTGCCCTATGAAACCCAAACTAATTTTACTGCTTTAACAACATACAATGCATTACATATAACTTACTTGGCATTTAAAAAATTATGATATTTGATAAATTTACAGAATTTAAAAGTTATGAATGCCTTCATTTTCTGCAAGCAAAATAGCAAATATTCCCTGTGAAGAAATGCATGTTTTCTTTGGAGGTCTGAAATGAGCAAAACTTTTACTCTGAGTTTTAAGAGGGTTTTTTCTTTCTCTTTCTTTGGGCAGAGAGCAGGCAGAAGAGGAGAGAAGTCAGTGCAATTACTTTCCAGACTCACCTCAGCCTGCATTCATACAAATGCTTTATGGGTCTAGACAATGGGATGGTCAAGCTCCCCGTGCCCCCAGCAGGATACAGAGATTTGAAGGAATTAAATACTAGAGAGCCAGTTTGGTGTAGTGGTTAAGTGTGCAGATTCTAATCTGGGAGAACCGGGTTTGATTCCCGACTCCTCCAATTGCACCTGGCTGGATGACCTTGGGCAAGCCATAATTCTGAAGGGCGGGGTAAAAATCCAATTTCTTCTTCTTCTTCTTCTTCTTCTTCTTCTTCTTCTTCTTCTTCTTCTTCTTCTTCTTCTTCTTCTTCTTCTTCTTCTTCAGAGACTTTAGAAAGGAAGAAACTGGAGATTTCCAGGAAAAGCCTCTGTGACCTGGCCTGACCTGGCCAGTGGGTGGGGAAAAGAGAGGTGATAAAACTCAGGGGAGCAAGGAGGAGGCGCTGTCTGGGGTGCAGAGTCCATCAGAGAAGACAGGACTCTTAACTGAGGTCTGGAAGAGGCAGCCATTTAACCATGTGCTGTCTCAAGGAGCTGAAGGAAACTTCAAGGTAAAGGGACTCTATAGAGATCTGTAGCTTCCTAAGCTAAAACATCCTGTCCTACATTTTAACATCTGATGGGCATGTATAGAGAGAGGGACAGAGGAGTTGTGTTTTACCCATTTCACTGGAATCCCTTGCTCATTCTGGTGCTGTGTTAAAAGTATGCTTGTGAACATTTTCTTTTTAATAAGTACTTTATAACTTAACATGTGGAATTCATTGCCACAGGAGGTGGTGGTGGCTACAAGCATGGACGGCTTCAAAAGGGAATTGGATAAACATATGGAGCAGAGGTCCATCAGTGGCTATTAGCCACAAGGTTTAGATAGGGACTCTGGGGCAAGTGAGGCTCTGTATTCTTGGTGTTCGGGGAGGGGGCAACAGTGGGAGGGCTAGTGTCCTGGCCCCACTGCTGGACCTCCTGACGGCACCTGGTATTTTTGGCCACTGTGTGACAGAGTGTTGGACTAGATGGCCATTGGCCTGATCCAACATTGGCTTTTCTTATGTTCTTATGTTCTTAACTTTTGATACTGATAGTGGTGCTCTATACCAGATAGACCTCCACCATCTTGAACACACTATTTTAAAAGGAGAACCAGGGGGAATGCAGCCAGTTGGCAAGTGCCTATTCCTCCATGGGTGGACAAGGCAGTAAATGGTGACCAGCAGCTGGGCAGCAGAAGACACAGAGGCAAGGGCTCAGATCTTGGAAGGGAAGCTGGGAGTCCTGACCCTCCCAGCGGGCAATTCCTACAAAGTTCAGGTGGCGGCAGCAGGTTACCAGAGAGAGAAAACCCTCTCCAGGTGTTGTGAAAACCTTTGAGGGCAAGGGGGAACAGGGTCCGCAGGCCAGAGCAGGCCTGTTCTGGCACATACCTAATACGTGAAGGAAAATGCAAGCTGATGCACCCTGTGCATCTGCACCTTAATTTAGTTTTAGGAAGAGCCTGTATCTTCATCTGGAGGAGTGATGCTCTGTATTCTTGGTGCTTGGGGGGCATGAGTGGGAGGGCTTCTGGCCCCACTGGTGGACCTCCTGATAGCACCTGGGTTTTGGCTATTGTGTGACACAGAGTGTTGGACTGGATGGGCCATTGGCCTGATCCAACATGGCTTCTCTGATGTTCTCAATCAATTCTTTCCAAGGGCTGCAATCCCAAGCATGGTTGCTGGGCTGTAAATCCCATTGGACATAGTGGGGCTTAGTTTTAACTAGGCATGGTAGACATGGATAGGGAAAAATATTGGTTTGCTCTGGATCTGCCCTGCACCCTGGTCCCCTGGCATGGCCTTTGGCTCTTTTGGTGCCCCTCTCCCCCAGCTCTGGCACCCTAGGCATGGCCCGGATCACTTTTACTTATTTAAATTTGTTTCAGTCTGTTTCTCCAGAAAAGCTTCCCCAGATGGCTAAAGGACTGAAGCATTACTCTTAAATGCATTAAAACAATAGTCACGATATAATGAAACCACAGAGAATACTAGCCCCTTAAAATGCAAGTTCAGCAAGACTTAAAGGCATGATAAAACACTTCTGCAATAAAACAAAGCCAACTGTTTCAATGCAACAGTTTTTGTTTTTTTTTTAAATTAAGTGTTCTTGTTAAGCCCGTAAAGGTGGTGGGAGCTTTGGACTGCTGACTCTGGGACAGGAAATTCCTGAAGATTTGGGGATGGAAACTAGGGAAGGTGAGATTTGAGGGTGGAGGGACCTTGGTGAGGTATAATGAGGCACATTCCACTCTCCAAAGCAGCAATTTTCTCCAGGGGAACAGATGATCGCCATTGTATGGAGATTGGTTGTCATTTTGGAACATCTCCAGGCCATCCCCCCAATGGGGGTGGGGTTCCCCCAATTACAGCCCCCCTGATCCACCTGCCAGCCAGCTCCCAGTGGGCAGCCCCACCCTGAAGAGGTCCATGGTGCCTGATATGCCCAGGGCAATGATGTCACCCAGAGGAGACATCACCGCGCTGGGCACGTCATGGGGGGACACTCTAGCATTCGGCCAAAAAACTCTATGGTAACCATAGAGTTTTTGGCCGAATGCTAGAGCATCCCCCCGCAATGTACCTAGCATGGTTCTGTCACTTCCAGGTGACATCGTTGCAGTGAGTGTGCTTCACACACATGCCAGAAGAGCCTGGAGCCCCCCACTGGGTAAAGGTAGGGACCTGGCAACCCTAGGCCCCACCTGGAGGCTGGCAACCCTATGAGAAGCCATATCAGCATGGGTATACTGAAGCTGAATTTCAGATACTCTGCCCCCCAGATGAGAAGGGTGCACTCACTGGGGAAGACCCTGATGCTGGGGAAGACTGAAGGTCAAAGAAGAAGGGGACGGCAAAGGGTGAGATGGTCAGACAGTGTTATCAAGGCAACAGACATGAAACTGAACAAACTCCAGAGGACGGTGGAAGACAGGAGGGCCTGGTGTGATGTGGTCCATGGGGTCACGAAGGGTCGGAGTCGACTGTGCAACTGAACAACAAAATGCATAAAGAAGCCTCAGAGTGCTCTTCTTCTTAATCTCCAGATGAAGAAAAATGGAAAGAGACCAATAAATGTGTGAACGTACTAGCAAAGAACGGGAACAACAGGGAGCAGATTCCATTCATTTTGTTGTTTTTTCTGGTGTCTGCCTTAAGGTCAGAGGGGGAATGGTCGCCCGACACCACTTTACTCGATTGACCAATGATCCGACGCAGTAGAAAGCAGCTTCATCCATTCCAGAAACGGCAAAGTTGGTCAGAGAGAGGGGGAAGGAGGGGGAGAGAGACAGGTGCATGCAGGTCATGTGACATTAGCAACAAAGCTCTCCCACCGAAAGCAACAGAAATGGGAGTAATGGATGAGAAATAACAGAAACGAATGAAACTTTTGAAAGGAAACAAAAATCGTGCAGCCCTGATTTAGAAAGACAAATAAATGGGTTCTAGATCGACTCAAGTCTGAACTCTCCCTAGACGCGAAAAAGACTCAACTGAGGCTATTGTCCTTTGGTTACATTATGAGAAGACAAGAGTCCCTGGGAAAGACAATAATGCTGGGAAAAGTTGAAGGAGGCGGGAGAAGAAGACTCAGCATCAGATGGATTGACTCTATAAAAGGAAGCCATGGCCCTCAGATATCAGTTTGTGAGCCATTTTAAGTTTAAACTCTTACTTTCTGCTTCCCGCAAAATGTGGCAGGGAGCAGCAAGCAGTGGCTTAAAGATCTCTGCGCTATTTAAACTCCTGCTTTCTGCTCCGTGTGGCTTTTTGTGCAGTGATTTAAATGGAAAACAGTGGTTTAAATGGCTCCGAGCCATTTAAACCAAACAGCTGAGTAGCAGTCAACTGGTTTTTTTGTGCTTTCCACTCTTCACAAACCACCACCAACTGCTACCAACCTCCACTAATCGCATCAAAATTTGTGGAAGCTCACGGTGGCTCTTCAGTTTGTGAACATTGCTTCACAAGCCACAAACCAGTTGAAATTTGTGATGAACTTTAGTTCATGAGCTGGCTTGTGCTCATCCCTAGTGAAACTGCTGAGGCTTCTTCCATCCCAAAGCGCCTTCACTCACAGGGCTCGATCCCACAGATCTGTCCTGTATTTTCCTTCATCACAGAGAGCTCTCCCCTCATAACTCTTCTGCTTGGTGAAGTGCAGAATGGGTGCACAGCATCCAGGAACACATGAGCACATGAAGCTGCCTTATACTCAACTTTCCTGGACGTTTTCAAGTGGAGGCTGGATGACCATCTTTCAGGTATGTTGTAGGTATGTAGGGCTCTCTTTTGGCTATGCTCATGCAGAGTGCAGGGGGTTGGACTAGGTGACCTTCAAGGTCCCTTCCAACTCTAACATTCTATGATTCTATGAATCAGAGGGTCAGACCATCGGTGTCAGTATTGTCTACTCAGACTGGCAGCGGCTCTCCAGGGTCTCAGCTAGAGACCTTTCATATCACCTACTCCTTGGTCCTTTTTCACTGGAGATGCTGGGGGTTGAACCTGGGACCTCCTGCACGCAGAGGAGCGGCTCTTCCACTGAGCAATAGCCGCTCCCCATCCAATCCATAATCACATGTCAAATCGTTAGTATTCTTAAAATGTATATTCAGTACCACTGAAGATCTTTTAAATGGCTTAATGTTTCTAGTTGTGTAATGGCTTTATGATGCTGTTGTTGTTTTTAATGGCTTTATATTTCTCCATCAAACAAGGTATGGGAAAAGAATGCTTCAGGCATCCACTTGTGAAGGAGAAGAAAGAGGGAGAACAATGCTGAACGTCACACCTTTAGCTTTTGGAGTCCAATAGGCTGGTAGGGTGGTATTAAGGGTGACTTTGCTCTGCCGTGTTTTATTCAAACCAGCCCAACGCTTTCATTATAATGACCTCTGCATTTACGGAAAGGACATTTTTGATGGTCAGATCCTGGAGAGCAGTCAGAAGGTGAGGGCTGTTGCCAGTAAGCTCAGGCTGTGGGCCCCCTTGTGGTCACTGTTGGAAACAGGATGCAGGATGAGATGGAGCATGGGTCTGACAAGGAGGAAGAGGAGGAGGTTGGATTTATCCCCACCCTTCACTATCCGAAGGAGTCTCTGAGAGGCTTACAATCTCCTTTCCTTTCCCCTCCCCACAACAGACACCCTGTGAGGCAAGTGGGGCTGAGAGAGCTCTTTTGAAGACTGCTTGTGAGAGAACAGCTCTGAGAGAACTTGTGACTGACCCAAGCTCACACCAGCAGCTGCATGTGGAGGAGTGGGGAATGAAACCTGGTTCTCCCAGATTAGAGTCCGCACTCTTAACCACTGCACCAAACTGGCTGTCAAGGCCATAGAATCATAGAGTTGGAAGGGGCCATATAGACCATCTAATCCAACCCCCTGCCCAATGCAGGACCAGCCTTAAGCATCTCTGACAAATATTCGTTCTTATCTAAACTAAAGCATCTCTGACAAATATTCGTTCTTATCTAAACTTGGATTTTCCAAGTGGTGTCTATGCGTTAGCCACCTGTGTTGCAATGGGAAGGGATAGACAGCCAGTGTTGTATGGTGGTTAGAGTATAAGACTAGGATCCAGGACAACCAGGTTCAAATCCCTGTTTTGCCGTGGAGTAGGGTTACCGACCTCCAGGTGGTGTTTAGGGATCTCCTGAAATTGCAGCTGATCTCTAGGTGACAGAGATCAGTTCACTTGGACAAAATGGCCATTCTGGACTTTATGACTTTATAAGCCATCGATGTCCCTCCTCTCCCCACGTTCCTCAGGCTCCGCCTCCCAAATATCCAGGTATTTCCCTACCTTTTTTAATCCTAGCCATGGAAGCTCACTGGGTGACCTTGGGCCCTCAGCCTGGCCTACTTTACAGGACTGTAGTGAGGGTAAAAAGGAAGATGGGAGAATGATAGAAGCCACTTTGGGTCCCCATTGGGGAGAAAAGCAGGATATAAAATGAAGAAAATCTGCGGCCTGAGAATGACATATCTGAAGGACTGCCTCTTCCCATATGTGCCCTGAAGAGCCTTGTGCTCACAGGACGAACATTTACTGGTTACCCCCGGCCCAAAGGACATCTGCTTAGCTTCAGCCTGGCCTTTTTCTGCCCTGGCTCCAGCCTTGTATAATCAGCTCCCATTGGAGATCAGGGCCCTGCAGGACCTTTTACCATTCCGCAGGGCTTGCAAGATGGAGCTGTTCTGCCAGGCCTTTGGGTGAAGTGGCGGGTGTCCGTTTCATTTGGCCTCCCTGCTCTACTTCCCACCAGTGCTCCCTCTAAGCTGAGTTAGTGTGAGCTAGCTTACAGTTTTCTTAGCCTCCAGCTCATAGATTTTTGCCTTTGCTCAGGAAGGATGGCTTCAGAGTCAAACAAATTGATGCAGCAGCCATATTGCTCGTTCACAACTTTAATGCCAGTCGCTTACAAAGTAGAATTTTTGCTCACAAGGCTCCACAGCTTAGAGGGGGCATTGCTTCCCACCTGACTGGAAGGGCCCATTTGATTCTGTCTTGTGGCCCCAATGGATTTCTATGAAATCATTGCTACCTGTGCAATTTTATTGTTTATTGTTTTAATGATTTTACTGTGATTTTATTTAAACGAGTCTTGAACTCTGTCTTTGTGACCTGCCCTGAGCCCGCTTTGGGAAGTGCAGAAGAAAAATCTCAAAATAAATGATAAACAAATAAACAAAAATAAAGATAGCCAGCTGTTCCCTATTTTATATTTTCGTCCTGATTTGCCACTTTCTTTTCCTGTTGGCCCCGTAGCGTCACTTCTTTTTTGTATATGTTGCTTGAGTTTCAGAGGCAATTTAAAAAGAATTGGATCTTATCATTTTGTTGCATTGGGACCTACATGTTCTGATGCTCCAAGACTCTCTTGCATCGATACAAGGGCATTTTGCATCAAAGGAAAGTGCTCTACACCAGATGAATTGGATGCACTGAGACAGCATGAAACATCCATGTACCAAAGCTACTCTCGATCCAGGCATAAAAACTACAAAGGCCGTGATGCAGTGGGGTAGCAGCAGCATGGCATGCTGATGCGTAGCATGGCATTGCCGTTAGTGATGGTTGGACACCCACCAGTATGTCTCACTTCGTGTTCACCGGTTGCAAGAAAGGGAGCGATTTTTCAGTGATCAGTTATACAGTTCATTGAACAGTTTGTAGCTGTTTGGCAGTTTGCCTCACTGTATTCCCTCCCAACCATCTACTGCAGTACAATTTCATTTTTGAGCATGTGCCCGATTCTGACCCAGCCTGATTGTCTCCTACTGCCCCCCTTCCATGCTGCATAACTTCACCACTCAGCGTGCAGTCTTTTATACTGACAATTAAATTAATCACAAATCATGTAAATCAGTCATCAATAAATGCTGCGTTTCAACAAAATCCTCCCTTTCGATGTTTGTCTGAGTAGTCCCTGGTGAAATTCACAGTTGTTTGGCATGAACCAAACAGGCTGGGTGATTGGATTGCCAAATCTGGGTT